>CAMTZB010000021.1:14693604-15989709 GCA_947086495.1 Morpho achilles | reverse complement strand
TTTTCATTTCTCGAGACCGCCCGTTACCCCGAATAAGCTACGCTAACTTGACAATTTACGGCAGAAATAGTGTTTTGTATTTAATGTAAAAAAATTTAAATGCCCGTAAACAGGGATAATTTTTTTTTTAATAAAACCTAGCTAGATCGATTATTGTCCCTAAAATTGTATATGTGTATATATATATATATATATATATATATATATATATATATATATATATATATATATACAAAAAACCTAGTACCACCCTCTTATCTTACCAAGGTGTCGTTAAATACGACAAAGGTAAGTTGATGTCAGGCAGGCGGCCGGTCAGTGACAACATGTTTATAATATGTTATGCCGACCCCACTTAGAGTGGGATAAGGGCAGGAAGATGATGACAAAATTAACTTATTTAAATATTAAAGAATTTGATGTGATTCCGGAAATCATCGCAATAAGTACTAAGAGAATTTCTGCATCACATTACCCCTTAAAGTCCGAAGTACATGTGACGTAATACCATCGGCGCAGATACCTTTATCTCGACGCTGAATTACGTCCCTATTAACTGTATACAGTAGAGATTATTATCTAGCTGATAGGTTAGACTATCTTTATAAAATATCTACGTTAATAACAAAAATTCTGACTGGATATTGAACTTTTGCGATTCATCGGCGGATACAACTCTGCCGAAACATCGATCGCCTGGAGTCGGCATCATATGTTCAAATCTAATCAAATCGAATCAAATCAAATCGAATCTAATCAAATCAAATATTTTTTTTTTTGGGCATTACAGTGTTCAATAAATCTTATATAAGCAGACTGTACTGTAAGCTACCATAAAGGGTGTGCTAAAATTCCTTCCGCCAACTGTTATTGAACTGGAATAACTTACTAGTATGAGCCATAACACATCAGTATATTCATATGTTTAGGTGTACTTTTATTGATTAAGAATTCAAAAATGAAAATGTTATTATATTAGTTAAATATATGTCATTTATTTGGAATAATTAGTAAAAAAAAGTCATTTCAATTGAATAGGTAAGTAAGATGTCAGAAGTATTGCCAATAATATAATGGAAATATTATTAAAAGACATTTATAAAACACGTCATGCAACATGTAAGCATGTTATAACATGCTTACATGTTGTAACATGATTCGGCAAGGTATTTTACGATTGGCCACCAGTTTGACGCCAACTTAACTTAATCGTCTTTTACGATACCTTGGTAAGAAATGAGAGTGGTCTATTCTAATAAGTCGGATACCGCACGGCGAATAAACTAACCTTAGTCGCCTTTTACGACAACTCGGGAAGAAATGAGGATCTATTCTATACAGCCGGATATCACAAAATGAGCTAAACTTGTATATACATATATTATAATATTAATTTCGGAAACTGCTCCAACGATTTGCATGAAATTAAGTATTTAAGAGTTTTGGGGATTTGATAAATAATAGCTAGTTTTCGTTTTAAAAAAATGTCGTTTTATCCCTGTTTTCATGCACTGAAAAACTGCTACAAATATTATTTAAAAACAAATTATTATCTATTTAATTTCAAGGTGTCGTAAAATACGACTGAGGTAATTTGATGTCAGGCAGACGGCCTTTCGTAAAATATGTAGCCAAATTATATGACAACGTGTTTATAACATGTAAGTCGTAGTCCGCGGGGCCCTCTAACATTGGGGGCCTCAGAGCAATGCTACATCTAGCTCTGCAATATCTAAATCTACAACTATCAAACAAATACCATTTCCAATGAGCAAGTTTAGAAAGTCTAGCAGATATGTAGATAAGATAAAATCAATAAATACAAGTAAAATATAGCAAGCTCTTTAAACTATAAACATATCGTAAAGTGCGTCCGGATATAGGGTCGGCCATGTCTTCCAGCTTTCTAGCCTATCGCGTCTCATTTACCGCCTTTAATTGACCTATAGGATAATAATCTTTCCCATATAAAGTTAATAGGGACGTAATTCAGTGGCCAAGATTAAGTTATCGCTATTGATAGTACATCACTATTATCCGAACGGATTCCAAGCCATATTATATACTCGTCGTCCGCCGTGTGGTATCCGGCTGAGTAGGATAGACAAAACTTTTCTTACCGAGGTGTCATAAAAGGCGACTAAGGTAAGTTGACCAACCGTGTGGTATCCAGTTTAGTAGAATAGACCACCTTTCTTGCTGAGGTGTCGTAAAATACGACTAAGGTAAGTTGACGTCAGAGAGGCGGCCGGTCGTTAAAACGCAGCCAAATCATGTGACAGCATGTTGCCGACCCGACTTAAGAGTGGGATAAGGGCAGGATGATGATTATATACTTGTCGTATCGTCTCGTCGTTCGTGCAAACTTAAACGTTTAGGTGCCCCCAAAAGTGTTTTTCCCTGTTCCAGAAAGAAAAAAAGATATTTTTTGTATTTGCTTTATTTTATTCATAAAATTTTCCTATATTTTAACACTTTAATTGGGCCAAATTTCATCAATTGGTTTAGCGGGACAGCCGTTAAAGCGTAACAGACAGATAGATAGACTGACGTTTATTATATTAGTATGCATTATTAGTACTACCTGGGTGACAGAGCCTTGCACAGTAATTTTTTAAAAGATAAAATTTTTTTTTAAAAAAGTAAAAAAGAAAGAAGGCGCCGATGATATGTGGGATTCAAACCCGGGTTTTGAACATTTTCGGTCCGCCTGTTACCCATCGGCTATCGCAACATTACGTTTGACAACTAAAAAAATCCTTTGCTTTCAATCCCATGTTAAACCATATCTTTAATGCCCAAAAAACAGGGATAAAACTATTTTTTTTTTATTAAAACCTTGCTAACATTTTTCTTCCCCAAAACCCCCTACATGCTGAATTTCAAGAAAATCATTGGAGCCGCTTCCGAGATTTAGAAAATATATTTATATACATTTATTTTATTTATTACATTTATTTATTATTATTAACTTCTTTAAATAATAAAGATAGAAAACTCGTTCGTGCTCGAGATTTGAACCCATGATCGTCTCTAGAGTCCGACGGTTTTCACTGGGCTATCATAAGTAAAGTAAGTAACGGCCTGTTACTATCCCACTGCTGAGAATAGGCCTCTTCTCTCCGTTTTTGGAGAGAAGGGTTGGAGCTAAGACCTACCACGCTGTTCCAATGCGGATTGGTAGGTTGCACATATCTCCAGAATTCTCTAGAGATATGCAGGTTTCCTTACGATGTTTTCCTTCACCGAAAAGCATGTGATAAATTGCAATTATCAATTAGACACATAAGTTTTAAGAGAAAAACTCATTGGTGTCTGCCCGGGTTCGAACCCGTGATCGTCTCTAAAGATTCACACGGTCGCACCGCTGGGCCATCACAGCTTATATATATATAGGGCTATCATAGCTCAAGGCAAATATATTCTCTGGTAATCCGACATAATGTAGCCGTCAGTTTCTTTCTTTAAGTAATTTCTCACAATGATATCGCTGCGAACACATTAATTGGCCATTCTATTCATAATTGTAAAGAGTGCCGCCATGGGAAAGCGACATAAAAATGTATATGAGGGATCCGTTTAGTTAGTAATAATCATAAAAGATTTACAATCACTTTAATAATGTTTGCATATTTTAATGGATTAGGAACTGGGTAACTCTGCTTTATATTTTTTTAGATCATCATCCTTCTGCCCTTATGGGGTTGACACAACATGTTATAAATAAATAAATAATAAATATATAGGACACTTACACACACGGTCGTCCGTCCCCAAAGTAAGTAACTTATTACTCGTGCCATGGATGACAAACAACGGTTGAATATACACTCGTATAATTTTTAAATACATACTTAAATACAAATGTACACCCAGGCTCGAAGAGCAACAAATTCATTTAGGTATATAAAATGTTGGCCCTCGGCAGGAATCGAACCGCGACCCACGGATCTGAAGGCAGGGTCAATACCCACTGCGCCAAAGGGCCAGAGATAAACATGCTGTCACGTGATTCGGCTACGCATTTTACGACCGGCCGAATACCCGACGTCAACTTACCTTAGGCAGTCGTATTTTACGACACCTCGGTAAGAAAAAGGGGGGTGTATTCTACTCAACCGGAACATACAGTGGGTCGATTACCTTAGTCGCCTTTTACTACACCTCGGGAAGATATGAGGGCGGTCTATTCTACTCAGCTGGATAACACACGGCACAACAATGAAAAACAATCTTAAATTAAATCCCAAATCACATACAATTTACGTACAAAGCTTCCGAATTTTCAAAAACACATGTACTTATATTGTTATGGAATTAAATTCAAATTTATGACAGTTAATTAACATTACACAATCGTAGTAAATTAAACATAACAGTTTAACATAATAGTAAAATTAACAATGTCCGCAATCTTGCCGTGAAAATACGACCGCTTTTAAAATAAGTTACCAATAAAACAAGAAACCAAAGAAGCCGCAAATTAAGTTTTTTCATACACGTAATAATGGATATTTTCTTTTCCATTGTAGCAACACAAGATTTATCATTACGAGGTAACTCACTTCAACTTTCGAAAACCGACCGACTGTCGTTCGTGTTTAAGCACCTTTTAAATAAAGTCACAGTAATAATGTTGTCATAATAATTATTGGAAACAATAAATAATACAATTTTATGTATTCATGTTCTTTGAGATAAGAAAATGGACCATTGACAATATGTAGAGGCTTCTGTATCCTATATGGCGACTCTTACTTTAACCAACGTTTACTTATCGTTACTAATCCTATCCTATCCTTCCTACTAATATTATAAATGCGAAAATTTGTGAGTATGGATGTATGTTTGTTGCTCTTTCACGGTGAATTCGCTGAACCAATATCGATGGAATTTGAGTCAATTATTCCTTATACACCGGAATAACATATAGGCTATATAAATACTGTTAATTCTACAGGAATACGATGACACTAAAAAGCGCCATTTGAGATAGGCAAATGCATCATTGAAAAGAGTGTGGTATCCGGTGAGTAGAATAGACTATCTTCGTTTCTTACCGAGGTGTCGGAAAAGGCGAATAAGGTAAGTTGACGCACCGTATGTTCCGGTTGAGTAGAATAGACCGCCCTCATTTCTTACCGAGGTGTCGTAAAAGGTGAATGAGGTAAGTTGACCCGCCGTGTGGTATCCACCTGAATAGAATAGACCACCCTCCTTTCTTAGTGAGGTGTCGTAAAAGACGACTAAGGTAAGTTGATGCACCGTATGGTATCCGGCTGAGTAAAATAGACTACCCTCATTTCTTAGCGAAGTGTCGTAAAAGGCGACTAAGATAAGTTCACGTCAGGCAGACGGCCAGTTGTAAAATAACAGCCAAATGACCTAACAACATGTTTGAAGGATGTTGTGTCGATCCCACTTAGAGTGGGATAACGACAGGAGATATTGTTAAATATTAATTTAGCTTAAAGTAAGAACACAATACATAAACAAAACGTATTCAATAATTCAATTTAAATTTATGACGAATAATACACAAAATGCGGCGAGAAACTTTGTTATATAATAGTGTAATTTAAATCTCGCACTATTAGCTTGAATCAACGCCTTGAATTAAGACCGCATCTCTTGCAATTATGCTTTCTAGACGCCAAGAATTTTCACAAAGTTTTTTCATAGAAGTTTATAATTATTATACACAATTATCTTTTATGTAGGTAAAGGAACATGCAATCACATAATTACTCTAATGGATGCGGCATATACTTTATGCTTTCCTTCTGATAAATTATGCAGTTTTCACTCTGTAATGTTGTGTTACCTATCCAATACCGGCTTATATATTACTTGTTGCCTTGTCTGTACATTAAACAGAAAGTAATGTCTTTTGTAATGTCGTAAGTATTATTCGCTTAGTATTGAATGACGTTATAAAGTATCGCGCTTTCTACGCTTGATATTAATATTTTATAAGATGTCATTATTTAAACTACCTGGAACAATTATATATCTTAATCATCATCCTCCTGCCCTTATCCCACCCTAAGTGGGATCTGCACAACATGTTATAAACATGCTGCAACATGATTTGGCTGCGTTTTTACGACCGGCCGCCTGCCTGACGTCAACTTACCTAAGTCGTATTTTACGACACCTCTGTAAGAAAGAGGGTGGTCTATTTTGCTCAACCGAATACCACACGGTGGGTCAAATTACCTTAGTCGCCTTTTACGACACCTCGGTAAGAAATGAGGTTGGTACTATTCTATTCAGCCGGATACCACACGGTGGAATTATATATCTTAATAAATATATTTTTTACTCATATTTTATAATAAAAAAATTAAAATCATATAAAAGTATTTTACGTACGTAACGTAGGAAGACTTTTTTCAATACAACATATTTTTGATAAAGTAAGCCGTGTGTATCCGTTTGAGTAGAATTCTACCACTCTCATTTCTTACTGAGGTGTCGTAAAAGGCGACTAAGGTAAGTTGACCCGCCATATGGTATACGACTGAGTAGAATAGGCCACCCTCTTTCTTAACAAGGTGTCTCAAAAGGCGACTAAGGTAAGTTGACGTCGGCTGGTAGTAAAATACGTAGCCGAATCATGTGTGCTGACCCCACTTAAAGTGGGATAAAGGCAGGAGCATGAATGTAATTAAGTTATGAAACTACCTTAAATAACTATATTATCTTAATATATTCATTTTTTACTCATATATTTATGATAGAAGTCAAAATTAAAAAAGTGTTGGTAGGTACATTACCTAAAAAGACTTTTTTTTTAATTTTAAAAAGTTTTTTTACAACTAGTTCTACACTTACACACTACGTAAAACTTAGTTAGCTTAATTTTAACCAGTGTATAGTATCAATGATAATATTATCATATTGTTATAAATTTTTATCGTGTAGTTATTAAAAAAGAACAGTGTTTAAACAAAGTTGGTGGTGCAGTTTTCCAATACTACAAATGTTAACTTGACAAAAAAAACTTCAGAGATACGACTCATCTATGAAAAGTTACGATACTACGGTACCTCCAGCCAGTCGCCGCTATTTAGTGTTCCGGTGTGCTGAGTAGAAACTGTTAAGAGGTTCCCAAATGACTACTAATGCCACCCATGTCGAATAATAAATAGCTTTAACGGTTCATGTATTCACTTATCGATTAACCCTAAAATTATTACTTTCTAAATCAATTCAAATAGCTTGAGACATTTAGAAATAAGTGTGTATAAAAAAGTGTATACATAAAGTGTATTATCCTGACGATGATTCGGTTACGGGACAAAATGTGAACACGTTGTCGTAGTGAATATGTACTTATATACTGTGCTGTTGGGGGTGGTGTCTTGTGTTACGTGCGGTTACTAATTCTGCATATACAAGGTACGAGAACGGTTCTGCCCCCTACACTTAGTATACCATAAATTTTCTTTACAAACACGAATTATTGCAAAATAATCATAATTTTTGTGTCAAAAAGTGATTAAGTGACAGTTAGGTAAACTAGATATGACACAAATACCTAAATAAAATAAATATGAATAAAAAAGCAAATTTATAAAGGAAATATGAGTTTATCGTATTTAAGACGACGCGACGTCGAGGAGGAGAGGCGCCGTTATGAGGCTTATCGGGCTGTCCGCGCCTCCTTGCGGATGGCGATCGCCGAGGCCAAGGACAGGGCCCACAAGGAGATGGCCGAAGAGCTCAGTCGGAATCCGTGGGGGAGGCCATACATAGCGGCACGGAAGAAACTTCGTGCCCGCGCTCCCCCCCTTACCGAGAGCCTTCGGCCGGATTTCGTTGAATCCGTTGTGGAAGCCCTGTTCCCGCAAGGAGCCGAGGTGGAGCCGCCTCGTATGGCGCCTCTCGAGGAGGAGGATGGCACTGGGTCGGGTGCGCCGGGGGTGTCGGAGAGGGAGTTAGCCGGGGCGGTGAGTCGCATGAAGGCGAAAAACACTGCCCCCGGCCCTGACGGTATCCCTGGGCGCGCCTGGTCTCTTGCCCTGGGTCCGTTGGAGTCTGGACTCAGGGCAACGTTCAGTGCCTGCCTCGAGCAGGGCCTCTTTCCCCGTAGGTGGAAAACGGGGAGACTAGTCCTGCTCAGGAAGGAGGGTAGACCGGCCGATACACCCTCCGCGTATCGGCCCATCGTCTTGCTGGACGAAGCGGGGAAGCTGCTCGAACGCATAATAGCTTCCCGCATAGTCCAGCACCTCCGGGAGGTAGGGCCCGACCTCAGTTGCCTCCAGTGCGGATTCCGCCAGGGTAAGTCCACCCTCGACTGTATCGAGGGTGTGAGACTTCTGGCGGAGGAGGCGACAACCCGGCGTGAGGTGGTGTTGGCGGTGTCGTTGGACATCGCTAACGCATTCAACACCTTGCCCTGGGGAGTGATCAAGGAGGCCCTACGCTTCCACCGCATCCCCATGTACCTGCAGCGTATGGTCAGTAACTATCTGGCTGATCGCGCCGTTAGGTACCCGACGGCTGGGGGTGGGTGGAAGGAGCGGAGGATGTCGTGCGGTGTTCCACAGGGGTCGGTTCTTGGCCCCCTCCTGTGGAACATCGGCTACGACTGGGTGCTGCGCGGGCAAATGCTTCCGGGGGTGCGTCTGTTCTGTTATGCAGACGACACCCTCGTGACTGCCCGCGCGAGCACCCACCGGGAAGCCCGAGTGCTGGCGACCGCGGCCACGGCTCACGTTGTGGCCCGGATTCGCCGGCTGGGACTGGGGGTGGCCTTGGAGAAATCCGAGGCCATTTGCTTCCACAGGCCTCGGATGGCGCCCCCAGTGGGTTCCCGGTTGGTGGTGGGCGGGACGTCCATCGAAATCTCGGGTACACTACAGTACCTGGGATTGCTCCTCGACAGCCGATGGACGTTCGAGGCCCACTTCCGGCGGCTCGCCCCTAAGTTAACGGCGAACGCCGAAACCCTGAGCAGGCTCCTCCCGAATTTGGGAGGGCCTAATGCAGGCTGCCGGCGCCTATACGCCGGGGTGGTTCGGTCGATGGCCCTGTACGGCGCTCCTGTATGGGCGGGGCGGCTGACCGCGAGATCCTTGCCCTTGCTGCGCAGGGCGCAGAGGATCATGGCGGTCAGACTTGTGCGGGGCTACCGGACCATCTCCGGCGAGGCGGCCTGCGCCTTGGCCGGGTCCCCTCCGTGGGACCTAGAGGCCGAGGTGCTAGCTCAGGCCTACCGCCGTAGAGTCGAAGCCCGTTCACCGGGGGGAGACTCAGCGGCGGTAGAGGTGGATTGGCGGAGGGCAGCTCAGGAAGAGCTCCTCCGCCAATGGAGGCGGCGGCTTGAATCGCCCAGTGCAGGAGCCTGGACGATTTCGGCCATCCAGCCCATTCTCCAGGGCTGGGTCGCCAGGAGGCATGGGGTCCTCACCTTCCGCCTGACACAGGTACTTTCCGGACATGGTTGTTTCGGGTGGTATCTGTGGAAGGTGTGGCGCCGACTTTGACACGGCGCTGCACACGCTCGCAGACTGTCCAGCTTGGGCGGTTCAGCGGGCGGAACTCGTGGCACAGGTGGGGCACGATCTCTCCCTGCCCACTGTGGTTCGCGCCATGGTGAACAGGGAGCGATCGTGGGCAGCGATGGCCTCCTTCTGCGAGGACGTTATCTCGCGGAAGGAGGCGGCGGGGCGGATCCGGGAAGTCGAGTCCTTGGATCCAATCCGCCGCAGGCGAGCGGGGCGCAGGCGACTCGCCGAAGTCCGTCGCATGCCGCCCTAATGGGGACCTCCGAGCGATCCGAACGGGGTTTATCGGACGCTCGCTGGAGTTAGGTCCCCGAGGCGTTCGATGCATCTGGTGCTCCCGATGCATCGTCCAGCGGAGGGAGGGGCCATTTTCAGAGAGGCCCCGACCCAGAGGTGGTGCACTCTGGGCTACAGAGTTGCTGCTGGCGGGGATGGGGGGCAATGTCTTCATAGGTACCCTATCCCCGCCACCAGCAGCGCAGTGGAGCACACAGGTTATTTTAGTCGGTGCGAGTCCGACATAACCGCCGCCTGTCCCCGCCGGGCGGCGGTACCCATAAGGGGTTTTTTCCTGTTAAAAAAAAAAAAAAAATTTAACAAATAATAAATAATAATAAATAAATTCTTTATTTAAGACATCTATGGCCCAACAAATTTACACGAAAAAATAAATGAAATAAACTTATAAAAATTAAAATCAAAATAAAAAATAAAAATACAATAAAAAATTAAAAAATCAAATAAAAAATATTATATAAAGAATGGGTGAATAGATTTAGGACTGCCTCACAAGCACCTTAGTAAAGTGATGCAGCACAGGCGAGTCCATCTTACCTATTAACGTCTTAAGAATACTGTTGGAACTGGACCGCAGTCTTGTTAATAACGATGCGGTCTTGTTCCTCATTACGGCGTGAAAACCGTTTGTATGCGAGTGAACAAACATATTTGACGCGGAACAAAACCGCGGCAACCCCAACAGTATTCTAAAGCCGTTATTATATTGCACCCTTAGGGTATCTAGAGCTTTCTGCGAATATCTTGTCCACAGGCTCCCCGTGTACAGTGTTTGGCAATATGCTTTAAACAGATGTATTTTTACTTGAATGCTACAACGGTAAAACCTGTGGGCCAACATATTGCATCTAGCCGCTAGTGCCCTTCTCTCACGCTCTATGTCTACATGATCCTTGAGATCCTCCGCAAGACAGTGACCTAGATATTTAAATTGTGTTGTCCTTTTTATTCTAGTCCCGTTAAGTGTAATGATGGGATCGTACACTACTTTCCTGCGAGGGGCCCCAAAGATCATGTATTCAGTTTTTTTTACATTATATACTAAGCCATGTGATTGTGCATAACGTTCACATACCAACAACATATCCCTAATAGAGCCGGCCGTGGGGCTCAGCAAAACCATATCATAATATTAAATCCAAATAACATTCCATTCCATGTATAAGCAGGATTCGTAAAAACATATGAAACGGTATGAAAACTGATTGTCCAGTCTACATTTAGCATAATATATATTATCTATTTTACTTCATCGCGGTTTATAGCAAAATAATTTTATTATTACTTTTGTATTATGCATCTCCACAACGTAGGGCGTAATTCTATAATTTTATATTATGTATCTCCGCAAATTATTTAAAATTATCTCAAATAAGAAAATAAAATATACCAGCTCCATATTTACAACATCACGAACGGCAAAGCTTCTACGATGCCAGACTAGGAGTTATGCCGGTTATTAAATTTCACCACAATTAAACTTATCACAGCATACCCCGTTAGAAATCTGCGAAGACTACCTTTCTCTGTTTCTATCAGCATAGCGATCAAATTGCTCCAGCAACGGAATTTGCCTTCCATCTTAGCTTTAGACTATAATCGTGTAGTGCATTATTTATGATTTTGCAAGGTTAGTAGGTCCTTCTCTACTGTCATATAGTCAATAAATAATCTAACAACTTAGCAAGAATCGTTTATATTTCGACAATTTATAAAAGTACTATTGGCTGAGTAGAATAGAACACCATTAGTACTTACCGAGGTGTCGTAAACGGCGACTAAGGTAAGTTAACCCACCGTGTGGTATCCGCTTGAGTAGACCCACTCTCTTTCTTACCGAGGTATCGTAAAATACGACTGAGGTAAGTTAACCCACCGTAAGGTAACCGATTAAGTAGACCCACTCTCTTTCTTACCGAGGTGTCGTAAAATACGACTAAGTTAAGTGACGTCAGGCAGGGAGCCGGACGTAATGTACGTAGCCAAATCATATAGCAATATGTTTATAACTTGTGTCGACCCCACTCAGAGTGGGATAAAGGCAGGATGAAGATTTTTGATTTTTACCTATCGTGAGTGTTATTTATCATTAATTATGAATAACAGCGGCGGCCGCGTAAGGAGCTCATGAATAAGAAACCCGTATGGGCTTAAAACTAGTCGGGCTCATCCGATATAATAAGACGTGAGTATAGCCTGATTCTATACATTAATCAGGAGGAAGATTTATAAGATTAGGCGTTATTTTGTGGAGTTCCATAATACAAAAGTAATAATAAAATTATTTTGCTATAATCCGCGATGAAGTAAAATAGAAAATATATATAATGCTAAATGTAGAGTGGACAATCCGTTTTCATACCTGATACATGTAGGATTCGTAAAAACACATGCACAAACCTCCACCACCGCCACCACAATACAGAAGCACTACATACGTTTACTATCACAAACTCAATTATCGTTTAGCCCCGCAACCGAAGCATCATCAGGAGATAGACGATTGTGTCGTGGAGTCTATCTCCTGATGATGCTTCGGTTGCGGGGCGAAACATTCACATTTAGGATTATATATATTTTCTATTTCACTTCATCGCGGATTATAGCAAAATATTTGTATTATTACTTTTGCAGGAGGAAGATGTTTAAAAAGATCATAAGAGTAGCTACTCTTATGTTTCAAGTCTGGCAGTCACCAGGCATAGAGGAAGGTGTATTTACGATAATTCGCTGCAAATTGTTGGAATCTCAGCACAGCGTGTTATGCAGGATTTCCATTAACTTCCAATCATGGCTTTGGAGCGTACATAAATATCGTAATTAATTGCAATGAGATTCTATTAGACTATGTAAGGAAAGTCCTAGATTTACGTATTGAATACTAAAGATTTAGTCATAGAATTTGTCGTTAAAGTAAGCCAAATTTAACATGAATTTAAAGGAAGGTTTGTGAGTTAAATATAAGTTTTTCATCTTTAAACATGAATATATTGTAAGTTTATACAAAATCACTACATAGTATAAAACAAAGTCGCTTTCTCTGTCTGTCCCTATGTCCCTATATCCCTATATATGCTATCTTTAAAACTACGCAACAGATTTTGATGCAGTTTTTTAATAGATAGTGATTTATTTATTTATTTAAATATTTTGGAAACATACAGTATATATAAGTTTTTATAAGTAAAGTACACTAAAACGTAACTTAAACCATTAACAGTTTCCTACGATAAAAGAGGATGAGGTAATTCAAGAGGAAGTTTTATTTGTATTATAACATTCAATATGGAGTAGAGAAATACTGTAAATTTTGAGATTTCTAATGTGATGTCGTAAATAATTACATTTTTTTCCGCTTACATTGCAAACGCAGGCTAAACCCTACGAGATTTATCAAAATGATGTACACCTTGAAAAGGTCTACAGAAAAGTCCGGGATGGTATATGTCTATCTCTTATGGATAACCCACAATCGCATTTTTTGCCATTTACTTTTTACGAAAAACAATGTCTTATTTTCGAAGCAATTTTTATACAATACAGCATTAATCCATATCCAATTGAGTACCTTAAATACATTGTTGATAAAATATAGATCAATATGGCCGTTTACAGCATGTAATTTAAATGAACATTTTTGAAGATATTACAGATTTAGAATGTGCTTCGCCCTATAGCAGCAAATCTTCTTGGTATAGGGAAAAAGGAATTGTTTTACTCCCAATTTAACACGTGCGGGCCACGGGCAGTAATGAATGACTGAAACTACTAGATAGATTTTAATCTTTTTTTTCACTGAGTGACGCAGGCTATATAATTATACCCGTGCGAAGCCGGAGCATTCCGCTAGTATAGTATAAATAAGGGGAATTCTGAAAGTTGTGCCTATTATAAACAGAGATAAAAACTACATGTTAAACATTTACTCTATCTAACAATTTCGCATTTTGGGTTATACAAAAAACCTTTTGAAGCTGAATTCGTTATGGTGCTACAAACTTTTGTGGGTACCTGCGTAGGTGTGTGTTTTTTTTCTTAAATTGTTCCCTTCAAACCTGCAATATAGCCCCGAGGTGCGTCTAGGAATGTAGAGTCATGCACGAAAGTGATAACCTTCATAAATTTCTAAGCTCCCCTTATTATATTTTACTGATAACTAGCCGAAAACGTGTACGTAATTTTAATAGCGAGATATATAATATAATAGCTAATATCCCTTTCTAGGTCTTAGACATGTCAAAAATTAAATCTGTATATAAATTAATCACGTTGCTCCGGTGCTGAAAGAACTGTAAGCAAATACACTTTTACATAAATTTAGAATTGACTTTGTGACGCCTCGATTTTTATATACGATAAAAATATTTCCTCCGATATTTAGTACACGCATTTATAATTCTGCATAAATAAGTAAAAACATACTTGATTGCAAGTGATGAACAATGTATTAAACTATCACGGCCATGTATGAAGTATCATACACTTCTTTATATACAGCAAAAATGTACAAGTTATATCTATCTTAAACTACTTACACGCTAGGACTACACTCGCAATTATATATTACATAATGAATAAACATGTATCCAGTTTTGACAAAAGTATATAGCGTTAAAGAAGGAAATATTAAGTAATGATTGATAGCTTATATTTATAGAAGTGACATTCCTGATAGTAAATTGACGATTTGTAAAATGCCTATACTATTAAACTATTTACTTATTTGGTTGGCTAGTGATTATTACATTTACCAAAATTAATTTACGTATATTATAACATACAGTTATGAACAGATGTACCAAAGTAAACTGATTATATTAATCCGATAAATAAGTTGTATGTATTGTAAAATTAAAAAGTACAAAGAATTGTTGAAAACCATGTTGTGTTCTACTGCAGGGTGGTAAAGGTAATTTAAATTATTCTCACTTTAAAATTGAAATTGTTGAGTATTTTTCTTCGTAATTATCTTCCTACTTTACCGGACATCACATGGCGGGTCGACTTAACTTAGTCGCCTTTTACGACTCTTCGATAAATAAAGGTGATCTATTCTACTCAGCGGGATTCCACGCGGCTATGTTGAGTATATTTCTTACTCATTTAAATTAGAATATTTGTTACACATTTGTACGCGACGATACCATTATCCATACAACAGAACGTGTTAATACGCGGTCCCTTAGGACAAAGGGGATGATATTTTTTACACCGCGGTATAGCCCGTCTTTTATGTATTTATGAGTGATTGTAAAACAGGAACATCCCATCAGCGCGCTAAATTTTTGAATCGTTTATCGTGTAGGAGAGTAGCGGGCTTGAGGTGTTACTTTTGTAGGTAAACTTGGAAATGTATGCACGCGTAGTAATTCACGAGTACTTTGATTATTTATTGACGACGTGCTATACATAATGAGAATACAAACGTACAAACGTACGTAGCAAATCATGTGATGACATATTGTGCCGACCCCACTTAAAGAGGGACAAGGCCAGCAGGGAGATGATGTGATGAGGATACGTAATCACAGTCTCTAATTATCCCACTGCTGGGCATAGGCCTCCTCTCTTCGTTTTAGGAGTTGGAGCTAAGGCCTACCACGCTGCTGAATTCGGATTGGTAGGTTAAACATATTTCTAGAATTATCTAGAGATGTGCAGGTTTACTCACGGTATTTTCACCGTACACATTATTTCCCTTCACGACAATGACACGACACGACATGACGTGTGAAATAACCTATAATACAGTTCTCATATATAGCATTTTTTAATTCGTTTAATTTTAGTTTAAATTGCTCACTAGCGCGGTACATTCATTAATCGATTCACTTCGCAAGTCCTATTAATAATCCAATACTTTGAAACTTACTTAAAAAATTGAATTTCTCTGTAGCTATGTTCTATAACTTACTTTACAAGGAAAATGTTCGTTTTAAGTCCAAACAGTTCAAATGAATTTACAATCCCAAAAAACCCTGTGAATGATTTTTTTATTAACTTAACGATAAAGTTATTATAACTTTAGAAGACTTTTATAGACCTTAGCTACGGTCTTAAGAAGGACATGAAATATAAAAATAAGAAATGAGAAACAAATAAACAAAACAATATACTAAATTGATTAATTTTGTATTTAATCTACTAAAACATTTATATAAATTTCGGAAACGGCTCCTGCGATTTTCATGAAATTCAACATGTAGGAGTATTGGGCAGCATTGGGGGTAAAAAACGGTCTACCTAGATGTAATTTTTAAAAAAATGGCGTTTGATCGAATATACCATAATATATAATAATACGAATATATAGAAGCATAAGTTTTAATAGAAAAACTCATTGGGTATCTGCCCGGAATTTTTTATCCATTCATATTACCACAGCTTATTAATTGAAGCAAGTTATTTTTATTATATTTTTTTTATATGTATTACTGTACACGATGTGCATACATTACCTGTATAGATCATTAACAACAACAAAAGGACCAGAGAAATTATTACTCCGGTCAAAACACCATCCGTCACACACGTCCTAAGAAAATGGGATACCGACTTGACGATTTTATAATAATACCAAATGGGATAGGATGCCACAAAAAATCTCACTACGCCACGGTCCGCCCCCGACCGTACCTTTATTATAAAGCACGACATCACAAAATTACACTCTACAAGTTAAAGTTTACGGTTTAATTTCGAATACGGTTCAAACTAGAAGACGGAGGTAATCTCTAAGGTTCATCAATTATCTGAAGTCCGAGTTAATTACTTTTATAGGCGGTTGGATTTTAATAGCAAAGCAGGGGTCTGTAGGTAAATTTCATCGTTCATTGTTTCTGATAAGTTTTTGGATACTTAGTATTAAAGTGACCTAATTCAAAAAAATGTTTCATGCCCAATTGCAATAAAGTGTAGTGTAGCACCTAAATAAATTCATGCATGTTAAAGAGACCCATATGTTGGAAGAGCAAGCTGTCTCTTTCGTATCGTGATGTCATAGTAAGTAAGTAAGTAGCGGCCTGTTACTATCCCACTGCTGATAATAGGCCTCTTTTCTCTGTTTTTAGAGAGAAGGATTGGAGCTAAGACGTACCACGCTGCTCCAATGCGGATTGGCAGGTTACACATATCTCCAGAGTTCGCCAGAGATATGCAGGTTTCCTCACGATGTTTTTCCTTCACCGAAAAGCGTGTGATAAATTGCAATTATCAATGACACACATAAGTTTTAACAGAAAAACTCATTGGTGTTCCGGGTTTGAACCCGTGACGTCCTGGAAAGAGTCGCACGGTGTTACCGCTGGGCTACCACAGCTACAAAGATGTCATAGATTGCACTGAAATAAGGATTGCAATGTATCTAACTCAATTAAGCATAAGCAATATAATAAATATGATTTATATATATAAATATATCGTTAATTTATTATACGTATGTATGTAGATATATTTATGTATTAGAATTTGTATACATTGCACCTACCTTATTACCCTAAATTTAATGTCTCTAGCCCAAAGATTGCCTGCATGAAATCGCTAGTTAGCGATAAGGTCGCCTTATTGTATCTGCATTAAGATTATATCGTTTTCTTTACAATGTATATTGTAATTTTATTTGCAATAAAGAAGGTTCTATTCTATTCTACCTGGGGAACCCAAAACCCCCTACCGGTTTTTGGGGAAGAAAAATCGATCTAAATAGGTTTTATTTTAAAAAAATATTCGTTTTTTCCTATTTTAAGGCACTAAAAACTGCTAAATTAAAATAGATAATAAATGATATTTTTGGCTGTCAAACGTAATGCTGTGATAGCCTAACGGTAACGCGCGGACCAAACACGTTCAAAACCCGAGTTCGAGTCCACATGTCACCGGCGCTTTCTTTCTTTATTTATTTTTTTGTATTTGCATTTTTTAATATATTTAAAAACTACTTACTTCACTTTTACTTTTTTCTGTTTAGCGTAACAACTTAATCCCTATCTAGATGAAATAAGTGCTCAGTATGCTGATACCTTTATTTCTTTACAACGCTTAATACGCGGCCGCTTTGAAAATACTGGCATCATTAAGGCCAATAAAACTACTCGCGGGCCCACGTAACTTTGTGGGTATCGCGTTATTTGTATTATAATTTTGAACCTTATTGCCTAGTATGTGTAAAGCAAAGTTTGTGTGTGAGTGTTTCATTTATATACCAAGCTATTTTAGTACAGATGTATAATAATAATAGTACGCCGTGTGGTATCCGGCTAAATAGAATAGTACCACCCTTATTTCTTACCGAGGTGTCGTAAAAGGAGACTAAGGTAAGTTGACCCACCGTGTGGTATCCGGTTTAGTAGAATATACCACTCTCTTTCTTACCGAGGTGTCGTAAAATACGACTGAGGTAAGTTGACGTCAGGCAGGCGGCCGGTCGTTAAAACGCAGCTAAATGTGACAGCATGTGACAGCATGTTTATAACATGTTGAGCCGACCCCACTTAGAGTGGGATAAGGGCAGGAAGATGATGATTCCTTATTAAAGCCAATCGTATCAGCCAATTTAGGCTTTTAGAAATATTTTTGCTTCGTCAAATTATAATTTTTAAGCAAATCGATTTTTGTATGAGTTTTTTTATTAGATTGCGCTTTATTGTATTTTTTTTATGTCATGACAACCCATTATGGGTCATCACCGCCCGATGGGGACGAGCGGCGGGTATATCGGACTCGCACCGACTAAAAACCTGACAGTGCTCCACCACGCTGCTGGTGGCGGGGACAGGGGACAGGGTACTATGCGCTTTATTGTTATCTTGATACTAAATGATAATACAGTCTGAAATGCAAGCAAAATGTCTTTAAATTTAAACTATCGTGAGTAGTATTCATATTTAATGTATAGATACCGGCTATACTCACGTATTATTTAATAGTCTATTTCTATACATAATATGAATCATAATAGAATTGAATCCAGGACCTTTAGTTATAAGTCAATACCAATTAATGCTCTACTAAGGTCATCAATACATTCTCACTACCTGTACCCCATTTTTTTTATTTAACACTACTATATACGGCTCGCATCTAAGTAACTTGGCAGTGTCCATTACAATACATCAATTTCTATTCAAAACCATGTTATTATTTTGATGGAGGAATTGTCAAATGATAGGGACACTGGAAGAAAAAAATGGGACTGTCTGGCGCCATAGTTACACCTCTGGAAACCAGTTGTTCTCAAAGTTGAATAAACTATGCATTTATCAATTCTAAATAAACAATTCGCTAGTCGATTCGCAGAATATTTAAATTATCTAATGTCTGCGTATTCCAGCACAGATGCGACTAGACGATAAAATAACTAAATAAGCAATCAAATATATGGTTTCTTTGTTTAAAAGGATGCTAGAGTTGCATATTTTATCCAATTATAATATTTCATTTGTGTTTTCACATTTATCCGAAATTAATTCTTTTAATATTGTCCTTATTTGTTTTAAGCAATTTCGATTTCGGGTTTTAAGACTGCGGCATTCGAAATATAGGTATTTAACATTTAACACGTGATTCTAAGAGGTCGCGAGTTTAGGTTTCTCCTTAAGGTAACTTAAAGCTTAATATATGCTTAGACAATTTAAGAACATGTGCTTAAGCCATATACCTAAAAAAGGGAGGGTTATTTTTTAGGATTGACAAAAATTATAGTATTTACTTAAGTAGCGGCCTGTTACTATCCCACTGCTGGGCATAGGCCTCTTCTCTCCGTTATTGGACAGAAGGATTGGAGCTAAGACCTACCACGCTGCTCCAATGCGGATTGGTAGGTTACACATATCACCAGAATTCTCTGGAGAAATGCAGGTTTCCTCACGATGTTTTCCTTCACCGAAGAGCGTGTGATAAATTGCAATTATCAATTAGACACATAAGTTTTAATAGAAAAACTCATTGGTGTCTGCCCGGGTTTGAACCCATGATCGTCTCGAGAGATTCACACGGTCGCACCGCTAGGCCATCACAGCTTTTACTTATAGTATTTACTTATTTATTAAAATATATATAAAAGTTATATAGCCTTTCATTAACTTCCTTATACTAATTTCATCCTACTAATTTATAAATGCGAGTTTTTTGTGAGTATGGATTGGATGTATGTTTGTTACTCTTTCACGGCGAATCTGCAGAACTAATATCGATGAAATTTGGCACAATTATTTCGTATACACCGGAATACCATATAGGCTATAGAAATCCTGTTAATTCTATAGGAATAGGATGACATTGAAAAGCCCCATCTATTATGGGCCCATTACACGACCGCAGTCCACACGAACGAAGTCGCGGGTAAAAGCTAGTATTTAATAATTTTAAAATCTAATATGTCATGTCATTATCCCGTTGGCCGACTGGCCTGTTGGCGCAGGGGGTAGTGACCCTGCCTTCAGCTCCGCGGGTTGCGGGTTCGATTCCCGCCGAGGGCCAACATTTTCTACAAATGAATTTGTTGGTCCTTAAGCCTGGGTGTATATTTGTTTGTAAGTATGTATTTAAAAATATATAAGTATATATTCACCAGTTGTCTGTCTACCATAACACAAGTATTAAGTTACTTACTTTGGGGACGGACGACCGAGTGTGTAAGTGTCCCGTATATTTACTAATTATTTATTTTATTGTGACATTTGACTTAGTACATTATGCATAACCTTTACTCTCCTTAATAGATACACCGCTTTTATTATAGTAATAAACTTAACTTAAACTTTAAAAACTTTGAGGACCACTGCCCACACAACTTCACTACCTGTATATTACGGGCCAAATTGTACCCAAAATAATAACGGTTATTACAGCCCCTGCAGAGGTATGGGGCCTGAGTCATTATTCCGCTGGGAGATCACAAAATAAACAAGTGTAGATGCCTTCTTATAAACTAATTTTGCCTTTAACTTTGAATCAACTAAGTTTAGAAAGAACAGGTGTTCGTTCGTGTTCAACACTTTAGTGTTGCTAAATAAAAGCAGTATAAATATTGTATATTTTTTCATATCTTTGGAAATGTATAAAATTTACGGTTAAAACTCACAAAAAATGTATCCAGTACATTTTTTTTATATTATTATTATACAAGGAGCAAAGACTCAGAATAAATTGTTAGTAACTTATAATTATATTAGTACTTAAGCTAGACTTCATTTTATTTAATTTTATTTATTATATACAACTAATATATAATAAAATAATAAAAGCAAAGCAACGTGAGTTTTATTTTGAAGTACATGTTTGTAAGTACATAAATTATAAGCTTATAAAAAATATTTTATATAATTATACAATTTTTTTTCTGTACCGTTGAATAATGTTCCAAATTTAAATTAATTATTGCAATTACTTACATTAAAATGAGAATCTTTGATCTAATAATTTCCATACCTGTGAACAATAAAGAATAAATTTTTTTTATAAATAGATAACAGCGGTCAAACGTTTTCATTATATGTTTCATTTATAAACATAAATGAATGACAAAAATCAATATTTCACTGAGGATCGGTATAAGTAATTATTTTATGAATAATTATTTTGTGAAGCAAACTTAAACTTTTTAGTGTTTGATTAAAACGACTGTACATTGTACGTAATAATAACAAAAAAAATCGTGGTTTCAAACTATTAAATCAAATCAAATCAAAATAATCTTTATTTATAAAGTTCTTTCAAGCACTTTGGAATCCTCAAAGAGAATACGAGTAAAGAAACTACAACTGGTTCAGAATGTTGCTCTTATCGAGAAGAACCACCAAGAAACTCAGCAGTCAATAGTTCGATAATATTTCTGTCTCCACACCACATTTTTGAAGCAGTTTCGTTGCATTACAATTTGATGAATTAAAATTACTTATGACACAAAAAAAGGTAAAATTTTAAATTTAAATAATAAACAACAGTATACATTAGTTGGTTCAAGAGAGAGAGAGAGCGAATACAATCAGCTCTTTCTCATTTCAACACATCGTTTTCAAAAGTCTTTATACAATTATGATTAATGTAACATTTCAATACCGACAGACAAAAATTATAGAAACCATTATTTCATGCTCAGCCGTTTTATATACATATGAAGCTTTTAAATTCCTTTTCATATTAAAAATACATCATCGAAGGCGGACGCCATTTTGGACTCTCCGTCAAAAGATTAAATGTATGAACGATATGAGCCTTTTGTACTTCGAAAATATTTTGTTTCGTTATCTTTTTTTGTATACCGTGTATCAAATATGGTTGCGCTAGGCGTTTGATTTATGTTAACACTTAATATGTGTCGATTTTACTATGTTATTTCATTGAACATCTTAATTTTGATACAGATTAAAAATACAGCGCTAATCACGCGCCACAGACTAATTATATTTTTTTAGTTTATTTATTTTCTCAGAGTTATTCTACAACTCCATGGCAATTATAACCTGTATTGGAATCTACCATAGAGTGTCTATACTAAACTAGGAAAACCAGCTTATAATGTCCAAAATTAGAATAAAGAGAAATAAAAAGAGCAAATGAGTCTCTATCTGTTTTTTTTTTTTTATGTGTGATTAGACAAATATCAGTATATGGGTTTCATCTCCCTCTATGGAATCTACATTGCTTGGCACAGATTATAAAAATCGCGGCCAAAAGCTATTACCAAAACCAGATCCCAGTTTACAGTTTAAAATATTTATATTTATTAATATAAATTTATATGCCGTTGGATCGAATCAAAAATATAACCTCTTAATTATTAAGCGAAAAATCACATATATTTATTTTTAATTTATTCTATTAACTAGAAAATTGTCATTTAGCGTCTATTATTTCTTTTTACAGATCAATTTTATGTTGAATTGGCGTAAATTATTGAAAAACTATTTCTTGTTTGAAATGGATAATAATGAAGATTATTATAATATTATATGATTATTATCCTATTTTATTAAGTTTTAATTAAGGTATATATTTCTAACACATAATTTAAACGAAAAATTCTGCTTTTTGAGACTTCTATATTTGTATAACTTTACGCACAATTCTTCCAATGTAAAAGGGGAACAAAGTTTTGTCTGCACTTATTAATAGAGATTACTAATGGCCTCTTAGTGATCGCATATACACAGGTGTTACTTACGAAAGTCATGACATAGAAAAAAAATTAAATCACGATTAAGATCAACCTATCGAAAAACATAAGAGAGCCACTTCATTCGCGGCATAACGATAATCTTAAGACAACAGTATTGGAAAATATCTATTACAAAAATAGTGCTTATGAACTAAGTAATAAGAGTCAAAATGTGTATTTTGCGTTCAATGCGCGGTTCACAAATATACCAAGGTTGTATCAAGCAATTCGTACCTGCCAATTACACAATTCATTTATAATTGACGTACATAAGTAATCTTGTAGGATAGTACTGATAGCTAATCTATCAGATACGATCTAACGATACGTTTACGATTTCCGAGTTCAAAGTTTGATAGATGAGTGAAGTAGAGATTTGTGACTAAAGGAAGAGAAAGATTGAAGCTTAGAATCACCACTCTTCTTTGATGACAGTAAGTTACATATATATTCAGTATTTTAAGAGATACGCAAGTTTTCTGGCGATGTTTTCGTAAAGCCCATGATGAATTATGAATATTAATTGAGAATCAATGTTTTTGTGGTATCCGGCTGAGTAGAATAGACCAACCTCATTTCTTACCGAGGTGTCGTAAAAGGCGACTAAGGTAAATTGACCCACCGTGTGGTATCCGGTTTAGTAAAAGAGACCACCCTCTTTCTTACCGAGGTGTCGTAAAATACGACAGAGGTAAGTTGGCGTCAGGCAGGCGGCCGGTCGTAAAAACGCAGCCAAATCATGTGACAGCATGTTTATAACATGTTGTGCCGACCCCACTTAGAGTGGGATAAGGGCAGGAAGATGATGAATCAATGTTTTTATAGAATCTTGCTGCTGGTTCGGGAATTATTCCAAATTAAATTAATTAAGTACGTAAAGTTTGCCACTTGCCATCGTGGATTTGCTTGATAATCCAAAAATATAGAATTTATTAAGTCACATTTTCTCATTGATATCTTGAGCAAGGTTAAAGAGCACTTAAATCCACGCATTTTTATCATTTGTAGAATTCTCAAAGTCTAGTAATTAATTAAACCCTCTTTTTAACAATAATTTTTTAATTCTAAATTGTTGCAATGGCAAAGTTAAAATTGATTGTGTAATCAATAAATACCTTATATCTTGCTTTCCCTAAATGCTCCTCACTGACTTACTAGAGATCATTTAGCTTTCAAGTTGTTAAGCTGTGGAATGCTTTACCAGTATCAATCCGCAAATCTCTTTCCAATTCAGTATTTAAGTTACAGATTAGAAAATATTTATCTTAAGTAATTACATATTAGTAGCATCTTTTGATCTATTTATTTTACCAAAATTATTTAAAGATTAAATAGTTCAATTTATATAAACTTTTTCTTTTTCTCTATATGACCCGTACTCTCTTTCTTCTTTCAATTCTTGTCCTTTTAGTGATAAGTAAGTAAAAGAAAATTTAAAAAAAAACACGTATAAAGGCGTAATACGTGTTTTTTTTTTAAAATTTCTTTCTCTTTTGTAAATATATGTATAAAAAGAAAAAAATAAATCAAGCAAAAGTAATGAAAGTTGTTTTTTTTAAATACTGATTTTCTTAAAAAACGAGGATTTCAGCAAAAAAATTATTCATTCAATAAAATTGACAAAAGTATCTATTCTGTATCAGCTTCTTTTTCATAGTAATTCTAAACTTCGGCAATGGTAAAGTAATTAAGTCAAAGTAAGAATAAAATGAATTTGCTAAAATTCGAGTTTTTTTTTTTCTTAAATCATACCTCGTATCTTCAAAAAAATATTAATTGTACATTACCTTTGTAATATGGATTTCCACAATGTAGCGCCCACTTCTATAAATTATCGAGTACATATTTTAGAATTGGAATATAAATATTTGTAAAATCGTATCGTACGCCGCTTCTATGCCCTCAAACAATATCGTGACCTCAACCGTCTGTCAATCAGGCTAACATTCTACAGCTATATCGATACAACCGCTTTATAAAGGCCTGTTAACAACGCTAGTTATGTTAAACTCCCATCTTTGCTTGGTAGCTAATGGACAGATTAATGGGCGCTCGGCTTTGTTAGTGTAAATACAGAATGGCTTTGAAAACCGCAAATTTTTGTTTATTCCGTCCATTAAATTCGGGTTTTCCTTACTGATTTTCTTGTAATAGTCTACTGACTTTACGTTAAGCAAGTTTTTTTCTTAGTCAGCAGCAGTACAGGTAGTGTAAAACTGTATTTTTTTAGTTAATTCCTTACTAGCTTTTACCCGTAACTTCATTCGCATGGACCGTTGTCGCATGATCGGTTGATAATAGATGGCGCTTTTCAATGTCATCCTATTCCTGTAGAATTTACAGGATTTCAATATGTTATCCCGGTGTAAAAGGAATAATTGTGCCAAATTGCATCGATATTGGTTCAGCTGGTTCGCCGTGAAAGAGTAACAAACATACATCCATATTTACAAAATTTCACATTTATAATATTAGTAGGATAAGTTAGGTCAAGCAACTTCGTTCGCGAGGACTGTAGTCTTACAATAAACAGTAACTGCTGTCACTCTCCAACGCTGCAAATATCTCCATCACAAAAATCTGCAGTGGGATAGTAATAGACTGTTTGCAAATTTATAGTACAATTATTACCACCTTACCGGGATAAAAGTGGAATCATAACATATCTTTGACTTAGTATTAAAGTGTCCTAACTCAAAATTAGGCTTAATTGAGTTTGATAAATTGTAACCCTTGTTTCAATGCAATCTATGGCACACCCTACGAACTATTAAAAAAACTAATATTTTCTTGCACTTCCAAGTTATGGGTCTCTTTAACACTCATAGGTTTTGTAGGCTACGTAACGGTTTAGTTAGATAAAAATAATAAATAAATATATGGCACACTTACACACACGGTCGTCTATCCCCAAAGTAAGTAACTTAATACTTGTGTTATGGACAGACAACTGGTGAATATATACTTATATATTTATTAAATACATACTTAAATACAAATATAGACTCAAAGACCAACCAATTAATTTATAAAAAATGTTTGCCCTCGGCGGGTATTGAACCCACGACCCACGGGAGCTGAAGGCAGTGTCATTACCTACTGCGCCAACGGGCCAATTCACTGGCATAGTATTAAAGCGACCTATCTCAAAATTAGCCTTAATTGAGTTTGATAAATTGCTATCCACACGCTACGAACTAATAAAAGAACTAGTGTTTTCTTGCTCTTCCAATTTATCGCTCTGTTTTGAACACTTTTTTGAATTAGGTCAGTTTTATACTAAGCGATATTAAATCTCCTTTCCGATTCGTAACTAATGGACAGAGTAATGTAAGCAATTGGCCGTCTGTGATAATGCAAATAAATAATTCGAGAAGCATCGCTAATAGTGTTTTGTTTATTTTATTGTGTACTAATAATAAAGAACTTGGACAAATTGTACCACTTTATTTAACTGCGATGTAACGTAATGGGCATTCATAAGTGCAAATGGTGTGCTTTTTGTGTGGGATTAGAACTTATGGTATCTTTATGGCATGCAATGCATAAAATTGCACAAAACATAGAGGGCATACCACTGACAAGATTAAAAGTAGCGGCTTTTTTCATCCCAATGCTGGGAATAGGACTCTTGTCTACGTTTTTGGAGAGAAGGATTGGAGCTAAGACCAATGCGGATTGGTAGGTTACACATATCTCCAGAATTCTCTAGAGATATACAGGTTTCCTCACGATGTTTTCCTTCAACGAAAAGCGTGTGATAAATTGCAATTATCAATTAGACACATAAGTTTTAACTGAAAAACTCATTGGTGTCTGCCCGGGTTTGAGCCCGTGACCTTCTCGAAAGAGTCGTATAATGTTACCGCTGGGCTACCACAGCTGAAGATATTGGATAAATTAAAATATCTCGGGTCGGTATTGCAAGAAAACGGAAGTGTCAAAACGGAGAGTCAACATTCTCGGGGGTCAAGTGGGGTCGGCACATGTTTTAAACATGTTGTTATATGTTTTGGCTAGGTACTTTACAACCGACCGCCTGACTGACATCAACTGACCACAGTGGCCTTTTAGGACACCTTGGTAAGATATGTTGGTGGTCTATTCTAGTCATCCGGATACCACGTGGCGTAAATATTTTAATGATAAAGTCTGTCTTCATGTCTGTAACACTTTTTCGCATCAACTACTAATCTAATATTTTTTTTATTAGCAATTATCGCATAGACAAAATAGTTTTAACGTCATTGGTGCTTGCCCGGGGTTTGAACCCGTGACCCTCTCGACAGAATCGCATCTCCCCATGGGCTAGTTTTTTTCATACAAGACAGTTATTTTCTAGACACTAACTGGCAATGTTAAATTAGTTAAAATACCGGGAACTCAAGTTAGATAATAACTCGCTATCAAAGAGCTTAAGTAAACCCGAAGCTTACACGTTCCCATATTTATCGTTAGCCAACGACAAAAGCTCATTCAAAATTAAAAGCCCGTCAAAAAGCTCGGCTTCCGTTACACGGCAGTGATAAGAACAGGATGCACCCTACTTTCTTTCAACAAAAAATTGTCTTTGTAATAGCATAATATTTTGTTTTTGACTAAGTTATTTCTATTATTTTCTTACTACTCATTACTCCTGCCCTTATCCCACTCTAAGTAGGGTCGGCACATGTTATTAGCATGTTGTTACATGATTTGACTATGTATTGTATAACCGGCCGCCTGCCTGACGACAACTTACCTTAGTCGCCTTTCAGGACATATCGTAAAAAATGAGGCTATTCTACTCAGCCGGATAAAACGCGGGCAGTCAACTTACCTTAGTCTCCTTTTACAATACTTCGATAAGAAATGGGGGTTGTCTATTCAACTCAGTCGGATACCACACAGCGGGTTAAATTTACCTTAGTCACCTTTTACAATACCTTGGTAAGAAATGAGGGTTGTCTATTCTACTAAGCCGGATACCACAAGGCGGTGGTAAGAAAATAGATGACCTTAAAATTTTTTAAAACATTTATAGGATAGGCTTTATCATATATCACTAATATTTTAACTCCACCCTGCAGTAAGTAGTCTAAGAAACCGCTATTTATAAAGATCTTGCTTTTTAAAATAGCATTAAACTGCGATAGATGTCAGCAATGAGCCAATATTGAGCGGATTTCAAGCATATTATTAGCTCACGTTGTTTTGTAATAAATAAGGAATTTTAACGGCCAATTTGCGTGCTTTTTGACATCAGTACGGTATAATATTGCTAGTGAATGATTTACTTTAAGTATACAAAAGCTTCGTGGTGTAATAAAAGTACCTAGGTTATTTAGTAATGCTAAGAAGTTACCTACGATAAAATTATTTTTATGTAATCCGCGTTTGTTAAGAGAATATATGTAACGCTAACTGAATGAAGCTGACAACATTCACATACCTTATGTTACCTTAGTCATTACCATGCAGGACAACTTACGCGTATCACAATACGTTGCCAACACCAACACTCTACACAAGCACTACACACACCCACTACCAAAATCTCTATCGTTTCGCCCCGAAACCGTAGCATCATCAGGAAGATAGGATCCACGAACAAAATTGTAATGCGTCG
Source organism: Morpho achilles (assembly GCA_947086495.1). Lineage (NCBI taxonomy): Eukaryota > Metazoa > Arthropoda > Insecta > Lepidoptera > Nymphalidae > Morpho > Morpho achilles. The sequence goes on along the minus strand of CAMTZB010000021.1, from coordinate 15,961,130 downwards.
CATCGTCCATGCAAGTTATATTAGTTCAAACCCCACTATTAATCTCCACTCAAAACACGTGTAGCAAACCGGAATTGAAAAAAATTAATCGCGCGTTAATAAGGTGGCCATTGTAATATTTTAGTATCTCGAGTTGCTCCCAAATATTGAGTTGGACACCCTTATCGCAGATGTGAAGGATATTAAAGGAATGGTCGTTAGGTACTTTATTACCGTTTTCCAACAGATGCTTTGATAATTCAAATTTTGGGGTTTATTATTCCTGAACCGATATATGTCTGACCGATATATGTATTATTGCACTGAGGACAATCTATTTTATAAACAACGGATTTTTTCTGTTTGTCAAATATATCTTTATTGTTATATAACAAATTTCGAAGTGTATAGTTGGTTTTAAAGGAAAGTTTAGTACCATATTTTGATTTAAAAAAAAACAATTTAAATCGATCGTGTAATATGTCAAAGTCCCATTTATATCCCATAACATTAATGATCTCGACGTAAAACATATTTTGGGGTTGAAAAGGAATCGGTCGCTCTTTGTATTAAGTAATAGTAACTAAGAACAATAATTATATAAAAACTCAGGACACTTGTTTGGATAGCTTATCTTAATTCACTGTAGGTTTAGTTCAACGCCCACAGCTACTGGCTTGAATATACGGCGACAATGTTATAAAGATAACTTGGACAAATATATTTGCGAATGTAATAATATACAGAAAGCATATTTGTCGGAAATGACTTTAAATTAGGAAGTAGCAAACCAATTTATAGAAGTACGCCTACTTCTATAAATTGGTTTCCTTTGGGGAATTATATAATACAAAAGTATTGACAGAATTACTTATAATCTGCGTTTTGTTAACAAACAAACATATAAACGCGAATCATAGCAAAATAATTATGTCATTACTTTTCTAATCAGGAACAAAGAAAGAAAAAAAGGAGAAACACACTTTTGTATTTATAGTAACATTATGGATTATGAAATTGGTCATTTATAATGTTTCGCGATTTTCTTTATACTTTTTAGAAACGCAACTTCGTTCACTTTAGATTGTGTTAACGTCGCGAACAAGTACTCAATTACAAATTGTGTGTTTCCTTATACCTAAGAAACAAACAGAATTTTATCATATATTTTATCTAATATATGAGGCCAATACACAAGCTTTAATTGTATTGTAATGTTTATCAAAATTGCAGCAGCCAATAAGACGTGAAAATGTGTCAAAATTTCACATTTTTATAACTTATTCCATCTTTACTAATATATAAAGCTTAATAGTTTGATTGTTTGAACGCCCTAATCTCAGGAACTACTAAGTACTAGACCGATTACAAAAACTCTTTGATTGTACGGCAGTCTATTTATCGAGGCAGGCTTTAGATTATTATATATAAAATGATGAATGAACTAAGATGAATAAGAGAGGTGCAGCAATAAAAAAGTATTGCGAAAACGGCAAAATTTAAGCTTACCCTGCGTGCGCTAAGTAAACGATGAAAGTTATTCAAAAATCTCTTATCATTAACTCACGAAAGTAGTTATCATTTTTATGTTAAAAATTGAAATTCGGGTATATTTTCTACTAAGTCCGACATGTGTGGCCGCCCTAACCGCCTAAACACTTGCACCATGATTTCCCTTGAATAGTAGGTATGTGTTATTGCAAATCGCACCTTATCTATCTAACATTAAAGCTTGACAAGTAAACGCTAATGCTATGCGAATAGTATATTTCAAATTACGATGTCAATCGTCGTGCATAAAGTAATTCAAGAATATAGTAAACGATTACTGCACCTGCAGAAAATCTACGTATATCCGTCGCCCTAACATAACCCTATTATTAAGGCAAGAAACTACCATAAGGTCATGCAGTCTTATTTTAAAAACTTATGAAACAATTGCTCCAAAAGCTATGATACCGGAACGCTGATACCATTTTAGCGGTCATAGGTTCCAATTCCGCGCAGGCACCAATCAGTTTTTTTGCTAAAACTTGTGTGCCCAATTCATCATTCTCCTGCCCTTATCCTCCTAAGGCGACTAAGGTAAGGTAAGTATCCGGCTGCGTAGAATAAATAGTACTACTCTCATTTCTTACCGAGGTGTCGTAAAAGGCGACTAAGGTAAATTGAACCACCGTATGGTATCCGTCTGCGTAGAATAGGCCCACCTTCTTTCTTACCGAGGTGTCGTAACATACGAATTAGGTAAGTTGATGTCAAGCAGGCGGCCGGTCGTAAAAACATAGCAAAATCATGTGACAGCATGTTTATAACATGTTGTCCCGACCCCACTTAGAGTGGGATAAGGACAGGAGGATGATGACCTTTAATACACCTTTGTATAGTGCAATAAGAATAAACAAATAAGCCATACCCTATTAAGGTACCGAACACATCTTAAATACACACAAACATAATAAACGTATAATATTGTATTCGAACCCATAAAGTAGCTTGAATTTATATAACAAACATAAAGACATCACAACAAGATCTATTGCGCTACCGGTGCTCGGGAACGTTCCGATAACTAACTAGTTTGGGTTATAACTAATAGTGTTAGGAATAACTAGATATATCTAACTCTTTATTTTACAATAGGTAAAATAATTGGAAATAAAACTCCATTCATATTTTCAAATGGACAATATGCTTTTAAATCTAATGGCTCTTTGTCATCACGCTTGACAAGTGAGCGCGGAAGCATTTCCGAAGTTACAAAAAAGAAATGCGCGAAAGCTCTAATAGCTTCTGGAAACGGTATCAAGTAAAGGGTAAAAGTGTAAAGCTTGTTATACTAAAACGCATAGTGACTTCGTTTTAAGATATACAAACTAGATTATAATACGAGCAAAATAAAGTAAAAAAGAATTATTACATATATTTGCACTAATCCGCAATAAAATAAAATCTGTGTTATGCTAAATATGTGATATACTAAGCATTCTTATATCCCGCAATGCAATATTTGATTTAGAGCGCAGTATAAGATGGATGCGAAACGAGGTCGTTGACTGTGAGCCTCATAAGAAATCTCAAAGTCACTCACCGGATGATGGAGCAAGCTATGCTCGGAGTATCTCTACGTGATCAAATCAGAAATGAGGCGATCCGTAGAAGAACCAAAGTCACCGACATAACTCAGCGTGTCACGATGTTTAAAGTTGGCGATGCGGGGGATATAGTACAGAGAAGCGATGAGGGTTGGGATAAAGATGTCGGATTGGCGACGAAGAAGAAAGAAGAAGAGCGAAGTATTTTCATTTTCAACCTTTAACATCCAGATAATACAGAAGAATGCAGAGGTATCGTTGATGTTACAACATCCAATAAATAAAGCGTAGCAGCTCAATAGCCATTGTGAACTTCGTAGTAAGTATGTTTCTTATGAAGCAATGCTACGGCTAGAGGCGAAAACGTATTTTACAATGAAGCGTGTAATGCTTTCAGTAATATGGTATGTGAGAACAAATCGAAGAATTTAAGGTAGAGCGTGAGATATTTTGTGGAGTAGGAGTAAGATTTCATTTTATAGGCTTAACACAATTAAGATATATGTATTGTAGATGCAATATAATAAAAGACTATGTAAGGTCGATCTGATAGCGACTGATCATCTTTTTAATCTAAATAATGTAACAGGACCACTTATAGACTCCGACATTAATCGTAACGACACATATCCCCAGTATCCTCCAAGAGTATTAAACCTAGCTCATCAATAGGAATGTCAATGCTGTAAGTAGATGCAATTGAACTGGTTACGTCCCGTCTCTAATCAAAGCATCTGAACGTCATTGTAATTTATTTTAATTAAGAACAAACCCGACGTGGGCGCGTGATTGAGGAGCTTCTGAGCTGTTTATTTATTGACCACTATTGCACCTGATGGTACGCGATGATTCAGTCTAAAATGAAACTGTGACCAGCTTTTTACACGAAGAAACTTTTCTTGGATACTGAAATAGCTAATGGAAGGCAGTTATGCTGGGACTTTTGCCGTTCAAAACCTCATGATGTTCTATAAAATTTGGTGGCCACTATGTCACATGATGGTACGCGATGATACAGTCTAAAATAAAAGTGTTCCTGTAACCAGTGCTGTTTTTTTACATGAAGATACTTGGCAAACCTTTTTGGACTCTGAAATATTCAATGAAAGGGTGATGTAGATACGACGACTGACGGAAATCTCATGATGTTCTGAATAATCTGGTAGTGGTGGCACAGGAATACTGAACGCCTCACGTCCTCACTCTAATCAGCAGTAGCTGATCATAGCAGCCGTAAAGTCTGGGCAAACCTAACGAATTGGTCACCTCGAAGGACCTTTTAACTAAGGCACCGAATCTCTCAACCGTATAGGTAATTAACTAGTTTAACCAATGTTTTCAACAAATACCGATATATCTCAATACTTGGAGAAGTCGAAGTAGCAAAGGGCGGAGCACGTAATGTGGAGAACTGATGAACGTTGTGGACTTAAGGTTATGCTCTGGCAATCCCACACTGGAAAAGACCCACACTTGGATTATAGACGACCTCAAGAAATTACTCGTAGCAAGTCATAGACGCCAAGGTACAATCGTCGTCTTAGATCATGTGGATACCCTTTGAAGCGATCTATATTCAGCAGACGGAGCTATAGCAACGCGTGACCAGACCGCTACCTTTAAATAATACCACTTTTTTTTAATAGCGCATATTTATAACCAAATATAGAACCACTTGAAAATTATCAATAATATTTTTTAACAAACAGAACCAAAGAATGAGGCTAGTGTTGTTTGAAAACGAAATGCTATTTCATTTCGCATCTCCTTAGGGGCACTGAGCAAACAACAAAAAGGCGAAAGACAAAGCACTGGTAGACAGTAAAAGGTATATTTATGATTTCGCGCTATCGCACGCCGTCATCGTTGTTTCAAGATGTTCTACGCGAGCCGAGAAAAATGGATGTGACATCGCGAATGTAAGCCCCGCATTTACATGAGCCAATAAATTTGCATTTTGTTTTGTTTTTTACAACTTATGTCACCTTGTACGGGGATTTTGTTATACTCTACAGTTATATTCAATTTATTATAAAGTACCTGGATGAGCGATTCTTGCACGGAAAAATTTTAAAATATATAAAAAATGCAATAAAAAAAGAAAGAAAGGGTCGTTGATATATGGAACTTAATCCCGGGTATTTTCATTTCTCTAGTCCCCCCAATTAAGCTATTACAAATGACTCTAAAATTAACCTTTGTATTTTTTTAAATTTTAGCAGTTTTTCAATACCTGAAAACAGAGTAAATAACACATAAAATACTATATAAAATAACTATATACTGTCTAAAACGATATTTTCTTAAAATAAACCCTAGCTAGATTGATTTATAGCCCCCGAAAGTCTGAATTTCACGAAAATCGTTGTAGCCGTTTCCGAAATTCCGATTATATATAAATTAAAATTAAGCTTAAAATCTCATGCACTACCCACATTCACTACTCCAATCACACAATAAGAAAATATTTGTAGTATTTAATGAACATACATGATCAGCTAGAAAATATTTATAATACCAGTTGTACGCCTTCGTGTGCGACACACAAAGAGACAAAGAGACCTTTGCATTTACAGTAATAAAAAAAAATTGTATAGATTTTAATAATAATTAGTAAGTTCAGTGCAGTCATATTGATATTATTAAAATGAAAGATAATCCATTTTTAGGTCCCAACATAGAAAATTGATGTATTTTTCAGTATGGAAATTATAATTTGTAGCGTGTATATAACAAGTGGCGTATGTCACTTATTATCTTAATATTGTATTCGACACCATACTAAGCAAGGTTGTATTAAAAACACGGAATCAATCATTTTTTCTACTGTATAATCAAACAGGAATAGTAATAAAAGTTTATAGCTACCATGTTTTGAAAACAAACGTCAGCACAGGTCAAAAGTTATCTATAGAAATGAAAATGCAAACGCGCTGTGCATCAGTGAAAAATCAGCATAACTCTCCATTTCACGACGTCCATTTACATAAACAAATGCCCCTTCTACATAGGGTTGGCAATTGTTTAAATAAATATATATAGTCGAAAATCTTATGATCTAAACTCTATATATACATCGTCCTCCTGCCCTTATCCCACTCTAAGCGGGATCGGCACAACATGTATTAACGAAGTTGGTACATAATTTGGTACATAAGTACTTTAAGAATAGCCACCTGCCTGATATCTACTAACCTTAGTCGCCTTTTACGACACCTCTGCAAGAAATGAGTGTGGTACCATTCTATTCAGCCGGATACCACACGGCGTTTTGCGTAGATCCATAATCACCACACGGCAGGTCAACTTTTACCTTAGTGCCTTTTTACGACACTTAGATAAGAAATGAGGGTGACCAATTTTACTTAACCGGATACCACACGGCGGGTTAACTTACCTTAGTTGCCTTTTATGACACCTCGGTAAGAAAGGTGGTCTATTCTATTCAACCGGATACCACACGAGTTACAAAAACGTATGATGGCTTTATAATCTTCAGTTACCAGCTTATCGGCCAGTAAATTAAAATAATAGTAATTTAAAAACTTTAAAAAAATGATTTTTTTAATTGATTTAATAAAGTTTGAACGAGTTTTACATAATTTAAACATTATCAACATTTTTACCAGTTATTTAATCATATCACAAAATCGACAGCCCTATCAAATGCCCGCTCCATCGCGAATGCCTTCCATTCTGCATCAATGCAGGGCATTTACATATATAGCGTAGGATACGCCTTGCCAGGTTAAGCCTCAGTCAGATGAAAGTGTGGCGAATTGACTGCGATGCTAATATAATTTTGACCTTATAATATTCAACTCTGGTAACATTAAACTGTTTTTAAAGAGAAACTGATATTTCTGATGCTTCCTAACGTCAATGCGTGACTTCTTAATCATTTATTATTCAATCATTCATCGTTTGGCTACATTAAATCGACTGTATTAAATTTTTTGTCCACGATACACTGGCAATATTAATCGAAAAAAAAAATTAATGTGGAATTTCTGCTCGCGATTTCATCTCAGTGGACTCTAGTCTGAGCTACGAACAACCTATGCACTTCACGTTGACCTGACCATCAATTTGAACGAGAAAATAGAAAGATAAACACGATTTCGGATTTATAATTTTATTCATTAATTACATCAGATTCAGATAGATACTTCTAAATTTTCAAATATCTGATGATGGTAAAATTAAATAAAGTAACGGCCTGTTACTATCCCACAGCAGGGGATAGGCCTCCTCTCTACATTTATTACAAGAAGGGTTGGAGATAAGACCCACCATGCTGCTTCGATGGGGATTGTTAGTCAAACATATCCGTAGAATTCTCTAGAGATATGCAGGTTTCCTCACGATGTTCTCCTTCAATAGAAAAACTCATTTGTGTCAGCCCGGGGTTTGAACTTGCGACCCCTTCGAAAGAGTCGCACCGATCAATATTAAATAAATCCTTCATTATTATTAACGATATTTAAACCAAGTACACACTTAGTTTAATCCAAGATCTAGACCCCAGAGCACTTAATAGTATCAATGTGTAAAAGCTTAAGACAAACTGTAAAGCGGTTTAAGAATGTCAATGTTTTAAAATCAATTGTTTCTTGTTTAAGTTTTTTAACCAAAAATCTAATCCACTCCTTCACCACGCACAAATCCAACGTATGGTTTATACTGTGTACATTAAGAAGTATTGTTACTAATTAAAATACAATGATGTACCACCCATAGTGAAGTAATAGCTTCCAAATTTATTTTTTTAATACGTCATTTCAATAATAAACCACAAAATTCATATTTCGTCAAACATTTGATAGAAAGCGGTCATAAAGTTCCTAATGACCAAAGATTCGAAGTTTTGCGCACGTGTAATAAAGGGCTTAAACGAAATATCTGGGAACACCTTGAAATTATAAAACATAACAATGACACCCTCAGATAAATGTTTCTAGTTCAAACTTGTTACATTTGTTTGCAGGCAAAATAAAATAAATGGTGGGGTTGAACCGATTAGTATATAACTAAGCTTATTTGGGTATTGCTTCGCTTTGCGATTTTGGTCGTGGAGTCTATCTCCTGATGATGCTGCGGTTGCGGGGCGAAACGATTGTTGAGTTTGTGATAGTGAACGTATGAAGTGCTTGTGTTTTGTGGTGGCGGTGGTGGAGGTTTATGTATGTATTTTTACGAATCCTGCATGTATCAGGTATGAAAACGGATTGTCCACTATACATTCAGTATTACATATATTTTCTATTTTGATTCATCGCGGATTATAGCAAAATAATTTTAATATTACTTTTATACGTTATTTCTATTTTATATCTTCGAGTGCAGCCTAAGCTTTATACCATACGTTACTATTAGATCCCGCCTAACAATATAAAAGTGAACGTTGTCTGTTTGTAACCGTCATAGCCGGAACGGTTCTATATAAATCGTTGTAACTTATTCCAAACGGACCGCACGGCATTTTATTTATTCGTCCGTTCGAAAGCAAAACAGTGCAACCGCCAGTTTTTCTTGACACATATCTTTTGCACATTGTTTTGCCATAAAAGTAAATCAACGGAAGCTTGAAAAAGATTTCAAAACAAGCATCATCATCTTCCTTTTTTTTATGGAAAACCCATTAAGGGTCATCACCACCCGACGGGGACGAGCGGCGGGTATGTCGGACTGGCACCGACTGAAAACCTGACAGTGATCCACCACGCTGCTGGTGGCGGGAACAGGGTACCTATGTAAACATTGCCCCCCATCCCCGCCAGCAGCAACTCTAAACCCCAGAGTGCGCCACCTCTGGGTCGGGGCCTCTCTAATAGTGGCCCCTCCCTCCGCTAATCGATGCATCTTCCTGCCCTTATCCCACTCTAAGTGGGGTCTGCACAACATTATAAAAGTGTTGTAACATGAATTGCCTAACGTCAACTTATCTTAGTCGTATTTTATGACACCTGGATAAGAAAGAGGGTGGTCTATTCTACTTAACCGGATACCACACGGCGGGTCAACTTTCCTTAGACGCCTTTTACGACACCTCGGTAAGAAAAGAGGGTGGTACTATTCTATTCCGCCGGATACCACACGGCAGAAAAAGATTTAAAAACAAGTAAAAATTATAAAAAAAATAGCTATGCTTGCGGCCTCACTCGTATATCTGTGTATTTCATTAAATTTTTAAACATACAAGTAGTTATTGTGACTTAACCATAAAAGATAGAAATATGCTATCGCGGACTTTTTTGTAAATTTGATATAGATCTACAATTCTTTAGTACATAACTTTAGTGTGTCGCTGCTGGTTTACGCGTCGCACGCGAATAAAGCTCCCAGCGACCGAGTTTTTTTACAACCTCGCAACAATTCAACGTAATTTACATAAAACCGTAATGTAACATTAACAGAAACTTCGCACTAAATTCGCATTAAACTAAAACTAAATTTCGTCTATCTATATAATCTTTTAGTAAAAACCATACAAAAATCCTTTTAGTAGATTTCTTGGCGCGCCATCTATGTTTCATCAGGAAAACTAATATTGCGTTCCACAAATATTCGACAAAATATGACTCCGCTAAACACAATTTCCACCTCGAACCTGTCTTTAATAACATGGTTTCTAGTGTTTTGTTAGTGTTTGTGGTAATAAATAAGATTAACGATCGTGACCTCGTCGTGACAGACCGACCGGCGCACGCAACATTTTGTAGTTCACCGGTATATTGACATCGGCCCATTCATAAACTAAGGAAAATGAAATATTACATACTAGATCGCAAGAAAAAACATTTCGTGCGAATTTTATAGCAAGAAGGACTTTTAATGTATAGAAACCGGATATACTCACGTCTTCTTCTATTGGGTTAGCCCCACTAATTAATATAAAATACTAATTAAAATAAAAAAGTATTGAAAATATTATTTTGCTGATCCACGATAAAACAAAACGAGGTATGAACCTAATACATGCAGAATTCGTAAAAACTCATGTACCACCAACAACACAACAATACACAAACACTGCACACATTCACTACAACAATCTCTACAAACGTTTCGCCCAGTAACCAAAGCGTCAGCAGACTCCACCATAAAATCGCAAAGCGGCGCATCATCTAAGCTAGCAGTATTATAGTATATAATACTTGTGTATTATTGTGTTATTGTTGGTAGATAGTGTATGATTTTTACGAATTCTGCATGTATCAAATATGAGAACAGATAGTACACTCTACATTTAGCATTACATATATTTTCTTTTATCGTAGGCAAAACATTTTCACTACTTTTGTATTATGTACTTTCTCAAAGTAACGCCTAAATAATTATTCCCTCTTAATATAATAAGGCGAAACGACCTCTTATGGTGCCCAATAATTCACCTCTTACAGTTTAAGTATTAAGGGAAGTCCGTGTAATATTTCATCATCGCCGCCATAAATCCACATTAACGAAGGTGACCTCGGCCGCCACAGACTGAATGGTGCGAACGTTACCAATATATTAAATGTCTTAGAATTCACAATTAAAGCCTTTTATGTATGACTGGTTACTTGTTGGAATTGATTTTATATTTTGTACACAACCCCTGGGAACGGGAATTTCAAGATTCAGTTATCGTTGCTTATTCTATTTATTTCTTTCTTTCTTTTATACGTATATTTAGAAAAGAGAAAGAAAAACTAAAAATGCACATGTATAAAGGCGGACTTATCCCTAAAAGGGATCTCTTCCAGTCAACCTTTGAGTAATAAATAGAAGGAAAAGAACAAGAATTAAAGAAGAAAGAGAGTACGAGTCATATAGAGAAAAAGAAAAAGTTTATATAAATGTAACTATTTGAACTATTAATTAATTTTGGTAAAAAAAAATAGTTGAAAAGATGCTACTAATATATAATTACTTAAGATAAATATTTTCTAATCTGTAACTTAAATACCGAAAGAGAAAGAGATTTGCGGATTGGTAAATCATTCCACAGCTTAACCTTGAAAGCTATATGTCGAGATCATATAGTAAGCCAGTGAGGAGCATTTAGGGAAAGCAAGATCTTAAGGTATTCTATTCTTATTCAGAAACACATTAAGTAGCTTAAATAACGGATGCTTGAGTTACCAGGGCGTTAAGGTCAGTTGAATGATAATTTGAGTTGCGTCCGGTTCCATCCGCAAATAAATCGACGAGGTCCTTGCGATCGACTTATTGTGGTAAAAGATTCTCTATCAAACCCAAACCACACACAAACCTCCACCAGCGCCACCACAATACAAAACCACTATCACAAACTCAACAATCATTTCGCCCCCCAACCGAAGCATCATCAGGTGATAGACTCCACGACAAAATCGCAAACTATTATATATATCTGAAGAACAAAGTTTAGCACAATTATTCCTTATACACCGGGGTAACATATAGGCTATAGAAATCCTGTTAATTCTACAGGAATGGGATGACATTGATAAGCGCCATCTATTATCAACCTATTACGCGACAACAGTCTACGCGAACGAAGTTGCAGGTAAATGCTAGTCTCCCTTTTACAAGGTAATGTAACTTTATTTTCTATTATTACTTTTGTGTTACGGATCTCCGCAAAGTAACGCCTAGTTCTACAAAAGACTAGAACTACATGTTTAATTTCGTTGTATGTAACTTTAAGCGTTATCTCCCATGTACCTTTAAGGGCGAAGATTTCCAGAAACTTCCATTAAACAACGATTAGAGCGAAGATGGAAATTCAATAGCGCATTCGACTTCATTAGCTTGAAGGATTGAGACATAACCATCAATTGACTCAATTACCTCAGATTTGGTTCAGTTAAGGCCCAATTTATACCTTTAGTTGTTAAAATAAGTACTCGTAAAGCGGTACTAAAGTTGCGTTTTAATAAAACAGACCTAGATAACGTCGTTAGATATCCAACGCTGTGAATTAAGTCTGAATTTAAGTACGTATAAATTTTTTATTACATGCAGGTATTGGATCCTATATCTTGAATAGCTGTGATAGCCCAGCGAGAACGTGGGTATCTTTCGAGGGGTCATGGGTTCAAACCCCGGGCAGGCACTTATGAGTTTTTCCCTTACAACTCATGTGTCTCATTTATAATTGCAACTTTTTTGCGATGCGATTGCGATATTTTCCTTTTCGGTGAAGAAAAAAATCGTGAAGAATCCTGCATATCTCTAGAAAATCTCTGGAGATATGTGTAACCTACCAATCCGCATTGGAGCAGCGTGGTAGGTCTCAGCTCCAACCCTTCTCTCCAAAAACGGAGCGAAGGGATAGTAAGGAGCCGTTACTTTATATCTCGAATGACGACTTAATGGTTATCAGATAAGTAAAGAAGAAAAATTTGAATTAAACCGTAGTATGCATTGCTATGCATAATGCACTCTTGAATCGTAAACTATCAATTAGATTTAATGAAACTACAACAAGTTTGGAATGTTGCTCTTACCGAAAAGAACAAGCCAGAAACTCGGCGGTCAATCTTTTAAACATTTTAAATTTATATTATTAACCGCAGTCTTGTTTGAAGCCGAAAGAACTTTCAAATTCAAGAGCGTGTGTTAAGTTGCAAATATCAATTATACACATAATTTTAAACAATTACTCAATGATGTCTGCCCGGGGTTTTGAACCCGTCACTGCCTCGAAAGTCGAACGGTCTCATCGCTAGACTAAGGCCTATAAAAGAGTTATATATTTGCTAAAAATTTGTAAATGCCCAATAAACATATTCTCTGCAATAGCCCTTTGCATAATCTCGTTGTAGCGTAGGTGCAATTAGGTCATAGACTTAGCTACATTAATCTCCATCGATCCATTAGTACCCTGATAAAGTTCCAATATAAGTCTAGTTTTAGACTGCTAACTTCCACCCACACTTAGAAAACTTTTCCTAACGATAGCAATTCATAATTTAAACCAAAATGAAATTAAAGATAGGTATGAAAATAAAAATATTTACCTAAAAATACTTAGACAAAAAAGAATGCATACAACATTGTGTTCAGCAAGTCGATGTGCGTGTTACGTTTATTCGGGACCAACGTCGGATGCATTGGCATATCATGGAAAGAGTGTTTGTTCGAATGATTTTTTTTGGTGTTTAATATTTAGTCTATAATATCTTCTTACGTATTTATTTTATTTATGAAGTAGAAAGCGAAATTTTGATCTTTAAATGGCGAAACTAACGCACTTATTTAGATAACGATTAATACTGAAGGAACGACTTTGTTTTATAAGAAGTAGTACGTGGTGGACCAAGCTTTGCTCGGTAATTTTTTACAAAATAAAAAAAATCGAATTAGGTAGTTGGGATTCATCCTAGGTATTTACATATCTCGATACTGCCCGTTCCCCGAATAAGCTACGCTGACTTAACAGTTTATGGCAAAAATAGTGTTTTATATTCAATATAAATTTTAGTATTTTTTAATGCCCGAAAACAGATCGATCGATCGAAATTAGATCGAATTTTTTCCCCCCAAAAACCCCGACATGCTGTCACTCAATTTTTTTCAAATCTGTCCAGTAGTTCCTTAGATTACGGAGTTCAAACAAACAAACTCTTCAGTTTTATATATTAGTATAGATTTCACATAATGCCTGTTTAAGTTCGTATATATTTGCGATGTTTCAAGGCAAGTGTTTGTGCAATAAAGTTTTTTATCTATCTATCTTTCACCGATCAACAAATCATAATATAAATTTATTGTTGTACTAACTTGCAATGTTTAGACAAACAACAAATTCGTGTTAAGTTAATCGTGTTCGAATTAACTAAACAGCATGTCGTCCTATCCATATTCATACTAATATTATAAATGGGAGAGTCTTTCTGTATATCTGTCGTTACTGTATGTCTGTTTGTCACACTTTAACGGCTAATGCGCCAGTGTAATGATAATAAAATTTGGTACAATTAAAGCTTATATACCAAGCTAACATACAAAAATCCCTTTTTATTTCGGGAATAGAAAAAATCAATATAGTAGACAATTGAAGGTATTTTTAATTTAAATAAATATAATTTGTATATATATTAAGATATATGTCATATGATATTGCTATGTACAGATAAACAAGTATATTATTAAAGATAATATTAAAAAATTTACATAAATACAAACTTAATACATAACAAAAGTAATAATAAAATATTGCTTTGCGATTTTGTCTAAGAGTCTATCTCCTAATGATGCTTCGATTGCGGAACGAAATGATTGTTGAGTTTGTGATAGTGAATGTTTGTAGTCCTTGTGTATTGTGGTGGCGGTGGTGGAGGTTTGTGCATGTGTTTTTACGAATCCTGCATGTATCAGGTATGAAAACGGATTGTCCACTCTACATTTAGCATTATATATGTTTTCTATTTTACTTTATCGCGGATTATAGCAAAATAATTTCATTATTACTTTTGTATTATGGATCTCGGCAATGTAACGCTTAATTATATAAATTATGCATATCTGACATACGTTTCAATTAGTTTCCTTTTAAACTTAACAAAACATAAAAATTACAAACTTTTTTCTAAACGAAATTTATCAGGAAAAGAACTAAAGATGCTTAAGATTTTTATGTTTGAATATGAAATTTATGGCGAGGAAATCTGCATATCTTTGGAATATACTGGGGATATGTGTAACCTACCAATCAGCATTAGAGCAGTGTGATTGGTCTTAATTCCAACCTTTCCTAAATACAAAATGTACTTGTTGTTCCGTTAGCTAAAACACCTAATCCTTCCAGAGTCTCTGATTTTCGGCCTATTTCTATACTTCCGTTTCTATCTAAACTTCTTGAACGCTTTATTCATATCAAACTTGCTAACCACCTTAGTCGCTATAATCTTCTTAGTCCTTTTCAATCAGGATTTCGATCCGGCCACAGCACTACTACCGCACTCGTGAAAATCACCGATGATATCCGCTGGAATATTGACGGTAAAAAACTTACTATAATGGTCCTCTTAGATTTTAGGAGTGCCTTTAACACTGTTGATCATGATATTTTAATTGGCCTTCTCAGACAGCTTAACCTATCTCCAAGATCAATTGAATGGTTTACGTCTTACCTTTCAAATCGTCAACAGTTAGTCATTATTGATAAACAACGCTCAGAATGGTGTAATATCAATGCTGGAGTCCCACAGGGTGGAATTCTGTCTCCATTATTATTTCCTGTATTTGTGAACAGTGTTACTCAGCACCCCATATCACTAATTTAAGCAAAAGATTTTTTGCATCACTTCACTCTCTTAAGCGCTTACAGAAATTTCTTCCTCTTGAAACTAAAATTATGCTTGCTAGATCATTACTGCTCCCTATATTGGACTATGGCGATGCTGTATTTTTAGATCTTACAGAAGATTTATTGGCTAAGCTTGAACGTCTTCAAAATGTAGCTATTAGATATATTTATGGACTTCGTAAATTTGACCACATCACTGAGTTCCGTCACAAGTTAAATTGGCTTCCTATCCGATCCAGAAGAAATTTACATATTCTATCACTTCTTTATAAAGTACTTTTTAATCCTTTAATTCCAACATATCTTAAAGAGCGATTCAACTTCTTGTCGGATGTAGGATGTGGCCGGCTAAGATCTATAAATACCTTAGATCTTGCTTTCCCTAAATGCTCCTCACTGACTTACTCGAGATCATTTAGCTTTCAAGGCGTTAAGCTATGGAATGATTTACCAGTATCAATCCGCAAATCTCTTTCCCTTTCAGTATTTAAGTTACAGATTAGAAAATATTTATCTTAAGTAATTATATATAAGTAGCATCCTTTTATCTATTTATTTTAACAAAATTATTTAATAGATTAAATAGTTCAATTTATATAAACTTTTTTTTTCTCTATATGACCCGCACTTTCTTTCTTCTTCAATTCTAGCCCTTTTCCTTCTATTACTCAAAGGTTGACTGGAAGAGATCCCTTTTAGGGATAAGTCCGCCTTTATACATGTGTTTTTTTTTATATTTTTTTTCTTTCTCTTTTCTAAATATATGTGTAAAAAGAAATAAATAAAATAAAATATAAATATAATAAGAAATAAATAAAATAAATAATAAAAATAAACGAAGTTTATTTGTATTTACAAATAAACTTCGTGATTAAAAAGATACTTAAATACAAATATACATCTAGGCTTAACGAAGAAACAAAATGTTTATAGAAAATGTTGGAGGTAGAAAGCAAACCCGCAACAAGCGGATATTAAGGCAGAATAACTGCCAGCTGCTCCAACGACCCAGTCAATCAGTTCTAGTTTAAATTTCTATCTTTGTTAATTATTAATACAGTGTATTCAATTCATTAAGCTAAGCACTCAATAATTCATAATTTACACAAGCTCGATTTAACTCAGCTGGGATTTGATCAAGACGAATGTTTGGCCCAGTTACGGCAAAATTGTAGATCAGATCAAACTGCATTAAACACAAATAAATTAGAACGTATCTGTCTAAAGGTTAATTTTGAACTGTTTCTGTAGCCTGGCGTAATCAACAATCTGTTAATATAATTAAGGGCAAGATATTCAAACAACTTTCTTAGACATAAATAAGTCGTTCATTGAGGCGATTCGAGTGAAAAATTAAAAAACAGCAAAAATAAATTCTAATTCTAATTCATTTATTTTTGCGTACACTTACAAAAAAGTGTTACAATTATTGGTTTCAGTGTATTACCAAGTAATAGGTATGCAAATATGATAAACTTAAAATTATAAGTTTTTAAGATTGACACAGATGAAAAAGAATTTACTTACATATATTTCGAAAAATCACACGTTCTAATACAGATTTTTTCATGTATTTAGATATAAAATTGTCAATGTAAGTTATTACAAGGGCTTAATCTAAAAATTGAAGTATTCATTTATCGAATAAAAACAATAAGATAATAACCACTCATGTAGTTTGAATTTAAATTTAGGAAGACATACGTTAGGCAGCTTACTAAAGATTGACATACAATATGCATTACTTTTGTAAAGCGAAATAAAATCATTATAAACTTACAATATTCTTGCTCAGAAGGTAAGAAGGTATTATTTTCCATAGCTTCATAAAGACAAAGCGCATGAAAAGGGCATCAACTGATCTGATATAAGCTCTTCTCGGTAGGAACAATTGTCTGAACCAGTAACAACAACTGTTACAAGTCTCTTGTTAACTAGTGCTTTTGATTCATCAACTCTACTGTTAATTCGGAAGGCTGTTCCTATCGAGAAGAATAAGCAAGAAACTCGGGGATTGCTGTTTCAAAAATAATACCTCTTGGATAGTAAATATATAATTGGATAAAACACACAGATCCTATTCTTGGAATTATCCCCAATATATTTGCCGACGTGCTCGTGATCTACGTGATACTATTGCGCGAAGGATCTGTGTTGTCTTTTGTTTTACTCAAAGGGAAGTACGCCCAATTTTGGTATTATACTTTGTGTGTGCGGACGGAAGAACGTTGTGTTCATGATTGTTTTGCATCTGCAAACAGTGTTCACATCCGCTATTATGCATTTTGGTTAAAATGCTACTCTGTAGTTTGCATCTTCAATACTACTAGCTTCCCTACTTATATCTATGGAGTCAGATTAACATTTTTTCTAAAAATACTTACTTTATTCTGCTTGAGTTTAAAGCAGAATAAAGTTGCCATGATAGATCAAATATATTGGGGATAATTCCAAGAATAGGATCTGTGTGTTTAATCCAATTATATATTTATAATCCAAGATTATCTAAGTTCCAAAATTGACAGCCTTGTTACTCTCATTTTCTTATTATTCTCGTTGCCGTGGTAACGCGGCCCCCCGGTGTTGCCGCCTTCTTCTAGAATTCCCAACATACCATTTAGCCCATAACAATATTCCATAAGACAATGCTATGGAAGTAAAGAAAATAAACAAGTTTTGCTATATCGACATCTGTAAACTGTCTTATTTTTTTTAAAGCGCTGAAGTGAGTTTCCCTGCGAGAGTTGTTATATTTGTGTTCCATTGGATTTTTTTTATACAAAATCACTCCCAAACATATAGTTATATTAACACTTACTAACATCATCATCATCATCTTCCTGCCCTTATCCCACTCTAAGTGGGTCCGAGTAACAAGCACAACATGTTATAAGCATGCTGTCACACGATTTGGCTGCGATTTAACGACGGGCCGCCTGACTGACGTCAACTTTCCTCAGTCATATTTTACGACACCTCGGTAAAAAAGAGGGTGGTCTATTCTTCTAAACCGGATAACCACACGGTGGGTCAACTTACCTTAGTCGCCTTTTACGACACCTCGGTAAGAACTGATGGTGGTACTATTCTATTCAGCCGGATACCACACGGCGTTAACCCTTACTAACACTTACAATCAAAAAAGGTCGTAGTGATTTTATATCTTTGTGGCGAATGCTCCAAAAATAACAAGGCTATTTTACTCGGCCCTTTACGTAAAATATTGTTTCGAAATCAGAAGCTTTACAGGTGCCGATCCCGTTGGAAATTAATTTTATGACCGAAGATAAGACGCCACCCGCGGTACGATATTATCAGCTGACCCGAAGTTCGTTGTTGAACTAATGTCAGAGGTCACAAACTCAAAGTATATTTTTAAATAGTGGTACCCAAGACTTAGCTCGTGCCAGCTTTTGCGATTAACTTCCCTTAATAATGCTATATAAATTTCACCTGTTCTTAAAAGAAAAACTATTTTTTCATCCGATATATTAACGCGATTCCGATTCCGGAATAAGCCCGCCATTGCAAATCATGTTGTTTTTTTATCATTATTTTTTTATATTAATTAACGTAATTAAGAGATTACAAACAACCACGATTGATAAGCTTAAACTAGCCTTAAAAGCGTAGGAACAGCGAAGCAAGAAAACATATGTGTGTATATGAATATGTATGTAATAGAAACATACTTTAATGTAGCTTTGCCATTTATATAAAAATGATATTGTTTATTATTTACTAATTCTGTGTAAATTAAAGTATTGTAAGTAAGTTGTATATATTAATTATCTTATTTTTTATTTGTAATTTTTATAAATCACCCTTAACTGAATTAACTATCTCTTATCTTACGAAAATAAAATTGTAATTGATTTCTATATATAAGGTAAACAAAATTTAAAAAATGTTTTAAACCTCTGGCGCAAAGTAGGTCACAGATAGTGAATTTTGCTATCTTCGATCAACTTAGTCAAATGGAGGTTCCCGCGCCATGACCGATTCGTAACTCTAACTTCGTATTGTATAGTTTGTTTTTATATTACATAATAAGACACCATGGCAGACACTTTACAACTTCAAATTTATTTAACTTCGTAATCCTATCTCCCTTTATTGTTTTTTGCTCAAAAAAGTTAAACCATAGTGCGAAAGACAGCATTAATCCGATAAATACGAGTGTTTCAGCTCCATAAGCGACATTTGTGAGTTAACTTCTTTGTATACCATTAAGTTTATATTCATCTCCATAGTGACGAAAAATGGTTTTCAAAAATTTTTAAATTTTTTAACGATGAAAAGAAAGTAAAAAAATATTATCACAGTACCCAATCCTACCAACAAAATAAAAGGACTTATAATACTAAGGTTTGGAAACCATTGTAAGTGAGAGTATCAGAATAAATGAGAGGGAAGATGTAACTTATATCTTTATATGTGTCTAATCACACATAAAAAGAGAGGCAGATAGATTACCCTAATATTCTTTCTCTATGTTTCTCTTTATTGTTAATAACTCTATGACTAAAACTCAAATGTAAATTTAAATATGGAATTCCACAATCATAATAAATTTATAATCTGCGTACGACATCAATTTGTCATAGATTATATCATCGAAAAAAAAGATGTTGACATTTATGAATATACTTAAAATAAAAACTGGTATTCCACGTCGATTTACATATAAAACTATTGTCATCACGCAAAGCTTATATACAATCCGACATAAATCAAATTTGAAAATAGGGAATTGAATGTGTTATGCTCTCGACTGTATTACAAACAAATATGGCGCGGAATGTCAGTACAAGTGCAGAACGACGTGTAGCAAAATGTAACCTTCGTAATGATTCAAAAGATAAATCAATCAAAATGAAATAGAATGAATTTTACAAACTACGCAATTGTAAATATTAAATGCTTTCGCAAAACATAATTTCACCACCTATAAATGTATTTCTCATCAAGTTTGATAATGTTGGCGTGAACATAATGGTATTTTTTTTATTAGGGCGTCAACAAATAAAATCAAACATTTTATTCAAAATTAGTAGTTACATACACTTTTTGAACGTCAAAATTAAAAATATTGTTCTTTATTAGCAGATTTGCTTACAACTTACTTTTTTGGGCAAGGTTATACCTGTTGATATAGTTGGCATGTTCTAAATTTCTTTTCTAGCAGTTTTTATATTTTTGAGGAAATCTTATAAAAACTTATGCAATTTCATTAAAAGGACGAACTCATCTTTTTGAGTCCAGGCTGTCTCGTCGATTAGCTTCATTATAGTACATTATAGTTGTATTTAAATTTAACATTTATTTTTGTTTAATTGGTTATGTCCAAAAATAAGTTAACGCCTTACTAGATTTTTTAACCTACTCGATCGAGTTGGCGTAACGCTAGTTTGTATGGTGCTGGCACAGTGGTAACTAGATGTCGCTTTGGCGATCACTATGAGGCGCTGCACGCCATACAAATTGGCGTTACGCTAACGCGGTCTAGGTTGTTTAAAAACTAGCACTTAACACACAGATAAACGTTAAGAACGAGATCAATATAGTTGCGAACCCCATTGGTAACATTATTCATTTTACAAACCCCACTTCCGCTTTCCAACCACTTAAGAAACGATAAATATTTGATTAATTCCAATTCCAAAATATTTACTCCTGAAATCGCTCGAAACATCAAAGCCAAGCGAAGCCAGGCAAAGTCATTAGATTTTAATCGTTTCGAATAACGCATTGAATAGTGTGGCTACTAAGCCTGAATACGAACACAACGTCAAATACCTTAATCTATGGGATCCACTATTCAACCATAAAAAACAATATCATGTGGACCGGCCGTACACGAACCTTAATTACAAACGAGTATACATCCTTGCATTCCAAAATGGACTCTAAAACATTGTAATACATTTCAAAATAGCTCGCACTAATACGGGATCATATTAAGCTTTCTAAAAAACATGATAGGGCCAGTGATGGAATGTGGAACACGCGTGAGAGGATACTAAATTTGAAATTTGTAATAACGTACAGTCAGCGTCGACGATACGTTAGCACCTTTTGAAGTTATGTTTCAATGGCGGCGTTAGACCGTGTTCACACGAATGCAATGGAGCGTATTAACTTGCATTCTGGCGCGCGGTCCGGTGTCGTTCTAGTGGTAAACATGACAGTCAGGGCAAGAGTGATATATATTTTGCACTTCTATTGTTTTTTTAATATTTTCTGTCACAGTAAGAGTGAATGATTTATGTATTTGACATTGACATTATGTATTTGATTTTTTTTGATTAATCATCTGGATTTATATATATACACGCGATTTGGTTCGCGATAAAATTAGTTAATAATAAATTTAGTATTTTACCTGTTGATGAAGGAAGAGATAATTTTTTTAATCTATAAGTGATCCTGGCTTTTAATGTACAATATTGGTATGTATATTTATGACAAAAAGACCAAAATCTATTGCTAAAATCGATAAAAACGATTAAGCCATTATGTGAGCTTAAGAGACAATTAAACAATTTATTTAACGTATAAATGGAGATATTTTTTGCAATGAACTCTTATGAACTCTATGGTATGGTATGCAAATATATAAAAATTTGAAATAAAATAACTTAATCTACATTGAACTTAAAAGAATATTAAACGAAATAATAAAAATTAGACTAGCTAGCTTGAAAATACAAGAGTAAATTTTTAGTATCATAGTGTTTTTATACATATTCTCTTAATCTTTTTTATTATATACATAAATTGGTTATATATTAGTTATATACACGTACGACCATACGCACACTCACACACACTCACTCACACACGCACTCACTCACACACGAACTCACTCACACTCCACTCACACACACACGAACGGCAAACTCACTCACATACTTTCAAATTCTGTGTAACATATCATACAAACACACATACCATTTTTTGTTTTCCAGCTTTTATTAATTTTATTTTGTTATTAATCTTATTTTGTCTGTTCACGCGCATTTCACTTATTGTAACATCTTGGAGAGGGCGGGGACTCTGAGATACAGGTTTTTATAAACTTAATTCGGAGTTCCCGGTAGAAAATTTTTGTTTTTTACAATAAGTGCACAATAAAATATTTTATTTTTATTTTATTTTATTATTGAAGACAATTACATCATACATTTTCAAAATCGCATTAAAGTAACTGGAAGTTAAAAAAACTTAAACAGACATAATACGTCGCTTTTTACATTAAACATACTTGACTTTCCAATCCTAGTCGAGATCGAGATGTAGATGTCTTATAAAGATCTCTGCAAAATGGTCTTACTGTTTCGCGACAAGAAATCGCGCAAAAAAGTCGCAATCGATTGTGCTAGAATTTATTATTTTTTACGACCGACTGTACAACGTTAAGGAACTTATAAAAGGATAATATATCTATTGTTATACGTTAGTGTTAATCGTTTATAACTTCATTCGTGCATAGATGGCGTGTCGAGCGTTCTTTTAGTAGAACCCATCATATTTTTAAGTGATAATTATAGCTAAGATAAGAAAAACACTGAGAACGCCGTGTGGTACCCGGCTGAATAGAATAGTACCACCCTCATTTCTTACCGAGGTGTCGTAAAAGGCGACTAAGGTAAGTTGACTCACCGTGTGGTATCCGGTTTAGTAGAATAGACCACCCTCTTTCTTACCGAGGCGTCGTAAAATACGACTGAGGTAAGTTGACGTCAGGCAGGCGGTCGGTCGTAAAAACGTAGCCAAAACCTCACTTAGAGTGGGATTGGCACAACTCGTCAACGTCAACGTCGACGTCAACTTACCTTAGTCGTATTTTACGACACCGGTAATCGACATCGGTAAGACGGAGGTTGGTCTATTCTACTAAACCGGATACCACACGGTGGGTCAACTTACCTTAGTCGCCTTTTGCGACAACTCGGTAAGAAGTGAGGGTGGTCTATTCTACTCAGCCGGATACCAAACGGCGGGTCGACTTACCTTAGTCGCCTTTTACGACACCTCGGTAAGAAATGAGTGTGGTACTATTCTACTTAGCCGGATACCACACGGCGTAACGTTTGAACCTTTATTATCGATTACTGTTACATAATATTTAAAAAAAAAAAATTATTAATCGACCACGTGTAGTTAACTGTTAGTGAATAATTTAATACAGGAAATTATAAGCAGTATTAATATTGATAGATTTCAACGATTTAACGAGCAATCCATTTAGTTACCGCGATATTTATCTAAATCTTCTTTGAATGTGAAGATTCATAAGCTTCTCTTCCCATAATTAGCTACCAAATTATTATATATCGACACACATCAATAAAGCGGCATGCCTTATGGAATAGTTATGCCCGCGACTTCGTCTCTACTTTAATGTTAAAATGCCCTCAGTAGTACGTTATGTGTTTGTACCAATTGCTAAAAGAAAAATGGTTTTTGTCCTGTCCTAACCGTATATATAAGATTCAATAGTACCAATTTCCATCAAAGTCCAATAATATAATAGAAGATAGGAGAATTAATATTAAATTTTATTTTTGATTTTCTTTGATTTTGAATTTGATTTTCTTTAAGCGCAGATTGTAACAAAAATTGTTATTACTTGTAAACCATGCTACTACTTCTGCTGATTAGTAAAAAAAAAACAAAATTAAGCTAATTAATAAACCAAATTCCAGTTTCTTACAAGCTTCGAAGACAACCTAATTTGTAAAATAGACATAAAAAAAGTTTTTTTGAAGCTTTAAAAAATGAAGTGTGAAAATTGCAACAATCCTAACCTGTACTAAAGATATAAGGATCTTAATAATAAACTGATAGACTCAGACAACTGAAAAATTTAATTCGCATGCCCAAGAAAGAGAAACAACGATAAATTTACAGATAAAAAGTGCACGAACGTTACTACAATTCGCAGATGTTTAATTCAACAACGGCAAATAAAACTTTGTTTTTAACGACTTTGCATTAATTAATTATATATTTAAATCAATATATGACGCAATTATAAATTAAGCCAAATGTTAAGCGAAGCGAGGTGCAAAGTAGTTTAACGACCCTCTTTTTAGCCAAGGTATAGACAGCGTTGTGTTCTATAAACTATTTTTTGTCTATGACAGCAACAGCTTTTAATGTTACCTGTAAGTGTCAGATTCATTACGATTCCTAATGTAAATGTGTTACGTAATGAGCTAATCGATTGCGTAATGTATTCGATAATAGAATAGATATACAAAAGTGATAATAATAAAATTTCGAAATCAATTTTAGCTTTTCCATTACAGCAGTTTAAAAAAACTGTTAAAGGGACGATGATTCAAAAAGTCTACTATACTGTTGAGGATTACTTGATGATAGGAGCGCGTGGATATTATTACTCTTTGACCTTTTACAAGACATTAATAACTAAATGTAACTATTTATAAGAATTATTTTCAACAAAAAAGAACAAGGTAGGAACAGCTTTCCGAGCCAGCAGTAGAGTTGACTATCCAAAAATCACTTGTTTACATGTTTACTTGAATTTAAAAAAATTGAATTTGAATTTCAATATAAATTGTAAGTGCTCTCATATTGGATTTATCTTTTTTATTATATGGGGGAATCTCGTGGCTCTCGAATATCTCACCTAACCTACCGATAAATCAATGGGGAAATATAACCACAAGAATTGTATTAGCTTCCTAAAACGCCAGGACCCGATAAAGAGGAATAATAATATTATAATAATAATATTGGTCGTCCTGATACTGACTGATACCTTCATACATATAAACACACAGTGTAGGCATGTATCACACAATACTACCAGTGTTTATAATAACTACAGTGTTTATAACAAACACATGCACTGTATCTATTAACACTTAGTTCTCAATGCATCTTTTTTTTTTAATTTGTTTAATAACGGCCTGGAATCCAAGTCCTATAAGGCCTTTCATATAAATACAAATTAAAAAATTAAGTGACAGTTCCATAGAGTTACTAAACTTTGAGTAAAAGCCAACCTAAAATGTGACATATCATAATAAAGAGAAATAAAGACAAAGGAAGTAAGGGTGATCTATATGTCTCCCATTTTTATGCGTGATTAGTCAAAGTAAACGAGTTTCATCTTCCCGCTTATTATTTATTGTGTTATTATATCTATTACTCTACATATACTCTATGGACAATTCAACATAAATAAGTCAAGACTAATAACACCGGATGAGAAATAATATGAATACCACTGACGAGTCTTAATTAAATTAAAAACAGTCTTGAAAGTTTTATATCTCCAAATATACAGTTTCTAATTAATTTCCAGCGCGAGATACACTCTCTGACGCTCATATAATAGCTTTGCGTAGTTCTCAAGTCGGCCATTAAGTCGGGCTATCAAAATGGTTACCGTTGGATCGTAAAAGTTATGCCACTAAAGAATCGATAACACTTTATTAATGCGACCTTTGATATAACGCAGATTGAAGGAATGAAGAATGCACGCATTACGATTCTGTTCGGTCGATTACATTTTAAACGATAATTTTATACATCCCAACCAGTTGAACTGTTGCGTTAAACAACTAAGAGCTCATATTGCTAATGGAAATTAGAAACTCGTAAATTCCTTTTAGTGTAATATTAAAAAGTGTAGGTTAAAGACGTAAATGTAAATTTTTTTATGTACAAAGCTAAAATGAGGTTTGTATATTTACAATCTGAATAAATCGAGACCTTTGCGTAACTACTCCATTATTAAAAAAGTAAAAACATTTGGAGATTTAAAATGTGAGTGGAATTGAATTTAGGTTTGCATATTTTTGTCCACGATCCGAATTACTTGCAACCTTAGCGTACTTAACACAATAAACTAATAAAGTTAAATACAATAATATTTATTCTTATGCATTTGTTAGTGCTATTTGTTCTACGTATTTAAAATGTACCTAATATTATTTATATAACAGTCGTTTATGCAAAATAAAACGTAATCCTTTGAAAAAAATGTTGCCATTCAAACTCTCACAAAAGAATTAAGAAACCATCTATTTCCTGGCGAGTATAATATTAGGTTTATACTTTTTCTGTTTAACTCGAGTTAATGCAGTCGAATCGAGAAGAAAGCTGTATAGAAAAACTAGTCTGCGTCCACTGGATCACCTCCCGTTGTGATGTCTCGCGTCAATCGCTTTTTCGTTTCATTCGGCCATTTAAAGAAGCGTCATAATGTATATTAATAATATCAGCGAAAGCTTCACGACTATTAACCACAATCATCCGCTTGCAATGATATTGATATCATATTTGTCTATGGTTTAACTTATTATACTTTGAAAATCTATTAATAATCTGCAATGGATACTTAAAAAAAGATTGTTCTTAATTTGAAAAACAAATGTTTAAATTCGAGTTAAAGAATAAACTGAATACACATAACAGACATAATAAGGAATAAAGAAAAGGAAATTTGATTAATGATAACCGAAACTAGCAACATTATCCCTAATTCTTATTGACAGCTCCGCGCAGCAATATGTCGTTCTGAGTTTATTTGGGTCACTTATAAGGACAACGATCCCGCTTTAATCCTTTTATTTTTAATTTGTCCGCAGGCTCCTTTGCATATTATCAAGGCTGCGATCGGAGGGGGTAAGGCATGACTTAGTGAAATATTTGCCGATGAAACGTTAAAGGATATCGACCCGATAGATTATAATCAAACCCCATAAGGAATTTACAGAATGAGAACTATTCAGATGTGTACACGAAAAATACTTAATCTGTTTGGCGGGAAACAGCGATTAATCGATGATAATTTTTTAAAATAAAATCTCTAACCACAAATGTTGCCAGACAAATAATATTCAAATTAATTAACGGAATTGTTTAATTATACATGCCATACCAGGAATTTTATAATCGATTATAAGCCATGTTGCAAATCGCATAAAACGAGATTTATGCTTAGATTCTGCGTTATAAAGCCTCCGTTAGTCGCTATAGATTTCGACGTAATTAATGGATGAAAAAAAAGAATCGACATCGCTAATTTTCTTCCCCACTACGAAGGAGAAATCGATTGCACGCAACATTTATGCGATGTTTCGATATTTCTTTTTGCATCGATACGTTTTGTTTCATTATCTGGTGTGTGATTGTTGGTTACGTTGTATCGTTACGAAATTTATGATTTAATTGCAGTTTGAGTTTTTTCGGCGGGAGCAATGAACTTGGTACTTCGGCAGTATATCGTTTGGATCTCCAAATACTTGATTTCATTGGGCTAGTCATGCGTGTAGACAAATTCACAAGAATATTGGATTACCCGATTATTTTACTTATGTATGTTACTGTAATAGCATCAATATATGCTATTGCGTAAATCTTGCGCATTCTGTGTTCTTGTTGCCATGTACAAAAAATTAACATATATTTCTACAAAATCTTCAGTAAATACAGTATGTCTATTTGTAGCACCATGTGATTGTAGTGTCATCCATCCCGTTGAGTAGAATAGACCACCCTCATTTCTTACCCAGGTGTCTTAAAAAGCCGAATAAGGTAAGTGCCGTGTGGTATCCGGCTGAGTAAAATAGACCACCCTCATTTCTTAACGATTTGTAAGAGGCGACTAAGATAAGTTGACGCCAGGCAGGTCGGTTGTTAAATAGGTACGTAGCAAAATCACATCACGACATGGTTAAAAAAATTTGAAATAAGGGCAGGAGAATGATGACAGTATGTTTATAAAGTCAACAATCGAATAGAACTTTTTCAATGTACACTATAATTCACTTTCACTGTTGATTTCTCAAGGAATTTTCTCGGAATACGTTTTACACACAGTTAAAAAATTCATTGTATTCATATGATTGTTACTGCTTACCTAAGTGAGTGATTTCCATATTGATGTATTATTGTTTTAATTTCATCTATATATAATTGAGTGTACTCTGTATTAAAAAACCTAGGATTAAATTATTTATACTTCCTCTATAAGGAAATAAAACAGCATGTTTCAGTCTGCCTGATGGTCAAGTATGACGAGGTCCACACAATGAAAACAAACCTACTTATTCCAAAACGAAATAATGACGAGTGTTGGCAGCACAAAATAAAAGCGCTTCTTTAGATCATCATTGTCGATGGATTTATATTCAAAAACCAAATTAATCCGTGCTAACATAATTTCTTATTTTGACATAATTTTAAATTAAAAATATTACGGCAGTCTAAATTATGGCTCAAACTTCATTACTATTTCGTAGTATAATTTACTAATACAATGTAATGTAGAAAAAAAGTAATAGTAGTAGTTTAACAAGTTCGAGTTTACATTTTACAAATTAAAACGTTAATTGTATTTAATAAAAAATACTTAAAAAATTAAGATCTATATTTTTAATTCTATCGATTTTTTAAAGCTAATCTATGGATTTAGATTATAATGAATTTGGTAGCACTGCTTCTTATTGAGTAGTAGCATCGGATATATTTTATTATTAATATAATTTATACTTTTAACCGCGTTTATAAATTTCCTATAGGTACACTATATTTTTTTAATATTGCAGTGTAACTGCTCAGT
Organism: Morpho achilles; assembly: GCA_947086495.1. NCBI lineage: Eukaryota > Metazoa > Arthropoda > Insecta > Lepidoptera > Nymphalidae > Morpho > Morpho achilles. The sequence goes on along the minus strand of CAMTZB010000021.1, from coordinate 15,932,170 downwards.
TTTTTGCTTACGTATTCAGAGTGGTTTCCGAATCACCATTAAAGTTTTACGAAAATTTTAAAATCATATTTAAAAAAAACTTACATTGATATTAATCTGTGCATCCCTGGCATACGACCTTTACACAAAACTATCGATATCTCATATTAAATCTTACATTCACATCTTTTATATTATTTATTTTATATATTTATTATTTCGCGTTCCCCGAGTTGCCATAAATAAAAATCCAAAATCCACCGGGAACGTAGCAAGCGCGGACATTATCGTAATGCGGATAGCCTTTGCACATAACTAAAGCCGTTCTATTCGATAAACCGTACAAACTATATCCACTCGATACAAAAGTTATGGACACCCCTAGTCGATAAATTTAGCCCGCGATATGATTGTATGGATGTCCGTTAAGAGTCTCCGCTTGATTTAGCGGCGTAATAAATATACGTGTAAATTATCTGGGAATAAATTCACAATACGGTACGGAAATTATTAATATTATTATTATTAATACGTGAAAAAAAAGAAGATAACTAAAATTTATATAAGATACGTGCACTAGTAATTGACCATGTACTAGTAGTTGCCGTTTTGTATGAAATTTTAAATAATAAGCGTTTTGTTTGTTGTAGCTAATAAAAAATAAATTTGTAATTACCTGTAGCCATCTATTAACAACTGCCCAAAACCTTAGAACTGTAGCCTATTGTTTAATATTTAAAATTTAATATTAATAGTTAATATTTTTTATTAGTAACAACAATCGCCGGCGTGGAAATCAGTGCGTTACAAATTTTTTCCTGAATTGTAATTAAAGTAGTTATAGTAAGTTAACCATAAAAGATAGAGACATGCTGTCACGGACTTTCTTGTAATTTTTTTTTAAATACACAGTTCTCTAGTAAATTAATTTAGTGTATATTTATTGGTTTACGCGACGCTTGCAACTTAAGCCCCTAGCAGGTTAATTATTTTCTATTTATATGCTAGGCTAACATAAACGCTACACACACTCACTACTACAATATCTACGATCGTTTTGCTCTGAAACCAAAGAATCATCAATAGAATAGACTGCACGATGATTCGGTTTCGGGGCGAAACAATCATAGAAATTGTGTTAGTGGATGTGTTATACTTGTGTGGAGTGTTGGAGTTGGCAGCAATTTTTGTGATACGTGTATAAGATATGTGAATGTTGCCTGCTTCATACACATAGCTTCATCACATAGACTCTGTTAAAAAGCGCGGATTATGGCAAAATAATTCTATTGTAACCTCTTTACAATGGATATCCGCAAAGTAAAGCCGGTTTCTATAAATCATTTAATATAAAACTTCAGTTTGTAGCAAAATGTAAAGCAAATCTCAAAAATAGAATACGGCCACTTATAGGGCTACCACATTCTCATTAAGGCAGCGAGCGGCAACTCGCGCATCCATCATTACCGCCGGCTTGATGTGGACAGCCCTATAATTTTCTTTCCCGCGGCTACCACTCCGTCCCTTTCACTCTCCTATATTTTCACTATATCAAAAGAAGACGCACTTACGAAATGAGTTTCGTCGAAAAAATTCTGTACATCGCATATAATGTTAGTACTGTTTGGTTGGAATTAAGCACATTTTTTTGTATTCCGTGATGTAAAATTATTATTGAGGTGCAGATGATAACGTGTTTAATATAAAGTCTGGTGCACACTTGACACGGCTCTTCCTTTATACATAATACGAGCTTCTAAACGCGACTTCTTCGACGCAGGTTACAAATATCGTATTCCACTCCCAAAATTTTAAATTATCTTCAATGCTTCATTTGGTCGTTAATAATTTTATTACTGTTTTTTTTTCATAAAGAAATAATTAAAGAGTAATTTAGTTTTCTGCTTTATCAAAAATTTCCTTTCAAAAAAAATCTATTGATACCTAGTAATGGTCGGTCGTAAAATATATAGCCGAATCACATCAAAACACGTTTAAAACATGTTGTGCCGGCCCCACTTAAAGTGGGTAAAGGGCAGGAGAATAATATATTTCTTAATTATTGTTAATGAAACATTATTCAGTTGTACAATGCATTCCATAGTATTTTTTATTATCAAAATTCCAATTTACTTATTGAAATAAAAAAGATAAAAGTATTATTCGCTGAGAAAAACTTTTGTTTATTCATTTTGAATTTCGAACCATACAATTGTCATTTTGAACGCGTAATTCTCTTTAGTGTCTGATAACTCAAATTCCAATTTTCAAGTACATTTATGTTCTAACAAAGTTTTACCCGTATCGGACATCTCTATTAAGTATAATTCCTGCAACATATTGCTATTTAAAATAATCGATTCCCGTGCTCGATAAGAATTCGATACATAGCAGTTCAGTATCGTAATTGAACAGGTGTTAATTTACCACTTAGTCGTTCGGAGACCGCGCAGCGGTACCTAAGTATAGGATCGACTTAGTAGCAAGAGTACCGGTTACGATTTAATAAAAAAAAATGTGATCGTTGCAAAATGTTGCCTGCATTAAAATAATAATAAACATATCATCCTCCTGCCTTTATCCCACTCTAAGTGGGGTCGGCACATGTTATAAAAATGCTGTTACATGATTTGGCTGCATTTTTACGACCGGCCGCCTGCCTGATGTCATCTTACCTTAGCCATATTTTACGACACTTCGGCAAGAAAGAGGGTAGTCTATTCTACTAAATCAGACGACACACAGTGGGTCAACTTACCTTAGTCGCCTTTTACGACACCTGGTCTATTCTACTCAGACGGATTAATTTAACGATATAATCGTAATAAAATCACAAATTACAACAAACCTACCATTGCATAGCTAATCAATGCAAAAAGTTTTCATTATTAAAAGTTTTAATTACAAAAAAAACTACCATATTCTACCATTAAAGTTGAAACAGGCTAGGCAACATTAATAATCATCGATATTAAATCTATCAATAGCCACTAAAAAGGAAATATGTGAAAAAACCAATCAATTTTAATTTAAGCGTTCTTTTAAAAGGCGTAGCTACGTAATAATTCTGAGTTGCGGATCAGTTCGAGGCGGAATGTTTTTAATAAATTAAACGAATATTAAAAATTTAAGCCCAATTGAGCACGGCTGTCAACCGAATCGTTACTATATCGCTTCATACTTAAGGAATCCAGCCAATGACCTTACTCGTATCTCGGTTGAATGAAATCTAGCTTACTACAAAAATATCTGATATTTATAACGAATAAAAAACAATTTTATTAACATAGATATAAAGTTCAATCTCGATGGAAAATTATTATAAATAGCTGCACCGATTCGCAAAGAGCCAATCATATTCCGACGAAGAAATTATACGATTAATTTCGCCTCACTATGTTTTCAGTATATGAAATATAAGCTGCACCTTTGACTTTTACGCGTCAACTTATTCATTAAAATGCTCTTAACTATGTAAAACTAAAAAAAAACTGAGCTTCAATTCAACGAATTTTTTTAAATATTGCTCTTACAGAGTAGGTTTAAGAGAAGGACATTCGTATAATACTAGTAAGAAGTAAGAACGGATATATTGAATAGCATAGCCAATCATAAAGGAAAAGGAAACACTTTCATACAGATAAGATAATAAACTTTCTAATATGAAAAAGAGGCTAATTAATAGACTATTTATTAGTTAACTGTTACTCAAAATTTGGAAAGAGCTTCAAAAGATTAAGTAAAAGTGAGGTTACTACTCATGGACGTAGTATATACTGGACGGCGCCAAAAGACGTTGCCGATCTTGCGTCTGTGTGTAAGCGATTTATCGTTTGTCTCTGTTCTTATCGCGAACTATACATAAGAGTGAAAGAGATTGTGATGAAGTTTGGCAACGTCGCTAAAAATGTGTCCAGTTGGTGACACCAAATGAGGCCATAACATTGAGTTTGTTGAAGATTATTTCTTGAAATCTAAAGCAAATACGAGTGTTACCGATATATTTTTTCAAAAAAGGTGGAATATGTCGTGTGCTGCCTTAACGTGTCCATCAAGAACAACGAAAGGAGGAGTTAAAAACACGGAATTACCATTTCATAAGTAAATCTTTGACTCTCATTTGCGTGCTAAATTAAAGCATTTTATTCAGTTAAAGCGTTTCAGATTATAATGTATCAGTACAGTTTGATATTCTCTAGCCGGCACGAGTGTGGGATACTGATAAAACATAGAAATTAATCATTAAATATTCGATTGAATTGTGTTACCTACGTAGTGATGTACACACTAACGAATTATTATGTATCGATAAATATTAGTCAAAGTTATATTTACTAGCCAAGTAAATACGAATTCTCTAATTTTAGATTATTTTCTTAGGTTTCCTAAATGCCCACATATAAGAGAACAGTGGATAAAAGCTGTCACCGGTCTCACGGATATGTAAATGTTGGGAATAATGTGGATCATGATATTGTTCAATTGGCCACTGAAGCACTAACATTTATGTTAACATTTCATCTATACATAAAGCACCGAGTACGGGCTGCACCTTCGACTTTATTTTTAACGCTTCAAAGGATTCTTTGGTAAATCTAGGCTCACAGTCAATTGACTGATACCATTTTTGAGAACCACCCATCACATCAAGATATGCAGTAAAGATGTGCATCGGATAATTCATGACATTATACTGCAGACTGTACACTCAGGAAATTATGTCAATCTATTCAAATGTTTAAATCTATTCTGAACAGTAAACCAACTAGGTTGGTTACAACTATATATTAACTTTACAGTACCTGAGCTAGGCTTCGATAATTATCGACGCCTAGTTTAGTTTATCGATAAGCTAAGTACTTCCCTAATCACGCACACAAATGCAGTTCTAAAAGTTCACACAAGCATAAAACGGACACACAAAAATAGCTAAGGCGGCATCCAGTGTATTCTTTATCCAAGTTACTACTTATATGTTGATAACCTGATTTTTGAAGTATGACATACTTTTAATCATAGACAAAACAGCATAGATAAGCGTTAACACAATAGTGATGAAACATAGTTATTAACTTTATTATTTTAAAAAAATATTTGACAGTAAAACATTTAAACTGTTAAATATTATTTTATATTCGTATTTAATCATTATTGATATAGTCGTGTACTTAATCAACGTCATCTTTGTTGTATTTTTAACTATTTGTCTAGTTATTACTTTGATAACTTATTTGTTTGTGTCAAACACATTTTTAAAGATTTTTTAATTTCCAAAATTGCAAATTGCGCTACTTTTTTTTTATATATAACACAAAAATTTCCCCTTTGTTTAAGTCCCTGTTTCTTTAACCTATCTAACTTTTTTTGAGTTATACCCATAAGCATTTTTTTGTCTATATTGCACTTGCCAACTTATAAATTAAAAAAAGTTTTTAAAACAATTCCACATTCAATTTTTTTTTAAATTAAGTCACTCGAAACGTGTAACTGTAATCGAACTGCTACATTTTATGAATCCAAAAAACCTTCCGCAGAATCGGATTTTTATCGAATTGTTAATTATCTTCCGAGCTTTTTTAATTATCTTCCGCAATAATCGTACAATTTTTTTTAAACATTTCAAATTTTTATACGCTTTTTTATATTATTTTACAGAGTTAGTGATGCAGGCAAGTTACATATTTCAAATAAGTTAAAATTTCTGAATGCAACGCATTTTAAACCAACTTCTGTATAACGCGCTTAAGCTTTTATCTACTAAAGCAACACGTTGACACTTTTTTAAAGATTTCATATCAAGAAGTATGAACATAAAAATTGCAATAATACCAAAAAGATAGATTTGTTCACAAGAAAGAAACGTGAAAAACATAACTCTAAAATACTGGTTTCATTGAAATAAGTTTTTTAAAATAATTAAGTGGTAGATAAATAAATACATATATGGGACACTTACTAAAGCAGAGTCATCATCTTCCTGCCCTTATCCCACTCTAATTGAATGAATGAATGAATGAATGAATGCTTTATTTACTACTACAATACAAGAATACAATAAAAAATACAGTTAAATAAAAAAAACAGTTAGATACATCAAATAATAAAAGTTAAAAAAAAAAAAGAGTTAAGACTATCCGCACTCTGCATCCACGTATCGCAGTAGTAAAAGGGTTCAAACTCAGCATAAATGCTGCAGGTTTCCCTGAGCGCTGGTATTCTGCCTGAACCGGGGAGTAACGGGGGAGAACGAGCTCGCGACCTTTACAGTTCCATTGTAATAAAATGAAAATAATTACAACATAGTTTAATATTATAAGTAAGGAAATAATTACATCATAGTTTATTATATTAGAGTAAAATTAAATTGGTGTTAAAATGAAAGAATAAAGTTAACTTAGTTTGCAGAATTATGTAACTAAAATTTATAGTAATATATAACCTTTAGTAATTATTAGAAATTTAGTTAGTAAGAACCATTAAAATTTTAGTAAAAATAAGAGTATTACGAGATTCAGATCAGATTAATTGAGGTCGGCACAACATGTTCTAAACATGCTGACACATGATTTGGCTGCATTTTTACAACCGGCCGCTTGCCTGACGTCAACTCATCCTAATCGTACCTATTTTACGACAATTCGATAAGAAAGAGGGTGGTCTATTCTACTTAACTGGATACCACACGATGAGTCAAATTACCTTAGTTGCCTTTTACGACACCTCGGTAAAAAATGAGGTTGGTCTATTCTACTCAGCCGGATACCACACGGAGGGTTGACTTACCTTAGTCGCTTTTACGACACATCGGTAAGAAATGAGGTTGGTCTATTCTACTCAGCCGGATACCACACAGCGTCATCAGGTATAGTTAAATATATTGATTAATTTTAACATATATTAAGTGGGTCATACAAAACAGTAGATTACGACATTCAACTATTATGGCGTTTATGTGAAGACGTAAATACTATACATCTCATTTAAGCTAAAAACGATACTTAAATATGTAACAATACCAATAATTACACAAAATAAAACCCACACAACAACAGAAAGTAAAAGTCGCCTACAGCGATCAATTAAAAATTTTGAGCGGCTAAGGTACACTTCACACATGACCGCCGACTAGACACCAGACGGGCGACTTTTTCAAAATGGCCGCCACCGAGACGCTGTCAACGTTGAACGTAGATTGCCACGTGCGAAGTCGAGTAAATGACATGTTAGAACTTGATTTAACAGGGATGTCACTTTTATGTATATTATTTATTTCATTTCTATTGCTTCGCTAGCGATTATAACATAGATTAACATTTACAATTAAATAAATAAATAAATATATGCACCATCGTTCAAAAGCAAACTCATCGTGCCTTAAGATGTCATTACAATCAAATACAGATTTATAAAAAGATACAGTTTGAAATTTAAAAAAAAAATGCTTATATCTCACCAATAAAATCCTTTAGTAGTCATCAAATACTTTAGTAGCAATTTATATGATAACAATATGATTTATAGAAGCAGGCGTTACTTTGCGGAATACCATAGTATAGAAGTAACAATAGAATTATTTGCGGTAATCCGCGTTTGTTAAGAATCTGTGTAATGCTAAGTGTATGAAGCAGGCAACAATCACATACAGGACAAGTCGACACACGTATCACAAAACGCCGCCAACACCAACACTCCACACAAGCACTACACACACTCACCACAACAATCTCTACGATTGTTCGCCCCGAAACCGAAGAATCATCAGGAGGATAGGCTCCACGACAAAAGCGTTATTACGTAATTACGATTAATGACGTAATTATATGATGCATGTATAAGGTATATGAATGTTACCTGCTTACTCAGATTCTCCTAACAAACGCGGATTAGAGCAAAATAATTCTATTGTAACTTTGTACAGAGGAATTCCGCAATGTAACGCCTGTTTCTATAAATCATAGTATTATATAAATTTCTATTAAAGTATTTGATTATTTGTATTAGATATATTAGCATAAAAACAATCACAATTAAAATGGTAATTAAAAACATCTAGATAAGAGATAATCGTCGTAAATCGAGTGATAAAAACCCGATTACATAAAGCTCAGCCCTAACCACTCTACTGTGGGAATGCATCAGGTAATGCCATCTTTTTACTGCAACATTAGCCTCTATGTCTAAATATACCGGACGAGTGCAGAAATAAACTGACATACACCATTCCGTTTGATAGCTATTAAACTATCAAGCAGTAGAACCTTTCTGTAATTTCTTCATGTAAGTTCTTCCCCATTATATCTATACATGTTTTAAAACAAAATCCCCAAAAGTCAGTCTTATGTAATCTATTTTCTCAAAATCTACTTAACTAATATATTTACGGTAAAAACGCCTTAATGCCTAAAAATGATTTGATTCTAAATAAAACATTTAGCCTATAAAAACAATTCCGAACCACTTCAACCATTGATTGTCAAACCGTAGATTTTTGTAAAATGAAACGCCTAAATTTTTTGCTTCGCTTATCTGATTTATACACACATTATTTATAAAAACTAAAGGGTTTCTGTCACACATACTTTTAATTTGTTTTATACCCAGTAACATTCCTTCCACCAAACCAAAAATTCCTATTACCTTATTACCATTTCAAAATTCTATTGAGATCATCATTTAACTTCATCATAGCCATGGATGTATCGCAAAGGTTAAAAGACACGTGAATTTGTATGTCTTCTGCGTATAATATATGAATCAACTAAGTAATCTATATTTTTTGTAAGTCTTTAAAAGCTGTCCGTCTGTATGTGATCGATTTTCTCAAAATCTACTGGGCGGATTTTTAAACAGTTCTCGCAAAAAGATAGTGTAGTTCTTAAGGAAGGTTTATGTTAATAGGACATTATAGAAAAATCCCTGGGGATAGGGATTAGACTAGAGAATAGATTTCCGAGTGGGCGAAATCGCAAGCACAGCTAGTTTTCATTACTTATATCAATGTTTCACTACTTATATAAAACAAAATAATACAATTTTTGTAAAGCTTACGTAGACACGCATCAGGCTTAATGCGATGTAAAACTGCAGCAACAAATAAATAACAAAACATAGTATAAAGTTACTGATATAATGTGGCAATAAAAGAGAATTAACTTTACGACGTTTAAAAGCCAACATATTTTACATTTAATAATTATTCCCGTCAGAGCACTTTGTAAAGATATTGGAAAAATAAAAAGATTTCACAATAAATATACATTGAGTGGCGGATATTTATGTATTAAATACTTATTACAAATTGCCAACCTTAATCTGATATCTAGTAAAACTCGAAAGGGTTTCTTTAAATTATTCCTCAGCATAGTTAAAACTGTGTTGTTAAAACAACCTTTACAACGTTTTCGTATTCAATGCTTCAAGTCTTTACGAAGTTAGCCGTGTGGTATCCGGCTAACTAGAATAGTACCACCCTCATTTCTTCCCGAGATGTCGTAAAAGGCGACTAAGGTAAGTCGACCCGCCGTGTGGTATCCGGCTGAGTAGAATAGACCACATTCATTTCTTACCGAGGTGTCGTAAAAGGCGACTAAGGTAAGTTGACCTACCGTGTGGTATCCGGTTTAGTAGAATAGACCACCCTCTTTCTTACCGAGGTGTCGTAAAATACGACTATGGTAAGTTGACGTCAGGCAGGCGGCCGATCGTCATACACAACCAAATCATGTGACAGCATGTTTATAACATGTTGTGCCCACCCCACTTAGAGTGGGATAAGGGCAGGAAGATGATGAAATGTTCCACTGTAGAAGAAGATATCTATCTATACGAATATATAAAGCTGAAGTTTGCTTGTTTGTTTGTTTGAACGCGCTAATCGCAGGTACTACTGGACCGTTATGATTTTGTTTAGTTTAAGATAGTCCATTTATCGGAAGGCTATAGACTATATAACATCACGCTAAGATGAATAGAAGAGGAGGAGCAAAAAACGAAAATAAACGCTTTCGTTGCGTGCGCTAAGTTAACGGTGATAGTTATTCAAAAATTATTTTAATCTACTTAAATTAAAAAATCTCTTAAAAAACTCACGATAATTACTTTTGAGTTTAAAATTTCAATTCGGGAAAAAATTTATGACACACTGATTTACGAAAATGATTTCCGCGGGCAAAACTACTGGTAAAGCTAGGAACATAAAGGGAAAGATGATAAAATAACCCAAACAGCATATCAGTAAACGTTGAATTATAAACATAGCTCATCTATTAAGAACATGTCCCAAGTCGAAGGTTGAACGTGCAATTTTTTACCGCCCATTCACGATGTATGTAGCAATTAAGCGTATATGTCGTATATCATGAATATTTAAGCTTTTATAAAACTCAATACAAGGACTATTTCACAATAAAACATCATTTAGGGCTGCAGCTTCTTTTCTGAATTCTTCGCCTTACTTTTGTTCAACTTAATTTTATTTATAGTCTTAATATACGGCTAACCTTATGTGCATTAATATAAGGGTTAAAGGTTTTCTTCTAATTTACATAAGTCATCTGGTTGTCAGAACTTTTGTGTAGTTTTTTGTTCTCAAGTTAAGTTAGCTCATAACAAGTTACAAAGATCTGAAGTATCTAGATCTAATCTAAGTCAAAGTTCATCTAATCTAGTTCATCTAAGTTAAAGTTCATTTGCCCCAATATACTGACGAGCTGAAGAGGCATTGGCGATCAACTAATTCTTTCCTATTCGTCTCAAATATCAAATAATGTAAATAAACTAGCATTAGACACATTCACTACCACATCTTAACATTCGTATCGCTCTACAATCGAAGCATCATCAGGATATTGACTCCATACTGAAGAATATCAAAACATTTTGCCTTCTAGCATTAATACACTTTCTCGAGGATTATAACAAAGTAATTCATTATTTTGAAACATTTTGTATAAACAACAACCTACCAATCCGCATTGGAGCAGCGTGGTAGGTCTTAGCTCCAATCCTTCTTTCCAAAAATGGAGAGAGGAGGCCTATGCCCAGCAGTGGGATAGTGACAGGCCGTTGTATAAACAACTCTCCTGTATATCTGAATTCTGTATTCTGTATATACAATTCTTCGAGCCTGGGTGTATATATGTATTTATCAGTGGACCGTCACCCATAACACTAGCATTAAGTTGCTTACTTTGAGGACGGATGACCGTGTGTGTTAAGTGTCCCATATATTTATTATTATTAATAATTTCATATGGAACTTAAGTTACCTCTAATTCAAATTAATATTTTTAGCTACATACAAAATAATATTAGCTTATTAATCATAATAAAATTATATGAACATGGTAATTATTTCACAGAGTTCATTAATATCTGTAAGCCTATTAAGGAATAGGTTTAAATGCATGAATAAAGTTGTGAGACCCCAAACTAGATATTTACACAATCCATTATTGTACATGAACCAGTAAGTTTTTACTCGAATAAATTAAAACAATACAACGTACCTTATCTATGGAGTCATTAAGTGCCAATGTTACATTTTGTTTTTTACTCGTTTACATTTCAAGTAATTTATACAGTAATTACGCTCTGGTACGATAGACTGGCGGTTGGCGAGTTATGTATTACGAAAATTACTTTCCTTATATCCTATTCTACCCTACTAATATTATAAATGAAAAAGTTTGTGAGTATGGACGTATGTTTGTTACTCTTTCACGGCAAATCCGATGAACCAATATCGATGAAATTTGGCACTTTATACACCGGAATAACATATCATCATCTTCCTGCCCTTATCCCACTCTAAGTGGGGTCGGCACAACATGTTATAAACATGCTGTCACACAATTTGGCTGCGTTTTTACAACCGGCCGCTCACCTGACGTCAACTTACCTAAGTCGTATTTTACGACACCTCGGTAAAAAATGAGATTGGTCTATTTTACTCAGCCGGATACCACACGGCGGATCGACTTACCTTAGTCGCCTTTTACGACACCTCGGTAAGAAAAGAGGGTGGTACTATTCTATTCAGCCGGATACCACACGACTGTAGAAATCCTGGTTATTTTATAGGAATAGAATGATATTGAAAAGCGCCATCTGTTATAACGGTTTCTAAAATAACTAGTCAAAAATATAAACAATAATATAAAAAATATAACATGTTTAAAACATATTATGCTGACATCTTTGAGTGGGATAAGGGCAGGAGAAAGAAAATCGGTCATTTCCTTTTCTCATATGCTTTCTCTTTATTTGTAATACTAGCTTTTACCCGCAACTTCGTCTGCGTCGACTGTAGTCACGTGATAAGCTGACTTTTCAATGTCACCATATTCCTGTATAATTAACAGAATTTCTGTGGCCTATATGTTAACCCGGTTTATAAGGAATAATTGTGTAAAATTTCATCAATATTGGTTCAGCGGATTTGCCGTGAAAGAGTAACAAACATACATCCATACTCACATACTTTCGCATTTATTATATTAGGCACTTTGAGGCTCCGTTCCCAAATCTAGTATTATAATTTTACATAAACACTACCGACCCGATGAGATAAGAGCAAACATATATTTGTTATCAGAAAAAAAACATATAAGTTAGTCAAACTAATAATATGCATAAAAACATTCGTAAAATATCTTGGAAGCAGGTATTATCTGTTATGCATTTTTTTGTAATTTAAACATACTTAAAGTGCGCTTTTATTGAGATAGAAGGGAGCTTCGACGAGTTTTTAGTGCCACAAGATTTTTACGACCGAAAACTACGGTCTCAGTTACAGCGATTTTATGAGCATAGCGATTTAAACGTATCTGATGAATATGTAAATGACTCTTGAAGTGGCAAAAGGGTTGTACCATACTGCAAGAAATAGTGCGCGTTGGGACCTTAAGGTTTAAATAGTAAACCCAACTCAGTCTCAAACAAAACTTAACTTAATTTTTGAGAGTTAAATCGATAGAATTGTCTATGGTCTACGACAAATAGATAGATTAGAAATTGAAATTAGACAGCATTTATATATATATATATATATATATATATATATATATATATATATATATATATATATATATATATATATATATATATATATATATATATATATATATATATATATAAATGCTAATAATATATATATTAAATATATATATATATATAGCTAAATATATATATATATATATATATATATATATATATATATATATATATATATATATATAGTGTGTGTGTATGTGTAGGCACAACATGTTGTCACATGATTTGGCAAGGTATTTTACGACCGGCCGCCTGCCTGAAGATGGTATATTCTTTTAAGACGGATACCACACGGCAGGTCTACTTACTTTAGTCGCCTTTTACGACACCTCGGTTAGAAATGGGGGTGATCTATTCTACTAAGACGGATACCACACGGCAGGTCTACTTACCTTAGTCGCCTTGTAAGACACGTCGTTAAGCAATGGGGGTGGTCTATTCTACTCAACTGGATACCGAATGACGGGTCAACTCACCTTAGTCCTTGTTCCATCAAAAGTGGATGTCATAAAACGGATTTTTAATTATCGCACACTCTCTGCTCAATAATATAACAACCTTTTATCTCAATTCAGACCACACACCGAGAAAACTTTGCTTATTCATAGTGAAGAATACGAGAATATTTAATGTTAATTAAGAATCTTTAATGCTTATTCTTTATTTTGCTCAAAATATTATCTACTAGCAATCGCCAGCGGCAGCAAGATTTAAACCGTAATATAGTTTTTTGATAACCATAAAAATTGTTAAAGTGGGTCAACCTTAAAAGCTAGACATATACTATCGCGGACTTTTATTTGCAACTTTTAGAAGGGAACAATTTTGCAATACATGATTTTTGAATAACTATTACCGTTTAAGCTGTGGTAGCCCAGCGGTAACACCGTGCGCCTCTTTCGAGGAGGTCTAGAGTTCAAACCCGGGCAGGCACCAATGAGTTTTCTAGTAAAACTTATGTGTCTAATTGATAATTGCAATTTATCACACGCTTTTCGGTGAAGGAAAACATCATGAGGAAACCTGCATATCTAGAGAATTCTGGTGATATGTGTAACCTACCAATCCGCATTGGAGCAGCGTGGTAGGTCTCAGCTCCAATTCTCTCCAAAAACGGAGAGAAGAGGCCTATGACCAGCAGTGGGATAGTAACAGGCCGTTACTTATTACCGTTTACGCAGCGCATGCAAAGCTTTAAATTTTGACGTTTTCGTAATAGTTTTTTCAAAGCACTTTACTTTTTTGTTTAAAAAATATAAATTGCAAGTCTATCGTACTCGAGACTTCCAATAATAATACATATCAACACTGCGCCGTAGCCCTTTTTAATTTATTACGCTGTGCCAACATTGCGTTGGTGTCTAAAAAACCTATTCCATTTTCTTCATTCGTTCTCACCTTAATTTCTCCGGTCACCCATGATTCAAGCCCACATAAACTGTCCACATAAATTCTAAGTATCATCATTAACAATCGCGTGACTTTAAACCATAAGAGAACTTGTCCGCGGGTGTTTACGACTATTTAAACCATCCCGTGCCGATTTATTGGAGACCAATCAATTCATTATGACCCAGCTTTGGGACATTTCGTGACTAGTGCGACTGGGGGCATGTTTTGTCGCAAAATTATAACCATATTGAGAGTAATTTGAACGCCCCGTGTGGTATCCGGCTGAATAGAATAGTACCACCCTCATTTCTTACCGAGGTGTCATAAAAGGCGATTAAGGTATGTTCACTCACCGTGTGGTATCCGGTTTAAAAAAGGACTGAGGTAAGTTGACGTCAGGCAGGCGACCGGTCGTAAAAACGCAGTAAAATCATGTGAGAGCATGTTTATGCCATGTTGTGCCGACCCCACTTAGAGTGGAATAAGGGCAGGAAGATGATGATTGAGAGTAATTTGAACACTTGAAGTAAATAAGGCGCTAGGTACCTAAAAATTAAAATTCGAACTAAGTATGCAATTTGGTTATAAAAGGCTTTTAGAATTTTCATGAAAATCGTTGGAGCCGTTTCCGAGATTCAGATAATAGTATCACTTACGCAATAATGGCACAACTCCAAAAATCATGTTTAAAATTATTGGGTGTAAAGTATTAATTACTCAAGAAAATATATAAAAAATGCTTTAGTTTATTTTAACGATATTATGAATTCTGCCGGCATTGTAATAATGAAAATAATGTCTATAAATAATGTGTATTCCCAGTTCAATAAACGTATTTTTTGGATTGTTCCACTATTACAGCCCATGAGCGAAATGTAGTGAATTATAATTCACTCAAACATCGAAATGTTACATACTGACAACGTAATAATTTAACGAACCGCAACCGATTACGCAAACAATTATATACCTTTGATAGCTAAAAGAATAGCTATTGCATTCTATTAATCATTATTATTTATGGACTAAATTACCTCTTTAAAAATAAAAAATACAATCTAAATCAACAACAGCTATTCATCCTTTGAAAACATTATTAAATGTATGACGAAATCAAAAAAATAATGAATTATTTTGCTTTAATTCCCGATTAGTTATAATATATGTAACTAATCGCGTATTATAGCAGACTAATTCATTATTTTTTGTATTATAGATCCGAACGAAATAATGCCTAATTCTATAATTTACACGTTAAAAGTTTTAACAGACTAAAAATGTAAGTTTTTTGGTACGGGCCCGGTGTTTTCTAAGTTAACCATGGTTTCTGACAATCTCTAATCTAAAACATATTTTCGTCATCATAGCAAATCAAAAGACAAAGCCTTTTTTTAAATTTAAGCGATTAAATTTCGTTAGCGTTATATTTGCAGCTATGTGTGGGTATAATTAATTAGTCGAATAAGCATAGCTTTATCAATGTATACAACTTAATTTATTAAGACAATACCGACAAAGACAACGATACTGACAAGACAATACTAAAAAAATCAATAACGAATTTAGGTATTATAATGAGGAGGGTAGAAAATACAGACAAAATATTTTGCCGACTTAGGACAACAAACTCGTAGATTGAAAATTAAATTATTTATCGTAAAGTAAACCAAAAGGGCATTGTTTTTAAAAACTTTTATTAATTAAAGTGCTTAAATAAATTGTAAATTAAAAAAAAAAAACAATTTGAACTATGCAAATTAGACAATTTTTTAAATTCCGAACCTAAGTTGTCAAATTGAAAACAATTTTAAAGTGTGCGGACTAAACGTATCCAAGTTTACAAGTTACAATTTCCGAACGCAAACTGTCAAATTTCTCGTACGAAATGTCAAAAGTAAAGATAAAATAAGAATGGGTCTTTTATCAAGTCAAGTCATAGAGCAACTCTTACGAGGATTTATTATGCGGTTATGGATAAAATGTTTCAACAAACCATTTCCCTATAAGCGACCCTTTCTCCCTAGAAGTCGGGCCCGCAGATTGTCCGCCCAATAGGGCAATGATACTGCCTGTTAATAGTATTGCTCATGTAAATGTGGTTGAATGGCCTCCCTTCATATACTTGTGCGTTTTGCACGATTTATTGCGTACGCTATCTCTTTGGGATCAAGATTAGTGTTAGGGAGTAGGAGGTCTTTCTGATTTCTAAAGCGCAAGTGGTCATACAATTACATATAATTTTTTTATACAATCTACACGTATTTGTAAACACAATAACTGTCTGTTTTCTCAAAATCTACTAAACGGTTTTTGTACCGGTTTTTCTTAAAAAAAAGGTTCATAGTACATTCTGCGGAATGGCTAAACCTATTTTCATCACAAGATAAAGGAGATTTTAGAGCTATATAAAGGTTATAAATTTCCGCGGGGCCGAGTTTAAAAAAATATTGTGATGCACTGATTTCCACGCGTTCAAAGCCGCGGGCTCAACTAGTAGTGTATAAGACATTTTAGTGATAATTTCTTAGTCATATTATCCTGCAAGATTTCAAAAAGAGATTGATATATCTTAGACGTTGACCTATGGAGTTATTATACTAGAGTAGCTAGTCTACAATGTGTCCATAGACAATAAAGAGAAATCAAATAGGTCTTATTATCTGTCTCTCTTTGTTATATTTGATTAGACAAAGATAAGTATATGTGTTTTATCCTTCTCTCAGTTATACGCCTACGTATGGGATTTTGAGTAATAAATTACTATTTCACTGTCGCAAAGGTTACTGTGGATAATTTCATTATTTATTAAGACTTTGTACGCATTTTCTTTATTTTTAAAATACCTTTATTGATTTACTATATTATATTTTCCCTGTTTCCGATGGAAAAAGTCAATTTTTATATTCTATATATTAACCCGGTGTAAAAGCATAAAAGACAGAATCTTTTGTGGTAACATTATTGTGGTATCATTATTGTAATTCTTAAAACTATTCTAGGTATAAAATAAATAAAAACTTCTAACATACAAAATTTAGAATCATTGGATTTAAATTCAAAATGTATTATTCAAATATCAAGTATTTACAGGGGCCCTTTGAATCGTCAACAGTCGGCCTGTTCGGATTGCTAGTCTACGACTACTTTGCATAGATTTAAATGTCCTTAGAAAAAGGAAGATTCCCTTTAAAATAATCGTCTGAATCAATAAATGGAAGTAGTTAAATTACCGCATTATATTTTATACCTATACTAAAAATTTCAAAGGTGTTCCTTAGAATATAAACTTATACTTATATTGGTTTGAACGCACTAATCTCAGGAACTACTGGACCGATTGGAATAATTTTGAGTTTGAGATAGTCTATTATATATCGAGGAAGGTTATACACTATTCAACATCACGATAAGATTAATAGTAGAGCAGCAATAAAAATATTGCGAAAACGGCAAAATTTAAAGTTTTCCTTGCGTACGCTAAGTAAACGATGAAAGTTAATTAAAAATCTCTTATAATTAACTCACTATAACTACTTTTAGTATCAAAAATTTCAATTTGCGAAAAAAAGTGACACATTTATTTCCATATATTATATACGGGCGAAACTGCTACTAGTTTAAATATGAAAATTTTGATTTGATTTGTAAATAAATGTTCTTTAACTAAAATCTTTCCATTTGCCTCTAGAATACGCATATTGTAAATCGTCAGCCAATGGTCACGACGCTCGGGGCGAGCAACACTTACCTCGCAAGCGTTCACTGTTTAATTTTCAATTTAGATCGCAATTTGCGATGCGAACACCGAGCGCCCAAACTTGGCTCCATCGTGGATAGATTTATATCCACTTATGACTATGTACCTCATATGGAATATATTAAAACGAATTAACTCGCGTAAGTTATGAGCCAGCGCCGGATTCTGTTGATAAGGTTTAATGAAAATTGCGACGTTTTTTAACAAATTCGCAAGGAGGCGGGCCGAGAGATAAAAGGGATTGATCTGTCTCAATGACTAATTGTCCGCCGGTTCGATGATGTAGGCTTGTTTTATCGTAATTGAACACGCTCGAACAATGTGTTTATGGTCGATCTTTTTAAATACGCTCCTTACCAAAATAATCAAAAAGTAATTAACCAAGCACGGATGCCTGAAATACATGATCATGATTTAATTTATATTGCAATATATAACAGGAATTAAGATAAAATCATCGCCTCTAAAACCATAGTTCATGTTGTAATCGAGCCTGACATTTTCTGTAATTAAGCGTAATAAAAAAACAAGAACAGTCTACAATCATGCCATGTAAATACTTTCACTTGTACTAATTTATGATGAACACACTGACGGGAAATCGATTTTTAAATTACAGAGTTATATCAAGAACAATTTAAAAAGTAGGTCTATCGCGACGCTTTGTAGATTAGAAAAAAAAGCTTTGTTACGTTGGCAAAAAAGTTTCGCATACAGTCATACATTAGTTCAATCGCAACCTTTATCATATTTGTGGCTTCAAATGCAATAAACACGTTCTTTTCAGATATATATTTTACAAGACCAATGGTGTTAGTGACAAAGTGATAAAATATTTATTCAATACAAATTATGTACAATAATTCTTTGTTTTTTTTATTGGTAATAAGAAAAACATACAAGTTATCTTAAATTACTTTCACGATAGGACTATACAAATCAAGCACACGCAGAATGGTCTAAAGAATGCTGGCAACGTTGAATCGCTAAGCTGATTCTTAGTGCGAAAAAGGAGCCAGCTCTCTTGTCACCTTAAGAGGCAATTGACCGGGATGTTAAAACGGATAAAAAAATGTTTGCACTTTGACTCCATAGCCCTAGGGTCTCAACTGCAAACGGCACAAATATATAACTCTCGATGAGAGATGCATTCAAAATCAATAAATAAAAAAGCTCACCTTTAGAATACAGCTGCCAACAGCTTCATTCTCCGACACGGTCACGTTGTAGAAGGACTGATCGAAGATCGGCTCGTTATCATTCACATCTAACACTGTCACTAATAACGTAGCGGTAGACGATAAAGGCGGATTACCACGATCACTAGCAACCACTGTTAAACGGGGCATTGGATTCATTTCACAATCGACACGCGCTCGTGTCGTCACCAACCCAGAACGCTCGTCGATTGAAAACCAATCGGATTGCGGTGTCGGAAGTAAAGAATACCTAATTTCGGAATTCTCTCCTTCATCTGCGTCATTAGCAGATACTTGCAGAACTGGTGTACCGGGAGCCGCAGCTTCCGGCACGCTTGTTCTATATTCGTTCTCAAGAAAGACCGGTGGATTATCATTAACATCGGTCACGCGGAGGCTAATTATTCGTGAAGCATGCAAAGGCGGTGAACCTTTATCTGTTGCGACTACATTCAACGTATATGCGGACTGCGATTCTCTATCTAGCGGTAACGCTACAACAACCAAGTAAATAATATTGTCATGAGTTCGCAAATCAAAATGTCCATCGCCTCCGCTTAATGTAACATTGACATTAGCGTATTCAGTTTTAGAATCTGGGTCATGAACAGATATTCTGGCAACGAATTCATCTAATCGCGCTGATTCGGATATTTTAGGTGTTGCATCGTCACTAAGGAATATCACATCTATGGTAGGTTGATTATCATTGACATCAGTAACACGAATAGACACAAATGCCGTTGTCTCCAAAGGTTGTGCACCTTTATCTCTAGCTACAATAACTAGCTCGTGCAACTCTTTGGTCTCAAAATCTAAAGCCTTATTGACTGTTATCTCACCCGTTTCAGGATCTATTTTAAACATATTTTCTTTATCACTTTGCCTTCTATTGATTGAATACTCTATCAAACCATTTTCTCCTGCATCTGAATCTATGGCAAACACTTTCAGTACAGCAGTACCTACAGTCGCGTTTTCTGGTATCATAGCCGAATAAACACTTTCAGCGAAAACCGGTGGGTTATCATTAACATCTAATATAGTAATATTTACAGTCATTGTTCCTCTTAAAGGCGGTGTGCCTCCATCGAGGGCTTCTATAACTAATTCATAGTGGTCCGTAGTTTCCCTATCAAGGAAGCCATTAATTTGAAGGTCCAAATAAAGTACACCATCACGTTCTCTATGCGAAGACAGCCTAAACGCATTATCTGTATTGCCAGAAACGATGTTGTACCGTTGCGTATTGAACACTCCTAAATCCTGATCTTTGGCTGGATTTAATTTCCTTTTTACGTCTCTAGGAGTATTTTCTGAAAATTCTACGTTCATTATTGGGGCGGGGAATGTGGGGGCGTTATCGTTTTCATCCGATACGCGTACTACTACTCGAACATTGTCTCCGCTAGCTGGTATAGCTACGAGGGCGTAATGATCTCTATTCTCTCTATCTAAAGGGACTCGAGTCCTTATTTCTCCTGTATGTGGATCTATTTTGAGGTCATCGTTCACAGCACTGCCTGGCACTGGTACTATAGTATATGGTGGTGCGGCATCAGGCAGCTCATCGCCCAAGTGGCCGACGAGGGTGCCAGCGCGGGCGTTCTCTCTGACGGTGAACTCACGGACGTGTTCCGCCGCCGCCGAAGCGACGAGCAAGCAAATGAATGCGCGCAACATCGCGCAGTATTGTTTCTCACCGCTCACACATTGTCACACACACCTGAAAGAAGAAAAGCATTATTTTAATAAAGCCCCTTTACCTATGAATGAGTTGATTTTTTTCAATATAACTTTATATTGTAATGCTGAAATGTACAACTCATATCAAACCAGTTTTGAAATATTTATATTTCTTTTTTATAAAAGGTTCCGTATTGAGACAATCAACGATACTTTATCACTATTTAAGAGGAAACAAATTAGTTTTATAAAAAAAATTAATAAGTTTTAAATATTGAGAAAATCTTTTAAAAAAATTCCTAAAACTTTCCCTTATAGGGTGTATCTGTGACGCAAATGTTATTTAAAAGTAAGATATTTTAGACATCTTGTAAATGCAGAAATAAATAAAAGCCTATAAAAAGTAGTATATTCGTACAGTTCCGATAAAACATGGCCTTAATGCCGATACAAATAAACTCACAAATTCTACCCTATAATATTAGTATTCAATTAATCGATTTTGTGAAATCATTTATAGTTTTTTTTACAGTAACTTTTATATAATTTATATTTTTTAAGATCGCTTATCAGTGAGAGATTATAAATTGCCATAATTCAACGTAACAATATATTGTATCGCCTTTTTATTAAAAACTGAATGTAGTCCGAGTACAATTATAAATTGTGAGAAGAAAGCAATTGAGTGAAAGGCGGGCTAATTACTCAAAAATTTTACTTTCTCTTCATATTAATCTTAATAAAATGCTTTAGTCGAGCGGCTACTTGCTGATGCGCATTCTTCGTGTTCGTGTTACTCGTCTCATACATTCATAGTTTGACTGGCCCGTTGGCGCAGTGGAATGTGACCCAGCCTTTAGCTCCGCGGGTCGCGGGTTCGATTCCCGCCGAGGGCCAACATTTTTTATAAATGAATTTGTTGGTCTTCAGACCTGGGTGTATATTTGTATTTAAAAAATATATAAGGATAAGTATATAATCATCCGTCTGTCTACCATAACACTCGTATTAAATTACTTACTTTGGGGACGGATATCCGTGTGTGTAAGTGTCCTATATATTAATAATAATAAAAAAACTTAAATACTATACTAATACTCGGTAATAAAAAAAACTTTAAAAAAAGAAAAAATAATATATTAACGGCAAAAGTGTGTTTCATTTGTTAGTGTATTTTTTTAAATAAAATCTAGCTAGATCGATTTTTCTCTCCAAAAACCTCCTGCATGCTGAATTTCAGTATATGAATTATTATGAATTTCAATATCTCTCTCTCTCTCTCTTTAATAAATGTTATAATGCTCTCAAAATTTAGTCTTAAGCCGCACTTTGTTTGTCTAAAAGACAAATTGTCATTAAAGAAAAAAATAATCCAGAACTGTCATCAAACTTCTATAAATAGATACAAGTAAACCCAACTATTAATAAAAAAGGCTCGTTCTTTACATTAAAACAAAAAAGGACAGCGCTTTTAATAAGTTATCTAATCCTTAAGTACGAAAGCGAGTTTCAACTTCAAAACTTTGTATCAAACAGGTATCTTCTAAATATGTTATTCAATTAACACCCTTAAGTTCATTATATTAAAAAATAAAATCATTGAAACTTAAATGAAAAGATAAATTGGGGCAGGTAATATTTTATTTTATATATTTAACGGTTCATTTTAAACTTGCAAGTTTAATATTCATAAAAAAATTATACTTTAGAATTTATAATTGGATTAGTTGCGATAAGGATTTTTATCTTTATTAAGACGATGTGTTATATTAAGGAGTTTTATTATTTGATTTTAGTGCTGTGTTGCCAACCTTAGCTAGCAACTACCAATTATTGTAAAAACAAAATATTAATTAAAAATAAAAGGTAGCGTGATCAATGCTTTTCGTGATGTGGCAATGCTTTTACAAAACAGAATAAACGAGACATTTAATTAATGATTTCAAAAGCGTCTTTATTACTTTAATAATTGAAGTCAGATAAATATGTGATGATAAGGTATAGGAAGCTTGTGTCCAATTCGCGTATCCGTGTAAGTCAGTATGCGTTATTAATGTAATAAATTCTTTGTTTTATTGAGGCCGACTCGAACATGATCCTGATACGCTTTGTAAAAAATTTGCATAAAAATTTATGTTATATTTACAGTTACAAATTAATATAATTTTTGTTCAGAAAATTAATAGAAATCTTTCCAAAATTGGCGTTGGTGTCATTATTTATGTCTTAGACAAAGAGCAAACAGTATAACCATGATGCGACCCCTGTTTTGCGTCCAACAAACATACAATTATTAGTTGGAAGCTAGCCTTAAATATGCCACTAAAAAAACAAATGAGTTTTAAATCTATCCCTTTTTTTCGCGTGTAGTGAGCAGACATCATTTTGAAGGTGTATTAAAAATGTTCTATTTTTAAAATTAAGTATGCGCCATAAATATTTTTCTACGTATGTATGATTAGACAAAAATAATTATACGAATGTAATTCCATTTCCCCCTCATTTATTATTTTCCCTAATTTCCCTATCATTGTTTATTGTGTCACTCTCACTTACAGGCTGTTATGTCCCCTATTATATACGATTGTATAACAAAATTGTAATATTTTTTTATTTATTTACATATACTTTATTGTACACCGCATTTTATAAATACAAACATTTCTATTTAACTAAATATAAAAATTAACAATTTCGTACGGCACAAAAATTATGCAATAACATAAGTTTAAACTACCGATGAAAAGAAATTTATTAAGCTAATTAAATATACTCAAACCATGCAATAGAATTAAAACAAATATACTAAATTGTAACTCGGGAAAGATTACCTACCAAATAGGTTTTAATATACCTACTTTGTAAAGTGATTTAAATAAAGTGTATTTTAATCGAAATATATATAACTGAACTCAAAATTCTTTATTTTCTACCATTGACATAAATGATATTTTTAAATTTAGAATCCTAAGCTAAAAAAAATTTAAAAATGTTCGCGCGACGTCAAAGTTGAAATTAAACAAATGTTTTAATGACGATCGCAAACCAATCTTTAAGACTGTTTCATTTAATTTTTTTGTCTTTTTTCTGTTTCGTTTAATTTAATTAAAAAAATTTAAATTTATTGATTTTTCTAATTTTAAGGTTAGAGAATATAAACCGGTGTTCATAATATACATTCCCGGTCGTTAACAGCTAAATGAAGCCACAAATTTTCGCTATCACAAATTATAATCGGCGCACATCCATCGCTGGATTCTGTTTGAAAAAAGAATCCGTGAACGCTCGCAGTATACGCTCACAATAAGTCATTCGAGCGCACATAGCTAACGCTGGGGTTACACACGGCTCACCTCTTAGAAACCGGTTTAAATAAAAGAACTGACCAATTTAAGTGAAGTTTGCTAATTAATTGGAATTTTATTGATTAATTTTATTGAAGTCCAGTGATAACCGATTGTCCACTCTACATTTAGCATTATATATATTTTCTATTTTACTTCATAGCGGATTATAGCAAAATAATTTTATTATTACTTTTGTATTATTGAAGTCCCTTCACTTCAAAGTATAAAACAACTAAATATTCACTTTGCTTAAACTGTCAACTTTTATTGCGTCATAACGTATAAAACTATGGCTTTTTTACTGAAATAATATGATTATATGTAAATAAAATAAAAATATAAATACATTTATGGGACAATTATATACATATAAATATACCCAGGATTAAAAAACTTTTTTTGGTTTTTACATGCTGTAAACGGCCATATTGATCTATATTAAATCAACAATGTATTTAAGGTACAAATAAACCTAACAAACCTTTCGTCTCACTTTTCACTCTATCTATTAAAACAAACCGCATCAAAATCTGTTGCGTATTTTAAAGATTTAAGCATACATAGGGATATAGGGACAGCGACAGACAGGGAATGCGACTTTGTTTTATACTATGTAGTGATGTTGAATACTTAGGATACTTTGGTCACATTGCTCGCCGCCAATCAGATAACATTGACAAGTTGATAGTGGTGGGCAAGATCGAAGGATAACGATCCCGCGGCCGATCAACTAGTAGTTGGTGTGACCAAGTGACCGCACTTACTGGTCTCTCCGTAACATCCGCCCTAAGAAAAGCCGATGAAGCCGAGAAATGGAGGACAATTATAAGAACTGTGAAGGACTTTAACTAGGACACGACCTTCAGTAATGAAGAATACGAAAGAAGAAGAAGTGATGTTGGTCCTCGGCGGGAATCGAACCCACTAAAGGCAGGGTTACTACGAACTACGCCAACAAGTCAGTCAAATTACTAAAATGGTTACCATGATAGCGAAGCCGCAAGCATAACTAGTGTATGATAAATGAAGCGCATTGTGCACACAACTTAACGTTTGGCCGAAATGCTGATTCGTTAACGCTCGCCGGCCGACGTGCGTTGGATTTTTGACGCTAATTCGTTCAGAAGCCACTGCTTTTCGGCGTTTTCCGTCTCTCCGGCTCCTGTCCGACCCAGTTTGATATAATCTGACCCATATATTAACCTCCAAATGATTATATCGTTACTAAATTAATTTTAGAGAGATTTGCGGTAATTGCGAGCTTTTCTGAGTAAAAATTATATTCGATCTAACAAATCTTTGATTACTCTTTGATTACTCTTTGGTACTTATGCTATCTGAATAAGGATTAGTTAGCTATAATTACAATATGATAAGAATTACTAGTATTTTCCGATTGACCTACTAATATTATAAATGCGAAAGTTTGTATGTATCGATGTATGTTTGTTACTCTTTCACGGCGAATTCGCTGAACCAATAACGAATAAATTTGTCACAATTATTCCTCATACACCGGAATAACATTAAGGCTATAGAAATCCTGTTAATTCTACACGAATAGGATGACATTGAATCCATTTATTATTGACCTACAACAACATTTCACGCGAACGAAGTCGCGGGTAAAAGCTAGTAGCTTATAATATGATTTCAACACGGTTGAGATGTGTTAGTATTTTTCAATTAGAGAATATACAATTTCAATACGGTAGGAAATTATTAAAATTATTTGATTAGTATAATTTCACTATGGGTGAGGAGTACTAGTATGTATGTATTTTAGTAGATTAGTTAGTATTTTTCTATTAGAGGTTATATGGTTTTAATCATCATCCTCCTGCCCTTATCCCACTCTAAGTGGGGTCGGCACAACATGTTATAAACACGCTGTTACATGATTTGGCTGCGTTTTTACGACCGGCCGCCTGCCTGACGTCAACTTACCTCTGTCGTATTTTACGACACCTCAGTAAGAATGAGGGTGGTCTATTCTACTAAACCGGATACCACACGGTGGGTCAACTTACCTTAGTCGCCTTTTACGACACCTCGGTAAGAAATGAGGTTGGTCTATTCTACTCAGCCGGATACCACACGGCGTAGATTATATGGTTTCAATATGGTTGAGAAATATTGATAATTATAGATTACTAGCTATTACCCGCAACTTCGTTTGCGTGGATTATTGTCGCGTGATTGGCTGATAATAGATGGCGCACTTGCATGTCATTCTATTCCTGTAGAATTAGCAGAAACTCTATAGCCTATATGTTATTCCGGCGTATAAGTAATAATTGTGCCAAATTTCATCGATTTTGGTTCAGCGGATTAAGATAAATTACACAAGTATTAAGATGCTTACTTTGGGGACGGACGATCATGTGTCATAAAAATGGGATAAGGGCGGATGGGAGTGGGATAAGGGCAGGACAATTATAAGAAAGAATAGAAAGTATGCTCTGACGCCGTGTGGTATCCGGCTGAATAGAATAGTACCACCCTCATTTCTTACCGAGGTGTCGTAAAAGGCGACTAAGGTAAGTCGACCCGCCGTGTGGTATCCGGCTGAGTAGAATAGACCAACCTCATTTCTTACCGAGGTGTCGTAAAAGGCGACTAAGGTACGTTGACCCACAGAGTGGTACCCGGTTTAGAAGAATAGACCACCCTCTTTCTTACCGAGGCGTCGTAAAATACGACTGAAGTAAGTTGATGTCAGGCAGGCGGCCGGTCGTAAAAACGCAGCTAAATCATATGACAGCATGTTTATAACATGTTGTGCCGACCCCACTTAGAGTGGATGGAAGATGATGAATAGAAAGTATGCTCTGGGTGTCTCTTTAATGTGAAATTAAATAAAATCCAAAAGTCAAAAATAAATAAAATGACATGATCCAAACTGGCCAAAGTAATACTAGGTTGGGGCAATGTTCGAGAAAAATTTATGGCCGTCGAGACCTGATAATCAAGCAGACTCCGGACCGGTAAACGATTAAAAATATATCTATTAATTTTCGTCACTATCTTTGCGATTATTTAAGATATTTTGTCCCGTTCGTTGTATCTAGACTGCTGCGTCGCCAATTTGTTTGACGGCGAAACAAGTTTTAAACTTGTCAATAGGCAAAACATATTAATAAACTAGTAAAAAATGTTAATAAGAGTTTTAATTAAATTTTTACAACATCCAATAAGATAAGATAGCTATGTTCAAATTTAACTAATTATTAGAATTATACGTTCAATAGAAAGTTCACCAAGTTTTTCGTCCTAGCTGTAAAGTTAATTTAAAATGAATAATAATATAAAGAAATTTGAATTAAAATTTATACTAATTTATATAAAATATATAGCCTATGACACTTAGTGAAAAAAATTATTAAAATCGATCCAGTAGTTTTATTTATTCATTACTGCCCGTGGGCCGCACGCGTTAAATTTGGAGTAAAACAAAAATCGCTATGCCCTTGCATTTTAAATCTGTAGTATCTTTGAAAATATTCATTTAAATTACATGCTGTAAACTGCCATACGGATCTATATTAAATTAACAATATATTTAAGGTACTTAATCGAATAAGGACGCCGTGTGGTATACGGCTAAATAGAATAGTACCACCCTCATTTCTTACCGAGGTGTCGTAAAAGGCGACTAAGGTAAGTCGACCCGCCGTGTGGTATCCGGCTGAGTAGAATAGTACCACCCTCATTTCTTACCGAGGTGTCGTAAAAGGCGACTAAGGTAAGTCGACCCGCCGTGTGGTATCCGGCTGAGTAGAATAGTACCACCCTCATTTCTTACCGAGGTGTCGTAAAAGGCGACTAAGGTAAGTTGACCCACCGTGTGGTATCCGGTTTGAAGAATAGACCACCCTCCTTCTTACCCAGGTGTCGTAAAATACGACTGAGGTGAGTTGACGTCAGGCAGACGGCCGGTCGTAAAAACGCAGCCAAATCATGTTACAGCATGTTTATAACGTGTTGTGCCGACCCCACTTAGAGTGGGATAAGGGCAGGAGGATATATATATTAATTGAATAAGGATTAATGCTATATTGTAATGCTTCGAAAATAAGGAAATATTTTTCTTAAAAAATAAATAACAAAAAATGCTATTATGGGGTATCCATTAGAGATAGACATATACCATCGCAGAGTTTTCTGTACACCTTTTAAAGGTGTACAAATAGTTAGTACATTATTTTGACAGATCGCCTGCGTTTGCAAAAATCTGTTTCGTAGTTTCAGATTTAAGCATACATAGGGATATAGGGACATAGGGACAGACAGGGAAAGCGACTTTGTTTTATACTATGTAGTGAAGTGTAGTAGTATTTATTTATATTATATCAGTGTAGTCATCAAAATATATTAAATATAATGTATTAGTCAATAAAATTAATATTGTTACTTTACCAAATATTAACACTTAATATTATGGCTTTGCCATTACAGCAGTTAAAATAAAACTATTAATAAGCAGATTTAGAAAGCCTACTATACTGTTGAGGATTATATACACGATAAGAAGACATATAGCTTATATATATAGAATTATGAATATGTATTGAAGTATTAATATTTTCTATATTTATTTTATTTCATATTTCGTATATGTATTAGTATTTTCATCTGGTATTAGTTGCACTTATCCATATCAATTTTATTTTATTTTTTTGTTTTAAGGTCCTTAATGTTATGGTTGCCCGGAAGAGATCAATTTAAGTGATAAGGCCACCCTTTGTTTTTACTTAGTTTTAACAAAACATTATGTAATTTAGCATTGTCAACAATAAAGTTTTCATAAATAAATAAATAAAAAATAGGTACTCATCGACCTTGTACAAGATAGTAATGACTAAAACCGTTCTTTTAACTAGTTACTAGTTCGCTACCGTTAGGCTGTCATAGCTTTGTATTTGACAGCTCGAATATCTATTGCTTTCTGTTCCTATTTTAGTGCCCAAAAACAGTGATAAAACGAGTTTTTTTAGCTAGTAAGCTAGATCAATTTTATTCCACCATAGCCGTTTCGAACATCTCAATTAACTCATTCTAAAAGATTGACTCATTTAAATATTAAAGCTTATGTTGTGTCTAAGAGTATGAATGCTATCGCTAAATATCTACATCTAATTCTTTTGTGGCATCTAATTCTTAATAAGGAAAATACACAATATCTTCTTACTTGACAATGTTTTATTTTATGGCTACACCATAATCTTACATCAAATATAATTCATATAAATCACGGGAAAACGGATCGTTGATAAAAAATATCACAAACACACATAAAAGAACATCACAATAAAATGTACTTTTGAATTACATCAAAAATGGCGACGCGTGTTGACATGTAAGCGTGGGTGTCAACGAATATTCTTTAATAAATATCCTCAAGTAAATTTCTCTTTACCTTTAAATAAAATTTACGATTGTTGTTTCGTCTTTAGAGATAAGAAGGGTTATAATACTTCACGGTTGACCCAATAGCTTCACTTTAATATTACAACTGTGATATATTATAAAACAGAGTCTCTAACGCAACCTTCGTCCATTTATTGACGCCAATATACGAAATTTAATTTAAAAACAATATTATTATAGTCTATATCTATACTAATATATTATAAAGCTGAAGAGTTTGTTTGTATGATTGTTTGAACGCGCTAATCTCAGTAACTACTGGACCGATTTGGAAAATTCTTTCAGTTTAAGATAGTCCAGTTATCGAGGAAAGCTATATACTATGTAACATCACGCTAAGATGAATAGGAGAGAGGCAATAAAAATTGTACGAAAAAGGCAAATTTCAAACCATTCCTTGCGTGCGCTGAGTAAACGGTAATAGTTATTCAAAAATCATTTATTACAAAATTGTTCCCCTCTTAAAGTTCTATATAAAACTCTGCGATAGCATATGTCTAGCTTTTAAGGTTAACCCACTTTAACCATTTTAATGGATATCAAAAGACTAATTACGGTTTTAATCTATCCACGCGGGCGGAACCGCTGGCAATTGTATTAGTTAATGATATTAGAAAAACAATATAATTAATATTATACCATTACCTTAAAAAATTACAATTCAAATACAAATAATTCTTAATGCCAGTTGTCTATTACAAGATCTTTCGAATCGTCAAATTTTAGTAAGACTACCTATTACAGAAAGATCCTATTACCGAGAAGAACCAGCAAGAAACGCAGCGGTCGCTCTTAATAAATTGTTATTTAAATAATATATAATTATTCTATCTAATCTAGTGCGTATGCAACTTAAAAGCAAAACTAATGAGAAAATTATTTTGCTGTAATCCGCGATAAAAGAATATATATGTAATGCTAAATGTAGAGTGTACTATTCGTTCTCATACCTGATACATGCAGAATTTGTAAGAACTCATGCACTACCCGACACCGATAACACAACAATACACAAGCGCGCAACAATGTGTGCAACATTCACCACCACAATCTCAACAATTGTTTCGCCCCGTAACCGAATCGTCAGGAGATAGACTCCACGACAAAATCGCAAAGCCTGCTTTGCAAAAGCTCCAATGCAAAATAATATTCTCATTAGTTTTGTATTATGGACCTCCTCAAAGTAACGCCTTCTATAAACAACTTAAAAGCTTAAACCAACGCTTATCATTTCAATTGTCGAAAAAATAAAATGATATATACGACTGGCCCGTTGGAGCAGTGGGTAGTGACCCTGCCTTCAGCTCCATGGATCGCGGGTTCGATTCCCGCCGACGCCCTACATTTTCTGTAAATGAATTTGTTGGTCTTTGAGCCTGGGTGTATATTTGTATTTAAGTATGTATTTAAAAAATATATAAGTATATATTCACCAGTTGTCTCTCACCCATAACACAAGTATTAAGTTACTTACTTTGGGGACGGACGACCGTGTGTGTAAGTGTCCCATATATTTATTTATTATTATTATTATTATATATAGTAAAAAACAAATATGATATCAAGAACAACAAATTTCCGGTCAGCCATCATTCAGCGTTAGTTCCCTGGGTTGGTATTAGCAAGAAATATAAAATCTAGATCTGATTAGATCGAATCGTGTGCTTCCAATAGGCGGCACAAAAACTGGACTGGTATGTGAAAGCTGGCTAATTAAAAATGACTATTACAGTTATAGCGATAGGTGGCTTTGCAACCGCTGTCGATGCTGGCTGGTAGTTATTTCGTTTTTTTTATAATTCCCTACTGTCTATGAGTGTACTGATGCTTTTTTGTGATGTTATATAGAACCTGAAGAAACTTAATCTGTACACGACTAATGTCTATGGTTTATCATAGATTAAAGATATAGGTACTTATAGATGTATCTTTAATCTTGAAATAAGTTAATCTTGTATATATTTTAGATCATCATCTTCCTGCCCTTATCCCACTCTAAGTGGGGTCGGCACAACATGTTATAAACATGTTTTTACATGATTTGGCTGCGTTTTTACGAACGCCCGCCTGCCTGACGTCAACTTACCTCCGTCGTATTTTACGACACCTTCTTAAGAAAGAGAGTGTTCTATTCTACTAAACCGGATACCACACGATGGGTCGACTTACCTTAGTCGCCTTTTACGAAACCTCGGTAAGAAATGAGGGTGGTACTATTCTATTCAGCCGGATAGCACACAGCTGGCTAATTAAAAATGACTATTACAGTTATAGCGATAGGTGGCTTTGCAACCGCTGTCGATGCTGGCTGGTAGTTATTTCGTTTTTTTTTATAATTCCCTACTGTCTATGAGTGTACTGATGCTTTTTTGTGATGTTATATAGAAACTGAAGAAACTTAATCTGTACACGACTAATGTCTATGGTTTATCTACATCTTTAATCTTGAAATGAGTTAATCTTGTATATATAAGTTAACGTAAAAGGCGACTAAGGTAGGTCGACCCGCTGTGTGGTATCCGGCTGAGTAGAATAGACCAACCTCATTTCTTACCGAGGTGTCGTAAAAGGCGACTAAGGTAAGTTGACCCACCGTGTGGCATCCGGTTAAGTAGAATAGACCACCCTCTTTCTTACCGAGGTGTCGTAAAATACGACAGAGGTAAGTTGACGTCAGGCAGGCGGCCGGTCGTAAAAATGCAGCCAAATCATGAGACAGCATGTTTATAACATGTTGTGCCGACCCCACTTATAGTGGGATAAGGGCAGGAGGATGATGATGTAAGTTAATCTTTTATATATGTTAATCGAATATATATGTATATTCGAGTATTAGTTTATTTGAATTTCGGAAACCGTACCAACGATTTTCATGAAGTATGTTTTTTGGAGGGCGATTATCGATCTAGTTAGCATTCATTTAAAAAAATGTCGTATTATTCCCCTTTTTCAGGTACTGAAGAACTGCTGCAATATTATAAGAAAACAAGGGCTAAAGTTGTAATGGCTTAGCTGGAAACGGGCGGACTTAAAATGGGAAAATACGCCGGATCAAGTCCCAAATATAAAAAAAAAAATTTTTGATTTTTCATATTGTATCTTTTTTATATCTTTTAAAAAACCGAGCAAAGCTCACCCAGCTACTTAAATTTAATTAATTTAGTTTAATTTAAGTTTAATTTGTATTACTTTTGTAAATATTAATAAAAATCCTACTCTAAAAATAGGGTTAACATATTCTATCTAAAATAAATAAATTCATACATTTAAAAATGCTTTAGTGCGCTATAAAAACTAATTTGTTGTATTATTTTAAACTGTAATATTTTTCATTCCTGTTGAAATTGATAAGTTTAATCTTATTTAGTAATATGTATTTCAATTTTACATTTTTTTTTTTGCAGAAATTCAAATTTTGGTTAAGTGATTTCAATTGCAATATATCTTACCATAAATCCAAATTCAAACAATTCTTTATTCAAGTTGGCTTTTACAAGCACTTTTGAATATTCAAATTACAATAAAGCTACAAATGGTTTGGAAAGGTTCTCTTACTGGGAAGAACCAGCAAGAAACTCGGAGGTTATTCTTTTCAAATTCAAATTCAAAATATTCATTATTCAAATAAACTTGTTAACAAGTTCTTTTGAATCGTCAACTCTACTGCTGGTTCAGAAAGCTGTTCCTACCGAGAAGAGCCAGTAAGAAACTCTGCGGTTGGTCTTTTCAAAATATAATTCTTAATACTATTTACATTCAGTCGTTACTGTCTTGTACAGGTTCAAAGAGAGCTATATCCACACATTCTTATCTTCTAAATAATCTTCAATAGTAGGCTTTCTGTATCAGCCTATTTCGTAGCAAAAATAATTATTTTATAGCAAAAATAATTCAATAATATATAATTGTTTAAAAATCAAAAATTACAATATAATCTAGTGTGTAGCTGATCGCAACTTAAATCCAATCTTTTTTATCAACAGTCTTCAACAGTATAATAAGCTTTCTCCATAAGTGTCTTATTAAGTGCTTTTTTGAACTTTTGTAATAGCAAGTCCAAAATAGATTGTGGAATCTATACTAATATATAAAGCTGAAGAGTTTGTTTCATCGTTTGAACGCGCTAATCTCAGGAACTATTAGACCGATTTAAAAAATTCTTTTAGTGTATGGCAGCTCATTCATCGAGGACGGATATGGACTATATAACATTATGCTAAGATGAATTGAAGAGGCAGCAATAAACATAATTGCAAAAATGGCAAAATTTAAAGCTTTTCTTGTGTGCGCTAAGTTAAGGTGAAAGTTATTCAATAATCTCTCATAATTAACTCATAATACCTACTTTTATGTTCAAATTTTTTGCTTTTTTTAGTATTATTATTAGTTTATTAGCTGCTGCCACAGATAGTTTTCTTATAAAAATGTATATCGAAGCCCAAAATCGATTTACGAACTTTTTGAATCCATTGCCTTGGTATTATTAATTTATTCCGGATCCTGGTTTACCTATTACTAATATCCCTTTTTTTAATGATTTATATTTTGTCTCACAAACACTATATCACTTAAATTATGTTTGATTACTATCATCTTTCTGCACTTATCCCACTCTAAGCGTCATAACTTGTTTTAAACATGCTGTCACATGATTTGGCTGCGTTTTTACGACCAGCCGCCTGCCTGATGTCAAGTTACCTCAGTCGCCTTTTATGATACTTAAGAAATGAGGGTGGTAATATTCTATTCAGCCGGATACCACACGGCGTTTGATTACCATTTATCTGTTATTAGAGGTAATAAACCGTAGCGACGGCATAACTAACTTAAGGAAGTGGTTTTATTTGTATTTTCTATCGATATTTTATTTCTTTCTATTTAATATTATTTTTATATAATATATTACTATTATCATAAATAAGTTATAAAAAGTCTTGCCATTTTTATACGTTTATCTCTTGATACTGATTCAAATAAAAACCTTGATATAACCGGCAATATATGAGTAATAAACTTTTAAGTATTTTTTTATAGAATTAGGCGGAGATAATACAAAGTAAGAATAAAATTCTTTTGCTGTAATTTTTGCGAATTTCCTCGCAATCACTCAATTGGGATTACTATCGCAAAGATTTGCGATTTTGTCGCAGAGTCTATCTCCTAACGATGCACCGGTTGCGGGGCGAGACGATTGATTAGTTTGTAATGTTTTTGGGAATTCAAGTGGAATCAGGTATGAAAATGGATGATCCACTCTACATTTAGCATTATATATATTCTATTTACTTTATCGTGAATTATAGCAAAAAAATATATTTACTTTTGCCTTTTTATTTGAAATGTAATTAACGTTATATTTGACGAGATATTAAGTACAAAAGTAATAATAAAATTATTTTGCTATAATCCGCGATGAAGTAAAATAGAAAATATATATAATGCTAAATGTAGAGTGGACAATCGGTTATCATACCTGATACATGCAGGAGTCGTAAAAAACACATGCACAAACCTCCACCACCGCCACCATGATACACAAGCACTATATACGTTCACTATCACAAACTCAACAAAGCAAAGCAAAGCAAATGCTTTGCGATTTTGGTCGTGGAGTCTATCTCCTGATGATGCTTCGGTTGCGGGGCGAAACAATTGTTGAGTTTGTGATAGTGAACGTATATAGTGCTTGTGTATCATGGTGGCGGTGGTGGAGGTTTGTGCATGTGTTTTTACGACTCCTGCATGTATCAGGTATGATAACCGATTGTCCACTCTACATTTAGCATTATATATATTTTCTATTTTACTTCATCGCGGATTATAGCAAAATAATTTTATTATTACTTTTGTATTATGGATCTCCGCAAAGTAACGCCTAATTCTATAAATTATTTAGAGATAATAAGTGTTTCTATAGTATTGTTACAGTAAAACGCGCAATATTGAATCAAATTTTATAAGTCTTTATTATAATATATTCGTTAAATGATTTATATAGTAGAACCTTTATATTCAGTTTTTAATAAACATATAATTATTCTTATGCTTTATTTTTTAATTGTTAATATGCAAGACAAAATAATTAAGTTTAACTTGACATTAAATTTCATGTATTTCTTTTGAATATTTAATAAAAAACGTTAGTGAAAGATTCATTACCATAATGAGAACTTTTTATACAATGTAAGTTTAAAGAAATAATCAAATCGCGCCATCAAAAAAATGTAATTTTATTCTTTGGATGATGCAAAATCGTTATTAATTTAATTTAAATTAGGCCGTGTTTAATATAGAAACGAGAAATAACAACAAAATTGTAACAAAAATACTTGAAAGTGTGGGACAGTGTTTATTCACAATATAAGCAATATTTTATAAGTAAAGTGCACATAAGTTATTTATGCTAAGATATATTGAACAGATACAAAACTATAGACAAATTGCTAACCTACAAACGCATTGAAACCTACACTAGCGAATATTACGAGCCTAGCAAAGAAATGAATGATACGCATCTAGCATTCTAAAGCACGCCCAAAGCGCACCCGAAAGAAACCCACCTCCAGAATCCTTAACACAACACGTTCATAATCAATTCTGGTTTTTTCTTATCACAATTCTAACACAACACAACACTTCACTGCAATCCGGGGCACGGTATATGAAACAGATACGGACAAGTGGTTAATAAAATCACTATGTATAACTTCTTTTATGATAGTTTTGATGTAGCGAGGTTTTTATCGCGGTCGCGCGCACGGCCGTTCGCGGCCAGCTTTCCGAAGGCACTAACGCGAGAGGGGGGTCCAGAACAGGTTAGTCGCATACCGTTTGGAACGCCGATTTCGAGGCTCCCTGGATAGGGACGCCGACTCGATCCGTGGATAAGGTAATGATAAAAGATAGTATTAGTACTAATATTATAGACTAGCTATGAATATATAGGTAATAATGTTTTCCTTCGCCGAAAAGCGTGTGCTACTATCATCAACTAGATATGTAAGTTTTAACTGAAAAACTCTTAGATGCCTGCATAAGATTGCAAACCCGTGAATCCTTGAAGGAGTCGCACGGTCTCATCGCTGTGCTATCACAGCTTTTTTAATTTTAGGCTGGTAATTCTATGAATTTGGCCGCTATAGAGATTTATATAGATGTAAAATTTCTTTATTTATTTTACTATAATCGCCTTTTGTCAAAATCTATGTAATGCTAAGTGTAGGATGCAAAATAAATTGTCATATAAGTTACCGCATGAACCACAAATACCACTAACGATCTAAAAAGGCACTACACGCATACACTAAGACAAACTCAATGATCATTTCACCCCGTAACGAAAGCATCATTTGGAAACATGACAAAATTACAATGGTTAGACTTACTTACTGACATAATCATCATCATCTTCCTGTCCTTATCCCACTCTAAGTGGGGTCAGCACAACATGTTATGAACATGCTGTCACATTTGGCCGCGTTTTTACGACCGGTCGTCTGTGTGACGTCAACTTAATATTAGTCGTATTTTACGACACGTTGGTAAGAAAGACGGTGGTCTATTCTACTAAACCGAATACCACACGGTGGGTCAACTAACCTTAGTCGCCTGTTACGACACCTCGGTAAGAAATGAGAAATGAGGTTGGTCTTTTCTACGCAGCCGGATACCACACGGCGTACTTACTGACAATTGAAGTATAAATGTTCTCTTTTTATTGTTAAATAATATACTAATTTAACACTATTTATGATTTTAATTGTTATAGCGTAATAATAATAAGAATATTATGACATGATATAAAGTTTTCTATCGATGTTGTAAAACTTCTTGGTCATACAAAAGACATCAACGCGTCGTCTAATGTTCGAACGAAGGTATGTGACACATGCTTGGCATAAATATGTGCAATGTAACATGTACGATGCATGTTTGTAGTGAACCAAGAAAATGTCGTCTAAATGAACTTGTTCCTTAAAATTTTCTAATATAATCTAGAAAATGCTGTGAAAATTAAGTCGTAATAACGTAGTTAGACAAAAACAAAAGTAATGAGAATATTATTTTTTTGCTATAATCCGCAATAAAAGGAAATATATGTAATGCTAAATGTAGAGTGTACTGTTCGTTCCCATACCTGACTGGCTCGTTGGAGCAGTGGGTAGTGACTCTGCCTTCGGCTCCACGGGTCGCGGGTTCGATTCCCGCCGAGGACCATCATTTTCTTTAAAATTAATTTGTCGGTCTTTGAGCCTGGGTGTATATTTGTATTTAAGTATGTATTTAAAAATATATAAGTATATATTCGCCAGTTGTTTATCACCCATAACATAAGTATTAAGTTACTTACTTTGGGGACGGACGACCGTGTGTGTAAGTGCTCATATATTTATTTATTTATTTATTATTTATACCTGTATAAGTATACAGTACAGTACAGTATACTGTATGAGTATACCTGTATGAGAGAATATATTAAAAAAAAAAAAGTAACGGCCCGTTACTATCCCACTGCTGGGCATAGGCCTCCTCTCTCCATTTTTGGAGAGAAGGGTTGGAGCTAAGACCTACCACGCTGCTCCAATGCGGATTGGTAGGTTACACATATCCCTAGGATTGTCTAGAGATATGCAGGTTTCCTCACGATGTTTTCCTTCACCGAAAAGCGTGTGATAAATTGCAATTATCAATTAGACACATAAATTTTAATAGAAAAACTCATTGGTGTCTGCCCGGGTTTGAACCCATGATCGTCTCTAGAGATTCACACGGTCGCACCGCTAGGCCATCACAGCTAGAATATATTAAAGTAACGCCTAATTCTATAAATTATTTAACGTAGAGTTCCAGAGGCCGTTTTCAGTTTACATTTTCTTTTGTAATTTGACTCTATCGATCAAAAGTTTTGGAAAGCGATATCTATTTGCAAAAGTAATAATAAAATTATTTTGCTATAATCTGCGATGAAGTAAAATAGAAAATAATAAAAAAACACATGCACAAACACATTTGTGTTTTTTTTACGAATCCTGCATGTATCAGGTTTGATAACGGATTGTCCACTCTACATTTAGCATTATATATATTTTCTATTTTACTTCATCGCGTATTATAGCAAAATAATTTTATTATTACTTTTGTATTATGGATTTCCGCAAAGAAACGCCTAATTCTATAAATTAGATATCTATTTGGTTTTTTTTACACGCTAAACTTTATTTTATAGATAAAATTTAGCGTAAAAATTATATTTACAGACTGTTTAAAGATTTTTATTAAGTATAAACGTCTTTAAACAGGTTTTAATTCTTCATGCAATTAAACACACGATATTCTGATCGTGTTCAAACCAGTTTAATTCTACAGAATTTGGAGATATCTGAAATTGGGAATATGAGATTTTTTTTATTATAGAAAATCTGCAAAGTAACGTTAGTAATAAAGTTATTAATATCATGCATTAGCCGTTTGGTATCCGGCTAAGTAGAATAGTACCACCCTCATTTCTTACGGAGGCGTCGTAAAAGGCCACTAAGGTAAGTTGACCCACCGTGTGGTATCCGGCTGAGTAGAATAGACCACCCTCATTGCTTACCAAGGTATCGTGAAAGGCGACTAAGGTAAGTTGACCCACCGTGTGGTATACGGTTTAGTAGAATAGACTACCCTCCTTCTTACCGAAGTGTTGTAAAATACGACTAAGGCAAGTTGACGTCAGGCAGGCGGCCGGTCGTGAAAACTTAGCCAAATCATTATACAGCATGTTTATAACATGTTGTGCCGACCCCACTTAGAGTGGGATAAGGGCAGGAGGATATATATATTATTATCTTGCATGCTGAATTTGACCTACTTCCCGATGTCCGATTAAGCTGAAATTTTACATGCTGCTCCAGCACCGATGGCATGTTTACTTAACTTGTTTTAACAAATTATTAACGTAAATTTATTTATAAGTACATAGCCATGGCAAAGGATGCAATGACTAGATTGAGTAACATATGGAAAAACCGAAATATCGCAAATAGAACTAAACTGCGCCTGGTACAAACACTTATATTCACCATCTTTTTATACGGCGTAGTGACTTGGACTATTCATGCAAGATAGCGACAAAGAATTGATGCATTCGAAATGTGGTGTTGGCGGCGAATGCTCCGTTTGCCTTGGACGCCCAAACGCACAAATGCATCAATTTTATCGTTACTTAAAGTAAACACGCGCCTTTCAACCATATGTCTCCAACGCATCCTTCGCTATTTTGGCCATATAACACGCCGTGCAGATGAAAGTTTGGAAAAACTCATAGTGAGTGGAAACGTGGAAGGTAAAAGGTCAAGAGGATGATGCCCAACTAGATGGTCTGATCAGCTAAAGGCCACCGGAGCTATAACTTTCATGACGCTGTTCTCATGGCCATGACAGGAACCGCTGGAAAAATATTATACGCCACCAATCTAAAGGGCTGACAACCTAACGGTGCTCACGATCCTCAGAAATGAGGGACCGACTATAGAGAGACAGTACCTTCTTTAAAGATTCCCCTTAAAAATAACAAATCTAATTAAAACTATTGAGAACAAAATAATTTTAAATCCTACGTAAAGATTTTAAGTAAAATAAATTTACGTACTTAAAAATAATGTGTCCCCGTTAATCTTATAACGAAATAAAGATAAGAGAGATATTGAAGGTTTATTTTATAGCACTGAGTTACACGAGCCGAACATTTTTCTTCGATTTTACGGTGATCCTCTGGGAATTTCAATATGTGACTTGCATTTACCCATAAAATCGACAATGCGATAGTACCAGGCCATTACTTTCACTATATTTTCTTTTTTCACGGATTATAGCAAAGCAATATTTTGCTGATTATAGTAGTAAAATTTGTATGTAAATTTGTATATAAATTTGTATAAAATTCGTATATAAATTTGTAGATATATTTGTATATAATTTGTAGATAAATTTATATATAATTATTATATTATATTATTATATTATTATTATTGTATATTTGTTTATAATGTAATATAAGTAAAATTTGTCTTGTGTTATCCGGCTGAGTAGTGTAGACCACCCTCATTTCTTACCGAGGTATCGTAAAAGGCGACTAAAGTAAGACGAACCACCGTGTGTTATCCGGTTGAGTAGAATCTTTATTACCGAGTTGTCGTAAATAACGACTGGGGTAAGTTGACGTCAGGCAGTTGTTCATAAAATACGTAGCCAAATCATGTGCTAATATGTTTTTAACATGTTCTGCCGACCCCTCTTAGAGTAGGTCAATGGCAGGAGTATGATGACCTGGTGACTCGTTAAAAAACTTTATTTTACTTTTCACTACAAAATTAGTACTTACAGTCACTATCCTGTATCCGTCTGAGTAGAATAGACCACCCTCATTACTTACCGAGTTGTAAAAGGCGACTAAGATAAAAAAAAATCATATGACAATAAATTTATAACGCTGTGCCGACCCCAATCAGAGTGGGATAAAGGCATGAACATGATGATATAGCAAAATGATATTATCATTGCTATTATACTATAGATCACCGCAAAGTAGCGCTTAATTATATAATTTTGCAACTACTTAAAACCAATTTCAACATAATCTTCAAAAACTAAATTGTGACTTTCACATGGAACGGAATCCATGTTTTAGGCAACAACCGGCAACCTAATACTGTTATCACGAGTCAAACTAGGCATTACATCACGGTCTTTTGACTGAGTTAGCTGCATTAAGCTATAGATATCTTTATAATTATATAAAATCACGACCACTTTCCTGAATAACATTACCACCTTACGAAACTCTTAAGTTGTCGTCGTTTCATCCAACAATGCATATATAATCTTAAGAAACAATAAAAAAAAAATAAAAAGAAAAAGTGAATAATTAAAATATTTTTTAACATACATAATTTAATAGCTTAAAAAAAATTCATATAAAAATATCGATTATTTAAAAAAAATAATCGGTTAATTTAAAAACCGATCAATTTACATCTCTCATATGAGTGCGTGTGTCCAACAAATAATAAGAGAAAAGATAAGAGAATCATACTTATCTTTTTCTAAGCGCACATGTGCAGAGAAATATTCATGGCGCGTTTTTAGTTTACATACTGGTATAAGGAAAAAAAAGTAGGAGAGCGTAAGTTGTACCATAGAGACGTGAAGATAGCTATAGCGAGTTGTGTTGAAGGTCGAAAAGGTGCGGTGCGGCGCGGAGAGAAGAGTGCCCTAGCCTATTTGACGTAGTCATGATAGCTGCGCGTAGTTGCCAAGTTGACAAAAAAGATAAAATCAATTAAATTTAGAAAAAAAAACGTTTCTTGTTTATTGAATAGATATAGACAAAAAATATTGTTGTCATAATATATACATTAATTAGCAAACCTTTAAAATGTTTGTACGTTATTTACGCAAATGAAAAAGTAGTTTAAAATTTTCCAACATTCAACTTGATTGAATTAAACAGATAATGCGCAAAAAGAGAGACGAGTAGGTAGTCATAGTTTTCTCTTTTCTTTCGATGGACACATTTAAGGCTGGATACCCCACTCTAGTATAATTTCTATATGCGTCCTTCTCATTCCCCGGTAATGAGAGTACAGAAATTCATATGAGAGTACAAACAGTAATGAAGTATGCTGAACGTATCCTGTACCCTAGAACAGTAGCGTGCACAGAGTTTTTGCACAGGGTAAACAAAATATACATACATAGTATAAAACAAAGTCACATTCTTTGTTTGTTCCTATATCCCTATGTATGCTTAAATCTTTAAAACTACGCAACAAATTTTGATACGGTTTTTTTATAATTAATGATAATAGGTACTATAATCGGAATGGTATCGCATACGAGAATCTTTAGGACATCACTAAATATGTAAATCGTCAATCTGTCAAAAGATGGTTAATATAATGGACAGTGTATAATAGCTAGAGTAATTCAAGAGAAAAGTTTATATGTATAATAACATTCAATACCGTGTAGAAATACTGAAATTTTTTAAGGTTTCTAATGTTATGTCGTAAATAATTACATTTTTTCCGCTTACATTGCAAACGCAGGCTAAAGCCGACGAGATTTAACAAAATGATGTGCTAAGTATTTGTACACCTTGAAAAGGTCTACAGCATTAATCCTTATCCAATTAAGTACATTATATGCATTGCTGATATAATATAGATCAATATGGCCGTTTACAGCATGTAATTTAAATGAACATTTTCGAAGATATCACAGATTTAAAATCCCGCGAGGAGGCCGCGCTTTGCCCTATAGCACTTCGAATTTAGCAACGATCGGACGCGCAACTAAATGTCGCTCTTTCAAGAGTAACCTCTAAAGAAAACATGTTTGTATTGTCTAATGATAAGAAAGCTATGAATTTTGTATATAAAGACATTCTGTAATTAATTTTAAAAATAAAATACATAGGTAAAAATGTAAATATGTAGTATATGTATTTCGATATTAAATATAGCAGGAAATCTTCTTGGTATAGGGAGAGAGGAATTGTTTTTCTCCAAATTTAACGCTTGAAGGTCACGAGCAGTAATGAATAAATCAAAACTACTGGATCGATTTTAATCATTTTTTTTTCACTGAGTGACATGGGCTATATATTTTATACACGTGCGAAGCACAGGCAGGCCGCTAGTGCTACTATAAAAGCGATACAATTTGCTACCGCCAACGGTCTATCAATGAAAATCTACGTCCATCGCACGCATCGGTCTAAAGCAGACATTATATAAAAAAAAATAAGCTATTTACTTACCAAAAATACGTCGCCGTATTGTCGAATAAATAATGACCTACATCATTCTTTTACGCGACGCCGTGTGGTATCCGGCTGAATAGAATAGTATCACCCTCATTTCTTACCGAGGTGTCGTAAAAGGCGACTAAGGTAAGTCGACCCGCCGTGTGGTATCCGGCTGAGTAGAATAGACCACCCTCATTTCTTACCGAGGTGTCGTAAAAGGCGACTAAGGTAAGTTGACCCACCGTGTGGTATCCGGTTGAGTAAAATAGACCACCCTCTTTCTTACCGAGGAGTCGTAAAATACGACTAAGGTATGTTGACGTCAGGCAGGCGGCCGGTCGTAAAATAAGTA
The DNA here is from genome assembly GCA_947086495.1 of Morpho achilles. Classification (NCBI taxonomy): domain Eukaryota; kingdom Metazoa; phylum Arthropoda; class Insecta; order Lepidoptera; family Nymphalidae; genus Morpho; species Morpho achilles. The sequence goes on along the minus strand of CAMTZB010000021.1, from coordinate 15,888,183 downwards.
GCCAAATCATATGACAACATGTTTGTAACATGTTGTGCCGACCCCACTTAGAGTGGGATAAGGGCAGGAGGATGATGATCATTCTTTTTACGCGATTGATTATCCACCTAAGATATAGATTGACTAATTTTATAGAAATATTAATTTGCAGATATTCTGAGTGGCCTATACCGTTAGTTTGTAATATTTGTAAACTGGGTGTAGGGCGGCCTTTAACAATCACTTGTTATTTTTTCAACAAAAGATTATTAAATGTGTTATTTTTAATTTTCTTTAAACACACACCACCACATATTTGGCACTGAATATTATTCATTTTGACAGTATTTTTACTAATAACTAAATTTAAACCACAAAAAAAACAAAATCCGAAAAATGGCGAGCGACTCCATTCGCCAAAACAAATAGTGTATTAAACAACAAATTGGTACGTGTATAGGTTAGTAGTTCGTAATTTCGATGGTCTTTTATTTAGCGATATAATAGCACCGCCAATTGTCGTGCAATCACAACAAGCAATACATTGTTTTCTTTATTTCTCTGGGAACATTAAATCCTGGAGTAACAGGTAGCCTTCATTTCAGGTTCAGAACTTTTTCGATGATTTCATATAAACTGCTTTTAAGATATAGGATTAAAAAAAAAATTTTTTGGACACTGAAATTATTCATAATAAGTTTTATTCAAGCATTATTTACTTTGTTTTATAAATTTAATGCTATTGATAATTTAATTAATGCATTTCTTGCTTCATAAACAGTGGTAGAACAATTTGTCAAAATAATAAATATCCTACAAAAATACTGCCAACTTCGGGTAAGAATATTTAAGACACAATCAAATTATTTAATACATTTAAATGGAGACAAAAAGAAAACATATGTTACAACATGTTTTTAATACAACCTCCTTCATAGAGTTGGCGATTAATATGAAAAAGCATTGTGGCTGTCATATTTTTATGTCATTCATTGAGTTGTTGTTGAAAGAGTAAATGGGTTGACTCTGGGAAAATTGCTTTTTATTTATTGAACAAGTATAAAGGAGAAATATCGTCGTCTTTTATACATATAAACAGTAAAATAACTTTATTTTACAAAATTGTTAGTAATATTTAATGTATAATAATGCAAGAAATTAGTTTTAATATATCCCCAACTTGAATTTTGAATTAATAATAATGTTGGAACTAAAAACTATGCTAATTCTAACAGAATCAAAATGGATCAACAGAACCATAAGTCTTAGAGGTATTTAGATTGTCCTAAAAGTCCTAATAAACACCTTGAACAATACCAGTATATAATTAATTACATGCATGAATAAGAACATAGTAACAGAAGTGGGAATAATAAAAAACTTAAGAAATAAACAATTAAATGAGACATTTATTTTTTTCACAATTATATATGCTAATTACTTCCAAATATATTGTTTATCAATATCACAATATATATTTTTTTATGATTTATTTTAATAAAATTATGTACAAAAGAATACAATTTGACTTTGCAAATTTCATAGTTATCCTAAATTATGGGAATTATTTATACTATACAACAAATGTTGTTTTGGAGAAATTATTTTGAAGATTTGACACAATTACACTTGACTTAATTACTTTTTAATTGACTTAGCATACTTAATGTCCCAAACCCAGACTCACTGACTAAACTAAGACTGTGGCTGAAAAATTTAAAAAATGCTACTTCCACTATTGTTACACTCTCACTTGAAAAATAATCAATATGAAATTATTGAAAAGTATTAAATTTGTTTAATTCAGAGTCTATTTATATAGGAGTCCAAAAACTCATTATTGCAACAGTGATAAAACCCATAAAAAGCACAGTCAGTTTATAATCATATATTTTCTTAACAACTGTCATGAAATAATCTGACAGTAATCATTCATATCAGCAAATAAATCACAAGGCATTGCATTTAGGCATTTGTTGTAAAACAATACATTATTTATGTTCTTAACAGTAAATAAAGATTTCGCTGATGCTGTAGATTTATAAAATACATACTACATGGTATAATACAGATTTAATCACAATATAGCTTTATCATAACCAATCTTAGATTATGTAGACATTAAAATATATTCAATTAATAGGCACTTTTGTGTGCCACCAAATTTCAAAAGTGTGCAGCAGAATTTTGCAAATATATAATAATGATAATATTATTAAATTATATCATTTAAAAAGAAAAATATTTTTATTATTAGCTAGTAATTAATCCCTTAATAAACGTTTAGTTGTTATTGTAATATATATTAGTTTATTTCGTATATTCAAAATTTTTGCCATAAACTATTTATGCAGTGTGTTGTAGTAATTAAATAATTTTTATCTTTTTCTTTGTGTGCAGCCAAATTTTGAAATCGTTTTATATGTGCCGCAACAAAAAAAGGCTGAGAATCACTGCTCTATAACATGAGTGAAAGTAACAAGTTTAAAAAAGCTTTTAGCAAAATTTCATGTCCCTCATGTTAACAATTGAGGAGTAACCTCATCTGGAGCTAATCCTGACAGCAGCACCAGGTTGCTGCTAATCATAAACATTAAGCAGAACTAAACCAGTAGGTATATAAAATGGACACTCTATCGGACACTGGAATATGGGTCAAATTTAAATTGCAAGATTCCACCTTCACATACATACATAACAATTCATTAATATTATTTTAAACAGAATTAGTATTTAATTGTTTAAAAATAATTATATTTTATTAATTCCTATAATATTATTGTTCCTAGCATGCAATTATACAAAGTTATAGTAAAAAAGAATCTTAAGACCAATAGAATTACAAATACCTAAGATCAACTTGTAGTGAAGTTGAATGGTATATTTGGCCAGTACATAGGCTTGTGCTTGTCCAACTCATTAATAAAACTAGCTTTAAGACTTGTTTCAAGTGCAATAATATTCTGCCACTTATCACCATATAACTCTTTTGAACGTTCTATTTTTTGCTCCATGCTCTCTGTAGGCTCCATTTCTATGCTTTCCTCCTCCAGTTTTGCTTTAAGCAGTTCTCTTTCACGCTTAGCATCTTCTTTGTACTTTGCATTGGCTGTCAGAAATTGTATAAACTCCTCACTCACTTCAAATCCATCACCAGTTTCCTTTTCTTCGTTTTGTAAATCTTCATTTACTGAATCGTTTTCTGACTGAACATTCTCAAAATCATCACCTTGATCGTATTTATCGTCGCTTTGTGATGAACTTTCGTCAATATTGTCTACTTCGTTTGTACTTGTAGAAGGGCCCGCAATGTGGTTTCTACGAATGACATCGCACAAAACCCTGTTCTCATATTCTAAAGATATAGCCCGCGCTTTCCAATAAGCTAATTGATGTTTCAATTGCCAAGTTGCGGCAGCTGTGAAGTTCTCAGCCCAAGCAGACATCGCGTCCGAAAATACGGAATTCGTTTTTGTTTGGTCCTTGCGGATTTTTTTACCGACACGTTTCTTTGTTTTTTTACGTTTTGCCTTCCTGGGTGCTCGTGAAGATTGTGACTTTATGCTAAGCATTTTGTGAGGTACCATAATTTTAATTTTATTGACAAGTACTGACAATTTTGACAAGCTTGACTTGGAACTTGACATATAAAATTTTTAATTCAATCAATATAACAATGTAATGTCGTTTGAATTAAAAATTGTACTATTCCCGGTAGAACTCACTACTTCGTTGAAAAATTCTAATCAATCCTTATTGAGAACCTGATTATGATTTAAAATATAGTGTTAATTCACTTCTAAATAGAACCTAACATCAGTAAAATTTTAAACCTTTATTTAGCACATCATAATAGACTAAGCCTTTTCAAAAAATCAATTATTGAATTTCAAAATCCTCGTTATTGGAATATCTGTTCTTATGTATTTCTTTTTGAACAAGTAAAAAGGGTTGATGTGTTCAGATCGTTATACTTAAAATATTATGTGTATATAATAATGTTTTATATAATCTATACCTAAGTAATTTTTGGAATTTTCAAAGCCATTTAAAAAAGGTGAATGAAACTTTTAAAATTTCAGAGCATGCAAGGTTTTGTGATAGACTATTTTAGAAGAATTTCAACTCATAAAAACATTTTTTTTTAAATCATATAATATTCGCTTAAACTCTTAAGTAACTTAAGTCTAACATTTGATTTTTGTTCTGTAGTACACCCAAATTAAAATTACCTCATAGAGACCTATGACCTATCGTGTATATTAAAGTAAGTTAAACAATACAGTGTAATACAATAATAACTGTATGATTTTGTATCCCCTAACAGTGCTGCCAACTCTACAGTTTTAACTATAGATTTACTTACTATATTTATATATTTACTATAAAAAAAGGCCTGAGGGAACTTCCAAAAAACTGGAAGTTCCCTCAGGCCTTTTTTTAGGCCTCGAAATCTACAATTTTTTTATTTGAGATGTTTCATCATCTATTTTATTTACTACGTATCCCGTACACTAAGTCAGCCGCACAGTTATATTATGGTAGAACGTTAGTTTTCGAACATTATTTTTATGAAAACTAAATTAAGAAATAAACTTTTTATAACTACTTTAAAAGGTACCTTGCACACAAAGGCAGAACAAAAACTGACTTCAGTCAAATAACCATTCTAAAATTGAATAAAAAAATGTACCTACTATTTCAACAAAAATAAAGATGAAACAGAAAATCAAAATGATTTACAAATTGAGCTAGTAATATTATCTACTAGCTAGTTCTGATAGCTATGATTTTCAATAGAAACTTCCTAAAAAATCGTTAGTCGCATTTTCGGAAGTGTTGGGTAACCATTTAGACAATAGTTTTTAAATATTGCTAATTTTATTAGAATAATTGTATTTGAGACCATTGGCATTTAATTTGATAAAAATTTTAATATCTACATGATGTTTTGGTTAAAACTTCGATTTCTACATGATGATTCATAACAATGGTGATTGTTATTGATATCCTTCCTCTGATATATTCTATTTATTAATAGTTTAATACTCATAAAACAATACAATTAAATAGAATATAAATTTACTGTTTTTTAAATTTAATATTTAATTTTTTCCGGCATTTCTACAGTTTTGCTCTATGATGGGGTTGGCCACACTGTCCCCAAGTCACAAACCATGGACTAATATGTTGGATATTATCATATTGGTTTATCATAAATCATTTAGATTTACATTTTATTCTGCGGTCAAGAATACAATTTTGTTTTCATTATATATATATATATTTTTCCACTATATAACTCGTAATAAATACGGTCTTAGGAAATCTAATATGAATTATAAAGACCGATGTCGTACTTGTTTAGGAAGTGGAAAAGAAATGCGGCACGTCCACACTACTATATCAATAGCGGGCGATAACGTTCGATTGTCTGATGTTCTGCACAATTTTTATAACTACACGGTAAGTAAACAATACCAATCAATATGTAATTTTTTTTTTATAAAATGTGACCAAGTTCTTATCAACTTAAGTTGTAAAGTACCAAATACACTGTGTTTTCTGTTTGATATAAATCTAAAAAATATTTTCCTAATCTGCTGAAATATGTTTATTGAGACAGCAAAATTTCTTATATAAACTATTCTTATAAATATAAATAATATAAAAAGTTTCATATTGCAGCATAATTGTAGCATGTAGTTCTGTTTATAGTCCGAACTAGTAAAAAGATCAGTTAATTAGGTCATTTTTATCAGTAAAAAATTATTAATGAAAAATACACATTATTTATAATAGATGGCATTATGTAGTTTGTTAGTACAAATAGTGATCTTCAAGGAAGTATATTTTATGAACATTTTTTATAGACAATTTTCATAAAATATTCTTCCCATTTCTCTTAACTTGTATACAAATAACAAACAATGTCTATAAGATTCTTGCTTTGTAGGATCAATTGTTGACTGTTGTTAAATCTATTGTTGTTTTTCTAATACATTGACATTTTAGGCACCAATGAGTTTTCATTAAAACTTGTGTCTAATTGATATTGAATTTCAATTTATCACAGGCATTTCAGTAATAGAAAATATTGTGAGGAAACCTGCATATCCTTAGAGATTTAAATGATGGCTCGTAGGTCCAACCTTTCTTTCCAAAAAAAGAGGAGGCCTATATGTACCAGTGGGATAATAAAAAACTGTTCTTCTTCTTCTGGGAGTAGTGGGCTCTGCAGGGCCTGAGGGCCCAGTATCACTTTGACCATTACTGATCTATTGTGATCGCCACTGACTACAGTTCACTGCCAATGCAGGTGTCCTCCATAAATTCCAGGATCTTTTTGGCAGCAAAATCTTTCACTTCTTTTAGGCATAGACTATGCGACCCTAGGAGAGAGTATCAAATGTACAGCGCAGGACAGTCGCACAGGATGTGCATGGGCGTTTCCTCCGCCCTCAAGCAGAGTCTGTATGATCCTGTGCAGCTTCAGGTTTAACATGTGTTTATTTAGTCAACAGTGCCCTGTAGCGCCCTCGCTAGTTTACTTTACACAATTTAAATTATTTAAGGAATTTTATTAATTTTCAGATAGAGGATGATACACTGCCGAAAAATATTTGCATAAATTGTGTACACCAGCTTACTGTGACTTATTCATTCAAAGTGCTCATTGAAACCAGTGCAAGAACTCTTTCCGATGCTGAAAATATTGTTGACTCTACTAGTGATCATTTAGACGTAAATTATGACTCTGATGACCACAAACCTATCAAACAGATAGTTAGGGATTGCAAATTAACGAAATTTGTCAAAAAGGTACAAAAACAAAATGTTATTTTGCTATTTTGTGTAGAGTGTAAAGCAAAGTTCCATTCAACGAAACAGTTATATGAACATTGTGTGAACAGTCATCCAGTGAAGTGTACGATAGGTCGAGATTGTGACTATTGCAATGAAAAGTTTGACGATTTCCGATCACTGGTGCTACATAGAAAATTACACTTGAAGCCGTTCATTTGCGAGAATTGCTGGGAAGGTTATTACAGTTTGGCCGAGCTGAACGCACATTCCTGCCAACCGAGTAGAGATAAAGAGAAGAGAAAAAACGATAGAGTTTTGAGACAATGCGATCAGTGTGGAAAATCTTACCCTCCTGGATATATTAAAATACATATGCGAACACATAGCAGCGATCGACCCTATGTGTGCAAGTTCTGCTCTAAGACATTCAAAGTGCCTGGCAGTCTGCACTCTCACATACTTTGGAATCACAAACGTACTAGAAACCACAAGTGTGAGATATGCGAAGCTACATTCATATCATCCAGTTCGCGAAGCTCGCACATAAGGAAGAACCATTTGAAAGAGAAGAAGTATGGGTGCGGGACTTGTGGGAAGAGATATTTCTCTAAATCTGAACTACAGAGGCATTCTTTAACTCATACAGGTGTCAAAAATTTCCACTGTCACTTATGTAATAAGTCTTATCAGACTAGATATGGCCTGAATGTGCATTTAAAGTCACACACACAGGAGTAATATTAGATTATGATACTGTTGTATAATAAGGGTTCTCATAATACAAGTGTGTTTTAAAAAAACGAGCCACAGGCGTGTTTTTTATAGTATCACACGAGTGTTATAAGACCAAGTTGTGTACAGTGTCACACACTACTTTATCTACTCTCATACTATAATACGTAAAACAATATTAATAAAAACCAAACATGGTTAAAATATTGAAAAGATTTTTTAAGTGTCAAATCTTAGCGCCAAGGCGCAAATATCGATTGCGCATGAGTGTTGCGTCGCCGCGGACTCGTTCATTTAAACCTTTTTTTTTGGTAGAGGTTCAACCTCCTTGGTCCAGCTGGAGGTTGTATAGGTGTATCGTTATCATTAAATCTTTGTATTATAGTATCAGAGTAGATAAATGTATATGAAATATTTTGCAATCTTAAGTACAAAGTATAATATTATAGAAAAATATGATCTCATTAAGTTGGAACATAAGATAGCTTTAATTTTTCTATTAAAATATCTTCTAATTATTATAATCCCATGTGATAGTGTAGTGAAATTTAAATATTTCATTTTGTTACCGCTATATTCCTATTTCTCTCATACATAGGCCCGTCATACTCGCACGTTACAGATCACAGCAAGCGAGAATCGCCGCAAGAGGGCGACACACGCACAAGTTCAGTGTACTTAGTGAGAGTTATTTAACATTCTCAGAGCCTGTTTCATAAGATACTTTTAAAATTTCGGATAGTTAAACGAAAAATAAATTAAGTAGCATATAAATGTCTCTAAAAAGGGACTCTAAAAAATGATAATTTAAAAAAAATCGCGGCCATTTTGAAATAGGTATTTTTGCTATCCAGTAGATAAACAAAATAACAGCCACATGATCTACCTGTTAACTTATTAGGGACTAAGTACTGAATAAGCCTATCAGAAACCTGAGAAGCGCAAAATTCCTAGATATGATACAGATATGTTCCGAATAAGCTAACTGACTGTGTATTGGTAACTTGCGAAACAGGACCTTAATCGCGTTAGCGTTACACCAATTTGTATGACGCTGCAACAGCGACATCTATTGACCGCTATTTCATACAGAAGGTATGGTCATTTATTAAATTAAAACTTGTATGAGGTATATTGAACTTAAGAAGAAATTTCTTCCAATTAAAATCAAAGAACGGATACTAAATAACTTTAATAATAAACTTGCTAAACTGAACATAAAAATACGAAAGATATGATGAATAATTGAGACCCTTACACAATAGAATTTAAATTAAAAATCCGTAATTAGAATCAATGTGCATTTTGTTTATATTCACATTAAAATTAACTCAAATAACAACACTAACAGAACAGATTAACAAATAACTATTTAAACTATGGCAACATTACAAATAAAAGTGGAGACAAAATTTTAAAAAAAATATAAAGTTGATTTTTATTTACTAACAATAGTCTCTTTAACTAAGGTGGATAGTTTTTGTAGGAGTCACCACTTACTTTACACAAAATCGTAACAAATTGAAAAAAAATCAATAAAACTTGTTAGTCATTAATACATATAAATTAAATTTGAAAAATATATACGCGATATTTTTGTCTTTCTCTAATATTATATTTAACGCAATATTTGTGACCAATTGACAATAAATATCCTAAATAAACCTCTCTCTACCAGTCTGGTTTAGTTTATTTAAATTTAGTTTCGTTACAACTTTGTGTATACAATTTTGAAATAGTGCTTATATACTGACATCATTATATAACACAATTTTAGCTCCACATAAAATTATAGTATATAATATACTTAACCTTCATCATATAAAATTAAATGGCCATAAAAAATTCAGAGAAATGCTTTGGTCGGTAATTTTTTTATCGAATTATACAGTTATGCTCCACTTAGCAATCTTATTTTATTTACATGCAATAGAATAAATATATTCCAATCGTAATATTTAAACAGGAGCAATGGCCTAAGGGATAATAGAAATAAAAAATTATAGCAGCATAATATTCACGGTTCACGGTTTTTGAACAAATTAAATATATTTTGTGTTGGCCACACTGTCGATGGTGGAAAAAAGACATGGCAGTTTGCTGAGAAAGATATACTATAAAAGGAAAGTCTGGTTTTGAAAGTGAACGATGGACTTGACACTGGTTTTTTTTTAAGCTACTGAATTTTTTATATTATGGGTTTTTTGACAAACAATTTTAATATGTCTATAACACCTTAGGCCTTTGCCTAACTGTACATAGTTTTAAGGATGATTCACGCTACACCGGGCCGCGACCGGGCCGTGCCCCGTCCGGGGCACGGTCGAACATTATGGTATACTTTTGGTATGAAGTGATTCATGCCTAGCCGTGTCCCGGCCGTGTCCCGGCCGTGCACGGCCGGGGCACGTCAACAGAGCAGTCAACGTCAAATCTTAGTGAGTTTAGCAGCTTAACAGCAAAATGGACAATGCAAATTGTTTAGAATGTGTGTAATTTGCTCTGTGATTTACGACATGAGCCATCCTAAGTATTTAGATAACAAATAAAATAATTTCCAATACTTCATCATCGATGGCAATTGCAATAGCTGCTAATTCAAATTGTGAAACTGCATATTTATTTAGGCGTCAAGTCTATCGATAGATGAAATCACTTGCTGACAAAAACTACTTAACATAGATATAAGTCGTGCAAATAATAAACCCAAACAGCCCGGTGTAACATGAATGACTGGCACGGCCCGGTCGCGACACGGTGTAGCGTGAATCATCCTTTAAACTTATTGTTTTTTTATTAAATTTAAACAACCAATTATGTTATCTATTTTAAAGAATAAAACTATGCGCGAGCATAATAATTTAAATATATTTCATATCAGGCAAGATTTCTACAGCTGCTACAAAAAATTATTCATTTGCAAAGGACTTGTGTTATCTTAATTTATAGTTGCACATTTTAATTATTTTAAGACTTTATAATTAATATTTACTTGACAACTTTCATAGAAATCGACGTGCTGTTATAAAAATATAAAATTATCACTCTTCTTCCAGTCTATATAATTTTATTATTTTTTACCGACCTCAAAAAAGTGCTACAATATTCCAAAACGTATCATCAATACATCGCAATATTACGTGTAAATTAGAATGGCCAATAAACATAAATCAATAATAATAACAATAAATCACGAAGCCTTAGTAATAATCACAATCACAACTTGGTAAATATCACGAACTCGAATTCATAGTAACAATCATGAAAACTTCTTAGTAAGAATCACGATCATAAAACCTTTGTAGCGATCACAACCACAACTTCTTATAAGAATTATAACGATTCCTTGGTTAAGAATTAGGACTAAAACTTCTAAGCAAGAATCCTGAGCACGACTCATTGGTAAAACTCTCAATCATGAATTTTTTGTAACAATAACACGTTTAATTTACCGTCGAGATTATCGACAACAAATCGTTTCGAAAAATAACCAATACGACTTGGTAAAAATCAGGACTACCACTTCTTTATAAGAACTACGACAACTCCATGAATCACGACCATGACTTCTGCGTAAGTATCATGACTATAAATTCTCCATCAGAATTCCGAGTACTACTTCTTGGTAAGAATCACGACTACAAATCCTCTTTCAGAATCCCGATCAATTCATTATAAGAATCACAACTACAAATCTCCGTTTATCGATCTGGATAAGAAGCACGATCTATGGTTTCTTGGTAAGGATAACGACTATAAAACCTCTGTCAGAATCGCGATCACTACTTCTTGATAAGAATTACGACTATAAATCCTCTGTCAGAATCCCGATCACAACTTCATGAAAAGAATCACGACTGTAAATTTTCGTTTATCGATGTTGATAACAATCACGATCTGATTCTTGGTAAGCATTACGACTCCTTGGTAAGACAGACATTCCCTAAATGAATTTAACGAATCCCTTATTTATCAAACGAATCCCTAATTGAAGATTAATTGGATGATATAAAGCCTGGATTTTAAAATTCGTACAGCTTCATACAAGACTGCGGTTTAATAATGTAAAATTGAAAATGTTTAAATGATTGACCGCCGAGTTTCTTTCTGGTTCGTCTCGGTAAGAGCAACATTCCAGCAGTTGTAGCTTCATTAATCACATTGATCCTTGATAATTCAAAAGTGCTTGAAAGAGCTTATTAGAATAAAGATTATTTTGATTTGTTTCTTAGTATGAATCTCAATCATAAGTTGTTGATGATTGTTAAGAATTACGATCATTATTATAGGACCAACTATAAATATGTATTTTAGCATATAAATATGTATTTTTAACTCTATATTGTTCCATTGCAAACTCTTTGAGGTCAGTTAAATTAACTATACTATATACATATATTAAAAATATATATCTAATACTACGCGAGAAGCGCCAATACGGTTTTCGTCACTATAGAAATTTGTAGTCCATTATATTCGAGTGTAACCTGCGAAAGAAAAGGTATACCTTCCATTAAAAATAAACATGATAATAATTGTATAAGACGCTTCCATCAGAAACAAATAAAATAAAGATAATCGTAATGAGGGTAGAAAATTTAATCCACACTAATATATCGCACGCTTAGTATTAAAGTGACCTTATTCAAAAAGTTGTTTGAGGCAAATTGCAATAAAGCGTAGTGTAGGGATAAACTACGCTTGTTACTTGGAGTAGAAAAAAACGATTCATAAATAATCGATTTATATCCCTTTAAAAAGAATCGATTTTTAAAAATTGATTACATAGAGACTAGAGTTATTATACTGTATTTATTACTCACACATTACTTACACGATAAGATGTGGTAGGGATGTGACTTGTAGTAGAAAAATCGATTATTAAAAAATCGATTATTTTGTTGCGAAATAATCGATTTTTTTAAATCGTTTTTTTTTCTTACTATTTCAAAAGTTTTATTTCTTAATATTAATAATTAATTACAATAAAGGCTAATTAAAGTGCCACGAACAACGTTTATTATTTAAAATTTCATACTAAACGGTCAACTACTTGTACATGGTCAATTACTAGTGTTCTCACCTTACATTTGGTTTATTATTCAGTTAGAATAAGCTAGAGCAGCATGCGACGTAGAAAATGTAGAAAATGGCTATATCGAAGCTTGCGTTTCTAATCTCTACATTATTGCTTAGTATTAATACTTAATTTTAATATTTAAATGAGTTAATCTTGTATGTATATATATTTTCGGAATCTCTGAAACGTCTCCAACGATTATCCTGAAATTCAGCATGCAGGAGGTTTTTGGGGAGAAAAACCGATCTAGCTAGGTTTTATGTAAAAAAAATCGTTTTATCCATATTTTTGGAAATTAAAAAATACTAAAATTTATATTGAATTGAATTTTTGCCACTGTCAATTAAAAAATACTAAAATTTATATTGAATTGATTTTTTGCCATTAACCGTAAAGCCAGCGTAGCTTATTCGGGGAACGGTTGGTGTCGAGAAATGTAAATATCCCCAACAACAAAAATTTTTTTTTTAATTTAATTAAGCACTATTAATTTACTATTAATTAAGCATAATAAGCACGAGAGTACAAATTCTAAAAAAACATAAATGCAACCGAATATACTAGGTACGGTAAAACAACGTGCCTCAGAAGTTCATATCTAAGCCTATTTGATACATAACTTCCTCCATGTCCTGCCTGCAGTCGACATTACCGTTGGCTGGACTGGCCTCTGGCTCGTCTTCCGGTTCCGGCTCCTCGGGCTTCGCCCCCACCGTGGGGATGCCCAGGACTATCCTGACCTGGTCGTTGAGGTGTGGGGCGGATATTATCTGGTGGTAGATCCCCTCGGCTGTACTCAGGATGCGGTCCACGTCAAGGCACATCGATAGATCATTAACGTGCTGTAACGAATAAATCAATAATAAAATCGATTTTTTTTTTCATTAAATTACAGTTTATTTTATTGTTAGTTGTGCTCAAGGTTTCGTCTATGTGTCACAAATATGTATTTCAATCAATTAACAGAAAACCGTAATGTACTATTAACCTAAGGCTTCCGGAAAAATTGCACTATCTTTTAGTAAAAACAACAACAAAGTAATAATATAGTAGATTATGATACTGTTACATAATAAGGGTTCTTATAGCGAGTGTGTTTTATAGAATCACACTAGTGTTATGAGACCAAGTTATGTACATCTGTCATACACTTTATCTACTCTCATACTATAATACGTAAAACAATATTAATAAAAACCAAACTCTGTTTAAATATTTAAAAGATTTTTTAAATGGCGAATGTTAGCGCCAAGGCGCAAACATCGATTGCGCATGCGTGTTGCGTCGCCGCGGACTCGTTCATTGAAACCTTTTTTTTAAGGTAGAGGTTTAACCTCCTCGGTCCAGCTGGAGGTTGTATATCGTTATGATTAAAAAGTTATATTATTATACAGGTGTCCATACAAGACCTGTATCGTAATAAAACTTTAATTTTTGGCCTGTACGTAATGTTTGTCACAAGAATTTTGGTTTCAGTCTTATAATCTTTGTATTATAGTATCAGAGTAGATAAAATATTTGCTACAATCTGCGATATAGTAAAATATTATAGGAAATATTTTAATGCTAAATGTAGAGTGGACAATCCGTTGTCATATCTGCTACATGCAGGGTTCGTAAAAACACAATTGAATTGAATTCTCTTGATAATACTTTAAGTTTGTGATGGTGAACTTTATTTATTTATTTATTTATTTAATATACTTTATTGCACACCAAAACTTCAAAGTACAAAATAAATTTAAATCTAGAAGACATGTACAAAGAGGCGGTCTTATCGCTTAGCAGCGATTTCTACCAGACAACCTCGGAGAAAGAAATTATATTATAATGAGTCGGGTAGGAGGTGCATAAACTTACATACTAATATTTAATTAAAATACATAAATAGTTACTTACCTACTATACTAAATTTAATACATATAGACAAATAAATAGTAGCTATACATATATGTATAAAAAATAATAATAATTATTATAAATAAACATACATAAACATACTAAACATACATAAATAATAGAGTGAATAAAATAATCAACATCATCCATAGCAATGGGAAAGATAGAAATCCTTGACTTTAAGTTTGAACTTATGTATGGTTTTCGCCTTCCGAATATTTACCGGCAATGCATTCACCGCCGTTACTGTAAATGACCTAGCATAAAATTTAGTGTGTAGTGCTTGTGAAAATCTGTCAAATTGTATAAAACAACTAACTAGTGATGTATCTTTTTTTATAGATAAGTGTTACTATTAATAGGAGACTTAGGAATGCTATACATCTAGTGATGTATATTAAATTATAATCAATATTTATATCAAGTGCTATAGTTATGAACTATTAGAACGGTTATCATACTGTTACGCTGCTGGATTGTGTCGTCATTGTAAGATTATTACACACCCACGTGTCTAAGTCATGTTACAACATGTCTGAGGAGAGACCTCGCTTTTTCTTTTTTTACATAAGCTAATTGTGCCCATCCAGAGTTAGAAGAATGAGATGGTTGGTAGAGGTCTAAAGGTCTTCGACATTTGCGTTGGTATAAAAATAGAGCTGGTAGAGGTCTAAAGGTCTTCGATTTTTAAGCTGGTATAAAAATACTAACTTAAATAGACACTAACTTAATAACTACAATTTCTATACATAGAATAAAAAAACAGCTACTATAAAAACTTTTAATGTAACTTCTTCTTCTTCTTCTTTGTCAACCGATGGACGTCCACTGCTGGACATAGGTCTCTTCACGGGATCTCCATACCACACGATTTTGTGCCGCTTGGACCCAGCGGCTCCCCATGACCTTTTTCAGGTCGTCAGTCCATCTCGTGGGGGGTCTCGTCCATCTCGTGGGGGGTGGGGGTCTGGGTTTAATGTAACATACCTTCAATATTTCAGTAAAACCATAGTCTTTATTAATGAGCACGTCTTTCTCAGCGTCAAGTATGGCAACACATATCAGCAGGTGGAAATTAGCACATGGCAACCCTGTCCACAGCACTTCCCATAATCTGAAACAGATTGAAAACAAAATTTAGTTTTTATATATTTTCTTTTTATATATTTATTTTTATATATAATCTTTACGGATTTTGAAACTTAATATCTGGTACACATTTTCGAATTATTGTTTTATGCACATAATCATCTAAAGGATTTAATTGTACTGCGACTTTGGAAAGAGCAATGTGTAAATTGGATTCAAATTTTAATAATTATATTTCAAAACATCAAAAGCATTCTGATTTTTCTAGGTAGAAGAAATTTCCAGAAATCTTTAAAGGTCTTATATGAAAAGGGAGAAATGAGGAGTCTTGGAGAAGGAGCAAGGATTTAAGGAGTTTTGAGAAAGTTGGGAATGGAGGCGATTAGGGAATGGTAAGTAATTGCAGGGGACTAAGAAGGGTGATGTATCGGGGTGGATTATTAGGTAATGAAGGTATTTCAAGCGAGTTTCATATAAAAAACAACGAGAAACAAATAATAAGGTTCTTAAGGGCTATGCTAAAAGAGGTACTGACCTCATAATATCTGTGTGGGAGAACTCCCTTTTGAACCAAACGAGCAGCCAGCGAAAGCAAAAGTACATGTTCCCGGAGTCTTTTGCGGCAAGATGACGCGCTAAGTCAGGGCTCGCGAACGAGAGGAGTTGCTGTAGGTTTAGTAACTGTTGCTTCATACCGGCCTGGTCCATATCGAAGTTTGACGCCTGGAAATCGGACTTGATTGTAGTCTTTGAGCCTTACTGATATAAAATTAAGGCCCATACTCCAGGCTAACATGTAGCATGAAAAATGCTGTTTTTCTTTCGGGACCGAAAACTCTTACCCAAACATATTTTGGGGGCGCTAAGTCTATATATATCCTCTTGCCTGTATCCTACTCTAAGTGGAGTCGGCACAACATGTTGTCAAATGATTTAGCTACATATTTCATGACCGGCCGCCTGCCTGACGTCAACTTACTTTTGTCGTATTTTACGAAACCTCGGTAAGAAAGTTGTTAAGCACGCTCCTACATGCAAAAATTGTACTTAGTTAAGTTTTAGTTTTAAATTCTCATTTAAGTAAATGTATATTCTTATGAGAATAAAATTTTCTTAAACCGTAAGAAAGAGGGTGGTTTATTCTACTCCAGAGGATACTTCACAGCAGGTCGACTTCCCTTAATAGCCTTTGAGCAATATATTTTTTTTAATATTTTTGAAAGCCTAAGTTTATGGATAATTTTAATTTGTAATGATAACTAAAATAGCTTTGTTTTTTCTATTTTTCGATATTTTTAGCATATTTTACAAAAAATACCAATGGGACTAATTCAAGTGGGTATGTACTAGTTGTTTAGATGATTGTAGAAAGTGTTCTAGATGATTGTAGAAAGTGTTCTAGATGATTGTAGAAAGTGTTCTAGATGATTGTAGAAAGTGTTCTAGATGATTGTAGAAAGTGTTCTAGATGATTGTAGAAAGTGTTCTAGATGATTGTAGAAAGTGTTCTAGATGATTGTAGAAAGTGTTCTAGATGATTGTAGAAAGTGTTCTAGATGATTGTAGAAAGTGTTCTAGATGATTGTAGAAAGTGTTCTAGATGATTGTAGAAAGTGTTCTAGATGATTGTAGAAAGTGTTCTAGATGATTGTAGAAAGTGTTCTAGATGATTGTAGAAAGTGTTCTAGATGATTGTAGAAAGTGTTCTAGATGATTCGTACTTGATTTGTTCTAGCATACTGTATTGTAATTCATTGTAATAATTTTTTTTTTTTTTGGCATGTTGTAAAGTAGATCACAATGGATATCAGATACCTTATTGTAGTCACAATCTAGCTTTAAGGCTAATAAGCAACTTAATTTTAACCTAAACTTATAAACTAACTTATATCTAAGAGCAAGTCCAATGACTTATCTTAGTCATTCTTATGTAATAAATAATGTTACTTAAAATTTTACTCACAATTTTATCCATAAACCCAACGAAGCACCAAAAACTGTCCACTTCGTTGCCCAACAACAATAACAACGGGGCCAGAATATCGCTCATACCTTGGACGTAGCCCAAATCGAAATTATACATCACATACGTCATCAGGATATCTTGCAAGATGATCAAATTTGGATTATTATCTCCAGCGAAGAACGGATGGGTCCTATCTGTCCTATTAACATCCTTCTCAACCAGACTCTTCCTGTCTCTGTACTCCGAGAATCTACACTCTTGACACTCCGTCATAGAACGCCATTGGAGTTTCATTGAGAAGTATTCTTCTGTTCTCTTCTTTTGCAGTACTTTTATCTCTGAATGCGTCATCCGCCACGGATTGTAGTCGAGGAGGTATTTCCAGACTGAATGACGTATCGAATGCGCTACACCCTGGTAAGTATCTCTTCATGAGTCAAAAGATATGATATAATTGTTTTGAAATCTATACTAATATATAAAGCTGAAGAGTTTGCTTGATTGATTGTTTGAACGCGCTAATCTCAGGAACTTTCAGTGTAAGATAATCCATCGATTAAGGCCTAACATCACGTTAAGATGAATAGGAGAGGAGAAGCAATAGAAAATAGTACGAAAACGGCAAAATCTAAAGCTTTACTTGCGTGCGCTGAGGTAAACAGTGATACTGAAATTGGTGATAGTTATTCGAAAATCATGTATCAAAAAATTGTACCCCTCTAAAAGTTTTAAATAAAAGTCTGCGACAGCATATGTCTACGGTTAACCCACTTCAACCATTTTCATGTTTATCAAAACACTATAATATTATGGTTTTAGTAAATAAAGTGATATAGTAAATAGATAATATCTATAATTTAAAATGTACAGTGAAATATCCGTTTTCATACGATACGTGCAGGATTCTTAAAAACACATGCACAAACCTCCACCACGATACACAAACACACGTTCACTATCACAAACTCAACAATTGTTACACAACGGAAACACCTTCAGAAGATTTTTTACTTCATCGTGGGTTATAGCAAATTGTCATGTCATCCTATTCCTGTAGAATTAACAGGATTTTTATTAACAACATTTTATTACGGTGTATAAGGAATAATTGTGCCAAATTACATCTACATTAGTCTGGAGAGTAACAAACATACATCCATACTCACAAACTTTCGCATTTATAATATTAGTAAGAAGATGTAATGCTGTTGGAGAACCGAATAAATAACAAAACCCAAAGAAAATTTGAAACCAAAAAATATTTACTTTTATATTATGGATCTCCACAAAATAACGCCTAATTCTATAAATTATTTAAAACTTACCCCTCTAAAAATAAGTTGTTTCACCCCATCAACCTCTGTAACTCTCCCCTCAGTGTCGTGTAACCCCTCCCACTTCTCACTGGATAACGGAGTACCCCTGTAAAAGAGGTCTAAAATAAAAACACTTTATAAACTACCCCCCTGAAGAAAATGAATCTCAAATCCTTGAGATTCATTTTCTTCAAGATATATGTAACGCCGTGTGGTATCCGGCTGAATAGAATAGTACCACCTCCATTTCTTACCGAGGTGCCGTAAAAGGCGACTAAGGTAAGTTGATCCACGGTGTGGTATGCGGTTAAGTAGACTGGACCACCCTTATTACCCTTAAGGTAAGTTAAAGTCAGGCAGGCTGGTCGTAAAATATGCAGCCAAATCATATGACAACATGTTGTGCCGACCCCACCCAGAGTGGGATAAGGATAAAAGATATGTAAAATATCTCTTTATATATATAGCCTTACTTGTGAGAATGCAGGGAGAATATGTTATTTACCTCGGTATACAAGGCCTCGGTGGTAGAGTTGGTTTGACATTGATGACCTCGTACTCGTCGCTCCTAGTGGCGGTGGTAGAGTCCTCCAATGCACTCATACTCCTCGTCAGTAGATCTGCCACTTCCTCTGACACATCCCTCTTACCATTGAACGCTTCATTGCCATAGTACACTGAAAAAGATTTTGGCCACCTGATAGATTTGAATAAAGTAGGTGGTTGATGGCCGATCAGAATGTACAACCACTCAATGTCATAAATGCGAGAGCAAATGAAAGCCAATATTCAATATTCAACAATAAGACTGCACTTCAAATCTTAGGAACATGTGCAGATTAGGGAAACCACCATGGGGCATTTTGGCCTCAATAGACACATTTTGAACCTAAATCTCACATAATGGACATACTCCACTCCATTAAGCTCGCTCGAACTAGGCAAAAACAATTTGGAGTGTGAGATTATGAGAAGAATACAGCTAGGCTGAGCAGCATTCGGCAAGCTACGTCGAGTCTTTTCCTCACCCATCCCACAGAGTCTAAAAAAGAAATTATTCAACCAGTGTGTCCTACCTGTCATGACTTACGGTGCCGAAACGTGGACACTAATAGTTAAGGCGGTCCACAAGCTTAAAGTCGTTCAGCGGGCTATGGAAAGAGCTATGCTCGGGGTTTCTCTGAGGGGATCGTATTCGCAAAAAAGTAATCCGTCAGAGACCTAGAGTCACCGACATAGCTCTGCGCATAAGCAAGCTGTGGCAATGGGCCGGCCAAATCTGTCGCAGAACCGATGACCGTTGGGGTGGACATGTTCTGGAGTGGAGACCGCGAATCGGGAAACGTAGTGTAGGACACCCTGAGACTCGATGGAGTGACGATATACGTAAGACAGTGGGCAGTGGTTGGAAGCAGAAAGCCCAGGATCGGGCTAAGTGGCGAATAATTGGAGAGGCCTATGTCCAGCAGTGGACTAAAGTGGGCTGATAATGATGATGACTCCATTAAGGAAGATGGAGAAGACAAACCGATGTACATTCTCTCTGAATATCTGGTACTGTTACATAAATAAAACTCTCCTAGTCTTCCTGCAGCCAAAAGAGATGCAAACTCTCGCTGCTAACTTCCGTCATTGGCAATGGTGTGTAAGCGGCGATCATAATGCATAAAAAGTAGTCAAAGTGATACTGCATCTCGAAGAAGAAAGAAAAGCAGTACTAGGAACATTAAAAAATTACAATTGAAGACAAATACGAAAACATTGACTGCAAAATCAACCACAATTACATGGTCTAGCGAAACTTATCTTCTGTTCAAAAGATGGACCCAGTGAAAGTTGTCAAGTTTATGAATACAGAAGCAAAATTACACATACCAATATCAGTAAGTTTCGAGAACGCCTCCATAGTGGTCTCATACGGCCTCTGCTTGAAATTAGACACCAAATTCCAGACCACATCAGTTGTGTTCTCAGTAAATATGTCCAATTCAGCAAACGACTTGTTCAACACTTGCGTTTCAATGTTCGGCTCAACTACCACGTAAGTGTTTCGGTCGTGCCTAGTTTTTGCTGTTTTCACGTGATTCTTTAGGTACGCGACGAAGATTTCTGCGTTGCCGTGTTGGAAGTAGAACGTGTTGTGCCAAACGCCCGGCTTTGTTGAGAATTGCATTTGCTGGTTGTTCCTCGAGATTTTGAAGGTTTTTAGCTCGTCAAGCGGTATCTTTATGATGCGAGCGCGGGCTGCCGCGTAATCTGATGTTATGCTACCGCTTAGTGTTCTTTGACGACGCCCTAAAAATAAAAAGATATAGCATCAGTGAAACCACAACACTGGGTAATTGGTGGAATAGTTTAAGTATTTTATAATTGTATAAGTATCAATAAGCCTTTAGCAGCGATTTGGTATATAAGTCAGATAGTATGAATAATTATAGTCATTAATCAACCTCACATTATAAAGCATTAATCATAGTATATTTTTATCTGTAGTTTAATTACCAATTGTATTAACAACAGCCCACTCTTGATCTTGTGTGTCCGAATCTATTGTAATAAGATCATTTGGTCTCCATTCAATACATTTTGTAGCATCTGTGTTCTGGACAATGCAGAGCATTCCTATGGAATTGACATCAGTGATTGGACGACCAATACACCCTTTGAGCAACACCCCATCTTGTGTGAACAAATCCTGAAATTGCATTTTTCAATTTAATTAAATCAGCTATTGGGTGCATCAAGCCAATGTTTATATAAACTATTTACTCTGGTGATTTTTATTGATTATTACTATTTCTTTTACTTTAGTAACTTCTAATTATAAAAACAACACCGTGTGGTATCCAGCTGAATAGAATAGTACCACCCTCTTTCTTACCGAGGTGTCGTATACGACGAATACAACTCGGATAAGTTGACATCAGGCAGGCGGCCGGTCGTAAACACGCAGCCAAATAATGTGACAGCATGTTTATAACATGTTGTGCCGACCCCACTAAGAGTGGGATAAGGGCAGGAAGATGATGACTTCTAATAATAATAACACTGATAATACACCATATATATAATAGATATAATAATACACCAAAAGAAAGGCTCTAAATTTATATAAACCTTTGACAAATGGTTTTGTGCTTGCTACTTTACTAATTTCATTACAGGTATAATTCTAGAAAAAAAATGCTTTTTAAAAATAGGTAGGCTCTGCTTTCTGAACAAGTTGATCACATAAGTTTATAAACTTATGTGATAGACTTATAAAATATAATAAACTTATAAAATATAATAAACTTACAAAATATTATAAATTAGAATTACAGCAATATTTACAATGACTATGAAAAAAGTTTTTCAATACCAACTTTATATCATTATAAGGAAGATGAATTACATAGGTTTTTCAATTATTTAACATTAATTTCCTTCAAAGACATCATTTTAAGTAAGTAAGTACATGTAAAAGAATCACTTCTAACCATTATATTATGAAATTAAATAAGACCTGATTAGCAATGGTTTTATATATAAAACCACTTCCATGTTTAAGAGTATAAGAGTATAGTAGAGTACACATACAAATAGTAAATAATAAACTCTCCAAAAGCAGTTGTTTATGGAAATAAATAAATAAATAAATATATGGGACACTTACACACACGGTCGTCCGTCCCCAAAGTAAGTAACTTAATACTTGTGTTATGGTAGACAGACAACTGGTGAATATATACTTATATATATATATTTTTTTTTTTTAAATACATACTTAAATACAAATATACACCCAGGCTCAAAGACCAACGAATTCATTTATAGAAAATGTTGGCCCTCGGCGGGAATCGAACCCGCGACCCGCGGAGCTGAAGGTAGGGTTACTACCCACTGCTCCAACGGGCCAGTCAAAGAAAACATTATGATTAATAACTGTTAATCAATCATGAAACCTCTTGATATGTTATAGAGATATGTTGCTTACTTTACTCTCACACAAAGGCTAAATTTTTTAAATTAGTTCTTAAAAGTATATTTTAATTGCTGTTAGGATAGTAATTCTGCGAAAAATACCATTCTAACAATTACAAATGCTATAAATACGCTATATACATAAACAAATAATAATAAGTTCTAAAAATAGCATAAAAGTGTCTGATTGCGTATCGCGTACATACATATGTTCATACACCTTACATTGTTTAGAAAATATAAATATCAACAATGGATTGTGACGCAATTCCGTGCAACCGTGCGAAATTACAACTCAGGGATGTTAAAGTCATCAAAATAATATTTCATGTAGGCCGTTTCGAAGGTCATGTACGATATAAATTAGAAACTATTGAAAGGAAGGAAAAATCATGTTGTAAATTCGAACATACCCTACATTGCTCTGGTATATCTTCCACCGAACTAGAGGACATTTTGGTTGAACGCAATGAAATTAAAACTACAGCAAATACTTTTAATTGAGGTATGAAACGGTTAAACCATCTTAACAAAATGATTTTGTAAAATGTAAACAACAAAAACAACTTATCCTCACGATCACGAAATAAGTTCACAGAGTACTTGGCAAAGGCAAACTTAGTTTCGCAAACATAGAGTAGGTGTCTACTTTCGTATATTAAAATCTAAGGTATTTCTAAAGTAATGTGTAGGTTTTATTTTAAATTTTATAATATTTTTATTTAGATCAGGTTTAAGTACGCTATCTATAAAAGAAGTGTAAATAGAGATTATCAACAGCTCATATTGTATCTGAAGACCATTGAGAATATAAATATATGCATTCTATAAAAAGAAAAAGCTTTGTACCGTAAACAACTTATTAAGGAAGTTATGCTGTATATGAAGTTATGCTCTGTATGAAAATTACAATTTAGAATCCTAACAATTATATATATTTTTTAAGTGTGGTTGTACCTATTTGTTATGTGATTGATATCAGTAGTGTCTTATTTATCTCCTCTCTTCAGTCTTAATTATTATTGGTCTATGATTACATTTGACACTTGTCAAATTTGTGAACTCAACTTGCAAATTATTTTGGTTCTAACCAAAAATATTTATTAAACGTAAATACGAATAAATGAATAAAGAAATCTTTGTCATAGAAGCATATTAAATGCCGTGAATATTATTGAAGAAACAGTGCTTGCGAGGATATTTTTCCGTCTCTAAAACTAAAAGTAGAACAAGATGACGAATCTTGATGTATGTATATTTTATTGAAATCACTTTAGAACATTTTTATAAAATAAATAAGGGATATCTACAGTTCTAATGCCATTAGGTATAAATATGAATTTAAAACGGTGTTGTTCGAAGTGGTTGTAGTAGTAAATAAGTCCAAATCTTCATAAGATAGTAAGATCTAAACTATGTACATAAATTGTTGAGCACGTTCGTATGATAATAAATTATTATTATATACTAATTTAAACAAAACAAGCAATTGTTCTCTAATATAAGTATTTGTATGTAGTAATTTTATTTTGGTAACAAATTTCTACTTCTACTTATGGTTGACCTGTGCATTTGATTATTTAATAAAACTTGTACAAAATCTTTTAAATAGTAAAATGTATGTCATTTGCTAGTTAAACTTCTGGTTTGGAGTAAACTCTTAAAAATAAAAGAAACATCAAACTTGGTAACATATTTTTTACTTATCAATTTTATACTTATCAAACTCATAAAACACTGAACTTGAAAATCAATATTCCATGCAAACTATTGATTCTTAAATTTGGATAATAATGTCCAAGCCATCTCAAAGAGTTTTTATGTATTATTAAGAACTTATATAAATAAATTCTTAATATGTTATTATAATATATTATTATAATTCTTTTTAAATTATGAAATATTATTTAAAAAGTGTACAAGTTTACTTATCCTATCCTATCTTATATTATATTTGTTATCTGTCACTGATAATTGTATACTAATTAAATAATTTGTGGATTGTTTTTGGTCAACTTGTTTGTGTAACTTGTAAGATATACAACCTTTTCTTGTACCATGTCTTGATCTCATTATGCGTCCCTGTACATATGCCTATATTTTAAAATTACAATTTTGTAATTACAGGTAAGTAATACCAGCACTGACAGCAGCTCAGGCTCTACGTCTGACTCTAGCAGTAGTGCAACATCATCAACAAGTTCGGGTTCCGGATCCAGCAGTTCAGACTCTGAATCCTCAACATCCGATATCGCAGCAGCTGCGAACGCCCCAAAATCACCCAAACCAGCAACCCCAATAGAGGAGGAAGTAAAAAAGAAAGAGGAACCGAAACCTAGACGCTCATCTAAGCCTAAAGCTTCCTCGTCTAGTGATGAGGAACCACCTAAACCTGCTACACCCAATCCGATACCGCAAAGAAGACGCTCAGCGAAACCTAAAAATGCAGCAGTTGTTCTCGCAAAATGCAAAGCGCTAACGCCAAGAGTGGTTACAGGTGCCAAATCAAAAGCAATCTCAAAGACAATACCTAAATCAGTCAAAGCAGATGCCACACTTAAAAAGAAAAGTATATTCTCACCTGATAATACTTCTGAATCCGAATCAGAGAGTAAAGAAAGTAAAGACTCAAAAACTAGTCCTAAAGCGTCGCCTCGGAATAATAAGAAAACATCTATAATATCTAGCGACGAAAAAGATATACCGTCGCCACTGACTCCTATACTAAATGAAGATTCAAATTCAAATTCTAAAGATAACGTTAAGAGAAGAGGCAGTAAATCAAATGGGCCTCCCCCTAAAAAATCAGTGGAAGACAAAAGCGCATCATCGTGTACTTCAAGTCAGTCGTCGATTGAATCTGTGTCGTCAGAAAGTGATAATGATTCGCTAAAAAAGGAAGATATAAAATCACTGAAATCAAAAAGCCCTTCAAATGCCAGTAGTAAGGTTAGTGTTCTTAGAATAACAGAAGAAGTATAACACTTCTTCTCTTCTATGTGGGGTCTAACATGTTATAAACATGTTGTCACATGATTTGGCTTCGTATTTTACCGGCCGCTTGCCTGTAAAATTGCCTTGCCTGACGTCAACCTACCTTTGTCATATTTTACGACACCTCGGTTAGGAAGACCAGACACCACACAGTGGGTCAACTTACCTTAGTTGTATTTTACGACACCTCGGTAAGGAATAGGGTGGTCTATTCTACTCAACCTGATACCCCACAGAGGGTCAACTTACCTTAGTCCTATTTTACGACACCTCGGTAAGAAATGAGGCTGGTCTTTTCTACTCTGTCGGATATCATACGGTTAAAGGTTTGTTGGTAATGATTTTCTTAAAATGACAATAATGCTTGATATTATTGTGCTAGATTCGTAATTATTGTATTTGTATTTAGTATTTTAAATTTGAATAATTTATAGAATTAGGTGTTACTTTGCTGAGATCCATAATACAAAAGTAATAATTTTTTTTTTGCTATAATCCGCGATGTGGTTTGTGCATGTGTTTTTTACGAATCCTGCATGTATCAGGTATGAAAACGGATTGTCCACACCGCAGATTATAGCAAAATAATTTTCAGTATTACTTTTTTTATATTAAATTTGTGTTTTTAGCAAGAAACAACAGGAAAGAGCGGGGACTCTGGAGACTCCTTAAGCTCAATGCCGCGAAAACTTACCCGCTCCTTGTCAGCTCGTGTTTCTCGGATGGCGACCGCTTCTAAAATAACACATACCGACACTGATTCGGAACCAGAGGAAAAAACAAGCGAAAAGAGGTGAGATATCAGTAATCTAGGGCTTCAAACTAAAGCGATGTACAACAAAAAACGATCAACAAATTTTTTGCAACGTTAAACAACCGGAACTGAGATGGCTCGTAACTTTTTTTTTAATACAGGAAAAAACCCCTTATGGGTACCGCCGCTTGTAACCGTCGGGACTGTTTATGTCGGACTCGCACAGACTAAAACGACCTGTGTGCTCCACCACGCTGTCGATGGCAAGGACAGGATATAGTTGTACACATTGCCCCCATCCCCGCCGACAGCTCTGATCCCAGAGAACACCTCTTCCGGGTAGGGACCCCTTAAAAGAGAAGCCCCATCCGCTAACCAGTACATCGGGAGCACCAGATGCACCGACCGCCTCGGGGACCTGTAAGCCAGACGTCTGATATACCCCGTTCGGAACTTCCCAAGGTCCCCTGACAGGGCAGCAGACGATGGGCTTAGGCAAGTCGCTACCACCTGGACTCGCCAGCAACAGATTGGATCCAGAACAAAAGTTCCCGGAACCGCTCCATCGCCCCCCTCCGCAGAGCAGAAGGAGGCCACCGCTGCCCGCGATCGCTCCCTGCCCACCGTGTCTGTTATGTCACGGTCGACAGGGAGAAAACGTGTCCGAAGTAGGGACCCCTACGCCGTAACTTAGTTCGTAACTTAACATAACGGCCTGTTACTATCTAACTACTGGACAAAGGCCTCCTCTCTCCGTTTTTGGAGACAGGGATTGGAGCTAAGTTTTTTTAATGTACACTAGAAATTCCCTAAAATGGCCGTGTGGTATCCGGCTTAATAGAATAGTACCACCCTCTTTTCTTACCGATGTATCGTAAAAGGCGACTAAGGTAAGTCGATTCGCCGTGTGGTATCCGGCTGAGTAGAATAGACCAACCTCATTTCTTACCAAGGTGTCGTAAAAGTCGACTAAGGTAAGTCGACCCGCCGTGTGGTAATCGGCTGAGTAAAATAGACCACCCTCTTTCTTACCGAGGAGTCGTAAAATACGACTAAGGTAAGTTGACGTCAGGCAGGCGGCCGGTCGTAAAATACGTAGCCAAATCATATGACAACATGTTTGTAACATGTTGTGCCGACCCCACTTAGAGTGGGATAAGGGTAGTAGGATGATGACTAGAAATTCCCTTGAATTATAGCATATTTATATGGCACAACAACGTTTGTCCGGTCAGCTAGTATCTATATATTATTCCATTCCAGTAAAGACGATAAGCGACTGGCGAAGGCTCGAGCGGCTATAGCGAGGTCCCCGGCACAACCAACCACACCCACAGCACCGTCTGAACGGCGTTGTCCGGTCAGGGGATGCGACTCTGCGGGTCATCTTGGTAAGATATCATTTCCACCTTCAACAGTATACATTATCCATTATGTTTTTTTTCATGTTACATTACGCTCTTTCGTAAAGTAACGGCCTCTTACCCTGAGAGAATGGATCTACTGTCGGTCGTTATAGGATTATTGATTCATTACGGGACATCGTGTATATAATGTAAGATGTATCTACAACATTTGCTACGCTCTATTTTGGGCAAATATGTAATATATATAAGATGCAAATTAAAAATAAATTCTATTCCACTGTTTTGCATAAACCCCCTCTCTTTGGTTTTTTGAAAGAAGGGGTAAAGCTAAGTCACACAACGCTGCTCCAAATCGGTTAGTTACACATATCCTTATCAGTGATAGCCTCCTTCCACGACAACGTTACGTCGCGTAACAGGGAACGTTGGCCAATCCGGATGGGTTTTATCGGACGCTCGCAGGACTTAGGTCCACGAGGCGATCTATGCATTTGGTACTCCAGATGCATCTATTAGCGGAAGGAGGAGTCACTGTTTAGAGAGGCCTCGACCTAAGGTGGCACACTCTGTGGTCTAGAGTTACTGCTGGCGGGGATGGGGGCGATTTCGATATCCTGTCCTCGCCACCAGCAGGGTGGTGGTGTTAGTTTAAATCGATGCGAGTCCGACATAACCACCGCTCGTCCCCGTCTGGCGATGGCGACTTATAGAAGGTTTTTCTGACATAAGAAAAATCTTCAGAAATATACAGGTTTTCTTACAATTTTTTTCGTTTACCGAAAAGCATGTGCCTGCCCAAGATTTAAATAAGTGTCCATTTTAAAAGAGTCATACGGTCTCAACTTTTAGCTATCACAGCTAATATTGCTATGGATTCTTGTTTTTGTTTCTGTAAATGTTGTGCTTTCTACTTTGGATTTAAAGTTCATATAAAAAATTTGGTCGTCAATAGCTTCTGGTTGCAAAGGGTTTTGCTTCGAATAGCTTCTGGTTGCCAATCTTTGAATATTGAATGTTTAAAATCGGTGGGTGCAGGCGGCAAAGCGGCCCGTCACTTCACGTGGGATGCGTGTCCCGTGTACCACAACGTGACCGCGGCGTGGTGCGTGGCCGCGGCCGAAGAGCGGGCAGCCGCGGCCGCCACCAGGAGGAGGGCGTTAGCAGCCATGCAGCAAAGGCCTCGGGCCATGCCCACCATAGAACAGCGGGCGTACCAGCTAAAGGTCAAGGTGAGTCAATGATATTTGCAGAATAACTAGCGATCCTTTTCCACCGAAAAAAATTTTGCGGTGGGTTTTTATTTTGTGTAGAAACAACAATAATACCATCGTGTGGTATCCGATTAAGTAGGAAAGAACACCCTCTTTTTTACCGAGGTGTCGTAATATACGTAAGGTACCTAAGGTAAGTTCACATGAGCCGGGCGGCCGTAGCCAGATCAAGTGACAACATGTTTATAGTATGTTGTGCTGACCCGACTTAGAGTGGGATAAGGGCAGGAGGTTGATGACAAACGACGTTAATACTAAGGATTCTTTTCTTCATATTCGTTTTCAACCGATATACATTCACTGCTAAACATAATATTTAAACTAAGTAAACGTTGAAAGTTACTCAAAAATCATGTATGACAAATTGTTTCCCTCCAAAAGTTCTAAATAAAAGTCTGCGTCAGCATATGATTTGCTTTTAAGGTTAACCCACTTTGGCCATATTTATGGTTATCAAAATACTATATACGCGGGCGGAGCTGCTGGCAATTGCTAGTATTAGTATAAAAGTAACGGCTTGTTACTATCCCACTGCTGGCCATAGGCCTCATCTCTGCGTTTTTGTACAGAAGGAATGGAGCTAAGACATACCGCGCTTCTCCAGTGATTGGTTGATACACATAACCCTAGATAACTAGATATATGCAGGTTTCTCACGGTTTTCCTATACCAAAAAGCGTGTGATAAATTGCAATTATTAATTAAACACTTAAGTTTTAACAGCAAAACTCATTGGTGCCTGCCCAGGTTGGAACTTGTGATGCTATCGCAAGAGTCGCACGCTCAAACTATCACAGCTTTTAATAATATTAGTATGAGAGTAAATTAACTTTGTGGATACATCGAGATGATAGTCGTAAATTATGCAGTGTATTGCAGGACATGCGTTCAAAATGGAAAGGTAGCCAAGAGTTGCGGTCCATGCCTCCCAACGAGGACCTTGGGGAAGAAAGAGAACCGGTGCTCGAGGGGTTTGCTCCAGACTACGACTTGAGGCTTTTCAGGGACGCGCAGGCGCTAGCAGCTGTTAAGATTGAAGAGGAACTGGGGGATATATCTACCGACAAAGGCACTAGGTAATTTTAATCAAGGGGAAATCCTACAAGGGGAAATCCTATAGGGGGCAAATTAAAGGGGAATAGACTTTACTAAAGTAGGTAAGCCAGCCTAAAATATCGCCCTATCCGTAGTATAAAGTCGCATTTCCTATGCTTATACATGGGACATGTGACTTTATACTTCGGATATGGTAATGTGTCTATCGAAAATAAAGAGAAAGGAAACGAAGCTGTATCTCTATTTTTGCGCGTTATCTGCAGATTGGATTTAGTTATTGAATTGGATGTTGGTAAATTTCAAACTAATTTTACTTTTGCATAAAAATACGCATAAACATTTTGAAAGTGTGCTAAAAATATTCACTGTTTATATTAAAAATGCGCCATGTATTTCTCTGCGCATTTGTGATTAGAGAAAAGATAAGTATAGGTCTCTCATCTTCCGTGCTTATTATTTGTTAAGCACTTTGAAACGTCAAGGATCAATATGATTAATAAAGCTACTACTGGTTCGGAATGCTGCTCTTAAAAAGATCCAAAAAGACACTCGGCGTTCAATCTTTTATACATTTGAAAATTTAAATTATTAAACCATAGTTTTGTATGAAGCTGAATGGATTTTCAAGTCAAAGCATTTTTATAATCCAAATGATCTTCTTGAATTTTGAATTATTCTTTACGTATAAGCATACCAACTAACAAGTAATTAAGGAAGGTTAAGTTTAAAGCCAAATTTAATTAGGTTGATTTAGTTAGATGTTGTTACGTATAGGGGCTCGTGGATTTGGATGAAAATACCTGGTGCCGCGTTAAAAAACTTTATTTAGCTTTTCACTACAAAATTATTACTTAGTCACTATGCAGTCAAATAACAAAGCCGAGATCACGCCGCTTTTGCTCGCTATTCGCAAACCATATCCCGAGGCGCGCGTTACGACCGCTTATATAGTGAACGAACCGACTTGACCGAATGAGATACAGAACACGATTCGTAAACAACGTAAATGTTCCGGAGCATTAGTGTCAAAGTAATTTGAACTCAATGACATATAGTTTATTAACTATTTTTGCATGTACGTAAACCGCCCCTTTCCAATTTGAACTTTACGACTTTATACTTTAGTCGCCTTTTACGATACCTCGGTAAAAGATGAGGGTGATATATTCTACTCGGCCGGATACCACACGGCGGGTCGACTTACCTTAGTCGCCTTTTACGACACCTCGGTAAGAAAAGAGGGTGATACTATTCTATTCAGGATACCACAGGGCGAGTAATTATAATTATATAAGTGTTAACTAATACTTGGTGCGGTAATGGCAGTATCTTAACAGATACGTGGTTATGGGTAAATACATGATGGAAGTCTGGTACCAGTCCCCGTACCCTGGGGACGCAGCTCGGGTGCCTCGCCTCTTTGTTTGCGAGTTCTGCCTCACCCACCACAAGTGTGCTGCGGGCAACGCGAGGCACAAGGCGAAGTGTGTTTGGCGACATCCGCCAGGAGACGAGGTAATGAACCGTTATGATATCCCTATTTACTTAATTTTTAATTAATTTATTATTATTATTATACTGAGTAACATAGACTCAAAGTAATTTTTAGTAGCTTAAAATTATGTTAGTTACCTTAACCTACAGTTATTTTTTTTTAATTATTATATATACGTATTCGAGCACATATGTACACACACACCCACACGCACGCACGCACGCACGCACACACGCACGCATACACACACACACACCACCCACACGCACAAACACACGCACACAGAAGTTTGTGAGCATGAATGTATGTTTATTACTCTTACACTGCGAATCAGCTGAACAAATTTCGATGAAATTTGGCACAACTATTTCTTATATAGGCTATAGAAATCCTGTTAATTCTACAGGAATAGGAATACATTAAAAAGCGCCATCTATTATCGAACTATCACATGACAACAGTGCACGCTGACGAGGTCGCGGGTAAAAGCTAGTCTATTTCTTTTTATACATATAGTTAGAAAAGAGAAAGAGAAAGTAAAAAAAGCACATTTATAAAGGCGGAATTATCTAAAAGGGATCTCTTCCAGTAAACCTTTGAGTAACAGAAGGAAAAGGACAAACATCATGAGGAAACCTGCATATATCTAGAGAAGAGTGGGTCTGAGCTCCAATACTTTTCTCCAAAAATGGAGAGGCCTATGCCCAGCAGTGGGATAATATCCGTTACTTTAAAGTAGCGTTTCTTTCGTAGGTATACAGAAAGGACAATCTGAGCGTATGGCAAGTAGATGGTAGAAAGCACAAGCAGTATTGCCAACAGCTTTGTCTCCTGGCGAAGTTCTTTTTGGACCACAAGACCCTGTACTATGACGTGGAGCCATTCCTCTTCTATGTGATGACGTGTGCTGACAACGAGGGTTGCCATATCGTAGGATATTTCAGTAAGGTAAGTGTTTCTTTTTGGTGTTGCCAGTTCAAAATCAGGCCAGTATTTAAAAGTAAATAAACGTCCTGTTACTGTTGCAAAGCTGCCCATAGGCCTTTTATCCTTTTTGTGGATTGCTGCTTAGACGCACCAAGTTGCTCAAATTTGTAGGTCATAACGCCAGAACTCTCTAGATATATGCAGGTTTTTCTTCGAATGATAAATTGCAAATATTAGTTGCTCCAATGCGGATTGGTAGGTTACACATAACGCCGGAATTCTCTAGAGTTATGCAGTTTTCTTAAGCTATGGTAACCCAGAGGTAACACCGTACAACTCTTTCGAGGAGGTCACGGCTTGAAACCCGGGCAGATACCAATGAGGTTTTCTGTTAAAACTTGTGTCTAATTGATAACTGCATTTTACCACACGCTTTTCGGTGAAGTAAAACATCGTGAGGAAACCTGCATATCTCTAGAGAATTGTGGAGATATGTGTAACCTACCAATCCGTATTGGAGCAGCGTGGTAGGTCTTAGTAGCTCCAAACCTTCTTTCCAAAAACGGAGAGAAGAGGCCTATTCCCAGCAGTAGGAGAGTAACAGGCCGTTACTTACTTTACTTACTATGCAGTTTTCCTCCACTGTAGAGCATGTGATAAATTGTAAATATCAAACATGAGGAAGCCTGGATTTATTGGGTTATTTTTAAACTGTTGATATAAACGTAACCCAGGGATATTGACTGTTACCAATTACTATCATTATTCAAATTGATGTCAGGTTACTACCGGTGCCAGCCCGTGTTTGACAAGTTTACTCCCATTTTCCCATTCAGTCACTTGTGACAACAATATTCATTCATGGATATTTTAGATTTATTTTTTTACAAATGTACATTAAACCAGCTGGTAAATTGAATAGAAAATTCTGATGAATTCGTTATTTGGGTACCAGAAATTTTGGGGCATATATAAGTGTCCTATCGTTTTTGGGGCAGTTGGTCAGTAAACTGGCAATGACGTTTATTGCCCAATTTTTATTTTACTAGCTGTGACAGCAGCTTCGCCTTCATGGAAATCCGTGAGTTACAAATATTTCCGGAATTGTAATTTTAATATAAATGCAATTATCAAGACAATATTAGGATATTTTTGAATAACTTTCACCGTTTACTTAGCGCACGCAAAGAAAGCTTTAAATTTTACCATTTTCGCAATATTATATATTGCTGCTCCTCTCCTATTCATAGCGTGATGTTGCACAGTCTTTAGCCTTCCTCTGTAAATGGACTATTTCACACACAAAGAATTTGTCATATCTGTCCAATTCTGAGATATTTCAAATCTGAGATAAGCGCGTTCAAACAAACAAACAAAGTCTTTAGCTTTATGCGAGTATACTAGTATATATAGATACGTCAACACAATCAGTCACAATCTGATGTGAAAAAATATGAAGAACATCACAGCATTTATTAAAGACATTAAGTAGAACTAAAGACATTGGGTTATTTTGTGGAATTTTCTAGAAAATATTTGGCAAGGGCAATTTTTTTATTTATTTATTTTATTATTTTTGAAAGCGGAAGCGGAAGCGGAGCAGCAATAAAAAATATAAATACGGCAAAATTTAAAGCTTTCCTTGCGTGCGCAGAGTAAAACAACTTATTAAAAATCATTTAATACCAAATTGTTCCCCTCTAAAAGTTCTAAATAAAAGTCCGCGACAGCATATGTCTAGCTTTTAATGTTAACTTTAACTATTTTTATGGTATTTAAAATACTATTATGGTTTTAATCTTTCCACACGAGCGGAGCCGCTGGCGATTGCTAGTTTTTAATAAAATTACCGAGAAAGGCTCGATCACCCAGGTACTTATTTGTAAATGAGCACGTCATCGAAAACACGGTTCTCGCTCATTAAAGTTTTTCATTTATAAACACATTTGGGAGTACGTTATAGTTAGCGTACTACACCATTGAGCCGCGTCAGCTGTGGGGTCGACGACCGGTTTGGGGGGTGGGGGGTAGAGGACACGCCTCCGTCGGTGGGGTGGGTGACGTCTAGATTTTTTGAACTTTTATTGCATGGTGGGCCTCGACGCGGCGGTATGCTTTATTAAGTGAATTCACGCCCACAGTTATTAAGCACAATCTGTTTACGCGACTTCTTTCGCGTTAAACCAAATGTTAAAATACCCCAATTATATACTATCGGTTTTCCCTCAAACGGATATTGAATAAAAAAGTTATTTATTTGATTCAGTTCGGTTGTAATTAGTCAAGTAAAAACAAAGAAATCAAGTCACAATTTCTCTCGAGTCAGTAAGAAAGTCGATATAGATATTATATCATCATCATCTTCCTGCCCCACTCTAGGTGGGGTCGGCACAACATGTTATAAACATGCTGTCACACGATTTGGCTGCGTTTTTACGACCGGCCGCCTGCCTGTCGTCAACTTACCTTTGTCGTATTTTACGACACCTCGGTAAGAAAGAGGGTGGTCTATTCTACTAAACCGGATACCACACAGTGGGTCAACTTACCTTAGTCGCCTTTTACGACACCTCGGTAAGAAATGAGGTTGGTCTATTCTACTCAGCCGGATACCACTCGGCGGGTCGACTTACCTTAGTCGCCTTTTACGACACCTCGGTAAGAAACGAGGGTGCTACTATTCTACTTAGCCGGATACCACGATATAGATATTATATACATTTAAGAATTTAATATTCTTACTAATATACAGTATATTTTATAACTGTTATTGATCCTTGCCGGCCTTTGTTTAAAAAAAAAAAGATATTACCTTTACCAAGCTTATATATCTTGGAAATTTGTATTTTTGCAAAAAGAAATATTAATTTATTTAAGCAGAAAACTCGCCGAAATAAAGTAATACTTGTGTTACCCCCGCAAAGACTAACATTGTTCTAAAAAAATGTTTACTGCATGACAATAACATTATATAATAAGCTATCTGACGATTTAAAGAAACTGCCTTTTACCCAATTTAAAATTAAATTGTTTAATTACCTTTTGGAACTATGTTGTTACGATATCAATAAATTTTTTGTTAATTGTATTTTTTATTGTATATAATGATTTTCTTTTTGACATTTTTATTTTAATTTACATAATTTTATAATTTAATATTTGGACTGAACTATTTATATTTTATTATATTATGACTGATTTTTTAATTTATGTAACTTATAAATTTATATTTTTAACATTTGCACGCCACCTATGCCAGTTTATGGCTGTGTTTAATTAATTTTAAGACCTTTATATGACCCATAATCTGCAAATAAAGAAGATTTGATTTGATTTGAAATTATTTTTTATTACCCTAAATAAATAGATAGGTAACTATTATGGTAACTATATTTATGCATAGTTACTAGCCTTTTTAATTATCATTATTTTTTTTAATATTTATGACCGATTTACGCAGTCGATTAATAAAATCGATATCTGCGTATAACAGTACTCAAAAAGGTTGTCCTTATATTAATGATCTGTCAATTGTTGTTTCTAAACATGCATATTCGTGTTGTTTTTCGCAACGTGAACGTTACATTTGTGGATTTCTTGTATTCGTGTGCTATTTTATAACGACCTTTGCTGTATTTCTAGACTACTGACATATTATCTTTCGAGTCGACATTGTCATTATTTTAGATTCGTATTTTTTCTTAGATGAAAATAAATTCTATTAAAAAAAATATGTACAAACAAATTCCAATACTCTATGTAAGTCTGTCATGGTCATTAATTTATTTCTTCTTATTCCCAAGTTCTATCTAAAAAAGAATTGTACATACTTGAAGAGTAACTTTCGGTCTTTGTAGTAAGTAACGGCCTGTTACTATCCCACTGCTGGGCATAGGCCTCCTCTCTCCATTTTGGAGAGAAGGGTTGGAGCTGAGACCTACCACGCTGCTCCAATGCGGATTGGTAGGTTACACATATCCCTAAGATTCTCTGATATATGCAGGTTTCCTCACGATGTTTTCCTTCACCGAAAAGCGTGTGATAAATTGCAATTATCAATTAGACACATAAGTTTTAATAGAAAAACTCATTGGTGTCTGCCCGGGTTTGAACCCATGATCGTCTCTAGAGATTCAAATGGTCGCACCGCTAGGCCATCACAGCTTACTCGGTCTTTGTATTAAATATTAATTTATTTCTGTCCATTGAGGCCAAATTTGCCCATCTCCTTTTAGACACTTATCATAATTGATTGGCCCGTTGGAGCAGTGGGTAGTGACTCTGCCTTCAGCTCCGCGGGTCGCGGGTTCGATTCCCGCCGAGGGCGAACATTTTCTATAAATGAATTTGTTGGTCTTTGAGCCTGGGTGTATATTTATATTTAAGTATGTATTTAAAAAATATATAAGTATATATTCACCAGTTGTCTGTCACCCATAACAGAAGTATTAAGTTACTTACTTTGGGGACGGACGACCGTGTGTGTAAGTGTCCTATATATATTTATTTATTATATTTATTATTTAAAAAAAAAAAAAATTTTTAACTAATTAACACAAAACTTTTAACTTATTATAATAACCTAAAATCTACATCGTGAATCAATCTGTCCGTTCCGTAGTTTTTGCAAATAGGGCGATAGACATATAGAGAGTTTCAGCTAGGGACTTTGTTTATATGTATTGAACTCTGTTTTTGAATAAAAATTAAAAATAAGCAGCATTAATGTATAGAAACCGGCTATACTCACGTGTTATTTTATCGGATGAGCCCGACTAGTTTCAAGCCCATACGGGGCTCTTATTCATGAGCTCTTTACGCGGCGTTATCGCGACGGGAACTGTATCAGTTAAACCAGTAAAACCGATAAAATAACACGTGAGTATAGCCGGTTTCTATACATTAATTATGAATTCCACTCACGATAGTTTAAATTAAAAAATAAGCAGCATTATTGTATTCATCAGACGCTTAAGTACTATTAGTTGATTATAGATACAATCGCGATTCCAGACACAGATGACAAATGTAGCCCAGACAACCGAAAATAATCATAATCGATAATTGCCGCGATTGCGTCGTTCAGCAAATATTGATATTTATACTTTTCAATTTTATTTTTAATTCAGTGGCCTTATTGATTAAGGGCCCTGGTTATAAATCAACTGGTTGCACTCCGGGTTGCCGGCAAAAGTGAAAACTTGAATAATAACGTTGTGCATTTTTAATATTTTGAAAAGGTTACGGAATATATTTGCACGAATTGCTTAAAGTATCTGGAGTACTTGGTTGACCGATAAATTTTTACCAAATAAAAAAAACGAAACTTCAAAAAAAAATTATAATGTAGGTTTTG
This sequence comes from Morpho achilles, assembly GCA_947086495.1. Lineage (NCBI taxonomy): Eukaryota > Metazoa > Arthropoda > Insecta > Lepidoptera > Nymphalidae > Morpho > Morpho achilles. The sequence goes on along the minus strand of CAMTZB010000021.1, from coordinate 15,850,132 downwards.
ATAACTAACGGCAATAATAGTGTTTTATATATTCAATTTAAATTTTAGTATTCATCAATCGTTTCGCCCCGCAACCGAAGCATCATCATGAGATTGACTCCACAACAAAATCGCAAATTAATCCATTAAATTGCAATGAATGCAGACAAGCATAGTTGTACACTAAATTAGTTCAACCCCCAACATTTATTTTGTAACATATGTATATTTCAATGAATTAACACAAAAACTTTTCTAATTATACAGTCAAATGGTTTGAATGTCTATTTGTACTCAATTTGTATAAATTATTTAGATTCTGTGAATATAGTTGATCAGTACGCCGTGTGGCATCCGGCTGAATAGAATAGTACCACCCTCATTTTTTACCGAGGTGTCGTAAACGGCGACTAAGGTAAGTTGACCCACCGTGCGGTATCCGGCTTAGTAGAATAGACCACCCTCTTTCTTACCGAGGTGTCGTAAAATACGAGTAAGGTAAGTTGACGTCGGGCAAGCGACCGCTCGTAAAAGCACAGCCAAATCATGTGACAGCATGTTTATAACATGTGCTGACCCCTGTTTGCGCTTGCGTTTAGCCTTTATAGGAGGCTTCGTTTGGTTAATTAAAACACTGGACAATACTGTGAACTTATTATAATTGATTGCAAGTTAAAAGGAGTACATGAGTTGCGTTACAAAATTTGAATGTGAATAACGTATAATTGACAATTTGTTTGAATATATAACGTCGTATGTGACGTATGCGTGCAGCAAAGACGTGTCACCCACACGTCCATGATTGGCCCATATCGTCCGTATGGCCACAGATGATTATAGGCCGCAACACCCCACTTAGAGTGGGATAAGGGCAGGAGGATGATGAATATAGTTGATCAGTGTAGGGGTCGGCACAACATGTTATAAACATGCTGTCACATGATTTGGCTGCGTTTTTACGACCGGCCGCCTGCCTGACGTCAACTTACCTCAGTCGTATTTTACGACACCTCGGTAAGAAAGAGGGTGGTCTATTCTACTAAACCGGATACCACACGGTGGGTCAACTTACCTTAGTCGCCTTTTACGACACCTCGGTAAGAAATGAGGTTGGTCTATTCTACTCAGCCGGATACCACACGGCGGGTCGACTTACCTTAGTCGCCTTTTACGACACCTCGGTAAGAAATGAGGGTGGTACTATTCTATTCAGCCGGATACCACACGGCGTAACTTTAGAGCATTGTATTTTAACCAAAAAAATCCACTTTCAAATAAATTTACGTTTCTAGACATTAATAAATTATTCAGACGATATACACTCGTTGGTTCCCAGACACAATCGGCAGTGTAGACACCGGCAATAGATATAACTGGATATAATGGTGATTGATAGCCGTCGTAGCATTGTACGCCGTTCCTAAATTCGTTTTGAGATGCTCAGTTCATTTCAATATTATACTACCCTATCTATCTGCCTCGTCTTCAGTACTAAGATGAACCTATGATGAACTATAATAAAATTCCACAATCAATTTTAACTTTGCCAGTACAGCAGTTTAATAACACTATTAAGGAGAGGCTGATACAGAAAGCCTAATATACTGTTGAGGATTATTTAGACGATAAAAATGCGTGGATATAAATATTGTTCGACTCTGTACAAGATAGAAACATTAAATGTAACTAGCATTAAGAATTGTATTTTTTAAAAAGAGCAACCGCCGAGTTTCTTGCTGGCTCTTTTCGGTAGGAACAGCTTTCCGAACAAGCAGTAGAGTTGACGATTCAAAAGCACTTGTTTACAAGTTTATTTGAATAAAGAATAATTTGAATTTGAACCGTAGCCTTTTTTTATGTTAGGAAAACCTATTATGCGGCATCGCAGCTCGTCGGCGAAGACGAGGTTCCATATTTCTGACGTCGGTTGGTCGTAGCTTCTTGCCACCCTTCCGTCGTCGTATTGACTAATCAAAGTCATACCAACAGCCCTCAACTACACGTCGCCCTAAGCCGTGGTCCGGCCTCACAGAAGGCACTCTTAGGACGTCGTTCCCCGACGCTAGTAGAACTTCTGCGCTCTCCGCATTTCGCAACCTCGGCAATGCTTCTGCGCTCGCCCGTCCCGCCTAATGACGCCGTAAAAGCCGTTAGGGCTAAAAGCAGACAGTCAATTCGAAAAAAAAAGGCATCGCAGCCCGAGCGGGTCGAGCGGGGGATATGTAAGACTCTCAACTACTAAAAACCTGACCACGCTACTGGAGCACCCACCTAAGTCGGGAACTCTGTCAACGGTGGCCTCTCCTTCTAATCGATGCATCGGAAGCACCAGATGAAAAGGGCATTTCGTGGATCTTCTTAAACTGGGCGTCCGATTGCCTCTTTAGGAACGCCTGAAGTTTTTGGTTAGGGTAGTATACGATGGACTGAGGCGGATCGGATCCAAGTATTTGATTTTCTGCCGCCTCCTTCTACAAGAGAATATCCTTGCAGAAGGATCAAATCAAATCAAAATAATATTTATTCGAATAAGCTCTTTCGAGCACTTTTGAATCGTCAAGGATCAATTTGATTAATAAAGCTACAACTGTCTGGCCATCGCTCTTACGATTTCTCACTTTCCATCATGGTGCGAACCTCGGAGGGAAAGGGCAAATCTTGTCCTACCTTTACCACGAGCTTCGCTTAGATGAACTGTAACCTACGTCATCTGTACAAAATGTAATAAATAATTTTGCTATAAGCCGCATTAGAGAAAATCTATTATATGTAATGCTAAAAGTAGAGTGTGCTATCCATTTCCATATCTTATACATGCAAGATTCGTAAAATTCCTTCTAAAACCACATCCACCACCACATTAACACTTGTGTACGCCAGAAACTTATAACAGTGGTTTTCACCACATCTGCCAGTATTGGTCAACTGAAAATATAAGACCTTGACAATCAAATAACGATCGCAAACACAGACATATTATACAGGCCAAACCTACGCCTGAGAGATGATGAGGTCCCAGCTTTCTGACAGCGGTCGGCCGCTGCTTCTGGCCATACTTCCGCAGACGTGATGACTAGAAACAATCATACCACCAGTCCTCCACTACACATGGCCCTAAGCCGTAGTCCAAATTCAAAGGTCGGCTTAGGACGACGTTGCCCGACGCTAGTACAGCCAATGAGTCAAATCAAATTATTTTTTTTATGGAACTCTACAAAGGTCTCTAGGTCGCTACACAAACACCTTAGGACCCCGAAAAATTAAAGACTCAATCGATCCATCGTGTTTTAGAGTAGAGTTGTCTGATTTCTTAAATAGATAACTTGATAAATGTTATCAATGATAGTTGCCATTTCAATTATACGGGCCATCGAATAGATATTTATCGCGCCCCTGCCGCTGAAAACCTTCTCTTATGTGACTGCGTAAGGTTGCCAACCATATTTTATAAAAACATGTCTTATATCATGTAAATATCTATCATCATTCCTATATGCCTTAAGCCCTTGGGTCGGCAGAACATATTATAAACATGTTGTAACATGATTTGGGTAGGTATTTTACGACCGGCCGCCTGCCTGCCGTCAACTTACCTTAGTCGCCTTTAACGACCACTCGGTAAGAAATGAGGGTAGTCTATTCTTCTTAGCCGGATGCACACGGCGAGCCAACTTACCTTAGTCGCCTTTTACAACACCTCGGTAGAATGAATGAATGTATATGTCTGTCTGTCTCGCTGATAAACAATTCCAGATAATATACCCGGCCTAAAATATAGGATAAAAACAGCGGAGCGAAATGGTTATATATAATAAGTACAGATTTTATTTTATTTAATTACAATGTATAAAATACACGTTCACTAATTACACTATTCATATGATACGTTAATTTTAACAAAATCATAAAAATTAAATAATGAAAAGAGATACATATTAAAAAGAAATAGAGATTAATAAAATCAAACCTATACCTGAAGCGGCCTTCATGAATTAATTAACTACTTGTTACAATAAGACTATGAATATACTTTTAATAATAAGAAAGTTAAACGTTATTGATATAGAGTCTAAATTCGTTTGTAACGTATTTACGTTCATTTACGCGGTCCTAAAGCTACGTCCCGTAGTATCGTAGCACTAAGTTAACGTAAGAGACGTAGCACGTTAAAACTCTACGACGTAGTATCGCGTCCGTAGTGGTCTGCCTGCTTAAATACGCCTCGCAATGAAGGCAAAGATTAATCTTTAATATTTCTTTCGCAAAGAGGACAGAGATTAATTAAAAGGTCATTATTGATTATTTATTTTATACTAACATTTACGCGCCAATTTATCTGTGTATGCTTAAGAAAAAAAAAGATCTATATTATTTTGCAGTACTCGAGAAAAACGACAAACAACAAAAATACAAGTATTTATACGCTTCAACCAGAATATTATTAATTATTTATAGTTTAGCACAGGCTCAAACACGTACTAATAGTATGCCACTGCACGTCCACTCTTGGCAGTGGCTATGGTGCTATTGACGTGGTGCGTTAGAGACTGTGGATATTGATGTGTGTACGATATGTTTGTGTCTTTATAATAATAAAAATCTCAACCCACATACACTACACTACAAAGTCAATGTATAGAAACCGGCTATACTGACGTCTAATTATAGCGTGGAACAGGACTTGTTTCAAGCCCACCCGGTTCCCTTATTCATGAGCTCTTTATAGGACGTTCACGCCGCGATAACAATATAAAGAGCTCATTTATAAAGGCCCGGGACGGACTTAAAATTAGGCGGACTCATATATAATAAGATATAATAAGACCATAAGTATCCAGCTGAGTAGAATAGGCCACCCTTATTTCTTATCGAGGTGTCGTAAAAGTGGGCTATGTTAAGTGCTGTGTGGTATCCGGCTGAGTAGAATAGATCACCATTTATTTTTTACCGAGGTGCAGTAAAAGGTGACTAAAGTTAAAGTTGACGTCAGGCCGGTATTAAAATACCTAGCCAAATCACATGACAACATGTTTAAATATGTTTAAAATATGTTGTGCCGACCCCACTTTTTTTTTTTTTTTTTTTTTTTTTTTTTTTTCGAATTGACAATATGCTGTTAGCCCTAACGGCTTTTACAGCGTCACCGGGCGGGACGGGCGAGCGCAGAAGCATCGCCGAGGTTGCGAAATGCGTAGAGTAGGGCGCAGAAGCTCTACTAGCGTCGGGGAACGTCGTCCTAAGGGTGCCTCCTGTGAGGCCGGACCACGGCTTAGGGCGACGTGTAGTGGAGGGCTGATGGTATGACTTTGATTAGTCAATACGACGACGGAAGGGTGGCAAGAAGCCACGACCAACCGATATCAGAAATCTGGGACCTCGTCTTCGCCGGCGAAGACGCTGTGTGTGTGTATTACGTGTTTTTGTGTTTGCGATCGTTATTTGATCGTCAGGGTCATATAGGACGCTTTTTGGACGCCTATATTTTCGATGGTCAGACCTAACTGGGATGTAGGTGGAAGCAACTGAAATTAGAGGGTTCGGGTGTACCTCGGATTTCTCGAAGTAAGACTTCGAAAAATGTTTAAAGAGGTGAGTAATGGTAGGGAGGTCGAGGTCTCTATGGAGGTCAACGTTCCGCATGAACCACGGACAACCAGTGGCTGTACGCATAAATCGGTTCTGCATTCTTTGGAGCGTGAGCAATCTGACTTTTGAAACGTGCGCGAACGCAACGCTCGCATAGGACATTATTGGTCTTATGCAAGTTTTGTAGAGTGTCACTTTGTTGCGGAGTGACATTTTACTTTTCTTGCATAACATCGGATAAAGTCGTCCCATGACATACGCAGCCTTATTGCAGACTGTGCGTATGTGCTCGTGGAAGGTCATGGAAGGTTGGAAGGTGACACCTAGGTACTTGACTTTCTGTTGCCAGTGAATTGGTGTATCGTAAAGGGAAATTTCCGTAGGTGTGTCTATGTGAGATCGGAAACGATTACCGATAAAGTGCATAGCTGCACTTTTATCAGGGTTTATTTCGATTCTCCATCGGCGGAACCAGCGTCCGAGGCTGTTTACCGCTTTCTGGAGACGTCTAGTGATAACTTGAGGTTGGCGAGATGTGGTAAATACAGCGGTGTCATCCGCGAAAAGAGCAAGATGAGTGCGCTCTTTAATAGGCGCCCGTGGAATGTCACTCGTGTAGAGCGAGTACAATAGGGGTGCCAGCACAGATCCTTGAGGGACACCGGCACAGATAGGGCGGCGAGACGACAGAGTGCCGTCTACGCGGTACCGAAATGTACGATTAGTGAGGTAGTTTCGTATAATAAGTACGAGTCTGTCAGGTATATTTAATAGGAGCAACTTGTGGATTAAGCCTGCATGCCAGACCTTATCGAAGGCTTTGGCGACATCGAAGAATATGACACCTGTAAACTGCTTGGTTTGCAAACCTTGCAATATGTGCTCCGTGAGGCGGTGCACTTGTTGAACACAGGTGTGTTTTGGACGAAATCCGAACTGTTCGTTGGGAAGGAGATTATAAGTATCGACTACGGATTTTAATCGGGCAAGTCCGACCCCACTTAGAGTGGGATAAGGGCAGGAGAATGATGATGAAGAATATAAATACCAGTCACGATACTTTAATTTAAGAAATACATTCATACATACTAGCCGTGTGGTATCCGGCAGAGTAGAATAGTACCACTCTCTTTTCTTACCGAGGTGTCGTAAAAGGCGACTAAGGTAAGTCGACCCGCCGTGTCGTATCCGGCTGAGTAGAATATACCAACCTCATTTCTTACTCGTAAAAAGCGTCTAAGGTAAGATGACCCACCGTGTGGTATCCGGTTTAGTAGAATAGACCACCCTCTTTCTTACTGAGGTGTCGTGAAATACGACAGAGGTAAGTTGACGACAGGCAGGCGGCCGGTCGTAAAAACGCCGCCAAATCATGTTACATAAACATGCTATAACATGTTGTGCCGACCCCACTTAGAGTGGGATAAGGGCAGGAAAATGATGATACATACATACATACAAAGTTGCCAGTAATATCTATTAGTGAATAGCAATTTGGTCACCACACATTAGTCTAGCTCTCAGACTGTTCAAAATCGATAGCAAGGTATATGATAAGTGTTTCGTGGATCCGTATATATAAAAGTGCAGACGTCTAGGCTGGGTTCGACGCCCCCACATCCGGACGTGCGGCGATGCAACCGGAAATAGATAAAATGTGACTTTTCTTTGTGAGTTTTTGGTAAATACTTCGTTCGTTCATACCTTTTCTGATAGGTCTGAGTACCTGGGTGACCGAGCCTTGCTCGGTAATTTTTTAAATGATGTAAAAAAAAATTGAAAAGAAAATCGATGCTAGGTATATATTCACCTCTCTAGACCGCCCGTTCCCCAAATGAACCAACCACCATGACCATGAAAAATTGTGATTTGCGTTCAAAGTAAATTTAAAAAAAAAATTAGGGATAAAACGACATTTTTAAAAAAATAAAACTTATCTATATCGATTTTCACTAATATGATAAATATGAGAGTATGTATGTCTTTTAATCTGTTAAACTGTTGCACCAATGTTTTGCACAATTAAAGCTAAGTACTTGGGTGCTTGCTCGGTAATTTTTTTTTGAAGATAAAATAGATGAAACTTTGAAAATGATGAAAAATGATAATTGAGCAGGTGGGGCTCGATCCTAAGTATTGTCACTTCTCTAGACTGCCCATTCTCCAAATGAGCTGCCACGACTTTAAAATTGTCAGCAAAAATAGTATTTTTTATTCAATGTAAATTTTTAGTAATTTTTCAGTGCTCGAATACAGGCAAAACAACATTTTTTTAATGAAATCTAGCTATATCGATTGTCCCCCAACACCCTCTACATGCTGAATTTCATGAAAATCGTTGAAGCCATTTTCAAAATTCAAAAAAATATATATATACAAGATTGACTCATTTAAATATTAAGGATATACTGCGGATAACATAAAGCATAATATAAAAATTCTCGTTTTGCTCTTTGCTTGCTTATTTTAAAAAAAACGTGAGAAAACAAAAACATTATAGTTTTGTCTCCCTCACACCAATTTAGTTGAACCGTATTTAGTTTTTAGGTAAAGGTTCGAATAGCGAGTACGGTCATTGATAAAATTCTTCACTGAATTAACTTTTTTTTTATGTAGGTGTGTAGGTACTTAAAATTAATATCCAACGGTCGGTCCCATCCTGTATGTTGCACAAAAAGAGTTCGTAAAAGACAAAGGTAAAGTTTTCCGTTACGTAAACACAGACGGACGCATCGAACGTTTATTTTACACAAGTTTCCCGTTGAACGTAGACGGCGGGCAGACTGGCCGGGTCGTCGAACCGGGGGGACGCGCTTCCCGAATCTTTGACAACCTCTGACCCGTCGCACTTTGCAACACAAAGGTTTATTGTGTTCCCACTTTAAATTGTTTCTTGAGGAGGAAGATTAAAGACGATCATGGAGGACGAGAAATTGCTTTTGTTGATGCTGAAATTTAGAGTTTAACTAGTGCTACCCGCGACTTTGTTCGTGTCAAATTCAATTCAAAATACTCTTTATTCAAGTAAACTTGTAAACAAGTGCTTTAGAATTATCAACTGGTTCGGAAAGTTGTTCCTACCGAGAAGAGCCAGCAATAAACTCGGCGGTTGTTCATTTAAAACATAATTCTTATTACTAGTTACATTTAGACATTACTGTACAGGGTCGAAGAGTAGCTATTACACATTCTTAACATATAAGCAATCCGCAACAGTATAGGCTTTCTGAATCAGCCTCTTTTTAACAGTGTTTTAAACTGCTTTAATCCAAAATACTCTTCATTGAAGTAAACTTGTAAACAAGTACTTTTAAATTGTCAACTTTACTGGTCTGCAAAGCTGTTCCAACCGAGAAGAGCCATCAAGACACATGGCGGTTGCTCTTTTTAAATATGATTCTTATTACTAGTTACATTTAGACATTACTGTACAACTGTAAGTGTCGAAGAGTAGCTATATCCACACATTATTATCATGTAAGTTATCCTCAACAGTATAGTAGACTTTCTGAATCAGACACTTTTTAACAGTGTTTTATACTGCTGTAATTCAAAATACTCTTCATTCAAGTAAACTTGTAAACAACTTTTAAATTTTTAAAAGCTGTTCCTACCGAGAAGAGTCAGCAAGAAACTCGGCGGTTGTTCTTTTCATAAAAATTCTTATACCTAGTTCTTCTATGCCTCTATATAATATATATCTATACTTACTTTTTGGACAGAAGACCGTATGTGTAAGTGTCCCATATTTTAATTATTATTTATATTATACAATCTTAATCTTGTAATAGACCACACTCATTTTTACCGAGGTGTCGTAAAAGTAAAAGGTAAGTCGGACCCGCCCGAATGGTATCCGGTTGAGTACAATAGACCACCCTAATTTCTTACGGAGAGATCGTAAAAGGCGACTTAGGTAAGTTGAACCGCCGTGTGGTGTTCGAGTAGAATAGACCGAGGTAGAATCTTACCGAGGTGTCCTAAAAGGCGACTAAAGTTAGTGCCGTGTATTGTCCGCTTAGTATTATAGACCACCCTCATTTCTGTTGTTTATAACATATAGTGCAAAACCCACTTAGAGTGGGATAAAGGGAGGAGGGTGTAGACTAGAAAAACCCCAAAAAAAGTTGATAAAAAACTTATTTATTATTTTTTAAATTTAGACCAGACAGACATTTTTCGTAATATCGTCATAAAACTCACTCGAGTGTTATACATTAACGTATAACGAGTTATTTATGCCCGCAAATCCCTTTGGAGTCCCCTCAAAAAAGAAATTTGAAACGTTTCACATATAATATCGGCGACCCTCGCCCCCACGACTTGCGGATGTAAACACGCCCGCAGACGTCTAGACGTCGCGCGGCGCTGTAACGCAATAAATCCAGACGTCTGTACCCGGCCTTCATTAACCCAGCCCCACGAGGGCCGCGGGGCAAAGTGTTCGGAATTGGGTGGTTCTTTGCAGTTTTAGATTCTTTAGCCGAAGGGTTGTCTAGACCTCGCGTTGCACACATGCATCGATGGGCAAGACCCTTTGAGATGTTATGTAATTTTGTACGAGTTTCAAACTTCGGGTTTGTTATTTATCAGTTCTACAATAAAAATATATATCAACTCATTCGATGGTCTCGGTATTCGCTTTTACAATAAAATTCCGCAATCAATACTAGATCAGTCTACAGAAAGGCTTAAGTTAAGTATAAGAGATATGCTTATACGTAAAGCATATTACAAAATTGAAGATTATTTGGATAATAAAAAAGCCTGGACTTGAAAATCCTTTCAGCTTCATACAAGACTGCGGTTTAATAATGTAAAATTAAAAATGCATAAAAAGATTGACCGCCGAGTTTCTTTCTGGTTCTTCTCGGTAAGAGCAACATTCCGAACCAGTTGTAGCTTCATTAATCATATTGATCCTTGACGATTCAAAAATGCTTGAAAGAGCTTACTCGAATAAAGATATTTGATTTGATATATGTTTTAAATAATTTATAAAAGTTAGCGTTACTTTGCGGAGATCCATAATACATATGTACTAATAAAATTATTTTCCTATAATCCGCGATGAAGTAAAATAGAAAATATATATAATGCTAAATGTACAGTGGACAATCCGTTTTCATACTCATACATGCAGGATTCGTAAAAACACATGCACAAACCTCAACCACCACCACCACAATACACAAACACTACTACGTTCACTATCACAAACTCAACAATCGTTTTGCCCCGCAACCGAAGCATCATCAGGAGAAAGACTACACAAAATAATAACACAATAATATAATAACATTTATAATTATTTTTAATATTCTATCATAAATTTTTAAACAATTTTTGTTGATTAAAGTTTCTGCATCTTTTAATATTCTTAAAGAGAAATATTATTTAATTAATTGTCTCACTTCATAGGTTAGCTGTCAAAGGGATAAATTAACCTTTGTACATTTTTTTATTAATAATATTTTTCTAATGGTTTTTATGGTACATAAGTGAAAAATAAATAAATAATATATTTAAACAATCATTTCCGTATACATATCGAGCACCCCATATGTGTAAAAGCATGGTTTTTTTTAACTATATTTTCTACTACTTTAGTAAGATTGATTTAAAAAAATGAGAAAAATAAATTAATTATTAGAATGTATTGTATCACAGGTTTTTGATAAGTATACAAAGTTTGAGTTAAAGCTATCAAAATTGAGTCCAAATGAATCAGTCACATATGATGATATTGTTAGGATCCAAAGTAGGATTTAAGAAAAGAGAACTAAATTAATACATTTGTAACCAAACAAACAAGATGACCGACGTGAACACATTAAATAACAGAGCTTTCGCACGCAAGTACCGATCGTAAAAGAGACCTCTGTTCTTGACCTAACCACTTTTATACTCTAGATGAAGAAGTAATTATGAAGTGTTGCTAGCAACAATAAATTAAAACACTGATTAAAAATGTCGCTGTCTACAATATATACAAACAATCATACACACGAGTTCGGGTGAAAGTAATATAAATCGTGTAAATATATCACCCCAACCAAAGAACAAAGTTATAAACCATCCAAATCCATGTATAAACATAGAAAATGTCACTTTATTCTTCGGATGGGGTGAGATGTGTTTTTTGGTAACACTTTTCGTCGGATCAGCGATACGCATCCGTTTGGCCGAACTTTTCAGGTATTATCGGATCAGGTCCATGTCGAATCAGATCTGCACTTTGCCGCCGTAGACGGGTTCAATGACCCCACCAAAGGCTATATGCACGTCCATTAGATGTATGTTTAATGTCTGGACACAAAGTTGCGTCGCGTCCTCTAAAATGTTTGCCTTTGTTAGTTACGAGTATAATCCTCAAAGATTGAAAAGCTTTTGTTACTTGAAACTTGTATTCTTTCAGGTATATTGGCAGTGGAAGTTTTTATTTTAGCGTGTAATAATGATTTTTATTAAATCAAATATTTACAGTACTTTTGAAGCGTCAAATTTTTTTAAGAAGCTGCCACTGACTCGGAAGGGTGCTCCTACCAAGCAAGCAATTCGGCGGATAATCTTTTCAACAAAAAAATAATTACAATTTGATGGTTAAAGTTAATCGTATCAGCTTTCGATGTATTGGAACTTAATAACCTTTTAATGGTTTTTTTAAGCTTTTAAGCCGACTATAATAAATTAGAAATTATTTCTTTGCTCAACACAATTTTGGTTAACATTATTTAACAAAAGCTTATGAATATTATCTAGATTATATTCTAAAAGTCACCACTAGCAACCAAACTAAGCCTAGCTTGTATTCTTGGTTACGAGTGCCTTCCATTGTCATACATACTTACAACGTGTATAAACAAAATATAAAATAATATTAACTCTTATTGTTTATGCGTATGTGTGTGCAAAGATGTGGTGCGTGAATGTGTGTGGTGTAGTGTGTGTATGTGGATGTGAGTGTGTGTGAGTGAGTGTTTGTGGTATATGTATGTGGTTATTTTATTATTGTTAATTTATCAGATTTGTAAACTATATTATTTTTGATTTTATTTTTATATTTTTATTCGGTTTAGTTAACTATAGATTTTAGGAGGATTTCTGTTTCGTTATAGTTTCTGCTTAAAAGGAACTTTGTTACATTTATCTTACATTGTTTTTTGTTATACGGGTAAATTAAAACTGACTTATTTATTTTATTATATAAATACGGTTATAAGAAATTTGGAAACTTCTGGGCAAAGAACGTGTTACAATTTTGTACGTGGGCTACGCGATAAGAACATCTTTTTTCTTTGTACTTGGCACTATATATCAACCCTGAATGCTAATATAATATAATATAATAGTGCAATCTTCATGGGCGTAAAAATAAAAGAGTGAATTACTCTAACTTTGGCAAAGAGATTGCTTATATTTAATTTCTTTGGATAATTGCAAGATTTTGCTGCATTTATTTCTACCTAAGTAAAAACGTTGAAAGTGAAAGTTTTTCTTGCACAGTTAATTTGCCTAATCTTTTTAAAGAAACTATATGACATTTAAATTTAAAAAAAACTAAACATTTTTAATCATAATTATAATCATGTTACATTCATTAAGATCATAGACAGATAATATTAGTCTCTTCTTAATTTGACCACAGACTTCAACCATAAACAAGAGTATACATGTGTATACTGTGTGTCAAATGCATGGTAGTGTGCGTATCTCATCTTTGTTGTATGACTATCTGTCTTTTCTGCTGGACTAAAATTGATAAAATTTGGCTAATATATAGGATGAATCTCCTGTTTTTCGTTCAGGAACAGGGAATAAAACAAGTATTATGTTTAAATACTTAATTTAAGTATTTAAGGGCGCAAACGAATTGTGGCAAAATTTACTGTCCTTACTCCTCCATCCACGTAATTTTCGTATAAAGGGGTACTAAATTGTTCACGTATTAATATATAGATTCTTGTCTCCAGGAAAAGAACTCGTTCCTCAACTACAACGTCTCCTGTATCCTCACGCTGCCGCCGTACCAGAGGCAGGGCTATGGAAGATTGCTTATTGACTTCAGTAAGTATATGAAATTACTTAAACTAGTTAAACTACTTAAATTAGAAGCAAACAGGTATAATATCAGCACGAGCTCAACACGAGACTCAGCGTGGAAGCTATCCAATAGGATTTCTTCAATTATTCCTTACAGTAGGTAGGTTTAGAATCCACCTATATGAACGTTTCGTACTTTCTGGTACTCATCAGGTCAGCGAAGAAGCTGACTACGTCGTGCATTCAGTAAGTATCCCAAACCGCTTCTATTATTTGGGATCCCTTGCTTTAGCTGGAAAAAGGTTCGGACGCATTCCAAACGATTGTAATGTTTGTGGTCTTGCTACACATGCTTTTAGTGCTAATGCTGATGAAGATTCAAAGGTAATATGTTCAGTACTCCTGTATCACCTCACTAAGATGGATATCTGGATGTTTTAGCCAAAAGCGGTCCGGCGTAATTGTTTAGCCAATAGAAGTCCGGCATAATTATAATTATGCATTACCTATAAGTAGTACAAGGTGCTAATGCTGATAAAGATGCATAGGTGATATGTTCAGTATTCCTGTAACCTGATCACCTCAGTAAGATGTATCAATATAAAGTTTGAGCCAATAAGAGTCCGGCATAACTGCATTACCAATAAGTAGTACAAGGTGCTAATGCTGATTAAGACGCACAAGTGATATGTTCAGTATTCATGTAACCTGATCACCTCAGTAAGATGTATCAATCTAAGGTTTTAGCTTATAGAAGTACGACATAATTGCATTACCAATAAGTAGTACAAGGAGCTAATGTTGGTAAAGATGTTCAGTACTTCTGAGACCTCATCAACAGGTAGTAAGATAAAACACCTAGAGATTTTAGGCGATAGGAGTCTGGAATAATTGCATTACCAATTAGCAATACAAGGGTTCTGCATATAAAATGAGATGCCACGGGATACGATCTTGTTTTAGCGACTTCCCGCGATATTTTCAAGGTCGTCTGAACACTTAGAGGGTCTGTCAACGCGGCGTTTTCTTGTACGGGGTAGCCATTTCTACCTATCCGACAGACCCCAGCGTTAATCGAATCTTCGTATTATATACCTCGCCCATTGCCATATCAAATTCTTTTTGATGCAATGATAATCGTACATCTAAACCCACAGAGGATATTCGTAAGGTGCACAGAAGGAACGGCAAGCTTATGATGCTTCATTTTTTTTTATTGTATAGAATGCAACGCAAGCTTAATGCATAAATAACTGTTCTTTATACATCTCGAAAGAAATTACGCAATCTCATATTATATATCAGTAAATGGGTGACAGAGCCGGTAATTTTATAAAAAGATATAAAAAAACGCAATTAAAAAATGAAAAGGGTCGACGACATGTGAGACTTGAACCAAGGTATTTTCACTTATTTATCCGCCCGTTTACCATACGCTATTACAATATGGCTCGTGACAGCAAATTTAAAGTTTGCAATTGCCATTTTTAGCAGTTTTTTTTCAATGACCAAAAACAGCCGTTTCCGAAATTCAGAAAACTATATATCTATTAAATTATTAAAGATGTTTTGTTCTCTTTTGTAATTTCTCTTTTAAATTTATTTCATGGTTATACTTTACATCTACAAATAAATCTTGTGCTGTTTGAGATGGGATCTTTTTGTAGTCTTAGTCGAATTTTAATTTCCAAATTTAAAAAATTAATTGGTCAGTGTAATGAGCGCGTGGTCTACATAAATTCGCGAGTCGCCTCACCTGAGCGGTCAACATCGTAAACCCTTGCGGGGTTTGTTTTGCCGTGAGAGGGTGGAGCGTCGCGACGCCGCGGCCGTCGACCCGACCTGGATCGATGCACTGCAGTATGGATCGGTCTGCAGTCTAGACTTCCCCACGCCACCCCTGGGGGAGACTTCAACGAATTGTAGATGCGCGGAATTTTGATGGGTGTGTTAATTATTTGTGCCGTTTGGGTTAAGTTTGTGTTGTCTTTAATTGGGTATGGCTTTGATGTTGCGATTTGCTTCTCGGAACAAATTGGTCTATCTATATCTCTTTATTTTGTCTATGCTCATACTTGTAGTACTTGTAGTATTCGAAGGCTGAAGTCTGTTTGCGTGTATATCTGTCTATTAATACTACTGTGATTATTATAATAAGCTATGATAGCTCAGCGGTGAGACCCTGGGACTCTTTAGAGGTCACGAGTTCAAATACTTCAACTCAACTTTAGAGGTCAATTCAACTTTAGAGGTCAAATCTTGGGCGGGCACCAAGTTTTTAAACAAAACTTATCTGTCTTATTGATAATTGATATTTGTCACACTTTTTTCGTTTAAGAAAAACAGCGTGATAAAATCAACACCGTCGATTTCGACGGTGTTGATTTTATTGACGTGTTATTTAACACTACCGCGAATTATGATATTATTTGTTTCTTAGCGGGTGATACTTGCAATTTCTCGCACGCTTTTCGTGGAAGAAAAACATCATGATGTAACCTACATATCTACAAAACTTATGAGATGATAGAGAATGATAAAAGAACAATAATATTCTCAGTAGTTTTATAGCAAAATAATATTCTAATTAGTTTTGTATTATGGACCTCCGCAAAGTAACGCCTAATTTTATAAATTACCTACATATCTCTAGAGAGTTCTGGGGATATGTGTAACATACCAATCCGCATTGGAGCAGCGTGATAGATCTAAGCTCCAAGACTTCTCCAGAAACGAAAAGATGAGGTCCCAGCCAGATGCCCAGCGGTGGCTTAGTAACAGGCCGTTACCTTAATTTTCTTTATTATAATAAAGAAACGTGACGTAAGCCAAACACATTGACTTATTATACTGAGTAAGATCGCCGGTCTAAAATGTGGCATATTAAATAAAGAGTAAGCAAAGGAGGGTGTTTCTATCTGTCTCTCTTTTTTATGTGTGATTAGACAAAGATGAATACAAGTTTTATCGTCCTTTTCATTATTTATCCCGACAATCTTACTTACAGACATGCGAATGGCTATACTCTATAGTCTAAACCGATTTATATAATTGCAAAAATCTGTCTGGCTGTCTCTGTCTGTTACGCTTTCACAGCTAATCCGCTGAACATAAATTGATGAAATTTGGCACAATTACAGGTTATACAAATACCGGAGTTATTATTATAGAATATATATATATATATATATATATATATATATATATATATATATATATATATATATATATATATATATATATATATATATTAGAGATATAGTTTTCGTTAAGTAAAAGTACATGGTTGCACTTTTAATTCGACATTTTGTAGATGAAAGTTTTTTAAATTATAGTTTTTAAATGAAACCGAATTGTTGCCAGTGAAAGGAAATTGAATCGATACGCTTTCACCCATTACTGAGCTATACAGATTATAAATAATGATATAGCTATAAACATTGATTTATTAAACGCGTTTTTAGCTTGAATAACTTTATTTATTTTTTTCTTTTTATACATATAGTTAGAAAAGTCGAGAAGTGCAAGATTGAGATGGTATGGACATGTAATGAGGAGGGATGAAAATCATTTGACCAAACGTGTGTTAAATTTGAATGTGGATGGATATGTGCCTAGAGGGAGGCCTAAAAAGAGATGGTTGGATTGTGTGAAGTATGATATGCATATAAAAGGAGTGGCGCCAGAGTTAACGAAAGATAGGACAGAATGGAAGAGAAAAATATGTTGTGCCGACCCCACTTAGAGTGGGATAAGGACAAGATGATATATAATATTAGAAAAGAGTAATTAAAAGTAAAAAGCACATGTATAAAGGCGGACTTATCTCTAAAAGGGATCTCTTCCAGTCAACCTTTGAGTAACAGAAGGAAAAGGACAAGAAGTAAAGTACGGGTGCTATAGAGAAAAAGAAAAAGTTTATATAAATTAGAGTATAAATTAATTTTGGTTAACTAAATAGATGAATAAAGATGCTACTAATATATAATTACTTAAGACAAACATAATATAGTAAGTAAGTAAGTAAGTAGCGGCCTGTTACTATGCCACTGCTGAGAATAGGCCTCTTCTCTCCGTTTTTGGAGAGAAGGATTGGAGCTATGACCTACCACGCTGATCCAGTGCGGATTGGTAGGTTACACATATCTCCCGAATTCTCTAGAGATATGCAGGTTTCCTCACGATGTTATCCTTCACCGAAAAGCGTGTGATAAATTGCAAATATCAATTAGACACATAAGTTTTAACAGAAAAACTCATTGGTGTCTGCCCGGGTTTGAACTCGTGACCACCTCGAAAGAGTCGCACGGTGTTACCGCTGGGCTACCACAGCTTCTAAGCATAATATACGTAATAATAATACTTAAGACAAAATAGTACTTAAGACTGAAGATCTTTTAACTTTTGTTCTTATAACATTTCACTATCAAGCATGGCTTAAATTTAATTTTTTTTGTACATTTACAATCAACGGTTGAACACAGCTTCCGAAAATATTATTATTTACGTGATCCTCTAATAGTCTTAGTTTAAGGGTTACTTAAAGGATAAAGATACTGATAGCATAATAATAATATATAGTACTGGCTTTTACCCGCAACTTCGTTTGCGTGGACTTTTCAATGTCATTCTATTCCTGTACAATCAACAGGATTTCTATAGCCTATATGTTACCCCGATTTATAAGGTATAATTGTGCCAAATTTCATCTTGATTGGTTCAACGGATTCGGCGTGAGAGAGTAACATAAGTTAAGATACATCCATACTCACAAACTTTTGCATTTATAATATTAGTAGGATTTATATTTACCTATAGCATAATATTTATAGCAACATCAGCCTTTAAATGGAATTTATAAGCACTGCTTGATTACCTAATCAACATTTTATAAACCTTTTCTACATTACAGGCGTACGATCGCGTGTATTTGACCTACGCCAATGCGTTTTTGCTTGTCGAACGGCTCACGGAATTGTGGGACGAAAGTTCGGCGTTCCAAAATAAAGACTTTGTCTGCGTACTAATATTTTATATATTATTGTGTAAAAATTTTATTATCTTTAATATTTAACTCGTATGTATAATATTTTCGGTATCTCGGAAACGGCTCCAACGATTTTCCTGAAATTTATTACGTAGGGGGTTTTAGGGGAGAAAAATCGATCTAGCTAGGTTTATGTAAAAAAATATTGTTTTATCCCTGTTTTTGGGAATTAAAAATACTACAATTTATATTGAATATAAAACACTATTTTCCCATAAACTGTCAAGTAGCGTAGCTTATTCGGGGAACGGGCAGTCTCGAGAAATGTAAATACCTAGGATCCATCCCCGATAAACTAATTTTTTTTTCAAGTTTCTTTTTTTTATTTTGCAAAAAATTACCGAGCAAGAAAAGAACCAAACTTTCAAAATTTCTTGCTTGTGCAGATAACTTGCTCAAAATGGACGAAGGTAAAGTGGGGTCCCCGTCAACCACACTGTCTGAACTTGGCCTTATTTCGTACCGATGGTACACGTAGGATGCTGTGTTGAAGAGGCTGTTAGGGATCGATGCTATCTACATATATTTACTTTACTTCTAGTTCTTATCTCCAGTCCCAGTAATATGGTTATAAAGCCTTACTTTCATGATTTCTTGTTTGTGCAGGTTACTTGCTCACAAAGGACGAGGGTAAAGTGGGGTCGCCGGAAACGCCGCTGTCTGACCTTGGCCTTATTTCATACCGTTCGTATTGGAAAGAGGCTTTGTTGAAGAGGTTATGCTCCGCGCCTGGACCAATGTTGTCTATACGAAATCTTAGCACAGATCTGGCGATCGCTTCATCAGACATCGTGTCCACATTACAAGAACGAGGGTTGATGAAGTATTGGAAGGGGAAGCATATCGTTTTAAAGAAACAGGTGCGTAAGAATTTATTTTTTGGTAAATGTAGAGTACTTATCTGATACATGCAGGAAAGAATACCGCTTAATTAAATACAATAAATCCATTCTAAAAGTACTATAGGTACTTTTGATTTACGGAAAGAATACAATTTAACTAATGATTATTATAAGCTGCAGCTAGACATTATTGCCATGAATAGCCATGCTATGCCATTAATAACTTAGGTACTTAGTACTACAGTACTATTATAGTACTAAGTAATATAGAACGAAGTATTATAGTACGAAGTATTATAATACTAAGTACTATAGTACTAAGTATGATAGTACTTATTACTAAGAACTATATTTTTTTTTTTTTTTTTAATATACTTTATTGCACAACAAAAATTTCAGAGTACAAAAAAAAAAAAAAAACTTATATCTAGAAGACATGTACAATGAGGCGGTCTTATCGCTTAGCAGCGATTTCTACCAGACAACCTCGGAGAAAGAAAAAATATTATAAAGAGTCGGGTAGGAGGTGCATAAACTTACATACTAATATTTAATTAAAATACATAAATAGTTACTTACTATACAAAATTCAATACATATAGCCAAATAAATAGTAGATAGATAAAATTATAATAATAAATAAACATACATAAACATACTAATCATACATAAATAATAAAGTGAATAAAATGATCAACATCATCCATAGCAAAGCGAAAGATAAAAATCCTTGACTTCAATTTTGAATTTATGTAATGATTTAGTCTTACGAATATTTACCGGCAACGCATTCCATAGGTTCACCGCCGTTACTGTGAATGACCTGGCAT
This sequence comes from Morpho achilles, assembly GCA_947086495.1. Lineage (NCBI taxonomy): Eukaryota > Metazoa > Arthropoda > Insecta > Lepidoptera > Nymphalidae > Morpho > Morpho achilles. The sequence goes on along the minus strand of CAMTZB010000021.1, from coordinate 15,829,805 downwards.
AAAACTTTGTGTACTGCTTAGGCATTTTAAGTCTAAGGTTTTCATTAGCTCTGGAACCCTTGCTACTATGCAACCCAAGATATTGAAATTTTGCTTTTAAGTAAGCAGGAGACGTGGGGTGGAATAACACACAGTACAGAAGAGAAACGATATGAAAATTCCGGCGAAAACGAATTGGTAACCACTTGAGCTTCATACGAAATTGGGAAACATGATCATACTTGCGTAAACCAAATATGAATCTAATTGCAAGATTTTGAAGTCGCTCAAGTTTATTTAATTGTGCCTCGGTTAGGTCAAGATAGCTTGCGTCGGCGTAGTCGAGGATTGGTAGTAATAGGGATTGTGCTAACATAATTTTAGTAGGAATGGGGAGAAATGCACTCAACCGACGAAGGGAGCCCAATGCACCAAATAATTTTTTACTGACTTCTGTCATTTGTACAGACCATGTCAACATTGTATCAAAATAAATACCTAAATTTTTGACTGTAGTACTGTACGGAATAATAATTATCTACCGAAGGGCTAAACGGGGTAGTGCCCTAGGGCCCCCAAGATCAGGGAGCCCCACGAATACTGACAAACTAAAAATAAACTAAAAAAAACCGAAATAAAATAATCCAGAACGTGATTTTAATGAACGCTTTTAAGTAGTTTCGTTGGGGCCATAATTTAAGCCGCGTAAAGTAAGTAGCCAAATCATGTGACAACATGTTACCCCACTTAGAATGGAATAAGGGCAGGAGGATAAGGCTGATGATGCTTTCAAGTTTCGTTAAGCTCCTCCTCGCATCGTTTTCCTCATTACTGAGGGTCGTGAACCCTAGTGTCGAGTGTTGATCTTGTGGACAGTTGCTCGCCATTTGTTCCTCGCCTTAGCCGAATGAAGAGCAACGTGTAGATTTGTGTCCAAGTCGGTTCGAATCTGGTCTGTCTTCAGAGTTGGGCTGCGTCCTCGAGGTCTTTTACCGTCTATCTTACCGGTGGCCATGAGTTGCTCGAGGATGTTGCCTTCTTTTCGGGCGATATGGCCAAACAATTCAAGCACTCTTCGCAGGCAGATAGATGAGAGTAGAGTCCTTACATTTAGTTCGTGCAAAATAGACATTTGTGCGGAAGGCGGTCCATGGGATCTGAAGCAACTTTCTCCAGTTAAAAAATCAAATCCAATCAAAAAAAACCTTTTATTAATAGCGGCACAGTAAAGTAGATAACAGTAAAACTAAACAAATTATAATTATAATAAGACCACCATTCAGCTTAAGTTGAGGAGTACCTCAACGCTGGTTTTCAATGGCGACCATTGATACTTAAATCTAAAACTTAATCTAAAGACAGTAAAAGCGACAGTGACAGACAGTTACGGGTAGAAATGTTTTATACATCAAAGAAAGAAAGGGCAACTGATGGTGTTGATTTATTACCACTGACCATATACTTTTATAGTTGGTGACGACCAAATTATCTCAGAAAACGGATCTACAATTTTTCTTTCTGCAAATCCATGAGCAAGGATTTGTACATTGCAGTTAAGCTACGCCACAGAAATTACTACCTGATTAACTTGGAGCAGCAGGGTCTTCTCACTTACTCCCCGGGTGGGGGTAAACGGGGTGCGGGGCTCGAGGAAAACCTCTACCCGGGCATCTCCTCGCGGGCACTTAAGCCCGATATGTGTTCCGGCCGTGGGCCGAGGTCACCTAGGTGACCTAAAGGTGTCGGTATTTGGGCAGTAAGCCCAGGTAACCTAGTCGACCTAATAGATGTCTTGTTCGGTGGAGAGGTCTGGGAATGGTAGCTCCCAGACCTCAAAGTCGTCTTCTGGTAGTCCTCGTTCGGGTGGTGTCAAAATCGGTGGTGTCGTGTCCGGTGTTTTCGCGCTCTCGCCCGCCGCGTCGTCCTCGTCGTCGCCGTCGTCGTCCGCATCGGGAGATAATTGAGACATTAAATTGGAGATATCGTTTCTAGGAGGTTCTAGAAGATGCGACCCGTCGCGCCGGCCGCGCCCGCTGCGTGGACCCCGCGTGCCTGCGGTGGTGGGGCGGCGGCTCTGCGGCCCGCTGACGCCGCGCCCCCCGCGCCCGCCGCCCGCGCGTGCCGCTCGCCCCGCTGCCCATCCTCGTGCCGCAAGTGGGCCGCCCGCGGCGACCCTCCAGCAGCGCTGCGAGGTCGCTCTTCTAAGCTGCTGGACTAGCTGGACGAGCGGCGGACGGGGTACGGGGGACTACGTACTAACAATAACGGACGGTGAAAGGTGCGACTGAACATTTAATATTGTAACCTGTGATGAACGTACTAACAAACGGTGAAAGGTGCGAACATTTAACGTTTTAAATTGTTTATAGAATTAGGCGTTACTTTGCGGAGATCTATAATACAAAAGTAATAATAAAATTATTTTGCTATAATCCGCGATGAATCGAATGAAACGAAATGAATTCATCGCGGATTATAGCAAAATAATTTTATTATTACTTTTGTTTTAAATTGTGATGTATATTTAATGTAGTGACTTGTGATGAACTTTTAATGTGGTAAATCGCGGTTGTGAAACAAAAGCAAGCGCGGACTTGCGTAGTAAAATTCTAAGTTTAAGTTATACTTTAACAGCCAACCTTTAGTAGTGAAGTGGCGAAAACAAAACTAATAACGTATTAGTGGTATAAGAGTTTTTTTGGACTTAATTTTATTTAAGTGTTAGTTAGCAATAATGAATTTGTTAGGTGACATAGAGTGCATTTAGTAACGGACGACGAAGTGAGATACATTGTCGGAAGTGCTTATACTTTAGAGTGACGCGTACTATCGAAAGAGTGTATATACTTAACGTTGATAGTGTAACGCACACGCTTGAGTGTTAAAACTTAACGTTTATAACGTGACGCGTGCGAAATACTGTATATACTTAACGTCAATAGTGTGACGAACATGTACGAGAGTGCTTATACGTAAAGTTGACAAAAAGACGCACACTGTCGAGTTTGTTTATATTCTTTACGTCTGTATCGGGACGCACACTCTCGAGAGTGCTTATACTTAACGTTTATAACGTGACGCGTACTATCGAGAGAATGTATATATTTAACGTTGATAGTGCGATGCACTCGCTCGAGAGTGCTTATACATAACGTTGACATAATGACGCAGACTTGGTAGTGTTTAAACTTAACGTCAACAACGTGACGTACACTCTAAGATGTATATAATTACATTTAAAGAGAATACGACTAAGTTCTAGTAAGTAATAAAATTAGTGTTTTATTAATAACTTTACAGCCTTCCATTTGTTCTAAGAATAGGCAACCATTTTCCATAAAATAAAATTTAATAAATAAATATAATAATGAATAAATATATGGGAAACTTACACACACGGTCGTCGGTCCCCAAAGTAAGTAACTTAATACTTGTGTTATGGTAGACAGACAACTGGTGAATATATACTTATATATTTTTTAAATACATACAAATATACACCCAGGCTCAAAGACCAACAACTTCATTTATAGAAAATGTTGGCGAATCGAACCCCCGACCCGCGGAGCCGAAGGCAGGGTCACTACCCACTCCGCCAACGGGCCAGTCAAAAAAATATTTGGTAATATAGGTATTTATTTAAGGTCTAGGGTTCAAACCCCGGACAGGCACCAATGAGTTTTCTAGTAAAACTTATGTGTCTAATTGATAATTGCAATTTATCACACGCTTTTCGGTGAAGGAAAACATCGTGAGGAAACCTGCATGTCTCTAGAGAATGCTGGGGATATGTGTAACCTACCAATCCGCATTGGAGCAGCGTGGTAGGTCTCAGCTCCATTCCTTCTCTCCAAAAACGGAGAGAAGAGGCCTATGCCCAGCAGTGGAATAGTAACAGGCTGTTACTACTTACTACTATAGGTATTTAAAGTTAAGAAAAAAACTGGTTTAATGCCCATTTTAGAATAGATCCATAGTTTTATGATTTTTATACTTTCAGTAAGACTTGATGGAGGGATATTCGTATATTATAGTGTCTTATTCTCATCATTCGTCATTATAATATTATGATAATCTTGTCATTATATTATGACCGGGATATATAGATAAAAAAAAACAATATTGCACTTCTTTGATACTTGAAAGACATTTATTTCAATTCGATACATTGCATAGATTATTCTAGGAAATATTTATAAAGATAAGATAATTAATTCGTATACACAAATGTATTTGTATAGTTTAGACAGTTTATACAGTGAAGGTGCAAATATTGGACACTTATTTTATACTTACTATTAGTATGTTACGTTGTTATACATCTAGGTAGCGTTGTATTTCGTCCCAAAGATCATATATTTCAATTTAAATAGCCCTTTTGTCTCTTTTTATAAATTCATTATTCAATTGTAAGTTGTCGTTAATTTAAGCAAAACTGTTATACCTGACCTTAAAAATCTTTTAATTAGCACATCTATCTATTTTAACTTTGTTGATCTGAAAACAATAAAAAAGTTACTCCTGAAGTATTTGTACATTTCAATATAATAAAACCTCATTAAAATATACGTAAATGTATTTTTTAAGTATAAATGTAATAAAAACATCAATTACGTATTAATTAAGAATTTATGATAATAATTGTAGTAATAAGTACTAATAAAATAGAAAACATCAATTTTGTTTGAGTGCGTCAAAATATAAATATGTAAATATTAAATTCATTATGAAATTTCACGACATCAGTGTAAACATATTGCACATTATTCATTTTAAATTTTTACTTTACGATAGCCGTTTTTATAGAATACAATAGTATTAGTATACTCAAATATTACATCTAAGTGTAACAAAACATCTATTGATTAAATCTAAGAGCTACATTAAAAATTATAAGAAAGAAATATCAATAAAATGCAAAATTATATAAGAATGTATTAGCGTCTAGGGTCATTATATGTATATATTGGTGGTTTGAATCATGTATAAAAAGTTTATACTGTAAATAAAGTGGTAAGTATAGTAATAAATATATTATAGTAAACAAAGTTCTAAATTAATAATAAAAAATGTATATTGCACATTTCAATAATGTTATAAAAAAACTTTCAGTTAAATTTGTAAACAAAAATAAATCCTATTTTGAGTGTAACATTTCGTGGCGTCCATGAACTTGGTAAAAAGTTAAATTTTAAAAGAAATTTTATTGTAATAATAATAATTCTTAATTTTTTTATTACAAATTTTTAATAGTTTTTAAATTAAATTAACAAGTCGTGAAGTTAACAAGACATTTTGATAATAAATTGCATCCTTTTTGGATTTTCGGATAGTAAAATAATGTAAACTTTTTTATATTAAATGTGTTTTCTTGTACATATTTGTATAATATAATATAAGAAATAGATTAAAAGGTAAATTATACATTATACATATCTGTATTGATTCTTAAATGTTATTTAACTTTTATATTAAAATATGAATCGATTCATAATTCTTATTTTAAATTATTTTTAAGAAATGATTTTTTTTAATAATCTTTTGATTGTGGAAATGTACATAATTATGATGTATGTATATATTGGACTTAGTTTAATAGTAATTATTATAATGATATAAATAAAATACAGATTGATGTTATTAATTGTAATTGTAGTATATTGTATTATAGAATATTAATGATAATTAATTATTATAAAATATATTAAGTAAATCTTTTATAATTAATTATTTAGCAGTTATATTATATTATTGTTTGTCTTTCGCTCTACGCAAACGGGCCACGGCCTTCGATTGTTACTTAAATGATTTTTAATGATATATGAGACTTTCCAGCATGGGTGTTTTAAATTGTAGCGGCCACCGTTCACTGGCTATAACCATACCACTCCTGGCTCGGCCACAGTCTGCTCCTGGCACCCACCATACCAGTTTTAGCAGCAATCATACACCTTAACCATAGACTATTACTGGCAGCCACAAATCACTCGTAATAGCCACAGACCACTTGTGGCAGTCACAATAACACTTCTAGTAACTAAAATACGATTCCTGGCAGCCACAGCTCACTCCTAATAGCCACAGTCTACTCGTGGCAGACACCATACCAATACCATTACCAGTCACCATATAATTAGTGGCAGCCACAGACCAGTCGTAACAGCCACAAATTACTCGTGGCAGCCACATATATATTACTCGTAGGAAACACTATACTACTCCTGGCAGCTGATATGACTTTTCTTGCAAATATATTGCTCGTAACAACAGACCACTCGTGGCAGTCACCATACCACATTTCGCAGCGATCATACATCTCTTGACAGCCACAGACTACTCGTGGCACCCACAATACCACTCCTAGCAGCTACTATATAATAACTGGCAGCCATAGACTAGTCGTGTGGTAGCCCAGCAGTAACACCGTGCTTCTTTTTTGAGGAGGTCCTACGTGTTCAAACCCGGGCAGACACCAATGAGTTTTTCTGTTAAAACTTATGTGTCTAATTGATAATTGCAATTTTTGACACGCTTTCCGATGAAGGAAAACATCGTGAGGAAACCTGCATATCTCTAGAGAATTCTAGAGATTTGTGTAACGTACCAATACGCACCGGAGCAGCATGTTAGGTCTTAGCTCCAATCCTTATCTCCAAAAACGGAGAGAAGAGGCTTATTCTCAACTGTGGGATAGTAACAGGCAGCTACTTACTTTACTTATAGACCAGTCGTGACAGCCACAGACTGCTCATGGCGGCCACAGACTCCTTGTAGGGGGAAAACATACAACTCTTAGCAGCCACAGATCACTCGTGGCAGTAACCATACAACTCTTGGCAGTCACCTTCGTTTGCATGTTCCAATGGAAACGGCAAAATCTCAAATCAAAATCATATTTATGCAAATAAGCTCTTTCAAGCACTTTTGAATCGTCAAGGATCAATATGATTAATGAAGCTAGAACTGTTTCGGAATGTTGCTCTTACCGAGAAGAACCAGAAAGAAACTCGGCGGTCAATCTTTTAAACATTTTCAATTTTACAATTATTATTCTACTGGTGGCGGTGGTCGGTGACCGTTGACGTAAAGCTTCATAGATCGCCTTTAATATCCAGAATACGTCAGATTCACGAACTCTTCTTGTTCGGTGTATTAAGAATTAGCTTTTAAAAACTTGTATTGTATCAACTTGTTAGGAGGTAAAATTTGTAAAAAAATTCGTTACACTAAATATTTAATACTTAACTCTATTGTTAGTCTTATTTTTCCTTTTGCATCAGATGTAAAATTTGGCATTTCAATTTTTTTTGGTTCGCAGTAAAAAGCCAATAAAATATAAAATTAATAGTGTCGTTTGTAAATAAGGTAATAAAATCTCTATAATTTTGTTTATACTTAAGGATATTTGTATAATTGGAAATTTTCTCATATTTATTATTTTATATTGCAAATTTTAAATAATTAAATACATATTAGATATTTGAAACTTAAGTTATTTTTATTATACCCTAACTTAGAATGTAGAGAAGCGAAATTTATTTTTTACTTAACTCGTACAATAATTTTTAGAAGTAGGCGTTACTTTGCGGAATTCTATAGTATAAAAGTATTCAGAGAATTATTTTGCTATAATCCGCGTTTGTCAATAACATCTATGTAATGCTAAATGTAGGAAGCAAAAACGATTCATGCACGAAATATTTATACATGCAGGATTAAAATAATTCTATTATAGTTTTTATAGCATAAAATTTTGCAAAGTAACGCCACACATATCTCCAGAATTCTCTAGAATATGCAGTTTTCCTAAGGATGTTTTGCTTCACCGAAAAGCGTGTGATAAATTGCAATTATCAATTGAAACATAAAAGAAGAGTTTTTAACAGTAGCGGCCTGTTACTCTCCCACTGCTGGGAATAGGCCTCTTCTCTCCGTTTTGGAAAGAAGGTTTGGAGCTAAGACCTACCACGCTGCTCCAATGCGGATTGGTAGGTTACACATATCTCCAGAATTCTCTAGAGATATGCATATTTCCTCACGATGTTTTCCTTCACCGAAAAGCGTGTGATAAATTGCAATTATAAATTAGACACATAGGTTTTTAACAGAAAATCTTATTGGTGTCTGCCCGGATTGAACCCGTGACCTCGAAAGAGTCGCACGGTTTTACCGTTAGTCTATCACAGCTTATTTGTCCTTTTCACTTATTCAATAAATAAGAATCAATTTTCTCAAAAGTCAAATCATTTGTTACCTTTAACAACTCGTCCTCCTCTCCACCCCGCACCACAACTCGCTACAGATTTCACAATTACAATTTCACTTACAAATTCCGCTCTCCTCCTTTCCTTTCGTTATAATGTGAAATTTATAACATTGAAAATTAAAATAAATAGGTGATAAATAAATAAATATATGGGACACTTACTCACACGGTCGTCCGTCCCCAAAGTAAGTAACTTAATACTTGTGTTATGATAGACAGACAACTGGTGAATATATGCTTACATAATTTTAAATACATATAATAATATAATAATAAATCTTTATTGACTCCAAAATGTAACATTCAAACTTTAAACTATACAATTTAAATCGAACTTACAACAAACTAAAATTACTTGAGCACTCGCGTCTAAACTAGGCCTGTATCTTAGACACTAGTAATGATACACCTAGGCTCGAAGAACCAACAATTTTTTGTTAGAAAATGTTGGCCCTCGGTGGGAATCGAACCCACGACACGTGGAGCTGAAGGCAGGGTTACTACCAACCGCGCCAACGAGCCAGTCAAAGAAAATTGCAAACATTCAGTAGCATATGTCTTCATTGGGTGTTGCCAGCTAGTAGCTCGAGCTAGTTAATTTTCTTCGCTCCATATAACACAATAGAATTTCATCTCATTACAGCATTGTGCGTGTGGTCTACTCAACCATAAAGTAACGATATGGCGGTAGAAAATTATATAGTACAAGTAAATCTAAAACCGGTAAAAAAGAGTACCTAGTACTTTACATTCAATTCAATTTTATATTCAAAATTCATTGTTAAAATTTTCATTATTCAAGTATACTTGTAAACAAGTGCTTTTGAATTGTCAACTCAACTCTCTAATCTATACTAATATATAAAGCTGAAGAGTTTGTTTGTTTCAATGCGCTAATCTCTGGACCGATTGAAAAATTCTTCCAGTGTAAGATAGTCCATTTATTGAAAGAGGTTATAGGCTATATAACATCATGCTAAGATGAATAGGAGAGGAGCAGCAATAAAAAATAGTACGAAAACAGCTAAATTTAAAGCTTTCCTTGCATTGGCTTCGTAATCGGTATTAGTTATTCAAACATCATGTATTACAAAATTGTTCCCCTCTAAGAGTTCTAAATAAAAGTCTGCGACAGCATATGTCTAGCCTTTAAGATTAACCTACTCTAACCATTTTTAAGGTTATCAAAAGATTATATTACGGTTTTAATCTTTTCACGCGGGCGGAGCCTCTGGCGATTGGTAGTATTATATAGTCGTATATCTTTATTGAAGAGGAATTCCTAGCATAACTTACGATACAAGCTGATTGGCGTCAAGTTATACCTCTAGGACTTGCTCTTAGCACCTTGACCCGAAGAAAAAACGGAGACTTTCTTTATCTTTATTTTTTTTTCTAAAATTGTATTAGTACATAAAATTTCGTTTCTTTTCTAGTTAACAGTATATTTTGTTACAATATGTTTCCAATACAAGCTCCTTCATAGAGTTGTTCATTAATATGAAAAGCATTGTGGCCGTCATAATGTGTTATTGAGTTGTTGCGAAAGAGTAAATATATTGACCTTGCTTTGGAAAATTGCTTTTTATTTATTGAATAAGCGTAGAGGAAAAATACCATTTTTTATATTCAGAAGGGGATGTAACCTTAACTTCCAGATATTCCTTTTGTCCACTCTATTTGTAAATAGAGTGGACAAAAGGAATATCTGGAAATCCTAAGAGTTCAAAGAAAAGACAAATGACGATCAATATCTTTAGACAACAAGGAGAGTGCGAATTTCGTATAATGCGGGATCTATGGTAAATATTGAGAGCGTTATTAGAGAGATTAGTGAGTGGTGGTAATTGATATTCGGTTTATTAACTTAGTGAGATCAACGTGACGATGTGCTATGTGGGGCTTTAGACGCCCCGTGACTTTTGTTCGATGGAACGATCAGCTAGAATGACGATTGTTCTCTGGATCTTTCCAGTTGTAACGATTATTTTCTAGACTGTAGCCATCTGCAACGACTTTCAGCTAGGCTCTATCTAGAAGTGGTGATTGTTTTTTGAACGTTAACATTTGCGAGTCTGATTACGTTTGTATCTGCTAAGGCCTCACATAGCACATCGTCACGTTGATCTCACAGAATTAATTAACCGAATACCAATTACCATCATTACTCTCTCCAATAAAAACTCCATTTTTTATTCCATAGCATCGCATATCCCAACTATCTCTCAAATTATACGAAATTCGCACTCGTGTTGTCTCAAGATATTGATCGTCATTTGTCTTTTCTTTAAACTCTTTAAATTTCCAGATATTCCTTATGTCCACTCTATTTGTGAGTTCAGGTTACATCCCCTTCTCAATATAAAAAGACGACGATATTCCTCCTTTATTCTTATTCAATAAATAAAAAGCAGTTTTCCCAGAGTCAACCCATTTACTCTTCCGCAACAACTCAAAGAATGACACATAAAAATATGACAGCCACAATGCTTTTTCATATTAATCGCCAACTCTATGAAGGAGGTTGTATTAAAAACATGTTGTAACAATATGTTTAACATAAAATCATTTTCCTTATTTTTAAATTTACATTTTAGGCACTATTTCCCGTTTTTTTATCATGTTGAGTTAGCCTATAAGTAAGCCTATATTTATACAATATATTTTATACTTTGTACTCTGTTGGTTTCCTATTTAATAAATAAAATTTAAAAAAGAATCTTACATATAAACCTAGTACCAAATTATTAAATAACACACTCGGCTGTCCGTCTCCAACACAATTTAATACTTGTGTTATGGACTACTTGATGATATACTTGGGTGACAGACAACTGGTGAATATATTATAAAAACAGTATTATTGCTTTATACTTATTTAATAAATAAGAAGTAATTTTGTAAAAAGTCAATCCATTTATTCTCTATTTCGATTTTTATTTTTAACTATTTAATTGATTGATCTGTTTCTAAATAATTCCTTATATTTTTACGTAACGCGCCATTTTAATTACGCTCTAATAGAGCGTTTACGAAACATTATTTATTATTATTTTACGATACAAGCAGTGTTTTTATGAATACTTAAACGTACTTAATGTTAATTTATTAATTAACATGGGTGAACTAATTACCGGTATGCTATTTCAATCAATATTTATACTAGTATACCGTAGTCCGCAAGTGCGCACGCGACCATAAAGTTTGCATTAATTTTTTAAATAGAAATTACTAAAAAAGAATGAAAGCGCCTGCAATAAAAATAATAAGTCACAAAAAAGTTAAAATATAAGTACCAAATATTGTTTCTGGCAATAAAGAAGATGAAAAATGACGGAAGATAAAAATTATTTGCAAAAAGTATAAGATATATTTTATTTTATTCTGTAAAAATGTATAATAACTTTATGGTAAAAATTCAAATTATATTATGACCACAGACAAAAAATATTAACGTTTTCTGGATGGATCTAACGCTTCTGTTAGGGAAAATTACTCCTGCCGAAAAAAACTAGAAAGAAATTCGATGGTTTTTCTTTTTAAAATATAATTCCTTTAACTATCTATATGGCGTCATTGCTAACTTTTGCAAGGTTGGGCAATATATAAATCTATGACTTCTTTATTTATATTTTCATAAATAGTTTGTTAATATGTCCTTTTCTTGTTTATTTTTAATTGCTCAAATTGATTGTGGAATTTTATTATAGAATAATATATACCAAAAACTTATTCTATAAAAGTAAGCGTTACTCTGCGGAATTCCATAGTACAAAATTCTGGTATGTTAACGAACGCAGATTATAGCAAAATAGTTCTATCGTAACTTATATATCAAAATCCATTTATTTTACGTACTTTTGTAAAATGCAAACAATGAGGTAAGTAAAAACCTATAAAAAAGGTTGTATTGGTTATATAATATTGGTAGGTACTTACATAAAAGTATTAATTTATTGTAACAAGTAACCCTTTGCAACTTTCACATGCTTAATCAGTACATATGGTGCAATGCATCTGAGACCAGTTTTTGCGAACATCTGCGCTTCAATATTTATAGTCAGATTATGGAGTTTATATTTAAAAATACTACAGCTTGCTTGTATGATTAATGTTAATATTATTTAGCATACAAGCTAAAGGTTACGGGTTAAATTTAAATCTAAATTCATTAAAGTAAATTTTTGTTATTCATATTTTTTGTGAGATGACGATGACGATGACGATGAGATTAACTTCTTGAAGCTGAAAACCCTATACGTGTTCGTCGAGGATTTATTTTTTTATTTCTTTTTAAACATATATTTAGAAAAGGAAAGAAAACTTTAAAAAAGCACATGTATCACATAAGGCGGACTTATCCCTAAAAGGGATCTCTTCCAGTCAATCTGTTAATTAATTTTGGTAATCTAAATTATAAAAAGCGATATTATTTCTCCTTTACTTATTCAATAAATAAAAAACAGTTTTCCCAGAGTCAACCCATTTACTCTTTCGCAACAACTCAATGAACGACACATAAAAATATGACAGCCACAATGCTTTTTCATATTAATCGCCAACTCTTTGAAGGAGGTTGTATTAAAAACATGTTGTAACAAAATAGATGAAAAAATGCTACTAATATATAATTACTTAAGATAAATATTTTCTAGTCTGTAATTTAAATACCGAAAGGGAAAGAGAATTTCGGATTGATACTGGTAAATCCACAGCTTAACACCTTGAAAGCTAAATGATCTCTAGTAAGTCAGGGTTAATGGGGCGAATATGAAAACGCTTCCGTGATGATTTTTCCTAAAAATCATTAGTATGTCAAGATATGACGTCACGACGTTATCTGATAAAATTGTATTTTTTAGGATTGTTATCTTAGACGCGTAGGCTGAACTGGCGTCATTTGGTTTTAGATATTTAAATATACCTATTAAGTAGGATAGATTATTTTATGAAGACATTAGTAATTTATAGTTAATGTATGGAACCGGCTATACTCACGTCTTATTCTATCGGGTTAGCCAAACTAGGGAACTGTTCCCGCCGCGATAACGTCGTGTAAAGAGCTCATGAATAAGTGCCCCGGATGGGTTCGAAACTAGTCGGGCTAACCCGATAGAATAAGACGTGAGTACAGCCGGTTCTATACATTAACTATGAATACGACTCACGATAGTTAAAATTTAAAAACATCAGTAATTTCGTATGGATAACTGTTTGGTTAATAGATTAGTACCTGGGTGACCCTTGCTCGATAATTTTTTACAAAATAAAAAAAAACAAATTTCAAAAAAAAAGAAAAAATAATAGCGTAGGTGGAGCTCAATCCTAGGTATTTTCATTTCCCTAGACCCCTTTTCCCTGAATAAGCTACGCCGACATGACAATTTACGGCAAAAATAGTGTTTTATATTCAATGTAAACTTTGGTATTCTTTAATGCCCAAAAACAGGGATAAAACAATTTTTTTTTTAATAAATCCTAGCTAAATCCATTTTTCTCCCACAAAACTCCCTACATGCTGAATTTCAGGAAAATCGTTAGAGCCTTATAAAAATTAAAGATTGATATAAGAAGATTAATGACGGTAAGGATTTATCTTAAAAGATAAGGTGATGAGTCATTTATTTCTCATCCACACTAATTTTGTAATGTAGAATGTCTGGTCTGTCTATAGACCACCCTCATTTCTTAACGAGGTGTCGTAAAATGCGACTATGGTAAGTTGACCAGCCGTGGTCTATCCGGTTGAGTAGATAGATCACCCTCTTTCTTACCGAGGTGTTAAGCTACTAAGGCAAGTTGACGTCAAGCAGGCGGCCGGTCTTAAAATACCTAGCCAAATCGTGGACAACATGTTTATAAAAAGTTATGCCGACCCCCACTTAGAGTGGGATAAGGGCAGGACGATGAGAGAAAGTCTGTCTATCTATCTGTCCCATAACAACCTTTATTTCTACTTACTAAGAATTTCTGCTGACATTTTTCATGAATAAATGATTTAAAGCTTGTCTAATACTATTTGAGAAAAAATAACAATTAATAATACTAAATTTCAAATATTTAACCATGGGCTACAGTTCTGAGCTTTTGGGCTTTTAATTTTTTATTGGCTACAACAAACAAAACGCTTATTATTTAAAATTACATTTTTCCCTATGTATTTTATTTTTAAAATTAATTACAGAATGTCTTTATATACAACATTGATAGCTTTCTTATCATTAGACAATACAAACATGTTTTCTTTAGAGGTTACTCTTAGCTGCTAAATTCGAAGTGCTATAGGGGGAAGCGCGGCCTCCTCGCGGGATTTTAAATCTGTGATATCTCTGAAAATGTTCATTTGAATTACATATTGTAAACGGCCATATTGATCTATATTAAATCATCAATTTATTTAATTGGATAAGGGTTAATGCTGTATTGTATAAAAATTGCTTCAAAAATAGGGCATTATTTTTCGTAAAAAGTAAATGACAAAAATGCTATTGTGGGTTATCCATAACAGATAGACATATACCATCGCGGACTTTTCTGTAGACCTTTTCAAGGTGTACAAATACTTAGTACATTATTTTGATCTCATAGGGTTTAGCCTGCGTTTGCAATGTAAACGGAAAAAAATGTAATTATTTACAGAAACCTCAAAAATTACAGTATTTCTCTACTCCGTATTAAATGTTATTATACATACAAACCTTCCTCTTGAATCACTCTATCTATTAAAAAAAACCGCATCAAAATCTGTTGCGTAGTTTTAAAGTTTTATGCATACATGGGGATATATGGACAAACAAAGAATGCGACTTTGTTTTATAATATGTAGTGATAAAACGCTCACCTCCTAGTACATACTCAATTGCTGGTGCACTTACCTTAAATGGCTCACCATCTACCGCATTTATTTCTCGCCACATTATTCAAACAACTTCACCAATGAGACAAGTCAAATGAATAAACTAATCACAAGTGAACCCGGCGGGGTGAACAGTCTGCAGGTCAGGTTCACTTTGAGGAGACAATGGCTCGAAGGGCGCGAGGACCTCTCCTCAGAAGGTTAAAGGAGCAAGGGCGGGTAGCTACCTCCAACTAAAAGTACCAACTAGCAAAAATACGTCGATATATGTAGCGATTTATAGAGTCATATCTCAGGACATATCTGAGATATGACTAAAGTTCAGTTCAGAAAAAATTCTAGCTGAAATATCCGAGCTGTGAGAACATGCTACTATTACCATAGTCACAGGTTTGAACCCCGAGTTGGCATCATTAAGTTTTCTATTTAAACTTATATATAAGTAAGTAGCGGCCTGTTACCCACCCACATCTCCGTTTTTGGAGAGAAGGGTTGGAGCTATAACCTACCACGCTGCTCCAATGCGGATTGGTAGGTTACACATATCCCCAGTATTCTCTAGAGACAGGTTTCCTCACGATGTTTTCTTTCACCGAAAAGCGTGTGATAAATTGCAATTATCAATTAGACACATAAGTTTTAACAGAAAAACTCATTGGTGTCTGCCCGGGTTTAAGCCTGTGACCTCCTCGTAAGAGACGCACGGTGTTACCGCTGGGCTACCACAGCTTTTTAAACTTATATGCCTAATTGATATTTAAAATGTATCTCAGGAACTACTGGACCGTTTTGAGAAATTATTAGAGTGTAAGATAGTCCATTTACAGAGGATAGGCTATAGGCTATATAACAAGGAATTAGATAAATAGGTGATAAGATGAATAGTACAGGAGCAGCAATAAAAAATATTATGTAACGTTTTCCTTGCGTGCGCTAAGTAAATGGTAATTAAAAATCATGTATTACAAAATTGTTCCCCTCTAAAAGTTATGTGTACACATCATGATTTACGATATAAGGAATCACGTTAAAATATTAAAATATATATAACTAAAGAATTTAAAAATTACTTTTAACAATAATAAATTAGACAAACTGAGTAAAGTGTGCTTTAAATTGTGTTTAAATTTAAATTGTGCTTTAAATTTTAAGTGTGCTATAAATTGTTTTTGCTTTTTATAATTGTTCAAATCAAATCAAAATAATGTTTATTCAAATAAGCTCTTTCAAGCACTTTTGAATCGCCAAGGATCAATATGAATAATGAAGCTACAACTGGTTTGGAATGTTGCTCTTACCGAGAAGAACCAGCAAGAAACTCGGCGATCAATCTTTTAAATATCTTCAATTTTACATTATTAAACCGCAGTCTCGTTAGAAGCTGAAAGGATCTTCAAATCCAGGCTTGTTATCAAATACGTCCAGAGAAGTATTTTTAACAACAGAATCACAGAACAGTATGTTCTGAGATAAGTATAAATTTCTCTTACAACATAGCACTTTCATAGTTTATGAAGGGTTTATTCTCAAATACTGCAGTGTTAATAAACCGAGTTTGATTAGCCGAAGCGGCCACAACGGGAGCACTTGTTCTGAGTAATGCGAATAGAGATTTATTTGCATAATTAACGATGCCCTCGCACCAACAAGCTCCGACTTATAGTTAAGAACACCATTTTATTACGATACCAATTAAAAAAAAATCTAATGAAAGTATTATTTTGCTATAATCCGCGATAAAAGAGAATATATGTAATGTTATTCGTACTATTCGTTCTCATACCTGATACATGCAGAATTTGTTAAAACTCATGCACTACAACAGTTGTTTCACCAGCAAAGCGAATCGCAAAGCAAAAGCGGCTTGCGATTTTGTCGTGGAGTCTATCTCGTGACGATGCTTCGGTTACAGAGCGAAACAATTGTTGAGATTGTGGTGGTGAATGTGTGCAGTGCTTGTGTATTGTTCTGTTATCGGTGACGGGTAGTGCATGAGTTGTTACAAATTCCACATGTATCAGGTATGAGAACGAATAGTACACTCTACATTGAGCATTAGATATATTTTCTTTTATCGCGGATTATAGCAAAATAATATTTTCATTAGTTTTGTATTATGGACCTCCGCAAAGTAACGCCTCATTCTATAAATTATTTAATACTAATTTAATTTTTTATCTATACAAATTATATAACAAATCCCCAAAAGCAGTGTGTATATTATCGATTTCCTTTCACGCGGGATTTACGCGGGAAAAACTTTGTGTCCATCCAGTCAAAGCTAGTATTTGATAAAACTAAGTATTGTGGTATAATTTTCATAACCACATCATAAGTAAACATGTCTTCAAATAAAAAACCAAAGTTATGATAGAATTATTATGCTATAATCCGCGTTTATTAATAATCCTATGTACTGCTAAGTGTAGGAAGCAGACAACGTTCACATACCTTACACATGCGGGAGTAGTGGAGCCTATCCCCTGATACTGCGGTTACGGGGCGAAACGATTGTTGTGATTGTCATAGACAATATGTGTAGTGTGTTGGTGGTAGTGTTTTGTGAGAGGTGTGGTAACTAATCCTGTACTATATATAAAGTATGAAAAATATACAAATTTTGTAAATGAACAAAAACATTATTATCATGATATTTCTTATGTAAAAATAACCTAGAAAGTTTGCTGTATATCTAAAGCTCAATCTGATTGGTAGCACTTAATATTTAAATCATCCAAGATCATAAACTTCATAAAGTTTTTTTCTGTCTTAAGCAAATTTAATTATGGCGGGAGTCATACAAAAGTAATTCTGGGGATTAAAAAGAAAATTGGTCTTAATTTAATGTAAGCAGTCGTAGCGTCAGATGGCTGAGAGCTCGCGGCGGTCCACGCGAGGACTCTACAATCATTCAAAGTTGGTGAATGTCACCGTGGGGGGGAGGTTGCCGAGAGCGTCGTCGCGGGCGTGGGGGGGAGTCAGATTCGCGAGGAGGCTTCCGCGGGCGGGGTCAGCGACCTCGGGGCCGGCGGGCGGCGGGGCGCGGGCGCGGGCGGCGGCGGGCGCGCCAATGTCAGGGCCGGTGCAGCGGTCAGCTGACGTCTGGCGGCGCGCGGGGGACGCGTCGCCGGCTCCGAGGTGCAGTCGAGTCTCGCACTCCGCTGGAGACACACGTCTCTCGATACCGCGCCGCGCTATAAATAGGAGCGGGCGGCGTCGCCGCGCGCTACTCCGGAACCGGGGCTGTTCCATGCGAGTCAGGTACCTGAAGTAGCGCGCGGTGCCTCCGCTCGCGTCGTCGCCCACGGACGGACGGAGCAGCGCTAGCGGCCGCCGCACGCCCATTGTACTTCATCAGGTGCTCTGGTGATAATGGTTCCAGGCGCTTGTTGGAGTACACTTACCGTGTCGGCGGTTTTCGTCGGTGCGGTGCACGCGGACGCACGTGGTGCGGCGAGCGCGTGGCGGCGGGCGGAGCGGCGCCGGCGAAGGTGAGCCGAGGGCCGTGGGCGAGGAGACAAAGAGGCGCGGTGAGTCACGCGTTAATCACGCCGGTTGATGACCCGCCGCGCACCCCCTCCCTTGCTGCACCCTCGCGCTAAAAATTCGTCCCCGAGGCCTACACGAATCGCACTGGTCATCGAACTCCATGCCGAAAGGCTGAACAAAGGCGGCTCGAACTGGTTTTCGTATTTTTCGTCGGCGACCGACCGCCGCCGGCGCCGTTTTCCTCTACGATTCTTATGAGCCTAAGTACGCGCGCTGCGACTGCGACTATCGGCCGTGCGGGCCGAAGGCCCTTTAAAAGTGAAACTGGAGGTCTTTCAAGGTATTTAAGTCTAGACGATAATGATACAATGTCGCCGTCACGGCTCAGGATGAGGTTCGAGAGCGGGTCTATTTATAAAAACGAGTGTAAAACGATTTGCGGTAATGATATTTTTTGTTGGAGAAGCGAATTTCGCACGAGCGTCACGTTCGGATATTTCATTCGCCATATCGCGGTGTTCGACCGGTCGTCGCTGTCGACGATTCGCTATTGCTAATTGCCACGAATCGAAACTTTATGGCCTTATTTCGAGAGTCAGAATTGGCTTAATTTCCATCATAATGAATTTGCAAAGATGTTAAATGCAATCATCCAATAAAAGTACAAGTCTCGGCTGGTTGAGTCATTGGAATGCTTTTAATTGTCAAGTGATCGCCGAGGATGCTTCGTGTTAGATTTCAATTTTAATTATAATTAAAGTGAAACTAGACGAAGTTATCTCTATTGCAATTTTATAGCAACTTGTATTTTCCGTTCGGTTCCTCATCTTCTTAATCTTTAGATCTGCAATTAGATATCTAAAATTTGAATAATTACAAAAAAAAAATTAGCACCTTTAATGAGATATAAACAAAAGAAATATAAGTACTTATATAAAGTTTAGTTTAAACTTCACTAATTTTATTTATTTACAGCAAAAATGTACAAGTTATATACATATATCTTACTTCACTTGGCAGTGAAAATGAAAATTTTAATTTTGTATAATGCAAACGATACATTATTTTACTTATAAATTCCTTTTAAAGCTTGCGTTGTTATTTGGAAAAACCAAAAAGCATTCATATTATCCTGTTGCCGCAGATGGCCATGACCGTGCCTTCTGCTCCGTGGGTCGAGGGTTTGATTCCCGTCGACGGCCAACATTTTCTATAAACCATTGATTAATTCTTCTTCTTCTGGGTGTATATACTATGTATTTAAGTATGTATCTAAATTTATATAAGTATATATTAACCAGTTGTCTGTCACCCATAATAAGTATTAAGTTGCTTACATTGGGGACGGACTACAATGTAAAGTGTCCCACATATTATACTCGTATAAAAAAAAATCAATTGTCCAAAATCCACAAATGACCTATTTATAGTTTTAAATTAAGTATGTAAGTAAGACTTAAGAAGCTGTTTGCATATATTTTATTATCTTTGTTTATTGTTTTTTGTTGTTTTGGGACATTAAGGTTGCGTGCACAGAAATTTAAGTAATTAAGTTATTGTTTAGTTTGCCTGTTGCTTTAACCTTAATTTGGCTGAATTAATTTGATTTTATAACGTTGTCTTAACGTTGTCTTGTTGTGTTACCTGTTGAGTTCACGTTAACCTATTGATGATTATTATTATTATTACTTTTTTTTTTCTTAATCTAGTTTAGCCACACTGTATCCGATTTATTACTTATAACTAGTATAAACATTGTATCACAATTTTCTTGAAAGTGCTTTATTGGAAGAGCGCGATTTGATACATATGTATAGTTTAACAAATTTTTAAAGGTAGTATAGTTTTCCAATGCTAATCTGTAAATTTGAAACATTTTTGCTATCGGTTTAAAAAGGGCAGAATCATTCAACAGGTAAAAAATATGTCTCGATGCAAAGGTCCCCAAAAGCTGTATGTGATTGATTGATTGATTCTCAAAATCTTCGGATATTTGTATGGTTTTTACCAAAGGATAGCGCAATTCTTGGAGAATGTTTAGTTTAACATTATTTTTGAACTTCCGCGGGAAAAACTTTGAAATGCTAATTTCCACGTGGGAGGAGCTGGCATAGATAGTAAATGATCAAAATGTTTAGATTTCGCTAATTTTCGACTTTACAAAAGATTGCTATGTCACAATGTAACTTAGTAAATAAGTAAGAAGCGGTCTGTTACAATCCCACTGCTGAGAATAGGCCTCTTCTCTACGTTTAAAGAGGGGTTTGTTGGACAGAAGGAAATGTAACTTAGTATAACAATATTTTGAATAGAGCAACCGCCTAGTTTCTTTTCGGTAGAAGCAATTTTTCCAACCAGTAGTAATGTCGATTCTTGTTTATATATTTACTTGAATAAAGATTTTGGGTTGAGATGAGTTGAAATAACGGACTCAAAATTAAGTTGGTGATTATTAGTACAAAAATCTTAGAATGACTTAGCACTTCTATAGGTTGCTATGGTGGTGGGAGATGACCATAAAAACAAGACCTCTATACTAATATTATAAAGAGGAAAAATTTGTATGTATGCGTGTAATTTTTTCACACAAAAGCTACTGGACCGATTTCGATTAATTTTTCACCATTGGAAAGCTGCAACTTTACTGAGCAACATAGGCTATATTACATTAAAAAAATAGGTGTCCGTTATAAAATGTAATGTGTCAAAAATTAGTCATAAAAATCTGTCATCTCATGCGCTGCGGAAACTTTTATATATTGATGATATATTTAACAAAAAATAAATCTATAGTCCGACTTAGTAGACTTTCCACTGCCATGAGATCGGTATGTACGCGGGTGAAACCGCGGGATATTACTAGTCTTCTTATACAAAGGCTTAAAAATATAACAATAGGCAGTATTGGTATGTAACATATTCGGGATATTTAGATAAGCAAGGTTTCCCTTTACTGAAAAGCGTGATTGCAAAAAAATTGCAATTATCAATTAGATATATAATTTCAGAAATTCCAACGGTGACCCAGGGTTTGATTAAATTAGATACACGTGGTATAAACTTTCTTTGATATGTACTTGGGTGACCGATCTTGCTCGGTAACTTGTCATAAGATTTAAAAAAATAGAAAAAAAAGAAGGTCCCTATAAATGTGGGATTTGAACCCAGGTTTAGAACATTTCCTGTCCGCCCGTTACCCATCGGCTATCGTAACATTACGTTCGACAACTAAAACCTTTTATTACAATTCTACATTTATGTAGATTTGAATTAATTGTATGTTGCTGCCATTTGTAATCCTACTTATTATAAGTAAAGTAAGTAAGTAGAAATAGAAATAATTTTTATTTGACCAAAATACAAATAAAAGAAATACAAAAGAAAAGATAACAAATTGAATGATGATCAAATATAGGTCCACCCTCAGCGCAAAGATTGCAGCGAAGCTGCAAAGCTGGTTTTCAGGGTGAACCTAATGTGACGTAATGGACATGCTTACGAATTCTTAATATTTAACATCTAGAAAACTATTCAACATATTCTTACATACAATTATATAACATTAAACGAGCAGCTTAAATGAAAAGAATAAAAAAAATACAATAAAAAAGAAAGAAATAATCACAAATAATAAATACAATAAATACACTCCATAAAATACACATATTTCGTACTACACATACACAACAGTGGAAAAAAGAAAGCATTTATAAAACACGTTACACGCGAAATACAGTCGCGAAGTAGCGGCCTGTTACTATCCAACTGCTGAGAATAGGCCTCTTCTCTCCGTTTTTTGGAGAGAAGGATTGGAGCTAAGACCTACCACGCTGCTCCAATGCGGATTGGTAGGTTACACATGTCACGATGTTTTCCTTCACCGAAAAGCGTGTGATAAATTGTAATTATCAATTAGACACATTAAAAAAATTCAATTCAAATATATTCAATTTGAATTTTTGTACTTTTTTAATGCCCCAAAACAGGGATAAAATGTTTTTTTAAATAAAACCTAGCTAGTTCGATTTTTTCACCTCCAAAACAACCTAAATGCTGAATTTCAGGAAAATCGTTGGAGTCTTATATATACATACATGATTAACTCATTTAAATATTAAAGATTACAATCTGTATCTAAGCTTAAGTAGGTTTGAAAATAATAAGTGAATATGAAACTTTATAACTCATCAGCGAATGTCGTACATTGGCTTTCTTGTTAATCGATGACTAATCCGATTGCGATCTGATTTACCGATGAAATTACTAGCTTGCATTTTCTAGACTTCTATGATTTTAATTTAAAAGTCATTATGGGTCATAGATAAAATAAATAGAGGTAAAAGAAACATACTGGATTCGTGTAATTGTATCCTAATAAACTATATTGACAGTTTTGCCGAGATTTTTTAAATTTTCAAATATCTGGTGATCACGGTAAATCATAAAAAAACATGACATTAGCATGGAGATATTTTGTTTTCTTTATAAATAACTAGATTTACCCGCAACTTCGGTCGTGTGGACGGCTGTCGCCTGATAGGTTGTTAATAAATAGCGCTTTTCAATGTCATCTTATTCTTGTAGAATTAACAGCCTATTTATTAACATTTTAAGCCTATATATTACCCAGGTATATAAGGAATAACTGTACCAAATTTCATCGATATAGGTTCAGCGGATTCGCCGTGAAAGAGTAACAAACATACATCCATACTCACAAACTTTTGCATTTTAGTAGGTACCTGGGTGACTGATCCTTAAACAACAAGGAAAACAGCGATAAAACGATATTTTTTTAAATAAAACTTAGCTAGATCGATTTAGCACCCCTGAAACCCTCTACATCCTAAATTTCATGAAAATCGTTGAAGCCGTTTCTGCAATTCAGCCTTACCTAAACCTTCCGGAAGAATAGTACTATCTTTTAGATTTTGAAGAAACCGACGACGTACAGGCAGCTTTTGGGGATTGTTTTATACAGGAATACATATAGATATTCCCGAACATTCTTTTTAAGTGGCAAGATTCTAATAAAAATCGTACAAAAGCGTTTGAATAAGTAAATCTACACTCAGGCAAAACTATACGCTTTTTACCTTTTATCTACACAGATCTATTTTGTTAAGTTAAACGGTTGGCCGGTCCTTTATCTTTTTTTGGATGCCTTCGCCGTGACTTTCTGTTATTTTTGTTTCAGACAGCCAATGGCGTCACTAGGCTCTCGTTTTGTTCTTGCCCTCGATGCATTAGCAATACCATGTTGAGTCACTTGGTGAATGGGTTTTTTTTATTCAGATTTCTATTATCGGCCTTAAGTTTCGACCTTGCTAGGCAGAATAATGAGTACTGAGAAGTTTTCGACTTCAAAATACTTCTGGGTATACGGTTAAATCGATTAGTAATTTCGTGTTAAGGAAAGAGGTTTTGTGTTAGGAAAATAGTAGAATTCAAGAACCCTCTCGCTTGTAAATACAACTAAAGAAAATTCTCAGCATATGAGAGGTATAAGATAAGATAAGATGTTTCGGATTTCGTATTAAGTGCGAAATGTTTGAACTAATTTTAACATTCATTCGTCAAGGATCAATTAGATTTAATAATGCTACCACTGGTTCAAAATGGTTCTCTTATCGAGAAAAACCATCAAGAAACTTAACGGTCAATCGTTTAAACATTTTCAATTAACATTATTTAACCACAGTCTTTTGAATTTGAAAGAATTTCAGAATTTGAAAGGATTTTCAAATCACATATTTCTTACACTTAATTTAAATTTTTTAGCGATTACCAAGAATGAATTGGTAACGTATATAAGCGATCACATCTTCTTCTCCTTCAAATCTTCCGTCCTATATGTTTTTTTTTCGAATTGACAATATGCTGTTAGCATTTACGGCCTTTATAAATGCAAAATATGGGCGGGACAGGTAAATGCAAAATATAGTGATTAGAACGCAGAGGTTTGGCTAGGCGTCGGTGAACATCGCAAGTGAAATAGATATTCTTACATTTGCGTCATAGTATATTTTTATAATATATATATATATGATAGCAATAAGAGCAGTATCATTTTTGTTCGTGAAAGTATACAGAACTAGTATGTCCAGTCCAGTTCGCCGAGCTTACTTGTAATTTAAAGGTATGAGTGGTAAAAAACTGTCATTGACAGTTAGAAAAAAACATTCGATTGCCACCAAAGATCATCGGCTGGGTCATTCTAAAGATTGTCTGAAAATATCAATAATGGTCCAGCCGTTACGGAGTCTATAAAGGACATACACACACAGTAAGGCACTTCGGTAAGAAAGAGCGTTGTCTATTCTATTCAGCCGGATACCACACGCTGGGTCAACTTACCTTAGTAGCCTTTTACGACACCTCGATTACAAATGAGGGTGGTGTTTTCTACTCAGGCGAGTCAACTTATCTTAGTCGCCTTTTACCACACCTCTGTAACAAATGAGGGTGGTCTATACTATTCAGCCAGATACTACAAAGCGAGTTTTTATGTTTACGTATTTATTTATTAAATTATATATGTATATATTTTACAGTTGTCTGTCACGCATAACACAACTATTAAGTTACTTTGGGGACGGACGACCGTGTTTGTAATTGTCCCATATATCTATATGGTTGTTCTTCTAACAATATAATAATATTCGCATCGTGATTTAAGTGAGTGGTAAGTTATATGGTAGGAACAGCGAGTTCACTGACCTGTTGGATTCAGTTAGGCCTTTAACATAATTAAAACGTCTTTTATCTTCATTAATGGCTTTCATTATAAAACGGACGTAATTTTAGCAGCTATTTAATATGTAAATGTGGTCACTTGTTAAGTATAAGGTGGAAATTATTTGTTGCCACCGATTCCGCTTGCCTAGGCCACGTGTAATGATTTCATTATTTTGAGACTTAAATATCATAAATTTTTAATACTGAATTGTTTATACATTAAATAAAGAAACGTCCTGCGGTATGGAATATCATAAGAAGCATTTATTCAGACCAGAACTTAGGAAAATGGCTTGGGAAGACTGCAGCAACGCGCGTTCTATGCCCAGAAAGCCGACACCATGTGGGTATTATAGTATAAAGATTTAAGCATACATAGGGATATAGGGACATGTGGACAGACACAGAAAGCGACTTTGTTTTATACTATGTAGTGATTTTGCACGCGTTCAACGCGCGTTAAGCTTTCATTTGTGAACTTGCTTTAACACGTTACTTGCCTTGACGTATTTGACTTGTCATTTCCAATGACTACAATATTACTGTTTTAAAATTGACAGTATATAGATAAAGATAGGTGTTATCACGCGTCATTAGTGCTTTAACTATCACGTGGTGATAACCAATGACGATAACGTAGAGTTACACCATCCAGAATGATGTTAAGGCACTTTAGTGTTTATAAAATGATTAAAAGTGCATTGATCTCTGTTTAATCAACTTTAATAGATGCCCCAATTATTCTCCTGCCCTTATCCCGCTTTAAGTGGGGTCAGCACAACATGTTAGAAACATGTTGTAACATGATTCGGCAAGGTGTTTTGCGACTGGCCGCCTGCCTGACGTCAACCTTAGTCGCCTTTTACGATACCTCGGTACGAAGTGACGGTGGTCTCTTCTACTCAGCCAAATATCACATGGCGCGTCAACCTACCTTAGTCACCTATTACGACACCTCGGAAATGACGGTGGTTTATTCTATTGAGCCGGATACCACACGGCGAGCCCCAAATGCGAAGTAAACGAATAGTTGCAAACACAACTAAGATGGCGTTGATTATATGACTATTAAATATAAATAATTATTAAATAATAATATGAAATAATATTTAACAGTTTTAAGATTTTATTGTTAAATATTTCTAATAATAAAGATATTAGAGTTAAACTTGATTCTTTTTCCAAAATCGATTATTTTTTTGTCATCACTATTGTGTGTTACGCTTATCTATATGCTATATGTTTGTCTATGCTAAATAATGACATACTATAAAAACCAGCTGTTTAACATATAAGAAATTCATAACCTCACTTTTACTAAATCTTTTATAACATTGCTATTAGATTGACAAAATAAGCCAAATTTTGTGTAATAGTTAATTAATAAAAAGCCATTAGTTCCATTTTCATCTTTTTACATATTGGGCCTAAAATTGTATAAAAGCATATCAAAATTTGCTTGTTCGGGAGGTTATTGTCGAATTACAAATGATAATAGAGAAACCATAGAGTTTGCTCTCTGTTTATATCCCCTTTTTGTTAGATTGAGCAAAAAAATGCTGTAGGCACGTCGCGTTGCCACTTATTGTGTTTAAAAATAAACCACGCATGTATTTTTAACACTTAAATCACGTGACCGGACGGTCGAATTAAAAGTCAATTATATATAGGCATTTTGAAATGCTCTATAGCAGAGGTTCCATCGCAAACCACTTTGAGGTGGGATCAAAATAATCGATCTTTATAGTAGTCGATTATTTTGTTCTTATAATCGACTTTTATAGTAGTCGATTATTTTGTTCTTATAATCGATTTTTATTAATCGATTCTACAAACAACAAACAACTACGAACAAAATCGATATATAGTGTTTAGACACTATATATCGATTTTGTAAACGAACATATTAATTATTCTCTTTTTTCAGTTTTTTAAGATAAGAAACGCATTTTTAGATAACACAAATGTAGCCAAACTAGAAATTGTAATCGAATTTTGCAAACAACTCAACAAATACATTATAATTTTTTGTACCAAATTTACCATATTAGTACTATATATTTTATACAATGATTAATATTTAAAAAGTAATTGTAATCTATTTGTTCGATACAAATTAATCGATTTCTTACAAATCGATTTATTTCGAAGAAACAAATATTTGTTATTTAATCATCGATTTTTTCCAATTCAATTCTCATCCCTAGTGAAAACCGATTTGT
Organism: Morpho achilles; assembly: GCA_947086495.1. NCBI lineage: Eukaryota > Metazoa > Arthropoda > Insecta > Lepidoptera > Nymphalidae > Morpho > Morpho achilles. Next base: position 15,802,255 of record CAMTZB010000021.1, on the reverse strand, counting down.
CATCATCGTCATCATCATTATCCACCTGCCCTTATCCCACAACATGTTATTAACATGCTGTCACATGATTTGGCTGCGTTTTTACGACCGGCCGCCTGCCTAACGTCGACATACCTTAGTTGTATTTTACGACACCTCGATAAGAAAGAGGGTGGTCTATTCTACGCAGTCGAATACCACAAGGCGGTATGACTCAATGAAAATATGAATTATGAACTATATCCTGATAACCAAACATGCATCTCGCTCATGTCTGCTTGCTATTAAGCTAAAATGAGTGAGACAAAATGATTACTGTTAGAAATAAATTTAAATTCGCATTAATAATTTAATTAGATAAAAACTAATTATACCCATAAATCAACAAGAAATAAAAGCTAATTTATTTGTAAGAAAAAGGAATAATGAACGAATAACGACGCACGACTACATTTTTTTCATTTAATTTATTTAAATATAAATATAATGGCGGACAGAATACAAAGCTGTTGTAATTTTAACAAACTAATTTCAAATAACTTTGTATCTATACTTATTATAAAACAAAGTCATCTAAAGCAGTGTGTGTATTTGATCGATTTTCTCAAAATCTACTCAACGTATTTTTGGACGGTTTTTAAGAAAAAATGCGCATTCCTTGAGTTATATATTTTTTTATTAAAAGTACAATTACATTAGAATTTGCTATTGAAATTTATCACACGATTTTCGAAGGAAAACATCGTGTGGAAACCTGAATATTTAGAGAATTCTGGGGATATGTGTAACCTATCAATCCGTATTGGAGCCGCGTGGTAGGACTAAGCTCCATTCTAGCAATTCTTGAGGAAGTTTTAAGTTAATAGTGCATTCTCAAAATCGCTTAACCAATTTTGATTAGACTTTCACTGGAAGATGTCGTGGAGTGTTTCTCTTAATGATGCTTTAGTTGTGGGGAAAAGATTGTGGCAGTGTATGTGCGCAGTACTTGTGTTTTTTGTGTTATGGGTTTTGGGGGACAAAAATCGATCTAGATAGGTTTTATTAAAAAAATTGTTTTATCCCCGTTTTTGGGCATTAAAAAATAGTACTAAAATATACATTGAATATATAAAACACTATTTTTGCTGTAAATTGTCAAGTCGGCGTATCTTATTCGGGGAACGGGTGGTCGCGTAAAATGAAAATACCTAGGATCAAGCCACCTTCCACCACCTACCACCTAACAAATTACTTTTTTCTTTTTTTTAAAGTTTCTTTTTTTTTTTGTAAAATTACCTAGCAAGTCAACCAGGTATTTGTTTTAATCAAGTATTATAGAAAAATAATATTTGTATTACTTATGTAAAACACACACACGGTCGTTTGTCCCCAAAGTAAGTAACTTAATACTTGTGTTATGGGTGACAGACAGCTGGTGAATATATACTTATAAATTTTTTAAATACATACTTAAATACAAATATACACCGAGGCTCAAAGACCAACAAATTCATTTATAGAAAATGTTGGCCCTCGGCGTGAATCGAACCCGCGACCCGCAGATTTGAAGGCAGGGTCACTACCCACTGCTCCTACGGGCCAGTTAAGTCAGTTAGTAATTATTAACACTAGTTAGAAGTTGAATTTTAGAACAACCTATTAGTATATAAGCTCAGCGTAATTCAATTAAGGAATGATTTGTTATTCTTATAAGTAACCGAACATATTAAATTCATTAGGCGTGCGTTTCTACACAACACGATAGATTTCTAACGTTGTCATGCGAAACATCAACATGCCACATAATTCAGTCGTAAATCGTTTCCATAAAATTTCAACACATTTGTGAATAATTAATGTATAGAAACAGTCTATACTCACGTCTTGGACGTTACGTCGTTTAAGCTGTGAGTAAAGTGAGTATATATAATTTACATTAAATAATAATATACTAAATAAACCTTCCAAAAGTATTGCATTATCTTTAAGTAAAAACCGTACAAAAATCGGTTCAGTCGATTTTAATAAAATCGATCAGAGCTTTTGGACTTTGTTTTAAAAGAAGTAAATCTTTAATGAATATAATTAATGACTCTTGGAGAAGACTCGAACGATTTTCGTGAAATTCAGCACGTAGGGGGTTTTAGGGGAATAAAATCGATCTGGCTAAGTTTTATTTAAAAAATAATGTTCTATCCTTATTTTTGGACACTAAAAAAACTGCTAAAATAGAAAGCAAATGAAATTTTTGCCTGTCAAACGTAATGCTAAGATAGCCTAATGGTATCGGGCGGACCGAATAAGTTCGAAACCAGGATTCGAGTTATTCATGTATGTCACCAGCGCTTTCTTTCTTTTTAATTTTTTTTAAATTAAAAAATAATTACCGAGCAAGGCTAGGTCACCCAGGCACTTATATTTAACCAACATATCGCACTGCGTATTAAATAATAAGTAATAACTAAGTATGTTATAAAAACAAACGATATTTGTCCTTTAATATTCAATAAATAAAAAAACATATTTTCCAAAAGTCAGCCCATTTAATCTCTTTCAACAACTCAATGACACATAAAGACAGCCACAATGTTTTTTTTATATTACTGACCAACTATATATAAGGAGGTTGTATTAGAAACATGTTATAACAATATAAAATGGGAATCAAATTATTCAAGACTTTCAATCATCATCAATTTCCTGCCCTTATCCCACTCTAAGTGGGGTCGGCACAACATGTTATAAACATGTTGTCACATGATTTGGCTACATATTTTACGACCTATCTGACATCAACTTACGTTGTATTTTAAGACACCTTGATAAGAAAGAGGGTGGTCTATTATACTAAACCGGATACCCACGGTGAGTCAACTTACCTTAGTCGCCTTTTACGACACCTCGGTAAGAAATGAGGGTGGTACTATTCTACTCAGCCGAATACCACACGGCGAGTCGACTTACCTTAGTCGCCTTTTACGACACCTCGGTAAGAAATGTGGGTGGTACTATTCTATTTAGCCGGATACCACACGGCGTTATTCAATCCTTTCAATACTGACTATTTTAACTACTAATACTTATTTTAATTAAATATTGATTACAATTTTTCTTGTAGCCAATACATTTCAGAAGTTCGACGTTTAAAATCGCGAAATACTAATACCGTATAATGACCTCCGTTCAAAGTAGCAACAAGATGGCGGGCACCACAGATACGCCAACTTGTTTTTAAGGACGTTTCGAGGTTATATAATAAAAATTCCCCTGTCTTCACCCTTCGGGTCGTAGGAGGGGAGCCGCCCTCCGTCTGCCGACCTTCCCCAAGACCTTGCGTGCGCTAAGGTCAGGCCTTAGACGTGGGACATTAATATTTATCTCGGCCCAAATGGATCTAGACGAATGTTGCTAGGGCGAATAATTGTTGCGCGATCAATTTAATGTTAACTTTTGCTGTTGCCAACACTGTAAATAGTAATTGTCGTTTCATTAGCATATTTATTGCTATTGTGGGCTTATTTGACATATCGTTTTTTTGTTGAATGACTTGACAAGAATAAATGGTTATTTAGTATTTCTTTTTAATTACGTTTAACTTATTGTTACAACTTGTTTGTACATTGTATATTTTAATCATCATCAAAACGCGAAACGTAGGAAAAACTAGGAACCAGTCATTTAGGTTGGGAAATATTATCGTAAGAGAAAGAATTTTGCCATTTATTTTAATGTGAGATATGTAGTAGTACTTCAAATCAGTGCGGTACTAAGTTTATTTTTTTCAACTTTATTTCAATTAAAGTGGTTATAATTTTAAATTAAATCAGATTAGTAGTTTTAACACCTGTGTCCTCTTACTATGAAGATAAAAATTGAAGCTTTAACGTACTGTGATGATCTAAAGCTAATTAGTAAATGTAGTTAGATTAAGATTAATTTAATGAATGGACCGTTGGCGCAGTTGTAGTGACCCTGCCTTTAGTTCCGCGGGTCGCGGGTTCTATTCCCGCTAAGGGCTAACATTTTCTATAAATGAATTTGTTCGTCTTCGAGTCTGGGTGTATATTTGTATTTAAGTATGTATTTAAAAATATATAAGTATATGTTTTGTTTTTGGGCATAAAAAATACAAAAATTGAATATATAGAACACTATTTTTGTCGAGAACTGTCAAGTCAGCGTTGCTTATGCGGGGAACGGGTGGTTTCTAGAAATCAAAATACCTAGCATCGAGCCCAACATACACAATTATATTTTTTTTTCATTTTATCATTGCTGATACAACGTTATTCAACCTTGGAAAGTATACGAGGACATCCTAATACAATGACACGGCGATGTAAAAAAACAACGTTATCAGTAAATTGGCGAACTGAATACATTAATTGGCGTGGGTTCCGGAATTCCACTGTATTTTTGTTCTTCCGACACAGCCGATGGTCCCACGAGAATGTTTGAATAGTCATACGGAAAAAAACGTATGCAAAATAGATATGAGGTGGTCAAGGTTGTATTTGGTCGCGATAATTCGTCTATAGGCACACCATTTGCACGTTTCGAATGATGTACATCATTTTATTGAATGCTGGGGCTGGAGGTTTGGATGTCTGTAGTGTACGACGGCTAATAAGTAAACGTATTGTCGGAACAATATTATTGATACCATAGACAATACATTACAAGCTGGCTATAGAAACTCCCTTATTTGTATAAGCCGATGATAAGTAGAGTAGACAGAGAGAGACGATTCAAAAGCTAGGTTTATAAGTTTACTTGCAAAAAGAATATTTAAAATTTGAATTTAAATAGACAACTCTATGATCTTTCTAAAACGCATTTACTTCGCAAAAGGTATGTATTTGTACGATTTTTATCCGGTTTTATGGAAGAAGAGTACAATGTCACTCCGTAACACGTAATGGCTTTTTATTTACAAAGCAAGTTAAAAAAGAAAACAATTGTCAATTTGCACGCTAATTTCCCATTTCGAAAAGCTTTCAATTAATAAGGTAATGCACCTGACCGACTATTGTATATTAAAAAAAACAAACTGAACAAAACCAATTCTTAATTAAAACAAATTGTGTTTATTGGCTGAATATTTTAAATCGGATCGTGTAAAAATATTTTTGCCGCTTCGTTGAATTCCTTCAATAAGTTATTATAAAGTTATAGATAAATAATTTAAAAAATCATAGGAAAATAAGTAAAGAATAATCTTCAGAGTTTATCAAACACAGATTATCATATGTAAAGAGTATATTGGACAAACATGAATAAGAAAATTTTCACTGTTTTGAAGCACCACTTGACATTACACAACATTTTTTTTATTAATTTATTATCAGATTAAATGATTAGACCGGGAAATTATTTAAATTTATTAGAAGAGTACAATTCGGAGAGTTTATAATACATAGCTACACATATACAGTATAATAACTTATTATATACACAGTATATAATAAGTTATTATACTGATTTGAATATATCTTTTAATTACACTAATATTACATCAAACACTTCAATAAAAATAATAAATATTAACAACATTTAATATGAAATTGTGTATAAATTACGATAAATATATAAAACTAGCGGCCTTCCCTGCTTCGCACGGGTATAAAATATATATCCCATGTCAGTCAGTGTAAAAAAATGATTAAAATTGATCCAGTTGTTTTGATTTATTCATTACTGCCCGTGGCCGTAGCGTTAAATTTGGAGAAAAACAATTTCCTTTCCCTATACCAAGAAGATTTCCTGCTATCTTTGGAATATCTAAATTCATATAGTACATTATTACTTATTTACTTTTATATTTTCCCTATGTATTTTATTTTTACAATTAATTACAGAATGTCTTTAAACAAACTCTTGAAAGAGCGACGTCGCTGCTAAAGTCGAAGTGTTATAGGGTGAAGCGCGGCGTCCTCACGGCATTTTAAATCAGTAATATCTCCGAAAATGTTCACTTAAATTACATGCTGTAAACGGTCATATTGATATATATTAAATCAACAATTTATTTAAGGTACTAAATTGGATAAGGGTTAATGCTGTATTCTATAAAAATTGCTTCGAAAATATGGCATTATTTTTCGTAAAAAGTAAATGACAAAAAATGCTATTGTGGGTTATCCATAAGAGATAGACATATACCTTTCGCTTATCGCGGACTTTTCTGTAGCCCTTTTCAAGGTGTACAAATACTTAGTACATCATTTCGATAAATCTCGTAAGGTTTAGCCTGCGTTTGCAATGTAAGCGAAAATAAATGTAATTATATACAGAAACCTCAAAAATTACAGTATCTCTCTACTCCGTATTGAATGTTATTATACGTAAAAACCTTCCTCTTGAATAACTTTATCTATTAAAAAAAACCGCATCAAAATCTGTTGCGTAGTTTTAAAGTTTTATGCATACATAGGGAAATATGGACTTTGTTTTATAATATGTAGTGATAGTGATTGTTATTTTCCTCGCTAGAGAGCTCCGATCATAAATGCGTCCGATCGCTGCTAAATTCAAATGGTTAAAGGGCGAACCGCGTTTTTTTTTTTCGAATTTGACTAATGCTGTTAGCCCTAATGGCTTTGACAGCGTCACCGATAAGACAGGCGAGCGCGGAAGCATCGCTGAGAGGCAAACCGCGACCTCCGACGCGCTATTTATAGGCTCGCGGCGCGGCCCCTGCATTTTAAATCTGTAATATCTTCGAAAATTTTCACTTAAATTACATGCTGCAAACGGCAATATCGATCTATTTGAAATCAACAATTAATTAATTTAAGGTACTCAATTGGATAAGGATTAATGCTGTATTGTATAAAAATTGCTTTGAACATAAGGCATCATTTTTCGTAAAAATTAAATGACAAAAACTGCTATTGTGGGTTATCCATAAGAGATAGATATATACCATCGCGGACTTTTCTGTAGACCTTTTTAAGGTGTACAAATACTTAGTACATCATTTTGATAAATCTCGTAGGGTTTAGCCTGCGTTTGCAATGTAAGCGGAAAAAAATGTAATTATTTACAGAAACCTCAAAAATTACATTATTTCTCTACTTCGTATTGAATGTTATTATACGTACAAACCTTCCTCTGGAATCACTCTATCTATTAAAAAAAACCGCATCAAAATCGTTTGCGTAGTTTTAAAGTTTTATGCGTACATACGGAAATATGGACTTTGTTTTATAATATGTAGTGATAAGTAATGTTTTCAAATACGCATCTATTTCTATTAAATTTATCATTTATATTATTTATTATCTGTGGAATCTTTCGCCGGCATTACGCCTCTGCCTTTGCCTTTAAAGACCTCATTATAAATCGGTTGCCAGCCGAAATCGGCGGCTTCTTAAGCGCGTAAAAAACCTTTTCAAATAAAAACGTGATTCGCAATTTGATAAAATAAAATATTTCGATTTGCTGTTGACAAGCAAAGAATTGAAGATTTACAATATTAGTCTGTGTATTTTTTGGTATTGTAACATAACATAAAAAACAATACGATGATACAAAATAATGTTGTCTTTTGTATTAAATAAATTTCCATGAATATCCCTACTACTATTATATATTCTAAAATGTGTTTGTTTATTTAAGTGAAAACTTCTTTAGCGGCGTTTTGAACGTTGTGATGGGTAAAAACAGTTAAACTCGTGTCAGGTCACGTGACCTGATCGAAAATTCATAAGATGGAGGGTGAGTAGACCACCGTCGCTGCGTAGGAGAGGAAGTATCCCCGTCTCTTTCTACCGCGCGACAATATTGCCTGCGCCTGCGGTTTTGTTTACTCGGCGCAGGGCGTATGCGCTAATGTGTCACGTGTATATAATAGTCCTATATACAAACAACAAGTAACGATAAGTGAACATTGTATATTACCATATAATATATATATTGATAATTAAAGCAATTTTGCAAAATTATTTTCAAAACCATTCCAAAATGTTAAAAATGCACAACGTTAATATTCAAGTTTTTATTTCTGCTGGCACTTCCGGAATGCCACATGTTCATCTCCTCACCTCTCTTTTTCTGTGTGTGCCTAGAAAAATATGTGTGTTTTAATTTTGAATATAAGTTTTATTTTTATTTTTCTTATCAATTGTAATCAATTCTTATCAAGATTGTATGTTTTTATGTAAGTTTGTATATTTTTTATAACACTTGTAACAATATTAATTAAACATGTTGTGTTCTCCTGTAATTGGGGGTACACGTAAGCCAATTTGTTAGAATAGTTAGTATGGAACTGGCCCGATGGCGCAGTGGGTCTTGCCTTCAGCTCCGCGGGTCGCGAGTTTGATTCCCGCCAAGGGCCCACATTTTCCAAAAATGAATTTGTAGGCCTTTGAGCCTGGGTGTAGGTATTTAAGTATGTATTTAAAAAATATATTAGTACATATTCACCAGTTGTTTGTCACCCATAACACAAGTATTAAGTTACTTACTTTGGGGTCGGACGACCTCATAACCATGTTCCAAGCAAATGTATTAAATAAATAAAATAAAATATGGCTCCCTTACTCTTATTAATAACTCTGTGGTTGTAGGAAATTTTTATCTGTGAAATATATGATCGGCGCGACGAGCGGTGCGTTCAACTTTAACCTTGGACGCACGCAGTGACGCCCGTCTGCGGACGCCCTTGTCAGGTATCCACAAATTATACTATTTAAATTCCTATTATCTTTTTAATATTTAAATGAGTTAATCTTGTATATTTATATATATATTTCTTTTTTGTCCCGGAATCTCTGAAATGGCTTCAAAGATTTTCAGCATCCAGGAGTTTTGGGGGAGAAAATTCGATCTAGATAAGTTTTATTTAAAAAAAAAAATCGTTTTATCCCTGTTTTTGGGCTCTAAATTTTTTTTTTTAGTAACATTGAATACAATCACAATTTTTCGCTGTCAAATTATGGTAGATTTGGTACATTTGGGGAACGGGCGGTCTAGAGAGGTGAAAATAAATAGGATCGGGCCCCACCTATTATTTTTTCATTTTTCTTTTAATTTTTTTTTTTTTACATTATTTTGAATATTACCGAGCGTGGTTCGGTCACCCAGGAACTAGTTATAATGTAAGAATAAAGTTCATTCAGTTTGATTTAATATTTTTCAAATTTCATCATTTCAAAAATTTCTGTTATTTTTTGTTGTACTTTGTTTAATTATTATTTTTTATTTATTATTATTATTTATGTTACCTTTTCAGTTTTAGTTCACAAATATATTAAATTTTTTATTTTTTTACTTTTACTGTATTCAATGTTTTTTTAACTATGTTTGAATGTTGTATATGCCTGTTATTGTATTTTAAATAGATTAAGGCTGTATGAATTACGTGTAAAAACAAAATATGTTAATAATACTGTTAGCATATCTTACTAAATAAATTTAAAAAAAAAATAGATTTAAAAACTAATTTAAACGTATTTAAAAACATATTAAAGTTGCTTTAGCTTGATTTAACGGTAAGGAATATGCTTATAAGTTATACTCATATTACACAATTGAAGATTATAGAAGTGATAAAAAAAGGATTTTAAATCCTTCAAGACTCCAGCTTAACTATGTAATTTTAAAAATATTGCACGATGCTCGTTTTAAACTCAATTTCATTTTATTCTTCAACTTGCATAACTACTATGAATTTAAGAAATCAAATAAATTTGCGCAAAATATGCATCTCAACCGAAGAATATGCTTTACTTGCTTTGAATTAATAAAATTCATTATAGATAGTATATATAATAATACTAACAAGTTTTTTAATGTACGCCTACCTGACGTCAATTTACCTTAGTCGCCATTTACAACACCTCGGTAAGAAATTAATGTGATCTATTCTACTCAGCCGGATACCATACGGCGGGTTAACTTACCTTAGTCGCTTTTTACGACTTCTCGGTGTTCGAAGATATGTCATAATTTTATTAAGTTCGTATTATATTTGTGTCTCTGGGTAATTGTCATTTTTTTATTCACCGATATGTGGGTAGCAATGAAAACGCCACTCGCCGATCGGTTCGTCTGTCGCCGTGCGAGTGTCTACGTGAGCGCGGAACCTTCGCTAATGGCCGCTCGATCGCTATACATAATTCAGTCATAGTAAAACATTAAATAATTCGTCTGGGACTTGCAATATAAAGTGCAGTGCCTATCTTTAAAGTATCGTGTTGAGTTTCGGATGCGTAATAGTGTTACTGTTCGTTCGACCATCTCCTGGCGTCACAAGAAACGGCCGGCCGGCGCATATCGAGGACTTTGAACCTTCCAGTGCATGGTGACAGTACAAAGGCATCGAAAGGTGGGTGGTGCTAAGTTGTTACTACTTATCGGTAATAATTATGCATTGCCCAGAAAAAAAAATAGTTAAAGCCCTGAAATCACCTATACAGTCCACTTAAATTACCAACCAGCAACCCAGGTTCCACAGACCAGGTTCCTTTTAATTAAGGAACATTTCGCTACATTGGGTAAGAAATGTTGGTCTGATTTACTCGGCTGGATACCAAGCGGCAAAAAAGAAAAATAAATAAATGAAATATGAATTTAAATGAAACAATAATATGTATTTGGTCATAGAAGGTACGGTTGGGTAAGATGTTGAATTAGAATTGAATTAGAAAAAAGCCTTACTGTTTAAAATACGTGCGTATTATGTTTTGTCTAATTAATTAGCAACACACTTCGTTTGTTTTATAATTAACAACATCTACATATTAAGTCCCTTGCTTTTGTCTGTACATATTTTACTCTAACATTTTATTTAACACTAGTAATAGTTCGCGGTTTAGTCAGTGGATCCGATGGTACCTATGGCAGTGGACAGTAACTAAGTCGGACTATAGATTTCATCATCATCATCATCATCCTCCTGCCCTTATCCCACTCTAAGTGGGGTCAGCACAACATGTTACAAACATGTTGTTATATGATTTGGCTACGTATTTTACGACCGGCCGCCTGCCTGATGTTAATTTACCTTAGTCGTATTTTACTACTCCTCGGTAAGAAAGAGGGTGGTCTATTTTACTCAACCGCATAGCACACGGTGGGTCAACTTACCTTAGTCGCCTTTTACGACACCTCTGTAAGAAATGAGGGTGGTGCTATTCTATTCAGCCGGATACCACACGGCGTAAGACTATAGATTTATTTTGGTTAAATATATCATCAATAGTTTCCGCAGTGCATGCGATGACAGATTTTTATGAATACACTTTTATTACATTTTTGTTACTTATTTTTAATGTATGTCGCTCAGTAAAGATGCAGCTCTCCAATGGTGAAAGAATTTTTGAAATCGGTCCAGTAGTTTCTGCTTGAAAACATTACAAACATACATACCAATTTTTCCTCTTTATAATATTAGTATAGATTTTCTATAAATTTGTTGGTCTTTGAGCCTGGGTGTATATTTGTATTTAAGTATGTACTTAAAAATATATAAGTATATATTCACCAGTTGTCTGTCATAACACAAGTATTAAGTTACCTTGGGGACGGACGACCGTGTGTGTAAGTGTCCCATATATTTAAAAAAAAAATTAAAAAAGATTGTCCACTCTACATTTAGCAATATATATTGTGGTATCCGGCTAAGTAGAATAGTACCACCCTCATTTCTTACCGAGGTGTCGTAAAAGGCGACTAAGGTAAGTCGACCCACCGTGTGGTATCCGGTTTAGTAGAATAGAATAGAAATAGACCACCCTTCTTACCGAGGTGTCGTAAAAAACGACTTATGTAAGTTGACGTCAGGCAGGAGGCTGGTCGTAAAAACCAAATCATGTTACAACATACTTATAACATGTTGTACTGACCCAATTTAGAGTGGGATAAGGGCAGGAGGATTTATTGTATTTTCTATATTAATTAATCGCTTATAGTCAAATAATTTTATTATTACTTTTGTATTATGGCTCTCCGCAAAGTAACGCCTAATTCTATAATTTTTTTTTATTTATTTGTTCATAAACAATATTACAGTTACATAAATAGGTGTGAAAATAAACTTATTCAAGTTTTAACGCACACCTGAGTCAGTCGACAGATAGTGTAGCAAAACAAAATACAATATATATATATATATATATATATATATATATTTCTTATACAGTACTAGCGGCCTGCCCCTGCTTCGCACGGGTATAAAATATATATCCCATGTCAGTCAGTGTAAAATTGATCCAGTAGTTTTGATTTATTCATTTACTGCCCGTGGCCCGCAAGCGTTAAATTTGGAGAAAAACAATTTCCTCTCCCTATACCAAGACGATTTCCTGCTATCTCTGGAATATCTAAACTCATATAGTACATTCTTACTTATTTAATTTTGCATTTTACCTATGTATTTTATTTTAACAATTAATTGCAGAATATCTTTAAACAAACTCTTAAAAGATTCGAAGTGCTATAGGGTGAAGCGCGGCGTCCTCACGGCATTTTAAATCTGTAATATCTCCGAAAATGTTCACTTAAATTAGTACATGCTGTAAACGGTCATATTGATATATATTAAATCAACAATTTATTTAAGGTACTTAATTGGATAAGGATTAATGCTGTATTCTATAAAAATTGCTTTGAAAATATGGCATTATTTTTCGTAAAAAGTAAATGACAAAAAATGCTATTGTGGGTTATTTATCCATAAGAGATAGACATATACCTTTCGCTTATCGCGGACTTTTCTGTACACCTTTTCAAGGTGTACAAATACTTAGTACATCATTTTGATAAATCTCGTAGGGTTTAGCCTGCATTTGCAATGTAAGCGGAAATAAATGTAATTATTTACAGAAACCTCAAAAATTACAGTATTTCTCTACTTCGTATTGAATGTTATTATACGTACAAACCTTCCTCTTGAATCACTCTATCTATTAAAAAAAAACCGCATCAAAATCTGTTGCGTAGTTTTAAAGTTTTATGCGTACATAGGGTATATGCGACTTTGTTTTATAATATGTAGTGATACATACTATTTAAGACTTATACTACTAATATGTAACAGGTATATCTTCACACGAAGCCGGATTGCGCGGGGTGCGTTGTCGGCTAATTAATTAGCAACTTGCGCTTATTTTTTGCGCATCGTAATTAATCCTTGGAGTATGTTGACGTCTGTGTAATGTGTTGATTTGATTATAATAGATGAGATTTTAAAAAACCTGATTTAGAATAATTACACTGTATCTCTGTAGTAATCTAATTTGTCGATCCCTTGAATTAGGTCAGACTCAGAAAGTTTACCAGCTCTGTTTATTACCATTAGCTTAGTTTTGCTTCAGTTAATGGCAAGTACCCAAATTATTGCTCTCCGATTCCAGTTTCCAAAGTAGCTCACCCATATCTTTGTACGATGTCACTAGTAATAAAGTATCATCGGCGTATCGTAAGTTTGCCACTCTCTTGCCTCCAATCTTATACCCTTTGTCCCAGTATTCCATGATTTTTCTGATTATATATTCCACGTATATGTTAAAAAGCATGGGAGAAAGAATGCACCCTTGACACACTCATTTCTTCAGGCCTAGATAAACTATATATAAACTACCTTCGAGTTTTACGTAGGATTTGTTGCAGCTATATAGATTAGCAATTATGGCAATTAGTTTTTCACGCACTACCATTTCCAGAAGTATGTACCACAGTTTTTCCCAACAGACACAATCGAATGCTTTGTTGTAATCGAAAAAACACAACAGTACTGGATAATTTAATTCACGGCTTTTTTCAATAATTTGCCGTACATACCCCTGCCTTTTACAAACCCTGCTTGCTCTTCTGGGATTTGTCTATTTAGGAAGTTAAGAAATGAGGGTAGTATTCTTCTTAGCCGGATACCGACTGGCGGATCAACTTACCTTATTCGCCTATTACACCTCGGTAAGAAATGAGGGTGGTCTATTCTATTCAGCCGGATAACACACAGAGGGTCGACTACCTCAGTCGCCTTCTACAACAATTCGATAAGAAGTGAGGGTGGTCTATTCTACTCAGCCGGATAACACAAGGCATATCTTAGACAATCAATAGAAATAAATATATCTTAGACAAACGAGTTAAATAAAGGACATGAAATAAATTTATAAATAATTAGCATTTTATAATAAATTTAAAAAAATCTAAGGTGGAATTAAAAAAGGGCAAACAATTTTATGGTTAATATATAGTTTGGTAGATCGAAAACTTTAGAACCTCTTTTTGGTGCTTGTTATCTCGAACTCGATGTTAAAATAAATTTTATTAATTCTGGTGATTTCTTTATTTTCGTATTTGACTGGATTCCAAGAACAGCAATGTCAGGCTCGGACAGCGATATACGAGTATTGGTGACTAAATGTTATATGAATCATGAGGAAAAATTTAAAACTCAACCAAACACATTTTAATGATCCCTATTTAGTGGACGCCGTGTGGATCCGGCTGAATATAATAGACTAACCTCATTTCTTACCGAGGTGTCGTAATAGGCGATTAAGGTAAGTCGACCCGCCGTGTGGTATCCGGCTGAGTAGCATAGACCAACCTCATTTCTTACCGAGGTGTCGTAAAAGGCGATTAAGGTAAGTTGTCCTACCGTGTGGTATCCGGTTTAGTAGAATAGACTAACCTCATTTTTTACCGAGGTGTCGTAAAAGGCGATTACGGTAAGTTGACCCAGCGTGTGGTATCCGGTTGTAGAATAGACCACCCTCTTTCTTACCGAGTTGTCGAAAAAGACGACAGAGGTAAGTTGACGTTAGGCAGGCGGCCGGTCGTAAAAACGCAGCCAAATCATGGTGACAGCATGCTTATAACATGTTGTGCCGACCCCACTTAGAGTGGGATAAGTGCAGGAAGATGATGATATCGCGTTTTATTTAGAACTTTTTTAGGGGAACAATTTTGTAATACATGATTTTTGAATAACTATCACCGTTTACTCAGCGCACACAAGGAAAGCTTTAAATTGTGCCGTTTCGCACTTTTTTTTATTGCTCCTCTCCTATTCATCTTAACGTGATATTATACTAGCTTATAGCCTTCCTCGATAAATGGACTATTTTAAACTGAAATAAATTTTCAAATCGGTCCAGTAGTTCCTGAGATAAGCGCGTTCAAACAAACAAACAAACTCTTCAGCTTTATATATTAGAATACAGTATTGATAATTCGTTTGTTCATTTCCCTCATCTACAAGTGAATTTGTTTGATATGTATGTTAATTATATCATCATATTGAATTGTACTAATAAAGTGCTGTATGTTTTCCAAATATATAAATTAAATAAATAATTTAACTACGCGTATAATTTAAAATATCTGGGTGACCGAGCGTCGCTCGGTAATTTTTTACAAAAAAATAAAAAATCTTAAATAAAAGAAAAAACAATTAATTAGTTCGGGATCGATCCTTGGCATTCACATTTCTCGAGGCTGCCCGTTAACCGAATAAGCTACGCCGACTTGACTGTTAATGGCGAAAATTCAATTCAATACAAATGTTAGTGTTTTTAATGCCCAAAAACAGGGATAAAACAATATTTTTTTTACATAAAACCTAGCTAGATCAAGTTTTCTCCCCCAAAACCTCCTACATGCTGAATTTCAGGAAAATCGTTGGAGCCGTTTCCGAGATTCGGAAAAAATATATATATACAAGATTAACTCATTTAAATATTAAGATATTGCAAATATGCCTTTTAGTTGTTTAATACTAAAGTCTATATTTCACACTCTCAGTAATAAAGTGACTTAATTCAACAAAGTTGTTTTATTATAAGGCATACAAAACTCTTAAATATTTAAAAGACCCATAACTTAGGTACTAACACGAAAACACTAGCTTTTTTCTATAGTTCGTAACGTAAATAAGGATTACAATGGGATAAAGGTTTTAATATGATACTATTTCTAATTTTCAATATTTTCCGATTCTCACAGATTTAAAAATTTCTGTTATATATTTTAAAGCACGCCTACGACCTCATTAAATATTTGTTTAAAAAAAATGGTAGCTGAATGCTTATAGGTTCGCCTATCCTGTACAATGAACCTAGGTATGATGTACCCACCCTGTATACTGTAGGTATGTATACAGGGTGGTATTGTGTTGGTAACTTGGTAAAGTAGTTATAAGTGGAATCATCTTCCTGCCACTCTAAGTGGGGTCGGCACAATATGCTATAAACATGCTGTCACATGATTTGGCTGCATTTTTACGACCGGCCGCCTGCCAGACATCAACTTTCCTCCGTCGTATTTTACGACACCTCGGTAAGAAATGAGGGTGGTCTATTCTACTAAACCGGATACAACACGGTGGGTCAACTTTTTTTTTTTTAATACAGGAAAAAAACCCCTTATGGATATCGTCGGCGGCGGTTGGACTCGCACTGACTAAAACGACCTGTGTGCTCCACCACGCTGCCGATGGCAAGGACAGCGTATCATTGCACATATTGCCCCCATCCCGCCGACAGCTCTGATCCCAGAGAACAAACATCTTCTCCGGGTAGGGACCCATCGAAAGAGAAGCCCCCCTCCGCTAACCGGTGCATCGGGAGCACCAGATGCACCGACCGCCTCGGGGACCTGTAAGCCAGACGTCCGATATACCCCGTTCGGAACGTCCGAAGGTCCCCTGATAGGGTGACATACGATGAACCACGTGAACTCACCAGCAGCAGATTGGATCCAGAACACAAGTTCCCAGAACCGCTCCACCGCCCCCCTCCGCCCCGCCGCCTTAGTCGCCTTTTACGACACCTCGATAAGAAATGAGGGTGGTACTATTCTATTCAGCCAGATACCACACGGCGTAAAGTAGTTATAAGTGGAAGTTACCGTTTATAGATCGGTTTGTACCTCAGTTCAAAAGAGCTTAAAGCGGTGACCTAATCTGGGAAGTCTTTATGGGTTATCGTTCCGCATGAACAACGGACTAACCCAAAGTGTTGATAAGAGCTTTACTTCCGTTGCCTGCGAGCGAAAAAATACGAATATTTGCAACTAGCGTCGCAATCACGAAACGTCAAACAACAACAAAAGATCAAACCTCTAATTTATTTTTTTTAAAAACCAAAACGTTTAGTATATAGTCTTGATACTTTGTACAAGCTGTTAAAGCCCAGCAGTAACACCGTGCGACTCTTTCGAGGAGGTCACAGGTTCAAACCTGGGCAGACACCAATGAGTTTTTCTGTTAAAAACTAATGTCTAATTGATAATTGTAATTTATCACATGCTTTTCGATGAAGGATAACATCGTGAGGTATCTCTAGAGAATTCTGGAGATATGTGTAACCTACCAATACGCATTAGAGCAGCGTGGTAGGTCTTAGCTCCAATCCTTCTCTCCAAAAACGGAGAGGGGAGGCCTATTCTCAGCAGTGGGATAGTAACTTACTTAGGTACTTACTTGATATTTTGACTGTGCCTATATTGGCGCCGAAAGTAAATAGTCCTTTAATATAATAAAGCGAAAACAAGCTTGAACGAAAGTCACCAATTGACTTTAATAATTAATGTAATAGAGGCATAGAACTATTGTACTAGAGTAGAAGAACTCGTATATTTCATTTTTGTCTAGAAACACAATAAAAACATAGTTAATGTATAGAACTGTTATCGCGGCGATAACATCGTGTAAAGAGCTCATGAATAAGAGCCCCGGTTGGGTTCGAAACTAGTCGGGCTAACCCGATAGAATAAGACGTGAGTATAGCCGGTTCTATACATTAACTATGAATACTACTCACGATAGTTTAAAATTCAAAAACAATAAAAACAATCCAATAGCAAAACTAATAAAAAAAATATTTTGCTATAATCCGCGATAAAGTAAAATAGAAAAATATATATAATTAATTCTTAATTTCTAAATAGTATTATAACATTATATATATTTTCTATATTACTTTATCGCTGATTAAAGCAAAATATATTTATATTGTGGACCTCCGCAAAGTAACGCCTAACTCAAATAATGAACCAGACAGCCTCATTCGCTTATAATATGGCACATTTTAGACTAACTTCCTTACTCTAAGTATAATAACGATATGATTATAGTTATATTCAAACGTTCTTTCATTGTACAAGACGACAAAAACAATTTATTCGTCCTGTGTATTCGACATTAAATGCTATAAATAAATACTGTAGGCCTATATTCCACACATCGCTGCTAAATCGTGTTTATATATCGCATTTTTGCATGTCTGCGTGTATTTATAGGTGGGCGTCGCGACCTTGCGTCCGAGACGGACCAACTATAGCGCAAATTGATTTCACTCTGTTTTATCGAACAATATACGAGTGTATTGTATCCATTGCTGGTTTTATATGGGATTCGTTAATGTATTAGTGTTGGCAGCAGCAAGGGATGGCGTGTATTGCGATGTTGCCGAGCAATCAGTCGGCAGCACGCGTCGGCCCGCGCGACGCTGGCCAATTTCGCACACTGATAAGTTCAACGACTCATCGCATGGAAGCATGAAACGGGTTGATGCGGTATATTTTTTTCTAACAAAATTTAGGTTTTTTTTATTTAGTTCACAAAACTGACATACACTTGAGGATATTATAATTAAACATAATAATTTTGCGAACATTAATTGTTGTCTTCTTGATGTGAACCTAGCATGCTTACAAGGGTACCATACGTAAATTATTACAAAATACATAAATTATACAATTATAAAAACTGAAAGTTGCAAAATTTCGAAGTTTATAGTTGACGAAGATTTAGTTTACAGAAGTGTTGTTTACAAGTTTAGGTACAAGTATAGTAGTAGTATTATTATATTCATTCCGAGAAAGAATAACGTAAGTAAAGGTAATGTAAGGACACACTAAGTGGAGTGGGCGCATGTTATAAACATGTTGTCACATGATTTGGCTACGTATTTTACGACCGCCTGCCTGATGTTAACTTTCCTAAGTCGTATTTTACGACAACTCGGTAAGAAATGAGGGTGGTCTATTCTACTCGGATACTACACGGCATAAAAATAGTGAAATTTAATAAATGTTAATGTATTTATGCACATCATTTTTTGTATGTTAATTGATATATTTAGTTTCAAGCGTGATGCCTGATGTCATGTCTATAGGCTGTATTATTTAAGTATTTAATCTTTCTGTGTATAGATTTTTGTATATCAGTGTATCTTTATTCGAATTACGGATGTTAAACAATTCATTTATATTTCAAATTTTTTAATGTTCCCATAGCAGCAGAAAATTTCAAACAATAGTATAATTTTTTAATATAATACAATATTTTTAATATATTTTAAATAATCTATTAATTATATGTCATAGTATCATAAATTAATCAATTCCCACAAGCTATTAATTGGCTACTGAAATATCTTAAATTTAACTAATTCTCGAGTAGCTTTTATTTATATAATTATATAAACACATCTATTTATCATATATATATAAAATACTATTAAAAAAGACTTTTTTCTAGAAATATTGGATATATGTTATATTATTTTTTATATTATTTACAAACAAAGAAAGTGAAAATGTGTGGGTGATTTTTAATATATTTGTATTATATTTTTAATTTATTTATATCATAGGTTACCACTATTGCAGCGATATATTCTTCTGTGATCTCTTTAGTATTCAACACATTGCTTGGCCTACTTTCGTATTCCATAGCTTTCTCACATGCGATCGCGAATAGTTTATTGGAATTTGATAAATACAAGATAAATTATACAAGTACCCATAATAAGCAACTACTTGGAAAGTACTGCGTGTGACTTGCAATGCGTGATCTTAGTGTAATAAAGGAAATCCTTGGATATTGTTAGATTCTTACAACTGTTTAATAAATAATTTGTTAATGTAAAATAAGTAATTGTTTATTAACCTTATTCTTGATATTGCATAATTTATGTACTTGTAAAATTTATTCTTATACGTGAAACAAATTATAATATTTTTTTATTTGGTTATTTGATGATTGCAAATAAAACCATATAAAAGATAATTTAAAATATCTTATTTTTTAATTTTTAAACCGTAATAAAGATAATTTATTAAAGAAATGCCAGAAAGAAATGTTATTTATTTTTATATGAAATAAAGTCATCAAAAATGTTTAATAGACACCGAAATATGAAAGATGTGATCGCCAAATACGTTAGCTTCGAACAAATATTTATATTTAAATTAATGTTATCATATGTATATTGTATAAAAAAATTCTTTATATTTTATTTTTTGTTACCTAAATGAAAAATAAAATCTAATGGCGTTAGAGACGAGATGATGATGTGGTGTATTTTGTAAAAATCATATTCAAATAAACATATTTAAAAATCCTGGCAATTTTTAATTATATAAATAATATAACGATAAAACATTATGACGAAAATACAACCCCACCCAAAAAGTATAATAAATTATTTGTTGGGGTCCTAAATTGCAGACATGTCCTTAGTAAACAGAAAGAAGATAAAATAAGCTACTTTTCTCCGGATTAAAGTAAACGCATATAATCACGGGACGAATAAGTACCATCACTTATTAAATATTCTGTAATATTAAGCCGCATCCAATTCATATTGCCTCCTTGTTCGTACTCCCACAGCAGTAGTTAAATTGTTCGCACAATCGAGACCGCTCTTGTTTCGTCCGAATGTCGACGTCTTTTATTTAACACGCTCTGTTATTGGTAACTCATTAATTAAACGAATCTATTCATAACGACTGGTGACCGCGGTTACTGAGAATGGGCTTCAAAATGTTCAGAGTCAATTAGATGAAATCAGAAATGAGGAGAACCAAAGCTAGTTATATAGCTCAGCGAGTCGCGAAACTGAAGTGGCGATGGGTGGGGCACAAAGTACATATATTTTTTTTGCAAATTGACTGAATGCTTAGCCTTACCGGCTTTTATAGCGTCACTGGGCGGGACGGGCGAGCGCAGAAGCATCGTTGAGGTTGCTAAATGTGGAGAGTACAGCGCAGAAGCTTTACTAGAGTCGGGGATTTGATATGCTGTTAGCCCTAACGGCTTTTACAGCGTCACTGGGCGGGACGGGCGCTCTACTAGCGTCGGGGAACGTCGTCCTAAGAGTGCCTCCTGTGAGGCCGGACCAGGCTTAGGGCGACGTGTAGTGGGTGCCTGATGGTATGACTTTGATTAGTCAATACAACGACGGAAGGGTGGCAAGAAGCCACGACCAACCGACGTCAGAAATCTGGACGCTGTGTGTGTATTAGGTGTTTCTGTGTTTGCGATCGTTATTTGATCGTCAGGGTCATATAGGACGCTTTTTGGGCACACAGTACAGAAAATCTAGAGGCTTTAAGAATGGGGACCTAGTACTTGAAAATATAGCGTCGGTAGACCTCTGAGGTGGACTGATAACCTTAAAAAGATCGCAGGGAGTTGGATCCAAGAAGAATAAGATCGTGTGGTGTGGAGATCCAGAAGAGACAGTTTTACAGACGTCTATTTTTTTAAATAGGTGACTAGCAATTTGGGTTACAAATTACTAGTAAACATATTAACCCCGAACTAAACTTGTTAACTAAATATTGGTCCAGGAAGTTGAAGATGCACCTACCCGTGATAGCCTAACAGAAGAAAGTCACGGGTTCCAATCCCGAAAGACAAAAATGACTTTTCATTAAAACCTTCTAATAATTATTAAAACTTCTAATTAATATTAACAAACGCTTTTCGGTGAAGCGAAATATCCTGAGGAAACATGTGTATCTCAGAAAAATTCAAGAGTATATAATGTTTAAATATGTATATACTAATATTATAAATGCGAAAGCCTGTCTGTCTGTTACGTTTTAAATTTCAATCCGCTTATTCAATATTGATGATATTTAGTACAATTGAAGCTTATATATCGAAGTAACATACAGGAGCTAAGACCTACCACGCTACTCCAATGTACGAGGTGTGTTCAAAAAGTATCGCGAATTTTGTGTATTTTCAAAAATTATTTATTTATTCGTAAATATCTATTTTGCCCCCTTCAAAGTAATCCCTATAATATCCCTGGGATATTATACACTTGTGCCAACGTTTTTACAAATCTTCGAAGCACTTAAAAAAATCATTTTTTTGTATCTTGTTCAGCTCCTCCTTCGATGCCGTCTTTATCTCGTCAATCGTGGCGTAGTGTCGTCCTTTCATGGACCTCTTCAGTTTCGGGAACAAGAAAAAGTCACAGGGGGGCAGATCTGGGGAATAGGGTGGCTGCGGTATCATTGGTCTGTTGTTTTTGGCCAAGAAGTCGCGTACAAGCAGCGATGTGTGAACAGGGGCGTTATCGAGGTGCAAAAGCCAATTTTTGTTTTTCCACAAATTATCGATTAAAATCGAATGACACGAGCCAATCAATATGCCTAGGTCCTCGGCAATTTCTCTATAGATGATTCGAAGATTGGCCAATACCATTTTCTTCAATTCATCAATTTTTTCATCTGTTGTTGAAGTGCTCGGGCGTCCGGCACGCTCTTCGTCATTCACATCTTCTCGGCCTTTTAAAAACATTTTGTACCACCGATAAACGTTGCTTTTGTCCAAAGTAGCTTCTCCATATGCCACAGTCCACACTCGGAATGCATCCGCGCACTTAATTTCGTTTTTCACACAAAAATCGATACAGGTTCCTAGTTCCATTTTTTGAATAGGTAAAAATCGAAGATGAACCAAAACACGTGCAAGCAAAGTAGCTGTCAACAATTAACCGAACATTCAAAATGGCCCAACTTGTCAGCATAAGTGAGAGACATATGTACCAACATAACGCCTCAAAAAAGTCGAAATTGGTATATATGTAACTCGTGAAAATTCAAAATTCGCGATACTTTTTGAACACACCTCGTATACTGGCAAAGTGATATTATAACCCAAATAACATATAACGTAAAACATATTTTTATTCATTGTAAAATATTTGTTACCATGGAATTTTTTTAACCTTAAATTACATATAACGTTAAACAATTTTTTTTCCTTGTAATAGATTTGTAACAGAGTTTTTTGGCACAGATGTATAACAAATATGGGGTAAGGAACATAAATCAAGATATTCAAGTATGTCTTTCCTATCCGTTGATCCGCGTATTAGCTGTAGAGGAAGCCGAGCAAATCTTTGTGGAGTAAACTCGCCGCTTTTTTATACAGTAATAAAAATAGTACTCCTTATTTAATACTTTTCCTACAAATAGAGCATTTATTTATATGAATAAATGTAAAATAGAATTTAGATTATATGAAAAGGATATATCGCACGTTTAGAATTAAAGTGACCTAACTCAACCTTGTTTTTGGACATTACAATCAAGCGTTTAAAGCACATAACATGGATGAGCAAGGAAACACTAGCTTTTTTAGTAGTTCGTATCGTGATGTCATAGATGGCACTGCAATAAAGTTTTGCAATGGCAGTAGTAGTAACGGCCTGTTACTATCCCATGGCTGGGCATAGGCCTCCTCTCTCCGTTTTTGGAGAGAAGGATTGGAGCTAAGACCTACCACGCTGCTCCAATGCGGATTGGTAGGTTACACATATCTCCAGAATTCTCTAGAGATATACAGGTTTCCGCACGATTTTTTCCTTTACCGAAAAGCGTGTGATAAATTGCAATTTTCAATTAGACACATAAGTTTTACTAGAAAAATCATTAGTGCCTGCCCGGGTTTGAACCCTAAACCACCTCGAAGGACGCGCACGGTGTTACCGCTGGGCTACCACAGCTACAATGGCAGTGTTTCTAACTAAATAGAAGTAATTAAACTATTATACATAATATTTGAATATTACACATAAAATACAAATATAATGTAGCTATTATGCATATATTAAATATTATTTAACTACCTAATTGAAACTAATATTATCCTCACAATAAAATCAATCAATGAATAAAACATAAGTACAATCAATCATTGATTATTAATATAAACATGTCAAGTTAATGTCAAACAAATTACAATATAAATCTATATATAAAAATGAATGTTTGTTTGTATGTCCTTTATAGACTGAATGGCTGGGCAGATTTTTAATGACATTTTCATCTTTAGAGTCTTAATCTAAGAGTGATCCAGCGGTGGATCCTGTAAGGTTGGATGGCGATCAGAGCATTTTTCGTAATTAATATATCTTCAAATTAAACCCGGAAAAGCGGTGTGTCTATATGTGATCGATATTATCAAAATTAACTGAACCGATCTTTGTAAGGTTTTCACTGTAAGATAGTACTGTTTTTGAGGAAGGTTAAAGTAATACATAACAGTTTTATGTTAATTTAAATAGGATTTTTTTGTGATGCACTTATTTCAGCCCGGGTAAAGCCGCGGACCCGTATAGTTGTTATATACTTTTGACTTATTTACTCAGGAAACTGCTTATTGTTGCCATTAATAGTGTTGTAATTTTTTTTTTGGACACAAATTCGTTTGTCGGTCCCCAAAGTAAGTAACTTAATACTTGTGTTTTGGGTGACAGACAACTCGAGCGTTCCATATACCTATTTATTTAAATTCTTACCGAGGAATCATAAAAGATAACTAAGATAAATCGACCCTCCGTGTGGTATCCGACTGAATACAATAGACCACCGTCACTTCTTACTGACGTGTCGTAAAAAGCGACTAAGATCAGTTGATCCGCCGTATGGTATTCGGCCAAGTAAAATACACCGTTCTAAATTCTTACCGAGGAGTCGTAAAAAGTAAGTTAAATTGACGTCAGGCAGGCCTTTGTGAAATACCTAGCCAAATCATGTTAAAACATGTTTATAACGTGTTGTGGCGACCCAACTTAGAATCGAATAAAGGCAGGAGAATGATGTTATATGCTGTAAAATTGGATCTGTTACATTCCTGTGTCTTGATTTTGTCGATAAATGTGCAAATGTCGTTTTTTGTTTGTCTTCACGGGTTCTAAGAGTTGACGTGACGCATCTCGCAGATTATATATAGAGGATTCGGCCAATGAACTTGCGCCGTGACGTTTTTCGCCATGTTGGTTCGGTGTTGCCACGCGTTATTAAATATGCGTTTAGAAATCAATCTTTCATAAATAAGAAAAAGAAGAAGAATAATTTTATTGCACAATCAACAATTTTCAATACAAAGTGTAACCTGAGTAGGGAATACAATCTATCAGCAAATATAGGTTACACTGGATTAACTCAGATGTAGATCAGCAAAACATTTACAATCTTTCTATTCTAATATATAAAGGTGATGAATTTGATTGTTTCAACGCGCTAATCTCAGGAAGTACTGGACCGTTTTGATGAGCTATTTGAGTGTAAGATAGTCCATTTATTTTATAATATAGCCTTATAAATATATAATATAGCCTTATAAATATAATAAATAAAATAAATACATCATGTATGTTAACGTTAGCCTGGTTATGAAAAAAACTGATCTGTTTTAACGTCAGGAAATTTATTTTTTTAACTTCTTAAAACAGGGAATGTAAAAATAGCCTAAGTTAGTAAGTAAATCTCACAACGTCCAGTACATTGCTTTCGAAAAGTGGAAATTTTACGCATTTCCTCCCCCCACTCGGAAGGCGCTCAATACGACTGGGCTGTTCCTCTGGGGAGGGGCCTCTTTAGATAGAAGCGCCTCCCTTAGCTTACAGAGCGCTTATTGTATACAAGACAGATGCTGCATACCACAGGTTTTTTTAAATAATCATAATCGCAGCTGTATCTTCAATTTAGCGATACCTCGATGTTCTAGCAAACTTTCATCGGCGCTTTATATTAAACTAACAATCGCCAGCGGCTCCGCCCACGTAATATAATCTTTTGATAACCATCATCGTCTTCCTGCCCTTATTCCCCTCTAAGTGGGGTCGGCACATGTTATAAACATGCTGTCACATGATTTGGCTGCGTTTTTACATCCGCCTGCCTGACGTCAACTTACCTCTGTCATATTTTACGACACATCGGTAAGAAATGAGGGTGGTCTATTCTATTTAGTCGGATACAACACGGCTGCTCAACTTACCTTAGTCGCTTTTTACGACACCTCGGTAAGAGAAGAGGGTGGGGCAATTAGTCAGCCGGAGACCACACGGCTGTCAACTTACCTTAGTCGCTTTTTACGACACCCTGGTAAAAAATGAGGGTGGTCTATACTGTTTAGCCGGATACCATACTACAGTGTGATATGTGGTGTCTGCTTAAATTTGTATACTTACCAATACACATTAATATATCTTACTTATTATTCAGATATACTTATGTCAGTTGTTATTTATTGAAAATTTATTCGCGGAAAAACGTTCAACGGACTGGCACATTTTCTATTGTATACGAAATTGGTCCAATAGAGCTAAACCATAACATGTTACCACCATGACAATATCACATAAATCAGGACAAAAATAATTTTAAATATATTGTAAAAGAAAAAGAAGACGCGAGGTCCAATACTAAGCACTAGCTCAGTTTAACTAAAGGAACAGAACTCCCTCAGACATGTAGTAACATGACTTAGACACATGGGTGTTTAGTAATCGAACGATGACACGATCCAGCAGCGTAAGTAAGTAGCGGCCTGTTACTCTCCCACTGCTAGGCCACTCTCCGTTTTTGGAGAAAAGGATTGGAGCTAAGACATACCACGCTGCTCCAATGCGGATTGGTAGGTTACACATATCTCCAGAATTCTCTACAGATATGCAGGTTTCCTCACGATGTTTTCCTTCACCGAAAAGCGTGTGATAAATTGCAATTATCAATTAGACACATACGTTTTAACAGAAAAACTCATTGGTGTCTGCCCGGGTTAGAACCCGTGACCTTCTCGTAAGAGTGGCATGGTTTAACTGCTGGGCTACCACAGCTTAGTTACAGCAGGGTAGCAGTATAAATATTTGGCATTGGCGATCGTAAAGTGAGTCATATAGAACGCTCTTAGGGCGCCTATGAATTTTTGCTTTGAACTTATTGTCATAGCATCGGTATTGGACCATGTTGACGATGAGCGGGTTCGAATGTACCTCTGCCTTTACAAAGTATCTCTTTGAGAAACATTCGAATAGGTTGCCTATGGAGGGAAGACCTAGATCTCTATGTAGGTCCACGTTCCGCATGTACCATGGACAGCCAGTGGCTTGTCGCATGCATTTATTTTGCAGTCGCTGCAAAACGGGTGTACATGCGCGAACGCGACACTCGGATAGTCGGTTATTTAGTGCTTTTATGCAAGTTTTGTAGTGTCACTTTGTTTCGAAGTGACATTTTACTTCCCTTGTATATCATCGGATAGAAGAACGAAGGACGTCGTCTTATATTGTGGTCTTATATAGGCCTATATAATCTGGATTCCTAACAATATATATTTTAATATTTTTATTTATCTTTCTTAATGTGCTACATTCTTAAGCTGCGATAAGCGAGCGGGAAGACCGCTCGACTATCCGCTTTAGAGGTAATCATGGGTTCGAATTCCATGAGTATTGTATTTAAACTTATGTGCCTAATTGTTATTTGCAATTTATCACACGCTTTTCGGTGAAAGGAGATAGGAACCTGCATATCTCTAGAACATTCCTGGGATATGTGTAACCTAACAATCCACATTGGAATTAACTAATTTCTGTTTGTTCTACGCTCAATCAAGTGTTAGATAGTGTTAGAGTGGAAAGGTTCAATTAAGATTCCAACGTGTTCAAAATGAGCCGACGTTACCTGACGTCAATCCCAGATAACTAGACGATAGTGGCCACCGTACCGACGTAACGCCCCGTCACGTGGTGACGTCACCGCGACGCGTGTAACCCAGTTAGACTCATCCTAGGCTGATAACCTAGAACGCCTAAAATAACACGAGCCAAATAAACGATCGGATTACGATAGAACTATCTAGATTTCGCTCAACTCTATATCATCATCTTCCTGCCCTTATCCCACTCTAAGTGGGGTCGGCTCAACATATTATAAACATGCTGTCACATGATTTGGCTGTGTTTTACGACCGGCCGCCTGCCTGACGTCAACTTACCTCCGTCGTATTTTACGACACCTCGGTAAGAAAGAGGGTGGTCTATTCTACTAAACCGGATACCACACGGTGGGTCAACTTACCTTAGTCGCCCTTTACGACACCTCGGTAAGAAATGAGGGTGGTACTATTCTATTCAGCCGGATACCACACGGCGTATTTCGCTCAACTCTATATGACTGTGATATATATGATCCAAAAGTAATAATAAAATTATTTTGCTATAATCCGCGATGAAGTGAAATAGAAAATATATATATGTATATTGTTAGTATACTTATTAAATAAATAAAATTTATAAATCATGTATGTTGACGTTAGTGTTGCCACCCGTACTATATTATATAGTATCGTACTATATTTTAGCCAATTGTACTATACATTATAGAAAGAAAATATAGGACTAAAAATACTATATTTTATCGCTAATTCTACTGTCACGCTTTTTTTTAATTAACTGTGAATGCAACTCACCCGCAGCGCTGCATAGGGAATTTTTGAACGAAACTCATTCATGTACGTACGCGGCTTAGTTGGTAACACTTACCAACTCCTTTGTCATTGTCACGTGTCAACGTCACTCTCTTAATTAATGTTACGCGAACGAACATTGAGGTTATTTTCGACTGTTCATTATCAAATTAAAATTACAACAAATACATGGAGAGTAATGATGCTTCTTGCAAGGAGAAAGAATTAAAAGAAAAAAAAGCGCATGGAAAAATAAATAATGATTGAAAATAGATGTGTACTATTTTTTTCCAGAATTTCTCAAAGTACAATTTTTTTTTCAACTTTAAAAAAAATACTATATTTCTTCAAAAAAAAGATGGCAACCCTAGTTGACGTGAACCTGGTTATGAAAAAAAATTGTCAGTACCTGACCTGTTTTAACGTTAGGAAATTTTTTTCATAACTTCTTAAAACATGAAATGTAAAAGGAGGCTAAGTTAGTAAGTAAATCTCACAATAATTTATAAAATTAGGCGTTACTTTGCAGAGATCCATAATACAAAAGTAATCATAAAATTATTCTGCTATAATCGCTTTGCGATTTTGGTCGTGGAGTCCATCTCCACATCTCCAGTCTCCATCTCCAGTCCATCCAGATGATGCTTCGATTGCGGGGCGAAACGATTGTTGAGTTTGTGATAGTGAACGTATATATGTAGTACTTGTGTATTTTGGTGGCGGTGGTAGAGGCTTGTGCATGTGTTTTTACGAATCCTGCATGTATCAGGTATGATAACCGATTGTCTACTCTACATTTAGTATTATATATATTTTCTATTTTACTTCATGGCGGATTATAGCATCTATATTCTATATTTAAAGCATCTATAGTTGTAATGGAAAAGTTTATGATTAAAGATCAGAAGTACTTGAAGCCATCAAATTAATTTGAAGTTTCGAATGACATAACGACTCAATTAATTGATTCCACATTTACCGACCGGAATCGAACCGGATGACCATCCGGTCACGTTTTCACCACGCGGTGGAATCGGGCCACTGCCTCCAGAACGATGACGCCGTATTTCTAAGCCAACTTGTCTTAGAAAAATATTTATTAACAAGCTTAATGGATGACAGAGTATTATGATTCTTTCAGGACAAAACATTTTTTACTACTGATATCTTAAAGTTAAATCTAGTCAACCAGTTTGGTAAGTATATAAGTAAGTAAGTAAGTAGCGGCCTGTTACTATCCCACTGCTGAGAATAGGCCTGTTGTTTCCGTTTCTGGAGAGAAGATTTGGAGCTAAGACCTACCACGCTGGTCCAATGCGGATTGGTAGGTTACATATATCTCCAGAATTCTCTAGAGATATGCAGGTTTCCTCACGATGTTTTCCTTCACCGAAAAATGTGTGATAAATTGCAATTATCAATTAGACACATAAGTTTTAAAAGAAAAACTCATTGGTGTCTGCCCGGGTTTGAATCTGTGACCTGCTCGAAAGACTCGCACGGTGTTACCGCTGGGCTACCACAGGTAAGTCATATATATACATACTATAATTATAATTATAATATATAATTATAATAAATATATATAGCTTTTACCCGGAACTGTTGTCGGATTGTATTACTGTGGACTGTTGTCGCGTCATCGGTTGATAATAGATGGCGCTTTTTAATGTCATCATATTCCTACAGAATTTAAAGGATTTCTATAGCCTATATGTTACCCCCCATGAGTATAAGGAAGTTTTTGAAGGGGTTTTTCCTTAAGCGTCATGGACTAGACTCGCGAATAGCTGCAGAAATATTTTTACGGTCGCAATAAACAAAAATAAACATTCTTATCCTGGAGTCGACAATTGTGCGAAATAAAACATAATGTTAATATCGCAAGCTGTTCGTAAGCGCATTCTTAGTGAGTCAGGCACTACTGAGTCATTTCCGACGCGGATTCTTGTGACGTCACGGGGTAGGCGCCCGCGCAAACTATCCCATCTATTTAAGCTAAAAGTAGTAAAGTAAAGTAGCGGCCAATTACTCTCCCACTGCTGGGAATAGGCCTTTTCTCTCCGTTTTTATTTTAAAAAAAGATTGGGGCTAAGACCTACAACGTTGCTCCAGTCCGGATTGGTATGTTACACATATCTCCAGAATTCTCTAGAGATATGCAGGTTTCCTCATGATGTATTCCTTTACCAAAAAGCGTGTGATAAATTGCAATTATCTAGCTAAGGGCACTAGTAATTGACAATTTTGTATAAAAATTTAAATAATAAGCGTTTTGTTTGTTGTAGCTAATAAAGAATATTAATTAATGATATTAAATTTTAAATATTAAACAATGGGCTACAGTTCTGAGCTTTTGGGCAGTTGCTAATAGATGGCAACAGGTAATTATAAGTTTATTTTTTATTAACTATGACAAACAAAACGCTTATTATTTAAAATTTCATACAAAACGTT
Organism: Morpho achilles; assembly: GCA_947086495.1. Lineage (NCBI taxonomy): Eukaryota > Metazoa > Arthropoda > Insecta > Lepidoptera > Nymphalidae > Morpho > Morpho achilles. Next base: position 15,771,318 of record CAMTZB010000021.1, on the reverse strand, counting down.
CAACTACTAGTATATGGTCAATTTCTAGTGCAGTTACTTTAATTGGTGTTTTGGTATTTTATTTGTGGTGTGTAAATACACTACCATAAAAAACCACATAGCAATATCTACAGAATAGTCCGCGATGTGATGTTTGTCTTTTAAGGTTCATTATTCTCCTGCCCTTATCCCACTTTAAGTGGGGTCGGAACAACATGATTTGACTATGAATTAGATACAGACAGTCAATTCAAGATATGACAAAATTTTACTGGCACCTTGGTACAGTTAGTTGAGTAGACAACAGTTAGATGGTATTGTGGTGGCGGTGATGAAGGTTTCTGCATGTGTTTTTACGAATCCTGCATGTATCACGTATGAAAACGGATTGTCCACTCTACATTTAGCATTATATTATATTATATATATATTGTCTATTTTACTTCATCGTGGATTATAGCAAAATTATTTTATTATTACTTTTGTAATGGAGCAATTATAATAAAGGTAAATAGTGAGTCATACAACTTGCCTCACCATTGTTATGGGAACCATTACGAAAAATGGCGATGTGTCATACCGACTTTCACTTTACATGGAACCTGTTACGGGACCAGTACGGGACGCTTTTCTTAAAAAAAAGACCTCTATAGCGCAGTGGCGTGATCAGGCCTTTGAACATCTTAGTTCTGGGTTGAAAAACTCGCTTTATATTTTATAAAATTTGGGTTCAAATAAGAATAGACCACCTTCATTTCTCACCAAGGTGTCGTAAAAGGCAACTAAGATAAGCTGACATGCCGTGTGATATCCGGTTGAGTAGAATAGACCTTCCTCATTTCTTACAGAGGTGTCGTAAAATGCGACTAAAGTAAGTTGACGCGCCGTGCGGTATCCGGCTGAGTACAATAGGTCACATTCATTTCTTACCGAGGTGTCGTAAAAAGCGACTAAGATATGTTGACGCGCCTTGTGGTATCTGGCTGAGTAGAATAGACCACCCTTATTTCAATGTCAAACTAGTGATGGGACACGGCTAGAAAATATTCTAGTATTTTTATTATTTTATTTTACATTATGGGATACAGTAAAATTAAATACGTTATCCTGGTAGATTTCTGAAATCCTGCGACGGATATGATAATAAACGTTTTTTCGTAAAATTTTAAATAGCTTTTCGTATTTTAGCAAAGAGAATAGATGAGATTTACGATATATTAATAGAGATATATCAATAATTATCTACATAGATCGAACTTGTCGCAAATAACATGACATTGAGCGGATATCATCCATCTTCATGTACTAGATGAGTATTAAAATCAATTTAATAATAACGATAATGTACGGCCCACGAGCGATGAAACGAGGCCTTCGACAACCTGACGCGACGCACAAGTTGTATTTTGTACCATAAGGCTTAATATTATTTTTTCGTAAGGGTAAATATGGCTCAAGCTAATACCAATAAATCTTTATTTTTTGTTTATTTTACCTATATACTGTTAGAAAAGAGAAAAAAATAACATTTTTTAAAATCATTCTTTTATTTTAAAATTATAAGAAAAAAGTTTTAAGATACTTGAATACATAAATAGGTATACTTGAATTCGTAATTCGAATTAATTTACAATTTTTTGTGTATATATTTCCCATTACTTTACGGGAACGTTGTTTGTTCGCATTTTTGTCAACTTACGCATTATTATTAATGTAAAACATTTTTAACTATTATTTACGTCAAGTATAGAAAATAAATAAAATTAATAGTGTACCTAGTTTTTATAGTCTTAATTTAAATATTTTTTTACTCTTGTATCATGATACGATATTTAATTTAATAATTAATTTATTATAATTTAAATTATTTTATGTAAACTAATACTAAAAATATACTTAGCACAAATGAATAAATTAGATTATTTATCTATGCAAAGTTTTTTTGTGCAAAATTTGTTTGCTTAATTGTAGATGGAAACATTGTCCTACCGAGAAAGTCGCTCAAAAATGGAACACTGCTCTTTTTAGAATACGTTTATCAATCAGTCATGATGATTTTCGTAATTTTGAAACTTAACCATGATACAAAAGCGTATTATGGTTTCAGCATTGTCTATAAATGTATAAATTTGTGATGAAATAACATCACACATAAATTTATGTCATCACAAAAAGACCTTTCTGAAATTATATTGCAAATTTCAGTTGTTGTCAATGTTAACTGTAAATAATCCCATCAATTCACTAGACATACATATGTATATTTTATGCAAATTTCATCACTATATTTTACTTTACCGAACAGAGCGTTTGAATAATAAATATCTATTAAGCATGGTTTTCTATAAACAAAAAAAACTCATTGGCGTTTGCGCGAGCTAATTACCTATAATATTTGGTTAATATAAGGTGTGTAGGATAGCCCAGCGATGAGACCGTGCGATTCTTTCGAGGGTCACGGATTCAAACCCGGGGCAGGCACCAATAAGTTTTTCTGTTAAAAACTTATGTGTCTACCGTAAAACATCAGAACTTTGCGCGATAACCATGCATTAACAGATAAGTTTATTTACAGCAAAAATGTACAAGTTATATCTATCTTAAATTACTTACGCGCTAGGAATATACAGATCATGCCCACGTGGAATGGTCCCAAGAATGCTGGCAACGTTTCCGCGTTGAATCACTAAACTGATTCTTTGAGCGAAAAAGGAACCAGCCTTCTTGTTACCTGAAGAGGCAATTAACCGAGAAAAATTTAAATTTCGAGATTTTAATTTAAATAAAATTGCATTTCGACTCCAAAGCCTGATAAAATGATGTCAACTGCAAACGGCACAAATATGCATATATAACTCTCGATGAGAGATGCATACTACATATGCCGTTTGTTGGATTCGGCCATTTTGACTCCATGGCCCTAGGGTCTCAACTGCAAACGGCACAAATATATAACTCTCGATGAGAGATGCATACTTCCGCCGTTTGCCGTTTGCATTAACATAATGGAAAATCCAGAGCACGTTTTTCTTAAGGTTCGTATGTGTTTATGTACTTTGTTCACTTTAAAGAGCAGTGCGTACCACCAATGATGCGTTACGAGAATGCATCAGTGGTTTCCACTGTTAAGGCATGGCGGCTATAAGGAAGCGTATTTGAAACATATTCTAAAAGATTCAGGGCCTGTTTCACAAGTTACCAATAAACTGTTAGTTAACTTATACGGAACATATCTACATATCTCGGAATTTAGCGTTTCTCAGGTTTCTGATAGGCTTATTCGGCACTTAAAGTCCCTAATAAGTTAACAGGTAGATCATGTGGCTGTTATTTTGTTTATCTGCTGAATAGCAAATACCAATTTCAAAATTGCCGCGTTTTTTTTATTTTCCACTTTTTTGAGTATCTTTTAAAAGACATTTATCTGCTACTTAGTTTATTTGTCGGTTAACTATCCGACACTTTATTACTTTTTATCCCTGTTTGAGGCATTAAAAAAATGCTAAACTGTACAATTGAAAGCAAAGGATTTTTTAGTTATCAAACTTAATGTTGCGATTGCTGATGGGTGACGGGCGGACCGAAAATAATCCAAACCCGGGTTCGAATCTCACATGTCATCAGCGCCTTCTTTCTTTTTCGATTTTTTCAATATTTTTTTAGGACCTGCGATGTAAAAAAAAATCGATTTTTAATAACCGATTATTTTTTTCATTAAAGATCGATTATTTTAATTATTTTCTTATTCCTTTTTACTCTTTTCGTTTTTTTTAATGATAAGATATGCATTGTTGGATAAAATTAATGTAGCTAAACTCGGAATGTTAATTTCTCAAATAGCAATTTTTCTTAGTCTTTCTTGGTAGTAGTTCACTTTAATTATTATTGTAATTAATTATTAAGATTACCTATAAAAGGCTACTTTTAAAATAGTCATAAAAAATCTAAAATTTAAAAAAATTTAAGGGAAAAAAATCGATTATTAATTAAACGATTTTTTCTAATCCATGTCACATCCCTGCTTAGGACTCCAACGCCCATCGGCACCCCCTATTCAACCCCTCTTGCCAGATACAACATCCCCTTAACAATCTCGAGCCGGAAGATCGGCCAGTCCGTAACGACCTAATAAATCCTTTTCACGTATCGCGTGCGCGTGCGCTCGATTAATTGTTCAGAAAAACGCGTCACGCCAGCGAGCCGCGCGTTTTTGCTTAGCAGGAAATGCACGCGCGGTCGACGCTTTTTATGTTGCATTAATTTTTAATGCAACAGAGATCAATGGCCGCGTTTATAATCTGTTAACAATGCCAGCGATGTCAGGTATGAGTAATTTTATAAATGGTTACTCTTCAAACTTCGTTAGCAATCCAATTATTTTACTACTCTGCTGTATACTTATTAGAAATTTATGATAAAGTCGTTCGTAGACGCTAACATAAAACACAGTCAAATATAATTGAGAACGTAAAAAAAAACTAGTAAAAATATAAATTTTTATTGATCAAGAAAAAAGTGTACAGTATTTGATATAGAAAGAGTATTCAACAAAAAAAAACAACGTGGATTATAGCAAATTTATTCTCATCATTCTCCATTCTGTGGGGTCGGCACACATGTTATAACATGTTGTTACTTAATTTGGCAACGTATTTTACGACCGACCGCCTGCCTGACGGCAACTTACTTTAGCCGCATTTTACGACACCTCTGTAAGAAATGAGGGTGGTCTATTTATTTAACTGGAAACCACACGGTGAGTCAACTTACCTTAGTCGCCTTTTACGACACCTCGGAAAGAAATGAGGGTGGTCTATTTTACTAAACCGGATACCAAACGGCGATTCACCTTACTTTATTCGTCTTTTACGATAGCTCCGTATAAAATTAGGTACGATATTTTACTTATCGGGATACATTACATACTGGTTTTAGGGACTTTTATAATATGTATGTACGGATGAATGCATTTTATAAGGCGTTATAAAGTCTATGTGGATTCAATATTACAAAGAATCTCCGAACCTGCCAGGTCGCTCGTACCATTGAACCGTGGAGGTGAAGAACCCGGTCTGAAGGTTACCCGAGATAATTCAGTTATCAGGGGTCACGGCGCGGACAGAGCGATGCACCTTCGCAGACACTGTCCTCACTATTGCCCCACTTCCAAACACAACTACACTAATATTGCGAAAATCTGTCTGTTACGCTTTGACGGTTAGGGCCTGTTTTACAAGTTACTGATAAACTGTCGAATAGTTAACCGACAATTAAACTAAGTAGCAGATAAATGTTTCCAAAAAGAGACTAAGGGCCTGTTTCACAAGTTTTATTTTATTTGACAACCCAACAACTTTTGTACATTAAGGGCCTGTTTCACAAGTGCTGAATAAGCCTATCAGAAACCTGAGAAACGCAAAATTCCGAGATATGTGTCAGATATGTTCTGAATAAGCTAACTGACAGTTTATTGGTAACTTGTGAAACAGGCCCTTAATTTACTTCATACAAGATTCAACACGGGTCAACTTACCTTAGTCACCTTTTACAATACCTCGGTAAGAAATGAGGGTGGACTATTCTACTCAGCTGGATAGCACACGGCGGTATAATATAAACTTACCAATAGCGAATATTTAAACAACATAGGTATAAAAATAAAATATTGTAACAAATCTTTACCCAATTAATTAGCAAAATATCTTCTTCTTCCTGCCCTTATCCCACACTAAGTGGGGTCGGCACAACATGTTATAAACATGCTGTCACATGATTTGGCTGCGTTTTTACGACCGGCCGCCTGCCTGACGTCAACTTACTTTAGTCGTATTTTACGACGCCTCGGTAAGAAAGAGGGTGGTCTATTCTACTTAACCGGATACCACACGGTGGGTCAACTTACCTTAGTCGGCTATTACGACACCTCGGTAAGAAATGAGGGTGGTCTATTCTACTCAGCCGGATACCACACGGCGGGTCGACTTACCTTAGTCGCCTTTTACGACACCTCGGTAAGAAAAGAGGGTGGCACTATTCTATTCAGCAGGATACCACACGGCGTAATTAATTAGCAAAATATATATTTTTTTAATTTAAGACAAAAGTAGAAGCAGCATTAATTTAAAACAAATCGCGATGTCTAATACAATAGTTAGACCAATTAACAAGTTGAAAAATATCTTCTCATTAGTGTTTTATTGTTTGAAAATGTTTAAACATGAAATAATTGTAGACTCAACATTTCTGTAACGCATTTTTTAATCCTTGTAAATACTTAGCCGCAGAGTTTTATTGATGTAAACAATGGTCTGCGCGAGATGTAGAATTACTTATTTATGATTTTAAGAACCTTCAGCTATTTATCACGACACAAGTTTTAATTTAGTTTACTTTAGGGTACTGAAAATAATTTTCTAATAAAACCTTTAGGTTGTAGTTTTGACTGTAAAGCTGTAGGGTGAAGCTAAAGCATTTTTGTATGCTGTTAGCATAGCTTGTACCAAGAGTGGGAGCTATAAAAATAAATTTCTGTGTATACAACTAACATCATACTTGTGTTATTGGTCATAGTTAACTGCTAAAATACATATACAATTGTTGTCGCCATTGACTTCTGCTTTGTATTTTATAGCAACACAGTCATGAAACAAGAGTATCGCGCCCTTTTTGATTAAAATGGTGACAACACTGTGACGTGATGTTTCCGGTTGAGTCTTCCTATTGATAAAACGTTTCAGTGACACTCAGTCTTTGTGCGTCATTCAATGGAAGTACATCTCGGAACGGAATTGTGGTATTCCTATTATATCGTGTTATTGTATATAGTGTGCGTTTACACAATTAAAACACAACCAGGATCGAAGAAACAACAAATTGTAATTAAAAATGTTAGCCCTCAGCGGAAATCGAACCCGTGACCCGCGGAGCTGAAGGTAGGATCACTGCTACCTACGAAATACGGACCAGCTATCACCTCGATAAATACATTATCCGTAATAGTTGAATGGTAATACTCTGAGATGCGGATTTTAAATTCTATTCCCGGGGAGGTAACTATGAATTTTCTATACCATTATATGCCTGATTGAAATTTTAAATTTATCATTTAAACGTCACAAATGAAGCCTTTATGTCGCTAGATGATTATATTAGTATTATAAAACCAAAATGGAGAAGTGTACTAGATATAAGACCTAAAATTCTCTCTAGGGTTGTTTTTTTTAATACTTCAACGCAGGGTTATTAGACAGGATGCCAACAGTACGTTCATGTTAGAATATCGAACCGCTGAATTCAACGTAGAGTGGACAATCCGTTTTCATACCTGATATATGCAGGATTCGTAAAAACATACTACCACCCCGACAAAATCGAAAAGCTTTGCGATTTTGTCGTGGTGTGGTTTTGTCTATCTCCTGATGATGCTTCGGTTGCGGGCCCAAACGATTGTTGAATTTGTGATAGTGAACTTATGTAATGCTTGTGTATTGTGGTGGCGGTGGTGGGGGTTTGTGCATTGTTTTTACGAATCCTGCATATATCAGGTATGAAAATGGATTGTCCACTTTACATTTAGCATTAGGTATATGTATATTCTATTTTAGATCATCACGGATTGTAGCAAAATAATTTTATTATTATTTTTGTAGAATATTTTGAATTAAAAAAACTACATTAATCATCGAAAGTTGTATCACTTTTGAAATAGCGCGCGCAGAGTTTTCTATATTTCTCTATGTACTAAGGATAGATTCATAATGCACCTAATATAATTGTAGTGTTACTTGATCATTGTATCGTGACGCATGCAAGATTTTTTTCGAACATCCATCGGAGCGAATGTTGTAGAAAAAGATTAAATGAGGTTATTTGTGAACGGTAAATAGCAAAAAGCTGGACGTCAGGTCAGCGACATTTACGGGAGAATTGTTATTACGGTTTGCTATACAATACTGATAATATTGTGATCATATACATTTATATTGAATCTGCTGTTGCATCGAATAAGCTTGCAATTAAATAAATTAAATTATGTTATAATATTTATCGATGACTGTTTAACGGTTTTGTTTATTATTTTCCCTAGATTTATGTCTATATGAAAATCAGTGAACAGATCTGTTAGGTAATACATTTGTTTGTGTGATGGTAGTATAACCTACACTTAATTTGAACTAATATTATATATGCGAAACTATAATTGTGAATCTAGCAACCTTTCAAAAATGCCATTTATCTTATCTCATAATTTTGGCTAACAGTTTGTTATATTAGGTTGAGCCAAATTAGGAAATTCCCTCCCGGCATATGTTTCCACTTGCTACTAAAAATATTTTTTAAATTAAAGTGAATGGGCACTATTCAAGCTCGTCCCGCCTTAAATTGTATTGTGTGGTTTTTATCAAGAATAATCGTAGCCAAGCGCTAAAATTTAATTAGTACCTTAATTAAGAGACGAAATTAATTGAACTCTCTTAAGCATAAATCGAGACGAAATTAAAGAAATGATTAGATTTAGTTAGTACATGTTTTTCTTAAGCGCATAATAATCTTAATCGCATATATATGATTAAAATGCTTAAGTTGATTTTAAATTAAGATTAATAAGACTCAGAGTCCATCAAAAATCTTCAAGTAATTCATTTTAAAATTTCTCTATCTATTGTTTGTTTCATTTTTAATTTGTATACGCTGGTAATTATTTTATCTGTCCTTTACTCATTAATCTGTAATGACCTCAAAAATGCTGGAGTCCGAAGGTATTCTACAAAATGATACCTGTATCACAAAATGTCATTGAGTTCTGTTTTGATCATAGAGTTTTGGATACGTCATTTCTAATTTGATAGTTATTTGTCTGCGATTTCTATGATATCGACGTCGATTTATCATGTTTATTAATTTATCTTTTTATACATAATACTATTTTCTACATTATAACAATTTATATTGTAAACATTACGATAAGAGTAAGAGCTTTTTTTAAAGAGATGTGGAAACAAATGCTTGTTTATACTTTATTTATCTACATAACGTGGTAAGACAGATTTTATTTTGTCGTGTTAACGTTTCTATATTTACTACTATTACTTCTAGTATGTAGTGATATTATGTTCATACGTATTTTTGTTTTTAGTTTTCACTACGTTAATGGAATAGACGAATATGGCTTTAAAATATTAAGGAGATTGACTAGTGGGCACGACTTTGATTTGCTCATCTTTACACAGCAATGGCCTGCCACTGCTTGCAAAGAATGGAAAAAGCACGATCCCTCTCATACGTGCTCCATGCCACCTAAAGTAGACACTTGGACAATACATGGTATTTGGCCAACAAAACTAGGCGAAATGGGACCTGCTTTTTGCAATAAAACATGGTTGTTTGACCCAGAAAAAATAAGACCGATTGAAAATCAGCTTACTCAAGTTTGGGTAAACATTTTTGGAGGTAAGGAAGTTGCCATGACATGTGTCCTATGATAAGCTTTTGATTGATAGCTTAGAAAAACAACTTTTTGAAATAATCTTCTAAGTAGCGTTTTAAATTAGTTTAGGCTATGCAGGAAACTTTTTATATAATATTTTTGATAAATACTTTAACTATAAGATTGTTTTAATAAAATTCTGAATTCATTAACAAAGATATATCATATAAATAAAAATTTGATAATAATTATAAAGAAGAAATATGATTTTAGTTAAGATATTAAGTAAACCAAAAAAAATTATATCATATTCATTAGGCTATGATTGTAATACTAAAAATTATTTGACTATTTGTATAGAATAGAAAAAAGTATGTTTAGTTGCCTAAACTGGTAGTAAATTACTGATGGTTTCCTTATTATATGTACTTGGCACGCAGTTTTTAGAATAACAGTGGTGACTGAGGTACTCAAATGTAATATTCTGTTTAAATACTATGACTAATACACAGGCAATCTCTGTATTAGGATGATCTCTCTGTATAAGCTGATTGGTTGATTAGATAGATACTATGCTACTTGGTGTATAATAAAATCACTTCACTTAACTGTAACTTTCACTATCAAAATTTTTTTTCTGCTTACAGGCACTCCACTCTATACTTTATGGGCTCATGAATGGAAGAAACATGGTACGTGTGCTGCCATTTTAGATAAGTTTAATTCTGAGCTTAAATACTTTTCAGTTGGTATAGACTGGTTAAAACAATACTCAATGTTTGAAATCCTGCAATCAAAAGGTATTGTACCAACAAATTCAAAACTATATGCCGTTAATGATATTAACAATGTCATTAAAGAGAGACTTGGAGTGGACCCTGTAATAGAATGTAAGAAAGAGGACGGTCAAAGTTTTATATCTGAAATAAGAATTTGCTTCACGAAAGATTTAAAGATTTCAAACTGTGATGGTGTCATTTTTCGGAATGAAGATGGCGATTCTGTATTGACTAATTGTGATAAGTCTGAAAATGTTTTGTATCCGCATTATGTCAAGGAAAATAATTTGTATATACAGTTATATCACCTTGTTTCCTGGTTACAGTGGTTCACTTTATAATTATGATTTATTGTGAAATATCACATATGTCATAATGTATAATAATTATATGATAAATAATACGACTAAGTTGCTTTAATATCCAACAGCTTTTTCATAGACCTTAGCAATATAATTTGTCATTTTTCAATTGACAATAAGACTTTCCTGTATAAGAATAGAAATTATTAAATAATAATGTACAAACTAACTGATTCTCCTATGTTACTAACTTGTTTTTCTTATTACTATTATTGACAAATCCTATAATGAACAGACCTTTGTCAAAATTATCAGTGATGTTATCACTTTTTTTATTGTTCGGTATTTCTCCATACTTCTATCTTTATTTACTACTATTTCTATCCAAGACATGAATAACAGTACAGTTCAGAAACTATTGACTAAAGAGGTTCCCACAGACACTAAACACCTTTAAGGTTAGGTTATTGTGAACAAAATAATTATAAGAAGCATGTTTCCTAAATTTGTAACTTCTAAAATTAAAATTTGGGTGTCAAATCAATAAACTATATTTAAAACAAGGTAGTTATTGATATTTACAGGGTATTTAACTGATAAATATTTTTTAAATTACTGTATTTGCCTCATATAAAAAAAAAACAAAAGATGAAGTCTTGACACCTAATACTAACTTTTGTGTGATACATGCCATTGCCATGTGTATTTCCATAAAATGCTGGTTGTCTCAGTATAGGACTGTAAAATACTATTAATGAAGGCCAATTTGCCATATCAAGCAGCTGTTGTAATTAGCTGTGGCTGTTATGAGGCAGAGACTTCTTAAATGTCTAGAATCTAGATAATGTTGGTCAACTGGCCCGTTGGAGCAGTGTGTAGTGACCCTGCCTTCAGCTCCGCGGGTCGCGGTTCGTTTCCCGCCGAGGGCCAACATTTTCTCTAAATGAATTTGTTGGTTTTTAAGCCTGGGTGTATATTTGTATCTAAGTATTTAAAAAATATGTAAGTATATATTCACCAGTTGTCTGTCACCCATAACACAAGTATTAAGTTACTTACTTTGGGGACGGACGACCGTGTGTGTAAGTGTCCCATATATTTATTATTAATGTGACACTTCAAGTAAGTTGCAAGTCTTATAGACTTGCAACTTCTTTTTTCCAAAATTTTTTTTCTGCTCTTTGCCCCATTTCTCTGGTGACGCTGTGAAACCTGTTAAGGCTAAAAGCTATAGAAATAAATAAATAAATATATGGGACATTTACACACATGATCATCTCCAAAATTAGAAATTTAATATTTGTGTTATGGGTGACACACAACTGGTAATAAAATTTTAAATACACCCAGACTCGAAAAATCAACAATTTGTTTGGTTAAATAAATTAGAAAAAATAATTAATGGAATTAGGCGTCACTTTGCGGGCATTCATAATAAAATAGTAATAATAAAAGTATTTTGCTATAATCCGCGAAAAGTATTTTAAGTCTATAATGTACTTTATCGCGGATTATAGCAAAATAATTTATTATCAATCGTCCATATTTGACTGAATGATGATTGACTGAATAAAAAATTATTTAATTGCAATCATTATCGTATAATTGCAATTCCGTATGGATTATTATTGATGCAATGGCGTTAAACTTAGTTCCTTATTTTTTAGTTTTGTTCAATATTTTTTTATTATTTAAAGTATTATTTGCCGCGTATTATGGCATGGTAATTTTTTCATAAAGTATTTGTCATCTAGATAAGTTAGGTTAGTTTTAAATCAATTAACTTTTTATATGAAAGCTTTTACAACTCGTAAGTGTAAATCGCAATTGGTCGGAAAATAATGTGTTATAAATGTCTTAATTTGTTTAAATAGTAGGGGAATATATATAATAATGTCATCGGGCAAGGAGGTCACAACAAATATAAAGATAAATTTGACAGAATATTCTTACGAGGTTCTTAAATTATACGCTTTATTATATTAGACTAAACGCACATCGTTAGATCGGGATTTTACATAAACCAATACCTTCACTGCGTACAAAGGTTAGTTCCAAAAAAACACTTGATTTAAGATTTTATAAGAAAGTATGTAAAGATTTAAAAAACAAAACAATATAAAATTTTATTACAGACGTACAAAAAAAACCATATTCACAACGATATAAAACATTCCTAATACGTAAACCAAATAAAAGAAATTAAGTAATATACCTACATATTAGAATTGCGTTGATTTTTGCTAGAAAGGGAATCCCCGAGTTTTGACGGAAAGGCGCAATGAGAAAGAAAAGTGTTGCCATCTTTTAGAAAAAAAAAATTAAAGACTCGAACCCAAAACAACGCAACCTCGAAAATCTAGCGTCGCACAGTGAATATTAGTGCTAATGAAGCAGCGACCCAACTTCGAAAAAAAAGCAAAACGAAGCGACGCAAAGTGAGTGGTGTAATTTTAAGATTTTGATTTTTATATTCTAAATCGAACTTTTGAACTTTTTGTTAGTACTTTTATAAATTATAAGAGACATGTTGTCTTAAATTTAAGTGTATATTTTTTGACGAATATTAATATAGTTGCAGGGTTTTTTATTTTATACGATATGTACTGCTTAAATAACCTCCGAAACTAAGTCTTATCAGATTCCTGTTTATTAATTAGTTAATATTAAATAATTTATAGAATTAGGCGTTACTTTGCGGAGATCCATAATACAAAAGTAATAATAAAATAGCAAAATAATTTTATTAATAGATATATAGATATATGATATATGGGACAACTTACACACACGGTCGTCCGTCCCCAAAGTAAGTAACTTAATACTTGTGTTATGGGTGACAGACAACTGGTGAATATATATACTTATATATTTTAAAATACATACTTAAATACAAATATACACCCAGGCTCAAAGACCAACAAATTCATTTTATTGAAAATGTTGGCCCTCGGCGGGAATCGAACCCGCGACCCGTGGTGCCGAAGGCAGGGTCACTACCCACTGCACCAACGAGCCAGTCCATATTATTACTTTTGTAGTTAATATTAGTCAAGTAATTGGTTATTTTTAGAAATTGTTTTAAAAGCATAATAAAATTTAAACAAGAAACCTAGAGTAGTTTAAATGGATTGTTTATTTAATTTTATTATATTTTTGCACAATAAAGTATTTATTGGTGTTTTTAACCATGTAAATGTTTTATTTATTGCCCATTATGACCCTCCTGCATAGGGTTGCCATATTTGATACTAGTTTCATCCGTACGCCACGGACGGGGTTTATAATATTTCAATGTGGTAACATCTACAGACTTCCGTAAACCCAACTCCCATCTGATCTTTTTTTTTTTTAATTTGCGATCTGTAATCTAAATTTTTTATCTTCGACAATCAGGACAATTTGTTGTCCCAGGATTTAATAAAAATGGAAATCATCGGGATTTCCATTTTTATTGATACGGATGGAAACCGAACATCTACTTATCTCTAATTATATAAACTACATATAGACCTGATTTATGCAAATTGCCTAATTGTTCGTTGGTTCACGCTGAAAGTTAAATAATTATAAATATATGGGACACTTACACACGGTCGTCCGTCCCCAAAGCAAGTAACTTAATACTTGCCAACATTGGCTATAAACAAAGTTGCTTCTTCGAGCCTAGATGTATATTTAAAAATAATATATGTATATACATATTCACCAGCTGTCTGTCTACTATATCACAAGTATTAGGTTACTTTGGGGACGGACGACCGTGTGTGTAAGTGTCTCATATATTTATTATTATTATTTACTATTTTTATTATTATTTATTATCATAATTATTATTTTTTCATTTTTTCAATTGTTATTTTATCTACTAAGTCGATGAGAGCTTCTTGGTATTAAAAGTTTAAAAGTCAGTAACACTGATTTATTTCTATTTTTGTCTGTGGTAATTACACATTGTCAGTATTTTTGAGATTTCCACAACAAACGGCGAGTTGAGACAATCATTGCGCGCCCCTCGAAACTATGATCACTGCAGATGGTACCAACCCTGAAAATACCATAGATTTAATTAGCACATATCTAAAGTCTGTTAGGTATTTTTTAGGTTACAGGATTTGCGATTGTATATTAAAACAATAAAAGATTAATAATTAATATGCAAAAGTAATAATAAAATTATTTTGCTATAATCCGCGATGAAGTAAAATAGAAAATATATATATATTGCTAAATGTAGAGTGGACAATCGGTTATCATACCTGATACACGCAGGATTCGTAAAAAACATATGCACAAACCTCCACCACCACCACCACGATACACAAGCACTATATACGTTCACTATCACAAACTCAACAACACAACTCACTTGAGTTTGTGATACTCAACAACACAACTCACTTGAGTTTGTTTCTCTCTCACTGAGAATAGACCTTTTCTCTCCGCTTTAAGAGAGAAGGTTTGGAGCTAAGAACTATCACGCTGCTCCAATGCGGATTGGTAGGTTACACATATCTCCAGAATTATCTAGAGACATGCAGGTTTCCTCACGATGTGTTTCTTCACTGCAAAGCTTGTGATAAATTGCAATTATCAATTAGACCCAAGTTTTAACAGAAAAACTCATTGGTGTCTGCCCGGGTTTGAACCCGTGACCTCCTCTATATATTTGCACGGTGTTACCGCTGGGATACCACAGCTTCCATGCTAAAGTAACATAATACTTGTGTTATGGGTGACTGACAACTGGTAAATATATAATTTTGAATATATTCTCCTGTCCTTTTCCCACTCTGAGTGGGGTTGGCACAACATGTTTTTCTCTTCCATTCTGTTCTACTATTCGTCAACTCTGACGCTACTCGTTTTGTATGCATGTCATACCATCTCTTTTTTGGCCTCCCTCTAAGCACATATCCATTCACATTAAAATTTTAAAATTCAATAAATATTTTCTTCCCTCCCGATACATATAGCATTCTGAATATATACTTAAATAAATATAAATAAACACTCAGATTCGAAGAATTAACAAATTGTAATCAGAAACTTTTGCCCTCGGTGGGAATCGAACCTGCGACCCTAAGAGCTGAAGGCAGCGTCACTATCACATGTGCGAACGGAACAGTAATAATATTAATTTGCTTTAATCCGCGATTAATTACAATTACAAAATATTATTTTGATTTGTGCATACAGCCAATAACGGATTTTAATTGTTAACATTATTTTTATTGTGCCTGTGTAAGTAAATGTAAGTTATGTAATAAGTTATATAACTTACCTAATGAATCTAGTGGCATCTCATAATCGTCACTGGAAAATATCTTCTTTGGGAATGTAGTCATAAATTTGAAATTATCACTTTGTGCAAACTCAGGATTTTGCATCTGTAGATATAATCTGAAAAATGAATTAATTATATTATTTTAGTACGGTTATACTTAGTGCACACAGTTTACCAATCATGCATGCAAAATGTATGAATGCAAAATTAGAAATTCAAAATATTCTTTATTTTATAAACTTGTAAACAAGTGCTTTTGAATCGTCAACTCTACTGCTGGTTCGGAAAGCTGTTCCTACCGAGAAGAGCCAGCAAGAAACTCCGCGGTTGCTCTTTTTAAAATATAATTCTTATCTAATCTTATCTAATTATTATTACTGTCTTGTATATGGTCGAAGAGTAGCTATATCTACACATTCTTATCTAAGTTATCCTCAACAGTATAGAAGGTTTGCCCTATGACCAGCAGTGGGATAGTAAGTAAATAAATAATTACTCACTACTATAAATAAATAAATAAAATATTGGCCCTGGGCGGGAATCGAACCCGCGACCTGTAGAGCTGAAGGCAGGGACACTACCCACTGCGCCAACGGGCCAGTCAATAGTAACAGACAATGGGGTGCCAGAGTGGTCGGCCTCCTCGTGGCGCACCTTGGGCAAGCTTAGTCTTGGCGAACGGACCACTGTGGGGTGGCCAATCCGGTTGTCCCTCTCATTAGCAGAGGGCAATCTGACCAGTTGGGTTTACTTTAAGTCTGGCTGGACATGGTTTCGGCCACCGTCCGTCAAGCCCGGAAGCCCAGCTATGGGAAAGGGGACCTTCGGGTTGCGAGGAAGAAAACTTCTATAAAAATTACCCACTGGGGGTGGAAACGCCCACCACGGCGTAGGGGTCCCTACTTGGGGCGCGGTGTCTCCCTGTCGACCGTGACATAACAGACACGGGGGGCAAGGAGCGATCGCGGGCAGCGGTGGCCTCCTTCTGCTCTGCGGAGGGGGGCGTTGGAGCGGTTCCGGGAACTTTTGTTCTGGATTCAATCTACTGCTGGCGAGTTCAGGCGGTAGCGACTTGCCTAAGCCCATCGGACTGTTACGGATCTCTAATGTAATTAGAATTGCTGACGGATTGCTTCATCAGCAGTCTGGTCCAGATCCGGCACAAGCCTCTGCCATGAGTCAGTCCGTCTACGATCTCGTACAAAGCCACACATTTCTATCAGCTATTTTAATTGTAATAATCTTGTCCATTTTTATGTGTAAAATAAATTACGTTTTTTTTAAAAAGACTTTTTCGTGGCTCCCCGTAACAGGACGTTCCGAACGGGGTATGTCGGACGTCTGGCTTACAGGTCCCCGAGGCGGTCGGTGCATCTGGTGCTCCCGATGCACCGATTAGCGGAGGGGGGCTACTCTTTCAAGGGGCCCCTACCAGGAGAAGATGTTTGTTCCCTGAGATCAGAGCTGTCAGCGGGGATGGGGGCAATGTGTACAACGATACCTTCTCCTTGCCATCGGCAGCGTGGTGGAGCACACAGGTTGTTTTAGTATGTGCGAGTCTGTAACCGCCGCCTAACCCCAACGGGCGGCGATACCCATAAGGGGTTTTTCCTGTATATGAAAAAAGTAATAGACCGTTACTTTACCTGACAGCGCCTAGTTGCTCCTTAGCGCCGAACGTATGTGAGACTGATTTTCCGTCTGGTAGCCGAAGTTGTATACGCGCTTGGTCGTACGAAACCTTGGGGCCGGGGGAAGAGGCGGCGGGCGGCGGGGGGACGGGGGCCGCGGGGGGCGGCGCGCTCTGACCAGATGCTGCTAGCCTGAGATTATAATTAAATTCAAAATATTCTTTATTTAAATAAACTTGTAAACAAGTGCTTTTGAATCGTCAACTCTACTGCTGGTTCGGAAAGCTGTTCCTACCGAGAAGAGCCAGCGAGATACTCGGCGGTTGCTCTTTTAAAAATATAATTCTTAATACTATTTACATTACGTCGTCACTGTCTTGTACAGGTTCAAAGAGAGCTATATCCACACATTCTTATCTTCCAAATAATCTTCAAGAGTATAGTAGGCTTTCTGTATCAGCCTCTTTTTAACATTTAACAGTGTTTTTAAGCTGATGTAATGGCAAAGCTGAAATTGATTGCGGAATTTTATTATAGAATCTTATACCAAAACCCACAAACAAATTACGTTTAATTAAACATTAATATGCAATTTAAGTGACGCCGTGGTATCCGGCTGAATAGAATACTACCCTCATTTCTTTCTAAGGTACTAATACGACTAAGGTAAGTTGACCTTAGGCAGCCGGTTGTAAAATTCGTAGCCAAATCATGTGACATGTTTATAACATGTTGTGCCAACTCCGCTTGGGAGTGGGATAAGGGCAGGAAGATGGTGCAATATAAGCTGTGATAGCCCAGCTATGAGACCGTGCAACTCTTTCTTTAACACTTGCACACACACGGTTGTCCATCCCAAAAGTAAGTAACTTAATACTGGTGTTAGGGTGGGAGACAACTGGTGAATATACACTTATATAATGTTTAAATACATACTTAAATACCAGTTAAATGCTAATAAACATGAAAAAATACGGCAATACAGAATGAATGTTTACTTTCTAGCTTGTTTGTCTGCCTCAATCTGTGCCCGAACCCTTTCCCTCGCTCGCTGGTCCTCCAGTTTTTCTCTACGCCTCTGCTCGACTAGTTTTTGCATCTCCTGCTCTTGTAGCCTTTGTTTTGCCTCCTGAAGATCTTTACCAGACTTGATGCGCAACCGCTCACGCTCCAGTGCTTCAGCCTATAAACATTTCACAAAAGTCATTATCGTTCTCCTGCCCTTATCCTACACTAAGTGGGGTCTTCACAATATGTTTTAAGTTGTAACACGTTTTGGCTAAATATTTTATGACTGGGCGCTTGCGATTGCCTGATGGCAACTTACCTTCAACACATTTTACGTCACTTTGGTAAGAAATAAGGACAGTCTATTCTACTCAGCCGTATACCACACAGCGGAAATATTACACATAATTCTTATTAAGTAAATAACACATCAAAAAATTTACTTCTGAAAATTGCATTTCTGAATTTATAATCATATATCCAGATCCACATAATTAATAATTCAAACATCAATTTAGTACCACATAGATTTTTTACAGTGTAAGCAGACCCCTTCAAGAAGATACCAGGGAGCTGCTGGGTTCAGGTGCCACAAGATTGTGTAATGTGGAAGTTTCTGGAAGAGACCTATGTCCAATGGTTGACGTCTATTTGTTGATGAGAGAGAGATTTCTTACTGTATAGATAGATTCACAACATAAATTACTTAGTATCTACTATTAATATTTTGTTTTAAATTTATTGAAAAAAATTATTAAAATGTTTTATTAAGACATGTTTTATCAAAAGTCAAATAAAAATGTCACAGAGGCCTACAAACATGTTGCTCTATAATTGACTAGCCAGATACAATTCTTAAATTTAGACAGAAATAATATAATATATATTATTCATTTATATATTTGAAATCATGTGACAGTATGTTTATAAAATGATGTGCCAACCCCATTTGGAGTGTGATAAGGGCAGGAAGATGATGAAGAGATGATGATGATATTTTAAATCAATGAACTTCTGTTTTTTTCATTTGAATGTAGTCACATTGTGCATAAATATAATAAAGCATTGTTTTTTTGATACTCAATGCAAGAATTTAATATCAGTTTTATATAATACAATAAATCACATTATTGCAGTACCTTCTCTCTCTCCTCTCTTTCTTTCCTTTTCTGTTTCATTCTCTCTTCCAGTAACACCATCTGAGCCTTTTTCTCCTCTTCAGTCAGGGGCTTTTTCTCCTCTGTTGACTCGGAAAAGCTGCTGTGGTTCGTTTTCGCCGCATGGAACTCCATTTCATCTTGATTTTTAAATAATTTGCCACATTCGTCACATTTAAATGACTTAGCTTCTTGGTCGGTACTTTCCTCAGTCGTCGACGCAGGGACACTTGGTTCGGAGTTCGTACTCGCGCTCTGTTCAGTAGTAAAAGCTGTGCTTGGTTCAGGATCATCAGCATGAGCTAAAAGCCATTCCATAGCAGGCTCGACACCCTTGTAATTCGTAACAGCCAGTGCTTTCTCACTAAAACCGACATATATTAACAATTATATTGTTATATCTTCACATTTTTTGGGCAAATCTTAAGTGTGCATTAGAGAATCTAAATTACGAAATTAGAACATTTAAATGTTAGTACTTACGCACGCTCTTTTGGAAATCCCATTTCTATCAATGTTTGTATCTCAGCCATTTTGAGATATGATTAATATAAGAAATGATTTAAATTTTACGCAAAATAGCTATTCATCACCCATCAGCTGTTTCTATTTTTTTTGTTGTTTTAAAACAGATAATAAAATTTTACTTTTTTAGGCATGGATTATGACAGATTTTTTAGTCTTTGGGTAGAAAGTAAAATAACGATAGACTAAAAATAATCTCTTGTAGTCTTTGCTAGATTATATAACCTATGTATGAAAATAATGTTTTCTAAAAGTCATATCAGTTTTACAAATCTTGCGATATCTATACCTACGTAATAAAAATAACAAAAATAATAGGAGCTATTATTAAATAACTTTAAATAGTTAGGGTTGGATCAGGGCATGTTAGCGCAGAATTAATATGCATCGAAACATTAATTCTTTGCGGTATAAAATTGCGCAAATGCGTATTGACGCAGTTTCACGTAAATTTACCCTTCTGTGAGTATTTAATTGAGACTGAATTCACTCATTGATGTTTTTGTTCAGTGCGTATGAGTTAAGTTAAAACTTCATGTTGATTTTGTTATGATTTTTCTCATATCAAAAACGAAAACAACGCCGATAGAACCTAGACTAATTTCAATTCGCTGGAGTCTTGAGTTTGCGATTCGTAATTTTTTATATACTAAATTGTTCTAAAAATAAGCATAAGAGCTTAGGTAGTCTACGCTAGACGCATTACCTACTGTTATCTAGAATATATTATCTACAAAATATAGGTTCGATTACCATAGCGTTGTTATATTTTCAATATTTGTTTTTGGAATAGCCATTTCATAGACACACTTTGCTCCGCAGACAAATAACAGGTTAATTATTTGTATGCCATTTACAAAAAAAAAACTTCTCGACGCAACTTGAAAAACTGAAATTATAAATTTCCTTGGTTGAATCTATAATTTCTACAATGGCTTCAAGTAAAAAACAAACAAAAAGAAAAAATCTACAACATAGCGATCCAGGCAAAATATTAGAGTTGGTGATGAATTTAAATGATGACAGTTGTGCTCAAATACAAATTAAAATTAACGTTTATGTAAGTTACAGATTGTGGAAAAGGTTATTAGTAAACGCAATAAACGTAATTAATTATTTTGTCCTTAAATTCATTATTGCCCTTTAATTTCAATTTGACATATTCCCCTTTTTTGAATTAAGTAATTTGTCATTTTATATTGAGACAACCACGTATAAAGCTAAATATCTCATTATCAGATAATACATTTTAAAGCTATCGGTTTCATCATTTAATAGCAATAGTTATAATTCCTAACGAATAGCTTCTATCAAATTATCGATAATAGTTGTAAGGATGATATTATGTCATTAGAACATTTTTCAATATTATTTACCTAAGTTGCAAATACTTACTTTTGCTTTACTTTGCGGTATACTTTCATAATACAATCGCCCGATCATGACTGCATACTTAATTTAGGATTCTTTTGAACTGTTGACGTAGCATTTATTAATTTTATTTTCTTTCCGAGAACTTTCTTTATGGTAACGAGACCTCTCCATTCTTTCTCAGTATGTATTAAAAAAAGTCAAATTTTTGTTTCAGTTACGAGAAGAATGCGAGGCGGAGATAGTGTTCTTAATAGTCGTCCATGGGGAGGAAGCCTCCATAGAAACTGTTGGGTCATCGCCTTTACCACGGAGGCTTAAGATATGTGTAAGTTTACTTCTATAGCTTTCACATATTTTTCATGCCTCGAATTAAGAATGTATAAAGCTTTGGTACCCAGATTTCTTTCTCATAAGCCACCTTCAAAATTTAGCAGGTTTCAGATACCTATATTTCTACCATATTCCTAAACTTAACAATATGAACACGACGTATAGTCAAGTTTATTGACATTACGAATTGTGAACCCCTATTTTTTGTCACGCTAACGTAGATCCATGGAGGTGGACCCTTAGGTATCCACCTGGACCACTTTGGGCACTAAAGCTCTAAAGGATAGTATAGGAAGGTCTAAAGAGACATATCGCTCTATTCGAAGAATAAACTCACATTTCCTATGCTTATAAATAGGACATGTGACTTTATTCTTCAGATAGGGCGATATGCCTATGACTCAAACAAGTTTTGGATTTTGGGTTGTCTAAACGGTCTTATACCGTCAGCGTACAACTTATCGCCTACGTCGAAATTACCAAATTTAACTTCGAAATCTATGCGTTTTGGGCAAATATGGTTTACAAATATAAACATTTTAGATGACTCCGAAACTGTGTGAGGTACTGAAGTCAGCATTAGAACAGACTGATCTACTTTCCAATTTTGGGACCGATTTTCAAGCTATTGTTTCTCCCGTAAGTACAAAGTATATATATGATACAAAAAGTTTGGAAGTCTCATTATACTTTAATTTTTTATGTCAAAGAAATGACTACAATTTTGAAATGGATTTTATTTCAGCACGTTTCAAAGGAAGTGAAGAAACGTGTACTAATGTTTCCCGTAATAGATAAACCGTTTTCTGTAATCGTGTGTGTGGTGGCACCGAAGGTTATGGAAGAGAACGTCGCTCATCTTATACATGAATGTTTCTTGTGAGTATTTTCTAGAATTATTGAGTTGTGGCTAGGTTACCCAAACTTCCTTACCATTGGAGTTTATGAATATGTCTTATTTTATACTTACCTTATAGTTCTCGTGGGATTTAGAAAGTTTAAGTTATTTTAATTAGCCCTACATATGCCTTTGGATAAAGGCATATGTAGGGCTGGATGTAGAACGTATAGGGCTGAAAAATGCTATGAGATTTGCATGACTATATACGTTTTGTTCACGTAGCTTGGGGAATATATGAGGTCTACTAGCTCATTAAATAATAAACAAATAATTTACTCGACTTCGTGATGGTTAGTAGGAGTGTAAGTTGTGACTTACACATATCTTGGTTAATTCTTACGTGCGTTGATTCAATCTCTGCATTGTTCATTGGTGTGCGATAACAGTGCATAAATAATTGATGGTTTTAATACAAATTTAAATTTAAGGAAATTCTTTAGATTTACGTGGCCAGTTTTAAAGAAAACCATTCACTTGGAATACGAGTGTACGTTAAAGCAAAAATGTCAACAATTACTGCGCGTTGCTCGGAGACTTTTCACCCAAGTATGTATTTTTCTTTATATGAGAGTACTAAACTTATCTACCTCACTTCTTTCTAGAAGCAATTAGGCGTGAAGCTATCATATCATACTTATGCGAAGTGCCTACATATCCTAAGAGTTTAAAAATATAGGCAAGATTGCTGATATTCTTTTAACTTTTAAAGCTTAATATCATAAATATCAATTCGTGATGTTTTAACACTAACCTCAAACATGCTTTTAACCTCGGGCTTTAACCGATAACCAATTGGTAAAGTTCAAAAAGTTTCACGGGTTGTTAGGGCGTCATAGGTACATTCCTCATTAATTGGCTTAATTATATACTATCTAGGACCTTCTATTCTTAGAACCTGAGGTCTGAGGTATTTAAACTCTACCCAGATGCCATATGTCACACAGTTCCACTCTTCTTTTGCATTCTAGAAAGTACCATCCATATCAATCTTGATTTGATTTCATTGTAGCCGCATTTTATTATAAGAATCCTAAGCGACCCTTGATGATCTGTTGTTGATGATCCGTCCGAAAATGTTAATAGTGGTATTGTTACTTCATCCATACGATGGTGGTGGTACCTTTAGATTTATTTCAGGTGGCTTCGTTAGACACGTTGCTTCAAATAGCGATGGAGCAAGCGAAGCAGTTGACCAAAGCGGAGTATTGTTCCGTGATGTTGGTAGACGTGGACCATATGGAACTTGTGAAGAGCGGTCGTCAAGTGCCGACGGTTAGCTATTTATATACCTTAAATGAAGGGAAGTACATAACTATAAAATAGGTAATTTATAGAACTAGGCGTCACTTTGCGGAGGTCCATAATACAAAAGTAATGAGAATATTATTTGCTATAATCCGCGATAAAAGAAAATATATGTAATGCTAAATGTAGAGTGTACTATTCTTTCTTCTTCTTCTTCTCATGCACTACCCTCTAGCTTCTCTAAAGCCTTTACGAAGCTAGCGGGTAGTGCATGAGTTCTCACAAATTCTGCATGTATCAGGTATGAGAAAGAATAGTACACTCTACATTTAGCATTACCTACATATATTTTCTTTTATCGCGGATTATAGCAAAATAATATTCTCATTACATTAGTATAAAATAGGTATATAATAAGTGTTTATTTGTTAATACTTAGCAGTCTTTCTATACGGATATAAAATCCGCCTGATTTTCAGGCGATACTTAGCCAACTAGTAGGCGAATAAACATGTTCGGGCTTAGTTTTTGGCCCAATTATAGAACGAACTACAATATAGGATAAAAAAATCCGAGTTTTCCTTCTTAAATGAAAACTACTCACATAATTCAGGCGTATAGAAACAAAGATGGTAAAGTCCACAACATTTTAAAATTTAGATTTAAATGCCAACACAATCTTTTCCGCGTCTTTATTTACCTAAATAAATCATTTGTTACCAATTCTGATATAGTCCAACTTTAATTTCAAATTGAAAATTGACTTCAGAAACAAACCTAGTAAAGTCCCAATGTAATTGAGTTCCAAACCGCGTAAAGTCCATTTCGACCAATAGGAAGGCTCCATTTGACTGACAACGGACATTTTTTTGTTGTATGCACGTTGTCGTATTTTAATATATTTAAATACGAAAAACTATTGTTCTGCGCAATTATTGTGATATTCTGAAGAGATGGAGAGCCACCCGTCCAGGGTCAACAAAAATGAAGCCAGGAAACGGACTGCATAACCACTTAATTGGAAGAAAAACATCGCAAAGGAAAACAGGTATATTCCAGGGCCGGACTTAAGTTCGTACCTATTTATTGAATATTTAAAGCGTAATTAATTATAATACCAATTAAGCTGTTCTTATCATGCAATGCAATCTCGTCACATCAAAAATGTTGCGAATGTTTCATGAAGCTTTCTACAAAATTCTAATAAAATTCAGCAAGACGGACTTATATTGAAATGCTGTAATGCTGTTGCTTTTAAAAGGAAAAAGCCTCGTAATGGTACGAAATCATCTAAAGAATTCACAACAAACTTCCACTTTATAGCTGATCGAAAAAAGATACCTATATATCAAAACGCATTTTTAAATATGCTTAATATTAAAAAAGGACGAGTACTTGCACTGGTCGCTAAATCGTGGATTTTGGATAATCAAGCTGACGTGAACAATCCTTAACCTGAAGAGAAAATATGCGAGCCACAGCAGGAGGAACAATTATTAGTTATATAATCATCATCTTCCTGCCCTTATCCCACTCTAAGTGGGGTCGGCACAACATGTTATACACATGCTGTCACTGGCTGGCTGGTCACATGTTGGCTGCGTTTTTACGACCGGCCACCTGCCTGACGTCAACTTACCTCTGTCGTATTTTATGACACCTCGGTAAGAAAGAGGGCAGTCTATTCTACTCAACTGGATACCACACGGTGGGTCAACTTACCTCAGTCGCCTTTTACGACACCTCATTAAGAAATGAGGGTGGTCTATTCTCTACTCAGCCGGATACCACACGGCGTAATTATTAGTTATATAAGTTTGATTTTAAACAAGAATACAAATTATTATTAATCAACTATATGACTTTTATCACATGCACCCATTTATAAGTTGATTGCGAATGTGAATTGTGTGGATGTAAATAAATTGATAAATAAAAATATTTTTGTCTTTTGTTTTCTAAAATTCCTGAATCTGTCCCCTATTGAGAGTTGGAAACAAAAATAGGAAAGTCCTAAACATTCGGTAACAAACTTAGTTAAGTCCAAGACTTAGAAACAAAGCTGGGAAAGTCCATCTCAAATTTAAGTTTTTACTCAAAAGTATTGAATTGGGCGTGGAAAACAGCTTATAATTCCCTAATTTATTGTATTCTGCGTACATAAAATAATGCTTGATATTAGTATAGTTACTAATAATAGAAAAAAACGTTTTTATCGTTTTCTAAAAAAATTTGCATCGTGGACGTAACCATCTTTGATTCTATACGCCTGAATTATGGGTTATTTAAAACTAATCCCGGGTTCCATTTGACCCAAATAATATTAATGGTCGGAGCACAACTTCATATACCATGCAATAAAAATTAGGGCAAATTATTACACAAAAGACTTTGTTATTGTCAAAACGTAAGCAAATGGACTTTAAACTTCTGCGCCTATGTACAGTGTAGTAGATTTTAAACTTTCGCGATTCGTACTGATTATTATATAAACACATTGCGTTATAATCGAATAACTTTGTATAAGGTTCAACGTTTCGGCAGAGTTCATCACTTTCGGCAGGTTCACCATCCACCGTGGTCACGAACTGATTGAAGGGAAACCAGAGTTAAAACGCGATTCGATTATAACGCGATGTGACCCGTATGTTTATATGATATGTACAGTGTCTTAATTAAAGGATGATGGGACGGTACCAGAGTATCGGTTCCCCATGGACATCGGCATAGCGGGCCAGGTGATAAGGACAGGCTCGCTGATCAATTGCAAAAACGCTAAGGAGCATCCTGCGTACAACCCTGTCATCGACTGTGATCCCGGTGTGGACTGCAAGTTAGTGATTTGTAATGTTTTCTTGAATTGGGTTCATAAATAGTGGAATGTGGGTCAGTGCTCAGTCTAGTTTTGTCTAATTCTGTTTATCAAACGTTTACTCCAAGTTAGTAGATGATTAAGTAGAGAGATTGAGTCTAGGTCGCCAGTAACGCAGCGTTACAGAACGCCAAATAAATAAAATTTGAATTCGAGTATTGCTTAAAACAGCGCAAATTGTGATACATTTTCTAGCTCCGGAGCTTTAACTATTGGTAATGTGGGATTATTCATTATGCCCACGTAAAGGCGGATGAGAACTTTTTAAAATTTCCTGTTTTTATAATGAATGAATCAAAAAGTGTATTAAAGTTTGTGTAATAATAATATTTTGTGTAATGTAATATGGGGATTTCAGTATCCCCCTGAGCTTTTTGTTTTGGGACCTATAACCTATAATATCTTAGCCACTTCGCTCCCTGATTTATATTCCTGGGTAAATAATGAGAGATTGGTACGTAGATAAAATTGTTATTGTTGCTTGAGTTATTTCACACTTTTAGGGCGATTCTCTGCTTTCCAATCCGAGAACAAACTGGCATCATTGGTGTGGGCCAGTTAATCAATAAGGTTGGAGATCCGTACTTCGACGCAATGGACGAAGAAATGGCACTCGCGTTCAGCATATACTGCGGAGTGTGCATAATGCATTCCGTTGTGTATCAGAAGATACAGGAGGCGCATATAAGAAATGCTTTGGCAAACGAATTAGTTATGTATCATATGAAGGTAGGTAATTTCTGGCATTTGTTTTCACCGATGCACGTCCATTAGCATTGTTTCAAATTTAGCCACTATAATAGAACGGTAACTTAAGATCCATTCAGAATGTTTAAATTTAGAGTGATTATTAATTATTATAGCAACGATATTAAAAACTAGTAGAGAATCCACGATATAAGGAATACTGATCGCTGAAATGGAGTTTTTGAAAGTTTTTTGTAACGTCAGGGTTAGGTATTAACCTAACAACCTATTAACCTAACATTAGCAACCATATTGGTAACCAATAAGTTGGTAACCAGTGGATTGCGGTCTCAAGCTCCTATGAGTTTTTATACTTACTAAACTTATGCAGTTCTTAATTAAAATTTTCAATTTATCATGCGTTTTACGGTAATGAACCATTATGCAAATATTTGCACACAACTAGAGAAATACTGTTTGTGAATTGCCAATCCGCTGTGAGAGTTATGGGTCTATTGTAAAGGAGATACGAGGCTTGATATAGGTCTAATCTCAATGAGAATAGAAGGCCTAATATGGGTCTTATCTCAAAGGAGAGAGGGAGATAGCTAATATCAATAACTCATTAAATTGCTGATGGAAGGTTGGCGATTCAGAAGTGGCTCGGGTCCTCGAGTGCACCGGTTTCCACAACCACCCCCATATCACCAGCCTTCACTTCAACTTGCGAGCTCTCCCACTAAGGGAGCTGCCCTGCTACGTGCTCAAGATGTTCTCCGACTTGGGATTTGATAAAAAGTAAGGATTATCGTCGTATTTTTTTCTGCTTGCTATTTATTCTAATGTATGTAAATTTAGTAAACTATATAAATTCTAATGTATTTCTTGGGAGGAACACGGGGTTCTAATCGCTCTCATGCTATTATAAAAAATGCAGTGTGAGGCGGGAGAGTAACTACTCCGTTGCATCTTGCGAATTCTACAGAATCGCCGACAGACTGAGAAAAGAGTGTATCTAACTGGACTTAACAATTTTGAATACTGAATTTACTACGGGAAACAAAGATAAAGAACTTGCGGAAATGCAAATTCACACGGAAGCTTTTGTTCAGCTTTGAGACCTATCGTGACTTACTTTAAAAATGGGCAGTTTAATGATTTCCTTTCTTTGTCAGATTTAAAATAAAGAAACAGAAGCTAGTGCGTTTCATCCTACACGTCAAGAAGGGCTACCGCGACGTGCCGTACCACAGTTGGCTTCACGCGTTCTCTGTGGCCCAATGGTGTTACGCCGCCATAACTAATTATAAACTAGTTGGACAGGGATACTATACGTGAGTATAATTGTATAAGTAGAATCTCGACAACTTAAAATCCAAGTGCAACACGAAATATTTTAAGTTGAAGAGTTTTTAACTTATCAGGGGTTCAAGCTAGAGTCAGGTCAAATATTAAGGAATCCAAAAATGTAATCATAACTACGCCCCAAATTCAGTTTGAAGGAATTTCTAAGAAGAATAAGTTAAGTAATATATAACGTACGTGCAAGCAATAAATTGTAAAATTTTTCTATTGCACATTCCAATCGAAATTACTAAATTTGCCATATAGTTTAAGTTACAGAGCATTTTGGGTCTAAGGGAAAGGGAGCAGATTATTTTGTGAAATTATAGAAGCGTTTACGTTATCGAGGTTCTACATCGTATAGCGTACATCGTAATTCGTTTATGAGTGACAGCGAGTCACACACAACATATAAAAATACATTTTGTAGACACATTTTTCTTTTGTTCTTCGGTTTCAGAGACCTACAAGCGCTAATGTATTTAATAGCTGGTTTAGTTCACGATATGGACCATCGCGGCACCACCAACAGTTTTCAGATTCAAGGACGTGAGTTCAAACTTTGGAGTAACTTTATGAATATGTTAATATTTTCATCACAGTTCAGTTTCATCAAGTTAAGGTAAGTCTATATTTCATCCTTCAACACTGCAGGAACACGTATCTCGCGCTTATATAATAGCTGCATAATGGACGCATTATCACCCGATATTGGCTACGATGGGTTATCATCAATCATAACTGCAGTGTCGTAATAGTTGAGCCTTAATGCTGTTTTCTATGTTTTCATTATTCTCCTGTTTATTTTTAGGTTTTTAATTGTAACATTTTAACTAAGAATGTAATGTAAAATGTAATGCTGATGAAAATCCGAATAAATAAATAAATAAGTAGGATGTGGATTAAATTCAGTGTTCTATCTCTAGACGTGGATTACCTGTGGAATATAAAATAAATTTTGCTAAAATCCGCAATCAGCTTAGACTTTAGATATAGCATTATTCTTTTTTTTTAGTATTACGCAAAATTATAACGCTTAATTCTATATTTATTTTGGACTTTATCATTAAAAGTTTTATTCCAATAATATTGCTGGGGTTTTGGATTGTTGAGTTAATTATGTTGCACTGATAGCATTGTCTATCGTCAGCTGAATGGTTACAAAATGTACCATTAAAGAGAATTCTAGTGTCCTTGAGAGCATCTTGATGTTCTGCGAGGTTTTCTGGTTTCCTGCCATTGTCGTGTTATTTTCGCCATCAGAAACCACTCTGGCTGCTCTGTACTCGAGCGAGGGTAGTGTGATGGAGCGGCACCACCTCGCGCAAGCGATGTGCGTGCTAAATACCGAGGGCTGCGATATACTGGAGGCGTTGCCTCGGAGGGACTACGACAGGGCGCTCATGCTGCTCCGCGATTACATCCTCGCTACGGATCTGGCGAATTATTTCAAGTGAGCCACCTATACTTACCAATAATGGTATCCGGCTGAATAGAATAGTACCACTCTCATTTCTTACCGAGGTGTCGTAAAAGGCGACGAAGGTAAGACGACCCGCCTTGTGGTATCCGATTGAGTAAAATAGACCACCCACTTCTTACCAAGGTGTCATAAAATACGAGTAAGATAAGTTGACGTCAGGCAGGCGGCCGGTCGTAAAATACGTAGCCAAATCATATGACAACATGTTTGTAACATGCTGTGCCACCCAGGAGTATGATGACCTATACTTACCAATAAGTTTTGTGACATAATAATAAGAATTACGTAACGCTTAACATGGGTAATGTCAAAAAGTATAATATAGCGATAAATTCGCAACAACTGATGTGTTAAAATCAGTGCCATCAGGGGCCTAAAATGTGTCTATCGACAAATCTGTGAATAGACAAAAATAAGTATATGAGTTTCATTTGCCATCTCTTATTATATGTTGGGATAATCTTACTTACAAAACACGGTGAGCTATGGCCTCTGCTTTGCTGAGGGAGGTGGCGGAGTAGTTCCGGGAACTCTTATTCTGGGTCCAATTTGCCGCTGGTAAGTTTAGATGGTGAGTTAGCGACTTGCCCCAGCCCATCGTCTGCCGCCCTAACAGGGGTCCTTCGGGCGTTCTTAATTGGGTATATCGGACGACAGACCCTCGAGACGGTAGGTGCATCTGGTGCTCCCGATGTATCGGTTAGCGAAGGGGGACTTCTCTTTTGGGAGGTCCCTACCCGGAGGAGGTATCTCTGTGGTTCAGAGTACTCTATCCCCGCCACCAGCAGCGTGATGGAGCACACAGGTCGTTTTAGTCGGTGCGAGTCCGACATAAGCCCGAGCCGCCTGTCCCCGCCGCCCGACGGGGACAGGCGGTGGTACCCATAAGAGGTTTTATTCCTGTATAAAAAAATCTATAAGCCATATGCAGGTATGGCTTCGCTGCTCTAGTATAAATCTAGGGTTTAAATACCCCTAATTATGTTTAAATACCCCTAAGTTAAGTTTATCTTGAAAAAAAAAAACTCAAACCAGTGGAAGTAGCAAAATTATGTAAAGATAATTTGAATTTACTTTTTGGCTTCACTAACTTTGATCTTTGAACTAAATAATAATAACTAAAAACTAACCAACTTTTTCATAAATATAAATTGTCTCACTTCGTAGGTTAGCTGGCAGAGATCTCTGTCATAGGGATAAGTTGACCTTTGTACAATTTATTTTACCAATAATGTTTTTTCCAACATTTTTTTAAGATACATAAATAAATAAATCGAATGTAAAGTTTTTTTTTAAAATTAGATTTACCGACAGCCTTCGATCGCATAGTTTGGGGTTTCTAGGCAGTGTTTAAAAAGACGGGAAACACTCAAAATTGCGTAAAAAAATTATCGACACAGGTATTTCTGACTGGGCCATAGTCTGTCTGCTCATCGATTATTTTTATTAAAGTTCACGTATGATTGCAGTATTGCTTAATTTTCGTATTAAATAGGAATCTCAACGAGTTCAAAGCGATCTCGTATGACTTTCAAAAGGGAAACCGCGTCCACGCGAATGCCTTGCAGAGCTTGCTGATAAACGCAGCCGACCTCAGCGACCAGCTTAAGGAGTGGGGCTGCGTCAAAAAGACTGCAGTAAGTTGTTTGAATAGAATACATACTAGAAAATATTTATCTTAAGTAATTATATATTAGTAGCATCTTTTCATCTATATATATATATTTTTTTACCAAAATTAATTAATAGTTAAATTTATATAAACTTTTTCTTTTCTCTATATGACTCGTACTCTCGTTCTACTTTAATTCTTGTTCTTTTCCTTCTATTACTCAAAGGTTGCATGGAAGAGATCCCTTTAGGGATAAGTCCGCCTTTATACATGTGCTTTTTTAATTTTTCTTTCTCTTTTCTAAATATATGTATAAAAAGAAATAAATGAATAAATAAATACTGTAAACGGATATTGCAAGAAGTCGCTGCTATCGTGCGTATTACCAGTGAAGCTGATGGATAGCGAACTCGGCTCCTTGTCACAGAGCGCCCTACGAACACACCCGAATGCCGGCTTAATGCGCAATAACAAATGGAGGTTGCGATGGCAACGAAATAACAAGCCATCTTGTGTGATGTGCCATTTGCTTTGGGAGATGTATTAATTACGAGTGTGATAATACAAGTTGAATTATAGTTCAGGATTTAATTAATACTCATTACATATACATTATTCATAGATGGCGTATATACTTATGTCCTTATTATATCGTAAAAGGCGACTAAGGTAAATCAACCCTCATCCTCTTTTTACTGTTTTAAAACACGACTAGATTTAGTTAACCTGCCGTGTGGTATCCGGCTGAGTAAAATAGACTATCCTCTTTCTTACCGAGGTATCGTAAGGTAAATTGACGTCAAGCAGGTGGCCGGTCGCAAAAATACGTAGCCAAATCATGTGACAACATGTTTATGTTTTGCCGACCCCACTTTATGACGACTTCTTTTGGCTATCTACGTGTATTATAATTGCAGCAGTTTAAAAACACTGTTAAAAATAGGCTGATACAGAAAGCCTACTATACTATTGAAGATTATTTAGAAGATAAGAATGTGTGGATATAGCTCTCTTTGAACCTGTACAAGACAGTAACGACTGAATGTAAATAGTATTAAGAATTATATGTTTAAAAGAGCAACCGCCGAGTTTCTTGCTGGCTCTTCTCGGTAGGAACAGCTTTCCGAACCAGCGGTAGAGGTGACGATTCAAAAGCACTTGTTTACAAGTTTATTTGAATTAAAGAATATTTTGAATTTGAATTTATGGTGTGCACTTTATAATAATACCCGTAACGCACATATATATAAACAATTTTTCTATTATATTAAAAATCCAGGCAGCCGTTCTGACAGAGTTCTTCAAGCAAGGCGACGTGGAAAAGAGCCGAGGTGATCTTCCCGTCAGTATCATGGACCGCGAGAAGTGTTTCATACCCGATCTTGAAATACAATTTCTTAATATGACCTGTGTTCCTCTCTTTGAGTTAGTACCTTTTACCTCACAAGAACAAACAAATATTTTAAGCAGTAATCTTTTGATGATGTAATGTGAGGGATTCCCAAAATATTTTGGGCAAGGGAAAAATGGGACACCTATATTTCCAAAATGAAGTAGAAATGTATCATCAATTCAAGTGAAGTAGAAAGGTATCATCAATTAGCCTAGTTAATATTCATCATAACTTTCATATATTGAAACAAAATACTTAGGTATTTCAAACGAAATTTCGGCTAATTGTGTAAACATTTCGATTTCCTCTACTAGCTTCCTACTAAAAAGTTATTCTTATAACAATTTTGTGCACGTAAAACTATTAGCCTCTTAAAAGTGTTAAATAAGGACTTTGGATTTAATATATGTGGGCATACAGATGCATGTTGGCTATAAGCTAGACCCTAGAAATCTCGAATGTCGAAGTTCGTCGACGTGTCTATCAAAACCAGGAACTTATGGAGATTTTTAAGGTTAGAAAATTCCCATTACTTAATGGGAAAGGTTTCCGGAAAAAGAGGTGGGACGCAAACCTGGCTTCGCAACGTAAGGGGATGGACAGTGATCGCGAGCGCCTCTGAACTATTTCGACTAGCGAAGGATAGGGATAAATTTACAAAGCTGACTGCCAACCTTCACTAGTCCGAGAGGAACTCGAAGAAAAGAGATTTTTAGGTTTCGTTGACACTCAAGATTAAGTTTCACTTATGTCACCTCCTGGGAAACTTATTTCGACCTCCAGTGGCCGATCTGACGATATGTTTGTGATTGGAACACTTTGGGAATCCATGCTCTATTCAACTAGTCAGAGCGTCTTATAATTAAAATGAGATAGATTAGATTTCTACAAAGTAATGTAGGCGACTCAGTTAATAATTTTCACCGCAGGATATAAATCTTTTCGCATTACCCGAATCTAACGATAACCATAATGCAGACATCATTGTAGATTGAAATTGACTTAGAAACTAGTTTGTACAAGTAATTGGTAAACAATTGATGTCATAGTAAGCTGTGTTTCAGTATTTTAGGACGAATGTTGCCAAAAGCACAGCCATGTTTGAAGATAATTGAGAACCATATGGAGAGATGGGACGCTGCGAAGTCAGTTTTTGCTGAGGTAAGTACTAAAAGCGGATTCAATAATTGGGTAGCTAGATCTAATCTGGTGGATCCAAGGCGTTATGTTTGAAGAGTGCTGCTTTTGAATAGAATCGATTGGTTGTAGAGTTCTAAGGAAATTCCAAGGCGTCATGCGATTTTAATGCTTGTGAGATTTTGAGGCTTGGTAGGCGATTTCGTGGTTTGTTACGATCGAAGCTTACTGCGATCGAGGCTTGGTGCGCTCGAGGCTTGGTGCGTTCGAGGCTTGGTGCGTTCGAGGCTTGGTGCGATCGAGGCTTGGTGCGTTCGAAGCTTACTGCGATCGAGGCTTGGTGCGATAGAGGTTTGTTGCGATCAAGGCTTGGTGCGTTCGAAGCTTACTGCGATCGAGGCTTGGTGCGATTGAGGTTTGTTGCGGTCAAGGCTTGGTGCGTTCGAGGCTTGGTGCGATCGAGGCTGGGTGCTTTTTGCGTTTGATGTTTGGTATTGGTGCAGTATAATAAGAAATTATTGAGGCGTGATTCGATTAGGTTGTGATTAAGTTGTTATTTATTTATTATTAAATAAATAACTCCGATGTGTATTACAATTAAAGGGCGTAATAGTAATCTAATGATTAGTGAGATGATGATGAAAGTTATCATCCGAAATTATATAAAGACAAGATGTATTTTTAAAAAGACCTCATAAAATCATCTGTATATTTATATATTACTGTTCAGGTACCAATAACGGCTGGTCTGTCTGTGCTGCTCAGTCCAGAGTTAGATAATTTGATTGAGCAAAATCTTAGGGAGAAAGAACGACAAAAGATGGAAGCGGCTGAAGCAGCGAGCGAGAAAAGCGACTAGTTGTAATCTAGATTAAAAAAACTTGTTTTTTAAAAATTTTGAAATTTTGAAAATGTGATTTGTTATGTTATTGAATTTATTAGTGTTAATAAAAGACAATTTGGAGAAATATGTTTTATTAAAATTAAGAAAAATATTGTACGTTATAAATTATTCATTAAGATCAATTTTGCATATAATTGAATTAAATATATAATTATGAGATTTATGTATTATATAAAACTAAAATGCAATAAAAATTGTAGGAATTTAAGACTATAACATTAGTTAACTTCCTAATAAATAAAGTTTAGTAAGTAAATTTTCAAAATTAAATGCACGGTTATCTTTATTGGAATTTATAAAGTAATAATTAATAATGCAATTAATAATAATATATGTAAAGTTAAACGTTAAAATCAAGTTGATTTTAAGTAAATTTTAATTTTACATATATTTTAATTTTACTCAGCAAATCCAACTAATCAGGTTATAAACATAATATACCTAAATTTTTTAATAAAAATCAGACAATTTAAAAAGGTTTCAACCAAAAATGTATGTCGTGATACGATTAATCTTGAAAATACAATGAACAAAATGAAATTGACTATATTAAAATATACGGTAAAAATTTCGATAGGAAGAAAAGTAAACTAAGTATTACGTAGTTTGCTTAAATAATTTTTTAATTCTATCCAGATCTTACAGAAATTACGACTTTGTGTAATTATTATATATATACATCGATTAAGCTAGGTTTCATTTAAAAAAAAATGGCGTTTTATCCCTGTTATTGGGCAATGAAATAATGCTAAAATTTACGTCGAATACAAGTCAATTGAATTTTTTTCCGTATTGACTATATGCTGTTAGCTCTTACGGCTTTTACAGCGTCACTAGACGAGACGGGCGAGCGCAGAAGCATCGTCGAGGTTGTGAAATGCGGAGAGTAGAGCGCAGAAGCTCTACTAGCTATGGGGAACGTCGTCCTAAGGGTGCCTCCTGTGAGGCCGGACAACGGCTTAGGCCGACGTGTAGTGGAGGGCTGATGGTATGACTTTGATTACTCAATACGACGTCCGAAGGATGGAAAGAAGCCACGACCAACCGACGTCAGAAATCTGGGACCTCGTCTTCGCCGGCGAAGATGCTGTGTGTGTGTATTACGTGTTTTTGTGTTTGCGAGCGTTATTTGATTATCAGGGTCATATAGGACGCTTTTTGAACGCCTAAATTTTTGGTGGTCAGACCTAACTGGGATGTAGGTGGAAGCAACTGAAATGAGAGGGTTTGGGTGTACCTCAGATTTCTCGAAGTAAGACTTCGAAAAACTTTTAAAGTGGTGAGTAATGGTAAGGAGGTCGAGGTCTTTATGGAGGTCAACGTTCTATCTATTGTAAAAGTCACGGTAGCTTGTTTGGGGATCGGGAAGTCAGAGAAGTGATAATACCGAATATACCGCTAACAGAAGTGAAAATAAAAAAAAGAATATATCGAGGAAGGCTATAGGCTATATAACATCACGCTAAGATGAATAGGAGAGGAGCAGCAATAAAAAAAATAGAACGAAAACGGGAAAATTTAAAGATTTCCTTGCGTGCGCTAAGTAAACGGTAATAGTTATCAAAAAATCATGTATCACAAAATTTTATCCCTCTAAATATTCTAAATAAAAGTCCGCGACAGCATATATCTAGCTTTTAAGGTTGACCTACTTAAAAAATTTTTTTTTGTTAACAAAAGACTATATTACGGTTTTAATCTTTCAACGCGGGCAATTGCTGGTGTCTTATATTTAACTTCCAATTTCGCTTTATGATACTATCCTAAACGTGGACATATTTATGTGATTTTGAATCACATTATCACATATAAAGAAGGGAACGTAAATATCACAGAAAAACTAATCCTTTGGTAGGAAATTAAACAAAAATCGATATAAATTTTAAATATGATTACGCCAGGCGTAATATCATTTAGTTACCTTAATACATTCATCCAATCAAACCGTTTTCCTTGGGTTGTATTATTTCGTCGATAAACTCTTTTACGATTTGTTCTAGTACAATTTTCTTCGCCTCTTGTTCACTGAAATAAAAAAAATGATTTAAATCATAGAGGTCATTAACTATTAATGCTTGGATTAAACTAAACAGAAGTCATTGACTATTAAATCTAAGATTAAATTAGTCGAGAAATGGGATACTAAAAAAAATAAGACGATATCTATACTGATATAAAAAGCAGAAGAGTTTGATTGTTTTGTTTGAACGAGCTAATCTAAGAAACTGATGGGCCGATTTCAAAAATTCTGTAAATGTAAGATAGTCAATTTATCGAGAAAGGCTATGGGCTATATAACATCACGCTTACACTTTTTTTTATATATCAGAATTTATTTCTTTATATATTAGAATATACTAATATCTATATATAATATAATATATATAATATTTTTAAGCAAGCTTTAGCTAGTATATTATATATTTAGAATATATAATATATTAGCTAAAGGGTTTGTTTGTTTGTGTGAACGCGCTAATCTCAAAAAACTACTGGACCAATTTGAAAAATTCTTTGAGTCTAAAAGATAGTCCATTTATCGAAGAATGCTAAAGATTATACATACATATATAACATCACGCTATGATGAATAGGAGAGGAGCAGCCATAAAAAATATTGCGAAAACGGCAAAATTTAAAGCTTTCCTTGCGTGCGCTGACGAAACGGTGAAAGTTGTTCAAAAATCTCTTATAATTAACTCACGGTAACTACTTTTATTCAGAGCTAGCAATCGCCAGAGGCGTATAAAGATTAAAACCGCAATATAGTCTTTTGATAGTCATAAAAATGTTAATAGTAGGTTAACTTTAAAAGCTAGACATATGCTGTCGCGGACTTTTATTTAGAACTTTTAGAGGGGAACAATTTTGTAATACCTGATTTTTGAATAACTATCACCTTTCCCTCAGGGCACGCAAGGAACGCTTTAAATTTTGCCGTTTTCGCAATATTTTATATTGCTGCTCCTTTCCTTTTCATCTTAGCGTGATGTTATATAGCCTTCCTCGATATATTCGTTTTGTTTTTTTTTTTCACTTCTATTATCGTTATATTCGGTGTTATCACTTCTCTGACCGCCCGTTTCCCAAACGAGCTACCGTGTATTTTGTAATACCTGATTTTTTAATAACTATCACCGCACCGCACACACTCAGCGCACATAAGGAAAGTTTAAATTTTGCCGTTTTCGTAATATTTTTTATTGCTGCTCCTCTCTTATTCATCTTAATGTGATGTTATACAGCCTATAGGCTTCCTCGATAAATGGACTATCTTACACTGAAAGAATTTTTCATTTCGGTCCAATAGAGATAATCGAGAGATTAGTGCGTTCAAACAATCAAACAATCTCTTTAGCTTTATATAATCCGAACATTATTTTTGGTCTTAATAATTCAGTTTCGTATCTACCATTCTATCGAATACAAGCCTGGATTTGAAAATCCTTTCAGCTTCATACAAAACGGCGGTTTAATAATGTAAAATTGAAAATGTTTAAAAGATTGACTGCCGAGTTTCTTTCTGGTTCTTCTCGGTAAGAGCAACATTCCGAACCAGTTGTAGCTTCATTAATCATATTGATCCTTGACGATTCTAAAGTCCTTGTAAGAGCTTATTTGAATAAAGATTATTTTGATTTGATTTGATTAGGTAGCCTGTAAGAGATTGCTATTAGTGATAAGATCGCCTTTGCACATCTTTCTCTTTAATTTGAATCTTTCTGTACCGAATTTGTTTTATGTGCAATAAAGTATTTTATTATTATTGCTAGTCACTACATAGTATAAAACAAAGTCGCATTCTCTGTCCGTCCCTATATTCAAATTCAAATTCAAATTCAAAATATTCTTTATTCAAATAAACTTGTAAACAAGTGCTTTTGAATCGTCAACTCTACTGCTGGTTCGGAAAGCTGTTCCTACCGAGAAGAGCCAGCAAGAAACTCGGCGGTTGCTCTTTTAAAAATATAATTCTTAATACTATTTACATTATGTCGTTACTGTCTTGTACAGGTTCAAAGAGAGCTATATCCACACATTCTTATCTTCTAAAAAATCATCAAGAGTATAGTAGGCTTTCTGTATCAGCCTCTTTTTAACAGTGTTTTTAAACTGCTGTAATGGCAGTGCTGAAATTGATTGCGGAATTTTATTATAAAATCTTATACCAAAACCCACAAACGAGTTACGCACTTTTGCAAGGCGCAAAGCAGGAACCGCAAGCTTATGTCGGTTCCTGCTTTGTCTATTGTACACATCACCTATCGTTTTATAATTCTTTATATTTTTATGTACATAAATTAAATTGCTTAAAATATACTGTGAAGCAAATGTAAGAATACCTATTTCCTTAAATTTCTCTCGCAGGGAATCAAGCGGTCTTAAATTATAAATGCCACGTATGGCTCTCTTTTGTAAAACAAAAATTTTTTCACTATCCGCGCATTTACCCCATAGCAATATTCCATAGGACATAATGCTATGGAAGTAGGCAAAATAAACAAGTTTTGCTGTTTCAACATCTGTGAATTGTCTTATCTTTCGAACAGCGTAGGCCGCTGAACTCAGTTTCCCTGCAAGAGTTGTTATGTGTGTGCTCCATTGGAGTTTTGTATCCAAGGATACTATATATCCTTATGTATGCTTAAATCTTTAAAACTACGCAACAGATTTTGATGCGGTGTCTTTTATTAGATAGAGTGATTAAAGAGACAGGTTTATATGTATGTATATATGTTTTTCTCCAAATTTAACGCGTGCGGACAACGGGACGTAATAGATGAAAACTACTGGATCGATTTTAATATTTTTTTTCACTGAGTCACATGGTATTTTATACGTGTGAAGCAGGGGCAGGCCGCTAGTTACTAAATAAAATAGGAGCAAAACTCACAGTATCGTAGGTGCGTCGCACACCAGCTCGGTGTAATACTTCAACTTGGGCTCAGTGCCGCTGGTCCGGATGGTGACGCTCAGCCCGTTGCTGCATTGGAAATATATCATCTCTCCACTCGTGTAGTCTTGGTCTAAACCCGTACCCAACACCCCTGGATGGAGAGAAACGGTTTACTATTAATGGTATAAGATTCTATAATAAAATTCCGCAATCAATTTCAGCATTGCCATTGCAGCAGTTTAAAAACACTGTTAAAAAGAGGCTGATACTAAGCCTACTATAAGCCTACTATACTCTTAAAGATCATTTGGAAGATAAGAATGTGTGGATATAGCTCTCTTTGAACCTGTACAAGACAGTAACGACTTAATGTAAATAATATTAAGAATTATATTTTTAAAAGAGCAACCGCCGAGTTTCTTGCAGGCTCTTCTCGGTAGGAACAGCTTTCCGAACCAGCAGTAGAGTTGACGATTCAAAAGCACTTGTTTACAAGTTTATTTGAATAAAGAATATTTTGAATTTGAATATCACTACGTAGAATAAATAGTGTTTAAAAATACTAAAAAAAACATGTTTGCCAACTAAAATGTAAATTAACCAAAAATATCGATACAGTGAAAAAGTTTGGGTTGAACAATTTATTGTTCGAAAGCATGTTTTTTTTTTTAATTGTTTTTTGACTTTGCAGTACCATTAATTGTTAAAAACAATATAAGTTTATGCACCATCCCACGCTCCTGCGAATATCTACTCTATAAAAGTTGCCTATAAGTTGAAGTTAATTTTATTTTATTGTTGGAATGTGCAATAAAGTTTTATACATAAAATATTTTATTAGTTTATTTAAATCATTAGTTATTATATATATATTGTATTCTAATTTTTGATAATACAGATTTTGAAGTTTGTCCTTTAAAAATGGGTCATAATTGAATTCAAAGGTGTTCGTTACATATTTACATACAAATGCAACTTTTACAATGTTAAAATAAAATTGAATCAACAAAAAACAGTGGATTTAGAACTCACTTAAATGTCCCTCGCCGTTGACCTCTTCCGGTATACGAACTCCTGACGTGAAATCATTCATAAATGTCACGTCGGATGACCCTACATTCTTTGGATACTGAAACGAGCAAAGCAAAAGAAAGTAAGTGCCTTTTATACACGTGCTTTTTTACTTTTTCTTTCTCTTTTCTAATTACATGTATAAAAAGAAATAAGTAAATAAGTAATGAAATCATGCCGCAAACATATTTACTGGTAATCATTCGCTGCTAGATGTAGGTCTATCCGTGTATTTATATGTTAAAAAAATTTCTTACTTGTATGCAGCAGCTTCTGAAAACTTTTTGTGCTAGTTTTGATAAAAAAAAACAAAAATAAATCCATTTGAAAAAGAAGAAACAAAATTCATGTAAAGAGGTCTAGTCCAGGGTAGAGATCCGCTTGCGAAAAAATGCCCGTTCTGAGTTTAAAATTATTTCAATAGTAATTTAAAGATATTCATCGAAGCGGAGAGTAAGTAGCGGTGACCTTGTTCTATGGCAAGTTGCGACTATGTTACAAAATTTTCCTTAATAAACTGGTTTACACGTGTTAGTTCCTATTTAACTTAGATTACTCGTTAAGCAATAGTGCCATGTTGGTTGCCACCTGTAAAGGGTCTACTCGAGTGTAGTTTCGCTTGCAAAGAAAAACGTTCGCTGTGTTTAAAACGGAAGTAATCACAGTGTAAAGATAGTTATTAGCTTGGAGAATATACCTACTTTTATTTAACTGATTACGCTTTAAACACTAGTCCAATGTTGGACGCCACTTGTAAAGGATTCTACTAGAGTGTAGTTTCGCTTGTGTAACTAAACTATTTATATTAATAAAAGAAGTATTTAAATCAGTTTTATTATTTAATGACATCAAAGCAAACTCTCATTTTCTATCCGCGGGCAAGCTGCTAATGACAGCGGCTGTCACATCTCCCACGTCAAAATGGCGCGAAAGGCAATATGTGACGTCATGGCTTGCTTGCTTGCAATAGCGACACGGCGACGTTGTTACATTTGCAAAAAAAAACGTTCGCTGTGTATAAAACGGAAGTAATCACAATGTAAAGATAGTTATTAGCATGAAGAGTATACCTAGTCTTTTTAACTGATATTACTCGTTAAACACTAGTCCCATTTTGGGCGCCACTTTTAAGAGGTCTACTCGAGAGTTCCGTTTCCAAAGGAAAATGTCGGATTTGTGATTAAATTCGTTTTTAACAAAGATCGGATATGTTTGCAAGCTAGCTATTATTATAAATGCGAATGAATGTGTGTCTGCGTTTTATTACGCTTTTACGCATATTGATCAAATGTAAAACAACTGTACAAATTTTAATTTTATTTTACATTAATTTTATTTTATTTTACAAAATGTAAAAAAAATCCTGTTTAACCTCCGGAATCAGAAAGAAACAATATACTACAAAATTAGAGGCTTTAAAACGCTGAAGTTGATGCTAAAAGGCGAGTGTATGATTAGAATAGTATCATTTTAAATATAATAGTATTATAATACCTTATCGTCGTGTGCTATCCGGCTGAATGGAATAGTACCACCCTCATTTCTAACCGCGGTGTCGTAAAAGGCGACTAAGGTAAATTGACCCACCCTGTGGTATCCGGTTAAGTAGAATAGACCCACCCTTTCTTACCGAGGTGTTGTGAAATACGACTAAGGTAAGTTGACGTCAGGCGGGCGGTCGTTAAATACGTAGCCAAATCACGTGACAACATGTTTATAACATGTTATGTCCACTCAGAGTGTCAGGGCAGGAGAAATATACTAAAGTATCATAATACCTTGCCGGGGCCATGGAAGTTCCTTATCCTGCTGAATATCTTTTGTACCACTGACGAGTCGTGCAGAGTGAAGTAGCCATTATACGAGATGTGATAGCCGTACTGCGCATAGAGAGCCTGCAGCTGATCGACTAGTGTCATCCCTTTGGAGTACAGGTTCGATGCTAGCGACGCCACCTATGGCGAAAATTCATATCATCCACTAAAACTAGGTATGTGACATAGAGTGGAAAAATACGATTACTAAATAATCGATTTGTCTCCCTTCAAAATAAATCGATATATATCGAATAAATCAGAAGAGACTCAACGACAAAATTGCAATGCGATCTGAGCGATATGGCTATCTCTTGATGATTCTACGGGCGATTGTTCCTATTGTGTGATTATGTGAAGTGGTTGTGTATTGTTGTGCTATTAGTGGTGGGTAATGCATGAGTTTCTTTGGATTCTGTATGTATAAGGTTCAAAAATTCAAAATACAAAATATTCTTTATTCAAATAAACTTGTAAACAAGTGCTTTTGAATCGTCAAACTCTACTACTGGTTCGGAAAGCTGTTCCTACCGAGAAAAGCCAGCAAGAAACTCGACTTGCTCTTTTATAAATATAATTCTTATTACTAGTTATATTTAATCGTTTTTGTCTTGTACAGGGTCGAGCAATGTTTATATCCACGCATTTTTATCGTCTAAATAATCCTCAGCAGTATAGTAGGCTTTCTGTATCAGCCTCTTCTTAATAGTGTTTTTAAACTGCTGTAATGGCAAAGTTAAAATTGATTGTGGAATTTTATTATAGAATCTTATACCCAAACCCATAAACGACTTACGTACTTTTTCAAGGCGCAAAGCAGGGGCCGCAAGCTTATATCGGTTCCTACTTTGTCTATTATATACATCGCCTATTGTTTTATAATTCTTTATATTTTTATATACAAAAATTAAATAACTTAAAATATACAGTGAAGTAAATGTAAAAATACCTATTCCCTTAAACTTCGAGAACAGATATTACGTTAATTATAGCTGAATAATATTATAATTAGTTTTGTATTATAGATAACTAGCAACCCGCTCCGGCTTCGCACAAAATATATTATAGCCCATGTGACTCAGTGAAAAAAATATTAAAATCTATCCAGTAGTTTTGATTCACACATTATTTACTTTTTACATTTTTCCCTATGTATTTTATTTATATAATTAATTACAGAATGTCTTCATACACAACAATCACAGCTTTCTTATCATTAGACAATACAAACATGATTTGTTTAGAGGTTACTCGTAAAAGAGTGACATATGTATAGTTGGCCATATGAAAAACAAAAGTGCTATAGGGCGAAGTGCGGCCCCCTCGCGGCATTTTAAATGTGTAATATCTTCAAAAATATTCATTTAAATTATATTCTGTAAACTTTGTTTTATACTATGTAGTGATTAAAAACTTTTACTTCGTTAATTTTAATTAATTTACTGTTTGATATGTTCTCC
Organism: Morpho achilles; assembly: GCA_947086495.1. NCBI lineage: Eukaryota > Metazoa > Arthropoda > Insecta > Lepidoptera > Nymphalidae > Morpho > Morpho achilles. Next base: position 15,726,699 of record CAMTZB010000021.1, on the reverse strand, counting down.
AACAACTTCTTTTGCATACTTGGAATTAAATTGTTTTTTTTTGTTTGTTAGCTATTCCTTGTGTGAAACAATGGGTTTGAGTTTAGTAACGCTTAAAATTATATTGTTACTTTGTAATAACTGTATTATTAATCTTTTTACATGTATAGAGAACTATTTTTAATGCTGTGTATACCTGTAATAAGTGATTGTAACGGTCCCTGTCCAATTGTTTATCTAAATTAGTAATTTATTGTTATGATTGCTGTTGGTATATCTTAAAATAATAATAATAATAATAAATTCTATAAAGTAGTTGCCGGTAAACCTAGTCTAATCATAAGTACGTCACTATTCAATATAAGGGACTAAAAGCACAGTAATATTCAATAAACTAAGGGATAAGTACCAGTGTAATAAGTCATAAATAGCGAACTTACTTGTACGGCAGCGGAGACGCCATCTTTGTCAGGCACTCTGTGGCTGCACATATACCCGATAGCTTCCTCGAACGCGAACAATGGTATTTTACCTTGTTGCAACAACAGTAGGGTAGTGTTACCTGCAATATTGTATAAGGTAAGTGCACTAGTAATTGACCATGTTGTGAACGCAGCCACAACAAATCTTTTTTAGATTTTTCGCATTAATCAATTCAAAAATTGACAATTAACTACCTTGTAACGGACTTACTTGCTGCCTTACTACACTGACTTCCTACCTTTAATCAAAACTGACGATTAAAACTGAGAAAAAGACGACACCATTGTATCATTACCAGCGCCTAAATATCTTCACAAGATCTAAGAAGAAACACCATGTAAAACATACAAAACGGTCAACTACTAGTGTTAACCGTTTTGTATGAAATTTTAAATAATACGCATTTCGTTTGTCGTAGCTAATAAAAATAAATTTGTAATTACCTGTTGCCATCTATTAACAACTGCCCAAAAGCTCAGAACTGTAGCCCATTGTTTAATATTTGAAATTTAATATAATTAATTAGTATTTTTAATTAACTACGACAAAAAAACGCTTATTATTTAAAATTTCATACAAAACGGTCAACTACTAGTGCATGGTCAATTACGAGTGCCCTTACTTTATATTTAATAGCTGTAACAGCTGTAATTTCCCTTTGTGGGAAAACAGTATGTTACACAATTTTTCCCTAATTGGCCTTTTGATAAAATTAGTTATTGTCGAATAACCATAAGAGACAGAGCCATGCTATTGCGTATTTGTAGTTTATTTGTAAATCTACAATTCTTTAGTACATTACTTTAGTGCTATTTCTGCTAGTATACGAAACGCACGCGAGTAAAGCTCCAAGCAAGCGAGTTTTTTTGCAATCGAAACCTCTTTAAAAACGGTACTGTTTTATTAATCCTAACCCTTCTGGAATAATCTTTTAGTAAAAGCCGTATAATAAACTCTTAAGTAGTTCTTCCTGGTCAACGGGCCAGTCAAAACCCTTAATGAAACCTAGGAACTTGTTTGCATTTATTTATTTATTTTATTTATTTATTTATGTACCATAAAAAATGTAGGAAAAAAACATTATTGGTAAAAAAAAGTGTAAAAAAGTGTTGCATCTTCTTCTTTATCAACCGATGGACGTCCATTACTGGACATAGGTCTCTTAATGGGACCTCCACCATACACGATCTTGTGCCGCTTGGACCCAGCACCTCCCCGCGATCTTTTTGAGATCGTCAGTCCATATCGTGGGGGGTCTGCCGACACTGCGTTTTCCGGTGCGGGGTCGCCATTCCAGCATCTTGAGACCCCAACGCCAATCGGTTGTCCGCACTATGTGCCCCGCCCATCGGCACTTCAGCCTCGAGACACGCTGAGCTCTGTCGGTGACTCTGGTTCTTCTACGGATCTCCTTTGTATTTTATCATTTGCATTTAACAATTGAATCTTTGATATGAGTTTAGTCAAAAACACTGACCCATCCATTTGAATCCGGTTAGTGTTTCAACCAATTGCCCTTTCCCCTTCGCGATGGCTCGCAGCATCTTCGAGCTGACGAAGCTAGCGAGTAGGAAGATCTCGTCCTTATCCTGTACCGAGCCGTGTGCACTGTGCTGTTGAAGCATCCACCAACCGAGAAGAGATCCCATCTCGTTACCGGAGAACACTTTCCACGACTTAGATCTACAAAAAACTTCGGCAAATCAATTTCCAAATCTTTTGCATATTTCAGTTATTATACACTAGTAATATTCCGCGTAATTTTTAATTTTTTACGCCTTATTACATTTACATATCCATATATTTTTTAAATGTAATATAGCCTTTGTTGTTCAGTAAAGATGCAGTTTGCCAAAGGTGTAAGAATTTTTGAAATTGGTCCAGTAGTTTTTGTGTGAAATTATTATAGACATACATACAAATTTTTCCTCTTCAATATTAGTATAGAAGATAGAGTATATACCATAGGCGCGCCTGGAAGTGCAATTTTCTATCAAATAATAAGAGAAGAAAGACTAGGGACCCATTCGTCAAATTTCAAAAAGACGAGTAAAGTAAGTCGACCCGTATCCGGCTAAGTAGAATAAATATAAATATATGGGACACTTACACACACGGTCGTCCATCTCCAAAGTAAGTAATTTAAATACTTGTGTGAATAGACCATCCTCTTTTCTTACCGAGGTGTCAAAGGCGAGTAATGTAAGTCGACCCGCCGTATATTATCCCTTGAGTAGTATAGACCTTCCTAATTTCTTACCTAGGTGTGGTAAAATACGGAGGAAACCGAAAGGAAGACGAACTGTATCATTTAAATTGTATTTGTTAAAATATTAAACTTCTCGATGTCATCGGCGATTGCAATTCCACCTATATCAGGCAAGTTTACAAAAATAAGTTTTAAATAATTTTGTAATACATAATAGCTGAAAATTTCGTACCATATTAGTCCAAATATATAAGTCCAAAATTTTATCTGACGTCTATGTAATTAAATTTGTAAAAATTTTAATACTCACTCGACATTATACTCTGCTACTGCAAGTCTGTCTGCATCAGGATCGTTTACTAGGACTAGTTTAACTCCATTCTCTTCAGCTAATCTCTTACTGAGCATAAGACACTCTTTCTCTTCGGGATTTGGAAAAGTAACTGTTGGAAAGTCAGGATTAGGGTCTTGTTGTTCTTTTACACTGAGCGGTGGCTAAAATATACAAAGACAATTTTAGAGCATCATCATCTTCCTGCCATTATCCCACTCTAAGCGGGGTCGGCAAAACATGTTATAAACATGCTGTCACATGATTTGGCTGCGTTTTTACGACCGGCCGCCCGCCTGACGTCAACTTATCTCAGTCGTATTTTACGGCACCTCGGTACGAAATGAGGGTGGTACTATTCTATTCAGCCGGATACCACACGGCGGGTCGAAGATATAAGATTTGAAGATACAACAACGATTGATAGAATTTTAGTAAAATGTTTAGAAATCTTCGAAACAAAGCTAAAATTGCGATATGCTCCAAGAAATACGACTAAGGCAAGTTGACGTCAGGCAGGCGGCCGTTCGTAAAAACGCAGACAAATCATGTTACAGCATGTTTATAACATGTGCCGACCCCACTTAGAGTGGGATAAGGGCAGGAGGATATAATTATTCGTGAGTTATCATAAAATCTTCACCTCCAGATTAGCAGTGGCAAACGCTTTCACCACAGAGTCATAACCGACGCCATGCATAGCGCTGTACACTGTACGTATAGCCGCTTTCTTATTGTCTTCCAGGACATCCTCGTGCAAGGTGGACCGGATGTAATCCATATATTTGTCATTAACGTCTTTCAAACAGTCCTTGACTAGCTCATGATTACGAATTTCGTGGATATTCCAATGATCATCTGCTATACTGAAAAATATAGAAAGCCAAAATTCTCTATGGCCAAGAAACAGATAAAAAGACAACTTTACAACAAGGCAGGTTTATTAGCCGTTTGTGCTGTAAAATTTTAATGTATTTATTAAAAAAAATTACTTCATATTACATTATTCATATCATCACTACATATTATAAAACAAAGTCTATATTTCCGTATGTACGCATAAAACTTTAAAACTACGCAACCGATTTTGATGCGGTTTTTTTTAATAGATAGAGTGATTCCAGAGGAAAATTTGTACGTATAATAACATTCAATACGAAGTAGAGAAATACTGTAATTTTTGAGGTTTCTGTAAATAATTACATTTTTTTCCGCTTACATTGAAAACGCAGGCTAAACCCTACGAGATTTATCAAAATGATGTACTAAGTATTTGTACACCTTAAAAAGGTCTACAGAAAAGTCCGCGATGGTATATGTCTATCTCTTATGCATAACCCACAATAGCAGTTTTTTTCATTTACTTTTTACGAAAAATGATGCCTTATGTTCAAAGCAATTTTTATACAATACAGCATTAATCCTTATCCAATTGAGTACCTTAAATAAATTGTTGATTTAATATAGATCAATATGGCCGTTTACAGCATGTAATTTAAGTGAACATTTTCGGAGATATTACAGATTTAAAATGCCGTGAGGACGCCGCGCTTCACCCTATAGCACTTCGAATCTTTTAGAGTTTGTTTAAAGACATTCTGTAATTAATTGTAAAAATAAAATACATAGGTAAAATGTAAAACTAAATAAGTAAAAATGTACTATATGAGTTTAGATATTCCAAAGATAGCAGGAAATCGTCTTGGTATAGGGAGAGGAAATTGTTTTTCTCCAAATTTAACGCTTGCGGGCCACGGGCAGTAATGAAAAAATCAAAACTACTGGATCGATTTTACTCATTTTTTTTACACTGACTGACATGGGATATATATTTTATACCGCACTGGCGCTTAAGTCGCGCTTCTTTATTATATACACATAAACATACGAGAGGTCAAAAAAGCTTATGATACCTGCGCGACTTAGCAGAGTTAGCAACTCATTCGATTGTCTCGGTATTCGCTTCTACAATAAAATTCCGCAATCCATACTAAATCAGTCTACACAAAGGTTTAAGTTAAGTATAAGAGATGTACTTATACGCAAAGCATATTACAAAATCGAAGATTATTTGGATGACAAAAAAGCCTGAATTTGAAAATCCTTTCAGCTTCATACAAGACGGCGCTTTAATAATGTAAAATTGAAAATGTTTAAAAGATCGACCGCCGAGTTTCTTTCTGGTTCTTCTCGGTAAGAGCAACATTCCGAACCAGTTGTAGCTTCATTAATCATATTGATCCTTGACGATTCAAAAGTGCTTGAAAGAGCATTTGAATAAAGATTATTTTGATTTGATTTGATGTAAAGTTGGAGTTTTGCAAGTTGAATTTAACGAACTTCCCGTTGTCCGATTGAGCTAAAATTTTAAATACTGGTCTAGTCCCGATGACAATGCACGTTTATGATAAGCATGAGACCTGATGCTGCCAGGATTGGGTCGAAACGAGGGAACTCCTCAACGGTTAATTCGGGGCACATATTCATGAGCTCTTTACACGACGTCATCGCGGCGGGAGTTCCCGCCGTTGATGGGTTCAAAACTAGTCGGGCTATAGAATAAGACCGATAGAATAAAACGTGAGTATAGCCATACATAACTGTTAAACACACAGCTTGAATTTCGGAAAAAAGGATCAAGTAACACTCACTTTTGGCACGTCCATATTTCATCAAGTATGTTATCGTCATGAGGCGTAATAACTTGAGAGCCGTTGCCCCAGTACACCTTGTACCCATTATCTTCTTTTGGGTTATGGGACGCTGTCACCATCACTCCCGCAGCAGCTCCATAGAGGATTGTGGCGAACGACACGAATGGTGTTGGACAAACATCCGAGAATAGATGTACTGGTATTGAAGATGTGACGAACACTTTAGCCGTGAGCTCCGCGAACCTAAAATTTATATCGTGAACTTTTGGTACATGTGACGTTGTTTGCGGCATCTTTAGCCTAAGTACCCTTAAAGTAAATAAAGTAACAGCCTGTTAGTATCCCACTGCTGGGCATAGGCCTTCTCTCTCAATTTTTGAGAGAAGGGTTAGAGCTATTACCTATCACGCTTCTCTAATGCGGCTTGGTAGGCTACACATATCCCAGAATTTCAAGAGATATGAAGATTTCCTCACAATGTTTTCCTTCACCGAGAAGCGTGTGATAAGTCGAGAGAGTCGCACGTTCTTACTGGTGGGCTATCACAGCTTTCGTACCCTTAAAGCTTAAGTACCCCTTAATAAAGGGATATATAAGGGTTTTTTTCCAGTTCCCGAAAGAAAGTATTTATAGCCGTATAGGCTATTTTATTAATATTATAACAATGTATATACTGTACCTTGCTCGGTAATTTTTTACAAAATAAAAAAAAGAAGTTAAAAAAAAGAAAAAAAGAATTATTTAGTTGGGGATCGATCCTAGGAATTTACATTTCTCGAGACTGCTCGTTCGCCGAATAAGCTATATTAGGCAGGATAAAACGATTTTTTTACATAAAACCTAGCTAGATCGGATTTTTCTCACCCAAAACCCCTACCTGCTGAATTTTAGGAAAATCTTTGGAGCCGTTGCCGAGATTCCAAAAATTATATATACATGTATATACATACAAGATTAACTCGTTTAAATATTAAATCGAATATATGATTCTCGAACTTTACAATTCTTATCAGCGTCTGTTGACTGATATTGTATATTTGTGACCCCAAGAGTATTTCGTCAATACCTCTTTGATAAAATCGCAACGTGCTAAACACAACACACGTCATGGACATGCAAATATTATTACTAGACATTAAGTCTTAGTTACTACGCTGGGACGACAACATTGTCTTTATCGTCAGTATTCAACCTTCCAGCTAATTTTTACTACACGAGTATAATAATTGACTTCGCCATAATGTTTGTTTGTACGGAGTTACCAAAGGAAACGGGGAATTTTCGGTCCAATTGTGATAGTTTGAAGTATGGCTGGAAAAAATTACCTTTCTATAAATAGATCTGGTAATATAACTCGACAGCCGTATCATTTACAACAGGGGTGTCAAACACTCGTACCATTTTGATTGAGATGAACATTTTGCGACCCAATTAATATATTCGACGCTAAGTTAAAATAAAATAAAAATGTGAAATAGAAACTGAACCAGCATATAAAATTATAATATACATATATATAAAGTATACTGATCGTTTCCATAATTTAACTCTGAATGTTCACTAGCATGCCCGCGTTGAAATCGGTGTGTCAGTTTTTCCCACATAACTCACGCAGAAATTCTTGGAAAAAGTAGCCTATATGCTGCTCCACGTCCTCCTTTATTTTCCAGTGTTATTTTAAAGTCCCATCAAAATCGGTTTAACGAAAACTATATAAAAATCTTTTAGTAAAACCGCAGAAAAATCCAGTAGATTTTGAGAAAATCGATTACATAAAGACAGACAGACATTTTCAAAAAGGTTACTAGCAATTTCGGCTACAAATTACTAGTAAAGTTAACCCTCCAGCTAAGCTTAACCCTTTTGTTAGGAGTGGGTTCACGTCGGTAGTATAACGACCGGGATTTGAACCCACACGCTACCGCCGCTATAATTTAAATTTAACAATTACAGTGTACATACATATTGTTCATCATCATGAGGTTGGTCAATTCTACTCAGCCGGATACCACACAGCTGGTCGACTTACCTTAGTCGCCTTTTACGATACCTCAGTAAGAACGTGTATATATATATATATATATATATATATATATATATATATATATATATATATATATATATATATATATATATATATATATATATATATGTATATATATATATATATATATATATATATATATATATATATATATATATATATATATATATATATATATATATATATATATATGTATATATGTAAAGAAAACCATAAGGTTTTATTTAGTTATATTTTCTTTTTTTGATATTATGTCAGCGGATTGTCAAAGAGACTTAATTAAATTCGTTAGGAAAATTATATTTTATTGTTTATAGTTTATTAAGAAGATAGACCCGAAAATAAGGGCTTTAAATGTTGTTTCTTTATTTACAGGTAAATATCTATTTATTTTATAATTTTATATTAATAAGTAATTTTGTAAATTCATAGATTTAATAAATAAACCTTTATTTACAGAAACGCAATTAAGTCTTTGTTTTTCGAATGAAAATAAATAATATCATTATAAAACAACATTTTTTGCACTATAATTCCATATAATAATGGATAAATTGAGGTTTGATTTCGCTGTCAAAACAGCATCAGATGGAAAAACTAACATTTTATGCTTGACCTCAATTGCCACACCTAGCGGTCAGGTGTATGAAATACCACTAGATTTACAACCAGTGAATAAACATCAGGCAATCATCAATACTTCACATTATGGCAAAATAAAAAAAGCATTACAAAAGAGACACCAGATTAGAACAGTCTGGATTACCTTAACAGATGAAATAACGGAAGCATATTTGGATGAAGAACAAAACTTGCAGTTTAATGATGTATACCTAGAAGAAATCACGGAATCAGAGGCTATACCGAGTTTTAGTGGTTCGAGCAATACTTTGGAAAACTTGTTAAAAAAATTACTTGAAGAAAAAGAAAAAAAAACAGAAATTCCAATTCTAGGCAAAATTGCCAAAGATTTTATGATCGAAAAGTTTACAAGCAAAACTTTAAATGCCTACCAATGGATTAAAGATTTTAATAAGGAATGTGAACGTTTCAACATTTACGAAGACAAAAATAAAATAGAAATTTTGAAAAATTTCATGGAGTCGTAAGTGTACATTGGTACGACTGCATGTTAATAAAATACACTGTGGAATCAGAGTGGAACCAATGGGAGAAATATTTTTGTAAGACATTTGGAAATAAAGGTTGGTCACCCATAAGATATGCTCTTGCCTTTAAATACCAAGCAGGTTCATTACTCGACTATGCCCTAAAAAAAGAAAAATTATTACTGGAAGTTCGGAAGCAAATTGATACCGGGACTCTTATTGATCTTATTGCATTTGGGTTGCCCAATTTTGTGGCTGATAAAATCGACAGGGAGACTTTGCAAGAAACAGAAGATCTGTACAATGAAATAGGAAAACTGGAACATCTCGTTGGGAAAAATAAATATGGAAGGACAGTATATACAAATTCCGACATTAAACCAAAAAAACTAGAAGGGAAAAAGGCATGTCCAATTTGTATTAATGAGAAAAAAGGAAAACGTTACCACCCGGAGGAGAATTGCTGGTTTAAAGATAAAACTGAAAAATCAATAATAAAAATAGTAAATAGCTCTGAAATAGAAACAGATCTAAATAACATGGATCTAAAAAACTTGAAATACCACCATTAATAAAAATAAGTTTACTATTAAATGACACTGTAGAAGTAACTGGAATTTATGATTCGGGCTCAAACGTGTCATTAATTAATGCCAAATTATTAAACATACGGAAAGAAGAACATACGGCAAATAATACACAAATAGTTAACTTTTAAGTTAGTCTAACTTTTAATAGTCTTTAGACTATTAATGGTGAGATAAAAACGAAAGGTATAGTAACATTAAAAATTAAAATATATAATATAGAACAAAATATGGATATTTTTGTAATAGATAAAGAAAACTTTAATTATGATTTCCGGATTGGCTTAGACTGTATAAAAAAATTCAGGCTCATGCAAAATGAAGACTTAAAAATCATACAAGAAGCCAAAAAAGGAGAAGAGGTAAACATTCCTGATGCACTAGGTGACAAAACTAAGTCAAGATCAGAAAGATCTGAAACGGAGAATGGGAAACAAGAAATAAACTTCAATGAACACATTAAAACTGATCAATTTGAAAATATTACTAATCATCTAAGTAAGCAGCAACAAACGGAAATAGACAAGCTAATAGAAAAATATAAAACTGTCTTTGCCAAGGACAAATATGATGTTGGCACTGTACGAGATTATGAAGCTCATATTGACCTGTTGGTGGATAAATACTGCTGCAAACGGCCATATAGATGCACAGCTGAAGATAGAAGAGAAATAGAAAACCAAATATCGAAACTATTGGAGGAAAAATTGATTGTGGAATCATATAGCCCGTTTGCTGCTCCAGTAACTCTAGCTTTTAAAAAAGAAGATGGACGAAGAAAAAGATTATGTATAGATTTCAGAGAATTGAACAAAATAGTAGTCCCACAATCACAGCCATTTCCATTAATTGAAGATTTAATGATAAAAACAGTGAACTGTAAGTTTTTCTCAACATTTGATATTAATTCAGCATTTTGGTCAATTCCATTGAAAATACAAGATCAATACAAAACAGCTTTCGTTACTCAGGAAGGACAGTTTCAGTGGACGTGTCTTCCATTTGGATTAAAAACTGCCCCTGCAATTTTCCAAAGAATACTAAGCAATATCATAAGAAAACATAAGCTCTCTGATTTTGCAGTAAATTTTATAGATGATATACTTATTTATTCAAAAACCTTTGAGGAACATGTATCACATGTATCAAGGTTATTGGAGGCAATTCAAGCAGAGGGGTTTAGACTAAAATTTACCAAGTGTAAATTTGCAAATCATTATGCCAAGTATTTAGGACATATAATAGAAAACAATTCAGTAAGACCTCTTAAAGATTACCTAATAGCAATAACAGATTTTCCTATACCAGAGACAAGGAAAAATGTTCGTCAATTCCTAGGAAAAATAAATTTTCATCATAAGTTTGTGCCACACAGCGCGATCATCTTAGATCCATTGCACAATTTATTAAGGAAAGACGTGAAATTCATATGGACCGAAGAATGTCAACAATCATTTGAGAAAATAAAAGCATTACTGTGCTCAAAACCGATTCTGAAAATTTATGATCCACAATTACCAATAAATATTTATACGGATGCAAGTATAAAAGGAATGGGAGCAGTGCTAAAACAACCCGATGAAAACGGTAACATTAATCCAGTTGCTTATTTTTCAAAAAAATTAACAGATTCCCAGAAAAGAAGAAGGCAATTTACCTTGAATGTTTGGCAATAAAAGAAGCTATAAAATATTGGCAGCATTTACTTATGGGGAAGGAGTTTACGGTGTACTCTGATCATAAACCATTAGAAAACATGAATGTTAAAGCAAGAACTGATGAGGAGCTCGGTGATCTAATGTACTATTTATCCCAATATAATTTCAAAATTAAATATAATCCTGGAAAAACAAATCAAGAGGCAGACTGTTTAAGCAGAAATCCAGTTCTAAGCCCAAATGAGAATACAGACGACGCTTTGAAAGTGGTAAATTTAATTACCATGGAAGAAATAAAAATTGATCAAAACAAAAATAAAGAACTACAAAAAGGAAGGAACAAGTTTATGCTGAAAGATGAAATATATTACAAAAAAATTAAATCAAAAAATAAAATTGTACTATCAGAAGAACTAAGCAAAACATTGATAAAAAAAGGACACATTACTTACTGCCATCTGGGAACAACACAAATGATAAATAAATTAACTCCATTCTTTTCAACGAAGAATATCATAGCAAAGATAAAGCAAATTTGCGAAGTATGTGAAATATGTATTAAAAATAAAACAAGGAGGAAACCAAAATGTGGTTTTATGTCACATTTGGGACCAGCAAGACAACCATTTGAAATTGTATCAATTGATACAATTGGTGGATTTGGAGGATCACGGTCGACTAAAAAGTACCTACATCTTTTGGTTGATCATTTCACGAGGTATGCTTATATTTTGACATCAAAAGATCAAAGTTCTAACAATTTCATTAAACTCATTCGGAAAGTGACAGAAGCTCATAAAATTGATATGATATTAACGGACCAATATCCCAGCATAAACTCTAAAGAATTTAAGGAATTTCTGAAAGAAAACAATATAAAAATAGTTTTTACTGCTGTGGATACTCCTTCTTCAAATGGTCTGAATGAAAGGCTAAACCAAACTCTGGTTAATAAGATAAGATGCAAAATTAATGAAAGAAAAAATAAAATTGCATGGACAACTATTGCACAGAGATGTGTTGACAAATATAATGAGACGGAACATACTGTTACTAAATTTGCACCAAAATACTTGTTGGAAGGAGAAAATGTAAGTATTCTACCACCAGAATTAAAAACAAAATGTTCAAACGAAAGTTTAAGAAGTGATAGAAAATTAGCATATGAAAATACAATTAAATCCCATGATTATAATAAGAAAAGATATGACCTGACAAGGAAAGAATACGATTTTAAAGAGGGAGATAGAGTTTATGTGGAGAATGGAAATCGTCTAAATAGGAAGAAAACAGATGAACTAAGAATTGGACCCTATGAGATATTGAAAAAAATTTTAAACACGATTTACGAAGTGAATGTTGGTCACAAGAAAGGAGAATCAAATTTGTTCCACATAACAAAACTCACTCCTTTATCGGTTGATAGAAGAACAATTACGTGCAATCACACTTGTAATTGTTCTTCTCCAGGAGGGGAGATGTAAAGAAAACCATAAGGTTTTATTTAGTTATATTTTCTTTTTTTGATATTATGTCAGCGGATTGTCAAAGAGACTTAATTAAATTCGTTAGGAAAATTATATTTTATTGTTTATAGTTTATTAAGAAGATAGACCCGAAAATAAGGGCTTTAAATGTTGTTTCTTTATTTACAGGTAAATACCTATTTATTTTATAATTTTATATTAATAAGTAATTTTGTAAATTCATAGATTTAATAAATAAACCTTTATTTACAGAAACGCAATTAAGTCTTTGTTTTTCGAATGAAAATAAATAATATCATTATATATATATATATATATATATATATATATATATATATATATATATATATATAAAAATAAATAATAGTTAAAAGCATTGTTGGACCCAAGTTAACTTTAGAGTTTGGCACCCCTGGTTTACAATGACGTACGAAAACTAGATCTACTTTGAATAACAAGGTCAGTAACAAGGTCTTTAGTTTTTTGTACTTATTAAGATTAATTCAATACTTTTTCGTAGTGTCAAAGTCTAACCAATTTATACGCAAACAATAACTACATATCATTACATGCTTACATCAGCCATATTAATAAAAAAAATAATTCATTAACATTATATTAGAATGTAATAAGTTATTCATTGATGCATATTTCAACCTTTTTTTTACTCGTAGAATCCAATAGACTAAAAATTTAGTCATGTATTAGAGAAGCATTCTGCAGGCCGACCGTTTAACTGAGTCCTCGTGTACGGCGTACAAGGGCGCGCAGATAGGAGGAGAATGGAGAGGTCGGTCACCTCTTGTATATCCCGCTACATCTCTTGTATATAGCGCTCACTGCCCGCACAGGCGAGGACTGAGTTAAACGGTTAGCCTATAGCATCTTATATTGAGTTATTTATGACCTTTATTAAAGGTTAAATAGAGGAGTTAAGCGGTTTGTCTTACTTATTATGATAATACATAAGAGTGTGCAAATTAAACGACGCGCAATTATTAATGAACTGTAAAGCAATAAAGTTAAAAATAAAGTAAGATAAGATAATAACTATATGGTAATACATGAACGTTTTTTATCTGTATATTTTACCCCAAGATATATGCGAATACTTTTGCGTCAATTTATTAATCATAATAACCCCCCACCTCCATTTATATTATATTTTTTTAATGCTCCTGAAAGTTATAACATATTGCGGGATTCGAGATATAGGTACGGACGAATAAACATACGATTTTTGTTGTTACGTCCCACTGGCATTTTTTTTACTACATTTTAACTACATGGCAACGCGTGAATTCATGAAGACTTGCAATAGGTATTCGAACAATTTGCCCTAATGCCCCTTAAACTTTAGGGGAAAATTTATAAAACGGTCATTAGACCTGTCGTAATGTATGGATCAGAATGTTGGGCGATAAAAGAAAAGGATGAAAGAAATGTGCATGTGAATGAGATGAGAATATTAAAGTGGATGTGTGGTGTGACAAGACTGAATAAAATACGAAACGAGTATATAAGAGGTCTGAAAGTAGCGCTTATCATAGAAAAAACGAGAGGTGCAAGATTTAGATGCTCTGGACATGTGGTGAGGAGGGACGAATATCATGTGACCAAACGAGTAGTTAATATGTGGCTTGATATATGACTTAAGAAAGGCTTAAAAAGAGATGTTTGGATTGTGTTATGACATGCATATAAAAGGAGTATCGCCAGAGTTGACGAATGATAGGATAGAATGGAAGAGACATGTCCAAAAAAATGTCGTGCCTAGGCCATTTAGAGTGGGATAAGGGTAGGAGAAAGAAGAAATCTCCTTACCTTACCTTTTCTCCTTACCTTTTGCTATTGTACCGACCGTCGAATCCAACGATAACGCCATTACGAAGTTGTGATTGGTTGCACACTTTCTGCAGATAGGAGCAAAGGCCCTAGGAAGAAAACTTTAATCAGTAAAGGTTTATTATTAGCCAACCTAATATTAACTTTTTGTTCAATGGGCAAACAAGAAATTAATACACCCCTGTTACCTTTTTTTATCAGGAATAAACCCCCTTATGGAAAAAACCCTCAACGGGGACGAGCGGCGAGTATGTCGGATTCGCACCGACTAAAACAACCTAAGCACTCCACCACGCTGCTGGTGACGGGGATAGGCTTCCGTAGTACACATTGCCTCCATCCCCACCAGCAACAACTCTGAATCTCACAGTGCGCCACCTCTGAGTTGGGGCCTCTCTTAAAGTGCTCCCTCAGCTAGTCGATGCATCAGGAGCACCAGATGCATCGACCGCCACGGGGAACTTGTCAGGAGGGCATCCGATAAACCCAGTTCGGAACGCCCAAAGGTCCCCGTTATACGACAGACGCCTGTTAGAAATTGACATAAAATGATGACATAAAATATTTTGATAGAATCCACATTTAAATGATATTAATGTCACATATAAATGTATCTCATAATATTTTCACAATTTTGTACTATCCTTAAGGTTACCAATTGCCGAGTTTCTTACTGGTTTAGTCCGTCAAATTTCATCGATATTGGTCAAATGGTATCGATATTGGCGATTCGCCGTGAACAAACATACATGTACAAACTTTCGTTTTTATTATGGTACTAAGAAGTAGGATTGGAAATACCTGCGCAGTTTGTAGCACCACCACGTCATTCATGCACATATAACCGGCGCCCATGCGCCCGCGCAAGCCCGCCGTGCCGAACTTCTGACGCCGCAGCATTGTCTTCCTTAATTTCTCCCATTTCGAGCTCGCTATATCATCTAACACTTCTTGTCTCGTTATTGGATTCTGCAATAGAAATACGAGTATGGCAGCGACTCTTTGTGGCAGTCACTTTTCCGATACCACCTTGAACGCTAAACATTGTAGATTTTCTAGGTTAAGTAAAGTGTATCTAGTTTCTTTAAACTTGCTGAAAACCGCGACAAATGGTGGCAAATTGCAAGAGCTACACTAAGAGATGAAACGCATCGTCAACCACGACCACTCTGTCAAGAGTTAACGACTCAGGAAGGTAGCAAGGAAAAGGAAGAAGTTTCCTTAAAATTGGTTAGTTTCCTGAATGTATGTGAGTAAGGTAAGGTAAGAGTTAGGTAAGTGAGTGTTGCCTGCTTATTACACTTAGCATTACAAAGATTATCTTAACGAAAACGGATTAATAAAAATTGTGGTTGCGAGTGTGTGTAGTGCTTGTGTAATGTACAGGCGGCATTTTGTGGTACGTGTGGTGACTTGTCCTGCATGTATATAAGGTATGTGACAATCTAGGATGACCACAGATCGATTAAAATTTTAACGTTCCATAATACTGAGTAGAATATACCACTCTCATTTCTTACCGAGGTGTCGTAAAAGGCGACTAAGGTAAGTTGATCCGCCGTGTGGTATTCGGTTGAGAAAAATAGACCACCCTCTTCGTTTCCGAGGTGTCGTAAAATACGGCTAAGGTAAGTTGATGTAAGCCGGTTGTCAAATACGTAGCCAAATCATGTGACAACATGTTTATAACATGTTGTGCCAACCCCACTTAGAGTGGGATAAGGGCAGGAAGATGATAATGATAATACAAAATTAATGAATATTATTTCGCTATAATCCGCGATAAAAGAAAATATATGTAGTGTACCCGTCGATATACCTGATACTTTTTATTTACTGCACACATTCACTATCACAATCTCAACCGTTCGTCCCTTAACCGAATCAACATCAGGAGATAGTCTCCACGACAAAGCTTCGCTGTGCGAGTTTTTTTTTGCGGAAAGGGCGTTTTGTTAATAATTAGTAAACTACTCAAAAAAACAAAGTCCAATCCGCCCAATTTAAGGAACTGAATAAAATACATAAATATAATTGTATACTTGTTATATAAACTATTTCATTATCAAAGTCAAGAACCTTAACACCATTATCTCACGTGATAAAAGGATTTATAAATGAAATCTAAGTCACGGTAAAGCGCAAGATTTGTTTTATAGGAACGATAAGATTAAATGATGAATATTATAATCTATATCTAAATATATTATAAAACAAAGTCCCCAAAAGCTGTATGTCTGTATGTGAACGATTTTCTCAAAATCTACTAAACAGATTTTTGTACGGTTTTTACTAGACGTCGGTGCTATTCTTATGGAAGGTTTAGGTTAATAGTACATCACCGTTTTAGGTACACTCGCGTCCGCCGCATAAACAAAAATACTACAAAAAAGTCCGCGACAGCATGTCTCTATCTCTCATGGTTAACTCACAATATTATGTTCAAAATATTTATTTGGGTAAATTTTATGACGCACTGATTTCCATGGGGGCAAATCTCTATGCCTGATGTCAACTTACCTTAGAACCTCGCTAAGAAAGAGGGTGGTCTATTCTACTCAAACGGATACTAAACGGCAGGTCAAATTAGTCGCCTTCCACGACACCTTGGTAAGAAATGAAGGTGGTCTATTCTACTTAGCCGGGTAAACCCAAGTTGCGCTGACCACACTTAGAGTATCATAAAAGCAGGAGAAGGATAACCACATAACGCGCAAATCGAACAGCATTTTCCACACCAAATTCATTATTATGCAAACTTAATATTCTCATTACCAAAAAACTATTGATATCAAATAAAAGAGATATGTATATATGTCCAATTATTTTGGAAGCCAATTCGCAAAACCCATTAATTCTAATCACTCTACTGAAGTCACCTTGTTAGAGTTTGTTAACACCGAATATGACATCATCAATTTGTTGTCAACTGAATTGTCTGATTACAACTTCCATCCAAAAAGTATTACCTAATTCTATGCTATCTTCTTCTTTGGCTGCTGGTAGATATTGGTCTCTTCATGGGATCTCTATCTCTCTAGTCGTGACTTCATTACTGACGGTCTTGGTTGGCTAGATTTTATCCTCGAGTGGATAATTTGTTTCCACCTGCTATTGTTAGTGGCCATTGTTGCTACCTCATAAATTGTGGACGTGCAGGGCTGGCGCAGTTGGTCTGACCACCTAGTTGGTGAGCGGCCTCTAGTTCTTTTTCCTTCTGTATTGCCAGTAACTATTAGTCTCTTCAAGGAATCGTCACCACGCCACATGATGTGTCCGAAGTATTCGAGTAGGCGCTTGTAACATATGGAGGAGAGGCGCGTTTCTATTTAGAGCTTCGAAAGAATAGATGCATTTGTGCACTTGGCAGTGCATGGGATCCGCATCATTCGCCTTCAGCACCACATTTCGAACGCATCTATTCTCTGCGATACGCCTCTTAATTTCCGGAACATTTCCAGAATGGGATCTCTATCTTGTTATGAGGCCCATAGTCAGCGACCATGTTTCAGATCTGTATGTCATCACTGGTAAATTGCACTGTTTGAAAACTTTTGTCTTTAGGCAATGCTATGTTATGACAACAGTATATACATATATGCAAGAATATATTAATAAGTATATAGCTGAATACTATAACTTGTAAAAGTTATTAATTTCAGTCTACTGATGTCATCTTGTAATACTATTATATACTATTCTGGCATTCTGAGCAGATGCTTTTGCCAATACCAATTTTCTGTTTTTTTAAATTTTTATTTGTTATTTTATTTAATTGTCATTTATAAGGGTTTAAAGTGTCAGATATAA
Source organism: Morpho achilles (assembly GCA_947086495.1). Classification (NCBI taxonomy): domain Eukaryota; kingdom Metazoa; phylum Arthropoda; class Insecta; order Lepidoptera; family Nymphalidae; genus Morpho; species Morpho achilles. The sequence continues at coordinate 15,708,503 of CAMTZB010000021.1, read as the reverse complement.
TAAGTAAGTAAGTAAGTAACAGCCTGTTACTATCCCACTGCTGGGCATAGGCCTCCACTCTCCATTTTTGGAGAGAAGGGTTGGAGCTAAGACCTACCATGCTGCTCCAATGCGGGTTGGTAGGTTACACATATCCCTAGGATTCTCTAGAGATATGCAGGTTTCTTCACGATGTTTTCCTTCACCGAAAAGCGTGTGATAAATTGCAATCATCAATTAGACACATAAGTTTTAATAGATATAATACTTGTAGAGAAATGGTTGGTTAAAGAATTTTTAGGCTTTAGACTAAGCATCATATAACTTATAACATATAAAGGACACCATAAGATAAAAATGTGAATTAAAAATAGAAAATTTTATTAGTAATACACATGGACCTTTCAAAACGTATAAGATTAATATTTAAAAAGGAGCTATTAGAATTATAATTTTTTATCTTAACCACAATTAATATGAGGTGACAAAAAGACTTTATTAATTACAAAGTTATGAAGTAATTACTAGGAATAAATATATTGCGTGCGCTGCTATAGCTGTCTTGTAAAGTATTCGGTTTATTTAATCGATCGAATTCATATGATATATAATCCGACTTAAAAAGTTTATTACTTTATAAAAAAATATTACCTTGTCATGTTTGAGCCATCCTGCTAGAGCTGCATCAAGCTTAATATCTCCACTATTTATTCCATCCATCGCTACAGGAATCTTATAAGAAGTTTAAATTAAGAGAATTAAAATATTAGTCCTATGAATTTATATAATTTTGAAGTCAATATTTCAACAGGATTATAATTATAAGACATAAACTGCCGGTTTTTACTACAACGCTTCAAAATATTTAGGTACGTACGTTTCTATATGTTGCACTGGAATATTTTAACTCAACGATTGTTCATTGAATTCGTAATTTTGTCACAATCGCAAACAGCGGCCCACAGATTAGTCAGGCAATAGAAGTGGATAGCACAGATTATAAATTGCACAGATAGCTAAAGTGAATTGTATGGAATACAGATAACAGATATAGCTGTCATATGAAAGGGGCAATCAGATACCTATACACTGTCCATTATATTAACCATCTTTTGACAGATTGACGATTTACATATTTAGTGATGTCCTAAAGATTCTCGTATGCGATACCATTCCGATTATAGTACCTACTATCATTAATCGAATTACGTACCTAAGTAATTCGATTAATGATAACCTACGTAAACTAATAACAGATATAGAAATCAACATTTTGATTTAATATTGCCTTAGTTTTTTGAAAATAAATGTTAATCCGTGTGTATTTATTATAATCATAAATAATATATTATACATCAACTGGCAACATCAACAGACCTTCCGCTCGGCCGCCATTTTGACGTGATCTGTCACTCTCAACGAAACGCCCGTGATAGTCACACGCATTTACGTTCGCTGAGTGTTCTCTCGCATCTGTTACACCTTGAGTTAAGTAGCTTTATTCCTCGGAAAAACTTTTGTGAAACTTATATTAATTGATCGTGAAAATGCCGAAAGGACGTGTGTTGAAAGCACAATCGAGACAGTTAGTGTTAAAACTTCATGAGTATTTTGAGCAAGAAAATCAAAATGGCGGACCTCTTATACCTATCACGCAAGTCCGAAACCGTGTTGCAGCCGCGTTGGGGATCAGTCTATCAACTGTGACTAAAATCACTACTGATGCCTACGGCAGGAGCGGCTTGGAGCAAAACAAACCATCTACACCAAAAAGAAAGCGCCGGGCTCATAAGGTGACAGCTGTTGATGACTTTGACGCTGACGCTATTCGTCGTCATGTATATGATTACTACTTGAGAAAAGAAATTCCAACTTTGAGAAAACTTATTGTTTCTTTGAAAAGAAGTGGTCTATTTCATGGTGAAAAATCTTCTTTGGTCAAAGTTTTGAACACAATTGGCTTTTCATATAAAAAGTTAAATAAAAGAAAATTATTAATGGAACGCACAGATATAGCTATAGCACGTTGTGATTTTTTAAGAGAGGCAAAGAAAATACAAGATTGGGCAAATATTGTTTTCACGGATGAAACATGGCTCAACGCTAACCACACACTATCTCGTTTCTGGACTGATGATACTGCTGATTCCACTTCCTCAGTACCAATGGGAAAAGGTGAGCGCCTAATCATTTGCCATGCAGGTACAGCAAAAGGATTTGTACAAGACGCACTGTTGGCATTTAAATCGAAGAAATCAAATGACTACCACGAAGAGATGAATGCAAATGTGTATGAAGAGTGGTTCAAAAAAATGCTCATTTCATTGGAAGAACCATCAATAATTTTTATTGATAATGCGCCCTACCACTCCCGTCAAATTGACAAAATGCCAATACAGGCTAATAAAAAGCATGAAATAATTAATTGGCTTCGGGACAATGGAGAAAATGTGGACGGCTCAATGTTAAAAGTTGAATTAATAAAAATATTAAAAACCAAAAAGAGAGCAAAACGCTATGTAATCAATGAAATGGCAGCAGAATATGGCCATACTGTTCTTCGGATTCCTCCATACCACTGCCAGTTCAACGCAATAGAACTTATATGGGCACAAGTAAAAGGGCATGCTGCGAGATGCAATACAAGCCCCCCATTCACAGCGAATAAAATGTTGCAATTGCTAAAAAATGCTTGCACCCACGTAACGGCCGAGAACTGGGCAAGTGTGGTGGAAAGAACTAAAAGAGTAATATTCTCTGATTGGGAACGTGATATTGCGTTTGATAATATATTATCTACACAAGAGCTAATAATAACTGCTACTGAAGACTCCTCATCGGAGGAGTCTAGTGTTGATTATCATTCCGACGACTCGTGCTAATAAAATAAATTAAAATATCCTGATTGTTTTATTTGTATTCATGTATTAACTAAGAAGAAAGTAAAACTTTATATAATGTTATTAAATGTCTTTTAATACTCGTAACATCGATTTCTACCGATTATTTTTAATCTGTGGCATAATCGTAGTAACCATTATGTGTGACATCACTAAGTGGGCGGTACCCATCCATAAAGTACAAATATTATTTGTATGATATTTGTACGTAAGCAATACAAAACTTAATGAGCGTGAGCTGTCAAAAGACTGATAATATGATGGACGCAGTATACTCAATGTACCATACATAAAACGTATTTTTATTACTCTATTATAGTTATTAATTCTACGCCATCTTAGAAAGACTGATACTGTATTATCTAATTTTCTGAATTATATTGATTATTTTTTAAGAAAACAATCTCGTTCGTTTGATTTAGTATAGAAACCACAGAGACGTGTTAAATCTTAAATCAATGTCGTTGCCATAGATAATACACTATGGTCGTTGCTATAAATTTTATAATTATGATTATTTGGCGTCACTCCTTCTATATTATATCAATATAGATATTTGATTATATCACAGTAACCTAGTATAAAGAGTAACATACTATTTTTTGCTTTTAAATTTCAACAGGCGTACCAATGTTATTTAATATATTTGAAATAATTAAATAAATCAATTTTTGCATCTGTTCACGCAAGGAAAGCTTTAAATTTTGTTGTTTTGACAATATTTTTCATTGCTGCCCCTCTCCTATTCATCTTAGCGTGATGTTATATAGTTTATAGCCTCGATAAGGGGACTTACTTATAGGTACTTAAAGAATTTTTCAATCGATCGGTCCAGTAGTTCCTGTGATTCAAACGTAGAATTCAGAGCGTTCAAACAACAAACTCTTCAGTTATATATTAGTATAGATGTAATCTTCATCAGTATAAGTATGCTTTCTGTATCAAACAATCTGCTTCCTTATTACAGTTTTTTTTAAACTGCTGTATAATCATCCTCAACCTCACATGTTACAAACATGTTGTCATATGATTCGGCTACGTATTTTACGACCGGCCGCCTGCCTGAACTTACCTTATTCGTATTTTAAGACTCCTCGGTAAGAAAGAGGGTGGTCTATTTTACTCAACCGGATACTACACGGCGGGTCGACTTACCTTAGTCGCCTTTTACGACACCTCGGTAAGAAATAAGGTTGGTCTATTCTACTCAGCCGAATACCACACGGCTGTTTTAAACTGCTGTAATAACAAAATTAAAATTGATTGTGGATTGATAACATAGGTTTACTCTTAAGGCATACCAATTTGTACGGATCTAATACAGCTGCATAAATACCGTAATCGGGAAATGAGTAACGTTGTTTGTATTGTCGGGTCTGGGACTTAACCGCAAGATTGTGATACGCAGTGTATTGAATTGATAGCTTATATTCAAGCTATTTTCCTCTAACCTCCAAAGGTCATGAACATATATTTTGATGTTTGAACCTTTATTTATTTATTTTTATACATATAGTTAGAAAAGAGAAAGAAAAAGTAAAAAATGCACATGTGTAAAGGTGGACTTATCCTTGAAAGGGATCTCTTCTAGACAACCTTTGAGTAACAGGAGGAAATATTATACATAATATTTATAATATTTAAATGAGCTAATCTATGTATATTTATAATCTGAATTTCGAAAACGGCTCTAACGATTTTCATGAAATTCAGTATGTAGGGTTCCGGGGTGATAAATTGATCTAGTTATGTTTCATTTAAAAAATGTCGTTTTACCTTCATTTTCAGATATTAAAAACTGCTAAAATATAAATAGAATGCAAAGGTTAATTTAGCTGTCATTTGTAAAGTTTTAATAGCTCAGTTGGAAACGGGTACTAAAGAATTAAAAATACCCTAAATCAAGTCCTAGATAACATTAGCCGTTTCTTTATTTTTATTGAGTTTTTTTATATCTTTCAAAAAATTTGCGTCGCCCAATACTTAATACGAATGTGGAAGTATGTATGTTATGTTTTTTACAGTTAATTCGCTGGACCAATATTGATGAAATTTAGTACAATTGAAGATTATAAGAAATGGGCTAACTCAGGGCAGGTACCAATGGGTATTGCTGCTAAAACTTGTGTCTAATTGATAATTGCAATTTATCACACGCTTTTCCATAAAAGAAAATTTCGCATTCCTATAATCTAATTCTCAATAGTATTGTAGGCTTTGCGTATGAGCCTCCTTTTAACAGTATTTTTAAACTGCTGTAATGGCAAAGCTAAAATTGATTGCGGAATTTTATTATATGAATCTTAAATCCAAACCCACAAACGACACAGCAGGAGCCGCAAGCTTATGTCGGTTCCTACTTTGCCTATTATCATCATCTTCCTGCCCTTATCCCACTCTAAGTGGGGTCGGCACCGGGTAAATAACCGGATACCACACAGCGTCCTACTTTGTCTATTATATACATCGCCAATTTTTTAAGAGCTTTTATTCAACTTGCCGAGTATGTGTGTATGTGAAGATGGAATCTTGCAAGTTTAATTTAACCCAATTCCGATTTAACTGAACTTTTACTAGTGTCGGTGACAATGCATGTTTATGATAAGCATGACTTGTTTCTGCCGCCAGGATTGCCTCCAGACGGACTCCTCAAGGACTAACAGTACAGTCATGAAATTTTGTTAAAAGCTTTTGTTTATTAAAATCTTTAATTATGTTTAACTTATAATTATGTACATTCTTATACAAGATCATCAAATCAAAGTGGCTCTATAAATGACATTGGACAGACAAATATGTCTAAATCTTAATATTTAAATGAGTTAATCTTGTATATATATATATTTTCGGAATCTCGGAAACGGCTCCAACGATTTTCCTGAAATTCAGCATGTAGAGGGTTTTGGGGGAGAAAAATCGATCTAGCTAGGTTTTATGTAAAAAAAAACCCGTTTCATCCCTGTTTTTGAGCATTTAAAAAAACTGGAATAGAAAGCAACTGGTATTTTCGCCATTAAAGGTCATCGTGTGATGGTTAAACGGTATAACTTTAGAACATGTGTTGATTTATTAGCATACCACAGTTTCGAACCCCAGGTGTCTTATAATTTATTTTTTATTCTTTTATTTATTTATTATTTTTTTTTATTATTATTTATTATAATTTTTTTTATAATATATGGTTTCATTTAAAAATTATTATTGAAGGCCTTTATTTCATCGTATTTAATTCATAATTTATATACGAAATGTATAATATAAAAATATATCTTTAAAAAGAAGATCCAGATTGAAAAAAGCAAACGTTACAAATTACAGTAGTTAAATTATATTTTTCATGATGTTTTGGTAACAATTAAAGTTATATCTCAAACTCTCTACGACTCTTCCTGACATCTGTTGATGAGTAATAATATTTTTATTTTTATTGGGAGCAACGAACTACTTTACGGCCATTTTTCATTATGTACCTGTAATTTTTGTTTAAGAGACAGTACCAGTAGATGGAGTTGTTAAGCAACACTATTTGACTAAGAGCCCGTGAACACCAGACCTTCGTCATTTTATAAAAACTGAAAGTTTGTCGGTTTTTACGTGATGAACGATAGTAGATTATGAAATTTGGTCATAGTGACTTTGAGAGATACGCAGTACTCAAGGTTGCAAAATACCGATGGATGCTAAAAATAATGAATTTTCATTCGAGAGTATTATACGCGATTGGATAAATTTGCAAAAAATTGGATGCAAATAAAATACATACAAAAACCGGGTCTGCACCAGCAGTTGACAACAGACAGAAAAAGTACATTGACATTTCTTTTATAATAATAACTAGCGGCCTTCCCCTGCTTCGCACGACTATAAAATATATAGCCCATGTCACTCAGTGAAAAAAATGGCTTTTCTGTAGACCTTTTCAAGGTATACAAATATTTAGGACATTATATTGATAAATCTCGTAGGGTTTAGCCTACGTTTGCAATGTAAGCGGAAAAAAATGTAATTATTTACGACATCACATTACAAATCTAAAAAATTACAGTATTCCTCTAATCAAATCAAATTTTCTCTAATCCATATTGGATGTTATTATACATATAAACCTTCCCCTTGAATCACTCTATCTATTAAAAAAACCCTATCAAAATCTGTTGCGTATGAACAAAGAATGTGACTTTGTTTTATACTATGTAGTGATAATAAATCATTTATTACAAATTCTTTGCGAAATATCTGCAGTATACAAACGTTCCGTAGATGTTTCGCTACCGCAATAGTTTCTGGCAGGGGTTGGAACTATTAAAGATGTCTGGCTGATGAGGAAACATCATCTTATTAGTATCCAAGTAACATAATATTAAAATCAGCTTTTATACTATGACGTAAATAGAATTCAAACTTCATGAACTTTAAGGGTGTCTGGCAGGGGGTTGCCACTATGCTAAGTGTCTGGCATTAACTGACGTGATTTTTAATATTATTCTGAAGGTAATCCATAAAAAATCACACTTTATAATTTGACGAAATTAGATCGGCATTTTGCAACATTGAGTAGCGCGCTACTCAAATATATCTCACAAAGCCACAATGACCAAATTTTCATAATCTGCCATCGTTCTTACCTGTGTTGGGAGCATGCACTGACAAACATTCAGCTTTTATAAAATGACGAAGGTCTGGGGTTCACAGGCTCTCGCTCTATAAGCCAATGAGTGTTTGATTGTTTTTTATGTTATTGATAAAATATTTGAATTTTTAACTTAATCTTAAAAGATCTTTGAAAACTACGCTTATAAATACTCGTGACTCGTCTCAAGAATACCAGATATGGTCATTCATTTCTATTCTTTTCTTTTTCATATCTTTAAAAAATTTACCGAGCAAGGCTCGGTCACCCGGTACTAATGATTTTAAGTGTCCTAAACATATTTAAGCGGCAAAGTAATAAGTATCCCATTGTGATATTTGAAGTTACTCTCTATGTTAGTTTCTTCCTTATACATGCGTGTGTTGATTTGTTAATCAATAACAAACAATAAACAAGGAAAGTGGTGTCTTATCTTGAATTTATTATGTAATAAATTTCTTCAATCTGCACTGTATAGATTAGGTTTTGTAAACAAGTTTATATTTTTCAAATGATAAAGCTTCTAAAGCCTAGCGATGAGACCATGCGACCCTTAAGTGTGGTCACGGGTTAAACCCCGGGCAGGCACTAATAAGTTTTTCTGTTAAAACTTATGTGTCTAATTGATAATACCAATTTATCACATGCTTTTAGCCGTGTGGTATCCAGCTGAGTAAAATAGACCACCCTCATTTCTTACCGAGGTGTCGTAAAGACGACTTAGGTAAGTCGACCCGCCGTGTGGTATCCGGCTGACTAGAATAGATAAACCTCAATTCTTACCGAGGTGTCGTAAAAGGAGACTAAAGTAACTTGACCCGCCATGTGGTATCCGGTTTAATAGAATATGCCACCCTCTTTCTTACCATGGTGTCATAAAATACGACTAAGGTAAATAGACGTCAGGCAGGCGGCTGGTCGTAAAAACCCATCCAAATCATATGATAGCACGTTTATATCATGTTGTTCCGACCCCACTTAGAGTGGGATAAGAGCAGGAAGATGATGAATTTATCGCACGCTTTCGGTTAAGGAAAAAATCGTGAGGAAACCTACATATCTCTAGAGAATTCTGGAGATATGTGTAACCTACCAATCCGCATTGGAGCAGCGTGGTAGGTCTTAGCGCCAAACCTTCCTCCAAAAACGGAAAGAGAGGCCTATTCTCAGCAGTGGGATAGCAACAGGCCGCTACTTAAGCAGGGAGGATTTAGATTTATTGCACAATGTCACATAGGTTACTTTTTACAGCAGGACAAACAAGCCCTATATCTATTTTTAAGCTTATATTCCTTTTTCACGATTGGAAAAATTTACTTCTAATGTGACAGTAGTATTTGAGTTTTTCTTGATAGGTAAATAGTAACCTACATAACTTATATTATAGATGTGTTAATTCGTTATCAATACATATTAAACATTGCGTGATAGGTATGGACAAACGATAATTCGCAATCATATTTACAAAACACACAAATGTTTTGTAAACATAATGAGTCATATACGCTGCGACTAGATCGATTTATCACTAAGCCGTATGTTATAATTTGTTTGAATTTCAGTAGCTCTTTATATAGACCAGTGGCCCAAGATCCCGTGAGCGCCAGACCTTCGTCATTTTATAAAAGCTCAAACTTTGTCAGTGCATGCTCCCAACACAGGTAAGAACGATGGTACATTATGGAATTTGGATCAAAAGATCAAGCTTTATACTATGACGAAATTAACTCGGAATTTTGCGACCTTGAGTACCTCGTATCTCCCAACACCACTATGATCCAAATTCCGTAATCTACCATCGTTCTTACCTGTGTTGGGAGCATGCACTGACAAAGTTTGAGCTTTTATAAAATGACGAAGGTCTGGCGCTCACGGGGTCTCTCTCTACAAGTTTTAGCTTCTTGTCTTAAATTTTCAGCTTTATAAATGTAAAGAATATGAATTCTTTTTCATTTCGATATTGTGTATATCTCAATTTTAAATTTAGAAAAGAGCACTGATTGACTCCTTCAAAAGAAAAATGTTTTTGAGGAGGAAATATTAACAGGATATATATGTATATATATGTAAATATTTAAAGGGAAAAATATGCCGAGTCTTGCTCGGCATATTTTTTTATTTTAAAAACATTGAAAAAAGAAAAAATAATTGGGTAGGTGGGGCTCGAACGTGCAGGGGATCTAGCTAGGTTTTATTTAAAAAAAAATCGTTAAAAACACTGTTTTTGGGCATTAAAAATATAATTCATAGAATTAGGCGTTACTTTACGGAGGTGCATAATACAAAAGTAATGAGAATATTATTTTGCTATAATCCGCGATAAAATGATCCGCGATATGTAATGCTAAATGTAGAGTGTACTATTCGTTCTCATACCTGATACATGTAGAATTTATAAGAACTCATGCACTACCCGACACCGATGGCACAACAATACACACGCACTGCACACATTCACAACCACAATCTCAACAATTGTTTCGCCCCGCCACGACAAAATCGCAAAGCCTAATAATGCCTTTGCGATTTTGTCGTGGAGTCTATCTCCTGACGATGCTTCGGTTAAGGGGCGAAACAATTTTTGAGATTGTGGTGGTGAATGTGTGAAAAAACTTTATTCTTTTTTTTTTAAGTTTCTTTTTTTATTTTATCTTCATCATCATCATCACATCTTATACGCAAACTCACAAACGACTTGCGTACCTTTGCAAGGCACAAAGCAGTAGCCGCAAGCTTATGTCGGTTTTTACTTTTTCTATTATAAACATCCTATCGTTTTATATTTTTATATACAAAAATTAAATTACTTAAAATATACCGTGAAGCATACCTATTTCCTTAAAATTCTCTCGCAGGGAATCACGCGGACTTAAATTTTAAGTGCTTTTTAGAGGTAAAAGTTAATTATATAAAAAAAAATACACGATCGCGTTATAATGGATCGATGCAGTAATTCTCTGAAGCATGTTGAAAAAATTGCAAAGATTCTATTCAGTCGGGTTCAACGATAATAAGGAATCCCCGAGCACGCTTCGCACACTTGTCCAATGTAAACAATAAACACATACATACGGCGATGCATATAAAAAGCTATATTTTTCCCGGTGTGATACCAAATACGTCCAGACATCGGCAGAATACACGTCTGTAGCAAAATCTCGGTGCCAAAGATTTAATTTACATCAAATATGAAGTGCTTAGTAATTTTGGTCGCTGTTGCGATAGTAGTTTTGCAATGCGAAGGAAAGACTTTCACGAGATGTGAACTTGTAAGGGAGTTGAGAACCCACGGTTTTCCTGAAAGTAAACTTGCCGACTGTAAGTAAAAAAATGTATTTAAAAATTTTGTATATTTTTTAAGTCATTGAGAGCTTTAAAATACTTATAAGATTATTTTGAAGCTACTAGCGGTCGTAGCTGTGGTAGCCCAGCGGTAACACCGTGCGCCTCTTTCGAGGGGGTCTAGGGTTCAAACGCGGGGCAGGCACCAAAGAGTTTTCTAGTAAAACTTATGTGTCTAATTGATAATTGCAATTTATCACACGCTATTCGGTGAAGGTAAACATCGTGAGGAAAACTGCATATCTCTAGAGAATTCTGGGGATGTGTGTAAGCTACCAATCCGCATTGGAGCAGCTTGGTAGGTAGGTCTTAGCTCCAATCCTTCACTCCAAAAAAAAACGGAGAGAAGAGGCCTATGCCCAGCAGTGGGATAGTAACAGGCCGTTACTTACTTACTTACTTACTTAGCGATCGTTTGGTAATAAAGTAAATGCATTCGTCTAATCATAAATAGGCATATAAAAGGAGTGGCACCAGAATTGACGAATGGTAGGAGAAAAGAGAATTGGACTCAGGGATAAGGGCAATGATTATATACATTACCATTAGCATCATTTTTGACGAGTGTATCTATACTAATATATAAAGCTGAAGACTTTGTTTGTTTTAACGCGCCAATCTACAGGAGCGATTTGAAAAATTCTTTCAGTTTAACTGTTCAACATATATAAATATATGGGACACTTACACACTTGGACTCGGATTTTGTGGGTTTTGGTATAAGATTCTATAATAAAATTCCGCAATCAATTTCAGCACTGCCATTACAGCAGTTTAAAATCACTGTTAAAAAGAGGCTGATACAGAAAGCCTACTATACTCTTGAAAATTATTTAGAAGATAAGAATGTGTGGATATAGCTCTCTTTGAACCTGTACAAGACAGTAACGACTGAATGTAAATAGTATTTAGAATTATGTGTTTAAAAGTGCAACCGCCGAGTTTCTTGCTGGCTCTTCTCGGTAGGAACAGCTTTCCGAACCAGCGGTAGAGTTGACGATTCAAAAGCACTTGTTTACAAGTTTATTTGAATAAAGAATATTTTGAATTTGAATTTGAATTTGGACGTCCGTCTCCAAAGTAAATAACTTAATACTTGCGTTATGGTACACAGAAAACTGGTGAATATATACTTATATATTTTTTAAATACATATACCCAGGCTCAAAGGCCAACAAATTCATTTATAGAAAATGTTGGCCCTCGGCGGCAATCGAACCCGTGATCCGCGGAGCTGAAGGCAGGATTACTACACACTGCGCCAACGGGCTAGTTATGTACATATATGTTTTTTCTATTACAGGGGTGTGTCTCGTAGAGAATGAGAGTAGTCGCAGAACACATAAGACTGGCACGGTGAACAAAAATGGCTCCCGGGACTATGGGCTGTTCCAAATCAACGACAAATATTGGTGTAGCAACACCAGCACCCGTGGCAAAGATTGCAATGTTACCTGTGCAGGTAAGCTATCGTGATGTATAATTTTTTTACATTAAATGTTAAGAAGAAAAATTCGAAATTAACGATAGTAGTGATAAGCTTATTTTATAATATTTATAACGGTAGAGTAACTCCTAATTCTATAAATTATGTTAATATAAATTTTAGATTTAGAGACGATAATTAATTTGAGACCACTGTCCTCTTTTAGGAGTTCTATAAGTAAAATATTTAAAAATCTCAATTTAACCTAGTATTGTAGAGAAAATTTTTGTTTCTTAATTTTACAAGACAACATTTTCAATTATACGTAACATACTACGTTTAATAGGTATTAATATACATATTCAATCAATAACTGAATAAACTTTAGGTAAATGCATTTTAAATAATCGTTTTAAATTGTTTAAATCTATAATGCCAAAAAGGTTGGATTGTATTACAGTCAATATTTTTTCTGTTAAATATTATAGACCATGTCATAGACTAAAAACTAGAGTTCTATTATAGTCATGTCTATGGGTTAATGATTGTATAGTATCTATATCTGATAATTAACCGATAGACTTCGTTGGTAAATTAGACAATAATTCCAATAAAAATTTCCTTTTAGATCTCTTGACTGATGATATTTCCAAGGCTGCCAAATGTGCAAAGAAAATTTACAAACGCCACGGATTCAACGCTTGGTACGGCTGGAAGAATCACTGCCAAGGCGGCTTACCCGACATCAGCTCTTGTTAGATGAAACCAGTCAGGTGAAATCAGTCGGTAGTGGGATCTTCAAGATAAAAATCTATTTTAAGTTATAATATATGCTCATTAGTGTATTGCAAAAAATTAGCCCAAATAAATAAATTATTATATAAAACATGTGATTGTTTAATAATCGTTAACTACCAACCACCAATCAATCAACAAGTACTTCAAATATATCAAAGACAAGCGCTGCATAAAACACAAGTCGGGCCTCACATTGCGTATTCTAATCTCTGGGCTGGTGCACCCCAGTATCAACTTAAGCCATTTGATCGCATATACGTAGAGCAGCTCGAATTATAGGGAACAAGGTGATCAATAAACAGCTTGACTCTTTGGCGATGCGTAGAGACGTTTTATCACTGTGCGTTTTCTACCACATCTTTCACGGAGAGTATTCCATGACTACTACTGAACTACATGACATGATTCCTGCTGCTAAATTCCATAACCGCACTGTACGTGACAGGTTTAAATATCATCCTTAACATTATTCCGCGCACCTCAGTTTTATGAAACGATCTCCTTTTAGCAGCGTTTCAGGATCGGTACAACATTAGCACCTTCAAAAAACGTATTTTCCACCTTTTTAAAGGACGGCAACGCACGGCACAACGGCGGTGATTACTTGAGGTTAACCACATACTCGTTTGCCATCCTATTCCATAAAAAAATTAATATTTACTTTTATTTTAATGTGTAAAGCATCCTGAATCTGGATGTTTGGATGTACACGTTGCCATCTTTAATTAATATTTCGTCATTCTTTAATTAATGTAGCATTCAGTTTAAATTTTTTAATGTATCATATACGAGGATGCTATGAACACTTCTTTAATGTATATATTGTTGATGGCTTAATAAAAATAAAAAATAAAAACCTAGCGCTTTCCGTCTATGATTAAACGAGCTTGCTAAAAAGATGCATATAGTTCTCAGTTCTTAAATTGATATGTATACAATATATATATATATATATATATATATATATATATATATATATATATATATATATATATATATATATATATATATATATATATATATATATATATATATATAGGTATTTATGAGTAAAATAAATATGTAGATTTTTTTTTAAATTTTGTAATATTCCACTGAATTTACAATTTGTTTTCTTTTGGAAGAACTTTGTCAGCGAAATTGTTACATCCCTTCACGCGTGGTGCGATGTCAAAGGGAATATATTCATTGTTTTATAAAGACTCCTAGCGTTTATTTTAGTAACAGTTAGTAACAAAGAGATGTTTTTAATTATGCCTTTATTACGTCTTCCAACAATGATATCCAATGACATTAGCGGTAATGTTATCATTGACCACGTTATCACTTGTTTTAATTGGATATTACGTCAAACATCAAACAACTGGAGAAGTGTTGTAATCTGCTTTTGTTTTTTTTCAAAGTTTTCTTAGAGCCTGCACCTTTTACTTTGATATCGTGTACCTAAAGGTAAAACAGTATAAAATGTAACTCTGAACTTATTTCTTTTATTATAATTTATAAGAGACATGCTTATAGGTAACGCATATTACAAAATTGAAGATTATTTGGATGATAAAAATACCAGGATTTGAAAATCCTTTTAGCTTTATACAAGATTGCGGTTTAATAATGTAAAATTGAAAATATTTAAAGATTGACCGCCGTTTTCTTTTGGTTCTTCTCAGAGCAACATTCCGAATCAGTTGAAACTTCATTAATCAAATTGATCCTTGACGATTCAAAGTACTTGAAAGAGCTTATTTGAATAAAGGCATACTGTCACAGTTTATCAAAATACAGATAGAAATCGAGGGCTACAGCTTAAAATAAAGCATGCTTTTTGGCCGTGGGAGCGTAACAATATGGCGTCGCGGCTGTCACATCCGTTATTCCTGCTCTTCACTATCGGTGATGATCGTTGATTGTATGATCGTTTATAATCGGCACGATCATCGTGCAAGCGTCCGTCTTATTATCATAAGATGTATGCGATCATAGGTATTACCCAGTGATTCCCATTGATGTGTATCCAGTAAATGAAAAAAAATGCCCGTCGCGGTTTTAAGTATAACATTTTTTCATATTATTGTAAAGTTGCTCAGTGTTTGGTATTTCTAACACGCACGAAATTCATAGCATAAAGAGATTCCAAGAGGCTTCTGGCGTGTCAGCTATTCGTTTAAAGACAAAAGAGGGCATATTCGTACGAGGAATTTTATCTATACTCACATTATAAATACTGAAGTCTATCCTTCTGTTTGCCTTTATTCCTTTCAGAGCCGAAACCGCTGGCCCAATAGTGATATAATTTTGTACAATCAAAGCTTATTCATATGGCTAGTAAATAAGGTAATAAATTCCGTTTCCTTTCATCCTCCTGCCCTTATCCCACTCTAAGTGGGGTCGGCACAACATGTTTCAAACATGTTGTCACATTATTTGGCTACGTATTTTACGACCGGCCGCCTGCCTGACGTCAACTTAACTTTGTCGTATTTTACGACTCCTCGGTAAAAAAGAGGGTGGTCTATTTTACTCAACCAGATACCACTCGGTGGATCAACTTACCTTAGTCGCTTTTTACGACTCCTCGGTGAGAAAGAGGGTGGTCTATTTTACTCAACCGGATACCACAGGGTGGGTCAACTTACCTTAGTCGCCTTTTACGACACCTCGGTAAGAAATGAGGTTGGTACTATTCTATTCAGCCAGATACCACACGGCGTAAATTCCGTTTCCTTTGAAAACAGAAATAAAACAACTTACTTAATTAAGGGTATTTAGATTATTTACTTAATGAACTGTCTAATGCAGCTTGGAAATGTTTCACCCTTTACACTTTAGGATTTATGTGAACTATTTATTCATATTTATTTGGGTATGACAATGAAGAAATTTATAGGTAACTTGAAAAAAACTAATAAAAGAACCGCCGTTATTTCTTCTATTTCTTCACTATATAAGCATATACGGCCTGCCCCTGCTTCGCACGGGTATAAAATATATATCCCATGTCAGTCAGTGTAAAAAAAATGATTAAAATCGATCCAGTAGTTTTAATTACAGAATGTCTTTAAACAAACTCTTAAAAGATTCGAAGTGCTATAGGGTGAAGCGCGGCGTCCTCACGGCATTTTAAATCTGTAATATCTCCGAAAATGTTCACTTAAATTACATGCTGTAAACGGCCATATTGATCTATATTAAATCAACTATTTATTTAAGGTACTTAATTGGATAAGCATTAATTCTGTATTGTATAAAAATTGCTTTGAACATAAGGCATTATTTTTCGTAAAAAGTAAATGACAAAAAATGCTATTGTGGGTTATCCATAGGAGATAGGCATATACCATCGCGGACTTTTCTGTAGACCTTTTCAAGGTGTACAAATACTTAGTACATCATTTTGATAAATCTCGTAGGGTTTAGCCTGCGTTTGCAATGTAAGCGGAAAAAAATGTAATTATTTACAGAAACCTCAAAAATTACAGTATTTCTCTACTCCGTATTGAATGTTATTATACGTACAAACCTTCCTCTGGAATCACTCTATCTATTAAAAAAAAACCGCATCAAAATCTGTTGCGTAGTTTTAAAGTTTTATGCGTACATAGGATATATGCGACTTTGTTTTATAATGTAGTGATTTCCTAATTTCCTACTTTCCTTTCTTTATTGTGATTTGAGAAATATTTAACGATTCGAAAATGCTCGTAAAAGAATATTCGAATAAGAAATATTTTGGGTTTAATTAAAAACCGTTGGTATGACGAGATGATAAAAATGTAAATTTTATAGTAATGCTAGCAGTTATTCGCATCATTTCGCTCCGTGTGGACGTGAAGCTATGTGTCATAAGCTAAACCCAACCCCTTGGAATAAAAAAAATAGTCCATAGACCACATTTTAAATTTTTTCAACTTTATCTCAATTTTTTTTATTTACAAAAAAAATGTACAAGTTATATCTATCTTAAATTACTTACGCGCTAGGACTATACAAATCATGCCCACGTGGAATGTTCTCAAGAATGCTGGCAGCGTTTTTGCGCTGAATCGATAAGCTGATTCTTTTTGATAAAAAGGAGCCAGCCCTCTTGTCACCTGAAGAGGCAATTAACCGTGGTGTTAAAACAGATAAAAAAAATGGCACTTTGACTCTGTGACCCTAGGGTCTCAACTGCAAACGGCCCAAAAAATTTAACGTAAAAATACGTAACAAAAAATTTAACGTATAAAATATATAAATAAACATAATTGAATTAAACCATGATCCTAACTTCTTCACATTGCAATTACAAAGTCAAGTTTTTCCTTCGCTTGTGTGTTGAATGAGAGGCAACTTAAAAAAATTCTATTCGTAAACTATAGACAACATGTTCAATTTTTGAAAATGCCAACGTACAAAAGTGAATGAGGAAGATTTGGTGAAATATGAACTTCTTACACATTATTGTCAGAAAACGTGAAATAGAAAGTGACATATTTAGTTTTATTCAACAGTTAAAGTAGGAATAAAAATGATAAATGTTCTTAGGATGATGTTATCTACGGAAGATGTCACGATCTCGACTGCCCCCTTTACAGAATTTATATGACACATTAAAAGAAAAATGTTTTTCTTTCTCGAACGAGTACTTTGATGCGCGTTCCAGGGGGAAGGGCATTTGGTATAGAACGATGCAGACTCAACCCTTAAAAGCTTGCTGGCTTGAAAATGCCCTTAGTCGTGGCAATCTTATTACTAGGGAGTGTGTCCGAATTGAGAAAGCCAGAAGGGAGTTATTTATTAATGTTGATTGTGCCCTTACTGTACCTAATTTTTTAAACCCTTTTCCGCTAAGTAGAGGTGTTAAAATTATTTACAAAATGTGTAATGCTTATGCAATTTGTGGCAACCTAGAATTAGTAATATTACTATCTTAGAATTAGTTTTTTGAAGTCTATGTAACAAAGCGACATGGTCACATATGGAGACAAATTTAAAGAAAAATCTTCGTTTCATTACAGTGTTGCCACCATTGTTACGGACCAGCATAAACAAAGGAAGACATACTTCCTAAAGTTCATTTTAATAACAAGTTTGCGCTGTATTACTGTTTTGGCTTACAGTAAATCACGATGCAGTCTAAATCGGGGATTCGTACGTGCTTTTCATTCCAAACATTAAATATTACACAAAACATTTCCGTTATATAAAACTTTATTCTATAACTTCAACAAATGAACCACATACCTATTAATTCAATGAAACTCAATAGGTTCTGTTAAAGTTACCTTTTGAGTTGAATAAACTCTACTTCCGGCTAGACTCAAAAGTTGATTTCTTAAACAATTGACGCGGGTTACAAATAATTTGTTTTATACAAAATTACAAAATTAATTATTCGTACTTGTGATATACACACATATGTAATTTATTAAGGTAGGTAGGTAGCGGCCTGTTACTGTCCCACTGCTGGGAATAGGCCTCTTCTCTCCGTTTTTGAAGAGAAGATTGGGAGCTAAGAGCTACCACGCTGCTTCAATGCGGATTACACATTTCTCCCGAATTCTCTAGAGATATGCAGGTTTCCTCACGATGTTTCACCGAAAAGCGTGTGATAAATTGCAAGTATCAATTAGACACATAAGTTTTAACAGAAAAACTCATTGGTGTCTGCCCGGGTTTCTACCCATAACCTCCTCGAAAGAGTCGCACGGTGTTACCGCTGGGCTAGCACAGCTTGACTTGACTGAAAACATTCTTCTATGTTAATATTAAGCTACTCCAATAAACGCGACGTGAAGTGTGACGCATATCATTTACTAGTCTATCACTGTTTTTTCGTTTTCCCCGGTAAATTAAATAGCACGCGCTCTCTTTCACTCAACCGACAAAGTATAGACAGCTGCAATGCTGTGTCCTCTTCTATCGAATGGGATGGTTTGCTGGGACCTCGCTGTCGCATGTATTCGCTCGCAGAAATATTTCACTTTTTAAAATTCGACAACCGCAATTGAGGACTGATTTTTTGGAGACAACCATGTGCCACCATATTTTCAATAATATTATCTTTATTTTTATGTTAGTTTTATTCATTAATCAGCAAGTTATATTATCAATTTAACTGCTTATACACTGTGTATACAAGAGTTGTGACGGCAAATAAATAGTGAACGTAACGTTTGTACATTCTATAGGTGTCATATTTCCATTGGAATGGAATTTGTTCGTTAACCAAGCCAGTGTAATTAAAAAAAATTCAATAGTTAATTAATCAATGATTGAATCACTGAAAAGTACGCCGTGTGGTATCCGGCTGAATAGAATAGTACCACCCTCATTTCCTACCGAGGTGTCGTAAAAGGCGACTAAGGTAAGACGACCCGCCGTGTGGTATCCGGCTGAGTAGAATAGACCAACCTCATTTCTTACCGAGGTGTCGTAAAAGGCGACTAAGGTAAGTTGACCCACCGTGTGGAATCCGGTTTAGTAGAATAGACCACCCTCTTTCTTACAGAGGTGTCGTAAAATACGACTAAGGTAAGTTGATGTCAGGCAGGCGGCCGGTCGTAAAAACGCAGCCAAATCATGAAACAACATGTTAATAACATGTTGTGCCGTTCCCACTTAGAGTGGGATAAGGGCAGGAGGATGATGATTGAATCACTGAAAAGTTTTAGACAACCCATTCGCAATATATTTATAGACGTATTTTATTCCATAAAAAATATCTTTCATCTATTAACCAGGTCGGTGAAGCTATTGCGGGATCTTACTATTATTAGCGCACGCAAGGAAAACTTTTAATTTTGCCGTTTCTGAAATATTTTAATTGCTGCTCCTCTCCTAATCATCTTAGCGTGATGCTATATAGCCTATAGCCTTCCTCGATAAATGGACTATCTTACACTGAAATAATTTTTCAAATCTGTCTGGCAGTTCCTGAGATTAGCGTGTTCAAACCAACAAACTCTTCAGCTTGATGTATTAGTATAGATTGCATTTTTAAAATTGATTATAAAAAACCGAGCAAGGCTCTGTCACCCAGGTAATCTATCCTTATATATCTCTTGAAAAGACCTAAAGTAGACTTTTCGGTTGAAAAAAAAAACCGATACTTAAAATCACTGGCTTGTAAAGCGACTATGAACGCATCAGGCATTCTTTTTCGCTTTATATCACTAATATAGATTTATAAAATACCAGACTGGTGTCAAAAGATAAAATTAATACCATAAAAGGTATGGGCTGAACGCTTTGGAAAAGTTGATTCGCCACAGTTATTAATGATAAAGGCGCCAATTTATTATCCTGGCTTTGGCGGAAATAAATTGCTCGATCAATGTATCGTAAAAATATATATTTTGAACGTTTGAACAATTTTATAGGAATATTACACCAAAAGTCGTAATCATTTTCAATGTCTAGCAAAAAAATATACCTAGCATTTATATTAAGCTAACATAAGCTGTGGTAGCCCAGCGGTAACACCGTGCGATTGTTTCAAGGAGGTCACGGGTTCAAACCCGGGCAGACACTATAGAGTTTTTCTGATAAAAATAATGTGTCTAATTGATAATTGCAAATTATCACACGCATTTCGGTGAAGGAAAACATCGTGAGGAAACCTGCATATATCTCTAGAGAATTCTGGAGATATGTGTAGCCTACCAAGAGTTAAGAACGAATTAATAACACCGCATGTTTTTTAAATTTGAATATTATTATCACCCTAATTTTGTGTAACTTATATATTTTTAAGTCGTTAAAATTTAATTTATTTTGTTATTTGTATGTAGGAATAATTAATTAGATTAAATTAGTGATAATGTCGTTAAATTTATTATTATAAATGAGTTGGCAAGTGCTCCAACAAAAAGGCTTAACCGCTATCAAAATTAGGTCACATCAACCTCGCCTCCTTTATTGTTGTCTAAAACAATAGATAGCTGTTCTATATTTTAACTACATAATATTTAGAACCTAAACAAATGTGTCATCAGAAAAACCTAATTAATGGGGAATAATTAAAAAGCCTGGCAACTTACAGATATTCGTGACAAAATCCACTTGAAACTTAAACGCCTCCACGATAGGGATGTCACAGAATAATCGATTTTTACATTAATCGATTATTTAATTATAATATACGATTTTTAATAACCGATTCTTTAAACAATATAAATCGATCTAAAAAAAAATCGATTATATTTATAACTTTTACTCTTTTTGTTCTTTAACTACCCTCTTTTCGTTTTTTTAAGGTAAGATATTTTAAGCTAATTTTAATCAAATTTTGCGAATAGCACAACAAAGAAGTGTTATTCGCACTAGTCCACTTGAATAAGTCTTTATTCTAATTGAGTATAAATATTAAAAAACAACTGAAGTACTAATCGATTTTTTCGATACAAATTAATAGATTAATTTTGAATAGAAAATCGATTATTAATAATCGATTTTCTCACTCCAATTTACATCACTACTCCACGGCTCATTTTACATTAGGTGTACAAACAATACCTATGCGAGCGGTCGAAAAAAGCGCCTACAGCCGCGCATGTGCACGCAACATTCGCAAATCACGATCCACGGAAATATGAACCTTATCTTTTTATGTAGAAGAGTCATTGTTGTGCCAATAAATATACCAGGTCCCATCGACTACCAAAGCTTTGGTTAGTTTATCCGGGCCGGTGATGCCGTGCGGATGGGCGGCGCGGGCTGGACGCGTGCCGAAGCGCGTGTTGCCGACGACTCGGACTTCGAGACCCTGAAGAACCTTCTAGATACAGAGGATGGTTGGAATTTGGAGTACGAGAAGGAAGGGGTTAAGGTCTGGGCGGAGAACGCCGCGCATGGGGCCTTACGGACCGTTAAGGTTTGTTTTGTATCATAAAAAATACAATAATACAGCAAAACGTGTATCAACGTTGTTGTCAAGTCCTTGCAAAATCTTTACAGAGTATATACTTTTTAAATACTGCAATAATACTGCAGTATTTAGATCTAGAAGTATTTCGTATTTTGTTTTTTATATAAATAATGGCTGAAATTAAAATATCGGTTGCCAATTTAAATTTAAATATCTATTTTATACAATCGAAAAATTTAGAGACTCCAATTTCTTCACTAAATCTTATCTCATAGGGACAAATAAAGTTGAATTTGAAATGACTCTACAATTACTAAAAATACGTTCGTAAGAGCAGTTTAATTACTTTCTTTGTTAAAAGGAGTAGTTTAGTTTAATTACTGATCAATTTAATAAACTTGTCTTTAAAGAAATTGAATCATATTAGATCTAACGATCTTTGATCCAATATTCAAGTAAGATTAGGAACACTTGTATTCCCAACGTTTAAAAGTACTCAACCCTTTTTGGGAACTCTAATCCGCGGTATGCGGTATTGCATTAATGCAAAGCTTTCAAAACCACTGCATGTCCCACCTAATTGTCTAGTGACAAGAGCACAGGAGTATTGAAAGCACATCTTTTGCACGCTGATCAACTGTAGAGATTGAACATCTGAAGCTAAACCATCTACACCTAAAGCTATGAGAGGCGAGCAGTGAGACATTGTGACTCTCTCGAGGCTTCAAACCCCAGGAAGATACTAATGAGTCTTCTATTTAAACTTATGTACCTAAGTGAGTCAGACTGAGCGTGGCTATACACAGTGCCGCTGACCGGGAAAAGTGGCGCTAGTTTATGCATAATAAAAGGGATCGGGACCATCACGATGCTCAGCATTGAGCACGTGACCAAAGGACGAGTGACAATTGAAATTTACGACATGAATTTCGGTGAACGAGAAGATCGTGAGGAAACCTACATCATCATCATGGTGGCCTTTTTTCGGTCCTAGACATAGGCCTCTTACCTCTCCATCCATTTCTGACGGTCTTGTGGCTGTGTCATCTAATTCCGACCTCCGTCATCAACCCAACGCTACAGAGATCTGGCATTTCTTCTGCTATCGGCTCTAGGTCTTCACTCGAGTACTCTTTTCATCCACCGTGTTGTCATTCAAATCAAATCAAATCAAAAACCTTTTATTGACAACTGTCACACTTACCCTACATGAACATGAAAACTTATAGAATAGACAATATTAAATAAAATATTCTACCTATGCAGAGAAATGTGACGTTGGAAAGGAACACCAATCAGTATCCATTGAGGTAGCCCCCAAAACTGATTTTCAGTGGCGATCATTCTTTCAATGTGTCCCACCCATGTCCACCTTTTCTTAGCAATCACAGCCATGACGTCTCTTACTTAGGTCTTAGTTCTTATCTGACTGAGTCCCGCCAATGTCCACCTTTTCCTAGCAACCACCGCCATGATGTCTCCAACTTTGGTCTCCTTTGTTATCTAAGTGTTCCGTTTTCGGTCAGGCAAAGTGATACGAAGCATTGCTTTTTCTGATGTTTGCGTAAATGGAAACCGGCTCATCTCTGGAGAATTCCTGGCGTATGTGTAACCTGCCAATTCGCATTGGAGCTGCGTGGTAAATCTAAGCTCTGACCTTTCTCTCCAACTAAGGAGAGAAGCTGAAAATAAAGTCCCTTTTATATAATCCAAAGTACATGGAACCCAAGGTAGGCTAAAAACCGTTGAGCCAACTCGATATTTTTTTATCTAACTTCCATTTTAATTATCTGTAAGCAAAGTCGAATAATCTGCAATTCACCTTGTGGGTACAAGGTTGTTAAAGGGAAACAATTTATCATATTGAAAGAAGGCTGACTTAGAATTTTTCCGAGTTTAACAGATTTCCTGATGGATTTTAAACGTTCGCGTAGGCTTTTGTGATGATTAACTTTTCTATAAGCTTATCCACCCATAAAGGAAGATATTGGATATAAAGAAGGATTGATATAAACTTTATTGTGAGGTTGAAAATATTAATGAACTAACAGTGCCAGTGGCTTTGCTCGCTTCATTGTGTCACTGAGTTTTTTTTTTTTACATAAACTGTAATACTATTAACGTTAACGTTGCTCAAGTATTGCACGATCTTTTAGTAAAAACCATACAAAAATCCGTTCAGTAGATTTCGAGAAAATCGATCATATACGGAGAGACAGCTTACAGGATTTTGTTTTATAATATGTATAGATATGTTGGTTGTATGCCAATATTATAATAAAAATAGGAAATCAACAAGAACATGCTAAAAATTATTGATATTGTCTGTAAAGAACAACTAAGTAAGCATGTGTTTTGGTTTATAAAATTGAAGTTTAAAGTAAATTATTTATTTTTTAACGTTTCAACGTAATTGGTATCCGGCTTGATAGAATAGTACCACCCTCTTTTCTTACCGAGGTGTCGTAAAAGGCGACTAAGGTAAGTCGACCCGCCGTGTGGTATCCGGCTGAGTAGAATAGACCAACCTCATTTCTTACCGAGGTGTCGTAAAAGGCGACTAAGGTAAATTGACCCACCGTGTGGTATCCGGTTTAGTAAAATAGACCACCCTCTTTCTTACTGAGGTGTCGTAAAATACGACAGAGGTAAGTTGACGTCAGGCAGGCGGCCGGTCGTAAAAACGCAGCCAAATCATGTGACAGCATGTTTATAACATGTTGTGCCGACCCCACTTAGAGTGGGATAAGGGTAGGAAGATGATATTTCAACGTAATTTTTCAACAACAGACAACAAAAACAACAAATTTTAAAATACAAACAGACGTTTGCATTTTAAAGTATGAATTCTTAAAAGATTATTCGAAATTATGGCCAAACCAAGAATTTTAAATATAATAAAAATTGTTATCGCTAAGTGTACTGAGGCCAAACGGTATTTAATTTTTATAAAGTTGCCCATAAAATATTCTCGTTAGCCGGGATAAATTAAACTCAACGAGTCTCATCTTTTTCAGCTCCTTTTCATTTTAAAATGGAGATTCAAGTTTTAATTTAGATCTTTCAATGAAAATGTAAATTATACGGTCTTTTGCAACTGATATTGTAATTTTTTTAACTTAACTATATTTTCGCGCGACTTCGTTTGTGTGGACTTAAGTATTGAAAAATCTTCAAAAATGTACTGTGTTGGGTATAACATAGACAGACTTTCGCATTTATAATATTATAAAAGTTGTATGGAAGTAGTATTTCTATTCCTGTATGGAAAAATGATTTTTTTTCCATACAGGAAAATAGCTTCAATTGCACTAAATTTCATCAATATTGTTTGAGTTGATTAGCGTCAAAAGCGTAACAAACGGATGGACAAAAGGACAAACCGACAAACAGACTTTCGTATTTATAATGTTACTATAAACTAACTTTCATATAAGTTTCGAAGCCTGCAAACGATATTACCTTAGAGATATACTAACTTAACCTTAGAATATTTAACATCTATCTAATATTAATATTATTAATTCGAATTTTTTAACATCTACATCTCCTTTTTCGCACAAAGAATCAGCTTAGCGATTCAGCGCGGAAACGTTGCCAGCATTCTTGGGACCATTCCACGTGGGCATGATTTGTATAGTCCTAGCGTGTAAGTTATTTAAGATAGATATAACTTGTACATTTTTCTTCAAATACATCTACAATTCCATACTTATATTTAAAAAGATATCTGGGTGACCGAGCTTCGCTCGGTAATTTTTTACAAAAAAAAACTTAAAAAAAATAGAATTATTTAGTTGGGGATCGATCCTTGGCATTCACATTTCTCAATTCTGCCCGTCACCCAAATAAGCTACGTCGACTTGACAGTTAATGGCCAAAATTCAATTCAATATAAATGTTAGTGTTTTTTAATGCCCCTAAACAGGGATAAAAATTTTTTTTTTTACATAAAACCTAGCAAGATCAATTTTTCTCCCCCAAAACCTCCTACATGTTGAATTTCAGGAAAATCGTTGGAGCCGTTTCCGAGATTCGGAAAATATATATATATACAAGATTAACTCATTTAAATATAAAGATATTTGTTTGTTTGGTCGTTCTCTCTTGAGCAAAGCAAACGGGCAGGGATTTTATTTTTTGCAACGGAGTTTCATATTTAATAAATATCATGTTAAATGAGTGATGTTACAAAAAGGCGATTAGTTATAAGATATTTAATTTAACTACGACTAATTTTAGAACAAAAAATTGTATGTTACATATAATTTTGACAAATATACTTCTTTATCATTAACAAACTAATGCGAGATCCCTGGAACGTATTTTATCTTCATAGTTGTACAATATTATTTTGATAAATAGGTTATTATATTATAATTTCCCCAGAGACACGTCTAGTCTTGTATTGTGTAATGAAACCTAACCGTTCTAATAAATAACGCAATACATTCGCCTTGTAATAAAAACTATTAAAGGCGTTCATATTGTTCCCAAATGTTTTTATTTGAACATAAGGGTATGTTCTTCGGTTTTTTTTTCTTTGACGCCGTGTGGTATCCAGCTGAGAAGCATAGACCACTCTCATTTCTTACTGAGGTGTAAATAGCGACTAAGGTAAGTTGACACTCAGTGTTGTATGTGTGTAGAATAAACGATCCTTATTTATTACCAAGGTGTCGTAAAAGGCGACTTAGGTAAGTTGACCCGCCCTGTGGTATCCGGCTGAGTAGAATAGACCTCCCTCATTTCTTACTGAGGTGTCGTAAATAGCGACTAAGGTAAGTTGACACGCAGTGTTGTATCCGGGTGTGTAGAATAAACGACCCTTATTTATTACCGAGGTGTCGTAAAAGGCGACTTAGGTAAGTTGACCCGTCCTGTGGTATCCGGCTGAGTAGAATAGACCACCCTGATTTCTTACTGAGGTGTCGTAAAAGGCAACTAAGGTAAGTTGACCCGCCATGGGATATCCGGCTGAGTAGAAAAGACCACCCTCGATCCTTACCGAGGTGTCGTAAAAGGCGACTTAGGTAATTTCACGCCAGGAAGGCGGACAGTTTCTTAAAATACATAGCTTAAACATGACAACATGTTTATAACATGTTGTGCCGACCCCACTTAGAGGGCAGGAGAATGAATGAATGGTAGGACAGGAGTCTCTTCTGTATTATGGTTGCGGAAGTGAAAGGTGAATATGGAGACTGTATATATTATTGATAACGGAATTGGATTTTACTACAATCTATACATATATATTATAGCTGAAGAGTTTGTTTGTATGTTTCTTTGATTGATTGATTGTTTGAACGCGCTAATCTCAGAAACTACTAGGCCAATTTGAAAAATTATTTCAGTGTAAGATAGTCCATTTATTGCGGAAGGCTATATGCTATAAACTCACGCTTAGACTTATAGGAGAGGAGCAGCAATAATAAATATTGCGAAAACGGCAAATTTAAAGCTTTGCTTGCGTGCGCTAAGTAAACGGTGAAAGTTATTAAAATCATGTATTACAAAATTGTTCGCCTCTAAAAGTTTGCGGCAGCATATGTCTAAATTTTAGGTTTAACGCAATTTAATAACTTTTATTGTTATCAAAATACTATGTTTCGGTTTTAATCTTTTCACGCGGGCGGAGCCGCTGGCGGAAGCTAGTAGAATATAAGAGACAATGGACTTTGGTTACATGATCTTTGATTAAAGTACAAGGATTAAAACCAGTATCTATCAAGGTAATTATCCTATCATTTCTAGGTGCTTATCCTATCCAATATGTAGTGGTTCCACAAACATCGTAATGCCGGATTACTTAGCTAAATAACTACACCAAATATATGAATTGACTTGTACAGTAACAAGCTATATAATGATGAATGGTCTTGACCATTACGGAGCGTGTTTGGTAGTTTGGAATTCAGCTATTGTTTCCACTAAAATATTTTTAACACGCCTACATTCTAGCCAATTTAGAACTCGAAATTACATTTTATACATGTAATATTCCAATTCATTTATTTTAAAGTGATTCGATTAAAAATTTGTTGTTGAACAAAATTTTATATCTTACTTTAGTTGTCGTAAAGCCTGAAAAAATTGATGGGCACGTAAGAAGCATGAACGTTAGCCGTGTGGTATCTGGCTGAGTAGAATACACCACCTTCATATCTTATCGAGGTGTCGTAATAGGCGAGTAAAGTAAATCGACCCGCCGTGTGGTATCCGGCTGAGTAGAATAAACCAATCTAATTTCTTACCGAGGTGTCGTAAAAGGTGACTAAGGCAAGTTGACCCACCATGTGGTATCCGGTTTAGTAGAATAGACCACCCTCATTTCTTGCCGAGGTGTCGTAAAAGGCGACTAAGGTAAGTCGACCCGCCGTGTGGTATCCGGCTGAGTAGAATAGACCAACCTCATTACTTACCGAGGTGTCGTAAAATATGATTAAGTTAAGTTCACGTCGGGCCGGCGGCCGTAAAATACGTAGCCAAATCATGTGACAGCATGTTTTTAACATGTTGTGCCGACCCCACTTAGAGTGGGATAAGGGCAGGAGGATGTATGTAAGAAGCAAGAACGTATGGGTTGAAACTTATTTTTTATATAAGCACCTTTTGATAGACAGAACTACACAACCATAGACAACAGAGAAGTGGCGTAAAAGGTATTATACTAGAGTATGGAATCCAGCCCATCATCGGTGTATTAAAAATGTTCTATGTATTTTTTAAATTAAGAACTCGCCATAAATACATCTCAGAGGATGTGTGATTAGACAAAGATAATATAGGAATCTAATCTTCCCTCTCATTATTTATTGTGATACTCTCCAGGCCTGCTCTATGGCTGTCTTACTCTAAAAAAATATAATCTTTTCTCTATTACTTGAACGGACTAAAGCCTAATTAATATTTCAAAATTAGAATAATAGTCAGAGGAATATAAGACAATTTTTTTAATCTATAACGAACCATAAATTGAATGATTGGAAAGCGTATTGAAATTACCGCATCATCTGTAAGTTTAATTGGAACTGGGTAAAACCGCTCTCGACCTAATTCTAAACGCGCTTGTGACGATGCGAACTTTTTTTAAATTTAGATTGAATCAAAAATAATATTTGTACAATGGGATTCCGATGTAATATATATAAAAGTAATTATTTTATTGTATGTATATAATAAACAAAGTAGGATCCGACATAAGGTTGCGGCTCCTGCTTTGTGCCTTGCAAAAGTACGTAAGTCGTTTGTGGGTTTGGTTATAAGATTCTATAATAAAATTCCGCAGTCAATTTTAGTTTTGCCATTACAGCAGTTTAAAGACACTGTTAAAAGAAGGCTGATACAAAAAGCCTACTACACTGTTGAGGATTAGATGATAAGAATGCATGGATACTCTTCGGCCCTACAAAATAATAATTACTTACTAATTACTTAATACAAAATATTATTTACTAAACGTAACTATGTATAAGAAGTATATTTTTTTAATTAAGTCAAGGTAAAGATGCCTTTAAAAAGGCTTTTGAAGAAAATTTCATGTATCTATTGTTAACCCTTGAGGAGTTACCTTGTAGTGGTGCCAATCCTGTGGAGTCAATCCTGGCAGCAGCATGGAGGGGGGGGGGGGGGTAAATAAAACACATACCACCTAATTGAGAGTCATCATCCTCCTGCCCTTATCCCACTCTAAGTGGGTTCAGCACAACATGTTATAAACATGCTTTCACATGATTTGGCTGCGTTTTTACGACCGGCCGCCTGCCTGACGTCAACCTACCTTAGTCGCCTTTTACGACACCTCGGTAAGAAAGAGGGTGGTCTATTCTACTAAACCGGATACGACACGGTGGGTCAACTTACCTTAGTTGCCTTTTACGACATAGATATAACTTGTACATTTTTTTGAACAAATTCTCGGAATTAAAAAAAAAATAGAATTGTACAAAAATAAAACTGAGAAAACGCCTTTAAATACGTTAAGAGCAATTGAATAAAGCAAAGAGCCTGGTTCGAGTGGATTATATGAAGGTGAAATAACATTGGAAACCACTTTGTCTAGACTGTATAAGAAATGAGACGTTGTGATTAGGGATATCGATCGTTCTAGATTTTATAGGACTCGATGTGGTGTTTAGAAAATGTACGAAGTCGGAAACCAAATCAATGATCATCATGTTTCGGGGATATTAGTGCGGAATATCGGAATTGACTGGCCCGTTGGTGTAGTGGGTAGTGACACTGGTTCCAGCTTCGCGAGTCGCGGGTTCGATTCCCGCCGAGGGTCAACATTTTCTATAAACAGTTTATTAGTTCTTCGACCCTGGGTGTGTATTTTTTGTACTTAAGTAAAAACGAAAAATAAGTAAGTAGCAGCCTGCTACTCCACTGCTGGGAATAGGCCCCTTATCTCCGTTTTCGTGGACTGTGGCTGTTACCAATGATCTGTGGCTGCTTAGAGTTGTATGGTTTCCCCTACAAGTAGTCTGTGGCCGCCACGAACAGTCTGTGGCTGTCACGACTGGTCTATAAGTAAAGTAAGTAGCGGCCTGTTAATGTCCCACTGCTGAGAAGAGGCCTCTTCTCTCCGTTTTTGGAGAGAAGGATTGGAGCTAAGACCTACCGCGCTGCTCCAATGCGGATTGGTAGGTTACACATATCTCTAGGATTCTCTAGAGATATGCAGGTTTCCTCAGGATAGTTTCTTTCATTGAAAAGCGTGTGATGAATTGCAAGTATCAATTAGACACATAAGTTTTAACAGAAAAACTCATTAGTGTCAGCCCGGGTTTGAACCCTAGACCTCCTCGAAAGAGTCGCACGGTCTTACCGCTGGGCTACCACAGCTTGTGTATTTAAGGATTTAGGTATGTATTTAAAATTATATATGTACTAATAACCTAAACCTTTCGGAAAAATAGCACTACCTTTTAGAAAAACCGATACAAAAATACGTTTAAAAACTTTTGAGAAAATTGATTACACACAGACGGACAGCTTTTGGGGACTGTCTTTTATAATTTCCGGCGTATAAGAATAGACCAGCCTCATTTCCTACCGTTAATTGGCATTATGCAGACGGCCGGTCATAATACACTACTATATATACCCTCATACTTAGCCAAATCATTTAACAGAAAAACTAGGCAATCATTTAACAACATGTTTATAATATGTTGTCAAATGATTGCCTAAAGTAAGATAAGGGTAGGAGAATGAGTGATGAATTTTAATGCAACACGTTACGAACTATTAAAAACCTATTTTTTTCTTGATCTTTCAAGTAATGGGTCTTACACATTGGTTGGTGACACAAAACAACTTTTAAATTAGGTCACTTTAATAGTTAGTTTTTTGAATTAGATCACTTTAATAGTAATTTTTTGCGATAGCGATATTCTTAAAGTGGTTTCGCAAAAAGAGCTTATTTTAAGTGACAAATAATTTCTTAAAATTAATTTTCAAATTCGCTAAGCCGGTCTTTGTCAAAGACTGCCTTAGTAAGGGTTTTCAACGGTTGTAAGTACACTGGTTTCTTTTCAAAATTTTCCAATTAAATTTTGACAATGATAAGACGGTGTTATATTTCTTCTATTGTTCAATATTTGTTTTTTTTATATTTAAACTGTTTGTTTAAAATTTAAAATGCTCAAAGCTGTCTAACTGTTAACGTTCAAATAATTTATAGAATCAGGCGTTACTTTGCGGAGACCCATAATACAAAAGTAATAATAAAATTATTTTGCTATAATCCGCGCTAAAGTAAAATAGAAAATATATATGTATATAAAAAAATAATAATACCTACACCGTTATAAATACATAATGACAACGAAAAGCAAAAAATTAGTATTCAATATTTGTATGGATTAGTTTATTTCCATACTTTTTGAACGGAGTCCTTCGTAACTACGTGATTCGTTAGTTGTAAATTATTACCAAGTTCATTAGAAATATACTATTTTATCGCCACGTTACTAAATCATAGTTTATATCGATAGCGTGTCAAATTTACGTGTACTACATTCTAATACAAATCACCTACATGGCAATTACCTACTTACCAATGAACTTTTAGATAAGCTGATTTAAGACAAAATAAACGCACCTTTTCCCGCCAAGGGCCAACATTTTCTAGAAACAATTCATTGGTTCTACGAACCTGGGTTTATATTCTTTAATATTTAAATGAGATAATCTTGTATATATATAAGTATATTTTCCGAATTTCGTGAAAATCAGCATGTAAGAGTTCTTTGGGGGTAAATAGATCTAGCTAGGTTTATATAAAAAAATGTCGTCTTATTCCTGTTTTCAGGCATTGAAAAATTGCTTAAATTGACATTAAATGTAAAATACTATTTTAGCTGTCATTTGTAAAGTTGTAATAGAAGTTGAAATACACAAGATCAAGTCCCTGATATCACCACCCCTTTTTTTCCTTTTTTTATTTTATTATTTCTTAAAAAAAATTACCAAGCATGGCTTGGTCACTAAGATACTTGTATTTTTTGAGTATGTATTTTAAATTATATATGTATATATTTTCCAGTTGTCTGTCAGCCATATCGAAAGTGTGACTGTGTAAGTGTCCCATATATTTATTTTTATAAAAGAAAAAAGAGAAATAAATAAATAGCTATGTTTCGTTATATTACTTTGCAATTAATAACAATTCCCAGACGGAAGTCGGTAAAATCGCGTGAAAAACTCATTTACACATTACATAAACCGCTACAAAATAATAATGGATACAATGTTCACTTTTGCGTCTGTGCCCAAGACAATAAAGGCCGCCGCAATGGCGAGATAAACTTTCAAAGGCTTTGTAACAATTTCTTAATAGTGGCTTTGGAAGTACGAAGTATTTTCGTGTAACCAAAGACGCGGTTAAGTTAATATTATAAAGGAAGCTTAAATATTTCTTGAAATAGTTAAGAAACGATTCCTGTGGGCAGCAGTGGCGTAGCTATTAGATTACTAGATGGGGCAGTGCCCTGGAGCCCCCACGATCCGGGGGCTCTGAGCTTGATCCCCACGCCCCCGTTGGAGTACCTCGACTGCGGAACACGAAGAATGCGAAACAAATAAGTTCAAATAGTTTCGATGGGGTCCTAGATTTTTTTTGCCCTTGGACCCTTTCATTACCTAGCTACGCAACTGATAAACGGCTACTGGTTGTCCGTGGTTCAGCTATAGCTCGCTTCGCTTTCACTTTAAAGATCGTGTATTGTGTAAATCCTTGGAAAGGGACCAATGTGTAACGGTGGACGGCTTCATCGGCATCATTCGGCTTCTCTTTTTTTTATTAAGCCATCGCCAATACATACATTAAAACGTATTTAAATGATACATTAAAAAATTTAAGCTATATTGATTAAAGATGGCAACAACACATACAATGTAATAATAACAAACATTCAGATCCAGGCACTAAAAACAATAGCAGTATACATATAACAAAAAAAAAGATAAAAGGGAAACAGAGGGGAGAGAGAGGGAGGAAAAAGAGATCGATTTAAGATTGATTTAATATTTCCATATATCAAAAAAGTAAATTAAAAACCTGGACATCTCTATCAGTTAGTATGTAATAAAAAACAAATGCAACCGTCGCTGATCAAGTCACATTTAAATAACTTTTCTGTGAGAGAAATTTCCCTTTTCATTACAGTTGGAAAAGACAACTGTAGACTATACAATTGTATGGTAGAGGTTTAAGAGGGCCACGGGAGGCCGACTAATGGAGTGGCGCGCGACCGTTCCCCCGGGAATGGAAAGATTGCCTCTTAAAAGAGGCTAAATCAATTTCCGCGCCCAGAGGACCGAACACTTGAACGAGACCAGTCTACAGGCTGCGAATGATTATTGGAAACTTGTTATAGTGTCGACAATTTTCTAACTGTTTTATATCATTAGTTGACGGTTGGAAGGAAATGTTGGCTTGAGAGAAATATTGGAAAAAATTCTTGGCTGAGTGTATAGTTTATTAATTTTAGATCTGCTAAGCGTCAACATCATGTCTTACAATCCTATTAATATTATAAATGCGAAAGTTTATGAGTATGAATGTATGTTCGTTACTCTTTCACGACGAATACGCTGAACCAATATTGATGAAATTGGGAACAATTATACCTTATACACCGGAATAACATATAGGCTTTAGAAATCCTGTTAATTCTACAGGAATAGACATTGAAAACATTGAAAAGCGCTATCTATTATCAACCTATCACGGGATAACAGTCCACGCAAACGAAGTTGCGGCTAAAAGCTAGTAGAGTTATAATAGGATAGAAGAGTTATAATATAAAGGGTTATAATATGGGGGAGCCATAGGTAAATCTTAGAGTGGGAGTGTCCAACAAATAATAAGACAGAAGATAATAAGAGAGAAGAGGCATATACTTGGCTTTGTCTAATAACATAAAAAAGACAGACAGAATGGTAGCCCCATTTGCTTTCTCTCTTTTTTCGAAGGATACATTTTAAGGTGGTTTCTCTGCTTTAGTTTAACTCTATGGAAGACAACGCCAAAAATCGTAATTTGAAAAAAAATATTTCTTAAGTACTTCGGATACATATACTAAAATACTACTCATTTAGAAGCACATTTTATCTACGAAACCGTGTGAGGTGATCTGACGCTAATCTAAATTCAAAAATTTTTCAAATGCGTTCAAAATTTTCTGCTTGTCCTTTATATTTGACGTTCTAAAGGCTTAAAGAAATTGTATCAAGCGTCGTCACAGTTAGGTATAAACTTGGAATAAGACATAGACTATTTTTTATAACAAGATAAACTACAACAGATTCAACAACAACAACAGATACAACTTGGTCTACAGCCCTTAATATAACATTTTCGCTATGGCAACAAATATTATTCAGCCTATACGAGTACTACATCAAAGCCTATACTTCAACTGGATTATTCTTCACTTTCCGAGAAGCTTTTATTATTCCACTCGAATGTAAGAGCCTCTTAAATCAGCAAGGTAACCTGTTTACCGGGAATTCATAAGCTTCAAGCATTATGATTTTCGGTCTGTCTTATATCATCAAATGAAGTACCAATAAATATTCCTAAAACGAAATGCGTATGATAGTAAATGAGGTTATATTCTGTGCGGGAATTTGACTGAGAATATATTACTGTCGTGTGATATCACAATTTTCACAATGAAATATGTGAGGGGAATGATGAGCGGAATATAAAGAATTTTATACAATACATTCAATACAGATTTTTGATTTTGGAATACAGTTGTATCGTGATTTAGAATGATAAAAATTTAATGCGTAATTTTTCGTTTCGTTTTACAATTTACATTTATACTTCTTTATATTTTTGTTCTCCGTCATTTATAGTTCATAATTCTGCTCCTTCTACGCCGTGTGGTATCCGGCTGAATGGAATAGTACCACCCTCATTTCTTACCGAGGTGTCGTAAAAGGCGACTAAGGTAAGTTGACCCTCCGTGTGGTATCCGACTGAGTAGAATAACCACCCTCCTTCTTACCGAGGTGTCGTAAAATACGACTAAGGTAAGTTGACGTCTAGCAGGCGGCCAGTCGTAAAAACGAAGCCAAATCATGTGACAGCATGTTTATAACATGTTGTGCCGACCCTACTTAGAGTGGGATAAGGGCAGGAAACGGGCGGTCTAGAGAGATGAAAATACCTAGGATCGAGCCCCATCTGCCCTATTATTTTTTCATTTCTCTTTTTAATTTTTTTTTATTTTAATTTTTTTACATCATTTTAAAAATTACCGACCAATGCTCCGTCACCCAAGTACTATTATGTATTAGATTTAAGTACGCCAAAACAAATCACGTCTCTCGTTGTATAAAGAATTTTTCAAAGCACACAATAGATTTTCCCGTTGCGCTCGCAATATCAAAACAAAGAATGCGGTTCAATGACCTGCATCAAAGAGGGTTGGGCGAGTGCCAAGAGTGTCAGCTTTTATTGGGCTAACAATTGGGTCTTCTTAAAGGGGGTGGTGGAAGCTATGTCATCTGAGGACCTATAAATTTAATAGTACTCGTAACTCACGCCTAAATAAATCCAACAAGTTGTTTTATTAGCCATTACCGTTGCGTGGGTTACGTGCTTAATTTCTTATAACATTTTTCGTTTATTTTGAGAAATAGCACGTTTTAATTAATTATAATATAATTAATATTTCACGTTTAGTAGTAAAGTTACCTAATTAAAAATCTTTAATATGTGAATGAGTTAATCTTGTATCTCTTGAATCTAGGAAACGGGTCCAACGATTATCCAGAAATTCAGCATGTAGGGAGGGGTTTTGGGGGAGAAAAGCTAGTTAGCTAGGTTTTATTTTAAAAAATCGATTTATCCTAGTTTTTGGGCACTAAAAAATAATAAAATTTATATTGAATATTAAAATCTATTTTTGCCATAAACTGTCAAGTCAGCGTAGCTTATTTGGGAAACGGGCGATCTCGAGAAATGAAAATACCTAGGATCGAGCCCCACCTAACCAATATTTTTTTATAAGTTTCGCTTTTTATTTTGTAAAAAATTACCGAGCAACCAGGTACTTAGGATTAATTGAGTAAGACTGGATTTATAGAAGGAGGCGTTTCTTTGCGGATTTCCATAGTATAGAATTTACAATAGAATTATTTTGCTGTAATCCGCGTCTGTTAAGAGTCTATGTAATGGTAAGTGAATGAAGCAGGCAACATTCACATACCCTATTATTCACCACACGTATTGTAACTTCTGAGTTAGATACGTTGTAATCATTATTTCAAAGCTAGTGGTCTATTTTTCTGAGAGTTCTTTTTCACATTAAAAGTTATGAAATAATAGAGTTCTAGTTAAGAACTCTATTAATTTATAATAGTATATACCACGAGCTTTAAGTTGCAGATAAAAGCTAGAGTATAGCAAAAACTAAACTTTTGGTGTACGTTTAACCTATTTCAACTTTACGATTTCCTCACGCCTCACAGCCTTTGAGGTATTATGCTGGAAAAGAAGTTTTAATTGAAATTCAAGTTTTCTGCAATATTAATTAATTTTTGCACAACTATTTTATGAAGGAATTCATCTAACTAATATTGTAAAATATGTGAAAAATAGCATTTTTATCGATTGCACTGTTTAATCTCTGATCTTTTCAATCAATCAATTTTCATAAATATTGGTTCACCACATTTGCCTTAAAAGCGTAACATGTAAACAAACTTCATATTTATATATTGTAAATAAATTTACGCCGTGTGTTATCCGACTGAATGGAATAGACCAACCTCTTTCTTACCGAGGTGTCATAAAATACGACTAAGGTAAGTTGACGTCAGGAAGATGAATAAATAATAAATAAATATATGGGACACTTACACACACGGTCGTCCGTCCCCAAAGTAAGTAACTTAATACTTGGTAGACAGACAACTGGTGAATATATACTTATATAATTTTAAATACATACTTAAATACAAATATACACCCAGGCTCGAAGACCAACAAATTCATTTATAGAAAATGTTGGCCCTCGGCGGGAATCGAACCCGCGACCCGCGGAACTGAAGGCATGGTCACTACCCACTGCGCCAACGGGCCAGTCAAAATTATCGTAAAATATGTACCCAATCCATGTGACAATATGTTAATAACATGTTGTTCCGATCCCACAATAAAGGATGATTCACGCTACACCGTGTCGCGACCGTGCCGTGCCACGTCCGGGGCACGGCCACCGTGCGCCGGCCGTGCCAGTCATTCATCTTACACCGGGCTATTTGGGTTTATTATTTGCACGACTTATATCTATGTTAAGTAGTTTTTGTCAGCAAGT
Organism: Morpho achilles; assembly: GCA_947086495.1. Lineage (NCBI taxonomy): Eukaryota > Metazoa > Arthropoda > Insecta > Lepidoptera > Nymphalidae > Morpho > Morpho achilles. The sequence goes on along the minus strand of CAMTZB010000021.1, from coordinate 15,670,738 downwards.
GATTTCATCTATCGATAGACTTGACGCCTTAATAAATATGCAGTTTCACAATTTGAATTAGCAGCTATTGCAATTGCCATCGATGATGAAGTATTGGAAATTATTTTATTTGTTATCTAAATACTTAGGATGGCTCATGTCGTAAATCACAGAGCAAATTACACACATTCTAAACAATTTGCATTGTCCATTTTGTTGTTAAGCTGCTAAACTCACCAAGATTTGACGTTGACTGCTCTGCGGGCGCCCGGGCGCATATGTTTATGTTACAACGTGTCGGGGACGAACCGTGCCGGAGCCGGGAAACAATACCCACCGACATTTCAACGCCGGTTAGGCATGAATCACTTCATACCAAAAGTATACCATAATGTTCGACCGTGCCCCGGACGGGGCACGGCCCGGTCGCGGCACGGTGTAGCGTGAATCATCCTTTAGAGTGAGGGCAGGAGAATAAATTATGATGATTATATAATATAAGTAGGTAACTGGATGATCGAGCCTTGCTCGGTAATTTTTTACAAAATAAAAGAAAAGAAATTTAAAAAAAAAGTAAATATAATTGGGTAGGTGGGGCTCGATCCTAAGTATTTTCATATCTCGCCCGTTCCCCAAATAAGCTACGCTGACTCGACAATTTACGGCTAAAATAGTGGTTTTTGCTATCCAATGTAAATTTTAGTATTTATTTAATGCCCAATAACAAGGATAAAAAGATTTTTTTAAATAAAACCTAGCTAGATCGATTTTTTCCCCAAAAGCCCCCTATATGCTGAATTTCAGGAAAATCGTTGGAGGCGTTTCCGAGATTCCGAATATATATTAATTTAATTTTATTTTATTTTTATTTATTGGGATAACCAACAAGACTTACATTATTAATACTATAAAATACTCTACAAACTATTCAATTAAATGTAGTCTTAATTATAGGTTACCACGGCATGTAATAAGGACGCGTACATTATTTAAATATATTACAAAATATAATATTATATTTATATATACTAGTATGTGTGTGTGTATATATATATACCTATATATACAAGATTAACTCATTTAAATATTAAAGATAAATGTATGGGATACTTACAGACTTCATCATCTTCCTGCCCTTATCCCACTCTAAGTGGGGTCGGCACAACATGTTATAAACATGCTGTCACATGATTTGGCTGCGTTTTTACGACCGGCCGCCTGCCTGACGTCAACTTACCTCTGTCGTATTTTACAAAATCTCGGTAAGAAAGAGGGTGGTCTATTTTACTAAACCGGATACCACACGGTGGGTCAATTTACCTTAGTCGCTTTTTACGACACCTCGGTAAGAAATGAGGTTGGTCTATTCTACTCAGCCGGATACCACACGGCGGGTCGACTTACCTTAGTCGCCTTTTACGACACCTCGGTAAGAAAAGAGGGTGGTACTATTCTATCAAGCCGAATACCACACGGCGTGGGATACTTACAGACTTATAATAATTATGTTATGGACTATAGACAACTGGTAAATAAATACTTATAGAATTTTGAACACATATCTAATTACATAAATTCATTTAATATATTTGTATGGATTTCGTTATGTAGTTCAGGTAAGCTTTTTATTACTATGCAAAGTTCCTTTCATATTATTGTTCCTAATCTTCTGCGCCATCCGGTGTAAATAATTGTCTATCATGCCACACCCGTACAACCCCATACATTAATCAACTAGCGGCTTATCCTTTATCCTCCAAAGACCCCAAACACCGTTGTTTAACACCTTAGTTGATATATTACGCATGAGTTTGATAACGGGGAATATGTAACCTTTTTTTTTATCGCAGAGAATATCTGTCACAGCGAACCGTAAGGGTCCGAAAACATTATCTTCCTGCCCTTATCCCACTCTAAGTGGGGTCGGCACAACATGTTATAAACATGCAGTCACATGATTTGGCTGCGTTTTTACGACCGGCCGCCTGACGTCAACTTGCCTCGTAATATACGACACCTTGGTAAGAAAGAGGGTGGTCTATTCTACTAAACCGGATACCACACGGTGGGTCAACTTACCTTAGTCGCCTTTTACGATACCTTGGCAAGAAATGAGATTGGTTTATTCTACTCAGTCGGATACCACACGACGGGTCGGCTTACCTTGGCCGCCTTTTACGAAACCTCGGTAAGAAATGAGGGTGGCACTATTCTATTCTGCCGGATACCACACGGCGTAAGGATCCGAAAACTTAAATTCAAAATATTCTTTATTCAAATAAATTTGTGAACAAGTGCTTTTGAATCGTCAACTCTACTGCTGGTTCGGAAAGCTGTTCCTACCGAGAAGAGCCAGCAAGAAACTCGTCGGTTGCTCTTTTAATAATATAATTCTTATTACTAGTTACATTTTAATCTTACTGTCTTGTACATACATAGAGTTATTATACTAACCTACGGTACCTGGGTGACCGAACCTTGATCGGAATTTTTTGAAAAGATATTTAAAAAAATAAAAAAAGGGCCGGGTGACACGTGGGAATGTATCAAGAATCATTTGCATTCAATTCTACATTTTAGCATTTTTTGTAATGCCCGAAAACGATGACAAAAAGCCTGGATTTGAAAATCCTTTCAGCTTCATGCAAGACCACGGTTTAATAATGTAAGATTGAAAATTTTTAAAGATTGACCGCCGATTTTCTTTCTGGTTCTTCTCGGTAAAGCAACATTCTGAACCAGTTATAGCTTAATTAATCATATTAATCCTTGACTATTCAAAAGTACTTGAAAGAGCTTATTTGAATAAAGATTATTTTGATTTGATAACGTCACATTTAACCATGCTGAAAATCCCTGAATAAACTTTACGAGTCTGAACACTTAACGGTCTTCCCAACTCCATTCTCACAGATCACGAGAGTGACAAATTGCGTTACATACACCAACTTTGTTTTATCTCCACTAAATCCTCACATACACTTACTTGAGGGTTAAATGTCATTTTCCAGTTCGAATAATCCGCTATTCCTACTTTGTTACAACTTTAATAAAACTTTGTTTTATGCGTATATGTTCTAGAATGTACGTTTCAGCAAATCATAAGAAGCGCTTTATCTTTTTTTATACAGTAAATATAACGTTAGTATACAGTAAATATAACGTGACTATTATAGCTTTGTTAACGCCGTATGGTATCCGGCTGAGTAGAATAGACCCACCTCATTTCTTACCGAGGTGTCGTAAAAGGCGACTAAGGTAAGTTGACCCACCGTGTGGTATCTGGTTGAGTAAAATAGACCACCCTCTTTATTACCGAGGAGTCGTAAAATACGACTTAGGTAAGTTGACGTCAGGCACACAGCCGGTCGTAAAATACGTAGCCAAATCATATGACAAAATGTTTGTAACATGTTGTGCCGACCCCACTTAGAGTAATATAAGGGCAGGAGCAGTAGTATTATAACTTAGTTACTACTTTAATAGGGTAGTAAAAAACTTTGTTTTTTAACACTACCTATTTTTATTTCGCTGTATGTAATTTTTTATTTAAATAAAACCTAGCTAGATCGATTTTATCCCCCCAAAACATCCTGCGTGCTGAATTTCAGGAAAATCATTGAAGCCGTTCCCGAGATGGAGACGGACGACCGTGTGTGTAAGTGTCCCATGTATTTATATTTACATTATAACTTTTTGTCTTAGGTGGTGTCACAGTTCGAAGACGTCGAGCCGGATGCACTGTACGACGTGCTGCACGACCCGGAGTACCGCTCCGTGTGGGACACGCACATGTTGGCCGCAGAAGACGCCGGGCACATCAACGTCAACAACGACGTTGGATACTACGCCAGTACGTACAGTACTGATAAACCATCATCATCCTCCTGCCCTTATCCCACTCTAAGTGGGTCGGCACAACATGTTGTCACACGATTCGGCTACTTATTTTGCGACCGACCTCCTGCCTGACGTCAACTTAACTTAGTCGTATTTTACGATACCACGGTAAGAAAGACGGTGATCTGTTTTACTCAACCGGATAGCACACGATGAGTCAGTTGATCCACCGTGTACAGATTAAATCTTTCCACGCGGGCGGAACCGCTGACAATTGTTAGTATAAAATAATCAGTTTCAAATCTTGATAACGTATGATAATTTTCTTGGAATAAGAACAATTTGAATTTACTGGATTTTCAGCACACATATTATCATGTATGGGAGGCGGTAAGTTATTCCAACTTTAAAAACTACTTTTACCACAGATTAAATAACTGTATGGTGCGTTAATGTTTGAAATGTTTATGGATTATTAGTACGCCGTGTGGTATCTGGCTGAGTAGAATAAACCACACTTATTTCCTACCAAGGTGTCGTAAAAGGCCACTAAGGTAAGTTGACCCACTGTGTGATATCCGGTTGAGTAGAATAAACACCGTCTTTCTTACCGGGCTCTCGTATAAGACGACTAAAGTCAGTTGACGTCAGGCAGGCGGCCGGTTGTAAAATACGTAGCCAAATCATGTGACAACATAAGTAAGTAGCGGACTGTTACTCTCCCACTGCTGGGAATAGGCCTCTTCTCCCCGTTTTTGGAGAGAAGGATCGGAGCTAAGACCTACCGCGCTGCTCCAATGCGGTATGTTACACATATCTCCAGAATTCTCTAGAGATATGCAGGTTTCCTCACGATGTTTTCCTTCACCGCAAACCCTGTGTTAAATTGCAATTATCAATTAGACACATAAGTTTTAACACGAAAACTCATTTGTGTCTGCCCGGGTTTGAACCCGTGACCTCCTCGTAAGAGTCGCACGGTGTAACCGCTGGACTACCACAGCTTGTTGATGACAACATGTTGATAACATATTGTGCCAGGAGAATGCTGATAATGATATTCTGCTTTTGATACACGAGTACAAAAAAACTTGAAGCGGGGCGGGGCTAAAGATCTTGTAAGAATTGGTACAAGCTTCAGCATGATGTACGTTGTTTAAAGACTTTTTACCGACGCAAAATAATTTTATCATTACTTTAATCATTAAACATTTTCTTCTTATAAATTGCCCTATTTTAATCTCACAGCCGAGACTTCGCCCTGGTTGGATATCCGGCATATTTCTCTCTCTAAATAGGCCCCTCTCACCGCGTCTGTCAATGTTTCGACACTGACATTTGCATTCATAAGTTCGCGCTCTGTTAATTCGATCTGTATTGTCTACTATCTTTTCTTCTTTGAAGACTATAATTGACATAAATGTCAGGTTTACACTTCACTAAATTGTTTATTAACAATTAGTTGTTTTCCTATATGAGTTCTCTATTTCCATTACATTGTCATGTATTTAGACTGGCCCGTTGGCGCAGTGGGTTTATATATATACATATATCATAAAATTTGAAAACATAGGCCAATTAGTGTCATTTGTAAAGTTGTAATAGCTCAGTAGAGTAAGCGGGCGGCCTAGAGGAAATGGAAATACCTCGGATCAAGCCCCACAGCCCGATCAATTTTCCCTTTTTTTTCAAGTTTCAACTTTTTTACATCTTCTAAGAAAATATCGAGCAAAGCTCGGTCACCACTGTACTAAATCTTTATTAAGTCGTTAATAACATCGATCTAAGATATATCGCGATTTGATACCGACATTATTCATTAATTTCAAATAAATATTAATTTGGTTCCATATTCGCCATTATCAAAACTTCATTATTAAATTTACGAAATTACCTCGTTTGTTTTCAGAACATCAGTACAACAATAATTTTGAAAATAATTTAGTCTTCTATTATTATGGTTCTGTATATTAATATAACGTCAATATCTAAGCCACAAGTATTTGTATTAACTTACTCGAGTGTAAAATAAACACCTAAATGCAGAGCCCTATTTATACAGCTATAAACATGCTGTCACATAATTTGGCTGCGTTTTACGACCGCTTGCCTGACGTCAACTTACCTCAGTCGTATTTTACGTCACCTCGGTAAGAAATGAGATTTGTCTATTCTACTCAGCCGGTAACCACACGGCGGGTCGACTTACCTTAGTCGCCTTTTACGACACCTCGGTAAGAAATGAAGGTGGTACTATTCTATTCAGCCGGATACCACATGGCTGAAAGAGATACAATTTTCTTGTTAGAAGCAAATACTTAAGTATAATTATTGAATAATTTATAGACTTAGGCGTTACTTTGCGGAGATCCATAATACAAAAGTAATAATAAAATTATTTTGCTTTTCGCTATTCATTGCGAATTATAGCAAAATTATTTATTAGTTAAGGTATGCGAGTAGTGTAAAAGAAAAAAGTATATACCTAAGGGTGTATACGCAAGTCGCAGTAACAACTGGTTTCTTATAATTCATCGGCGAAGTACTTGTACAACTTAATCAGCGATCGAATAAGTTTCATATTAATCTAGTATGTCTTGACCTTCCTTCTTTATTACGCTATGTAGGCTAATATGAGGGTAATGGTATGAGGTCAGCCTTTAATGTGTTCGACGCGTCCTTGTTTTTCCCATATCTCATTATTTCCTATCAAATGATGTCTCTAAAGAATTTCTTGAATACGTCATCATCCTCCTGCCCTTATCCCACTCTAAGAGGGGTCAGCACAACATGTTACAAACATGTTGTCACATATTTTACGACTAAGCGCCTGTCTGACGTCAACTTACCTTAGTGGCTTTTTAAGACACGGTAAGAAATGAGGGTAGTCTATTATTTTCAGCCGGTACCACACAGCGAGTCAACTTATCTTAGTCGCCATTTACGACACCTCAGTAAGAAATGAAGGTAGTCTATTCTATTCGGCCAAATACCACAAGGTGGTTCAACTTACCTTAGTCGCCTTTTTTGACACCTCCGTAAGAAATGAGGGCTAGACTACCCTCATCTTACCAAATTAGTAATAATAAGCTGCGATAGACCAGCGGTGGGAGCGTGCGACTCTTTCAAGGGGACACTGGATCGAGTCCCGGGCAGAACCAATGAGTTTTTGACGTTTATAATTTTTCAAACGGAATATTAAGACAAGGCATAATAAGACCTGTAATGCTCTATGGGATTGACACCTGGCCAGCGCTGACAAAGCATATTTGCGAACTCCACGTCAATGAAATGAAAAAAGTTAATGATACGCATCTGGACAAAATACGTAACCAGTACATTCGTGGAAGCCTTGGCGTGAGAGATATTGCGGACAAAGTCGTAGAAGCGCGTCTTCGCTGGTTTGGTCATGTGCTTTGACGCCCCAAGAGCTAAGTAGGTCACAGGTGTCTCAACATGCCTGTTTCTGGCAATAGACCACGTGGCCGACCGAAAAAACGTTGGCTTGATATTGCGGAGTCAAACATGCGTTCCAACAGACTACGAAAAAAGGATGCGCTAGATCGTGCACAGTGAAGCAGTTTAGCTGGAAAGCGGACCCTGGCATAGGCCGGTGTTAAACGCTAGGAAGAAGAAGAAGAATTTTTCAAACGGAAAACATCGTGATGAAACCTGCATATCTCTAGAGAATGCGGCTATGTGTAATCTACCAATCCGCACTGGGGCAGCGTGGTGGGTCTTTGCTCCAAACCGTCCCTCCAAAAATGGAGAGAGGAGACCTATGCCCAACAGTAGGATAATAAGGGACCGTTTTTTTATGGCATAGGATGGCAAACGACGGCATAGAATGGCAAACCGTTACTTTACTTTACTACTTTTACCCTTTTGTAGGAAGCAAAACCATTCTCATACCTACATAAATGCAGGATTAGTTACCACACATATCACAAGGCATCACCACCATCATACTACACAAGCACTACATACATTGACTAAGACAATGTCAACGATGCTTTCGCCCCGTAATGGAAGCATCGTCAGTCAGCTTCGCGACAAAATTCCAAAAAATATATTTACGTAAAATATTCTATTATTTATATTTTCAAGCCTTGCGTTTCTATTATTTAAATCATATAAATGTCAAAAAAGTCTGAAAATTTTAGAGGTTTTATGTGGGGTATTACATTTTTTATGCCGAGGACAGCCATTCCAGAGGTTTTAATGGGCTGAAATCCGAAATATCCCGGGTGTGCTCCCACGGGAAACGGATATCTTGTGAAGATTTCCCTCGCGTCAAGAAAAACGTTTACCAATTCAGCATCTGCAAAATATAGCGAATTTTGTTATATTTGTTATAAAAAATGTAGTTTAGAAAAAACAAACTAAATACGTGTTAACTAAAATGTTAAAATATTTTTTTCGTTAGAAGTTTAGCTTATTATTTTTAATCTACCGCGATTATTTTTTACTTATTAGATCGATGTATGCTATACGCAGTGTGGTATCCGGCTGAATAGAATTGTACCACCCTCAGTTCTTACCAAGGTGTCGTAAAAGGCGACTAGGGTAAGTTGACCCACCGTGCGGTATCCGTTTTAGTAGAATAGTCCAGGTGTCGTAAAATACGACTGAGGTAAGTTGATGTCAGGCAGGCGGCTGGTAAAAACGCAGCCAAATCATGTGACAGCATGTTTATAACATGTTGTGCCGACCCCACTTAGAGTGGGATAAGGGCAGGAAGATGATATTGATTGATTGATGTATGCTATGTTAAATGTATAATGTTTCAGTCATTATAGTTGACTGTATATGTATTTGAATTAATGGATTTTTACGTAAGCCGATGTACTTTTAATATGAGGTATATGCGGCGAAATACAGCCTCTGTATTCGGGTCAAAAAGCCTGCAAGCCAGAGCCTGCAATGCAATTTATAAAGTGCACCGAGAATGCAGTTGTTAGCCGACTGCGCCGTACGTAATAAAAGATTTCCCGTCTTCCAACTACCATCCCGTCTAGAGTTAAAGTTTCGACATTTTTCTAGAACATAATTACAGATTATTGTAATTTATAGAATTAGGCGTTACTTTGCGGGGGTCCATAATACAAAAGTAATGAGAATATTATTTTGCTATAATCCGCGATAAAAGGAAATATATGTAATGCTAAATGTACGCCGTGTGGTATCCGGCTGAATAGAATAGTACCACCCTCATTTCTTACCGAGGTGTCGTAAAAGGCGACTAAGGTAAGTCGACCCGCCGTGTGGTATCCGGCTGAGTAGAATAGACCACCCTCATTTCTTACCGAGGTGTCGTAAAAGGCGACTAAGGTAAGTTGACCCACCGTGTGGTATCCGGTTGAGTAAAATAGACCACCATCTTTCTTACCGAGGAGTCGTAAAATACGACTAAGGTATGTTGACGTCAGGCCGGCGGCCGGTCGTAAAATACGTAGCCAAATCATATGACAACATGTTTGTAACATGTTCTGCCGACCCCACTTAGAGTGGGATAAGGGCAGGAGGATGATGATGTAATGCTAAATGTAGAGTGTACTATTCGTTCTCATACCTGATACATGCAGAATTTGTAAAAACTCATGCACTACCCAACACCGATGGCACAACAATACACAAGCACTGCACACATTCACCACCACAATCTCAACAATTGTTTCACCCCGTAACCGAAGCATCGTCAGGAGATAGACTCCACGACAAAATCGCAAAGCAAATGGTGAATGTGTGCAGTGGTTGTGTATTGTTGTGCCATCGCTGTCGGGTAGTGCATGAGTAAAAACTCTAAACTTGTATGTATATAAGATTAACTCATTTAAACATTAAAGATATATTTAGCCGCCGAGTTTCTTGCTGATTCTTCTCGGTAGGAGCAAACTTTCGAATCAGTGGTAGTTTCTTTATAACATTTGACGATTCAAAAGTACTGTAAACAGTCCACTTGAATAAATAATATTTTGAATTTGAATTTGAATATTGTGTCCGCAGTGTCGTGCCCTGCGCCGCTCAAAAACCGCGACTTTGTGCTGCAACGCTCCTGGCTCGACACTGGCGTGGAGAAGATGATCCTCAACCACTCCGTCTTCCACAAGGACTACCCGCCTAGGAAGGGATTTGTCAGGTAAACGATTAAGTAAAAACAGTTAGCTAAATTTCTGTACGTGTCCTTCAACGTCATGTAACCATTCCTATAGAGAATTTCTAATATAGTACTTCGATAACCATATAAATGGTACGCCGTGTGGTATCGGCTAAATAGAATAGTACCACCCTCATTTCTTACCGAGGTGTCGTAAAAGGCGACTAAGGTAAGTCGACCCACCGTGTGGTATCCGGTTGAGTAAAATAGACCACCCTCTTTCTTACCGAGGAGTCGTAAAATATGACTAAGGTAAGTTGACGTCAGGCAGGCGGCCGGTCGTAAAATACATAGCCAAATCATATGACAACATGTTTGTAACATGTTGTGCCGACCCCACTTATAGTGGGATAAGGACATGATTTGCCTGCGTTTTGACGACCGGCCGCCTGCCTGACGTCAACTTACCTCAGTCGTATTTTATGACACCTCGGTAAGAAAGAGGTTGGTCTATTCTACTAAATAGGATACCACACGGTGGGTCAACTTACCTTAGTCGCCTTTTACGACACCTCGGTAAGAAATGAGGTTGGTAAATTCTACTCAGCCGGATATCACACGGCGGGTCGTCTTACCTTAGTCGCCTTTTACGACACCTCGGTAAGAAATGAGGGTGGTACAATTCTATTCAGCCGGATACCACACTATCGTGTTAAATAATAAATATTTTAGTCGAAAAACTGTATCTGGAGTCTATACGGTAAATTGCGAAATAAAGCTTCACTGTAACTGCCAAGGCCGTGACGGAGTGACGCAGTCCTTATCTTATCGTACTATCGGTGGAGTGGAGTGGAGGAGCGAGTCCGAATGTCATAATTAGTTGTAAACATTAGAACTATATACTATCATAGGCGAGTTTATTTCTTTACTAGCTAACCAGACAAATTTAGTTTTCCATATAAATTATTTCGAAACTTACTTTTAGTTTATAAAAAAATAAAAATTTTTGACCAAAAAAATTGTTAGAGATGGACTATAATATGAAGACTAATACTACTGATTTATATACAGAAAAATATGTTAGGGGTAAAATATAATATGTATGCTAGTGTAGTACTTTATAAAACAATAAAAAAATTGTCTGAAAAATTAAATTTTTTTAGAGGTGGACAATAATATGTAGACCTTATTACTTAGTATAAAAATAAATAATAACCGATTCTCAGACCTACTGAATATGCATGTAAAATATCATAAAAGTCGGCCAGGCCGTTTCGAAGGAATATAGTAACTGATATTATGACTCGAGAATTTTATATGTATGATTCTTCATTATCCTCATGCCCTTATCTCACTCTAAGTAGGGTCGGCACAACATGTTATAAACACGCTGTCACATGATTTGGCTGCGTTATTACGACCAGCAGCATACCTGACGTCAACTTACCTTAGTCGCCTTTTACGACACCTCGGTAAGAAAGAGCGTGGTCTATTCTAATAAACCAGATACCACACGCCGGGTCGACTTACCTTAGTCGCCTTTTACGTTGATTACTAGTTTTTTTTATGTCAGGAATATCCATTATGGGTCGTCACCGCCCGACGGGAACGAGCGGCGGGTATGTGGTACTCTCACCGACTAAAAACCTGACATTGCTCCACCACGCTGCTGGTGGCGGGGACAGGGTACCGTTGTACGCATTGTCCCCATCCCCGCCAGCAGCAACTCTGAATCCCAGATAACGCCACCTCGGGGCCTCTCTAAAAGTGGCCTCTCCCTCCGCTGGACGATACATCGGAAACACCAGATGCATCGACCGCCTCAGGGACCGTAAAAGGGATGGCGATCGGAACGACCAAAAGGTCCCCGTTAGGGCGGCATGCGATGGTCTTGAGCGAGTCGCCTGCGCCCGTCTCGCCTGCGTAGGATCCGAGGATTCGACTTCCCGAATCCGTCCTGCCACCTCCTTCCGGGAGATAACGTGCTCGCAAAAGGAGGCTATCGCTGCCTACGACCTCTCCCTGTCCACTATGGTATCAACCACAAAGAGAGATCGTGCCCATGGTCAGTTGTTTCTAGTGCCCTTATAAATTTACTGTTACTAATCTATTCCTTAAGCCAAAATACCGCCTCAGATGTTAGCTTGTTGTACTCCTTCTTCGGCCCATGTTTATAAAAATAAATGAGATAATGTTTTGTGCCGTTACTTTACAGCAGTTCACTTGACGCTACCACTTTTGCACTTTGCTCTACTCTGTCACACAGGCACCCGTGTGACACCGGGTTGGATTGCTAGTTACAAATATTTAAAAAACAAAACATTTTTTTACTTATTATAACTTACAAAACAAAATGCTATTTTACTAAAACGAGCGTACAAAAAGAGACGTAAAAAATGTTGCTTAGCATTAAGTAGACACTAAGTATAAAATAAAACGGGGTCGCTCGCTTATTTTGCAAGGATACTAGGTATTTGTATGAATTTTACTCATATTTCAGTTGTATAAGAAAAGCCGGCAAGCTAACCTTCTCTAAGATACGGAACTAATTTATTGTTTACTGTAAAAAATATAAACACTGAATCATTCAGTGGTCTTGATAGAGGGCATTTAATGACATAATAGCGTTCGTCACTTCTAATCTCAATAATAGTATACTCAAATATATAAAAAAACAATTACTCACTAATGTTATAAAAGCAAAAGTCTTTCTGTCTGTCACGGGTTCATACCTAATCCGCTAGATCAATATTGATGAAATTTGGCACAGTTATCTTTAATATTTAAATGAGTTAATCTTGTATGTATATATATTTTCGGAATCTCGGAAACGGCTCCAACGATTGTCCTGAAATTCAGCATGTAGGGGGTTTTGGGGGAAAAAAATGGATCTAGATAAGTTTTATTTTAAATAAAACGTCGTTATATCCCTGTTTTGGGCTCTAAATTTTTTTTTTAATTTACGTTAAATACAATCACAATTTTTCGCTGTCAAATGTAAAGTCATGGTAGTTCATTTGGGGAACGGGCGGTCTAGAGAGGTTAAAATATCTAGGATCGAGCCCCCTGCCCTATTATTTTTAAAAAAAAATTTATTTTTTTTTACATCATTTTAAAAATTACCCAGCAAGGCTCGGTCACCCAGGTACTAACTTATAATACGGTATTATCTAATAATTTGGCGGGAAAATATAGAATCGATGTTTATATGTTACAGGGCACTTTCCTTGTTGACGGGTTTCGTGGTAAGAAGGAAGGATGGCCCAGGCAGCTGGTTGGGCTATGTATCCCGGTCAGATCCACGCGGTGCGCTTCCTGCTTGGTTGGTCAATAGGTAATTGACGTCAAACGGTATTACCAAATTTGTTACAGCAATGTTTGATGAGGCTACAAAGTCTTGAAACAAATTGGTGTGATTTATAGTTTAGGAATATAAAATTGAAAGGGAATGGAAAAGGGTAAAAGGATAGGGTCCGTGGTCTCAACTCCCTACAGCACATGGTCTTACCGTTCAGCTATAATAGCTTTATTTTGATTTTAAATAATAAATTATATTATTCCATGTTCCTTTGAACAGACTAGACTGACAGACTAGACCAGAATATGCTTATACGTAAAGCATACGAGTATTATAGAATTGAACATTATTTGTACGTTAAAAATACCTGGGTTTAAATATCCTTTCAGCTTCATTCAAGAATGCTGTATAATAATGTAAATTGAAAATGTTTAAAAGATTGACCGCCGAGTTTCTTGCTAGTTCTTCTGGGAAGACCAACATTCCGTTGTAGCTTCGACGTTTCGGCAGAGTTGCATCTACTGTGGTCATGAACCGAACGAAGCAAAGCTGAACTGTTGGAGTCAGTTTGTGATCACGTAGGAAGCAACTATGCCGAAACGTCAAACCTTATACAAAGGTAATTCGATTTTAATGCGATGTGACGCCTATTTACGGAAACATCATCTTATTTTTATCCCAGCAATATATATTAAAATCAGCTTTTATACTATAATGTAAATAGAAGTCAAATTTCATGAACTTTAAGGGTGTCTGGCAAGGGGTTTCCACTATGCTAAATGTCTGGCATTGGCTGACGTGATTTTTAATATTATTCTAAAGGTAATATCAAAAGATCAAGCTTTATACTATGACGAAATTAATTCGGAATTTTGCAACCTTGATTACCTCGTATCTCCCAAAGCCACTATGATCCAAATTCCACATTCTACCATCGTTCTTACCTGTGTTGGGAGCATGCACTGACAAAGTTCAGCTTTTATAAAATGACGAAGGTCTGGCGCTCACGGGATCTCTCTCTATATGTTTATATGAATCGCGAAAGTTTTTAATCTACCAGTTGTAGCTTCATTAATCATACTGATCCTTGAAAATTTAAAAGAGCTCATTTGAATAAAGAATATTTTAATTTGATCAGAGTGACTGCCCAGTTGGCTCCTCGTCTGGTGCACCAATTGCACGCTGCAGCTCGCCGCTATCCTGGATGGAAAGCACTCACAGACACCCCGTACTTCAAGCCCTGGAGGCATCCGGAACAAGTGCCGCCGTACCGGATCAAGCTTGAAGATGTAGGTTCACTCAATATTTCTTATTATTTTTGCGCATCCTAATAAGTTTGAAAATGCCGTGTGGAAACCGGCTGATTAAAATAGACCACTCTTATTTCTTACCGAGGTGTCGTGAAAGGCGACTAAGGTAAGTTGACCCACCGTTTGGTATATTGGTTGAGTAGAATAGACCACCTTCTTTCCTACTGAGGTCTCGTAAAATACGAATAAGATAAGTTGACGCCAGGCAGGCGGCCGGTCGTAAAATACGTAGCTAAATCATTTGACTTGTTTATAACATGTTGTGCCGACCCCACTTAGAGTGGGATGAGGGCAGGAGGATGGTGATTACTAATAAGTTTGAAAGTCTGTCTGATCAAATTTTGTACGTTTCAAGCTTATATACTGAGCTTACATATAAGATAAAAAAATCCCGTTTTTCCTTAGTGAAAATTTTAGCTAACGATTTATTAGCTGATTACAAGTTTTTCCGGGGTTTTATTTACTTCTTAAAACACTAGAAATTTCCAAGAAGATTATCTACAGGACTGCCTATATTTTTGATATTAGAATTCTTATATTCTTATATGAGAAATGTGAAAATCAATCTGTATGTGTGTCCATGACGCTTTCGGCTACTCCGATGGGCCAATACTGATGAAATTTAGTACGACTGAAACTTACCGTTTTTCTCTTTTACCCCTAACTCAATTCTTGTAACTCAAAAATCTCATACTTAAAAATATAAGCAGTTTAGTAGTAGAAAAATATTTTTTCGTCTTTATGTACGTGTATATACTATAGTTGGACAATTAATGTTTTAAGCAATATGATAGCGAAAACTAATACAAAATTGTAATTTTATACTATTATCTTTCAGTGTGTCGATCCCGATGCCCCACCCCCACCCCCTGAACCAAAACCAAATACGTCTAAGGGTAAATTAGAAGTGCCTACAGTGAAAGAAGTAGAAAGCCACAGTATCGAAGACTTAGGTGACATATCATCGGAATTCAGTGTAGAGGTAGAGGAATTTTCCGATCTCACAGTCGATCCGTCTAAGAAGAAAGGGAAATTTTATAAATTGGTAAAATCCATGAAGAATAGAAGAAAAAGTGTCCAAGTCGCCAAGAGCGCGGATAATTTAGTCGACGGAAAAACGGTAGAAGAAAAACACGAGAAGAGAAAGTCTTTTAAATTCCATCGCCGGTTCAGTTTTAGCAGAGGACGGGAAGATTAATATTATTAACATTAAATATAGAAAATAAACCTCCAGTTTCACAAGTAACCGCTCACGTTTTTATTTAAATTATATTCATATTTAATGTTACTGTTTTCAAATATACGGCGTTATTTAAAATATTAAGCTTCGTTCTATTTAACAGGATATCATTAAAGAGCTTAGCTTATGTGTTATGTAAATTAATAAACAAGTTATTTTAAATAAAGAACGCGAAACCATAGACTTATTATAGAGTTGGGGAGCCATAGACAGGCGACTTTGATTGATTTTTAGCTTTTGTGTTTACATTAGGGATCGTTCATTGTCCATTTGGTACTAGATGTGGATGGACCTCTGCGACTTTTTGATGACATTTCACTGTTCTAGTGTGCTTCGTTATTTGTAATATCTTTAGAAAACCAACTTGGCTTTTAATAATCCACAGTGCAAATAAATTTCTGTAAAGTTTAATAAATTCCACTACAAACTCACGTGAATAATTACGACAGTCCGCCATTTTTTTACTGAAATTGACATTAATTGCGTCATACATCCGGCGTCCACACATCATATATACCTACTAAGCAAAATTGCCGCAATTGTGGCGATATAAAGTCGCTATTAATAATCACGTCCACAACCCAATTTTAGCCATGCGCCGGCGATTAAAGTCGCTTTCTACACTGTGTGTGTGGACCCTACTTAACAAAAAATAAGAGAGGATAAGAGATCCATTTTCATCTTTGCCTAATCACAGATAAAAAAGAGACAGATAATAAACCTGATTTGCTTCCTCTTTGTATTCGATGAACACATTTTAGGCTGAGTAAGTTGATGTTATGTAGAATATATAGACAAAACCCATAGGATAAGATGTTGAATTAGCTTGTTTATCGTAAGTGAATTTTATAAGTGATTTCTGTATGTATTATATTTGTTAATTATCTATACAATTTAAAACTTAAGAGTTCTTTAGATTCAATATTCTAATCTCCTTTCTATTCTATGAATATAACAACAATTTAAGGGTTTTTAAAATATCATATATTAACTATATATAATACGATTGAGAGGTAAGATTGTTGAATTATTATCACTGTTTTTCAAGACAGTATGTTAAAATATGAAAAGTTATAAAGAAGATAACCCCAAATCACATTTTATCGTGCACTCTTTACATTAGCTTGCGAGTTGCCGAGAAATTTAAAATATTTTTTCCTTAATATATTCTTTTTCATATGTAATTAGATGATATAATAAGATGATATAAGGACAATACTAGGTACCAAAATGGCATCATAAATCATTATTTTCAGTTTTCTTGATACTGATGTCTTGGTAAAGCAATAATGATAAAAAAACTTCTCACGTTAACTTTCATTACATTTTTCAAATCTCTAGTAAATTCACGTAATTTTTATTGGTAACTACACTTTATTTAACATAAGTTCTTAAATTGTTATAAAAATAAAGTTGAAAAACTACAATGTCTGGCTGCTCAAAACATTGTAAAAACATAAATTTTACTTTAACTTATTGTAACTTAACTAATTTTGCAAACTAGACTTAAATTTTTCTATAATGAGAATATAAAGATAACGTAATTTTGTTTATATGAATGTTATTTTTAGTTTTTTTAATTAATAATAAGTTCTCATTGTAGCACTTATTATTTATCAACAATATGTTTATGCCTAAACGATCATTATGTAAAAAAAAATATCTCAGGCCTACCAACTTTAAGGCCTATGAATTAACTAGAAAGCAAAAAGTAAAATGTAATAAATATATTTCAAAAAGAGTTTCAAGCTGGCTCTTCGTTATGCAAGCACACTACAATCAGGTATATTTAATTCATAACAAATATTTATTTAAACAATATAAAACTTGTCTTTTGGAATAAAGCTTAATTTGTTTTTAAATTTGATATACCAATAATTGATTAGAGACGCTAATAAACCGTTAACTTTACTTGCAGCAATGTAAATTGTAAAATAAATTATGCTTCACTTAATTTTCTTTTTCTGTCTATTTTTGTACCATAAGGAAGCCTTGTAGGTTTCCTACTGTATATTTTTTAACTCGTCATGTATGTAACCTCCTTTAATATGCTCTTTTTAATTTTATAACAGAGATGCAAAATCTTTTAAGGTTCCATCTTTGTTATCTTATCACATAATAGTTTATAACCGATTTTATTCTTATAAAATGTACACATCACACATCTGTTGAAAATTAATAATACGCATGAGTGAGATTTTTAATAGTATTAATAAAACGTTTTATAATTATGATAATGAATAATATAACTATAGACTTGTTATTAATCATAATTAAATATTTATTAATATAGACCTTCAATCTTGATCTATAACTTAAGCATTCTCTAATATACGTGTAATTAACTATATTTGACTAATTTTTTATCTTTACTGCTGTTCGTTGTTGTTATCTCGAGAAATAAAAAATAAATTAAGCATTTCTTAATATTAAGGTTGCTCTTTCTATATGAATATGAAAAACGCACACATGAAAATTCGATCAAATTTTTTGAATTTGTACAGTTCATAATCCGTAATGTGCCCTCTTCATAATCGTCGATTACAAACGATTAAGCGTCTGTACTCACCTATCATTGTCTATGGTCGCTCTAAGATCGGTTACAACCCGGGAATTGTTGGTTTTTCAGACACGCACCATAGACAATCGATAGGCGATACGTATGATCGTATGTGTAGTATTATTATACGGACGACCGTGTGGATCACTTGTACGATGATTGTACCGAATATAGACGATCACAGAATCAATGATCATCACTGATAGTGAAGAGCAGACATAACATTGCGATCCTTGCACAAATTTAACCGAAAGTATATAAAACTTGTATAATCCTTCTTTTTTTTAATCGAAAGTCTAATCCTTAGACAAATAAGTTATGTACCTTATGCATAAAAGGATAATAAGATACTTTCCAGAATTTCGCCATAAAACATTGTAACTTATATGCTATAAACCACTGCTATATAATGCTATATGCTATAGACTATCTGTCTATTCCTAGCAATATCAAATAATTAAATGGACGCAACTATATACTCGTATATTAGAAATTTCTAGAAATGTAAAGCGAAATATATATGCTGCACAGCAAATTGAAAGCTTTATTTGTATTATTTAATGTTACAAGTAAAATTACATTGTTTTAACACAAATGACTGATTGGGATAATAATATGAGATTCTTGGAGTGTGTCACATTTTACTTGTTTGTCTTTTATTTCCGGAATGAAGTATATAGTAAAATAGTAGATAAATACGTACTGCCAAAATTATATCCAAAAGAACCTTAGAGTATACTGAGAGATGGTAATAACTTGATGAATGTATAAAGTTGGCAACACAAAGAGGTAATGATACCAGCATTGTAGCACCTTGCCCGATTGAAGGGAGATTCGATAATTTTAATTTCATATAAAAATGTGATATTTTTTATTTATTTTTTTTGTTTTCTACTGTGTTTAATGTGTAGCTTTTAAATTATTAAAGTAAAGAGTGTATTAAATAAAGAAAAGTATTAAATGATTATAAAATTTTATTTCTTTGATTTGGGATTATGGTTTATTGTTTTATACGACTATCATTGCGGATTATAAAATTATCTAATTAAGCGATTAAAGCTGACTTGAACACAATTACGCAATAAATTGTTATTAATACAGGATTTTCTGTATCTGAAAGATTATAGACAGAGATTTGCATCTAAAACCATATTAATAATAGAGAGTATTGCTTTGTATTTTACGTCAGAAAGGATCAATGAAAATATTCGTCGATAAGCGTTAATGATGCTATATTAAATACCTTCACGCGTCGTTTAATAAGTGTTGATATAGATAAAATAATATATATTAGCGATCAAAAAACCGTAATATATGTTCCGGTCGGGAGTTAAACAATTTATATCCGATATCTATGCTCATTCAAAGCTTAAAATCACTTAGCGGTCTATGGATTTAGGCGTAGAGTTCGAGATATAAAAAAAGAAGTAACAGAGTATATATTTGTACGACTTAAAAAGTAATAAAATTCGATTACACTAAACAGTACAAAATAAAAAAATATTTAATCTGATATTATAAAAACAAATGTATGGTTGTTCGTCCTTCGTGAAGGTAGGGTTTGCGATGAATTTCTAAGATCTTGTGCCTTTCTGAAATTCCTGTTCTTAAAAATGTACCCAACCACGCATTTCTGTACAACAGTGTTCTATACGTTTTATTTTGACATCACCACAAGAAGGGGAAATTCCAGAGTAAACCACAAAGCACGGCAGGGTTAAAAAAGAAATAAAGTACAAAAAAAATCTGTTTACTGAATATCAAGTAAACGAATCCGCAGAATTCGTTTACAGTTTTTACATCGGTCAATCGGTGTATGGAAACATTAACAATCATTGACTGTTTTTTGCTCATCGTTTCCGTAAATTACACTTTCAAGGTTCACTGTCACTAAAAAAAGGTGAAAGAAATCGATTTAGTCACTGTTTCATATAAGTATTTATTTTATAGAGACGCGTCGTTTGTCACGGATATAACTAAAAAAAATGCATAGGCGGTCGTATTCTGCTTCTTCTAGTTCTTGCAAGCTGTTTTCTGCATATAGTCACCATTAAGTAACCATTGTCCATGAGGGTCGAAGCGCTAGTTTTTCCAGCAAGCCGAAACTTCTAGAAGCCGAGAACCCTGCCTGGGTTCCTCAAGAAACTTGTCGTATATCTATTAGTTTTTAATTTATGTAGCATTAATTTTTAGATAGAACAAGATTTAAAATACCGGAAGTTTTTTTAAAAGATGGACATTTTTAAGATATTAAACTTTGAATTATACAATGTACTTAACTATACTTAAAAATATATTTGGTAGACTGGTGACATGTGTAAAAAAACGCATTATTTTATTATCCTCCTTTGCTATTAGACATATTATCATTTAAATTTTTTTTAAAAATTAAATGTGCATCGAAATTAAAACATATAATTTTAAAAAATTAAGTTTTTTGTACAGAATAAAAATAATACTTGTAAAAGTAAAGACATTTATATATATAGATAATTTATATATATATAGATTTAGATATAATATAATAAATAAAAAAATCACTGTCGCAGTCTACTTCATGTATTGTAATTTCTTCTTAAGCTCGGATACGTTAACTTGTGTGCCTTTGCTTACTTCTATCATAATCTACGTATTGTTAAAGCATTAATTTGTTATCTATATCTACAATATTATGGTTTAACTCTTATAATGTAACGTAAATGTTAAGATATTTCAAAATATTTAAAACGTAGATACGCTTTCAATCCTTAGTTTTCAATTTTCTGTGAATAATTCTTAAATTAATATCGATTTGTACTAAGATTTGTTATTTATTTATCCAATGCTGAGCATAGATTTTTTCGCTCACATGGCCCAAAAACTAGTGAATTATAGATGTTCTGAAAATAGCGATAGTTTATGACAGAAAAAAATGAGGATTTTTTTTTAATAGGGCATCATTAACAAAATCCTCGTTTCTTGTAAGCTCAACTACTAAAGGCGTATATAATGAAAGCTAAGGCTAGCAAATATCACTGAAAAATATTGGAATATGAAAAATTTTTTCTTGTAGATCTGTTGACCTTTGCGTGAGCTGCTTTAAGCAAAATATTTGATGGAACTCGTTCAAAACCGATATGATCGCGCCCTTAATTTCATCAATTTTTGACAACCCTATTCCAGGCTGACCAATATTCACATACTATACATATAGTGCATTTGTTTGTAACACAATACATATTGTTTGTTTTCGTGACCAAGCTAGATTTGTTTCTATGATTATTAAAATACACAGCGTGCATTGAAAATTATGTAGAATTAATATTATTTACTTCACTGGGCACGGTAATCAATGCTGCATAGTACGTGAGTGATTTACGTGATCTGATCGCAGAGATATGTGTTTTTTTTATTTGACCACTTTTGAGGCAACGATAATATAACAGTCAGTCAGTGTAGCCAACCTTCAAATATTAATTTTGTTTTAAGCATTTACTAACAGCTTTTTTTTAATTATGTATATGGATTCGATTAAAATTGCTGATAAATTTCTTTTAATTTAATTTTTAATGGTTTATTGTCAAAAATATAAAAACGTTTATATAAAAATATAAAAAAATTATAATTATAATTATTAACTAGAATTAAGTTTTGCATTTTATTAAGTTAATTAATAATGGGATTTTAACAACAATATAGTGATGTACGTCCCAACATGTAGTTTTTGAACGGATATTTTAGTAGCGATGGACAAAAAAAGTTTAACAATCATAAGTAATAAGTATATAAGAACATTTAATATTAATGAGCAAGAAGGTTGAAGGTTGCTTAATTGTATTTTATTAATCAAGTATTACCTGTTGAATTTGAAATTCGTCTGTAATTTAACAATGACATTTTAAACGCCTGTCATAAGCTTTATTAACCACAATCCAAAAATAAATAACAATTACTGAAACCAAACTGTCATAGACTACTTTTGTTTTTTTTTATGTTAGCTAGTTAACGTAGGTATCTTATAATTCGAGTGAATATTAATAGATTATTACTAAGAGTTATGTGTTAGACGAAATGTTTGTTGTCTTGTTAACATTCTGATAGCAGACTAATACATTATTACGATTGTATTGATTGTTTTATTTCGAGGTCATCTTACCCGGTTATTTTATTTTACCCCAATTTTTACCTTATCTTTCTACTTCGAAGATGAATAATAAAAATTATTGTATAATCAATTTTTACAGTTCAGTGCGACATATGAAAACGTTAAGTAACTTGCATATATACCGTCAGGTAAGTTTCTTTAGATGTAGTACATCACATAGCGGTTATACACACACTAGGGTAAAAAATACACCATATATATCAATACATAGTATAAAACAAAGTCACATTCTTTTTTTGTCCATATATCCCTATCTATGCTTAAATTTTTAAAACTACGCAACAGATTTTGATGCGGTTTTTTTAATAGATAGAGTGATTCAAGAGGAAGGTTTGCATGTATAATGACATTCAATACCGAGTAGAGAAATACTGTAATTTTTGAGGTTTCTAATGTGATGTCGTAAATAATAACATTTTTTCTCGCTTAGATTGCAAACGCAGGCTAAACCCTACGAGATTTATCAAAATGATGTACTAAGTATTTGTACACATTGAAAAGGTCTACAGAAAAGTCCGCGATGGTAAATGTCTATCTCTTATGGATAACCCACAATAGCATTTTTTTGCATTTACTTTTTACGAAAAATAATATCTTATATTCAAAGCAATTTTTATACAATACAGCATTAATCCTTATCAAATTATGTACCTTAAATAAATTGTTGATTTAATATAGATCAATGTGGCCGTTTACAGCATGTAATTTAAGTGAACATTTTCGGAGATATTACATATTTAAAATGCCGTGACGAGGCCGCGCTTCGCCCTATAGCATTTCGAATTTAGCAGCTATATGCGCTCTTTCAAGAGTTTGTTTAATGATAAGGAAGCTGTGAATGTTGTATATAAAGACATTCTGTAATTAATTGTAAAAATAAAATTCATAGGGAAAAATGTCAAAATAAATAAGTAAATATGTAGTATATGAATTTAGATATTTCAAAAGTATAGCGGAACATCTTGGTATAGGGAGAGGGGAATTGTTTTTCTCCAAATTTCACGTTTGCGGGCCACGGCCAGTAATTAATAAATCAAAACTACTGGATCGATTTTAAATAAATAAAAATATATATTTTATACCCGTGCGAAGCAGGGGCAAGTCGCTTGTATTGAATAAAATGCAAATCGGACGCAAACCAAGTAAAATATGGGACACGCGTGTATACTATATAGATTTTACTTTTATTTTACTAGCGATTATCATATATACGCATTATCATATATCATATCACGTAATTAAAAGTACTTTATAGAATAAGTAATCCTAATATTGTCTTCACTTTTATGTGTCTCACAACATATTTTTTTATTTTTATTTTTATTGTTAATGTTTTCTTTTTTTTGTAATGTCTTTCTGAATGCAGTTTTTAATAATTGAATTACAAATGCGATTTTCTGCCTGTCGGCATGTTTTCTTATTTCGTTTGGGAACACAAAAACTTATATTGCGTAATTGATGGTACTTAAACGCGTCAATTGGTGTGAACGAAGTCGCAGCCACAATTAGTTGTATATAAGTAGATTTATAGAAGATGGAGAAGAATAACTTTATTGCACAAATAAAATACAAAGTGCAAAGAACAAGAGACATAGATAATAGAAACAGTGAAATGAGCAAAGGGCGGTCCTATCACACTGTTGTGATCACCTGACAACCCTTTGAAAGAGACGATCTTTTATATAAATATCCGTAATAATTAAATAAATAAATAATAAATATATGGGACACTTACACACACGGTCGTCCGTCCCCAAAGTAAGTAAATTAATACTTGTGTTATGGGTGACAGACAACTGGTGAATATATACTTATATAATTTTAAATACATACTTAAATACAAATATACACCCAGGCTCAAAGACCAACAAATTCTTTTATAGAAAATGTTGGCCCTCGGCGGGAATCGAACCCGCGACCCGCGGAGTTGAAGGTAGGGTCACTACCCACTGCTCCAACGGGCCAGTCAAATCAATTATATAAAAGTTATAAAATTATAAAAATATAAAAGTATAAAATTATTAAAAAAACAGTCAATTATATAAAAGATGTAATTTGAACTCACTAACCTGTGGTAACCGTTATTCTGTTGCAGCGTCATCGTTCGCCATGAATTAAAGCAATCCTCAAACACAAATGTACACCTTATAAATAAATTATTTAGTGATTATAAACCGGCTTAACATGTTCATCAAGAAACGGGGTTTTATTTTAAATACATTTGCGTAAATATTTATGCATTACGCACCTTATAAACATCATTAAGTGATGCAAGGATTTTGAATTGATTGTCTTAATATATTCTATAGGATTCCAGCAGTAGAGTTGACAATTGCAAAGCACTTGTTTACAAGTTTATTTGAATAAAGAATATTTTCAATTTGAATTTGATATTCACTTACCATAAATAACTCCTAGAGTTGTTTCGATGTGTATGTATTATGTACATACATTTATTACTCTATGTATATTTTATATGTATGTCATAGAACACAGAGTAAATAAGATCTTTTTTTTAATCTACAAAAGAGAATACATTTTAATTTATATAAGCTGTGATAGTTCAGCGATAAGACCATGCTGCTCTCCCGAAGGGTCAGGGTTTTTCTATTCAAACTTATGTCTAATTATAAATAAACTAGCAATCGCAGCGGCTCCGCCCCTGTGGAAAGATTTAAACCGTAATATAGTATTTTGATAACCATAAAAAATGGTTAAAGTGGGTTAACCTTAAAAACCATATGCTGTGTCGGACTTTTATTTAGAACTTTTAGAGGGGAACAATTTTGTATTACATGATTTTTGTATAACTTGCACTGTTTACTTTGCGCACGCAAGGAGAGCTTTAAATTTTGCGGTTTTCGTAATATTTTTTATTGCTGCTCCTTTCCTATTCATCTTAGCGTGATTTTATATAGCTTATAGCCTTCCTCGGTGAATGGACTATCTTATATTCAAAGGAATCTTTCTAATCGGTCAAGTTGTTCCTGAGATTGGCGCGTTCAAACAATCAAACAAACAAACATACAAACAAAGTCTTCAGCTTTATATATTGTTTGTTAAATACGGTTGCTCAATATTCGTGAGTTCTTATCATATCTAATTTTTTGAGTTTTATTAGAACCATATCTAATATTTATTTGCTTTCATCATATTATGTTTAATTATTCTACTTATTCATAGCTCATATATATAATCATGGGCAAATAAATATTGAACTATTTTCTTCGATAGCCGGTATTCACAAAAAAAATTATAGTGTTTCTCGTTTTCTCGGACTTTTGCTTAACTTTCTTTATTGAGCCCACAAAAAATAAATATATAGGAAACTTACACACACTGTCGTCCGTCACAAAAGAAAGTAACTTAATACTTGTGTTATTCGTGAGAGATAAATTGTGAATATATATTTGTATGTGTATTATATTTGTTCTTTAAGTTTTTTATTTTCTGTGAAGACTTTTTTGGTTTATGTTTTTGTTTTGTTTCTCTTATAATTATGTAATGTATAACTGTTTGTCTTCTTAATAAATAAACAAAAAAATACATGTATAATTTTTAAATAGATACTTAAATACAAATATACACCCAAGCTCGGAGAAGTAACAAATTTTTGTTAGCAAATGTTGGCCCTCGGTGGGAATTTAACCTAAGACCTGTGAAGCTGAAGGCAGGATCACTATATACTGCGCCAACAGGTCGGTTAACAAAGGTTTATTATATCAATACATCTCCGCTTATCCTAAAAACATGCTTAATGTAACACTATGTTACGCTAAAATTATCCCTAAAGCTCAAACTAGGTCTAGTAACTGCTCAATTTTGTTACTTAACTAAGTCAGGTTTGCGGAAATATTATATTATCGTGATACAAGCAAAGAGGTCGACACGCATATTAAAACTTTAACAGCGGCAAAAAATCTATCAATAGAATGTAAGTAAAACATAATTTTGCTATTTTTAGCCTAACATTCTCCTAATATCTTATAGTCTATACATATTATAACACAAAATCCCCAAAAATCTCTCTGTTTTTTATGTGATAGATTTTCTCAAAATCTAGTTAATGGATTTTCGTGCGGATATATGAGCGTGGGCGTATATTTCTATTTAATTTGTGTGGTCCATAACACAAGTATTAAGTTACTTACTTTGGGAACGGTCGACCGTGTATGTAATTGTCCCATATATTTATTTATTGACTGGTTGTAATTGTCCTATATATTTATTTATTGATTGATTTATTTATTATTTATTGACTGGCCCGATTCCCGCCAAGGGCCAACATTTTCTATAAATGAATTTGTTGGTCTTTGAGCCTGGGTGTATATTTGTATTTAAATATGTGTTTAAATAATATATAAGTATATATTCACCAGTTGTCTGTCTACCATAACACAAGTATTAAGTTACTTACTTTGGGAACGGACGACCGTGTGTGTAAGTGTTCCATATATATTTATTTATATTTATCTTACGGTAACTTGTTTAATTTTGGAAAAATAAAACAAACTTTCACAGTATGTGCCATTCATTAAAAAATGAATAGTTAGATATTTAATCCAAAAAATATTTAATTAATAAATCACAAATATTTTAACAAGTCAACAATTTGATGTATATATGATCTTAATCATTAACTGCGCCAGTTTGTTTGCCTCTACGTAATTATACCAGTTTATTATATTATTAATTATTCATGTATTAAAACCAGTCGTCAATAGACAAAGGAAACTTTTTAGTAAACATAATGATTTGTAATATTTTAAAATGCAAACAAAACCTAATTAAAATCATCGTGCTGAAACGCAAGTACTCAATAATCAAATATCGTATTTTTATTGTTTTAATTATTAAAAAATTATAAATAAATATATGGGACACTTACATTTACGCTCGTCCATCCCCAAAGTAAGTAACTTAATACTTGTGTTATGGTAGACAGACAACTGGTGAATATATACTTATATATTTTTTTAATACATACTTAAAAATCGAACCCACGACCCGCGGAGCTGAAGGCAGGGTCACTACCCACTGCGCCAATGGGCTATAATAATATTACGATATGTAAAATCAATTTAAAATCTCGTAACTTACTGATTAAAAATGTCATGTTCCTGCCCTTTCCCCACTCTAAGTGGTGTTGGCACAACATGTTATAAACATGTTCTCACATAATTTGGCTGGGTATTTTACGACCGGCCGTCTGCCTAACGACAACTTACTTTAGTTGCCTTTTACACCTCGGTTAGAACACGGGTGGTCTATCCTACTCAACCGTATACCACACGGTGGGTCAACTTACCTTAGTCGCCTTTCACGACACCTCGGTAAGAAATGAGGGTGGTCTATTCTATTCACCACACGGCGGATAATTTTATACATAAATTAATTCTAATTCCAGATAGTAAAGTAAAAGGCTTATAGATTAACTTGTTTATTTAACATTACAAACAAAACTTGAATGTCTTTGTCCATATTTACGCCCTTGATCATTTTACTGCAGTTTAGTTCTTAAGTGCCGACAGGACGTAGTGCTGTTTTCGAACGTAGCGCGTAGCTGTCAATTTTCCCGCCAATTATATTCAATACGCGAAGTGTTTTTTTTTTTAAGTAGACAAAGGTAAGGGACTTTTTTATAGCCTTTTATATTGTCCTTAATAAACGATATGATTTTTTTAATATATATTTTCATTTTATTAATAGTTTATTGTAGTATTATAATTATATTTAAATTTTTATGACAATTATTATAAAATTATATGTCAAAACAAAGTGTCAGTTCTTAAAAGTCTATTTTAATTCATACTAATAATAGAATTATTATTTATAACATTTTTTTATTACAGCAAAACTAAATTAAAAATATTCTAACACGTCAATTTTTTCAATAAGGATTTTTTAGATAATGTTAATCATAATTTGTTTTTATTTTAATACCTATTTATTACTAAAAATAAAATTGCGTTTCTTATGCTTGTATTATTTTAACTAGGATAATTAAATAAGATTACTCTTAGAGTATTTTTAAGTGTAATCTGCATACATTATTAATTATAAAAAATTTGTGTTTCTTATCGATTCGATATCGATTAAGTAAGATAGTCATATAGTTATTCCATCGAAAAAATAAAGAGTAAGTTTCTATCTGTATTTTTTATCTTCATTTTCTTATTATTTATGGAATACTTGCATCTAAGCATCTTGCATCAAATACACATGTTTAGTAAATATCTCAAAACGATATGTCTAACTCAATATAATATAATAATATAATCTATATCGATATATATATCTCAAAACGACGAAGTACATAAAGCTTCTATACTTATATACAATAAAGTCTCCAAAAGCTGTTTGTCTGTATGTGATTGTATTTCTCAAATTCTGCTTAACAGATTTTTGTACATTTTTTATTTGAAGTTAGCACAACTCTTCTGGAAATTGTAAATGAATAGTAAATTACAGTTTTATGTAAATTGTGTTCAAGAGTTGTTGTAAAAAAGTACCCTAGTCCCTAGCTAATTGTAGATCTACAAAAATACTACAAACCAGGCCGTGACAGGAGTTTTCTATCTCTTATGGTTAACTCACAATAATTACTTATATGTTCAAAATTACAATTATATACACTGTTTTCTACGCGAGCACAGCCATAGGCACACCTAGTTTATAAATGTGGATTATTTGACCGACAATAAAAAAGTAAAGTAACTGTTACTAACTCACTACTGGGCATGGGCCTCCTCTCTCTGTTTTGGAGAGAAGTATTGGAGCTAAGACCTACCACGCTGTTCCAATGTGGATTGGTAGGTTACACATATCCCAAGAATTCTCTAGAGATATGCAGGTTTCCTCACGATGTTTTCCTTGACCGACCGCGTGGTAGACCGCCAAAACGATGGAAGGATGACATCGTACGACACGCAGGCCATGATTGGATGAGAAAAGCCCAAGACCGTCGGAAATGGAGGAGTTTGCAGGAGGCCTACGTCCAATATTGGACTTAGAACGGGCCGCTATAGATAGATACAACTCTCTAGTACATTATTTTATTTGTATATCTGTCGAGTTACGTATAACACGTGACTAAAACTCCTAGACAGCGATATTTATACAACTGCCCGACCTCTTGATCACTATTTACCAACCTAACCCTTTCCGAAGAATAACGCTACCTTTTAGTAAAAGCCGTATACAAATCCGTTACGTAGATTTTGAGAAAATCGATCACATACAGACATACAGCTTTTGGGGACTTTGTTTTATATTATTTTGAATTTGTATTGGAAACATTTACTTTATAATACATTAACCTAATTTTATTATCCGGTAATTATGTCAGATAATACAACTTGATTAACGTAAATTGGAGTATATTTGAATAATCATTTTTTTTTAATATTAAATAAAATAGAGCTGTGATAGCCCAACGGTGTGATATGTGATAACCGCGGGTTCGATTCTCGCCGAGTGCCAACATTTTCTATCAACAATGTTACGAGTAGGAGTCCGACGCGCGAATTGTTTGCATTTTCTATACTCGCTTATTACCATCGCTATCACGAAGCTATGACGTTTAACCATGTTAATATATAATATCGATGTATACACAAATTTCTATTCAGCAAGATGCTTAACAATGCATCTAACTTATGTGTGCGTACAAAAGTAATAACACAATCATTTTGTAATAATCCGCGATATATTACTGATTCACTGATACTGGATCTGATTTCAGTTCTGTGTAATTCAAACAATTATCTACTAATTTTTGCCTATCCGCCTATTTTGTATCTCTCTATAAACATCCTCAGTATAGTTCTAATAATGACTACAAAAATCTTATCTTTATCTTGAATATTTAAATGTTTATCTTTTATATAAATAGAATCCGAATTTTGGGAACGGTTCCAACGATTTTCATAAAACTTAGTATCCAGGGGTTTCGGGGGCGAAAAATCTATCTAGCTAGGTTTCATTTAAAAAAATGTATCTGTCATCCCTGTTTTCAAGCATTGAAAAACTGCTATAATATTATTTGAAAAGATTTGTTATTTGTAAAGTTATAATAGTTCAGTGGGGTAATTGGGCGGTTCAAAAAATTGTAGTACCCGAAAACGAAGTTGCGGGTAAAAGCTAGTTATCTATATTGTATAATTTTTTTTATTTGATTATTCCTTCTGTGTTCGAGTGCATATATAAATCTATGTATAGTTTTTCGTTATTTTTCTTTCTCTTTCTTTCTATATTACCCGTATTTTACTTCTTGTCTTTTTCTCCTGTAATTCAAACCTTGACTGCAAGAGATCCCTTTTAGGGATAAGTCCGCCTTTATACATGTACTATTTTGGCTTTTCTAACAGTATGTATGTACAATAAAATAATAAATAAATAATAATCTTACTTACATAAATATTGATCCAGATTTAATTTCCAGATTTTTATTTAACGCGACATTAAATTCATTTTATTGTATATGTAATTTACAAAATAACCTTCACGATTCACGTCGGCTGTTTTTGTGAACAATTGTCAATCAATTCCTTAACTCAAGGTTAGTGTTAAACAATTAAACGTTAGAAATGCATTACATCCTCAAAAAAGTCCGAAAATAATAACAGAATATCTGTTAAAGTAGTTAATTTATAGTACCTTTCTCCTTAGGAGCCTTTCTCGGTATTTTTTATTATTATATAAATTAATAAAATATAAAAAATTGCATTAAAAAAAGAAAAAAGTGCTGGATACCTGGGACTAGATCCCGGGTATTTCAATTTCTCTAGGGCGTAGTTATTTTCAGTTTTAGTCAGAAAACGTGTTTTTTAGTATTTTTAACTATACTAATGCTGAATCCTAACCTTAAGTAGCTGTTTAATATATCTTCCTTATTTATAATTCAAATTCGAAATATTTCTAAAAATAAACTTGTTAACAAGTGCTTTTGAATCGTCAATTCTACTTCTGGTTCGGCTGTTCCCACCGAGAAGATACATTTATTAAGTTTAAAAAAAATATTCTTAAGCTCCAGAAATTGGAGCCGTAGTGTTATATTTATTTTAGTATATTTTAGTTAAGTGTTGTCCTTACACATAATTATGTGCATGCTGTGGCACCTAAAGGCAGTGCATTTAATGCTTTTTGTGGCGTATTTAGTTTATTCTAATGTTTTAATGTGTTTAACTGCCACTGGTTGTTCCGAATGAATAAAATAAAAAAATAAAAAAATTAAATAAAATACTGCTTTTATTATATACTTGCGCTTGTTCATTGCGCTTTCTCTTCCACATTTACTCACACATACATACACACATACACACACACACACACACACACACACACACACTCTCACACACATATTCATTCACAGTCTCTTACACTCGCGACAAATTGTATGAATATTTAACTATAGTTTATTTTATTTGTATTTTGTAGTTTCTTTTGTCTGGAACTTTGTAATTAAATATCGGAGGCGGGCGTTGATATCTGCAACGCAGTTTTAACTTTTGCAGTATCATCGCTACCATAGTACAAGTACAATCTCTAAATGTTCCATAAATAAATAAATTTCAATTTCAATTTCACTTTGTTGATCGGGCCTTGCTCGGTAATTTTTTACAAAATAAAAAAACTTCAACAAAAATGAAAAAAAAATTGGGTATATGGGGCTCGATCCATCATTTCTAGAGACCACCCGTTCCCCGAAAAAATATATGCTGACTTGACAATTTTCGACAAAAATAGTGTTTTATATATTGAATGTAAATTTTTGTATTTTTTAATGCCCAAAAACTGGGATTAAACGATTTGTTTTAATAAAACCTAGCTAGATCGTTTACCCAAAAAACCTCCTGCATGCTGCATTTCAGGAAAATAGTTGAAGCCGATTCCGAGATTTCGAAAATATAAATATATACATACAAGATTTACTTATTTAAATATTAAAGATACTTTAATTACATACATCGCCAATCGCCTTATGTTTGGTATCAGATATTTACAAAATTAAGTATGGCGTATTAACTTCCGTGCAGCTAAAGAAACCTTAAAGATAAAGGCATGGTTCATACATTTTCCGGCATGTAAAAATAAATATTTTACTTTTATTATACATTGTTTACATAGAATAATAAAATTATTAAGCAAAGTGCTATAAAAGGCTTTTCTGCCTTATTGGGTAGCTTCATTAGTAACCCTGACTCGTATACAATGATTAACAATGCAGATAAACACAGCATCCTTGTCAAATAAGATGAATCGGATGTATATTTACAATAACTTTTTACTTATTAGCGTCCGGCACTATCGACTTAGGCAAACGCCGTGTGGTATCCCGCGGAATAGAAAAGTACCACCCTTATTTCTTACCGAGGTGTCGTAAAAGGCGACTAAGGTAAGTCGACCCGTCGTGTGGTGTCCGGATAAGTAGAATAGACCACACTCTTTCTTACCGAGGTGTCGTAAAATACGACTATGGTAAATCGACACGCCGTGTGGTGTCCGGTTAAGTAGAATAGACGACCCTCTTTCTTACCAAGGTGTCGTAAAATACGAATATGGTAAGTTGATGTCAGGCAGGCGGCCGGTCGTAAAATACGTAGTCAAATCATGTGACAACATGT
Organism: Morpho achilles; assembly: GCA_947086495.1. NCBI lineage: Eukaryota > Metazoa > Arthropoda > Insecta > Lepidoptera > Nymphalidae > Morpho > Morpho achilles. The sequence continues at coordinate 15,637,645 of CAMTZB010000021.1, read as the reverse complement.
TTATGACATGTTGTGCCGACCCCACTTAGAGTGGGATAAGGGCAGGAAGATGATGACTGTCGACTTAGGCAAAAATTATAAATTATCTTTTACTAGCTTTTACACGCGACTTCGTTCGCGTGGCCTGTTGTGGTGTAATAGGTCGGTAATAATAAATAAATGAATATATGATACATTACACACACGGTCGTCCGTCCGCAACATAAGTAACTTAATACTTGTGTTATGATAGACAGACAACTGGTGAATATATATACTTATATATGTTATTACATAATAGGTAGATAATAGATGGCGCTTTACAATGTCATCCTATTCCTGTAGAATTAACAGGATTTATATAGCCTTTATGTTATTCCGGTGTATAAGGAATAATTGTGCCAAATTTCATCGATATAGGTTCAGCGGATTCGCCGTGAAAGAGTAACAAACATACATCCATACTCACAAACTTTCACATTTATAATATTAGTAGGATAGGATTATGTACTCGTACGCTGTGATAGCCCAGCGGTGACATCGTGGGACTGTTTGGAGGAGGTCACGAGTTCACGAGTGCCCGGTCAGGCACTAGTGAATTTTTGTCTTAAAACCTTGTGTCTCTAATTGATAATTGCGATTTATCACAAGCTTTTTGGCGAAGGAAACGATCGTGAGCCAATCTGCATATCTGTAGAGGATTCTTGGGATATGAGTGATATACCAATCCGCATTGGAGCAGCGTGGTAGGTCTTAGCTCCAATCCTTCTCTCCAAAAACGGAGAGAAGTAGCCTATGCCCAGTCAACTTACCTTAGTCGCTTTTTAGGACACCTTAGTAAGAAACGAGGATGGTCTATTCTACTCAGGCGGATATCACACCGCGGGTCAACCTAAATTAGTCGCCTTTACGACATCTTAGTAAAAAATGAGGGTGGTCTATTCTACACAGCCGGAGACCACACGGCGAGTCAAACTACCTAAGTTGCCTTTTACGACATCTTAGTAAAAAATGAGGGTGATCTATTCTACTCATCCTATTACGACACGGTGGTCAACTAATGCACTATAGGGGTGGACGTATCCTATCGCGGAAGCCCCCGACTTTGACCGGGATTCACAGAAGTGTGTTGATTAAAGAACCACTTGTTATCCACCTTAAATTGATTAAAAAAACTAATGCATAATATCTTTAACAATATAATTTTGAAGCGCCTGTAAAAAATAATTATCAATATCTCAGATCGAGGATATATGCCATTTCAACTAAAAATATCTTAAGGAGATTTAAAGAATTTGAACAAGTTGTTTCAGCAACTTCGCCCGTGTAGAAATTTGTGTCACATAATCATAAGAGGTAGAGACTGTGGCGGACGTTTTTTGTAGAATTTTTATAGATCTACAACCTTCTAGTACAATATTTAAGTGTATATCTATTGAGCTACGAAAGCTCCTAGCAGCCAAGATTTTTATAACTGCCCGACCTATTGATCACAATTTATCTACCTAACACTTTCTGAAGAATAACGCTACCTTTTAGTAAAAACCGCATACAAATCCGTTCCGTAGATTTTGAGAAAATCGATCACATACTAATATTGCTTTTGAAGACTTTGTTTTATAATATATCATAGTAATAATGATAGATACAATGTTTAGAAAATTCAACTCGCCCAAAACCTTTTATCGAAAACATTGCTATCTTTAACATATAACGAAATAATACATGTTAGGTTATTCTTATTTACATTACGCCTACGAACAAAATAACATGATTGTCAATCCATAAATACATGGTATTGTTTGCTAATAACATATTATAGGTAGACTCAGCTTGCTTTTATGGATAACAAAGTACAATTAACAACAAATTTAGTACTAAAACTATTATTAACATTTAATACTCTTTTTTCTAAGTTTAATACAAGAATTATTATAGATTAGGATACCTATTCTACATTCTATTTTACTTCATCGCAGATACTAGCAAAATAATTTTATTGTTACTTTTAAATATGATACCGTGATAAAAGTAATTTGATGAAACAGTAGTCAGTGCTTATCCACTTTTTCCTTAAAATAAGCTAATTTATCGTGAAAAATATCGATTCTTCTCTCCGCCAGCATTCGTATTTTATAGATCTATAAATATATGCCATTACATTTATTTTTTAACTTACTATTTCTAACTTTTAAAACCTCACTTATTAATAATATAAACCATCTTTAGAATAAAATAAATTTGTTTTATAAGTCATTATACCTATACGTTTTATAAGTTACGCCTCCAAAAGGTCCGAAAATCATTTGTCGGTCTCGGTACACGTTTTTATAACAAAATTCCTCAACATTATCTAGACTTGCCTTTACACAAGTTTAGAAATTATCTCAAAACGATGTTGCTACATAAAGCTTACTATACTATTGAGGATTATTTGAGTGATAGCATATCTTAACTGCAGTCAGCTACGCATCCAGCTGCAACGATTATCTTGTAACTATCAAATTGTAATAATTTTTTAAAAGATTAGCCGCCGAGTTTCTTGCTGATTCTTCTCGGTAGGAGCAAACTTCCGAATCAGTGGTAGCTTCTTTAAAACATTTGACGATTCAAAAGTACTGTAAACAGTCCACTTGAATAAAGAATATTTTGAATTTGAATTTAAGTCATTATACCCGTGTGGTTTCCAGTTGAGTAGAATAGACCACCCTCTTTCTTATCGAGGTGTCGTAAAAACGACTAAGGTAAGTTGACGTCCGGCAGGCGGCAGTTCAAAAAAAAGGCAGCCTTATGGTAAAATTATGTGACATAAAGCAAAATTATGTGACAAATGTTTATAATATGTTGTGCCGACCCCACTTAGAGTGGGATAAAGGCAGGAGGATGATGATGAAGTTATTATATTAATCATATATAAAAGATTATTTTGATTTGATTATCTTAACACAGTTGTCTCTTTCCAGATGCCTCCAAACGCGTCCGATAATCTTCTTCCGCAAGTGATATCTTCGAAAGCAGAGAAAGAGAACCAAAATGTTCATGTCGATATTGAAGAGACCACATCGTGCGAATGTCAAGAAGTCCGGCTCGGTTTAGGTTAGTTATAGAAATTTCTATGACTATGGTACCCTTGTTTTGCTTATGCGGTATGAACTACAGAATCAGTGGTTGCAAATAAAATAAAATAATCATTTTTTTAAATTCAAATAAACTTGTAAGCAAGTGCTTTTGAATCGTCAATTCTATTGCTGGTTCGGAAAGCCCTTCCTACGGAGGAGTTGCTCTTTTCAAAATATATTTCTTTTAGCTAGTTACATTTAATAATTACTATCTTGTAGAGGATAGAAGAGTAGCTTTATCCACGCATTCTTATCTATACTAATATTATAAAGAGGAAAAATTTGTATGTATGTTTGTAATGTTTTCACACAAAAACTACTTTTTTTAATTTTATAATTTTTCATTTTAATTCTTGTTTCTCATTCTTGTTCTCATCAACAATAATTTTAAAATTAGTATTGTTAACTTGTAAAGTAATAAAACTTGTTTCTTTTATGCATGTTTTGGCTACCTTAATAAGCTGCACATCTAACTAACGATATTAATATGTTTATAGTTTAATAATTTGTGTATATGCAGTAGCTACTGGTGGTCCTTAAATAAATAAATACCGAGGGTATTTAGTTAAGATACTGCGAACAAAGTTGTAGTGTGTCTGCGAAAAAACTTCGAAATTGTGTAAATATCTATCTTTTTTTTAGGGGACGCACTGTTCACAAGTTTCGTGGTGGCGCCTCAAGTGGTGAGCGTATGGCGCGGTACATGGGGTATCATGGAACTTCATCCAGACCTGTTCCCGTACCCACAAATATACGTTTTGGGCATCGTGATACACATATGTTTTGCTTTAATCAGGTACTTATATACTTCCTAACAAAGCGCATTGAAATCTATTTACTTATTATAAAACGCCAAAAGCTGTCTGCCTGTATGTGACCGATTTTCTCCAAATCTACTGATTGGATATTGATACGGTTCTTACTAAAAGATAGTGCCATTCTTCTGGAAGATTTATTTTATAGTACTGTTCGCGCTTACTGCGTGCCTTCGATAGCTGCAGTTGGTGAGCATAGGTAGGATAGGCACCGGCAAATTCTCCACCCCGAATAATCAACGAGTACTGACCTTTGACTTAGAGGCTTCTTCTTAAGTTATGGCGTCCACGCCATATATGGCCGGAGTATAACCACAAAAAACTTAATCCACCTATATTCGTGGAATCACAAATAAAATTGTTCTGTAATATAGTTTACACACACAAACACCGAATTATCCGTTATATTTCGTATATATTAATACGATAATCCACCGAACACCGATATTTATTCCAATTCACTGAGAGGCCCGTGCACCGTGTTGCGCGGCCGACTGATCTTCTTTTTTGTGAGTGACATTAACTAGTCACCTACCAACACTTCAGGTACAGCAAGGCCCGTTTACCCTCGGTAGAAAAAATGGCCCGAACAAGTACATTACCGTTTTATGTAAATTGTGTTAAAGAGGTCGCGCGCTTGTAAAAAAAAGTCGCCTGTTGGCAGCTTTAATTGCACGCGCCGTGTAACCCATTACAATTACACTAAACTCTAAAGCAATGTACGAGAGAATTTTAAATCTACAAAAATGCTACAAAAAAGTCTGCAATAGCATATCTCTATCTCTTATAGTTAATAACTTTTATGTTCAAAATTTTAATTTGAGAAAAAAATTTGTGACACTGATTTTCAAGAAGGAAGCCGCGTGGTATCCGGCTGAGTAGAATAGACCACCCTCATTTCTTACCGAGGTGTCGTAAATGGCGAATAAGGTGAGTTAACCCAACGTGTGGTATCTGGTTGAGTAGAATAGACCGATCTCATTTCTTACGGCGGTGTCGTAAGATACGACTAAGGTAAGTTGATGTCAGGCAGGCGACCGGTCGTAAAATTCGTAGTCAAATCATGTGACAATATGTTGTGTCATGCCCACTTAAAGTAGGATAAAGGCAGGAGGATGACGACAATTTTAAATACCTACATACTAAAATACATTCAGACTCGAAGAACCAACAGGTGTTGACTCTCAGCGGGAATCGAAGCCGCGATCCACGGAGCTGAAGGCAAGGTCACTGCTAACTGCGCCAACGGGCCAGTCAAATTTTATAAAATTCATATGATTGTTTTAGATCGCAACTACTTTCACGATCCCAAAACGCATGGGGCGAGGGGCGAGCTGGAAGGTGGCTGCGCGAACGTCTTCTGAGCAGAATCTACACATATATCTTCATTTTATCGTGCATCATGCACTGGAGGGGAGGTTGGGGTCTGTTTGATGCACTTGTTGCCGCCATCTTACCTGATGATGATCCTCACAAGTAAATCTACTTATAAATTTTAACTAAGCTACAACCGCCGTGTGGTATCTCGCAGAAAAGACCGCCCTTTTTCTTACTAAGGTGTCGTAAAAGGAGACTAACTTAAGTTAAGTTATTCATGTAAAAAGTGCTTTTGAATCGTCATCTCTACTGCTGGTTCGGAAAGCTGTTCCTACCGAGAAGAGCCAGCAAGAAATACGGTGGACCTTTTTTTATAAAATAAATTCTTATAACTAGTTAAATTTATAGATTAATTCTTATTTAGAGTAGCTATATCCACACAATCTTATCATTATGTAATAATTTTGGACAATATAGGCTTTCTGTATCAGCCTCCTTTTTATGGTTTTATTTAAACTCCTGTAATAACCAAGCTGGAAAGTGACCACATTTTCATTGAGACAAAGCAGGACAAACGGTATAAGAAGAGAATTACAATTTCAATATATATTTTTTATTCAATTTAAATATATATATTTTTTATATGTGTATGGTAACTAACTGGTGGTAACGAAATTAAATTTAAACAAAATTTAATTTATAATGATTTTTAATTAAATTAAAAAAATATATTATTGTCGTTTGTTTATTTTAAGGTAGAATAAATGTAATTAGACATTTATAAATGTCGCGAGACGCAGAACAGTCACGGTAAAAAACATGGCACTTATATATTATATAAGCTGCTTTTAAACACCCCAATAATGCAATATGTGTTTCTTTCCTTTTCCCGCATTAAAGACAGACGGACATTCTCATTTATAGTATTAGTATGTATATGCGTGTGATACTTTCAGGCCGGTACTGATCATTGCGATCTGCATTCTTCTCTACTTCTGCCTCACCAGTCTCCGTTCGTCCAGAAACCTTTTAGCACCGCCCTACTTCCTCGTCACTGACGGCAAAGAGCCTACTTATATATTCGCCACGAGATTTCAAAAGAAGGTAAGTCAGTTTCTTCATATATTGCACTTTTGTTTTCTTTTCCTCGGTTTGCGATAAATTGATAAAGTTTTCAGTGTACAAAAGTTATGATAAAATTATTTTGCTATAATCCAAATTATATATATAATTCTAAATGTAGAGTGGACAATCCGTTTTTATAACTGGACCCTTTTGCTTTGCGAATTTGTCGTGGAGTCTATGATGCTTCGGTCACGGGGCAAAACGATCTTAGAGATTGTCGTAGTGAGTGTGTGTAGTGCTTGTATGGGGGTGCTGTAGGTGGCGGCGTTTTTTAATACGTGTGGGAACTGGTCTGCATGTACAAGGTATGTAGGAAACAGGCAACCTTCACAATTGTAATGCTAAGTAACATTACATAGATCCTCTTAGCACGCAGATAATAGTAAAATAATTATATTTTTTTAGATGTCAAAGATTGAGTGCCAGAAACCGTTCGTTATTACATACTCCTCTGTGCAGGACTAATTATGGTGCGAACAATTTTATTTCACGAGCTTGTATCAATAACAATAAGAAATATAACCACATTGATATGTTTAGCACTAACTTAGTTCAGTTTAAAAAAATTATCTGAGACAAGTCTAACTAAATTTTCTTTCTTTTCTATATTTTATAATTATTACATTTATTCTTCTATTTTGAGCATTAAACTTTTTGTGTGTATAGTGTAGTATAGTATAGTGTAGTGTGTGTGTGTATATTTTTTATTTTGAAATTCTTATTACCTACTGTCTTATTGTTAGCTTTTATGAATTATTAAATAGTGGAAACTTTATTGGTCAAAGAACTATAGATTTTTACTAGCTATTAAGTTTTATTTATTTTATTTATTTTATTTATTTATTTATGTACCATAAAAAATGTAGGAAAAAAACATAATTGGTAAAAAAAGTGTACAAAGGTCAACTTATCCCTATGATAGAGATCTCTGCCAGCTAACCTACTATGTACTGTTTGTTTCCCTTGAAAATAAAGAAATTAATTAAAACTTCTGTACTATGGAATTCCGCAAAGTGACGCCTGCTTGTATAAATTAATATAGAAGTCTTTTTCTGTTAGACTCCATTATATTGATTTTAGAAGCAGAAGAAATGAGAATGGTCTATTCTACTCAGCCGGATACCACACGGCAATTATAACAAAGCAATTGAGTTCAAATGATAATGGATTTGTTCGCACGGACTTTTCTCATAAAGTATAAATGTTTGTATTAGCAATACTCTAAAATAGTCCGCTCATTGAAATTTTACAATACAATAATTTGTGACAAAATCGCAAATCCTGACAAAGTCGTGGAGTCTATCTACTGACGATGCTTCGGTTACGGGGCGAAACGATTGTTGAGATCGTGGTAGTGAATATGTGCTTGTGTATTGTTGTGTTATCGGTGTCGGGTAGTGCAAGAGTTCTTACAAATTCTGCATGTATTAGAATATGAGAACGAATAGTACACTCTACATTTAGCATTACATATATCTTCTTTTATGGCGGATTATAGCAAAATTATATTCTCATTAGTTTTGTATTATAGAGCTCCGCAAAGTAACGCCTAATTCTATATATTTTTCAATGTTATTCTTGAAAGAGCACAATGATTTAAAACAGAACAAGGTAAAGAGCACGGCCAAAGAGCAGAGGAAGCGGATATGTCCAGTATGATATAATTCAGGAACATTACGCGTATTAGCATGACCGTCAAATTGTTAATGTAGGACGTCTCAAGTTTACGACAAACACTCCTGTTATGTCAATTTGGATCAATGAAGGCACAATTTACCACCCTTAGTAGGGGTAATATGATCGCAATACTGGAACTGTATTAAGCGCTCGTTATAAAATAATAAGATATTTTATTTATTTAATTAAATATATAATAATAAATAAATATATGGGACACTTACACACACGGTCGTCCGTACCCAAAGTAAGTAACTTAATACTTCAAAAGTAATGAGAATATTATTTTGCTATAATCCGAGACAAAATCGCGTAATAAAATAAAATTTATCGCGGATTATAGCAAAATAATATTCTCATTACTTTTGTATTATGGACCTTCGCAACGAACGCCTAATTATATAAATAACTTATACTTATGTTATGGTTGACAGACAATTGGTGAATATATACTTATATATTTTTTAAATACACTCTAAAATACAAATATACATCCAGGCTTAAAGACCAACAAATTCATTTATAAAAAAATGTTAGTCCTCGGCGGAAATCGAACCTGCGACCCGCCAAAGGCAGAGTCACTGCCCACTGCGCCAACGGGCCAGTCAAAGCCCGGTTTTCGGAAACCCGGAAATGGCTCCAACGATTTCCCTGAAATTCAGCATAGAGGGGGTTTTGGGGGAGAAAAATCGATCTAGCTAGGGTTTATTTTTAAAAACAATTCATTATTGCCCTGTATTTGGGCATTAAAAAAAATTTACATTGAATGTAATCATTATATTTGCCCTAAATTGTCGTCTGCGTAGCTTATTCGGGGAACGGATGGTCACGAGAAATGGAAATACCTAGGATCGAGTCCCACCCAACTATTTTTTCTTTTTTTTTTTTTAGTACAGTACCCAGTTACTGTATATATTTATAAGTAGCCTGTCATCCATATCACGAGTATTAAGTAATTTACTTCGGGGATGGACGACATATAACATAATTCAAAAATAAGTTAAAAGTAATAATAAAATTACTTTGCTACAATCCGTGATAAAGTTAAAATATATAATGCTAAATGTAGACTGGTCAATTATTTTAAATCTTTAATATTTAACCGAGTTAATCTTGTGTTATTTTTCTGAATTTCGAATTTCCAACGATTCCAACGATTTTCATGAAATTTAGCATGTAGAGGATTTTGGAGGGGAAAAAATTTATCTTGTTAGGTTTCATTAACAAAAGGTACGGCATTTAACATTTTTACAATTGTAAGGGATCGCAAAGGTTAAATGCGCTGTCAATTTCAAAGTTTTGATAGCTTATTTGGGCAACGGGCGATCTCAAATTCAGAAAACCAAAATCGAATCCAGGTTACCTTTTTTATTAGATTATCTTTTTTTAATACCATTTCTTTATATATATTTTTTTTATATTTGTACACATTGCTGACGTTATTTTCTTAATATAATTAATAAATATAAATATTGCTCAAAGTAAAATAGACTCCCCACAGTTGTTATCTTCTATTAAACTTAACTAAATAAATAAGTGACTAAAAAGCTTACTTCGAGACGGCCCTCTGAAAACCTATTTGTAACGCTTGGCTCCATTAACTATCGTAGAAATTCATTTTTTTATCGTGCATCAGTAACGTTTAAAAAATTGGTAAATCGTCATGAAATAGACTTGTTTACGTCTAAATTACGTTAATATAAAACAACATATGTCTGAAATGTGGTTTGCCTCGATTTCCATACTTCGTTAATTATTACGTAATTTTTTTTTGTTCTATTTCAATTTCTGTTCTTTCTTTGCTCACAAATTGAACTATTAATTAAAAAGTTTATATAGTTATGTAACAGCTTAAGCTGTTCATTTTCCAAATAAATAAATAAAAAATTATATATTTAAAAAAATTGTTAAGCAAAGCTCGCTAAACCAGGTACTTATTAAATTATTTCAAAAATAAGTTAACAAAGCTGACAGTTTTAATGACCTTGATCGGAATTATGATTATTCATAATTCCGTCACAAAAAGTACCGAGTAGATCCATCTTTTGAAAATAAATTTTATCGCGTAAATAAGACAAGGAAGTGCTTCAAATAACTTCATGTCACAATATCCACTTAAATCACATCTATCATTATATTGATTATGTCAAGAAAGAGATATATGACTTTCTCTATTTTAAGCAAAACATCCTTTACCATTATATAACAAAGTAATCCGCCGCGTCCGTATGTCTGTTTGGGAATGGATTTTGATTGAATTTTCATTAACAGACAGAATAATTTATTAATAACGTTTTTGTTTATAATTTTGTACCGTTTTGTATGTTAAACAATAATGTTTTAAGTCTTAAACAAAGTCAAAGCCAAATCATAGTCTGGGAGCTAAACTGGGTTAACTATTTTATTGAAGTGTTTTACATTCAATTTGTACAAATCTCTCTGGCCGCTTGCCTGACGTCAACTTACTATAGTCGCCTTTTGCGACATCTCGGTAAGAAAGAGGGTTGGTCTATTCTACTCAGCCGGATAACACACGGCGTATCAACCTTCCTTTCTCGCATTTAACAGCACCTCGGTAAGAAATGAGGGTGGTCTATTCTAATTAGCCCGATACCACACGGCGAAAAATCAGTACTTAAACATAACAGTTTATATCGGAAGTTATTATATGGGTCGGCTTATACCTATAAAATTTTTGTATTGTTATCTCCAGAGCTTACTTTGCTAATTTGGTGTCATCAAAAAGCATATATTAACATTATAGCATGTTAATAACATAATCTACGTAGAGTTAGACGCACAAACAGTGTTATCAAGACACAATTTGTATATACAAATAAAAGGAGAAAGCCAACGCTTCTGAATCTAGAGGGAGACATCCCAAGCGTACGTCAGAGCGCGGGACGCTATGATAATGCAATTATATTCAAGTTGTAATCTGTAGTCGTACTGAACCCGTGGCTCTGCGCACTCGTCCGACATGCGTGAAAGTACCGCCGGACTCGCAGACACCCTCGCGAATGGCTCGAAGGCGAATACCGTGTTACTAGAGCTCGCCGACGTCCTCTTCGCCAGTATTGTCGTAGCCCCTGCCGTTGTGACCTACTGGAAGTCAACATGGTCCCTAATGGACCTCTACGTCCTACCAGATATGCCCAAAAGCAGTGCGGCAGCGTGCGCCGCGTTCGGCCTATGCTGCGATCTAGTTTTCTGCGTCTTCCAAACTCGATTGACCAAGTACTTGAGGCCTGATAGAGATAAAGTGAGTTACTATCTACTGTCGAGGCTGTACACGTGTATAGCGGGGCCAGCTTGTGTTGGTGCTTGGAGAGGGGTGTGGAACCTTTTGAACGAATGTACGGGAGATAGCGCGAGGACGCTCATGTCGACCACAGTGGCCGCAACGTTGTCGCTCGCTGCTTTGAGAACCTTGAGGAATATATGCGCGGCACCGTTCGCTGTAGCGGTCGACTCGCCGCAAGACTATTTCAACGTTCCTACCATGTTCAGAACGGTTAGTACAAATGATAAAATACTAAGTTCCTGTTTCACAAGTTACTGATAAAATGTCGGATAGTTAACAAATAAACTAAATAACAGATAAATGTCTCTAAAAGAGACTCAAAAAAGTGAAAAATTAAAAAAAATCGCGGCCATTTTGAAATAGGTATTTGCTATCCATGAGATAAACAAAATAACAGTTATATGATCTACCTGTTTACTTATTAGAGACTTTAAGTGACCGAATAAGCCTATAGATAGAAACCTGAGAAACGCAAAATTCCGAGATATGTGTCAAATATGTTCCGACTAAGCTAACTGACAGTTTAGTGGTTACTTGTGAAACAGGCCCTAAGCCAACTTTTATAGCAATAGTAAGGCTAAAAATCGAAACACCTACTAATATTAAAAATGCGGAAGTTTGTGAGTATGGATATATGTTTGTTACTCTTTCATGGTGAATCCGCTTTACTAATATCGATGAAATTTCCCACAATTATTGCTTATACACCGGAATAACATATAGTCTATAGAAATCCTGTTAATTAAACAGGAATAGGATGACTTTGAAAAGCCCCATTTATTATGAACCTACGAGTATCATACGACAATAGTTCACGCGAACGAAGTTGCGGGTTAAAGCTAGTTATGCCATAATCCGCGTTTATTATAATCTATGTAATACTAAGTTTTTTTAAGAAAGTTTCTATATATTACGGTTTTTGTTTACTAGATACATTTAACTGAGCTATTTTAATATATATTTAATGTGTCGTACATATAGTAATAACATATAGGCTATCCTGTTAACTCTGCAGGAATAGGATGACAGAAAAGCCATCTATTATTATCAACACTATCACAGGACAACAGTCCACGCGAACGAAGTCGCGGGTAAAAGCTAGTTTACAATATATTTCAAAGGTGCAAATATCAACAGTCTGGAAATCAGTATTATTTTTTATCTTGTATAAGTTGGCGCACGTTTGCAGTCATTCGCGATCTCAAGTGATGATTTGCATTTTCACAATGAAAACCATATAACATGCCAAACATACGTTTTAAATCAAAAGATTCCTCAAATGAATTTAAGACAGACAGACAAACGTCTGCATGTACAAATAGTATGTTTAATAAGGATAGAGGACGCCAAAAAGCAACTATTTATAGTAGACACTAAATATTGAGATGTAAAAATCCCTCATTAATATTTCTTTATATACATATATTAGTATTGGGGTGACCGAACCTTGCTTGGTAATTGTTTAAAAGATATAATAAAATATTATAAAAAAAAATTAAAAAGAAAGAAGGCGCCGATGATATGTGCGGGTTACCTATCGGCTATAGCAACATTACGTTTGGCAGCTAAAAAAATCCTTTGCTTTCAAGTCTACATTTAAAAATTTGTTGAATGCTCAAAAACAGGGATAAAACGATTTAAAAAAAAAACCTAACTAGATCGATTATACATTGTAAATCTTTATACATACATACAAGTTGTCCAACCACGCGTCGCTGTGGCTTAATTTGGTTTTGAATTGGGTATAACATTCTATAATAAAATTCCGCAATTAATTTTAGCTTTGCCATTACAGCAGTTTAAAAACACTATTAAAGAGAGGCTGATACAAAAAGCCTACTATATTGTTGAGGATTATTTAGACGATAAGAATGCATGGATATGCGTGCTACTGGCCGACCCTGTACAAGATAGTAATGAGTTAATGTAACTAGTTATAAGTATTATGTTGAAAAGAGCAACCGCCGAGTTTCTTGCTGGCTCTTCTCAGTAGGAATAGCTTTCCAAACCAGCAGTGGAGTAGACGTTAAGCACTTGTTTACAGGTTTATTTGAATAAAGAAAATTTTGAGTTTGAGTTTGAATTCCCCTCGAAACAGAACTCAATAGTTAACAAAAATGCTTCAATCACACCAAACTTTACTCTTATTCTGTTTATTCTGATAAATGTCTAAATGTTACATTAAAATCATTCAAGCCCTTTCGGAGTCTACAAAAAACAGACAAAAAAATTATTTTATATATGAAGATTTCTGTTTAGCTCTTAACACTTGTGAAGCAAACAAAATATTTATATATTTTTATCCTTTAATTTAAAACATATTTAAACAGTTATTGATTTTCGTAATCTTTCTTTTGTTTCCATTAATACTTCGTCAAGTGCCAAAGACAACACGGAATAGTCTATAGTCAATATTTGATTTGTCGCTTATCGTTTCCTATCATAAAACGATAACACTGATTTGCTTTAACAAAGCTTTTACTCAATACGGTGTACTTAGGAATAGTTTATTCCTAAACAAATGAAAATTTACAGGCAGAAAGTATTACTGATGTCACTGACATGTGTTAGATTAAATATAGTTAACCGACCATTGCTCGGTAATTTTTTTTTAATTTTTTACTAAAAAAAGAAAATAAACTTCAAAGAAATAAAATAATTATGGGGTTGATGGGGCTCGATCCTAGGTATCTACATTTCGAGACCGCCCGTTCCCCGAATAAGCTACGCTGAGTTGACAATTTAGTACTTAGTAAATTTTAGTATTTTTTAATGTCCTAAAACAGGGATATAACTTTTTTTTAATTATACATAGCTAGATCGGATATTTCTCCCCCAAAACCCCCTACATGCTAAATTTCGGGCAAATCGTTTGACCCGTTTCCGAGATTCCGAAAAAAAGAAAAAAGAAATATATATATATATATATATATATATATATATATATATATATATATATATATATATATTTCTGTATATATATATATATATATATATATATATATATATATATATATATATATATATATATATATATATATTTCTGTGTGTGTATATATATATATATATATATATATATATATATATATATATATATATATATATATATATATATATATATATATATATATATATATATATATATATATATATATATTTCTGTGTGTGTGTATATATATATATATATATATATATATATATATATATACAGAAAAGTAACCTGTAGGTATATTTCACAGTCTCTTCTTCCAGTAAAAATCGCATCAAAATTGACTTGGTTGTTCAGGAGATTGTATTAATAACCTAAACCTTGCTTAAGAATGGCACTATCTTTTACTTAAACGTACAAAATTCAGTTAAGTAATAGTAGATTTTTATAAAATCAATCACATACTAACAGACGCCGCGATATTGTATAAAATTAAATCTTAACGCAAATTATGTAATATGTTTTTAAAAGATTGTAAGGCTGGGCGCATAAAAAAACTGATGGTTTCTTAAAGGGTCGTAAACTGCTGTTAAGTTAAAAATATATAACATAACAAATTGAATCAAAATAATCGTTAAAGTTATCAAATAAGCTATTTCAAGCACTTTTGAATCGTCATATTAATGAAGCTACCTGGTTCGAAATGTTTTTGTCGAGAGAAACCAGGAAAAAACACGGCGGTCAATCTTTTATATATTTTCAATTTTGCATTATTAAACCGCAGTCTTGTATGAAGCTGAAAGGATTTTCAAATCCAAGCACTTTTATCATTCAAATAATCCTCAATTGTGTAATATTCTTTACGTATAAGCATAATTGTTACACTTACTTTAAAGCTTTCTTTTAACTTAACAATCGTTTCGCCCCGCAACCGAAGCATCGTCAGGAGATAGGTTCCACGATATTTATAATCTTTGATAGTGAAATTGTGCAGTGCTTGTGCATTGTGGTAACGGTGATGGAGGTTTGTGAATGTATTTATACGAATTCGTGTAAACACATGTATCAGGTATCAAAACGGATATTCCACTCTGCATTTAGCATTATAAATATTTTCTGTTTACTTTACCGTGGATTATAGCAAAATAATTTTATTATTACTTTTCCAAACTAGGTCAATGCGTGTAAGTCTTATAGGAGGCCAAGCTCTTCGCGTGAGCTTGGCTTAGGCTATATCTATTTGGAGAAACTCAAATCCGTAGATGAATCAAAATTAACGAGTTAGCATTAAAATTCTGGTGAAATTGGAGTTGTAATGATCTTTAGGGTCCTAAGAATATTGGGGGTGATAATTGCATCGGTAGGTACTCCGACAGATCGATAGGTGACCTTAAAAAGGTCTCAGGAAACCGGTAAAAAAATAGCGATCGCATAAAATTATGCAGTATTGAAATAAGGAAAAATAAAAAGGCCACTTTAAAAGCTATGAAATACATTTAATAAAAAAAATCTGTACAGCAAACTAAGTTACTTATCATCCACCTTACCTAACCTACCACTCTAAGTAGGGTCGGAACAACATGTTATCACATGATTTGCCAACGTATTTCACGACCGGCCGCTTGCGTGATGTCAACTTAGTCGTATTAGTACGAGACCTCGTTAAGAAAGAAGGTGGTCTACTCTACTCAACCGCAAACCATACGGTGGGTCAACTTACCTTAGTCGCTTTTTAGGACACCTCGGTAAGGAATGAGGGTGGTTTTCTCCACTCAGCCGGATACCACACGGCGGGTAGAGTTACCTTAGTTGCCTTTTACGACACCATGGTAAGAAATAATGGTGATATATTTTACGCACCCAGATAACACACAGCTTAGAAAACTCTATGTTTCTAATACACTAAATATTGTTTAGATAAATCATCACAAAAAATCGTTCATCTCAAAGATAAAGGGAAATCCCTCGTACTATATCATATTTTTGTTAGTCGTATCACGATGTAGATTAAATTATTATTGAAGTCTTCATTTTAATAACTAGATAAAAAAATATGTTATCGTTAAATAGTTATCGTCTAAAATATTGTTACATTTTTTCAGATTGCTATCGACACGTGTGTTTCTAAGGAAAATTGCTGAAAAATATTACTCAATACGATGTTTTCATAATATTTTATTTTAATTTAAATAAATAAACGTCTATGGGCTTGAACGCCGTGTGGTATCCGGCCGAGTAGAATAGATCACCCTCCTTACCAAGGTGTCGTAAAATATGACTAAGGTAAGTTGGTGTCAGGCAGGCGGCCGGTCGTAAAATACAAAGCCAAATCATGTGACAGCATGTTTAAAACATGCTGTGCCGACCCCACTTAGAGTGTGATAAAGGCAGGAGGACTAAACGTGGGCTAGAAAACAAGTAACTTCAATAAGCTTAATAAATCATCAAAATCATAAAAAAAATTATATAATACAAAGGTGTATATTTCTATTCTAATCTAGAAGTATTTTTTTCTTTACTCAGTTGTACACTTGACTGAGAAAAGTATTGTCGATTTAGCTAAAGAAATATATTCTTAAGGTTCTTAAGGTTATATTCTTAAGGTTTTCTATAAACGATTAAAATGTCTCTAAAGTTAATTTATAAAAAAGCAAAGCGTTAACAACATTGCAACGGGAGGTCTGAAGGTGGAAAGCTATTAATTAAAGATATTCAGAAAATCTTCAATTCCATTATTTTAAAGAAGCGTGGCATAGTAGTATATTGATCCTTTTCTTAAAATCTGAGGTTTTAATTAAGTGTAAGGATGCTTATACGTAGATCATCTTAAACAATTGAAGAATATAAAAATATAATTAGATTTTCTAATTATATTTTTATAATACAGCCTTCCAGCTTCGTACAAAACTATAGCTTGATTATGTAAATTAAAATTGCTTAAGACATCGACCATTAAGTTTTTGGCTAGTTCTTTTCAGTAAGAATGACTTTTGAGTGGTAGTTGTAATCCTCAGCGATTCAAAAGTCCTCGAAAAAGCTTATTTGAACAAGGATTATTTAGATTTGATTGTATTTGAATTATTTTATTTTAACATGAAATTAATACTTTCATTCCTATCAAATTAAAACACAATTCCGCAAGAAGAGTTATTAATAGAAATTACGTTAATTAAATGCAAAGATAGTATAATTTTATTCATATTGTTGAATTAATAGATTAGTTCAGATTAAATCTATGCGGCAGTAGAAGTGCACTCGCTTGTATAACGAGGAAACTTATTACATTTTCAAAGTGATTGATTAAAGGAGTCTATTGGATTTCAGTGAAAAATTTTAAAAGTGTAAAAAGGTAAAAAGTGTTAAAGGTGAAAAGTGTAAAGAGGTGAAAAGTGTAAAAGGTGAAAAGTGTAAAAAGGTGAAAAAGTGTATCAGTTTATGTTTTAAGACATCTTTAAGAGAGATCCAAGAGCTAAGACCAATGTCAATATAGTTGGATAAATTGTGACAAATAATGGCCAGATATTTTGACTTAACAGCCGTATTATAATATTATCTTCTTATTTAAATATATATTCTTTCGTAGTTTCGTCTTAAAATTCATAGAATAAACAAGTAATGTAATTTTGATCATTTAAAAATGAGTACCTGGTTGACCGAGCCTTGCTCGGTAATTTTTTACAAAATAAAAAAAGAAACAAAAAAAAAGAAAAAAATAATTAGGTAGTTGGGATCGATCCTAGGTATTTTCATTTCTTGAGACTGCTTGTTCCCCGAATAAGCTAAGCTTTTTTATACAGGAAAAACCCTTTATGGGTACCGCCGGACAGACGACGGTTATATCGGACTCGCACCAACTAAAACAACCTGTATGCTCCACCACGCTGCTGGTGACGGGGACAGGGTACCTGTGAGACATTGCCCCCATCCCCGCCAGCAGCAACTCTGTACCCCAGGGGCGCCACCTTTGGGTCGGGACCTCTCTAATAGTGGCCCCTCCCTCCGCTGGACGATACATCGGGAGCACCAGATGCATCGACCGCCTCGGAAACCTTATAAGATGAGCATCCGATAAACCCCGTTCGGAACGCCCAGAAGGTCCCCGTTAGGACGTCACGCGATGGCCTCTAGTGAGTCGCCTGCGTCCGGCTCGCCTGCGGCGGATCGGGTCCAAGGAGTCGACTTCCCGGATCTGCTCCGCCACCTCCTTCCGCGAGACAAAGTCCTCGCAGAAGGAGGTCATCGCTGCCCATGATCGCTCCCGGTCCACCATGGCACGAACTACGGTGGGCAAGGAGAGATCGTGCCCCACCTGTGCAACGAGTTCCACCCGCTAAACCGCCCAAGCTGGACAGTCGGCGAGCGTGTGCAGCGCCGTGTCAAAGTCGGCGCCGCACTCGTGGCACTCGCCAGTCGCTTCGCGCTGGGCCACCTTCCACAGATACCACCAGAAAACAACCGTGTCCGGAAAGCACATGTGTCAGATGGAAGGTGTACAAATATTATGTAGCACTGCAATTGATATAATTAGTAGTTCAATTATTTCGGTAGTAAATTAATAAAGAAATTAATTACAAACTCTATCTAATGCATGGTGCATTAGACACAAAAACGCACACATATAATATACAGCCGTATCTTTATGGTCAGAGTCTATGGTCTAATCACAGAGTTTTTATACTAGAGTATGGAAGCCTGTCTAAAATGTGCTATATAACAAGAAAGAGAAATAAAAAGAAAATAAATAGAAGATAAATGTTTCTCTTTTTTATGTGTGATTAAACAAAGATGAAGTACACAACCTCCTTCCTCTCATTATTTATTGTGTCACTATACTTACAGGCCCGCCTATGATTCCCCTACTCTATTAATAATAAGTCTATGGGTCAATTGAGATTAATATTGTTTGTCTATGATATCACTAGATGTCAAACATACTTATAATTATTAATGAAGGTATTATTTAGTTCAGTCATTATAAATTTTGGTCGTATTTTGACCACTTGGCCACTTCGACAGATGGTCAATAGATAAAACCGAATATTTCGTATATTTTTTTAATTTCGTTTTTGTAAATTTGAATATCGAATCAGATACACGCGGTTGCAACTAGACTATACCACCCTCGATAAAAACAATATTTTTGGTATTGCCATATCATTATTATTGATGGTGACGATGATAGGGCATTATGAATAATGCATATCACAGTATCACGTTGTAGATTAAAATTCAAATTTCAAGTGTTTTTATTTTTTCGATAAAAATATTCATTATCGTCTTGATTTTTTTTCTTACTTCTTTGATAAATGTTATTTTGAGACGAAATTGCGCGAAATATTTCTTTCCAACGTGCCGTTGTCGTGAACCACTTATATTTTAATTATCAGCTACATTTTATCTCGAATTTTCGGACGTCATAAATCGTTTTCAATTTTTAGGGTTCCTTTGGGACGTTGGGTTTCAGACACTAATAATACCGCATAACAATTTTAAAAGTTACAAAAGCTTTTTGAAAATTCGGCTTTTTGAGATTCTTAGATAAACTTACTACTAATTAATATCAAACTCAGAGATAACTAAGCGTGTATACTTTATTGATTAATGATTTAAAAAAACTTGTCAATATTATTTCAAACTCAATTCATTCAACCTTATTTCAAAATAGGACTATATTTTTGAAGTTAAACTATCGTGAGTATTTATAATTAATGTTTAGACACCGGCTACAATCCCGTCTTATTTTATCGGCTTAGCCCCTCTAGTTTCAAGCCTCTACGGGGTATTTATTCTTGAACTCTTTATGCGTCATTATCGTAATGGAGACTGCTACTGTAAAACTAGTCGGGCTCACTCAATAAAATAAAACGTTATTATAAAAGAGACGTACTTTAACCATTAACGCCTTATACATTAACGATAACAGGACTATAATTAAATAATTAACTATTTCTATTTATTTCGACTGTATCGAAAACATAATATAACATTTAACGTATAACCTGATATATCATTGTAGAACTCTTATTAGTAAAGTTCTTAATGAGTTCCATATAAAATATTCACATCCAAAATGTTTCCTTTACGACTAAGAATAGTCATAGTCATACCACCAGACCTCCACTATACATTTAAAGCTATATTTCGTACGGCATTAGAGAAAAAAACCCTTACATTATCTCTCTTATATAATAAATAATATCGTCTATACTCTCAGTTCGCATATATTTCAGTAATCTGTTTCTCTCAGCAAAGCTTCTGGAGCTGTTGAAACTACTAACATTAATGAGGCTATTGACAATTTAAAAAACGATACAACAAACTGTTTTAGCAATTGTTACAACTTCGATTATTGATCTGAGAGAAAAAAATACAATCTCAAATTAAAATTAAATCTATAATTTAAGCAACAATATACTTCAGATTTTGTAAAAATAAGACTTATATGTAAAAGTGTAAACGGTTAAAATGTCAAGATAAATAACTGTTTAAAGAATAAAGTTGCAAAGTAAAAGTCGTTGAATTTCCATAAATATTTAATTCTTGAAATAAGGTAATTAATTTGATCATTACCTATATTAATACCGTTTATATATATTTTTTATAACTTTAGACCGGAAACAACTTTGTCCAATCAAAACTTCATATATTTATATATATATATATATATATATATATATATATATATATATATATATATGTATGTATGTATATATATATATATATATATATATATATATATATATATATATATATATATATATATATATCTATCTATCTATCTATCTATATATATATGTGTATATGTATATATATATATATTTTTTTTTTAATACTAGTAATAACAATATCACACAATAAAAAGTGTTCTAGGAGTATAAAAGAGTAAATAAATAACTATGTAATATTAATATTTAAACAAACCATAAAAATTCTACGGAATTTCCGATAAAGTAGTACAGCATCGAGCTTAGACAAGGGTGTAGAATATAAAATCGACGCATCAATGTACTGAAGCATATTGCATCCATAATTCGGCGCGAAAATTATTATCGGGGATCCCCTTACCTCAATCGAATTTTCACCAAATCATTTTATCTTTACAACAGTATAAAGTGAATTCGGTCAGCGATCAGTCTCATTGACACACATATATTTCGCCAATAAAATTAGAATATTGTGAAGGTGAACATACGTACGTGTTTCTCAAAAATTACTTACTCTTGGATTAATAATTATATGGCGCAAATTTACCATTTCGTTCAAGAGTTCAAAAAGTTGAAAACGAAATTTTCTGTATTCTGCGACAAACAGATTCCCTGACCAGGATATTTGGAAAGCTAATGAATTAGTAATATTTGGAAATATCGCAGAAGTGGAATTATTTGGAAAATAATTACATACAAACGTGCATTTCTAACCTGAGACTTGACTCTTAGATATGCGAGGAAGCACTTTATTGATTGTGGAATCGTTGGTCGGAGCGAGGTGCGAAGCTCTTTTAGAGGTTTTTGATGTTTTGTTCACCGCGTTCATAGCGGGACCTCTAATTATAATATATTGGAAAGCAACGTGGGCGTTAATGGATTTCTATATTTATCCAGATGATCTCTTGCTCAGTGGAATCTGGACCTCTGCATTTGGAATCATCTTTGGATTGATCCTCTGTTGTACTCAAGAAATAATCAAAGGGAAATTACACCCCGATATTGGGACAACTAAACATTTCATCTTAACAAGGTCGTATACTATTTTCGCCGCTGTAGTGAACGTCGCAGCCTGTAAAGGTGTGTGGAACCTTATTGAATGCGTTATAGAAGACACGAATTTAATAGTTTGGTTCACGGCTGCGTCGACGCTAGCTATAATTGCGTTAAGAATTTTGAGAAATTTGGATTCGGCGCCATTTTGCATAACAGTTGATACAGCTGAAGATTATTTTGAGGCGCCAACATTTTATAAAACGGTATGTATATAATTATCAAATACATATTAAAAAATATATTGAAATATCCGATAATATTAAGAAGTGTTTAGTTATTTCTGTTACATATTTCAATGCTAGCGTATTGCAAATTCTCAAGAAAAAAGAAAATAATTTATTTCATTACTAACTTTTACACAATTACAAAATTTTGGTATTCTTATTTAAAACAGCTTGTTTAGAGCACAAAAAAAAAATATTAAATTTATAAATTAATAAATACTTAAACTTAAATAACTTAAATACATCCACAAAGAACCAATTGTCTTTAGAAAATGTTGGCACTCAGCGGGAATCGAAACCGCGGTCTTGGGCGTGGAAGACTGCCACCTGCGCCAACGGGCAAACTATTTGTTTTTTTTTAATTCAGATATAATAAGCAATCGGCTATTTGTACTGAATCGGGCGCTTTATCGCAAAATTATCTGCTGAATATATTAACTTCACCTTAATTTTAAAATGTATGTTAATAATATCAAATTAAATGACTTAACAAATGTTCTAGAAAACAATAACCATATTACCTACTTCCCCAATAATGCAGCCATGCACGTCGCAGAACCAATATCTATCTACTTATCTATCTTTAATGTTTTAAATGAGTTAATCTTGTATGTATATATATAAAACGGAAACGGCTAAAAGATTTTCCCGAAATTCAGCATGCAGGAGGTTTTGGGCGTGAAAAATCGATCTAGTTAGGTTTTATTAAAAAAAAGTTTTGTCCCTGTTTTAAGGCATTAAAAAAATATTAAAATTTACATTGAATATATAAAACACTATTTTTCCATTAAATGTCAAGTCATCGTAGCTTATTTGGGGAACAGGTGGTCTCTAGAAATAAGAACTTAGGATCGACCCACCTACCCAATAATTTTTTTGAAGTTTTTTTTTATTTTGTATTGAGTTTGTGGTGGTGAATGTGTGCATTGTGTATTGTTGTGTTATTGGTGGCAGGTAGTGGCACGCTACATTAAGCATTACAAATGTTTCTTTTTTCGCATATTATAGCAAAATAATAATTTCATAAGTTTTGGATAATTTTGCTATTATCAAAATCAGACAAATAAAAATTCTAAGTATAAAAAAATCGCAAAGATGTTTTGTTATTTCGTCTTGGAATCTTCCGATGATGCTTCTGTCACCGATTGTGGTAATCCCCAAAATTGTCTAGAGATATGCAGGTTTCCTCACGATATTTTGCTTTAAAAACGTGTGATGAATTGTTTATTAGACACAAGTTTGAAAGCAAAAGAATGGTTTTAATACTTGGTATCTTTTATTATTTAAAAAAAAAATCTTGAATGTATATATAAATATATATATTTTTTTTTAATATCGTAAACGGTTCCAACTATTTTCCTAAAATTCAGCATGCAGGAGGTTTTGGGCGAGAAAAAACAATCTCGCTAGGTTTTATTTAACAAAAAATCGTTTTATCCCTGTTTTTCGGCATATAAAATACTAACATTTAAATTAATTATAAAACACTATTTTTGCCGCAAATTGTCAAGTCAGCGTGGCTTATTCGGGGAACCGGCGGTCTCGAGAAATGAAAATACCGAGGATCGAGCATCGCTTACCCAATTATTTTTGGGTTTCTTTTTTTATTTTGTAAAAAATTAACGAGCAAAGCTCGGTCACCTAAATATTACAAGATAAGAAATACGACTAATATAACCAGCTTTACTCATATAGAAACGGTTGGTAACTTGATTTTTACATATTATTTTTAAAGCTCATACATTGTAAGCTAAGCTTTTTCCCTTAGTTTTATTTCGTAGCAATATCGTAGCATAAAGAGCAAAGTGGTATTAGTAAAGCGCGCTACGAAATGAATTTCATTCAAATGAGAGTAAAGAAGTAAAAATTTTAATGTAATAATGAAATTATTTTACTATAATCGGCGATTAAGTAAATAGCACCTGATTGACCGAGGCTTGTTCGGTAATTTTTAAAATGATGTAATAAAATTAAAATTAAAGAAAAAAAATTGAAAAGAAAAATCACAAAATAATAGGGCAGGTATGACCTAGGTATTTTCATCTCTCTAAACCACCCGTTTCCCAAATGAACTACCACGACTTTACGTTTTGACAGTGAAAAATTGTAATTGTATTCAACGTAAAAATTTTAGAGCCCGAAATCAGGGATAAAACGACATTTTTTTAAAATAAAACTTATCTAGATCGAATTTTCTCCCCCAAAACCATGCTGAATTTCAGGAAAATCGTTGGAGCCGTTTCCGAGATTCAGAAAATATATATATATACAAGATTAACTCATTTAAATATTAAAGATAAAATATATATAATGATAAATGTAGAGTGGACTTTCCGTTTTCGTAATTGATACATGCAGGATTCGTAAAAACATGCATAAACCGGCACCATCGCCAATACACAAGCACTACACACGCAATCGAAGCATCATCAGGAGATAGACATCACTCAAGCAAGCACAGTTATATAATAATTCATTAAACCTCACATTTATTTTGCACTTCAACACCTGTAACGAGCTTGAACTATAGAAATGTATTTGATCGTTAATGATTTAGCCATTGTTATTTTTAATGATCTCAAGTTGCTCTAAAATGTTAAGTCGGGGCTATTTTAACAGGTGTGCAGAATTTTGAAACAATGGTATTTGGGTACTTTATGACCGTTCTAACAAAAGTGTAGCGAAATTTGAATTTTGTGGTTTACTATTCTGTTAATTCATCTAAAACTAAAACTATTCTATTTATATTCCTGAAAGTGGCCATATGTTACATAAAACGGGTTTCAAAATTATAATGTATTATGTATCTCCACAAAGTAACGCCTGATTCTAAAATTATGTACGATATTTATTAAACATGAAGTATTTAATCATTATTTGGATTTATCACTTTGATCAAAGATCTAAGATATAATAGATGTCCGGGTAGATATGTATATCTTTAGTTTCATAAAGTGCATCCAATGAGTATTTATATATATAAATAATACGACGGTAATATAAAGAAATACATATATTAGATGTAAATTGAAATAAATTGACTCTTGTGTACAAAAGTAATAATAAAATCATTTTGCTATAATCCGCGAAGAAGTAAAATATAAAATATATATAATGCTAAATGTAAGTAGTAGGGAATAGCCGGTTCTAACTCACTCCCAGCACCTTGAAATAGGCTAACTTAGCGGTTCCTAAAAAAAGCTCGCCAAAGCAGATTCCAATCAGAATAAATTCCAATTGACCGTCAAAGGTCTTTTCGGATTTTCCAATTGGATCCTGGGTTGCAATAGGAATTTCCTAACTTACCCTCGTAACGAATCGGTTTTCTCGTATTTTATTAGATTAACTTATCGGACTCCTTGACCAATTGGATTTTCCATTTGATCCACGACTTTCCTTTCCAACATTAATTAATCAAATTAACTGAATTCTAATTACAGTATGAATGTCTGATATTTAATGACCGATTCTAACTCATTGGCTTGGTTTTATCAAACTTGATTAGGTTTCCAATCTAAGATTTTTCTTAATAAATAACATCAATCGTTTAATTTTGTTTTTATCATTAATTTGATATCAAACTGATAATAATTGAATAGGATGTGTGTCAGATATAAATTCAATATGAAAATATAAATAAAAAAAGTCTCGTACAAATAACTCAAAAGTTTTATTTTTTCGAAGAAACGCTTTGACTTTTTGCTGCTATTTCAAAGAAAGTGTCTCATAAAATAATATTTTAAATTAGACAGGGTCGTAGTAATTTATTATAATAGACCCTAATAAATCAATGGAAATAATGGGCATCGACCATTCGCCCTCTTCCTTATAATATTCTTTTATCCAGCCTAAACGTTGTATTCTGTGGCGACAAGTTTAGACACGATCTCGCAAAAAGCAGATGTAAAAGGATCACATGGCATCATGTATATCATAATTTATTATAATAGACCTTAATAAAT
Organism: Morpho achilles; assembly: GCA_947086495.1. Taxonomy (NCBI): domain Eukaryota; kingdom Metazoa; phylum Arthropoda; class Insecta; order Lepidoptera; family Nymphalidae; genus Morpho; species Morpho achilles. The sequence goes on along the minus strand of CAMTZB010000021.1, from coordinate 15,611,434 downwards.
CAATGGAAATAATGGGCATCGAACATCCGCTCCTTTTTTATAATATCCTTTTATCCAACCTAAACGTTGTATTTTGTGGCGACACGTTCAGACACGATCTCAAAAAGCAGATATAAAAGGATCACATGCATCATGTATATCACAAGATATTTTAATACCACGCGGCTAGTATCCAGGCTGACGTTGTGTTCAAGTGAAGGCAGTAACTAGGCAATTATTAATCATGGAGGTAAGATTACGTACTTATATAGTATAATTGCATGATATATATGAATATTCGTATTAAATTTTAATCCCTGTTGACCAAGTGACAAGAATACGTGTTACAACGATATCTTTGTTACTAGTAAAGTTAAAGTAATAAGACCAAGATTAATATTTTTTATAATTAAAATCTTATGTTTCTAACCTAACCTAACCTATAACGGTCACAAAAATCTATAGATTCATTCTGCAATAAAAATAATATTAATGTATTAGATTTTAATAATAATAAAGGTTCTTACTGTATATGAATAATTTTGATGACACTAGTGATTATATTTACTTATTTCTATTTTTTTTTTTTTCAGATCTCACCGAATCTCGATGAATTCAATGTAAAAAACTATTATTATCCTATTAACTTAAGCGATGACGAAAATGCAAGCAATTCTTGCATATTGAAAAATAAAAAAATCGCAACGAAAAGAGCTGGTAACAATATCGACATATTCTTTGAAAAGCCTAAGAAAAAGAAAAAAACCATTCCGTCTTCATGTGTGGCTCAAGCGTGTGATGGAGGTGTATCATTTATTTCTTCCAATGATAATGACGGAGCGAATGCTTCATACCTCATGAAAATAGAAATTTATGACATGAAGAATCTGAAAGAGGTTTCGCCTGTAGACTATTGGAAACATGCAGACTTGCGATTAAAGTACTACATACAATCCAATACTGATAAACATTATCAGAACACACGAGATATAATATACAACATTACAAAGCAGATCGCCTGCAAGGAAGACTGTAAAAAATATTTCATTGATAGAGACAGTAAGAAACAATAGAACTTTCTCTAACTCATCACAAATCAAACCCATAATATAACTTTACTTACAAAAACCTTTTAAAAAAATACAACCCCCACTGCCGCTCTCGCCTCGCAAACAAATTATAAAGAGATCAGTCATTCGCTACAAGCGTTCATACTAAGCACAACGAAACACAATGGCTGAGCTTGACAACTCTGTATACGACGAAGAAATGGTCGCGATATGTGAAGAAATTGAATTAGAAAATGATATGTGTCGTGTCCTGGATAAGAACGAAGAGAGTGATATTGAAGAAAAATTAGTGTTAATATGTGAGGACGTGGAGGACCAAATTAAAAGGGGTTATTCCAATCCAATAGCTCCATTAAACTTCGAGTACATGGTTGAGTACCAACCAATGTCTCAATCATTATTTGAAGAAGACGAAACGGATGAACTAGTGATCCTGTCACCAAGTCCAAGTTTATATAGCCCTGATTCATTCCATGTGTCTGACTACAGAGATTACGAAGTCCCAATTCCATTCGTGATTCTTCAGGAGAATCTATCGAATACTCTGGAGATAGATTGGGAATCGATGGGAGATTAAATAATAATTGTGTTATAATTTTAAGTCAAATATGTTCTTTTACTTTAATTTTTTGTAATAAATTTCTTTAAAATTATATTAAGTTTTTATTTATTACGCTTTGAATTTAATAGATAATTGAAATAAATAAAAGAACCTCATTTCACATAGTTATTGTTTATTCAAGTTTTAAATAAAGAAATAAACATTTGTTGTACAAGTTTATCGTTTGTTACAGTGTCATTAGAAAAAAAATCAATAAAGTTAGACATTGAAACATGATTATACTTAAAATAAATATAAACTAAACAATAGAGTCCACATTGCGCACTGAAATAATTTTGAAGTATTTTATTATTAGAAATCCACTTTTTACAGTTGGTTTTTAAAAACATTTCATGATATCCTTCTGGTTTACGGCCAAACGAATCAAAATATTCTCCAAATCCGTAAATATCTACATATATAGCAACCCAATGTGATCCCGGTCTTGTATCAGGATCTAAATTTGAAATGAGATATACTGGCTTAGTAAAATACACAGGCATTTGATTCGCCGCAAACACATTGAACTCAATATTTTTATCTATTTGTTTTAAATAATTTTCTATCTCTTTTGTATCCATATCTTTGTAATAGCATGACCTAACAAAGAATGACTTAAACATTAGAAATCTCCACTTATATTTATCTTAACTATTATAATCTAAGCTGACTTCTCGATTTTTATTGACTTCAATTACATTATCAAACTCTGCATACACAATGCAATTAAGTGTTGTAGTTAGAGCTTTATCGAATCGAACTTCAAACCTTACACTACCCCGCTTTATAAGATTCCAATGAGAGTTTGAGTTAGCGGATAGATCTGGAGTTAAATCAAATGCATACAAGCAATAACCATGACTGTACTCTGCCTTGGAAATATCGTTTCCTTCGTTCAGGAAATGAATTCCCGTTCCCGAAAACAAGGTATGATATGCACTTATATATGTATTATCATGAAAAGATGGAACCAACGTTTTCGATGGTATAGATTGACCGTCGACATACAAACCAAATAAGTTGAGACCATAGTTACCAAAATTAAACGGATTCACATTAAGAGCACCATTAAATGCAGCATTACTAACGAACCCAACAATACATCTTTTAGGTATTTGACCTAAAAATACATTGTCGAGCATTTTACCCTGGATTCCTGATGGGATAGTCAAAACCTTAACCTCGGCACGCGTAACTGGATATTTTGCAGGAGTGGTTGCTAATACTTTTTCATGAGCAATTAATACTGAAGGATTGATACGAACTTTACGCATAATGAGACTAGCACTTGAAATATGGACTTTGAATTTTTTATCTACAGATGAACACATTAAATTAAAAGTATCTTTTGAACGAACTAGTTTTAAGCGCATTTCAACACCATTGATTAAAAACTTATCTTGATTGAAAATATCAGCATGTATGTGACCTATCATTTCAATAGTGTGACTTTCCTTTGCCAGTTCTTCTCTTTGAACGTATCCTCGATTTGAAACATCACATGAATCCATGCTCGAAGCAGTGTCTTTGTACCAAAGTCCACAAGTAAGATGGCTTTCCTTAGCAGCTTTTCCATAATTGAGTAACGTTTCAATGTATGCGCGATATCCATAGGTATTATTTGGAGGAGACACTAACTTTTGATTAAAATAAATATCACACTGACTAAAAAGAGAATGCAACCAATTATTAACTGGAGCGACATGAATTCCTGCTAAAAGTTTGCTTGAATCACCATTCTGTATTTTAGCTTTTATATGAAGTAAAGTGTGGGACAAGTCAATGTAATCGTCTCCATTGCCCGGTACTAAAAACTCAATCGGTCCATCGTCAGTCAATGATGAAATGGGATTGTAATGTATCCATTGACCACTCTCAATACTCGTTTGCGTAGATGGTAGAGCAAATAAATCCAACTCTGATTTTACGCATTCACAGGAATGATGATGTAAAAACGCCATTTTTGAATTACGAGAAGTAATTTAAGAAAATATATCTTGAATATTTTGTCGTTTATTTCTTTTAGTACCGTTCCGTTTGGAAGGTTTTTTAGAAGTGATGATCTTCCTTTTTAGCTTTCTTATTTTATATCCGGATCCAGACATTACTGAATCTATTTTTTCATCAGCTTTCCTTTTCAAATTTGAAGTTGCCGTTTTCAAGCGTGATTTGACAGATTCACCCATTGGTTGAACATTTAACATGTCAGATAGAAGACCTACACCTGCATTTAAAGCTTCTTTGCCTACAAATCTCGCACCATTTTTTAAAAGTGGAAGAACCGATCGGAACAAACCCCCCAAAAAGCTCCCTATACCATGACCTCGCTGATGTGGTGCACCTTTGTAAATTACCCCCATACCAGAACCAGCTTGATGAGTATAATAATGTAAATATGGACAAGACATGATTGATATTTTCACTTGACTTTTTTAAAATGTACCTTTATACACGTAGTTCCAAACTGGAATGGTACTCTTTGACCTGTACTTGTTCTTATATCTATTTCTATAACGTCAAATTCCCTGCGCATAACAGGTACATAATGAGGGGACGAAAAGATATTTATTTTAGAAGCGCCATATACATATTTGGTGGGATCCAACGAAACAATTCTCAATAAAGGTGTCATGACATCACCCACTACTTGTGGTTCTACTATATCACAATATATTAAAAGTTGTGAAGGTAGACCCAAGTTTAGATTCGCGGGATATTTTCCGAAGTTATGTTTTATTAAATTAGTAAATGGTGCAAAGCCTAACTGCACACTCAGTCTAGGACTACATACCACAGATGTAACGTCGATTGCCCAACTACTCACTGTAACGAGTTTCGATAATGTATCATATCTAAGCTTAACTTTATCCTTTAATTTTTCATTAAAATCGACAACGAATTGATCCACACTAATATAGTTGGTTGGTGTCATGTATTCCAGATGCGTGAATAACTGCGATTTATCGCCTTTAGACGTGATGTAAATAATATTTTCATTTTCTTCCAGATTAAACATACTACATGGGTAATGAAATTCCACAATAGCGACTTCCCATTCGCCTTCTAATTTCATAGTCTTTGGTAACTTGGTAAAAAAATTTGCTGTAGTGTTTTCAGCAAAGTATGTCATGGAACTGTTACTTAGCAAAGTGAGATAAAAGCTGTCTTCTCTCATATTTTTTCAAGTTCTGATACAGAGATCCAACTATTAAACTTGTTGGGATAACCTCTCCACTTAACAAGAACCTCTTTTCTGTTTCCTGAGTTACGAGAACGCAGTATTTTATCTATTTTATAATGAGTAGTGGGGTTATAAATTACTTTTTGTAATTCATTCTCGTAAAATGTTCCTATAATGGGCTCATGCTGAAGATCTTTGAGTGTATAGACTACTTTAGGCATGTTATTTTTTATAGCTGTGATGATAAAAATTTCATCACTCCAATTAGTTTCATAGCCTTTTTGAAAAATATGCTTATGTCTAGTTATTCTTACGTGATCACCAACTTCAAACTTATTTTTTTGTATAACATCCAATCTATATTTTTTATTCTCATATAAATTATTCCAAACGTTCATGATGTTACTAGAACTAACTTCAAATGGACACATCTTAATGCTTGAATGAAAACTATGGTTATAAGAATAAAGCAAATCATCCAAAATATCAATATAAGTGTATGTATTTTTATGTGTAAAATAACGCCACATTTTAGTTTTTAGAGTTCGTTGAAATCTCTCGACAATACTAGCTTTAATATCTGGGTTATTTGTAGTATAGTAGTTTACATTTTTAGTTTTAAAATATTGTGCAACATCCTTTGATACGAACTCTGTTCCTTTATCCGATTGTATGTGTGTGGGGGTCGCGTTAGCTTCAGTAAATATACTTTCAAACGCTTCCTTTATACTTTCTGAATTTTTCTTTTTTAACGGCCTAGCGAAAGCGTATTTACTAAAAACATCAATAACACAAAGTATATATTTAAAACCATCATTATATTGAGAATAAGTCCGCATATCACTCAAATCAGCTTGCCACAGTTCATTAAAATTTGACAATATGTATCTATTTCGTTGAAATTTTCTATGTACCGGTTTATGTAGTGTATAAGTTTCCTGGGATTGCAACCAGTCCTTTACTTGTTTTTTGTTCATTTTACCTTTTAACGCTCGAGTTAACTTGTCAACACTGCTGTATCCCGCTGGATTCGATACGTCATAATATATATCTTTAATGTCTAGTACGGATTCCATCTTTCCCAAATGTCTTTTCTCTTTCTCAGTTTATATGATGTTTTGATTTTTGGATTACTATCATCACTTGGTGTTAGATGTTGTTGTCCTTTCAGAGAAAGATTATTAATATACTCAAGAGTTTGCGGATTACCAATACAAGTGAGAGGAACCCTTATATCTTTAATAGTTTCTGTAAACTTTTTCCATCCATTAGGTTTCGGGCGCTTTAAAGGCCTAAGAGTATAATTCACGAGATCAACAATGTTGCTGTCGTCTACAACTTCATTATCGATGAACACCAACCCCTCCTCGTTCCAACTAATTTTATCTTTATGATTGAGAATAGTGTCCAATAATAATTCACTTCTTCTCCGATACGTCTTTGGAATGAATTTATTTATGTAAATAGGTGTATACAATGTTTCATTTGATACATCTCGTGCGTCCTTATCATGTACGGAGTTTTCGTTAACTGGTGCGTCCTCGTCTTTAATTGTCTTTTTATGAGGAGTCAAATCTTCTGAATATTTATGCTCACCTTTAACGGTCACGGGTAGTTTTATTGGTTTTCGATTTTCATTAGCGAAATGGAGATATCTTTGTAAGATTTGCATGTACAGTGACCATTTTTCGCGATCGTCCATTTTACTACTTAATATATTTTGCATTTCTTTATCTAATCTAGATAAATTACTTTCAGGCGTTGTGTCTCTTGATTTAAGTCTATCAATAACATCTTGTTCAATGAGAATCATTTTCTTAGTATTATCCATTTTTTTTAATTAAAATAATTGATCATAAAAAATTTTTTAATAATCCGCTCAACACAGCTCCTAGAATGATAGGCAGAAATGCTCCTCCTTTTTGAATGATAATTCTTTTTCTTATTTTATTTTTACCTTTACCTATTAGTTTTCTGAGAATATTTTTATGTTTTCTTAATTTTGATTTCTCGTTTTCTTTTAAAACCACTTTACCATTTAAGGTGTTATAAATGCATTCGCAAATACAATTTATTTCTTCCTCGTTACAAGCTTTTAATAAAGCTGTGCGGTATTTAGGTTTGAGAGTGTGTAACGATTTTAATAAATCCTTATGAGTTGTCACTCGTCCAGGCATTATATCCGACTGATAGCGATTTTTAAAATAACTTAATATTTATATAATATTAGTTGAAAGAAAACAGTTCAATTTAACAATAGACGATCGTTTAACTCTTTCTGTTGGGGTTTTATCTTTGAAAATTTCTTGAATATATTTACAAACCAGATCTATCTCTTTTTTACTAAGCGACTTTAGCAATATTTTACGATATTTTGGTTTGAAAGTTTGTAATGCACACCTTAACGATTTTTCATCTAACGTTGTGCTATCTTCGACCATTATTTATCACTAACTATAATTGGTTGATGTATATTGTATTTAAGTCCCTTCTTTGGTACATAGACAACACATAGATTTTTTATTGGATCGATTTTGGTTTTAAAGCGACAGAGATCATGTGTATTCTGCTTTAAGTCGATCATTAGATAACCATGTGGTTCGACAGTAGCATCTTTATAAGCTTCTTCAACAAATTTACAATTATCTGGAAACACTTGACGTGCTAAGTAACGTATTTGTGTTCGATCTCGAGGATTTTTGAAGTAAATAATATAACTTGTATTGAGAGATATATCTCGTTGTCCTCTACCTTGGTGAAACAAGTTCTGCGTAATATAAAACACACTTAAATTTCTGTGGTGACTACCTTTAGTAAAAATGTCAACAATACGACCATCGGACTCTCTCATAAGATCATCAATTATAACTAATCGTGGCTGTATGCCGTCGAACATACTCATATCTGGTAACCCTTGAACATAAGATACATTTTCTAGGTTGTAGAGTGGCTGCATTTCGTCATAGCACCATAAAATTTGTGCAAAACTTGTATTACATATATCATTACAATATTTTAGAAAATTAGTAACAAAGTTTGATTTACCACAACCACTCGGACCTGCCACGATTGCAGTAAATGGATGAAGAAAGTGATACATTTTTTGAATACGTGTGTTTTTGGAAGAGGTAGGAATCCAATTAAAAAAAACTCAACAAGTTCGTATTTTATATTATAATTACATATTTACATTCTTAGGTACTATTGACGAAATAATAATAATACTTAGCAATTCTTAAACATAAAGTCATTTTAATAGTGTATGTTAGTTTATTCATCACTTTTATATGATTTTATTTTATAATGACCCCAAGCCAGAGTATCAGTACAATTACTAATTAAAAATCGTTTAGTATCAGAATGCGATAAAGAAATTTTGTTAGCCTTTTGAGTAAAAATAACATGCTTTATCGATCTAAATCTGTACATTTCACATATTTGATTATTTTTCTTAAATAAGACGTTTTTGTAATTTCGCATATTAAACTTTTTTGTAGCGGACTTATTAACTCCCTTTGCTTTAGCTATAAATTTATTCTGTACGTTCATCGCATACATTTTTGACCTTAAACCGACAAATTCTGTAAAGATCTTACCGTTATTTTCATCTTTGAAAAAACCAATCTTTTTTTTGTTTATCTGAGGGTAACCAAAAAGATTATCAAAAGGATAGTCAGAGGTATCAAAGTATTTGTTCAAGTCCGGTTTAATATCTTCATAGAAATCATCAGTAAAAATCTGATATATGAAGCTGTCAGTGTCGGTATACATCATTTTACAGCGTGAACCGTATTTATTTTTCATATAATTATAGTGAAAATCGTACATGAGCGTTTTGGATATGTCTAATATGCAAAGTCCTAGATAGATGGGTTTATTATAGAGTATTTTTGTTTTTTTAAGTTGAACGGCCACTAAGTTTTCTGAAAATATAGACAGACTATGAAATTCAGGTCGTGCTACTAGATTTTGAGCACCTTGACATTTACCCCTATTTTCCCAATGAGTACAAAGTTTGACATCCACACGTTTTTCTACATTTTCCATAGTCTTCCCAAATATTGAATTATTCATTAATTTATAAAAATCCTTTTCAAAATCAGATGTTGCAGACATACGTAATTGTGTATTTAAATCTATATAGTTTTGTAACCATGGACTTTGACGAAATTTTAAAATCCTATGAACTTTTTTCAACTTTAATCCCATTTCTATGCACTGTATGAGGTTTCTATAGTGAATAACGTATTTAGTTTTATCATATAAATTTGGAACTAATTTTGTTTCTCTGCTACCACCAATACATATATTTTCTGGGCATAGTGGAAAGTCTGAATGTGATTCATGCAAAGTTTGTGGATATTCTAAATCCACTTCAAGAATATAACCTATTTCTGAGTCAATTGGAACCATAAAATTTGTGTCACAATTTACCCATTGAAATTCACCCGTAGGAAGATATTGAGACATAGCCCAGCCATACAAATTATTCGCGTCTAAGTAAGTAAGGTAAGATGTAGGAGTTGTCTCACTAAAATTGAACATATATTTATTATTAGCATGAGCATAACGGTTACTGCATTGAGAAATACCACCACGTATACCAGACTTTATGAAAGCAATTTTATCAAAATCTGTCAATAGATCTAATGTTATTTTTGTGTGCTTCAACATTGCATCCCAACTTAGGCCAGGTGCAGTGTAATATTGTGCAGGATCTAAATCGTAAGTTTTGATACAAACGTTTCTAAAATTTTCAAAGATATCAGTTAGAAGTAACACGTCAGTTTTCAGGTATAAATCAGAATAATCAGCCATATTGCGACACTTAAAATGATGCCACACATCTTTAGCGTGTTTATAATTTTCATTTGTAACATCGCTATTAGTTAGTATATTGTAAAACTGATCTTGTGTGGGAAGTGAAGTTAACTTTAATGACTCAAATGAGGTCATGTAATCATATGGATAAATGCCTTTGCGTTTTAAAAAATAAAAATCGTCAGGGTGCTGAAAATTTTTACGCAGCTCGATAAAATCCTCATCATTCAAATTATTTGATAAAGATTCCAAGCTGCATGATAAAAATTTAAAAGAGTCAATAAATCTTAACTCAAAATTTTGATTCTCGATTTTTAATATCTTTGAGAAGGAAATGTAACGTTCTTTATTCTGTGGTATAACTTTAATGTCACCTTCAGCAAAATTTAATGCGCGCACTATGAAATGAGCATCATAATTACTAAGATTATGCAAAATAATCGGTATAAATCGAGGGGTTTCTAACTTTTTACAACAAGCTTTATGACTAACACCTGTAAAGATTCCAGTATATTTATCAAAATTTAAGCTACTATCTAATTTCAGAGTGTCTTTGCATATGCAACAAGTAGTTGTTAAAGATATTCTTCTCCTAGCTTCATCTGTAAGCGGATGAGGATCAACTTTGACATAATACTCTTTAGATATATATTTTAAATCTTCATTCAAACTTTCCATAAACACTTTTGCACAATCACTACCTGTATAAGTTATATATTTGGAGAGGCTACCGTTATACGCACATTTGATATAATATCCAAAACTATACACATCATGTTTTTGAAAATTACTGGTATACGATAGAGATGGATTATTATCACACCCTTGTATTGGCTTTAAAAATGCTTCAAAATCTGCGTATATCACAAAAGGTACTCTTAGTTCACGTTCAAATTTGTTAAATGAAATTTTTGCCTTACTGATATCAGGCAAATCTGTTCTAACGTGATTACAATCAAATTGTCTATGAGAAATCAATTTATCATATGTTTGAAAATAAAGCAAGCAGCCATCACAGATATAGACTGCATGTTCATGTGAAGTTAATTGACGACTGACTAGTCTAGAAAGGTTTTTAATATAACAATAATGACCGTTAGAACCATTATCTAAATATAATAAATTTACATGAACTAATTTACGACATTTGGTAAAATGCAGAGGCCCAATTATCTTCGTAGATTTATTATTAGATTTTTCTATTCCAAAAACGTTAATACTAATATTATTTAAGCGTTCAAATTTTATAATATCTTTTAGTCTTACTGGAAAAGCAATACCCTTGAAATTTAGCAAGTTTTGTTTAGATAAATATGAGGAAACTCTGTCTGAATTTCTATTCACAGGATATAAAGCGGATAGAACAGCCCATAGAAAACATTGATAATCATTGTTTTTAACATTAACTACTGCTCGTTTACGTTTGATATCTATCGGTAGGTCTATGTATGAAGATCCTTTTAATGGGTTGAATTTGTTAATGTTTAGATCGACATATCTCATTTTTTTAAGACTCCAACCACTATCTTTCTTTTCAAAATTACTTATTTTGTTTGAAATTTCAGAACTTATATTTGAGTAAATATCATCAAATTCATCACCTAAACAGAACATGTAATTAAAAGTTTGAAAGTCAAAGGAGTTCTCTAAATTTTTCGTTGCCTGAACAAAATCCCCATTTAAAATAAAATTAACTTTAACTGTGGTATTTTCTTTCAAGACTTTTTCCAGTAATGTTTGAACAGTGCTTCGAATTGAACCAAGAAATGATTCAGGAGTTTTAAAGTCGGTATCAGTTGTAGCAGAGTTAGAGAATACTCTGTATGTTACTAATCTCTGACCGAACGCTTTTTCTATTAACTGAACATTATTTAAGTTCGGTATCAACGTGAAAACATTATTTTTATGCCTATTACTTTTAAGATGATTGGTAAAGTACCTTTTGTTAACAAATATTTCACAAGTTGGGCATTTAATGCTATTTAAGTTTGCAGAACTTACAGATGGCTCTGTTTCTGTGTTCGGTGGTGAAGCTGTTGCCTTCCCAGGTGATGTAGACTTTTGTGCGTATAAACGCTTCCTTGAATATTGAGAAGTTCCATGTTCTGTGGCATTTCTTTTGACTGCTTCTCCAACTTGTCTCACTCCTGCTCCAAACTGATCCGTACTGGAATGAAGTAAACCAATAAATATATAAAATTCAAATAATATTCCGTGTTACGTTTTAAGTTGATGTTAATAAATATTCAACTTACATAAACTATTTATTTTTCACACTTTTTGCATAAAGTACAATAAGCTTCCATCGGGAATACTCCATCAATTTCATCATATATATCATCAAATACAGAACACGTTTGAAAATGTCCACTACAAGGAGTAAAATAGGGTTTTATATCAGGATCCTGTAACATCCACCCTGGAAGTCTATCACTGATATACCACAAACGTATGAATTTATGCATCTTATCGATCAAAAACTGTTTTGTAAATGAACTAATATCATCACTGGTTAAGAATTCCATAGTAACTTTTATATATTCACTGCGTACTCGTGACTGAATAAAACGTTCTAGATGTCCGTATATTTATATACAAAATCAACCCCTCCATAAAAGTCAAGTTTAAACAAGATTGATCACTCACATCTCTGCATGGTCCTTTTCAATTTTTTTACATAGGTGCAAAAAGTTGTCTTCAATTTCTTCACATATCGCGACCATTTCTTCGTCGTATACAGAGTTGTCAAGCTCAGCCATTGTGTTTCGTTGTGCTTAGTATGAACGCTTGTAGCGAATGACTGATCTCTTTATAATTTGTTTGCGAGGCGAGAGCGGCAGTGGGGGTTGTATTTTTTTAAAAGGTTTTTGTAAGTAAAGTTATATTATGGGTTTGATTTGTGATGAGTTAGAGAAAGTTCTATTGTTTCTTACTGTCTCTATCAATGAAATATTTTTTACAGTCTTCCTTGCAGGCGATCTGCTTTGTAATGTTGTATATTATATCTCGTGTGTTCTGATAATGTTTATCAGTATTGGATTGTATGTAGTACTTTAATCGCAAGTCTGCATGTTTCCAATAGTCTACAGGCGAAACCTCTTTCAGATTCTTCATGTCATAAATTTCTATTTTCATGAGGTATGAAGCATTCGCTCCGTCATTATCATTGGAAGAAATAAATGATACACCTCCATCACACGCTTGAGCCACACATGAAGACGGAATGGTTTTTTTCTTTTTCTTAGGCTTTTCAAAGAATATGTCGATATTGTTACCAGCTCTTTTCGTTGCGATTTTTTTATTTTTCAATATGCAAGAATTGCTTGCATTTTCGTCATCGCTTAAGTTAATAGGATAATAATAGTTTTTTACATTGAATTCATCGAGATTCGGTGAGATCTGAAAAAAAAAAAAATAGAAATAAGTAAATATAATCACTAGTGTCATCAAAATTATTCATATACAGTAAGAACCTTTATTATTATTAAAATCTAATACATTAATATTATTTTTATTGCAGAATGAATCTATAGATTTTTGTGACCGTTATAGGTTAGGCTAGGTTAGAAACATAAGATTTTAATTATAAAAAATATTAATCTTGGTCTTATTACTTTAACTTTACTAGTAACAAAGATATCGTTGTAACACGTATTCTTGTCACTTGGTCAACAGGGATTAAAATTTAATACGAATATTCATATATATCATGCAATTATACTATATAAGTACGTAATCTTACCTCCATGATTAATAATTGCCTAGTTACTGCCTTCACTTGAACACAACGTCAGCCTGGATACTAGCCGCGTGGTATTAAAATATCTTGTGATATACATGATGCATGTGATCCTTTTATATCTGCTTTTTGAGATCGTGTCTGAACGTGTCGCCACAAAATACAACGTTTAGGTTGGATAAAAGGATATTATAAAAAAGGAGCGGATGTTCGATGCCCATTATTTCCATTGATTTATTAAGGTCTATTATAATAAATTATGATATACATGATGCCATGTGATCCTTTTACATCTGCTTTTTGCGAGATCGTGTCTAAACTTGTCGCCACAGAATACAACGTTTAGGCTGGATAAAAGAATATTATAAGGAAGAGGGCGAATGGTCGATGCCCATTATTTCCATTGATTTATTAGGGTCTATTATAATAAATTACTACGACCCTGTCTAATTTAAAATATTATTTTATGAGACACTTTCTTTGAAATAGCAGCAAAAAGTCAAAGCGTTTCTTCGAAAAAATAAAACTTTTGAGTTATTTGTACGAGACTTTTTTTATTTATATTTTCATATTGAATTTATATCTGACACACATCCTATTCAATTATTATCAGTTTGATATCAAATTAATGATAAAAACAAAATTAAACGATTGATGTTATTTATTAAGAAAAATCTTAGATTGGAAACCTAATCAAGTTTGATAAAACCAAGCCAATGAGTTAGAATCGGTCATTAAATATCAGACATTCATACTGTAATTAGAATTCAGTTAATTTGATTAATTAATGTTGGAAAGGAAAGTCGTGGATCAAATGGAAAATCCAATTGGTCAAGGAGTCCGATAAGTTAATCTAATAAAATACGAGAAAACCGATTCGTTACGAGGGTAAGTTAGGAAATTCCTATTGCAACCCAGGATCCAATTGGAAAATCCGAAAAGACCTTTGACGGTCAATTGGAATTTATTCTGATTGGAATCTGCTTTGGCGAGCTTTTTTTAGGAACCGCTAAGTTAGCCTATTTCAAGGTGCTGGGAGTGAGTTAGAACCGGCTATTCCCTACTACTAATGTAAGTGGACAATCGGTTATCATACCTGATACATGCAGGATTCGTAAAAACACATGCACAAACCTCCACCACCGCCACCACAATACCTAAGCACTATATACGTTCACTATCACAAACTCAACAATCGTTTCGCCCCGCAACCGAAGCATCATCAGGAGATAGACTCCACGACCAAAATCGCAAAGCTTGCGATTTTGGTCGTGGAGTCTATCTCTGGTATGATAACCGATTGTCCATTTACATTTAGCATTATATATATTTTCTATTTTACTTCATCGCAGACTATAGCAAAATAATTTTATTATTACTTTTCTATTATGGATCTCCGCAAAGTAACGCCTAATTCTGTAAATTATGCCTCTTGTGTATCAAAATGTAAAAAAAGTTCAACAAGTCGACATTGTTTTCACAACAAGTGACAAGTGGATTTTGGATTATTTTGTAATAAAGTATTAATTATATAGTTCATGAAATATTACATTCATCTATACTAATATTATAAAGAGGAAAAATTTGTATGTATGTTTGTAATGTTTTCACACAAAAACTACTGGACCGATTTCAAAAATTCATTCACCGTTGGAAAGCTCCATCTTTATCACGATGACACTCCAAACTGATGTTATCGCTCGTTGAGAGACTGAACTTTATTATTAGACTATATAAGACTCACTGTCAGTTTCAGATCCTCTTTTTCGGTCTTTTCTGGCAACTACTACTTAATTCAGCCAAGTTTCAATATTTTTCTGACTATGATGTTTTGCGTCTTGTTTATTTAAGGTCTTAAATATTTAACATCTTGTTCTTGACGACGTGCTAGTAATCTCTTACGACCTTAGCCGAGTAACGAGTTAAATCGGTGCCACACTACTGGCTTCGTTTAACATCTTATAACTAAATTATAGAGATCACTACTTAGTAAAAAATAATGTAAAAAAGAAATATTTATATCGAATATCATAAAAAAAAACCACGGATCACACGAGACTAGACGGGTAATAATTTACCCGGGACGTTTTAATATATAGAATTGGGCGCTACGAAGTTTCATAATACAATGATCATATTAGTAGATTATGATACTGTTGCATAATAAGGGTTCTTATAATACGAGTGTGTTTTAAAAGGAGGTAGGCAAGTTTTTTAATAGTATCACACGAGTGTTATAATACCAAGTTATGTACAGTGTCATACACTACTTTATCTACTCTCATACTATATTACGTAAAACAATATTAATAAAAACCAAACTTTGATTAAATATTTTAGTAGTTTAAAAGATTGTTTAGATATCAAACATCGATTGCGCATGCGTGTTGCGTCGCCGCGGACTCGTTCATTGAAACCTTTTTTTTTTAAGGTAGAGGTTCAACCTCCTCGGTCCAGCTGGAGGTTGTATATGTGTATCGTTATGATTAAAAAATTTATAAACTTTGTATTATACTATCAGAGTAGATAAAAAAATTAAATTGACTGTGCTTAAGACGGCAGAAGTAAAAACTTTATCAAAGCGATAACCTCGCTTTAATACTTAATACGAAATACAACTATTTTTCGTTTTATTTCTTTTACTTTTTCCAATTTCGTACATCATATCTCGTTACATCTATAAAATATAATATATTTAAAGACTGAAAAACATCTAAAATTAATTATGTAACTAACATATCTCTTGTAATTTATTGACCTTATTATGATAGGTCGCATGAATACTAATTTTATAACTATAGAAAAACTTTTTGGTAGAGTTCATTTTAGACTTGATAATTGTTTCTTTTTTGTGGCTTGAAGTCGGAAGTCTGAGAAGAGAGATAATAGTATTTGGTTATAAGTGTAATATTGTTCTCTAAAATGTAATTTTTTTAAACAGCCCCGATTAGTCAAGTGATAAGCTTCTAATAACTTTAATATTGCTAAATACTCGCTCTAACGCTCAAACTACCAAATCTGAAGGGTTCTTCAGGTATATGCACATTCCGACAGGTGATATTTAATTAAGTGTAGTTCAAGTAAATTTCTTTTTTCTTACAGAGTAGCAGAGAAACCGCACTGTACATTTTGGACTGCGTGTTTTCTGTGACTGTGGTGGGATCCCTTGTGGTGTTCGTGTGGAGAGGCTCCTGGGCACTTCTCGACATCTTCCTCTACCCAGATAACCAGGTCAAATCGTGCTGGACGTCATTGGTGAGTGAATATATTCTTTTATTAGTGATAAGGTTGTCACTTTATAGGAAGTATTCGGGAGGCCTAAAAACAAATGGTGCGATAGTGTGAAGTATAACATGTATATAAATGAGGAAAAAGGAAAAGGGTAAACTAAAAGGATTAGCGCTAGAGTTAACAAATAAGAGAGAATGAAAGTTATGCCGATTCCATTGAAGTGGTTTGCAGACCGAGAGCTAAGCTAAATTAGCTCGAATAAGCTACGCTGACTTGAGAGTTAACGGCAAAAATTCAATTCAATATAAATTTTAGTATATTTTAATGCCCAAAAACAGGGATAAAATGGTTTTTTTTAAATAAAACCTAGCTAGATCGATTTTTATCTCCCAAAATCCCCTACATGCTGATTTTCAGGAAAATCGTTGGAGCCATTTCCGAGATTCCGAATATATATACAAGATTAACTCATTTAAATATTAAAGATAGAGATATTCTTATTCTTTTTTTTTCTTTATTTATAGAGCTTTGTCACCATATGTGACTATGTCGCACTGTTACATAAACTTATAGTTAATTAATTCTAAGATAGGTAATTCTATTATATTAAATTATCTCTTATCTATTATAATAAATTAGTAATTCTAATAAATAATTCTTGGTTGCCACAAATTGTGTAATGCTCATTTCCTACAAGCATTACACAATTTGTAAAAAAAATTTGCACCTCTACTTAGCGTGAAAGCCAAAATAGTTATGAAATCAGGTACAAATAAGGCACAATCAAAATTAATAAGTAAATCCCTTCTGGATACACTCCAACAAGATATGGGAAATATCTTCAATTGTACCACACACGGTGCAATTTTTTGTAGGAGCTTTCCTCATAATATATGCAAATTTGTTTGTTAGAATGTGACCGGCAGGAAGTCATTGCTGTAATAAGATCTCCACGACTAAGGGCACTATTTTCAACGTCTGAGTACAATAGACTAAATCAATACACAAAAGAACGAAAAATATTGTTATTTTTCCACATATGGGTCATACATCGTGATTGAGTCAGTGACCACTTACAACGCAATTGGCTCTTCCTCTCGCGTACCCCGATGTACCGCGCCGCGATTATTACTTCGCAACCGACTCTGAATTTATAAGGTCAATAGTGTTTTCGATATTATCATTAACTTAATAACAATACCATCTTTATGTATTATATTATTTTTATTCATCATCAACCTGTCCTCGTCCACTGTTGGACATAGGTCTCCCCAATAGCCACTGAGCTCAGTCTTCAGCTCTTCGCTTCCAACCGACGCAAGCCACACTTCGGATGTCGTCACTCTACCTAGCTGGAGGGCGTCCTACACTGCGTTTGCCAAGGCGCGGTCTCCACTCCAGAACACGTTTACCCCAGCGGTTATCGGTTCTGCGACAAATGTGACCAGCCCACTGTCACTTGAGCTTGCTAATCCTTTAGGCTATGTCGATTACTTTGGCTCTCTGTCGGATTACTTCGTTTCAAATTCGATCCTTCAGAGACACTCCGAGCCCTTTCCATAGCTCGCTGAGCGACCTTAAATTTGTGGACCAGTCGCATTGTCAGTGTCCACGGCTCGGCTATTTTTATTGTTATCCATTTATTTACTTCTCATTTACAAAAGTAATAATATAATTGTTTTGCTATAATCCGCGATGCAATAGAAAATATATAATGCTTGCACTCTAAATTTAGAGTGGACATATTTTGGCGAAACGAGAAAACAAAATTGGAACTAACTTAACTAAAACCGAGGTACAAAAGTAATAATAAAATTATTTTGGTATGATCCGCGATGAAGTTAATAGAAAATATATATAATGCTAAATGTATTCGACAATCCGTTTTCTTACCTGATACATGCAGGATTCGTAAAAACACATGCACAAACCTCCACCACCGCCACCACGATACACAAACACTACACACGTTAACTATCACAAACTCAACAATTTACGTTGCGGTTCGTTTACGAATCCTGCATGTATCAGGTATGAAAACAGATTGTCCACTCTACATTTAGCATTACATATATTTTCTATTGTACTTCATCGCGGATTATAGCAAAATAATTTTATTATTACTTTTGTATTATGGATCTCCGCAAAGTAACGCCTAATACTATAAGTCTTCTCATTTGGTTAGCCACGTCGCTACAGTTTATTGATATTCATTTGTTAATTATTTACGCCTATTATTACTTTTCTTCTGTTTGTATGCTTGCTGCACCTATTTTCCGTTTGACCCTAAGGTTGACTGGTAGAGAACACTTAATTTATACTTAATTAATAATTCTATCTATATATAGGTAATATAATTATATCTAAAATAATTAAGTCCGCTTTTTGTATTTTTATATCTTGATAGTGCAATAAAGATTTTAAAAAAACAATAACACGCAGTGGCGTACTAACGTTTTGACCCAGTGATGACATCATCATCATCATTTATATTTATTTATTTATTTATTCTTCTGCACTTATCCCACTCTGAGTGGGCTTGGCACAACATGTTAAACATGTTGTAACATAATTTTACGACCGGCCGCCTGCCTGACATCAACTTACCTTAGTCACCTTTTACAACACCTCAGTAAGAAAGAGGGCGGTCTATTCTACTCAGCCGGATACCATATTACGGGTCAACTCACCTTAGTCGCCTTTTACGACACCACAGTAAGAAAGAGGGTGGTCTATTCCATTGAGAAGGATACCACACGGCGAATACAATCCCTTAATAGTATGTGAAAAATAGCTATCACTAAATACGTTTCAGTCTATATTTGGATCACAAAATATAAGTTGTCATACTTAGTTAAGACTTATAAAAAATTCGCTTTATTTACTGACATAACATGGTAATTACAGGTTATGTGTGTTCAATAAAACATAGGTAATATGTTTAAGAGTTTAAGACTGCGCGAGTTTGTTAGTAATAAAGATTAAAAAGCAGAATTTGGTTATATAACCGTAATCATGTATTGTTTACAAAATTACTACCATTGTTGCGTTAGATATCTGTGATATACATAGCATTTTATATTCATAGTACTGATATTTAGTAAGAAGCGAACTAACAAACGAATATTTGAAAATGTTTATACCTAAAATTTCGAAAAAAGTTAATGGATCACCAAAAAAAACTTTCAAGTTTCAACTCGCAAAACATCACGTTCAATATCAAGTCGTGACATTGAAAATTAAACTCTTCGTAGGATGAACCGACAGACAGAAATACGCTCTTATTAGCAACCAAGCATAATCATGCATTTATCCTATTATACAGATCCTGTAAGCGATATAAGACCAAGCTATATTTAGATTAATAAGCAAGCAAGCGAATTCACTATATTGCGTCGACTTGCTTAATATAATCACTGAAACGCAATAACGTGGTAACGCAATATCCAGGGTCTTGTGGGGGGCCACAAGACCCTGGATTGTGTGAAGTAAAGGTGTAGATTTGTGTATAAGATTCTATAATAAAAGTCCGCAATAAATTTTAGCTTTGCCATTACAGCAGTTTAAAAACACTATTAATAAAAAGCTAATATACAAAGCCTACTATACTATTGAGGATTAGATGATAAGAATGCGTGGACGTAGGTACTCTTCGACACTGTACAAGACAGTAATAACTGAATGTAACTAGTAATAACAATTTTATTTTTAAAAGAGCAACCGCCGAATTTCTTGGTGGCTCTTCTCGGTAGGAACAGCTTTCCGAACCAGCAGTAAAGCTGACGATTCAACAGCAATTGTTTACAAGTTTATTTGAATAAAGAATATTTTGAATTTTAATATTACATGAATACGAAAAGACTAGTGCCAGAGCTAAAGAAAGAAAGGAAAATGGAAGAGGTAAACAGTCAGTCAGTCACGGTGCATTAAACTCTGTCGAAACATTGATATAATGGTAGCTCGATATTATCGCGACGTAACCCGTATGTGAAAGTCTGAAAAACCAATATCGATGAAATTTGGCACAATGATTGGTGAACACACACACACCGCGATAACATAACTACCTGACGTCAACTTACCTTAGTCGTAGACACCTCGATAAGAAATGAGGGTGATCTATTCTACTCAGCCAGATACCACATGGCGGTCGACTTAGCTTAGTCGCCTTCTACGACAACTCGATAAAATATAAGATGGTCTATTCTACTCCGTCGGATACCACAAGGCGGGTCGACTTGCCATAGTCTTCTTTTACGACACCTCGGTAAGTAATGAGGGTTGTCTATTCTATTCAGCCGGTTATCACACAGCACTTTTTCCCTTTTCAATATTTTTAATATTATGCAATTCATTATCTTAATGATATTTTGGATCAGAATCACTTCATGATATCATTGCTTTTGCTGATTGCGATTATCTGATTATCTGCCTATCTATCTGTTATATATCTGTCTGCATTAGATAAGAGATGAATGACGTATAAAGAGATTTTAAAATTTCAAAAGTAATAATAAAATTATTTGGCTATAATCCGTGATAAAGTAAAATAGAAAATATATATAACGCTAAATGTATAGTGGACAATCCTTTTAAATACCTGATACATGCAAGATTCGTAAAAACACAATGCACAAACCTCCACCACCGCCACCGCAATACACAAACACTACACACGTTCACTATCACAAACGCATTGGCCTCGCAATCGAAGCATCATCAGGAGATAGACTCCACGATCATATCGCAAAGCTGTGCGATGAATAATGTATATAGATAATAAAATAAGATAATATTAATAAATACAGATAATAAAATAATCAATCAATAGTATTTTACATAATTCTAATATTAATCTTCAATCTGCTAATTGCCCAATAATGACATGCAATTTTCATTTAAATCAATCTTTTTTATATATAAAAATGACAAAAATAATGAGAATATTATTTTTATAATCCGCGATAAAAGAAAATATATGTAATGCTAAATTTAGAGTGTAGTATTCGTTCTTATGCCTGATATATGGAGAAAATCAATTTAAAAATTCATGCACTACCCGCCACCATTAACACAACAATACAAAAACAACACACTCTACATTTAGCATTACATATATTTTCTTTTATCGCGGATTATAGCAAGATAATATTTTCATTATTTTTTTATTATGGACCTCCGCAAAGTAACGCCTAATTCTACAAATTATATAAAAATGTATGATTTGTTTGTATTTCCTTTATAGATTCCGAAATGGCTTGACCGATTTTAACAAAATTTTCAGACAATCTTTAGAATGACCCACCGGATGACCCTGTAAAAATTGGTAATGATTGGAGTATTTTTTTAACTGTAATTAATATATCTTTAAACTAAGCAAGGCGAAGTGGGCTAGACATACTAGTTTGAAAAATTGTTCGTAAAACAAATTCTGAAGTGAAATAAATGAAATCATTATTACTATGTTTTCCGCCCTCAATCCTTACCGAGGTGTTGTAAAATAAACTTAGGTAAGTTAACGTCAGTCAGGCGGCCGGTCGTATAATACGCAGCGACATCATGTGACGACATGTTTATAATATGTTGTGCCGACTCCACTTAGGATAAAGGGGAGGAGAATAATAAGAATTAATTTATTAATTAGAATAATGAGAGAATAACAAGAATTAAGTTACTAATCTATAATATTTAAATGAGTTAATCTTGTATGTATATATATCTATTTTCTGAATCTCGGAAACGGCTCCAACGATTTTCCTGAAATTCAGCATGCAGGCGGTTTTGGGGGAGAAAAATTGATCTAGATAAGTTTTATTATTTATTATTATTTTATATAAAAAAAATGTCGTCTCTAAAATTTTATTGAAATTTACGTTGAATACAATCACAATTTTTCGCTGTCAAACGTAAAGTCATGGTGGTTCAGTTAAGAAACGGGCGATCTAGAGAGGTGAAAATACCTAAGATCGAGCCCCACCTGTTCTATTATTTCTTCATTTTTCTTTTCAATTTTCTTTTAAATTTCATTTTAAAAATTACCGAGCAAGGCTCGGTCACCTGGGTACCTAGAATAATGAGAATTAAGTTATTAATTAGAATAATGAGAATTAAGTTATTAATAAGAATAATGAGAATTAAGTTATTAATTAGAATAATGAGAATTAAGTTATTAATTAGAATAATGATAATTAAGTTATTAATTAGAATAATGAGAATTAAGTTATTAATTAGAATAATGAGAATTAAGTTACAAGTTTAAAAAAACTCCCCAAAATCCTTAAATGGCTTAATGTATTCTTGTTAATTTCAAGTTGATACTAATTCGAAACGTTATTTCTGTAATTTGCTAGCAACACTTAATCAATGGACCTTTAAATAGCATATCAGCAAGTTTAAATCATTTATTCATAAATAATACGACGACAACTTTAAGTTATGAACGAATCACTACTCAAAGTAAGTAGACAATGGTTTTGGATAGGACAGATTTATTATTATTGCTTGTTCTATATCTTAATATATGGCGTTTGTAAAGGAAAGAAGAAGTACAATAAATTAAAAGGTACGATGTAGACCTACAAATACATCCAAAAATCGTTTATAGAAATAGGCGTTACTTTGCGGAGGTCCATAATACACAACTAATAAAAATATTATTTTGCTATAATCCGCGATAAAAGAAAATATATGTAATTCTAAATGTAGAGTGTACTATTCGTTCTCATACCTGATACATGCAGAATTTGTAAAAACTCATGCACTTCTCGCCACCGAGATCACAATTTTTTTACCAATAATGTTTTTTCCAATATTTTTTATGGTACATTAATAAATAAATAAATAAAAATAAACTATATAGTTTTCGAGTATTCGGTTATATAGATAGGTTAAGTTGTTTACATTTAATTAGGTTACATTTATTGCAAAACGTGTGGCTAACCTAATGCATATTCTTATTATGCAGTTCGTTGAACCGTTTGTTTACGATAATATTATGTTACTGATTATGTATTTAAGGGCGTGGAAATTCTACGAGACTATCCTTATCATTATACCAGATTTATGAACTAACAATTTATTTTAAATATTTACTTGAACTCTAGAAACTTCCAAAACTTTATATCAAAAAAGTTAAAATATAGAACTGCTTAGATATAAGTAACGGCCTGTTACTATCTCACTGCTGGGCATAGGCCTCTTCTCTCCGTTTTTGGAGAGAAGGATTGGAGCTCAGACCTACCACGCTGCTCCAATGCGGATTGGTAGGTTACACATATCTCTAGAATTCTCTAGAGATATGCAGGTTTCCTCACGATGTTTTCCTTCACCGAAGCGTGTGATAAATTGCAATTATCAATTAGACACATAAGTTTTACTAGAAAACTCATTGGTGCCTGCCCGGGGTTTGAACCATAGACCTCCTCGAAAGAGGCGCACGGTGCTACCGCTGGGCTACCACAGCTTTGCTTAGATATGCCGCTAAACAAAGCTTTATATCATTCTATTATGGAATAAAGAAGTAATATTCCGGATTAGTATTTTATGTTAAACTGAAACTCTTCATGTTATGTGTTAAATAATGTAATTTTTTTAATACACAAAAATCCTTTACGATTTCTATCTATACGTATTATAAAACAAAGTCTCCAAAAGCTTCCTGTTTGTATGTGATCGATTTTCTCAAAATCTACTGTACGGATTTTTGCATCTTTATTGCTGTTGGCAACATTTTGTAATACTTGTGTTGACTTGTCCTGCATTTATAAGGTATGTGAATGTTGTACCTGCTCCACACACTTGGCATTACATAGATTCTCTTAACAAGCGATTACAGAAAAATAATTCTATTGTAACTTCTATGCTATGGAATTCCGCAAAGTAACTCCTGCTTATATAAATCAATTGGGAAAATATTTTTTGTACCTATATTACCTAATTAAATAATTGTCTAAAGTATTTTTTTCCCAGCAACACGTTTATTTACCATCTATAAATAGCACAATGTTACCTTTTCGCCCGGTCGTTTCCACGGCTTCTCAAACATGCCTCAACTGAACATATTTACAAACAATCCACTCTAAGTAAGCGCAATTAAAGTTTTAGTTAATTACGTAGAATTGTATAGTCTGAATCTTCATCCGTGTGTGCTTACTGTTAAACTGATAAGGTTATAATGTGTTTGGAGTGGAATTAACGAGGCGCCGTTACGCAAAATCTGTTTAACTGTATATTAACATAATAAAATCTCGGCGTCTGGCAGGCGGGCTATCTTAGTCTTGTTTTGTAAATACTCAATAGCTTTTTATTGGTAACTTAACTTCGTCAGATATTCCTGTTAACAGGAAACATGGGGCGCCTATTTCGCTATTCAATACTAGATGGCGCTGTACCGATGTAGGCCGCGCTATAGAAGTTATTTTATAGAACAACGCATGGATATCGGTTCGTAACAATTTTTGTCCAAATTGAAATTTTGAACATAGAAGTTTTTGTCGTGAGTTAATTGGAAGAGATTTTTGAATAACTTTCACCGTTTACTCAGCGTACGTAAGGAAAGCTTTAAACTGTGTCGTTTTCGCAATATTTTTTATTGTTGCTCCTCTCCAATTTATCTTAGCATGATATTAATAGTCTATTGCCTTCCTTGATAAATGGACTATTTTACACTCAAAGAATTTTTCGAATCAGTTGAGTAGTTCCTGAGTTTAGCGCGTACAAACAAACAAAAAACGAACTCTTCATCTTTATATATTAGTCATCTTCCTGCCCTTATCCCACTCTTAGTGGAGTCGGCACAACATGTTATAAACATGCTATTTGGCTGCGTTTTTACGACCGGCCGCCTGCCTGACATCAACTTCCCTCAGTCGTATTTCACGACACCTCGGTAAGAAAGAGGATGGTCTATTCTACTAAACCCGATACCACACGGTGGGTCAACTTACCTTAGTCGCCTTTTACGACACCTCGGTAAGAAATGAGGCTGGTCTATTCTACTCAGCCGGATACCGGACACGGCGTTCATATTTATATATTACTATAGATATAAAATTTGTTTTTCTTCTCCAAACAGGTAGTGGGCTACTCACTCGTGGTACTGACATTCGCCGCACAGGCCCCCGTTAGATGGGCCGTGGCGAAATTACAGGGTGCTCCTCGGCTGCTGCTCGCCGATGTCTACCATCTGATCTCGTTTTTCGCTACTGTCAACGTGTGGCGAGGAGTTTGGGGCTTATTGGATATATACTTCTTCCCTGGTATGTATTATTTTTATAGTATCGATATGTTATAATGCCCGAACGCCCGAAGTAAGAAATATGGGACACTTACACACACGGTTGTCCGTCCCTAAAGTAAGTAACCTAATACTTGTGTTATGGGTGATAGACAACTAGTAAATATATACAGATATAATTTTAAATACATCCTTTAATACAAATATACACTCACGCTCGAAGAATCAACGAATCTAATCTAAAATCTAAAATCGAATTCTAACATTCTATAAAAATAAGTGTGGGTTCATCAAAATGTTTTTCCCTTAAAAATGATGAATTGTAAACGGGTAGCAGTATTATAAATAAAAAAAAATTGAATGTGTTAGCCAAAAATATACGAATAAAAGGTGTAAGTAAATGAGGCTACTTATCTGTCTCTCTTTTTTATCTGTGATTAGACAAAGCTAAGTATGTGTCTCTTTCCTTCCCCCTCTTATTAGTTGGACAATCGTACTTACAGGCCTGTCTGCGTCCCTACTCTATAAATAATCTATGGCACTTATAGAAACTTATTTAAAAAAAGAATATGCTAAATTTGAATTTCTTGTAATTTCGTTTATTAATATACTTTTTTTGTTAACAGATACGCCTAAATTGAGCAACTGGTGCTCCCACATCGTCAGCCTTGCCCTACTCATAGTGCTGAACTGCTCAAACTCGGTGCTCGTCCGCGGTGTGTACATAGACGCAGAGGAGCCCGCTGGTGACTGCGTAGAATTCCCTTGCCACTACCTAAGGTTATTCTTCCAGAAAGAAAGAGTTAAGAAGAGACACAAGCAACTCGATACAGATAACGAAAAAAAAACTGAAGAAGCCAGTGTACCTTTACAGACTCCAGAGGAAAAGGTATAACAGAGTATAGAAGATAGGGTAATGTTACACTTGCATTGGACTAGTCTTAGGGACTACTGTTTTTGTTACAAACACATTTTGGCGAAACGAGAAAACAAAATTTGAAATAGCTTAACCTAAAACAAGGTGCAATTGAAAATTAATACTCACAGTTTTTCGTTTGATTATGGAAACAAATTATAACAAAAATCTTAATCTTAGATGGGAGATTAAAATTTTAGAACGATTTTTTTAAGGATTTTGTGGATTTTCTTCTGCCTTCTCGCTAGATTTCTTTACACTCTATGAGTCTTTTAACAGTCCTAAAATTCAAGGCACCAAAATCTTTTTGAAAAATTATGTTTACACCCAGGAGACTCCTATAATTATTTATGGACTTTATCATCGTAGCCCTAGAGTTTACAAAAAGTTATTTGCAATGTCAATTTTGTTACACAGCTCTTAAACTCTCTAGTCAGCCCTAGATGGCGTATATCGAATATTTGTCAATAACAAGTTTCTTTTTAGCTTTACTCTACAAAATGTCCAACACTCTTCGACTTGTCCAATCGTATTAGTATTATTGTTGTCTTAATTTGTAAATACTTGCAGAGTATTTTTTATTAAAGTGCTAATAATAGAGTCAATACTTAGTGTACAGTTTCGTAGTCGTAGTTATTGTTATAGCATTTTTATGATAAGTTATTGCAGTAGATTACCATTAATTACAGTGACGTAGCTAGATAACTAAAGGGCCTGGGGAAAAAACTAGGGCCCCAACTAAACTAATTTAAGTCGGTTGTTTTTTGTCTAAAACTAGATTCTTCGTATTCCAAATGCTTTGTAGTAGATACTTATAAGGATTTCCTGTATTTTTTCATAATCAACCAGGACCCCGAATAAACTATTTAAAATATCTTGTTTCATATCCGTCGTATACCAAATTCTTTCTACTCCAGATGCGTTGTAGTTGAGACTTTTAAGGAATATCTCTATATTTGTAAAAATAAACCAGACCCAGGACTATTTTGAGTCTCTGTATATTTTAAATTTCTTGTTTAGTATTCGAATGTTCCAAATTTGATTTAGTCCAGATTTCTCGTAATACAGATTCTTCGTACTCCAGATTCGTAGTAATACAGAGAATTGTAAGAAATTTCCCTATATTTTTAAAAATAAGTTTTCATTATTATAGACGCATTTCTGGAATCTGGTTTATTTTATTACGAATTTGGGAGAAATTTTCACTTGTACATTTTATAGTTTGTAAGACCGAGACCGAGAGGGCCCCCTGAGTTTGAGGGCCCGTGGCACTGTCCCGTCTAACCCTCCTAAGCTACGCCACTGCTAATATATAGACTTTCTTGTTTCGTTTACGTCTCTGTACAGAAAATTATGTACATTGCATAAATTTAATTTTATATTCTGCTTTTAATTAATTATGTTTATTCTGACTTTGTTATATCGACACGTACTTCTCGATTTATTTTACTAAATTATTTTTGTATTTTAACACTTTGAGCGGCGCATATGAGTTTTCTTATATATGTTAAACGGCATTTTCTCATTCAAAATAAATTATGATTAATGACGCTTTTGATATACGTGAATAAAAAAAACTAACGTGGAGCGGTGCTATGGGTCCTAAAATTTAAAGTGATGTTTTTGAAGAATTACATGGAGTTCACGGGTTCAAACATCTTTCTGGGAAAAAGTTTTCTAATAAGCCAGAAATTGCAATGTAATCCTATTTTTATGAGGAAATCCTGTTTGAGAATTAGAATCCGCCGCAAAAATTTGAGCGCAAATTATATAGCTTGAAGGAATTGGTACAAACTTCAGCCCTTTATTCACGTTGTTTAAAAAATATTGTATATGTCGGCGTTTATAAACGTTGTATTAATTAGCGTTTATTAAATTTGACGTGTAATAACGTTACTCCGCCCAAAGTGATAATATTTTCATGTTTGTATCTCTTGCTGCTCTTTGTAATAAATAATTGAATAAGATTAGAATGCTTTAAAATTTCTTCTAATTTTGTTTTATATATATCATGATTTCAATAAAATTTTATATTATCATA
Organism: Morpho achilles; assembly: GCA_947086495.1. Classification (NCBI taxonomy): domain Eukaryota; kingdom Metazoa; phylum Arthropoda; class Insecta; order Lepidoptera; family Nymphalidae; genus Morpho; species Morpho achilles. The sequence goes on along the minus strand of CAMTZB010000021.1, from coordinate 15,582,620 downwards.
TATACTGTAATGATATATAACTGATGTAAATAGTTGTATTATTTATAAGCTTTTGTAAATGTATTTACCTATATATAATACTCGTATCACTGTACATTATTCAAAGCATACCAAGTAGATCAATTTGTAATTTAAGATAAAGCATAACGTCAATTATTACTCTATAATTAATATTACTTCATTAGACATCTATGCGACTTTTTGAAAGTCCCCAAAAGCTGTTTGTCTGTGATCGATTTTCCCAACGGATTTGGTACGATTTTTTACTTAATCATTCATGATTTTAGTAAAAATACTAAAAACATGAATGATTAAGGAAGTTTGGGATTATGTCATGTGTCTATGTCTTATCCAGAACGGCTTAACCGATATTGATGGGGCTTACATTGGAAGATATAGTTGGTTGGGGAGCGAGATATTGACTACTTTTTAGCTCAAAATTCCCGCTGAATTAATCCGGGAAAAACATAATAACTAGTTAACAGAAATCAGCATGATTAATCGATTTAATTTTAAGCGCCATTGTTTTGTTTTATTTTTATCTGTTGTTACATTGTAATATATAGATAGTAAAATATAAAATCACTTCGAACGCATTCCGCGAGTTGTATAAATATTGTAATATTATGTACATAATTTATCTGTCAAGATTGAAATGAATCAATAAATCTATTCATATATTTTATCTACTTTTATTATCGCACAATCCCGCCAGATTGTAAGATACGCCGGCCCAGGTGCTTATCGTTATCCTTCCTTGATTTATATTGTGATCTGAAAGTCGTTTATCGTTCATTTTGTTTTCAAAATATAATACCCCTTGATAAGAAAAACGTTATGTCATATATTTGGTTCAAACTGAATATCTGTGTATTTAAATGAATTAATCTTTACAGTTTTTGCTACAGAGTTTGGGCACTGAAAAGATGCTAAAATGTAGAATAGAATGCAAATTATATATAATTTGTCTTTTGTAAAGCTGAAATAGCTCATTGGGGTTCGAGCCGACTAAAGAAGTAAGAATCCTGAGATTAAGCCCCTGTTATTACCATACTATTTGCGTTTTTATTATTATTTTATTAATTATTTTTTTTTATTAAAAAAAAATTACCTAGCATGGCTTGGTCGCCCTTGGTACCTACTATTCTTTATTCAAATAAACTTGTTAACATGTGTTTTTTCAACTCTGCTGCTGGTTCGGAAAGCTGTACCTACCGAGAAGAGCCAGCAATTAACTCGGCGATCACTTTTTAAAAAAATATAACTCTCATTACTAATTACATTTAGATATTTCTGTCTTGTACAGGGTCAATCAAATAGTAGCTATATCCAGGCATTCTTATCATCTAAGTAATCCCCAAAAATGTAGAATCCAGGGGCTTTGCACAATTTATATTTCGCCCTTATCATCCTATCTACCTATAAAGTTTGTGAGTATGGATGTATGTTTGTTACTCTTTCACGGCGAATCCGCTGAACCAATATCGATGAAATTTGGCACAGTGTTCCTTACACACCGGAATAACATATAGGCTATAGAAATCCTGTAAATTCTACAAGAAGAGGATTACATTGAAAAGCGCCATCTATTATCGACCAGCAGTCCACGCGAACGAAGTCGCGGGTAAAAGCTAGTCATTTATATGGACACCTAGTCCGAGTTTCTCACAAAACAATACATGCTATTTGTTCCTCGTCTATATGTATTTAGAGTTCCTAATTAAGCACTAAAAGATTGTATAAAATTATAAGATTGCGATATAATAATACCAGTAATATTTTGATAATAATAGCATTAGAAAAATCAAAATTTAAAAAGATAATGTCTAATAATTATTAGATACGATGCGCTGGCTTAATTTTTTTACGTCATGCAGCAGTTATAATAGTAATCAAATTTAAATGGTTATTTTTTAAATTGTAGGCATAGAATATTATCATATTATTATCATACTTAGGGTAAGACGGTCTCTGTCGACTGTGACATAACAAACACGGTGGAGCGGTTCCGGGAACTTTTGTTCTGGATCCAATCTGCTGCTGGCGAGTCCAGGTGGTAGCGACTTGCCTAAGCCCATCGTCTGCCGTCCCGCCAGGGGATCTTCTGACGTTCCAAACAGGGTATATCGGACGTCTGGCTTACAGGTCCCCGAGATGGTCGTTGCTTCTGGTGCTCCCGATGCACCGGTTAGCGGAACGGGGCTTCTTTTTCGAGGGGTCCCAACCCAGAGGAGGTATTCTCTGGGATCAGACCTGCTGTAAGTGAGGATTGAGGCAATGTGTACAACGATACCCTGTTCTTGCCATCGGCAGCGTGGTGGAGCACATAGGTCGTTTTAGTCGGTGCGAATCCGACATAATCGTCGCCTGTCCCCGTCAGGCAGCGGTACCTATAAGGGGTTTTTTCCTGTATAAAAAAGGGGCCATGGACAGGACTGTAAGTGTCACTCACTTCAGTCATACGCAATAAATAAGGCAAGGAAAGATGTAGGTATATTATTATTTATTTATTTTTGTCTAATCACACAGAGCAAAGGGAGGCAGATGGGTACAGTCTCATTTATTATCCTCCTACCCTATCACACTTGAAGTGGGGGTCGAACAACATGCTATAAACATGTTGTCACATGATCTGGCTACATATTTTACGACCGGCCGCCAGCCTGACGCCAACTTACATTAATCCTAATTTACGATACCTCGGTAAGAGAAAAGGGTTGTCTATTCTACTCAGCCGAATACCGCACGGCGGGTCAACTTACCTTAGTCGCTTTTTACGACACCTCGGTAAGAAATTAGGGTGGTGCTATTCTACTCAGCCGGATACCACACGGCTTGTAATAACTCTATGATGTTTACAGCTCTATGTGTTTGATATAGGTATTTATTATCTGTAAAGGTTAATGCCAAAAACTACGCCGCAAGCAGGCAGACAACAACGATCCTATCGCACAGATAAAACTGCAGGCTGTTATCTGTCATTATATTTGGGTCAACTGATGCTTATACCAAACATAATAATACTAGCTGTGCCAGCAGCTTCGCACGCATGGAAATCAGTGCGTCATCTCATCAACTCATTTTTTTACCGGCTTAAGGCTATAGTCAAGGCAAAAGGTGGTTACATCGAATTAAAGTCAATTGATTTGAAAATTTTTTTTTTTCCCTTGTTTTTTAGTTATAACAAATCTTTTATTACTCATAAAAGATTTGTTATAACTAAAAAATTGTATCCTTTTGAAAACACTTCATATCGTTCACCCTGTTTATATATATATCTATATATATAAGATTAACACATTTAAATATTAAAGATATAGTCATAAAGGCAATTGAAAAACGGAGAAGAATATTACCAATAATAATAATACCAATTAAAATATTAAAATGTTAGTAATGTTTTATTACAAATAACAAAGTAATCATTCAAAATCTTACGCTAAAGTTATTATAATCAAGCCGTGATAAATACTGCCAGTTAGTTAAGTCGCACTTCTCGATCTTGCAGCCCGGAGAGCCCACCGTTGTGAGCCAATTAAGCCTGAAATTACATAATTTATAGAATTAGGCGTTACTTTGCGGAGGTCCAGAATACAAAAGTAATGAGAATATTATTTTGCTATAATCCGCGATAAAAGAAAATATAGTAAGTAAGTATGTAGCGGCCTGTTACTATCCCACTGCTGAGAATAGGCCTCTTCTCTCCGTTTTTGGAGAGAAGGTTTGGAGCTAAGACCTACCACACTGCTCCAGTGCGGATTGGTAGGTTACACATATGTCCAGAATTCTCTAGAGATATGCAGGTTTCCTCACGATGTTTTCCTTCACCGAAAAGCGTGTGATAAATTGAAATTATCAATTAGACACATAAGTTTTTAACAGCAAAACTCATTGGCGTCTGCCCGGATTTGAACCCGCGACCCCCTCGAAAGAGTCGAACGGTGTTACCGCTGGGCCATCACAGCTTTGTAAAAGGTTTTAAAAGTTTTTTAAAAGGTTTTTTTTAAAAGAAAATATATTAAATGCTAAATGTAGTGTACTATTCGTTCTACCCACATACACTACAATAACTATAGTCCGAAATATTTTCAGTATCATAACTTACATAATATCGATATGCGCCTTGCTCCCTTGTACCTTTCCCACGATGGTGCCTCTCTTGGTATTCTTCACCCACCCGCAAATACCAAGCTGTTCGGCCAGATCTTTGCAGTACTTTGTGAAGAAACAACCTGAAAGAATACCAAATTGTTAGAAGGTCCTCTCTTGATAATAAGTAGTAATAGTAAAATACGGCCAGCTTGTATTACTTATTTTATTTAACTTTATAATACATACAATTTAATGTAATACATTGTCGTTCTCTCGCTTTTACGTATATCCCTTTTGACAGCTCGCGCAAGCATGGCCGCCTCTCGGTTTTTCCCTAGTCTCCTCTATTATTTCGGGTGTAGTTATAGACAAGTATACAAAGATGGGAATAGAGAAATATTGGAATAGCTAACAAAATAGATATGCCATATTCTTACTCTCTTAACATAATTAGTAACTAGTAAAAGAACCTTTTATATTTTTATCTATTTATCTAATCTAAGCTATCTTATATCTTTAAATAATCTTGTATGTAAATTCAAACGATTTTCATGAAACTTACTATGCAGGGGAAATTCAAATTCAAAATATGGTTTATTTAAATAAACTTGTAAACAAGTGCTTTTGAATCGTCAACTCTACTGTTGGTTCGGGAAGCTGTTCCTACCGAGAAAAGCCAGCAAGTAACTCGGCAGTTGCTCTTTTATAAATCATCATCTTCCTGCCCTTATCCCACTCAAAGTGGGGTCGGCACAACATGTTATAAACATGCTGTCACATGATTTGGCTGCGTTTTCACGACCGGCCGCCTGCCTGACATCAACTTACCTCTGTCGTGTTTTACGACACCTCGGTAAGAACGAGGGTGGTCTATTCTACTAAACCGGATACCACACGGTGGGTCAACTTACCTTAGTCGCCTTTTACGACACCTCGGTAAGAAATGAGGTTGGTCTATTCTACTCAGCCGGATACCACACGGCGGGTCGACTTACCTTAGTCGCCTTTTACGACACCTCGGTAAGAAATGAGGGTGGTACTATTCTATTCAGCCGGATACCAAACGGCGTCAGTTGCTCTTTTATAAATATAATTCTTATTACTAGTTACATTTTGTCATTACTGTCTAGTACAAAGTCGAGGAATAGCTATATCCACATATTCTTATCTTCTATTTTCTATTTTCGGCTTTCTGTATCAGCCTCTTTTTAACAGTGTTTTTTATCTGTTGTGATGGCAAAGCTAAAATTGATCGCGGAATTTTATTATAGACTCTTATATCCGGACCCACAAACGACTTACGTACCTTTGCAAGGCGTAAAGCAGGAGCCGCAAGCTTATGTCGGTTCCTGCTTTGTCTATTATATGATGATGATGCTGAAAGGACTATCCATAAAAGGAATCTCTTCAAGTCAACCTATTTGTAATAGTAAGAACCCGGCACAAGTGATATGTGGATAATATATAACAAAAAGAAGGAAAAAGAAAAATAATAAAAAACCAGATTAAAATTTACATCGCCTATCGCATAAATGTAGGTAAGCTTAGATGGAGAAAAAGATCTACCCCGTGATAAGGATAATATAAATACAGTAATCTATACATACAAAAGTAATAATAAAATTATTTTGCTATAATATTAAATATATTTGATTATATAGCAAATTAATTTTATTATTACTTTTGTATTATGGATCTCCGCAAAGTAACGCCTAATTCTATAAATTATTTAATCTATACATATTATAAAACTAAATCTCCCAGAGCTGTCTGTCTGTATTATATAGTATTGTACAGAACGGATTTTATTACGGGTTATACCAAAAGATTTGACGAAGGCTTTTTAATAGTTCTCCGGAACGTCTAAACCGATTTTGATGGGACTTTTACTGAAACGTAGAAGTGTAAAGTGTGTCAAATATATTTGGTATTTTTTTCCTAGAACTCCTGCGGAGTCGGGATTTAAACGGGAAAAACTTTGTGACAGTGATTTCCTGTTTCCACGCAGGCGAAGCTGCGGGCACAGGTTGTTGAACATCTATACTAATATTATAGAGGAAAAAATTGTATGTATGTTTGTAATGTTTTCATAAAACCTACTGGAGAGAAAGATGGAGATGTTTTGTGGTTTAGTAATAGGCCACTATATACGAAATTTACGATACATCGTATGGAATCAATTCGGATCCAACTGAATTTCACTCAAGCGTTCACAGATGCCAATACATTAGTATTTATTTGACTGGCAATAGATCTATTTGGGCTCGCTCCCAAAATCAATGACATCAACCCAGATCATTTTAGCCTGTACATCTAAATATAATCTGACAGTGGGTCAAGTGTAACATCCGGCACTGTGGATTTAAGTAATCTTATCAGGGGATTTTGTTGTTTTTTATGTCAAAAACTGTGACACGATTCCCTACTAAGGTTATGTTATCGATCAAGTACAAAATGAATGACAATATACAAACCGTTCGCAATTTTAAATATATCATTAGAAAGTTGTATTTACCAATTTCGTAATATCGAACCATATATATACCAAAAGTTCCTCATACTAATCATCTTCAGGATCGTGCAGACTCTGCCTAGAGGCAGAGGAAACACCCATGCATATCCTGTGCGATTGTCCTGCGCTGGTTCACATTCGATACTCTCTCCTAGGGTCGCATAGTCTACGCCCAAAAAGAACGATCTCGCTGCCAAAAAGATCCTGAAATTCCTGGAGGACACCTGCATTGGCAGCTGTAGTCAGTGGCGATCACAATAGATCAGTAATGGTCAAAGTGATGCTCGGCGCTCGGGCCCTGTAAAGGCACTATTCCCAGAAGAAGAAGAAGAAAAAGAAGACGAATCTTCTTCAGAACGTACGTAACACATACCACAAGCATTTTTATCGAGGAAAGTGATATGTGTATATATTATAGTATTTGACTATTTTACCCGCGACTTCGTTCGCGTGGACTGTTGTCGTGTGACAGGTCGATAATAGATGGCGCTATTCAATGTCATCCTATTCCTGTAGAATTAACAGGATCTCTATAGCCTATATGTTACTCCGGTGTATAAGGAATAATTGTGTCAACTTTCATCGATATTAGTTCAGCGAATACGCCGTGAAAGAGAAATATACATCCATACTCTCAAACATTCGCATTATAATATTAAGTAGGATATTTATATTATAGTATAGTATAGTGCCAACAAATCCCATTTTTTTCTACAGAACAGAAAAAACCACTTTATACTATTTGGATAAGTTAAATGCAAATTTTGGCGCGAATAAAGTTATGTACCATTTGTAATAATACAATAGTCTTTCTTTTTGTTTGGAAAACAAGTTCAGTTATATCTTTCAAAGTATTTTATGCTAATCTCGTGCAAGAATTCCAGTTTTTGGTTCTCATTCTTGCTCGTTGATATTTTGGTGTAAACTCAAATAGCGATCTTTCGTTAATAGTAAAGGATCGAGAAATAATGCTCCGCCGTGTGGTATCCGGCTGAGTAGAATAGACCACCCTCATTTCTTACTGAGGTGTCGTAAAAGGCGACTAAGGTAAGTTGCCCCAGCGTGTGGTATCCGGTTAAGTAGAATAGACCACCCTTTTTCTTACCGAGGTGTCGTAAAAGGAGACTACGGTAAGTCGACCCGCCGCCTGGTATTCAATTGGTGGGCTGGCCAAATCAAGTGACAACATGTTTATAATATTTTGTGCCGACCCCACTTAGTGTGGGATAAGGGCAGAAAGAAGAAAATCGAGAAATAATGCGCTTGTTCTATGTTCGTTTGGTTTAGACCGACATTTACCGTTTAACGAATGCAAAAATTTATGTTAAAGGAGGTTTAAAAAAGCTTTAAAATTACAATTAGTATGTTTAAAATTATAGTATTTTTATTTATTGTAGTATGTTAGTCTACGTGGTCTATAAAACCAATCCTCTAATTTAACGAAAGAAAGTAACATGCCGGCATTTTATATGAGTCATTTTACACGGAATATAGAAAAAGAAAAGATAATCTAAAATTTTCAATAATACGACCTTCAGCTAAACCGATGCAAGCCGAATAAAATCTGGACAAAACCAAAAATATTATCTTATTGAATTAGTCATGACATAATCTAAATTCGCTGAAAAAATAAATAAACAGAGAAATAGTTTTGACAGTGATTAAACTATTCATTCAAGATATACATTTACAAAAAGGCTACAGAATTAGATTGACATTTGTTTTATGTAAAAGATCAATTAAATTTATTGCTGATATAATATAATAAAAATATGTTTATAATATAAGATTTGGCTATAAACATATCTGATAAACAAAAATTAATGATGACATTGTTTTACTGTAATCCGCCATTAGTTACAGCTTAGCTAATCCGCGACTAGCGGAATATCAACAATAAATTCCGCAAAGTAACGCCTAATTCTATAAATTATTTAAAATTAATAATATTATAAATGCGAAAGTCTGTGCTGTTTCGTTTTTACGGTCAATCCGCTGTACCAATGTCAAAATTGGGCACAATTATTACTTATACACCGGGGTAATATATAGGCTAGAAAAATCCAGTTTTTTGTACGAGTTTGGGAAAAGAGGAAAGGGAGAGAAGAAACGCCATTCATTATTAATATATTAAGGTTTTTTATGGACTATTTGTTAAAGTTCAAATAAAAGAAATAGGTTCTAAAATACGTCTAACGTCAAAAAAAGTTATTTTATGAAAGTTTTTATATATTTCGGTTTTTGTTTATTTAAACTGAGCTATTTTTATATATATTTCATGTAAGTTACACGGGTTATTATCTAAAATTATTAAACTATGCTCTCGATAAAACGATAAATCTCTCTCAGTCTTTTCGGATCTGATTTTTCAGATGGAGATATTTGCAGGATTGAAGAGTCACAGAAGCTTTTGTTTATTAAAAGACTACAGTCCCCGCGAACAACATTATGGATAAAAGCTAGTTTAATCAAAAATAATAAAACATTTGTTCCTTATGGTTATAGTATTAATCAATGCAGAAAAAGAAAAGATAATCTAAAATTTTCAATAATACGACCTTCAACTAAACTGATGCAAGCCGAATAAAATCTGGACAAAACCAAACATATTCAAGATATACATTTACAAAAAGGCTACAGAATTAGATTGACATTTGTTTTATGTAAAAGTTCAATTAAATTTAGTGCTGATATAATATAATAAAAATATGTTTATAATTTAAGATTTGGCTATAAACATATCTGATAAACAAAAATTAATGATGACATTGTTTTACTGTAATCCGCCATTAGTTACAGCTTAGCTAATCCGCGATTAGCGGAATATCAACAATAAATTCCGCAAAGTAACGCCTAAAAATTATTTAAAATTAATAAATTATTTAAAATTAATAATATTATAAATGCGATAAATATTATAAACATAAAATGCATTATCATATTAATTAATTCTTGAAATATTGCTAAATTGGATACACTTGTATTTGTTTACGCTAATTTTCCAAATTTGACCAAGTTATACTGCCACTAATCCACTACTATCGCGCAATAAATAAATAATTATCCATTTATCAAAAAAACAAACAATCTCTTATATCAGATAGTATCTATTTAGGTATCTGATAATAATACTCGTTCTCAAATTGTACATACATTGTATCTATCCATCCTTATAATGAAAGTAAAAGCTGTCTGTCTGTATGTGATCGATTTTCTCAAAATCTACTAAATGAATTTTTGTCGTTTTTTTTCTAAAAGATAAGTTTAGTTATATACTAATCGGTTCAACCCCACCCTTTATTTTATTTTGCCTGCGAACAAGTGTAACAAGCTTGAACTAGAAACATTTATCTGCTCGTTAATGAGGGTGCCATTGTTATGTTTAATAATCTCAAGGTTTTCCAATAGGCTCAGCTTAAGTCCTTTATTCGAACACGTGTGCAATACTTCGAAACTAGTTTCGAAACTAAACTTATTTGGGTATTGCTTCGCTTTGCGATTTTGGTCGTGGAGTCTATCTCCTGATGATGCTTCGGTTGTGGGGCGAAACGATTGTTGAGTTTGTGATAGTGAACGTATATAGTGCTTGTGTATTGTGGTGGCGGTGGTCTCCACATGGTGGTGGTTTGTGCATGTGTTTTTACGAATCCTGCATGTATCAGGTATGATAACAGATTGTCCACTTACATTTAGCATTATATATATATTTTCTATTTTAATTCTTCGCGGATTATAGCAAAATAATTTTATTATTACTTTTGTATTATGGATCTCCGCAAAGTAACGCCTAATTCTATAAATTATTTAAACGGTGAAAGTTATTCAAAAATCATATACTACAAAATTGTTTTCTTCTAAAAGTTCTAAATAAAAGTTCGCGACAGCATATGTGTAGTTTCTAAGGTTAACCTACTTTAATCATTTTTATGGTTATCAAAATACTATATTGCGGTGTTAACCTTTGCACGCGGTCGGAGCCGCTAGGGAATGTTATCATATAAAAACTCGTATATGGATTACATACACGGCTGTTCTTCCCCAAATTATTTAATACTTACCGCTTGTGATTTTTTTTTACCGTTGGCGATTGCTACTTAGACTACAAATTAACAAATCGTTACCTTGAACCCGACCAAAAACTTCGAACTCTACTGCGACAAGCGTCTGTACTTCTGCACCCATTTATAACACCTTTTAACACACTACACAAATGTAACTTATAAACTTGTCTAGACAAGACGGTAACAGATTCGATACTGCCGCCCGCCCAAACGCCAAAACTGTTGCCCGCCCTAGATATTTTTATGCATTGATATGAAACTGAAATATATATAACAATATTAATTTGTGGTAATTTAATTCTTATCGAGGTGTCGTAAAAAGCGACTAAGGTAAGTTGGCCCGCCGTGTGTTATCCGGTTACGTATAATAGACCACCCTCATTTTTATCTAGGTGTAAACTTCGACAATAGTAAGATGACCAGCCGTTATGTATTCGGTTGAGTAGAAAAGACCACCCTCATTTCTCAACGAGGTTTCGTAAAAGGCGACTAAGGTAAGTTGATACGCCGTCTGGTATCCGGTTAAGTAGAAAAGAGCACCCTCATTTCTTACCAAGGTGTCGTAAAAGGCGACTAAAATAAGTTGACCTACCGTGTGGTATCCGGCTGAATAGAATATAGAGTCAATCTAATAAATTGTAGACCACCTTAGAGTTAATCTAAAGATGGTTTGTAAAGTTTCATTAAAATCTCTCCAGCGGTTTCGGAATCTATAAGGAGCATACATACTTTTTATTTTATTATTCTCATCATTCTCCTGCCCTTATCCCACTCTAAGAGGGGTCGGCAAAAAATGTTTAAACTATGTTATGATGTCATTTGGCTAGGTTTTTTACGACCGGCCGCCTGCCTGACGTCAACTTACCTGAGTCATTAGTAGTCTATTCTATTCAGCCAAATATTGAATATGCTTTTTTTATATACAAATAAATAATTTGTAAAATAATTTTCAATATAAAAAAGATCAACTAAAACAAGATTGTTAAAATTATAACCAAGTGCGAGAAAATATGCAGTTTGGTTTAAGAAAACATAATAGAAACATTGCCAACTTTGCAGGTCATTTTTAGAGCATATTTTTCTTAACGTCAAGGCCGCGATAGTAATTAGTAGAGAATAATACTATTATAAGCATACGCCTAATTATTTTAACAAGCGCTGACGTAAATACAACTATAGTCTATAGTCCAAGTTTAGGTACTTAACTTATGAAAAACGATAAAAACCATATGACTCAAGTGTGTCAAACATTTCATCTTTAATATTGAAATGAGTTAATCTTGTATGTATATATATATATATATATATATATATATATATATATATATATATATATATATATATATATATATATATATATATATTAAGTTTATGTACTTAATTAAATATAAACATGTCAAAAAAAGCTGTGGTAGCCCAGCGGTAACACCGTGCGCCTCTTTCGAGGAGGTCTAGGGTTCAAACCCCGGGCAGGCACCAATGAGTTTCCTAGTAAAACTTATGTGTCTACTTGATAATTGCAATTTATCACACGCTTTTCGGTGAAGGAAAAACATCGTGAGGAAACCTGCATATCTCTTAAGATTCTGAGGTAACCTACCAATCCGCATTGGAGCAGCGTGGTAGGTCTTAGCTCCAATCCTTCTCTCCAAAAAAAAAACGGAGAGAAGAGGCCTATGCCCAGCAGTCGGATAGTAACAGGCCGTTACTTACTTTTCTACTTTTTAGCTAACTTAAAGCTTTACTAATTTACTCTTTACTTAACTTAAGGTACTTTGAATTCTTACAACCGTCACTTTTGTTTTACATTCAAAGCCATGTTCCCAAAGAACAGCATCGCCGGTTAGTTAATTAGGAAGCAGATTTTCCAATCAGAACAACGACATAATTGTTATTACCGGAAATGGCCACTCCGCGCCCCTGCCCTGCCGCCATGTCCGCCTGCCGCTCATTTGAGGACAAGCTTTGTTTTAATGATCCACCTTGGATTTACATATACATATATTCTTACGTAACATTCTATTAGCTATCTATATATCCGTCCGTTTAGATTTCATTATCATACTCGACTCAAATAAATTCAAATTTTTACTGCTAAGAAACATAATATTTAAACTTTTGTAACTTATAAATAATTTAAAAGAGTAATTTACTTTAACTGAACCTTACCTATGTGTACTAATACTTGCATATTGTGTTCATTCCTAAAGCCGTGTGGCTTTGCTTTTCTAACTCCATAAGTAATTTTAAATAATAATTTACTTTAACTGAACATAACCTATGTGTTAATACTTGCATATTGTGTTCATTTCTAGTCACTACATATTATAAAACAAAGTCAATATTTCCCTATGTATGCATAAAACTTTAAAACTACGCAACAGATTTTGATGCGGTTTTTTTTAATAGATAGAGTGATTCCAGAGGAATGTTTGTACGTATAAGAATTCCTTCAAAAATAAGGCATTTGTACACATTGAAAAGGTCTACAGAAATGTCCGCGATGTTATATGTCTATCACTTATGGATAGCCCACTAAAGCATTTTTGTCGTTTACTTTTTACGAAAATTAATGCCTTATTTTTGAAGCAATTCTTATACAATACAGCATTAATCCTTATCCAATTAAGTACCTTAAATAAATAGTTGATTTAATATAGATCAATATGGCCATTTACAGCATGTAATTTAAGTGAACATTTTCGGAGATATTACAGATTTGAAATGCCGTGAGTAGGCCGCGCTTCGCCCTATAACACTTCGACTTTAGCAGTGATGTCGCTCTTTCAAGAGTTTGTTTAAAGACACTCTGTAATTAATTGTAAAAATAAAATACATAGGGAAAATATAAAAGTAAATAAGTAATAATATACCATATGAATTTAGATATTCCAAAGATAGCAGGAAATCTTCTTGGTATAGGAAAGGAAATTGTTTTTCTCCAAATTTAACGCTACGGCCACGGCCAATAATGAATAAATCAAAACAACTGGATCAATTTTAATCATTTTTTTTACACTGACTGACATGGGATATATATTTTATACCCGTGCGAAGCAAGGGCAGGCCGCTAGTAGGTTATAAATCTATACTGATATATAAAGCTGAAGAGTTTGATTGTTTGAACGCGGTAATCTCAGGAACTACTGAACCGATTCGAAAAATTCTTTCAGTGTTATCTACTCCATTCATTGAGGAAGGCTACAGACTTTATAACATCACGTTAAGATTAAAAAGAGGGGAGCATCAATAAAAAATATTTCGAAAATGGCAAAATTTTAAGCTTTCTTTGCGTGCGCTAAGTAAACGGTGAAAGTTATTCAAAAATCTCTCATAATTAACTAACGATAACTACTTTTATGTTCAAAATTTCAATTCGGAAAAAAATTGTGACAGTAATTTCCACGTGGGCGAGACTGCTGGCATAGGTAGTATATAAATAAAAATGAATGTTCGTCATATTAATAAAAATGAATATAATTTTCTAAATACGACAATCTGCACAATTGCTATTAACAATTAAAAAGGCGTATAAATATCGATGTTATAATAAGTCTATGTTAATATTAATCATCATCGGGTGATGATGATTAATATTAACAGGAGGGTTCCTGCCCTTATCCCACTCTAGGTGGAACCGGCACAACATGTTATAAACATGTTTACATGTTTTGGCTAGTTATTTAACGAGGGCGCGGCTGTCGACATCAACCTACCTCAGTCGCCTTTTGGACACCCCACCTTTTGGATACACACGGTAGGTCAACTTAGTTTAGTCGTCTATAATAAATGAGGGTGGTCTATTCTACTCAGCCGGATACCACACGTTGAGTCAACTTACCTTAGTCGCCTTTACGACACCTCGGTAAGAATTTAGGGTAGTCTATTCTACTCACCCGAATACAAAATACATAATAATAATTAATCAATATCACTACATATTATAAAACAAAGTCCATATTTCCGTATGTACGCATAAAACTTTAAAACTACGCAAAAGATTTTGATGCGGTTTTAATAGATAGAGTGATTCCAGAGGAAGGTTTGTACGTATAATAACATTCAATACGGAGTAAAGAAATACTGTAATTTTTGAGGTTTCTGTAAATAATTACATTTTTTTCCGCTTACATTGCAAACGCTGGCTAAACCCTACGAGATTTATCAAAATGATGTACTAAGTATTTGTACACCTTAAAAAGGTCTACAGAAAAGTCCGCGATGGTATATATCTATCTCTTATGGATAACCCACAATAGCAGTTTTTTTCATTTACTTTTTACGAAAAATGATGCCTTATGTTCAAAGCAATTTTTATACAATACAGCATTAATCCTTATCCAATTGACTACCTTAAATAAATTGTTGATTTAATATAGATCAATATTGCCGTTTACAGCATGTAATTTAAGTGAACATTTTCGGAGATATTACAGATTTAAAATCTCGCGAGGAGGCCGCGCTTAGACCTATAAGCACTTCGAATTTAGCAGCGACCGGAGGCGCAATTAAATGTCCTTCTTTCAAGTTTATATTGTCTAATGATAAGAAAGCTATGAATGTTGTATGTAAAGACATTGTCTAATCAATTTTAAAAATAAATAATATCACTACATAGTATAAAACAAAGTCGCATTCTCTGTCTGTCCCTATGTCCGTATATCCCTATGTATGCTTCTATCTTTAAAACTATGCAACTGATTTTGATGCGGTTTTTTTTAATAGATAGAGTGATTTTAGACGAAGGTTTGCATGTCTAATAACATTCAATATGGAGTAGAGAAATACTGTAATTTTTGAGGTTTCTAATGTGATGTAAATAACTACATTTTTTTCCGCTTACATTACAAACGCAGGCTAAACCCTACGAGATTTATCAAAATGATGTACTAAGTATTTGTACACCATGAAAAGGTCTACAGAAAAGTCCGGGATAGTATATGTCTCTCTCTTATGGATAACCCACAATAGCAGTTTTTGTCATTTACTTTTTACGAAAAATGATGCCTTATGTTCAAAGCAATTTTTATACAATACAGCATTAATCCTTATCCAATTAAGAACCTTAAATATATTGTTTATTTAATATTGATCAATATGACCCTTTACAGCATGTCATTTAAATAAACAGTTTCGAAGATATTACAGATTTAAAATGCAGGGGACGCGCCGCGAGCCTATAAATAGCGCGTCGGAGGTCGCGGTTCGCCTCTCGGCGATGCTTCCGCCCTCGCCCGTCTTATCGGTGACGCTGTCAAAGCCATTAGGGCTAACAGCATTAGTCAAATTCGAAAAAAAAAACGCGGTTCGCCCTTTAACCATTTGAATTTAGCAGCGATTGGACGCATTTATGATCGGAGTTCTCTAGCGAGGAAAATAACAATCACTATATATTATAAAACAAAGTCCATATTTCCCTATAAAACTTTAAAACTACGCAACAAATTTTGATGCGGTTTTTTTTAATAGATAGAGTGATTCCAGAGGAAGGTTTGTACGTATAATAACATTCAATATGGAGTAGAGAAATACTGTAATTTTTGAGGTTTCTGTAAATAATTACATTTTTTTCCGCTTACATTGCAAACGCGGGCTAAACCCTACGAGATTTATCAAAATAATGTACTAAGTATTTGTACACATTGAAAAGGTCTACAGAAAAGTCCGCGATGGTATATGTCTATCGCTCATGGATAACCCACTAAAGCATTTTTTGTCGTTTACTTTTTACGAAAAATAATGCCTTATTTATGAAGCAATTCTTTTACAATACAGCATTAATCCTTATCCAATTAAGTACCTTAAATAAATAGTTGATTTAATATAGATCAATATGGCCGTTTACAGCATGTAATTTAAGTGAACATTTTCGGAGATATTACAGATTTAAAATGCCGTGAGGAGGCCGCGCTTCGCCCTATAACACTTCGACTTTAGCAGCGATGTCGCTCTTTCAAGAGTTTGTTTAAAGACATTCTGTAATTAATTGTAAAAATAAAATACATAGGGAAAATATAAAAGTAAATAAGTAATAATGTACATATGAATTTAGATATTCCAAAGATAGCAGGAAATCTTCTTGGTATAGGAAAAGGAAATTGTTTTTCTCCAAATTTAACGCTACGGCCACGGGCAGTAATGAATAAATCAAAACAACTGGATCAATTCTAATCATTTTTTTTACACTGACTGACATGGGATATATATTTAATACCCGTGCAAAGCAGGGGCAGGCCGCTAGTATTATAATATATGAAAAAATTGAAATGTAACACAAATATGAAATAAAAACAAGGTATTAGTATAAAAACATAAATTTATTTTAAGCATTTTTTAATGAAAGCTACATAAATACATTATTTGAAGGACACATAAAATAATTATATTCTTATTAATCACGTTTTTGTAATTTAGCTTCTATGTCATCCTTTGATTCTTGCACTTTTTTCAAAAGCACATCATCGATTACTTTTAACTGAAAAAAAATCTTTTATTTATCTTTCGCTAAAGATATATAATGTTATATTATGTATGCATATAATATTGTCATTATAATTATAATATATTATTTTATATATTACTAGCAATCCTGGCGGTTCCGCCCGCGTGGAAAGATTAAAACCGTAATATAGTCTTTTGATAACAATAAAAATAGTTACGAGTGTCTTAACCTTAAAAGCTAGACATATGCAGTCGCGGACTTTTATTAAGAACTATTAAAGGGGAACAATTTTGTAGTACATGATTTTTTACTAACTACTATCGTTTACTCAGCGCACGCAAGTAAAGCTTTAAACTATGTCGTTTTATTAGCGTTTATCTTAGCGTGATGTTATATAGCCTTTCTCGATAAAGGTTTCCTTCCTGAGATTAGTGCGTTCAAACTAACAAATTAACAAAATCTTTTAGCTTTGTATATTAGTATAAATACCCGCGACTACATTCCAGCTAACTTGAGCATTTAAATGCTATTAATAATGCAATATGTTTTTATTAATATTTTCCTGTTTCCGATAGAAATTCGGGAATGTTTATCCCCTGGTGATGGTGTAACAATGGTATGTTAGGTTTAATTTACCAAATTTCATCATATTGGTCCAGTTTAGCCACGAAAGCGTAACAGACGGACAGACTTATGTATTTATAATAGAAATAGGTATGTATATATACTTAGTTACTTAAGTATTACCCTTACACTTACCTCATTAGCAAAATCTTTTTCAATATTATCGAGAGCATCCATGCTCGCAATTTTGTCTTTTTCGTATTTCACAACAATGTCTTTAAGCTGTACTATTTTTTGGGTCGCTTGTTTATTTGTAGTGTCACTTATCACGTGTTTTTCCTCTGCTTCCCTTAGATTTCTAAAGAAAAATATTTAGTACTGAGGAAAGTAGAAATTTTCAAATAAACAATCAATTTATGGTATATTTTAAGTATCTCCCTCGCGTTTTACGTTTCTCTCTTTAGCACTATTACCACCTCTTTCTCTCCCTATCAAACTCCACTCTCTCTATCTCCTTTCTGCCAATCTACCTATCTCTTTCATATCACATAATTTTCGCTTATCCCCCAAATCTCTCTCTCTCTTTCTTCAGTTATTTCTATGTCGTTTGATCGCCTAGTGAGCGATCTGCCAACACTGTTCCAAAACTTGGTCACCTTATGAGACAGATTTCTAAATTTCTGACTTACTTCAACTCAAAATATTCTTTATTTAAGTGGACCGTTTTCAGTACTTTTGATTAGTCAAATGTTTTTAAAGAAGCTACCACAGATTCGGAAGATTGCTGAACGAGAAGAACCAGCAAGAAACTCGGCGGATAATCTTTTCAACAAGCTTTCTTAGCTTTTAACTTAGCTGTAGCTTTTGTCCATCGCCCAATGAACGTCTTTGAACTTTCTTTAAAGCACAAAGAGGCAACGTTTCCATATACCATAACCGTAAGCAACCACTGTTCAAAGATTTTAATCTCAAAGATATTACTACCACAAAAATAAACTGCCACTATCACAGAATATATACCAAGTCAGACCCCACCCAATGGTACCCACCGCCACCCACGCAACTCAGGGTGGGGGATGTCAATACGGAAATGTACACGACACGAGTTTAACCCTTTCGATTTGGACAATTTAAATAAAATATAATTAAACTAGATGACAATGCCAAATTTTCGGAAAAAAATCTTTTTAGTTTCTTAAGTGAAAAATTTAATTTTTTAATACCCCCTTTGTGACATAAGTATGTTTGTCACAAAGGGGGGGGGGGTATATGAATTTTAGAAAGATTAAAGTGGGGCATGGCACAAAAAAGTTGGGAGACTGTTCTAGAGATATAAAGAAAAATATAAGCTAACCACCAACCCGCTAATCTGAATGGCAACTAAAGTGACCTGAGTGAATTTTTGATTAGTTTTTTGCTATTATACGAGTAAAGAGCAACCAAAAGGAAGTACTTTATTGATGTTGCGATTTAGCCGACCTAAAGTGACTTTTTAAATGTTCATTACTTACTTTAGTGCAAGAGTTCGATCGTGTTGTCTCTTAGCGGTGTTCTCCTGCCGTTTTCTGCTGGCTTCGGCCCTCGCTGTTCCCAATTCTGCCATCTGAGCTTTAAATTCAGCGAGTTCTTCGGTTAACTCCTCTAGTTCTCCCTTCATACTCTCTAAATCTACGTTTTCACAGTCTCTATAGTAAAGAAAATAGATACAGTGAGACCAATCTAAGCAAAGTAGCGGCCTGTTACTATCCAACTGCTGATAATAGGCCTCTTATCTCCGTTTTTGGAGAGAAGGATTGGCGCTAAGACCTACCACGCTGCTCCAATGTGGATTGATAGGTTACACATATCTGCAGAATGTTTTAGAAATATGCAGGTTTTTCCTCAAGAGTCGTACGACATTACCGCTATCGCAGTTTCTGACCAGACCAGACCAATCCACATTTAGCATTATATATATTTTCTATTTAGTTTATCAAATTCAAATTCAAATTCATTTATTTTTGCACAATACACTTACAAAAAGTTGTTACAATTATTGTTTCAGCGTATTACCAAGAAATAGGTATGCAAATATGATAAACTTAAAATTATAAGTTTTTAGTTTGACACAGATAAATGACACAGAGTTTATTTGAGAAGAGTTAAAAGTTTATATAGTCAAATTACAAGGGCTTATTCTGAAAATTCAAATATTCATTTATCGAATAAAAACAATTAGATAATAACCACTCATGTAGCTTGTATTTAAATTTAGGAAGACATAAGTCTTTTATATGTTTAGGCAGCTTATTAAAGATTATAATTGACATACAATACGCATTATTTTTGTAAAGTGACAATTTTATTCTGGGTAAAAGTAACCTATCTCTATATCTTGTGTCATTACTTGTAAAATAATCAGGATATTTTTTTACAAATATGCATATTTCCTTGATATAAATACAGGGCAAAGGCAATATATTGAGCATTTTGAACAAGGGCTTACAACTATCTAATACATTTGCCTTACATATCGAACGTATACATTTCTTTTGCACTTTAAATATTTTATCCGCATCCACTGAGTTACCCCAAATTACAATACCATAACTTAGTACCGACGACACATAACCATGATACGCGCACAATACAGACGTCTTAGTTGATATCTGTCTAAGCCTCTTAATAGCGTACACAAATTTATTTACTCTATTGCACAAATCAATAATGTGATATTTCCAACTGCAATTACTATCTAGTTTGATTCCTAAAAATTTTATAACATCTACTTCTTCTATACGTGTATTGTTATGTTGTAATACAAGAGGTATGTGTTTTGATTTATAAGTTTTAAAAGCGATAAATTTAGTTTTTTCTAAATTTATTTGTAAATTATTTTGTTCTAACCACTGAATTGTTTTAGAAAATGAGCAATTTACATCAGTTTCAAATACTTTTTCATTTTTTCATTTAATAATTAAGGAAATATCATCAGCGAATAATAAACAGTCATGTTGAACGACATTAGGTAAATCGTTTATATATAGTAGGAATAAACTAGGCCCCAGAATACTGCCTTGGGGAACACCCGTTTTATTGCTTTTAAAAGAGGACGTGATTAATTTTTTATTGCGATTTATGATTTTACTGACCTGTGTACATTGTACACGGTCCCTAAGATAACTACTAAACCAATTATTTGCGATCCCTCGTATTCCATACTTATCAAGTTTTGAAAGCAAAATGTCATGATTCACGAAATCAAATGCTTTACTCATGTCTAGAAATATTGTTATAACTGGAATTTTATTATTTATACACTCGGTGACTATTTGGATTAATTTAAAACATGCTTTAGTTGTAGAACTATTTTTTTGAAATCCGAACTGTTCTTTTTTTAGTAAATTTGAAGTGGAAACAAAGTTATCGAGTCTAGCATACATAGCCTTTTCAAATATTTTTGAGAAGATAGTGATAAGTGCTATTGGCCTATAGTTATTCATTTGTGTTCTTTTTCCTTTTTTAAGTATTGGAGTAATTAATGTTTCTTTTAGTTTGGTCGGAAATATACCCTGTTCAAATGACATGTTAATGAGGTGACTTATGGGCACACTTAACTCTTCGGACGCAAATTTAATAACATCTGTTCTCATGCCATCAGATCCTACAGAAAAGCTATTTCGTAGTGTCTTAATAATTTTCGTTATTTCATATGGGTCTGTGGGTGAGAGAAACAGAGACTTAGGATTATGTTGTATATGGTATTTTATTTTATCTTGACTTTTTGTATTATCTTTCTTGGTGAGTTGTATAAAAAAATTATTAAAATTTTCGGAAATTTCTTTAGGATTATTTATTATTTTATTATCAATTTTTATGCTATCAATTGTGTTTGTTTTAGGAGTGTTTCCTATTGAGTCCTTTATAATTGTCCATGTTGCCTTACATTTATTTTTTTGTTTAGATATATATGTACTATTTTGTATTTTTTGTGATGTTTGTATACATTTTTTAATAATCTACTATAATTTTGATAATTATGCTTATTATATCTTTTATCAGCAGCGGATTTAATGTACTTCAAATAAAGCTTTCTCTTTGTTATGCTAGATTTTTTTAACCCTTTAGTGATCCAAAATGTATTTTGACTTTTATGACTTAATTTAATTTTCATTACAGGAAAACATTGATTAAAAAAAAATTCAATTATATCCAAAAAGTTTTTAAATGCTGTATTTATTTCTGGTGATTCATAAACTTCACTGAAAGATAAAGCTGCTATGTATTTTTTGAATTTAAGTTTATTTTCTTTGCTATAATTTCTTTTAAACTCATACCAGTGCGGAGTAGTGCACTGTGTTTTTGTTGCAAATGATAAAGTTTGAGCCGTTTCATGGTCAGATAAACCAACAGTGTGTACAGCACTCGTTATTGAAGCTATGTTACTTGCAATTAAATCTAAACATGCATTACGCCTAGTAGGACTTTGTATATGTATATTCATATTATGATTACTAAGAATCCCCCGGAGTTCTTGCGTTGTTTTATTGTCAATTAAGACATTTATATTCCAATCTCCACAAATAATAACCTTAGCCTTTGGTTTACGAGTTAATATATCTAGCAATGTATTAAGTTTGTTTAAAAAATTGTTGACATTTTTAGCTTTTGGAATTCTATATATACAACTTATTATGAGGTTGTATTTTGGAATCTCAAGTGCGCAGCATTCAAAATCAAAGATGCACGGCAAATTATTAATTAATGTAATTTTTTTGTAATCCAAATTTTTTTTTACAAGTATGCATGTTCCTCCTCTTTTTTTATCTGGCCGAGAGTAGAAGGTTCCCATAGTGAAATTATTTAATTTAATATTGTGCTCACAACCTGATTTTAAAAATGTTTCACTTAGACAAATAATTTCGATATTTAGGTTCTGACTTAGCTGTAGTTCATTTAAAGCTATTTCTATAGATTCTGTTTTTGCTGAAACTGATGCAATGTTTTGATGTAAGATCGTAATCGTCGATTGATTTCTTTTAATGAAAAAACGATTTTGTTGCATTATCTTTTTTGTTATTTATTTTCGGAAAATAATAAGGAATTGTACCTTTTGGAATTAATGACTTAGACGATTTTTCTTTTATTTCTTTGTAATCGCTTTGTTTTTTGAAGTAGAAAGGAATAGTACCTTTTTGATATTTATTTTTTTGTTGCTTTCTAATTTTTGAAATAATTTTATTTGTTTTACCCTTTTCGATTAAATACTGTGACTTATAATCATCAAAATCAATAGTAAAGTTAATTAATTCCGAGTACAATTCTGGCAAATCATAGTGACCTTTTAATTTTTCTTTATCGAGTTTTAAATATTTGACATTTGAGTATAGCTTTGCAATTGAAGACATAAAATTATTCAATGAAGAAGTATTGAGGTACTTACTATTTATGGCTGGCAATATAAGAACGTTTGTGTTAGATGTTTTTTCTAGTTTCAAAGATAGTGCATCAATAACTTCAAACGGGTTAGTGTCATTTGCTCCAACCACAATTACTAGTTTATCATTTTTATCTAGGAGTTCTACGTTACCATTATCGCGTATTATAGCTAACTAATGAATATTGTGGATGTATTATGAATAGTGTGGCATCCGGCCGTGTAGAATAGACCACCCTCTTTCATACCGAGGTGTCGTAAAAGGCGACTAAGGTATTAACCCACTACGTCTGGTTGAGTAGAATAGAATACCCTCTTTCTTATCAAAGTGTCGTAAAATACGACTACGGTAAGTTGACGTCAGGCGGCCGGTTGTAAAATACGGAGCCAAATCAGGTGACAACATGTTTATGACATGTTGCGTCGACCCCACTTAGAACGGGATAAGGGCAGAAGGATGATGACTTTTGTATTATGGATCTCCGCAAATTACCGCCTTATTCTATAAATGACTTGAGTAAAGTGTATTTTTCACATACCTACGTTATAACGTGGATAGTCACTGTTATCAGTATTGTATGGGGACCATGGAAATATATTAACATACAGACATAAACAATTGGTAGCCGTGTGGTATCCGGCTGAGTAGAATAGTACCACCCTCTTTTCTTACCGAGGTGTCGTAAAAGGCGACTAAGGTAAGTCGACCCGCCGTGTGGTATCCGGCTGAGTAGAATAGACCACCCTCATTTCTTACCGAGGTGTCATAAAAGGCGACTAAGGTAAGATGACCCACCGTGTGGTATCCGGTTTAGTAGAATAGACCACCCTCTTTCTTACCGAGGTGTCGTGAAATACGACAGAGGTAAGTTGACGTCAGGCAGGCGGCCGGTCGTAAAAACGCAGCCAAATCATGTTACACCATGTTTATAACATGTTGTGCCGACCCCACTTAGAGTGGGATAAGGGCAGGAAGACAGACATAAACAATTGGCTCACCTCAAACCAGCAGACAGTTTAGTGATCTCACCCAACCAATTATTGGCTATATCCACATTTGATTTCGTCGGCTCCAGATTCTTCAAACTGTTGGCCTTCTGGATCAATTTGCCCCTTATCGTATTCAATTCCTCCTCAGCATCCTTAAAATTCTTAGTAGCTTGTTTAACTTGAGCCCTAACATCGTCCGCATTGTAAACTCTCATTGCGCGTAATTTCTCAACTTCTGACATAAGAGCGTCCCTTTGGGCCTTTTTTTGTTCAAGCAACATTTCCATTGGACGATTCTCTTTTAATGTTGCCTCAATATCCTGTTTCACTTTGTCTAGAGCTTCTTTTTCCTTTTTCAGTTCATCTTCGTACTGTGTTATTTCATGATCGATCTGCAATTTCAAATGAGCGTAATTAATTAAAAACTAGATTTTATCCTTCGGTTAGGCCGCAGTGTTTCCCGACCATTTTTGGTCCATGCCCCACTTTAAAAATTATTTTGCCCCCTTAAGTAATATACATTTTTTTTTGTTATATTTGGTACCGAAATATAGCATTGCACTTAAATGGCCCAGAGCGAAAGGCTTAAACTCGTGTCGAGTTGTCCCCCCCTTAACCATCAAATTGCCCCCCTGTGGGTCGTGGGCCCCACGTTGGGAAACACTCGGTTAGGGTGATATGTTCTCCTTTTGGCAGCCTTTTTTGCACTTCGAGGATGGATAGAACTTGTTAATCTAACCAGCACAGCTTGTTTTAGAAATTCAAATTCAAATTCAAAATATTCTTTATTCAAAACTGTTTACAGTACTTTTGAATCATCAAATGTTTTAAAGAAGCTACCACTGATTCGGAAGTTTGCTCCTACCGAGAAGAACCAGCAAGAAACTCGGCTAATGTTTTAAATTGTTACAATTTGATAGATGGTTAAAAATAACCGTTGCAGCTTGATGCGTAGCTGACTGCAGTTAAGATATGCTACTATCACTCAATAATCCTTAATTGTATAGTAAGTTTTATGTAGCAATAGTTTTAATATAATTTCTAAGTTGTGTAAGGCAAGTCTAGATGATGTGGAGGAGTTTTCTTATAAAAACGTGTACCGAGACCGACAAATGATTTTCGGACCTTTTGGAGGCGTAACCTAGGTGTAACCTAGGCGTAGAAGGTGAGAAACCTCCAAAGATTCCTCAAGATTTTAACTCCCTAGCGAGCTAAAGATGTCAGAGAAGTGTTTGGCAATTTAAAGTTATGATATTTAAACTATGTTAACATCATTAAATTTGATGTCATCTACTCACTTTCTTCGACCTCCCAGACAATTCAGCCTTCTCTATAGCTTGTTCATTGAGTAATTCCAGCAGTTTGTTTCTTCTTTCTTTCATTTCTTTAACCTGCAAATCATAGTATTTAAAGGGTGTTTTTTTACAGATTTTTGGATATGTATAATACATATCCAACGACAATTACAAGAGGTCGCTGCTATTGTGCGTATTAAGAGTATAGCCGATAGAAAATTCGCTGCGACGCCAGAAAGTAATTATAGAGTTCCCTGTCACCGAGCGCCCTACGAACAAAGCCGATGGCGTGCCCGGCGCAACGTTCAACAATAAATAGAGGTTTCAATGGGAATGGGGAAAAAACTAACTATCTTGTGTGGTTTGAGACATTGAATTACTTACACCTTGACTTACTTAACTTACACCTTGGTAAGAAATAAGGGTGGTCTATTCTACTCAGCCGGATACCACACGGCGGGTTGACTTACCTTAGTTTTACTTACTTTAGTCACACTTTGCGACACATCGGTAAGAAATGAGGGTGGCCTATTCTACTCAGCCGGATACTACACAGCATATAGATAGAATAGTTCATCATCATTATGTTTGTATTAGGGATTCCACAGAATATCTAATTGGGACTTTAAAAATAAGTGTCAAAGACTGATAAATTATGGCCACAAAATTTAGTATTGCCTGCTTGTTTAAATACCATTCCATACACAAATTCTTATAATATATATATATATATATATATATATATATATATATATATATATATATATATATATATATATATATATATATATATATATATATATATTTCGGGTTCGGGCGGGTTCGATTCCCGCCAAGGGCCAATATTTTCTATAAATGAATTTGTTGGTCTCCGAGCCTGGGTGTACATATGTATTTTAATATTATATATGTATATATTCACCAGTTATCTGTCTACCATAACAGAAGTATTAATTAATTTACTTTTGAGACAGACAACCATGCATGCATGCATGATTCACATTAATTGCAAACCTGATCAGGTTTTGAGCATAACTCCTCTTCAAACGGTGCAATTTCACTAATCCTTAATTTCTTGAACATCACATAGTTATACAACAGAAGCAGTATGGAATTTGTAGTGGTTGTAGTCGGCTGGAGGAAGTTTGTCATAGTGATGGTGGATTGATGCAAGTTTTCCCCCTTGTGTAACACAAGGTAGTTAACGATTCGTGTTGTGTTTATGACTGGGACAAGATCCAAATAATATATTAGGTTCTCACTTTGGATTTCCTTTGGTGGTGGCTGAAACAAATTATATTAAGCTGCAGTTTATTTTTTAAATAAGGAATTGCAGTTGAAGGGATGTTCATGATGGCCGACCGAAAAAACGTTGGCTTGATATTGCGGAGTCCACCAAGAGTTCCAACGGACTAAGAAAAAAGGATGAACTAGATCGTGCAAAGTAGAAGAAGTTTAGCCGGAAAGCGGACCCTGGCATAGGCCGGGATTAAACGCTAGAAGAAGAAGAAGTTGGGAGATGTTCATAAAATAACTTTGTATACAGGGTGGGGGGCTTGCTGACCGTGACGAAATGTGACAGGGGGAGAATTAGGGAGGTTCCGGCAATGTGACATTTGTTTAAAATATTGTCAATTAATATTAATATGTCATAACATGCAAAGAATGTGATCTATATCACACGTCCAATGAACCTAATAAAGCATTTAAAAAAGTACATCCAAAACAACTATAACAAATTATTGGAATCTTACATTTACGATAGGAAAATCAATAAAGTTTATGTAGTTACAATGATAAATTAAACTTTTTTAACATGCAATCCTCAGAAACTCGAAGAATAGAACTTGATTTGATATTTTTAATTGAAAATTATTATAATAAAGTTGACTGCACTGCAATCCCCGAAAACTTAAAATTACGAGTGCCAATGTGATACCCAAAAACACTGTTAAATAGCCTTTTATATTTTCCCCATTGTTCTACAGTTTTGGGCGCTAACTCACCAATCCCTAGAATAACAAAAATTTATAACAATATTAATCCATTATAATCTGATACATTTCATGTATCATTTTAGAAAAAAAATCCACAAAAATCTTAGTGTATTTACTTAGCTTAGTTCTATATTTCAGTTTAATAATTATTATTGTATTGTTTTGAGTTACATTTGCATGTGGTGTTTACCTTTAAGTA
Source organism: Morpho achilles (assembly GCA_947086495.1). Classification (NCBI taxonomy): domain Eukaryota; kingdom Metazoa; phylum Arthropoda; class Insecta; order Lepidoptera; family Nymphalidae; genus Morpho; species Morpho achilles. The sequence continues at coordinate 15,555,052 of CAMTZB010000021.1, read as the reverse complement.
GTTTTATATTAAGACTTAGTGTAATAGTATAATAGAATATGTATTTGGATTAAGTGTTAAAACTGGTGGTAAACCTAGTAAATTAAAAAAAAGGTGATGTTTGCCATTCTTTAAAATATTATAAATTAATATGTTAGAACATACAAAGATCAGGTATATTGGATGTTTGATATAGATGTGGTCTACCTTACTAAAGCATTAAAAAAATTTACATCCAAAACAGAAAAGACGATGCAGTTATTCGGGTAATGTGTTGTAATCTGCCTACTAAAAGAAGAATTTTTGACATGTTTACATTTGATTAAGTAAATAATCTAATATAATAATAGTATTAATTTTCTTTCCAAATCCTGCATTACAGGTTTTATTTACATGTGAAATCTATACTTAGTATAAAACAAAATCCCAAAAACTATCTGTGTGTATGTAATTGAATTTCTGGAAATCTACTGAACAGATTTTTATACAGTTTCTATTTAAAGGTAGCTCAATTTATCTAGAAGATTTATGTTATTAGTGCATTACGATTCTCTGTAAATTATGTTAAATTGGTTGCACAGTTGTAAAACAACTCAAACACACAAAGTGATGTACTAGAGAAATGAAGTTCTACAAAAACACAAAAAAATTCTACAACAGGATATATCTTATGGGTAACTCACAATAGCTCATTTTATATTCAAAATTTAAATTTAATACACTGATTTCCACATGGGCGTAGCAGCTCTCAGAGCAGATATATATGTATTGATATGTATTGAATATATGTATTGACTGGCCCGTTGGCGCAGTGGGTAGTGACCCTGCCTACTGCTCTGCGGGTCGCAGTTTTGATTCCTGCCGAGAGCCAATATTTTCTATAAATGTATTTGTTGGTCTTCGAGGCTGGGTGTATATTTGTATTTAAGTATGTATTTAAAAAATATTTAAGTATATATTCACCAGTTGTCTGTACGATAACACAAGTATTAAGTTACTTACTTTGGGGACAAATGACTGTGTGTGTAAGTGTCCCATATATTTATTTATTATTTTAATGTAGTTGACCAACTGATGTATTCTACACTTGTTTTACCAAAAATATACTCACTGAAAGGATTGCATCTTGATCAATTCCCAAGCTATCAAACAACTGGAATAGAGCATCCAACACAGCATGAGGCTTTTTCAAATCCGCAACAGTGAGTGTGCGTTTAGAAAAAATTTCATTCCAATTCGTAATCACATTTTCAACAGAGAATGCTAAAAAAGAAAGTGGAAATTTCATATATGATCAGCTAATATGACAAGATTGTAACAGTTCATTATTCTAGTCTGTACTGAATTCAAGGAAGTGTTTTGGAAATATTGAACGAACAAGATTGGTCAGGCAAGTTACAGTAATGGCCAATTACCTTCCAAACGAACAGCTGATATTGATAGCGGACTGTAGTAAGGCGAAATTTAACGTTAGAGAAATATAAATACTACAATGATGTACAACTAAACTTTAATATAGACATATTTTACAACTATAATGAAACCACTTACCGTTCTCCATTTCCGCTTTACTATTTTTGTATCTTTCTGAGATTCAATAGTTATTTCTATATAATTAATTTTCTTTACTTTATACTGCTCGACCTTTTCGAGCAAATTTTGAAAACAACTGACTTTGTCTATGACTATGATAACCAAATCATATTATAGTTTATTAGCTATGACCAAAGTACACAGACTACTTAGTACTTAAAAATGTTAAATAATTGGTTATAGTTAAAAAATATTTTAGTTCATATAGATAAGTGGTGGTTTATTTAAAAAAAAGTAACAATAATTAAGAAAAAAATATACTCATAAATATTCTACGAAAGCTTCTTGAAAGTATATAGAAACAAATAATACGGAACGTGCTCGTAGCACGGAACCTTTCACGTTGTCTACGTCACAAAACAAAACGTTAACGTCAGAATAATATTTCTAAGCGTAAACGTCATCTAGCCCATTACGGTCGCGGTTTACCTTTTGTTTTGTCTCAAATTAGATGAATTTTTAAAAGTATAGTTGGTCAAAAATGCGTATCACTAACTTAAGACGTGGTAGAATATTTCGCACAGCTGGTATATGTGCTGTATTACTAGTTTTAATTTACGCTTTACATAGTTATTCTCGTTCCAATGTAAATATCGACTCCAACGATACAGTATTTTCAAACGATCGGCCTACTTATTATAAGTTCCACAGAGACGTCTATCCTACTATAAGAACCGGTAAGTTCTCTTGTAAACACGTGTTTTCTTTATATAGAATTTCAACAACTAAACTACTGTTACATGCCCTAGACTGTTTGCCGGCGTGTGTATTGTTTTTTTATTACTTGCATGCTATGTAAATTTACTTCCTATGAGTTTAGTAAGCGAAAATAAATAGTTGATAACATGCTTGTTTTAACTGCATGTTTACTATTGTGATTTCAGATTAACTGCATATGAAATTAGTTTAAAAAGATTTTGACATTTACACAAACCAACATTAATTTTACTACTCTTATTGACAATATTTATTTTTGTGAGAACTGTCCTGCTGTTATTGTAATAGATATCATTATTATTATTTTGTATCACCAAAGTGGTATGAATGTGTGAAAAATTTAAATATGATGACATTATTGAATTGTTCCTATTTTAACGTTTTTGTACAATTTATTACTGTAAGTAATTGTTATGAAATCAGTCTACCTTATAATATATTTATTTAACCCATTCCGAGATCAACATCTATTCAGTGAATAAAACAATTCAAAACAGCCAATAACATAACCCATACCAATGGTTTGTGGGTTCTAATCCTGGGTGAATATAATTATTTTGGTTCAAAACTATATGGTAAAACTAAAACATCATTTACAATTATGAAAATTTATGTTGGGACATCTGCATAATCTATACTTATTATAAAATAAAGTTCTCAAAATCTTTCTGTCTGTATCACAAGATACATTGTGTCTGTACAATTCAAGTATTGTATCTAGATACTTTCAATACTTACAACTGATTTTTGTAGGGTATTTACTAAAAAAATAGTGTAATTATTTGGGAAGGTTTAATTTAATAGTACTGTAGCGGATATTTTGGGTACAGCGGAGAAATAAAACTTGCGGATTATCTTGATGTGTAGGCGTGCGCGCGCTATCGTGCCGGCGGGCGAAGTGACCGATCGGGCCCGGGGGAGGCGGTTTTATGCAGGCCTAGCGCTGGCACCCTTACAACCTTTATTGCGTTACTTAACAATAACAATTATTGTTCTTACAACTATATTACTTGCTTATACGTAATAATAATAGGCGCTTTAGTTACTAAAGACTTTACAAAATATCGCTTATTTTGTTAATTACTTAAAATAACTTAAATCTAAAGGTTAGTAAAAGACTACGGATTGTATATTTTATTTGAAACTAAACTTATCCTATCGTTAACATATTAATAATTATAACTAATAAATCGTCGTCAACATTCCCCCCTCCGTGCGAGAGTATTCACGAGCACTGACTCGATTCTGCTGACGGCGATTTGGTTATCACTACCAGTTTTGAAGTAGGTCTTTTGAGGATTCCAGCAGCCGTGCGAACTTCGACGACTCTGATTTTGCTGTCGGGTCCTGGATGCGCTTCGATTATTTCACCTCTGGGCCACATTCCTCGAGGCAGGGTTGAATCCACGATTAGTACTACGTCGCCGATGGATGGATTTGCATAGTGGCCATGTCCATTGCCGTACCTTGGAGCGATAGTAGGTAGGTACTCTACAAGCCATCTTTTCCAAAAATGATCTGTCAAGCGCTGTACAGTCTTCCAGGTGGCCGATCCAATTAACTCGTCATCGCTGAATTCACCGAAGCGTTGCGTACCGCTCGATCGTCCGATTAGGAAATGGTTCGGCGTTAGGCTTTCTTCATCTTCTGGTTCCATTGAAACGTCTGTGAGTGGACGAGAATTGATTAAATGTTCCGCTTCCAACAACAAAGTGTGAAGTATTTCTTCGCGTGGGTGTCTCGCCGTAAGAGTGGCGGAGAGGGCGACTTTGACAGATCGCACCAACCGTTCCCACGCTCCTCCCATGTTTGGTGCTCCCGGAGGAATGAATTTCCACTTAATGCCTCGTTGCGTCGCTTTCTCGGTCATCTTTTCAAATTCCTTTCTGAGTTCTTTATTTGCACCTACGAAGTTGGTGCCGTTATCGCTGTATATTGTTTTGGGTGTGCCTCGGCGGGCTATCATGCGTCTTAGCGTAAGTAACATGCTGTCCGCTGATAGTGACGTGGCCATTTCGAGGTGTACGGCTCTGGTCGTCAAGCATGTGTAGAGGGCGACCCAGCGTTTTTCAGTTCTTCGGCCAATCGTTACACTCAAAGGTCCGAAGTAATCTACAGCCGCGCATGTGAATGGAAATTTTCCTTGCTGCAGGCGTTCTGCGGGCAAGTCGCCTAGCGGGGCTGTGTTAGGCATGGCTTTTCGGATTCTGCACCATTGGCAGGACCTGGAAATCTTTTTTAATGTGCTTCGTAGTGACGTCACATAGTATTTTTGCCGAATTTCATTCATAGTGGTGTTGTTGTTGCCATGGTTGTGGTCGCGGTGATATTGCTCAATGAGCAGTCGCGTAATTTTGTGACGTCCATCGAGTACAATGGGTCTCTTGTAAGACTTTTCAACACATCGAGCCGCCGAGAGACGTGTTTCTAGGCACAAAATGTTGTCCTCAAGCACTACGGTGAATCTCTTCAAACGTGATTGTTTCGTTATTGGTTTCTTGCTGCGCAGGCGTGATAATTCTTTGCCAAAACTATCATTTTGGATACGTCTTACAAGTAGGCGTTCGGCTCTAAGTAGATAGTCGTCGGTTAAAGGTATGACGAGACTAACTCGGATAGTGGCGATGTCGTTTGGCAGTTGATTTTGCTTCCTGCGTGCGTGCTTTCTCCATGTCTCTTCTCTGACCGTTCTTTTTATGGCGTTGACGTTGCCTCGTTTGGTGAGAAGCGATTTGAATACGTCCACGCACTGTATGACACGTCCAGTTGCACGTAGAAGTCGTATCCATGACGAGAACCTGTTCGCGTCAGGTGTTTCAACTGGGTCGTGGAATGTTTTGTGGGTTGTCAGGCATCTTTCTTCGCCAGTGGGTGGTGGTGGCGGCGAGTCGCTGCTGTCGGGAGGCCACTGGCTTGGTTCGTGGATCAAAAATGCGGGTCCATTGAACCAGCGGTGTTTCGTGTTGAAGTTCTTTGGTGGGTTTCTGGTAGCGTCATCTGCGACGTTTAAAGCGGTAGGTATATACCTCCATTCGGTAACCTTTGTAGAATCTTCTATCTCAGCTAGTCGGTGGGCGACAAAGGTTTTGAAAGAACGAGGTTTTGATTTTATCCATGCCAGTACTGTTCTTGAATCTGACCAGAAAAATCGCTGAATCACAGTTGCTTCTAATTCCTTTTGTACGTTAGCGGCAAGTCGACTGCCTAGCAGGGCGGCTTGTAGCTCTAATCGTGGTATTGAGATTGGCTTCAAAGGGGCTACTTTGGCCTTGGCTGCTAGCAATGTTACTGTTGTGTGACCATTTTGGCGCGTTCTCCAATAAGTAGCGGCTGCATATATAGATTCGCTGGCGTCTACGAATGTATGTAGTTCACCGTCGCCGTATGAATGTGTGCAACGTGGTATTCCTAGGTCTTGTAAGTAATTCAAGCTATTTAGCCATTCGGACCATAGTTTCGACAGCGCTTCAGGTATGTGGTCGTCCCAATCTATTCCCGTTCGCCACAGTTGTTGTATCAGCGCTTTCCCTTGTATCAGGATTGGAGTGGCCAATCCTAAGGGGTCGAATACGGACATGACGGCGCTCATCACTTCTCTTTTTGATGGCGGTCGGTTTTCTTGTAATACTTCAACTGGTGTATTGCGTAAAGTTAGCGTGTATTTCAGAGAGTCGCTTTGAGTGTGCCAGAGCATTCCTAAAGTCTTCTCTAATTTATCATGCTTGACCAGTTGCACGTTTTCGTTTTCAATATGTTGGAAATCTCTCAGAATGGACGGATTGTTGGATGCCCATGCCCTCAGTTCGAACCCACCATTTTTGTGGATGAGATCGACCTCCTTCGATATTCGTTCTGCGTCTTCTTCGCTGGTGAAACTTTGCAAATAGTCGTCCATGTAATGACAGCGTTCGATGGCATGTACTGCTTCCGGGTATTTCTTTTCGAAGTCCTTGGCGTTTCTATTTTTCACATAAATCGCTGAGCATGGTGAAGAAGTCGCTCCAAATATTAAGGTCTTCATTCTATATTCTTGTGGTTCTGCATTTAAGTCGTTTTTCCATAAAAAACGGAGACTGTCTCTGTCTTCTTCGCGTATATGGACGCGTAAAAACATTTCCTTAATATCTGCCGCTACGGCTATGGGGCCCTGTCGGAATCTTATTAATACGCCGAAAAGCGATTGCAGTAGATCGGGTCCGGGTAACAAGGCATCGTTCAAACTTTTCCCATTCGTGCGTTCGGCTGCGTCAAACACCAACCTCATTTTTAGTTTTTGGGGGTGTACGACGGCAAAATGCGGCAGGTACCATGTTCTAGAAGAGGTTGGATGGGTGTTCGCCAATTCAGCATAGCCGCTCTTCAATAAATTTTCTATTTGTTCAGTGTACTTTGCTTTAAGACTTTCATCCTTCGTAAATTTTTTAAAAATTCCGTTTAGGCGACGAATTGCACTGTTTCTGTTTGGTGGGAGAGTTTCTGCGTCGTTTCGCCACAATAGGCCGCATTCGAATTTCCCTTCGGGGAGTCTTCTTGTGGTGCTTTCCAACAACGTCAGCGCTCTCTGTTCGGGGTCGTTCAACGGTTTTTTCGGTGCTATTCCCAATGAGTCAAGTTCAAAATGTGATTTAATTAGGTTTTCTATTTCACTTTCTTTGCTTTGAACTAAGTGGTTTATAAACAACACGGGTTTAGTTGCTTCACTCTTGTAACCGTGCAGTATCCAGCCAAGCTGGGTAAATGAGGCCACTGGCCGCTCGGGTTCCCCGATTTTCAGTTCTCTCGAGACAATCAGATGCCAATTATCTTGACCTATGAGGAGGGAGGGTCGTGTCTCCTCATATAGAATCTGATCTTGAATGTCGTCAAGGTGAGGGCAGTTTTCGATGTCTTCCATCTTGATCGATTGCGACGCCAAATTTAAATTCTGGATAGTGTACGCTTTCATGTGGGCGTATTCCCTTTCAAACATACCTCTAATTTGCAACTTCAAGAATCTTGATTGCTCAGTTTTTATTTTGTGGCCGCTAACACCCTCTATCGAAAGATTGTGTCGTGATCCTGTGGCGCCTAGTTGATCGGCTACTTCTTCTAGTAGTAGCGTGACAGTTGAGCCCTCGTCCAACAAGGCCGAAACGGTTGTTGTGCCGTTCGGGCCGCGTACTTCGACAGGTACGATCTTCAGGTAGGCTCTCGTCGTGCCTACGTGGTTCACCGACACTATTTTATTTTGTTCGGTTTTCTCTTCGGTGGTCGCGTGGAGTAAGGCGTGGTGATTTCTGGCACAGCCGTCTTTACCGCAACGCTTAGATTTACATACTTGGTTGCGGTGATTCGCCTTGAGGCACTTAAAACACACTTTTAACTTTTTCACTGTCGTCCACCTCTGTTCCACAGATTCTTTCGTAAACTGCGCACAACTATCTAGTTCGTGGTCACTTTGGCACAATGGACACTTTTTTCTTTCTTTTCGTATGATGTTGAGCACGATATTCCTTTCCGTTTCGAATTCGTCGTTGTCACTATCTTCTGAACCCGATTCGGCGCTGCTATTTTTGTGTTTAGCAGCGTGTACTTTCGCGTTTCGCGACGACCTTCTGAATGCTTCTGTCTTTGCACGTGTTGAGGGTTGTGCGTCGTATGCCCCAAACTGATCCGCGATCATGTTTAAAAACTTGGAGAGGGCAATCAGCACGGGTTCCTCTTCTCGTGTGGCTCGGTACTCGTACCATCTAAATTTCACAAGCATGTTCATTTTGTCGATGATCTTCTCAGCTATGTCGTTAGAGTACAGGTAATCAACTCTATTCATGTGCCGAATAGCGTTCACGCTGTTGCTAACGGTCGTTGCGAAGGCACCTATGCCCTTTATATCATGTGACATAGGTGGTATTTTTTCTAACAAGGCCACCTCACTTTTCACTAAGTGGGTGGGTCTTCCAAATCTTCTTCCCAGTGTTTCCAATATTTCGTCGGTATTAGTGTTTGTGTATAGCAACGACTTGACGGCTTCTCTAGCTTGTCCTTGCAGAGATCTTCTCAAACGAGCCACATTCTCGTTTTCGCTGAAATAAGCCTTAGTGTCCTTGTACGTTGCGGTAAACGCGATCCATTCTCTTGGATTACCGTCGAAATACGGCAACTCGCTTATGAATCTCGGAGGAGGTTTAGGCGTGTTCTCTCTTGAACCATTAATGGCGGCTATCAAGGCTGACGTAAGTTTGCCCAGTTCACTGTCTTGTTGCGGCCCGTTGCTTTGCGTCTGTGGTGGCGTTGATTTGTCGACCCATTCGGATACCGTGTCGTTGTCTTCGTCGCTCGAGTCCGAATGGTCCGATTCTAGGCGCAGTAATTCGATTTTTGTTTGCGCAAAGGCGGCGGCGGCGGCTATTCTTTCCTTTTCTAAACGTTGGGATTCCAAACGCGCCAGCAATTCTGCGCGCCGGCTCTTCGAAGAACGTGACCCCCCAGGCTTGCTCCCTTTTGCTATTTTCGTACTTGCAGACGGTTCGGTGCGCGCCGTGTCTTCGGGGCACGTGGTATTTTCTATACACGGCGTGCTTTCTATACACGTGGTGTTTTCTGGACACGTGGTGTTTTCTGGACACGTGGTGTTTTCTGGACACGTGCCTGCGTTATCTTCATTTGCGTGCAACCTCTTGCTTGATCTCGTGGTCATCATCTTGAGGCTTCCTTTTCTTCTTACCCTAACGTCCCTAACAATCTCGCTCGAGGGTCCCGAGAGACACGCTCTCCCGAGGATGGATATGGTTGGGATAAGGAAGGTGGGAGTCGCCCGCCAGAGGACGCCGAGTGAAATTAGCGTGCTCGGGTATCGAGAGGAACGCTCGACACCTTCGGCTTGCCTACCAGGAGGCCACTAATTCACACGAGCCTTATCGGCGCGACCGGACTGATACAGACTAACAGCCTCGAAAAAGGCTAGCTGGCAGTGTCGTCCGTTACACCACTTCCGTCACAAGAGGACGTTTAATCACTGTCCACCGTTTGGCACCGTTAGGTGGTGGAGCGAGTGAGTCGGACTGGTACAGACTAACAGCCTCGAAAAAGGCTAGCTGGTAGTGTCGTCCGATACACTACTTCCGCCGCAAGGAGGGCGTTTAATCACTGTCCACCGTTTGACACCGTTAGGTGGTGGAGCGAGTGAGTCGGACTGGTACAGACTAACAGCCTCGAAAAAGGCTAGCTGGTAGTGTCGTCCGATACACTACTTCCGCCGCAGGAGGGCGTTTAATCACTGTCCACCGTTTGACACCGTTAGGTGGTGGAGCGAGTGAGTCGGACTGGTACAGACTAACAGCCTCGAAAAAGGCTAGCTGGTAGTGTCGTCCGATACACTACTTCCGCCGCAGGAGGGCGTTTACTCACTGTCCACCGTTTGACACCGTTAGGTGGTGGAGCGAGTGAGTTGGTGTGCCTTCGGGCACGGTGCGACTCCGTTGCCGGCAGGTTCTTGAAGCGATCTTCGGTAGTGCCTTCACGGTCCGATTCGTCGGCGCCCTGCTGCGTGAACGATTCGTCGATCAATGCTTCTCAGGGCTTCCCGTCGCACTTGTGAGATTCCTCTTCTTATCTTCAATAGCTTGCTTGTTCAACGCCGGTTTCTTGTTAGTCCGGCTCGAAGGACCATACACTGTAGCGGATATTTTGGGTACAGCGGAGAAATAAAACTTGCGGATTATCTTGATGTGTAGGCGTGCGCGCGCTATCGTGCCGGCGGGCGAAGTGACCGATCGGGCCCGGGGGAGGCGGTTTTATGCAGGCCTAGCGCTGGCACCCTTACAACCTTTATTGCGTTACTTAACAATAACAATTATTGTTCTTACAACTATATTACTTGCTTATACGTAATAATAATAGGCGCTTTAGTTACTAAAGACTTTACAAAATATCGCTTATTTTGTTAATTACTTAAAATAACTTAAATCTAAAGGTTAGTAAAAGACTACGGATTGTATATTTTATTTGAAACTAAACTTATCCTATCGTTAACATATTAATAATTATAACTAATAAATCGTCGTCAACAAGTACATTATATTAGAATGTACAATTCAATATTTATTTGTTTATTATGACAAGCCATTAGCATTTTATGTGTACTTATTAACACACTTTTTCTTAAGGCGAGTTCTAGGCAAAACACATTTTAAGGCAAGTTCAACATCATCATAAGAAGATGGTAATAATTAATTTTAATAAAGAGAGGTAATTACTAAGTACTAAGAGGATTTTTTTTAAACAATTAGTAATGCTATTATCTTAAACACAAGTTAAAGCAGGCAACATGGAGTAAAGACCCTAGTTAGAATGAATAATACTATAATTATTATAATTATAATTGTTAAAATACATAAGTAACAACTATTAGTTGTATAAATTTTATTACTTCTAAGCAAATATTAATTTATTTAAATTACAAACATTAATATTACAGCTATAATAGCCCAGCAGTAACATCGTGCGCCTCTTTCGAGGAGGTCAAGAGTTCGCACCCGGGCAGACACCAATGGGTTTTTCTGTTATGACTTATGTGTCTAATTGATAATTACAATTTATCACATGCTTTTTAGTGAAGGAAAACATTGTGAGGAAACCTGCATATCTCTAGAGAATTCTGGAGAATCCACATTGGAGCAGCGTGGTAGGTCTTAGCTCCAATCCCTCTCTCCAAAAACAGAGAGAAGAGGCCTATTCCCAGCTGTGGGAGAGTAATAAGGTCGCTAATTTACTAATTTTACATTATTATTAGTTAGTTCTTTATGTCAAGATAAATATTAACTCTCATGAAATGGACTTTATTTAAAAAGAATGTTTTAAGTTCATGTCCAGATTAGATAGTAATCAATCGCCTTAATTGTTTGTAGTAATCATGTAGGCGGTGTTTTGTTGATATTGAAATTGATTTCTTGTACAAAAAATATTATCAAAATTCTCAGATTTTGGTTTCGTTAATTGTAATGATAACAGTGAAGGCTGAAACAGTTTTTTTGTAATCATTTTTTAATATTATTTTAATGTTGGCATCATTAGGCTTACTCTCTACGTTATTTGAGAGAAGGTTATTTACCTTAGTCGCCTTTTACGACACCTCGGTAAGAAATGAGGGTGATCTATTCTACTCAGCTGGACACCACACGGCGGTTTTTTATAATTATCAATTAGACACATAACTTTTAATACAATGGCTCATTAGTATCTGCCCGGGTTTTGAACACGTGACTCTCTGTAGAGAGTCGCACTGTCTCACCGCTGAGCTATCACTATTACAAAGTGTAAAAAAATGTTTTATTCAAACCGTTGGTTGTTAGCTTTTGTCCTTGTATGCATATTTTAGTTTGTCATTATATGTTTGCATTTCAACATATGGTAGATATTATGAAAAGAACGAAACATCTTTAAACATATTATAATACAAAGTCACCAAAAGTTGTATGTCTGTATGTGATAAATTTTTTCATAATCTATTGTACAGGTTTTTGTAAAATTTCTTCTAAAAAAAAATGCAATTCATTAGAGGTTCTAGGTTTAGATAAAAAGTTCATTTTTGATGCCTCAACCGATTTTGATGTTACTTTCACTGGACGATAGTGGAGGTTATGGATTGGGATTATAGTATCCTAAAATTCTCGCGGGTCGGAATTTACACAGAAAAATCTATGCGACACACTAACCATTTACTCTCTTACGCACACGCACACACACACACACACACGCACGCACGCACGCACACACACGCAGGTCTTACTTACAATATAAACTTATAAAATTTATTAAATATTTAAATATTCTTTAACATTAACTTAATTTAGTTTAGTTGACATTTGGAACACTGTTTGTTGTTAAATTTTAAGGAGGCAGGCGTTGACATCTGCAGCGCAGTTTATACTTTTGCAGTGTCTTCGTTGCCATTGTATAAGTGCATTTTTTATAGTTCCGAATAAATTTCATTTCATTTTCACGATGGCGAATCCTTGGCCATATAGCTCCATAGCTATATGGTCACCCGTGACCATCCACGGGTTCGCCGACTACCCTAGCATTTTTATTGTATTAGTAGCATATTACAATAAAAATTATTGTGTCACTTCGTTTACTAAACTAATATTGGATTCAAAACATTTAATTCGTTCTTGAACTTTGATTATGCTAAATGAAAGCTTGTTTGACCTTTGTCTGCAAAAATCAACTGATTATATCTAATATATCGAGATTGAAATCTAAGTCACCGCTGAATAAATTCAAATTAAAATTCAAAATATTCTTTATTCAAGTTAACTTGTAAACAAGTGCTTTTGAATCGTTAACTCTACTGCTAGTTCGGAAAGCTGTTACTACCGAGAAGAGCCAGCAAGAAACTCGGCGGTTGCTCTCTTAAAAATATAATTCTTACCACAGTTGGAACTAGTGTTCCATTTAATCTTTACTGTCTTTTACAGAGTCGAAGAGTAGCTATGTTCACGTTACCATCTTAGTAATCCTTAAAAGTAAAGCTAGTCTTTTTATAATTATGCACAAAAATTAAATATACTGTGAAGCCAATGTAAGAATATCTATTTCGTTAAATTTCTCTCGCAGAGAATCACGCAGGTGTGTTAGATTTTTAATCTCGATATTTTCGAACCTAACCTCTGCGGTATTCAGCTGAATAGAATAGTACCACCATAATTTCTTAACGTATCGTAAAAGGCGACTAAGGTAAGTTGACTCACCGTGTAGTATCCGGTTGAGTAAAATAGACCACCCTCTTTCTTACCGAGGTATCGTAAAATATGACTAAGGTAAGTTGACAGGCAGGTGGCGGGTCGTAAAATACCAAGCCAAATGATGTGACAAGTGTTTATAACAAGTTGTGCCAACCCCACTCAGAGTGGGATAATGAAGGTTGGTAAGGTGATGAAGATGATTTTCTGATCTAACTTGGTGAGTTTACTGGCTTGAGAGTGAACTTTGCCATTCCAGCAGTTTAAAAACACTGTTAAAAAGAGGCTGATACAGAAAGCCTACTCTTGAGGATTATTTAGAAGATAAAAATGTGTGGATATAGCTCTCTTTGAACCTGTACAAGACAGTTACGCCTTAATGTAAATAGTATTAAGAATTATATTTTTAAGAGAGCAACCGCCGAGTTTCTTGCTGGCTCTTCTCGGTAGGAACAGCTTTCCGAACCAGCAGTAGAGTTGACGATTCAAAAGCACTTGTTTACAAGTTTACTTGAACGAAGAATATTTTGAATTTTAATTTACGTTTGTTTCAGAGCTCGGTAATTTTGAACCAAAGACAAGAGTGTCAGTAAAAGGGCCCGGCGAAGATGGCTTACCTTACCACATGTCTCAGGAGCGGGCGAACGACATCGCCGAGTCAGAAAGTAAATATGGAATGAATATCGCCGCTTCTGACGACATCGCAATGAACAGGTTCTGTTTGAATTGATGACATTTAGCTAGCAGCTGTAACTAATTATTATTTCGCGACATCTTACAAATAAGTTAATGACAAAATTATTTGCTTAATAGTTGACGTGATGATACTGTAATGTTAGACAAAATTATTTTATAATATCGAGATGTCGGAAAAAGTGAATAAGGTAAGTTGACCCGCCGTAGTATCCGGTTGAGTAAAATAGACCACCCTCTTTCCGAAGTGTCGTAAGATACATCTAAGATAAGTTGAGGACCGGTAGGCGGCTAATTTTCCTGAAATTCAACATGTATTGGTTTTGGGGGAGAATAATCGATCTAGCTTTAAATTAAAAAAAATCGTTTTGTTCTGTTTTTTGGCATTAAAAAAATACTAAAGTTTACATTGAATATAAAACACTATTTTTGCCGTAATTTGCTACCTCAGCGTAGTTTATTTGAGGAACGGACGGACTCGAGGAATGGTAAATACCTAGGATCGAGCCCTATTATTTTTTACTTTTTTTTAAAATAACTTTTTTTAAATTTATTTAGTACAAAATCACCAAGTAAGGCTTAACCAGGTACTACTTATTATAAAACAAAATCCCCAAAACCTGTAGTTCTGTATGTGGTCGATTTTGTCAAGTCTATTGAACCGATTTTTGTCCGGTTTAACAAAAAGGTAGTGTAATTCTTCCAGAAAGTTAAGTTAATAGTGTATTAAGGTTTTATGTAAATTGTTTTAACGGAGATGTAATAAAACCTCGTCTGTTGGTAGCTATAGTCGCGTGCGCCGCTTAAACTAACAGATACACTAGAATGTACTAGAGAATTGTAGATACCCAAAAATACTACAATCCGCGACAGCATATCTCTATCTCTCATGGATAACTCACGATAACTGTTTTTATGTTCATAATTTCAATTAGGAATAGGTTGATTTCCTTCCGACCGAAGCCTCAAACATAGTTATGAATATAAAAAAAAACAGTATATTTGTTAATGTAACGTATGCATGGTAAATTCCTCGGGCCATACATTTAAGTAATTCCGCGCGTTTTTTTTTCTCTTGTATCACTAAATAGGTACTTTATATTCAATTATTCCAAAATACAATGTCGCAAAATGTTGATAGTATCACGTTTTTATGTACTTAAATAATTCAGAACTTTATAAAATACTAATATTACCCGCAACTTCGTTGCCAAAAAAAATAAATGGGAATTTTATGTCTAATATGTTACCCCGGTGTGTAGCTTTAACTCTGCCAAGTTTCATCAATACTGGTACAGCGGATTAGACGTGAAATGTAACGGACAGACAGACTTTTGCATTTATTTATAATATTAGTAGGGGATGTGTACGTATTTCGGGGTCTATATGTATGTATGTATATATATTTTTTCGGAATCTCGGAAACGGCTCCAACGATTTTCCTGAAATTCAGCATGTAGGGGTTTTGGGGGAGAAGAACCGATCTAGAAAAATTTTATTTAAAAAAAATGACGTTTTATCCCTGTTTTGGGGCTCTATTTTTTAAATTTACGTTGAATACAATCGCAATTTTTCGCTGTGAAACGTAAAGTCATTGTAATAATTGTCTCACTTCGTAGGTTAGCTGGCAGAGATCTCTATCATAGGGATAAGTTGACCTTTGTACACTTTTTTTTACCAATAATGTTTTTTTTCCTACATTTTTTATGGTACATAAATAAATAAATAAAATAAATAAATAAGTAAAATCATGTTGTTTCATTTGGGGAACGGGCGGTCTAGAGAGGTGAAAATACCTACGATCTTACGCCTGCCCTATTCTTTTTTCATTTTTCTTTTGAATTTTTTTTTTTACATCATTTTAAAAATTACTGAGCAAGGCTCGCTCACTCATGTACTATATAATTACTTGAGAGAAACATTTTCTAATCTGTGACTTAAATGCCCATATTAAGAGACTTGCGTACTTATCTCGATTTAATCGCGATGTGAGCCTTATATTTATATAGTTGTGTATTTTCCATATAGGTCTATACCAGATACACGTCTGGATGAATGCAAGTACTGGCACTATCCTAAAGACCTGCCCACCACTTCTGTGATCATCGTTTTCCACAATGAGGGATTCAGTGTCCTAATGCGAACGGTGCACAGCGTCATCGACCGCTCTCCGACCAACGTACTCCACGAGATTGTGTTGGTAAGTGTATATTTGATCACTCGGCGATGCTTGTAATCAGAGAGAAATTGTCGAAAGACTACATTTCGCCCTATCCGAAGAACTAAGTTATATCTCCCATGTATTGGTAGGTAAAGGAAATGTAAATAATAATAAATAAATATATATGGGATACTTACACACACGGTCGGCCGTCCCCAAAGTAACTTAATACTTATGTTATGGTAGACAGACAACTGGTGAATATATACTTATATATTTTTTTAAATATACACTTAAAACAAATTTACACCCAGACTCAACAAATTCATTTATAGAAAATGTTAGCCCTTGGCGGAAATCGAACCCGCGACTCGCGGAGCAGAAGGCAGGTCACTACCCACTGCGCCAACGGGCCAGTCCAATGTGTCTTTATACTTCGGATATGGCGATTTTGATAAATAGTGTGTAAAGTAATTCCGTCGTGTGGTATCCGGCTGAATAGAATAGGTCACCCTCATTTCTTACCGAGGTGTCTTAAACGGCGACTAAGGTAAATTGACCCACCGTGTGCTACCCGGTTTAGTAGAATAGACCGCCCTCTTGCTTACCGAAGTTTCGTAAAATACGACTAACGTAAGTTAACGCCAGGTAGGCGGCCGGTCGTAAAAAGCAGCCAAATCACGTGACAGCATGTTTATAACATGTTGTACCGACCCCCCTTAGAGTGGGATACGGGCAAGAAGATGATGATATATATATTAGACACATCAATATTTAAACAATATATTTTGAAGTGTCGCAATTTATTATTTAGCATTTAATTGTAAATTAATTGTATCGATTTGTTACCTACTTAAAAACTTGTTCCGTTAATGGATTGCGGTGAAACAAATTTTATTACTTATCACATTTTTTGCGAGTAACTGTAAACTGTATTCGTCGTCATTTATTGTGCAAATCAGTGCTTCTGTATAAATATATAAAGGGAAAGTATGTGTGTTGCTTATAGATTTCGAAACGGTTGGACCGATTTTAATTAACATTTGAGACAATCTTTAGTACGAAACGGGTACGCTTAAATGTAAATCTAATCCACATTCACGTAAAGATATACGCCGTGTGGTATCCGGCTGAATAGAATAGTACCACCCTCTTTTCTTACTGAGGTGTCGTAAAAGGCGACTAAGGTAAGACGACCCGCCGTGTGGTATCCGGCTGAGTAGAATAGACCAACCTCATTTCTTACCGAGGTGTCATAAAAGGCGACTAAGGTAAGTTGACCCACCGTGTGGTATCCGGTTTAGTAGAATAGACCACCCTCTCTTGCCGAGGTGTCGTAAAATACGACTAAGGTAAGTTGATGTCAGGCAGGCGGCCGGTCGTAAAAACGCAGCCAAATCATATGACAACATGTTTATAACATGTTGTCCCCACTTAGAGTGGGATAAGGGCAGGAGGATGATGATTCACGTTAAGATATACAAACAGAACGGTTCAATTTTGGTAATGGCAATTTTTTCGGAGTGACATAATATGTGACTTTTTATCTCATCTCCGAAGTCGCTGGCCCAAGCTAGTATTTATATAAAATTTTTACACCATTCCCTTATAGCTTTATATATATAGAATTTACAATAAATAAAATGATAATAGATTGTGCTTCTTACATTTAGCATTACATATCGCACGCTCAGTATTAAACTGATCGAATTTAAAATTAATTTTATGCTTAATTGAGATACAATGTACCTACCTATATTTCAATTACTTCAAAGCTATTTATGACATCACGCTACAAATTTTATGGCTTAATTGAGATATATCATACATTGTGCTTATATTTCAATTACTTTAAATCCATCTATGACATCACGCTGCATACTATGAAAAAAGCTAGCATTGTCTCAATTTATAGGCCTTTTTAATGACTCATGTATTTTTTAAAGGTTATCTTACGCTTCATCGCATTTAGCGACAAAACAACGTTTAGAATTCGGCCATTTTAATATTATACGTGCGATATGTTTTTGGAAATGGTGGTTTATAGCAATAATATAATACCATTAAGGTCCTAGTAGTAGGGCACTAATTATTGACCATGCACTAGTACTTGACGGTTTTGTATGAAATTTTAAATAATAAGCGTTTCGTTGTAGCTTATAAAAAATATTAATTAATAATATTAAATTTCAAATATTACACGATACAGTTCTGAGTTTTTGGACAGTTGTTAATAGATGGCAACAGGTAGTTAAGAATTTATTTTTTACTAGCTACAACAAACAAAACGCGTATTATTTAAAATTTCATACAAAACGGTCAACTACTAGTACATAGTCAATTAGTGCACTTACTTACTTCTTAAAATGATATTACAAATTTATTGTAGGTCGACGATTATTCCGATAAAGATGACCTTAAAGAGAATCTAGACAATTATATAAAACGATGGCACGGAAAAGTGAGGATAATTAGGAATACTGTAAGGGAAGGTCTTATTAGAACTCGATCCAGAGGTGCCAATGAGGCGACAGGAGACGTTATCGTCTTCTTAGACGCCCACTGCGAGGTCAACGTGAACTGGTTGCCTCCTCTCCTCGCGCCTATATACAGAGACTACAGAATCATGACAGTACCAGTCATAGATGGTATAGACCATAGGACGTTCGAATACAGACCTGTATACCAACACGGCACGAACTATAGAGGTATATTCGAATGGGGAATGCTGTATAAAGAGAACGAGGTCCCAGAAAGAGAAGCCACCCTTCACAAATACAAATCAGAACCTTACAAGAGTCCAACGCACGCTGGTGGTTTATTCGCTATAAATAGACGATACTTTTTGGAAATAGGGGCCTACGATCCTGGCTTATTGGTTTGGGGTGGGGAAAACTTTGAACTCAGCTTCAAAATTTGGCAATGCGGTGGTAGTATCGAATGGGTGCCGTGCTCTAGGGTTGGTCACGTGTACCGCGCTTTCATGCCGTATTCGTTCGGAAATTTAGCGAAGAATCGTAAAGGATCCCTAATAACTATTAACTATAAGAGAGTCATTGAAACGTGGTTCGACGAGGAGCATAAGGAGTACTTTTATACGAGAGAACCTATGGCTAGGTTCTTGGATATGGGCGATATAGCAGATCAGGTGGCGTTGAAGGAGAAGTTGAAGTGTAAGGACTTTGGATGGTATATGGAGAATGTGGCTTATGATGTATATGAAAAGTTTCCTAAGCTGCCGAAGAATGTTCACTGGGGTATGGTGAAGAATAAGGCGTCTGGGTTGTGTTTGGATACCATGGGTAAAGCTGCGCCGGCGTATATAGGTAAGTTCTTAAAATATTATCAGGTTTGCATTTAAAAACTTTTTTATATGTGATGATGCAGTTTTGATATTTAAAGATATGTAGTAGTTTTTCTTGGATCTTCATTTCTTGTAATCAGTTTTATTTAACATAAAGCTAATGAACAGCAAGGCACCATAGAATTTAGTTCCTGCGCTAAAGGGACTAAAGTAAGTTGACCCGCCGCGTAGAATCCAGCTTACTAGTATAGACTACCCTCATTTCCTACCGATGTGTCGTAAAAGACGACTAAAATAAGTTGACGTCAGAGAGGCGGTCAGTTGTAAAAAAAACAGCCGAAACATGTACATGGACATGTAACAACGCGTTAAAAGCTGAAGATGTGATAAATGCCCTCACACTCATGGGAAGTTCCCGCCGCGATAACGTCGTGTTAAGAGCTCATGAATAAGTGCCCCGGATGGGTTCGAAACTAGTCGGACTAACACGATAGAATAACACTTGAGTATAGCCGGTTTCTATACATTACCTATGAATACTACTCACGATAGTTTAGATTTACACATTCCAGTTTGCACGTTTCAATAATTGCAGGCACTTCCATGTGTCACGGTGGTGGCAACAATCAGCTGTTCCGGCTGAACGAGGCGGGCCAGCTGGGCGTCGGCGAGAGGTGCGTGGAAGCGGACTCCGATACCGTGAAGCAGGCTATATGCAGACTGGGCACAGTCGACGGCCCGTGGAGGTAAAAATTCCAATTTTTATTTATCCAATATTCATTTTCATTACACCCGCCGTGTGCTATCCGGCTGAGTAGAATAGTACCACCCTCATTTATTACCGAGGTGTCGTAAAAGGCGACTGAGGTAAGTCGACCCGCCGTGTGGTATCCGGCTGAGTAGGATAGACCAACCTCATTTCTTACCGAGTTGTCGTAATCGTATCATCTTCCTACCCTTACCCCACTTAGAGTGGGATAAGGGCAGGAAGATGATAATGATTCATTTTCATTCAAATATTCAATTTATCAATATTTACCCAATTCCGATTTTTATTTTCTAATTGATATATGGAGCATAAAAGTAGTAATTGCGAGTTAACCATAACATATAGAGACATGCTATCGCTTGTCTTATTTATAGTATCGTTGTAGATCTATAATTCTCTAGTACATTACTTTTTATGTATCTCTGCTAGTTTTCGCGACGCACGCTAGTCAAGCTCTCAGCAGGTGATTATTTTTTTACAACCGCGCGATCTCTTCAACAATTACATAAAACGGTAATATAGTATTATTCTAAACCTTCTAAAATTACAGTATCATTTAGTGTGCAAAAATCCGTTCAGTAGATTTTGAAAAATCCATCACGTACAGACAGACAGCTTTTGGGGACTTTGTTTTATAATATGTAAAAGCTTATTAAAAATAATGCAACATCTCCGCATGGTTTAGGTTAATAAAACATGGGTTTTACGTTAATTATGTTGTAAAAACTCGCTTACTGGGAGCTATACTCGCAAGCGCCGTTAACCAGCTGAGATACAGTAAAGTAGTGTACTAGAAAATTGTAGATCTACAAAAATACTACGAAAAATTCTGCGATAGCATGTCTCTATCTCTTATGGTTAACTCACAATAACTACTTTTGTGTCTTTTGTGACACACTGAATTCCTAAGCACAGCTACTAGCAAAATAATATTTTCATTACTTTTATATTATGGACCTCTGTATAGTAACGCCTCATTCGATAATATTTGATAATAACATTTGATAAAAACGACTAATTTGATAATAACATATTGCATCAAAAAAACCGGGATAGTCAAACGGTAAAACTGTGCGACTCTTTCGACTTTCGAGGGGGTCACGAGTCAAACCCCTGCAGGCACAAATGAGTTTTCTATTAAAACCTATGTGTCTAATTTATAATTGCAATTTATCACACGGTTTTCAGTGCAGGAAATCTGCATAACTCTAGAGAATTCTAGGGAAATGTGTAGGTTCAAACCTTCTCTCCAGAAACGGAGAGAGGAGGCCTATTCCCAGCAGTGGGATTGTAACAGGCCGTTACTTTACTACTTTATATTGGTTCCAGGTTGGACGAACATCGCAAACATTTGATACACCGGTTGCACAGCTACTGTTTGACCTTGCAACCCCATACTAGGACATTGGGCCTAGCGCCCTGCGACCCTAACAATACTTACCAACAATGGACGATAACGAATAAAAAACCCAATTAGTGAAAGTGACTGTGCTATTTAAGGTTCTAGCGTTGATTGGGTCAAACCAACGCGTGATATTAGACCTAAAGAATTTAACAATTTTAGTAGTTTACTTGTACAAAAGTAATAATAAAATTATTTTGCTACAATCCGCGATGAACATTCATCATTGTTCAACATTCAACATTTCATCGCGGTTTAAAGCAAAATAATTCTATTTTTACTTTTCTATTATGGATCTCCGCAAAGTAACGCCTCATTCTATAAATTAGTATACTTGTGCCTAATCGGACATGAAGAATTAAAATCGGTAAAACTTTCTCTTTTCGATGCGGGCTCGATTTATAATCAATTATGTTATTCATCAGTTATTTAACTTTTAATTTCAAATTTACAAATTATACCCCGCCATTTTGTAATCCGTGGGAAATAATTTCAAAATGGCGGTTAACTTAATTAATACAGAGTATTAAATAAATGAATATAAAATTGTATTTATTAATTCAGCCTTAAAACAATGTGAATCTAAAATTATTTTAATTATTGAATTTTTTTAATAAACTATAATGGAAGTTGGTTTGACCTTTAAATATTAATTGCCGATTGATAGGATAAAGCAGCAATATTTTTATATTTACCTCTATAAATAACTTGAAATCTTTGGAACCGAGTCGTAGAAATATATCTCATATTGAAAAGATGGATTGGCCCTTTCTAGACGTACAATAAATGAAAATTATACTTATTAGAAGAATGGCAACATTTTAGTTAGAAATAAAAAAAAAGATGAATACCGTTTGAAAAAATGAGAAAAGCTTATTTAAACTTAATATATGCGTCTCTTAATTATGGTTCAACTATTGTTTTACTTTACTCGGCTAATCCTCATATTTCTATAATATTATTCTATAACATAATATTATATAATATTAACTATACTTTCGCCCTCCTACTTGATCACGACAAACATTCCCTTAAGAAAAACAGAATTACCTAAAAGTTTGTTAATTTTTTTTATATAAATGATAACTTCATATTAATTATTACATAACACGTTTGTCGTAATATTCATTCACTCTATCTTCTTTTATTTTTTACTAATATACATTTGTTTTATAATTATGTCCCATTTAATTCTGTGTAATATTTTAAATATTAAAGTTATTTATATAGATAAATATTTTTTAGTTTTTATTTTTGTTTTTAATGAGATAAAATGACACGAGAAAGACATTGGCTTTTTTGTACTTAATGTATAATTATAACATTCCTTTCAATAGAAATTATATGGAATCTCTGCAAATGTAGTTCAGAAATTAAATAAAACCGGTTCAATTAATATATTTGTACTTATTACTTAAATGTTTAAGAATATCAAACAGACTATATTATATAATATGTATACTGAAAAAAATTATATATAAGTATATTAAGTATATTAAGTATTTAGGATAAAAAGTGGTTTTTTTAATTCAAATAGCATAATAACAGTTTTGATTGTAAAATAGATTTTTATTATGTATTAAAATTGGCCGATGCAATTAAATGTTTCATAAGAAATAGTAAATATATTTATTAAAAAAAATATATTAATACATTTAGTTGAATTGATAATTTAATTATTTATTTAAAACGTATTTTTTTCATTTAAATTTAGCACTCTTATAAAGTAATGATAAAAAAACAAATATTTTAAAGATATACGCTAAAAAATATATACGATTACACGAATTTTCTAAAATATATAAGTAAAAAATATTATTTGCTTTAAAATTTTAAATAAAATAAATAAATTAGCCTTTATCACTTTTTATACTAAATTCAACAATAAATAATTAGTTGTAAATTATATTAGGTTATATATCTTACAAGTAAGTTTGATAAAATAAAACCTTTTTTAAACGTTAATTAAAAGTAACATTATAAGAAAAAAAAAATATCACAAAAAAATGTTGCAATAAGTAATAATAATTTAAGTCGAATAATATGTAACCGATTTAGGTGTTAATTGATTTAATATTCCACATTTCATGTAATGCACATTTTTTTTTAATGGTTCGTATGAAAGTTGAAAATATATATGTATGTAATAAATTATAAATTTTACATGAACTATGTAAATTATTTTCTTGTGTTGCCATGTTTAATAATATGTATCAAGACAAAATGAGGTTTTTAAAGATTGACACTTCATAGAATTATTTGCCTTTTGTCACTTTTTATAAAGTTATAAAATTCTGGAATTCGAGAGTTTTTTTTGTTTATTAGTATAAGATTATATAAGAAAGTTTTATTCTAATACACGATTTTGGGTTTCATCAATAGCACGTGATAACTAAACTTTTTGAGATTTATTACTAGAACTCTTTATTAATGCAGTTAAGATAATATTTATTTAAGAGTATATCGCACGCTTAGTATTGAAGTGACCGAATTTCGAATTGTTTTGTGGCAAGTTGCAATAACGTAGAGTAGCGCCTACAAAACTCGTAAATGTTAAAGAGACCCATAACTTGAAAGAGGAAGGAAATACTAGCTTTTTAATAGTTAGTAGCGTGATGTCATAGATGGAATAATATATGAAATAAGGATCACTATGTATTTAACGCAATGAAGCCAAATTTCGAATTAGGTCAGTTTAATGTTGAGCGTGCGATTTGTCTTATACATTTTATATTTTATTATTGATATATCTTAAACATATAATAACTTAGGTAGCAATAGGATTGTTTTATTCATAGACATAAACGACCATAATGTTCAATAAATAGTTTTATTTTTATGATGAAAAAATACTATAAAAAATTTATTACATCCGTCGCGATAACGCCGCGTAAAGAGCTCATGAATAAGAGCCCCGTATGGGCTTGAAACTAGTCGGGCTCATCCGATAAAATAAGACGTGAGTATAGCCGGAATCTAAACATTAATTATGAATACTACTCACGATAGTTTAAATTCAAAAATTTATTACAGTTAAAAAAAAAGTTGACGTAAACATGCTATATGCCACCCTCTCTTCTACCAGTATAAATTTTATGACTGTAAATAGTATACATTATGTAAATGTTATCATGATCGACTGTGGGTTAGAGATGGGCAAAATTCGCA
This sequence comes from Morpho achilles, assembly GCA_947086495.1. NCBI lineage: Eukaryota > Metazoa > Arthropoda > Insecta > Lepidoptera > Nymphalidae > Morpho > Morpho achilles. The sequence continues at coordinate 15,530,545 of CAMTZB010000021.1, read as the reverse complement.
AGAAAAGAGTGATTTATATATTTTCGATCTTGGCATATATCACTCTTTTATATCTTTAATTCATTTGGCTCAGTACGGCTCAGAGGGAGAATAAGCTAAGACTACAAATATGTCATTTATGTTTGCGGCTTTTTTTAATATTCCGTTTCTCTCTTTAACGTGTCAATTGCTATATAATCCCATCTTTTTCTCTAACTTATCATGAAAAGTGACTCTTAAGTATAAAGATATAATTGAAACACATGCGAGCTAGAGAGTTATTATATCTTTTGCAAAGATATATCTTTATTTTCTTTAGCTCGCAAGAAAATCTCTACTGTGCTTTTGCTAACCATACAGTTAAATCAAGGTTAAGGACCTTTTCCACTTTTTTGTATGCCGATGTTAAACGGCTATTACTCGGTCTCCATTCTATGCAATATTAACTTAAACATTAGATTAGTTTAAATTATTATTGCCTTATTATAAGTCTTGTTCGTTGCACCTATTTTCTACTGTTCCCTCAATAGAGTTGTCCATTGGCACTATGCTAATAATTTTGAAGTTCAGATAAATCAGGAAAAGATTTTATTGCAATAAACTCTCCAAAATTGTGTTCATTTTAATATTGTGAGATTAAAGTCTATCTACTTTATGTTTCATGTATATTTATAAATATATAATTTAATTTTACTCGCACGCACTTTCGGCCTTAATCAATAAAAAAAACTCATAATTTCATATGCTAAATTTAATTGAAACTTTGATTCAATATAATTTTTGCTCAAATTTTTAGGCTGGTATTTTAGTGCTTAGCATATCGAGAATATCTTTAATATATAATTGTGCTGCTTTCCTCTAAGATTTGTCTATTATTTCAGTTTTGATCAAGTACTAACTTAATGGTGAGGTTTAATAGGCTTAAATACAAAATGGTTGACATTAGAGATAAGTGTCCCATATATTTATCCTTTTTTACGAGTAAGGCCGATTGTGAATTTTGTTTTTATAAAAAATATGATGTGACACTGCGATATGTATTGTTTACTGTAAAATAAATTTTATCTTTATTCTCCAGTATTTCTCTTTTTATCCTTCAAACAAAGCTTATATAAAAGCTACATAAAAAAAATCCAGCATATTGATAGATAGCTCCGACATTCTATAGCGGCAAAAATATATAAGGCCCCTTTTATATCTAGTACTTATATTTTTTTATCCTTTACTTATAAACTTCATGGTTTCGTATTCAAATGAAGAATCCGTAACTTGAACTCACTTTGACGCTTCCGGATTTCAACAGTTTGTCTATGGATACAGTACGGATTTATGTAAAACATAGTTTCAGAAAATATAGGTAAGTTAAATTTAAGCAAATTTGATAATCCTTTAATATAGTTACAAACACTGTTGAGAACAAAGCACGCATTTCAAATTATGCTATATTTTCATTGATAATTTAGTTAATGCACGTTTTAATATTTATGCATTCATCATTGTCTATTCCAATATAATAATAATATAATTAACGAAGAGAAAATTGTAAATAAAAATTCGCTTATTAATACAAAATGTTTTATTAATAAATAATATTAAATTTAATAAAAGCATCTATATCATGTTACCTATGCAGTTATTTTGTGTATACCTACATACAATTTATTCTATATTATTAATTTAATAATTTCAGCTGACCAACATTCTATGAAGTGAGTAATATGTCTTTCAATTAAATCATAGTTAAAATCTTTACAAAAAATACATTAGGATATTGTATGCAGAATTTTACTGCAACTGAGTTTTAATAATTTTTATAACAAATATATAATAAATGACATTTATATAAAAAAAATAAGTATATATTTTCTGTTCTAAAATGAAATTTTTAACATCATTTTATAAAACCAAGTCTTCGACATGAGCTTTCAAAACACTAGATAACCACCTGTTTTTAAGATTCCAGGATTCATTTAATATAATCATTGATATAGACCAAACTATTACAAAAAAATATGATCAACAACATTTTATGTTTACAGCAATTTTAAAAAGATCTGAACTTAAATAAACAATATACTTTAAAAAAAAATTACAATTTCTTTTCAAATTGAGAGGAATACATCAAATCCAAAAGTTATATGACATCTTAACACTAATAATATTATAATGGTGTTTTAAACCACCACTCGTTCCAATTACACACACGTTGTGACACATCCATAACCGACCAATTTGGTGAAGGTACGTCAGGAGCCAACCAGTTGAAATCGTCCAAACGATCCCAGTTATTAACATTTCTATCTAACGAGGACATGTTAAAGTGTTTCTCCAAATCATCATAATGCAAATTGAAAGGAGCAGTGCGGATATCTGTACAGTCTTCTACAATACCTTTGCTGGTGACATGCAAGTATATATCACACTTTATTGAACTATGCATTCTGAGCTGCTGGCAAGCGGTGACAATCTTGCAATTTGTGCACTTTTCTATGAAAACCGATGACGTCACTGGTCCAGAAAGCACTATACAGTTATCCAAGTTTGTTAAATGCAATGTCCCCATAACGCCTTTCAAACCTACAGTGCAATTTTTCAAATTCCGCAAAGCAACATCACGTTGATATAAATCCTCGTTTTCTAGGGAAAGCACTTTATCTTCTTTGGAATCAAAACCGAAGAGCTTATCATCCCATTTGTTACTATCAGTTTTTCCTGCACCGTCATTCTCATCTAAGGACGTCTGTTTTTGACTATGACTTTTAGGAAGCTTTTTTCTAGTGAATCCAAATTTCTTGCGGGGCACATATCTGTCTTCTAATTCGTAGCATTTCGTTTGCAAATGCTGCACTATACCTAAATATTTGCGAATGTTGAACTCTTTAAGAAAGAATGAGGATGTGACGACAAACTTTTGCAATTCATTGACTTCACGCTTGATGTTGTCGAAATGTTGAGGCAGGACGTTCGTTTCTAAGGTAGGTATTTGTGATAACAGTTGCTCAATCATTTCGGATCGTATTTTAAACGCGGTAGAGAAATAATCTTCATTCTCGTTAGTCGCATCGACTTCTTCCCTAGCCTTATGAGCTTTTTGCAGTTTTTCTAAACGTTGTGCGTCCCGCCTGCTCAGCCTCTCGAGGACAGCGTTTTTATCACTCATTTTCCCTTTTTCAGTAAGTCGTCAACTTTCTTGTTAATATCAGAATTTGGATTGGTCGCTTCCTTTAATACTGTAATTGTGTCACGACTTACTCGTCTAGCATCAGTGTGTTTGGATCCTTGATCAAACTGAAAATTTAAATATTTAATTTAATGTCAATTTTCACTTTAAATTATGGTTAACTTTCAGACCACAAACAGTAACAAGATTTAAAAAGAAAACCCAAAAATGTCAACAGTAGACATCTTATCTTAAGAATCTTTGAAAATTTGTGTCCAAACTGGCAGAGTAGTAGTAACCAATCATACTTTCGATATATTTTTAATACTTATATCCATATTAAATTTTCAATTTATTTAATGCTTCACAATGAAGACAAACATTAAACATATTTTACTAAATTATTTATTTATGTACCATAAAAAAATGTTGGAAAAAACATTATTAGTAAAAAAAGTGTACAAAGGTCAACTACATTCTTTGGAAATACCTGAAATACTGCTACTTTTTCTCAAATTTTGAGTATTTTGATATAAATATAGTTTTAAAAAATATTAGAAACTACTGTAACTGAATCTTATCATTATGTCATGCTTCTTGTACTGGGACAATAATACTTCCAATGTCATTTAATTATCACTGATTTTAGTATTCATACAATACTCAAAATATAAACTAAATGTCACATAAGCATTAATTTAATAAGCAAATTACATTGACCAAACATAATCAAACATGATGAACTTTTGTCAAAGGTAATAATTTCTGATGGACACTGATTATATTTTAGTAACAAATATATATAACTAATTTAAAAAATATTATACTAGATATGTATAATAAAACATATTTAAAAATCTTTATATGTTTAAATTACATAAGTATTCATTCGTAAAAACAAAAATTTGCTATTATTATTAGATTTAAAAAATTAGCATTTGATTTCTGACATTTTAAGGCAGTGAATCTCAACCTTTTTTTTTTGCTGCACATATTTAACGACTTCAAAATTTGGCGGCACACAAAAAAATTAAAAATTATTTACTTACTACAACACACTGCATAAATAGTTTATGACAAAAATTTTAAATATACGAAATAAACTAAAATAATAACTTAACGTTTATTAATGGATTAATTACAAGCTATAATAAAAATATTCTTCTTTTTAAATTATATTATTTAAAAATATTAACATTATTATATATTTGCAAAATTTGGTGACACACTTTTCAAATTTCACGGCACACAAAAGTGCTGCGGCACAGTGGTTGAGAATCACTGTTCGAAGACAACCACTATCATAACCAAGCTAGGAAGTGAATGTATAGTTCAACTCAATGATGCCATTAATTTATAAGCTTATTATGCATAACACAAGATACCCATTTACCCGTAACAAATGCTTCTTTGCTGAATACTATTTAGAGGCAAAGATGAATGTTGATAAGTATCTTTTAATCATTTCTTATAAAGGCAATTTGTCAAACCGAATAGAAATAAAAATTTGTAAACATTCCCCAGTTATGTTTAAATTAGTAATATATACACACAAAAAAATTAGAAATAAAACCACATAGTTAGAACATATAAATCAGTGACCACACAGTACAACAAAATAAACAAAATAATGACCTTTTTAAGAAGTTCATCATCAGGTTTGACAAATGTGAAGAGGCCGTAGCCAAGGGTCCCAAAGGTAAAAACCCAGAATGCGGACCTAGCAGCAATGTTCATCTCACCAGATTTTATATCTTGCCCTCGTTTGTCCAAACTTTGTGATCAAGTTCACGAGTTTTGTGACCGCCGATGGTCTCACCAAGGGAGTAGTAGCCTTCTAGTACCCAGTTATAGTTTTTGTGCATATACAGCCGGAAATCTGAAATGTTATGAAACAACTTGATAACTTAAAACATATAATTGGAAGAAGCTTTATTAGATCATATGAGAAATAATCTATAATAACTTAATTTATCGCACACTTAATATTAAAGTGACTGAATTCAAAATAAGGATTAACTGATTATATGTTGTTATCCTTATTTAATGCCATCTTTGACATCATAATAATCTGTTTAAAAAATTATTGTTTTCATGGTCTTCCAATACAACTCTCTAACAGTTTTGTGGGTACTACTCAATGCTTTAGTGCAATTCACCACAAATCAACTTTTTTATTTTAATTATATTATATTATATCTATCTAGATAATATATAATATATCTATCTATATATTATATCTTAGAAAGAGCTCTGATTCAAGTATCACATTGTGATTAAGTCAGAAAGCAAATTACAGTACTGGGTGTTACTTTTCAGTTACCTTAAACATGCAAGGCTCGTAAAGTTTGGATATTAAAGACAAATTTACATTATCATTTACAATTTTTTGCTTCATTGTAATAGATTTTAATAAAGACACCCGCAAACATGTAATGAGTATCAATTATTACTTCTAATTTTAGTGAAGACCTTTTTAAGTGAGTTTAAAAGATTGTAACAAATTGTAAGACAAATCTGATTCATGAATGTGATGAACTTATGACTGTTAACTATTTTTAGTAATTATTACAAGAATACACTTTATATAGCCAAGCGATAATGAGTATGGTTAAATAACATACAATAAAAGATAATACATAACACAGAATTGTTTGGCAGAAACACTTTGTTTAATAGCCACAGGCTAGGCTATCACAAAATTACTTTGAATGTAGTTAGTATTCAGTTTCTGAACATATTCTTTACGATGCCATTAATCAAGCAATAAGAGTATAATAAAAAAAATAGAAATTTCGAGTAAATTCGAATAGTCGTATCGTGTCACAGCAAATCGTGATAAAATCCTTTGATATTAGGGTAGATTAATTTTAACATAACATATAACCAATCTTTCTGGAAAATTTTTATACACCGTACATATATATATATATATAATATAATATTTTGGATTAAATTTAGAACCACTCGATAATTTAACTCTAATATTCAATAGAAAATAAATTGTTTGCATATGAGGCCTACATCTTTATAGTCTTAATTGGGTCAACGTATAGTATCGTCACATGACTCAAGAAGGATAAAAACAGTGATTTCATTTATTTATAATAACAGTCTCACCTCTTTCTGAATTTAACTTGTACCACAACGCGTAGCTGACGGCGAATCCTGCTGCTTCGGCTACAAATATCGTTGCCGCAGTTATACCTAGGAAACGTTTAAAACTCGACTTTGGTTTTTTTTCCAGCATAATAAGATTTATAATTTGGAATGATTGATTCAAAACATTGTTATTAACATTTGCAATTAGTGTGGAAAAAATTCAAGGATCACAAAATGTCGCATTCAATGACGTAAGAGTCACCCACAGACTACTTAGCAAACGAACACAGATAAGCATACAGGTATTATAGAGAACCTAACTTACCAATTCAAAAGAACACGTAAAAATCTATTTCAATAAATTAAAGTATTTGGTAGATTCTTGTATTTTTCGTAATGCTGAAATTCTACCTAAATTGTAAATTAGGTAGAGTTTCAGCAGCAGTGGAACTAACTGCTGTTATGTACAAAAAAATATAACAGCACTTATATAGTTCCACTGCTTTCGAATATTATTTTATCAATATAAGGATAATAAGTCGTTTGTATAGCCTCTTAAAAGAAGCACACAGAAAAACGTTATTTTTTAAAAAAGGTAACAATCACACACAAGTAAGTAATAAATTGCGCTCTTGCTCTAAAGAGGGTATTAAAAAAAATCACTTGTTAATTTCCAAAATTAATATTATTAATTAATCACTTGACTATTAAAAGTTACTATATCGAATAACTGTTTCTTCATCTTCACATTCTTCTTCACATGCCTCAGTTTCATGGTCCGAGTATTTATCAAAACACATTTCCGGTACTTCTAGATCGGGACCCTGTGCAAACATTAAAATCAATTATTATTACTTAAAAAAATATAATATAATGCAGATAAGTTTTATTTATCAAGCGTGTAATTCTTAAAGTAAGTTTGAAATGAAAAAACTTTTCATTGAGAGATCGTTTTGTTATTAGGTTTGTTCAATTTTAAGGCAAAAGGCAAGTAATACTTCTTATAGAAAAGCTGTTCCGAGAGAGTACCCTCTTCATCAAAGGGCATAATAGAACTTTGAAAGGAATGAAGTAGTGCAGTATAATAACACTAATTTCATAACGAGGCCTTACGAGTAAAGGATCTTTTCATATAAAGAGCCAACTTATTTTACCTACGTGTTCCTTACAACGCAAAACGACATCAATCGTAGGCGGTACTGTAATTTATAAATGCATACAAATATTATTAATATAAATAGTGAAGTAAATGCAAAAAGTTATAAGGAAGAAGGTTGGAAGAAAATAATAATTAAATATGTAGTGAAAACACTAAGATTGCAACGTATTGTATTCTTACATTCAAATCTTTGCCAACCGGAACATCGTCAACTAGGTAGTACCGTGAACGAGTTCTGTATCCCCTGTAAACGTTCTCCATACATTCTCCCGCACACGGCTCCCACTCCTCCCACGCTGTCATGGGACACTCGTCAGGAGTTTCCGGATCCACGTGGTACTCTTCCCTAGGTTCAAACGGTAGATTTTTAAATTCTTGTTAATACTAGCAAACTTTTTTGAATTTCGAATATTTAGAAGCCAATTATCATAGATAAAAAAAATATAAAATGATGATTTCATAGGCAAGTATTATATCATAAATCAAATCATAGAGTTATTATACAAGATTATGGGATCTAGTCTAAAGTGTGTCCTTGGAAAAGTAATAAAAGCAAATGAGGCTACCTATCTTTTTTATGAGTGATGTCTCTGATCACCTTTCTCTTATTATTTGTTGGACACTCGTGCTAGCAGACCTGTCTATGGTTACTTTACTCTATGTATAATAACTATTAAAATTCACAAAGTGCATGTGTATATTCGTTTTAACTCAAAATATAATTTGCACTTTTAGTCAAAATATTACAGCAAATAAATAATTACCTAACTACTTTGTTACTGCAAATAAATAGATAAGAAAATGAGTCTAATAAACTGTTCTGATTATTTAAAAGAATGGAGGTAGTACTAGATGAAGTTTAAAACATTTAAATATTAATAATTACAATACTTACGAAGACGATGACGTTGGGGTAGTTGTTTGGGGTGTTTCGCTGGGATTTGCGTCTCTATCATCTAAAATTGTAAAAACTATTATTATGATTGCATTCTAGTGCGGAACAAATTTTTAGTCATAGTCAACGTATTGTTTGATGACTATTTATATGACTAAAAAATCGAAGAAATCTCGATCACGCTCGATTCCCATACAACTCTAAGTCGATTCCAAATAAAATAAAATCAAACAAACAAAATAATATTTATTCAAGTAACTATTTACAAGTACTTTTAAATCGTCAAGTATCACTTATATTTAATGAAGCTACAACTAGTACGGAATGATGCTCTTACCGAGAAGAACCAGAAAGTCGACGGTCAATCTTTTAAACATTTCAAATTTTGATATTTAACAGCAGTCTTGTTTAAAGCTAAAAGGATTTGCAAATCCAAGCATTTTTATAATTCAAATAATCTTTAATGTTGTAATATGCTGTTAACGCAGACTATATACAAGAACACGATATAATAGGAATACCACAATTCCTGTTCCGAGATGCACTTCTCTTGAATGACGAACTAAGACTGAATGTCAGTGAAACGTTTTATCAATAGGAAGAATCAACCGGAAACAACACGTCACAGTGTTGTCACCATTTTAATCAAAAAAGGGCGCGATAGTCTTGTTTCATGACAAAGCGGAAGTCGATGGCGACAACAATGCTTCCACGCCGTGTGGTATCTGGCTGAATAGAATAGTACCACCCTCATTTCTTACCGAGTTGACGTAAAAGGCGAATAAAGTAAGTCGACCCGCTGTGTGGTATCCAGCTGAGTAGAATAGACCAACCTCATTTCTTATCGAGGTGTCGTAAAAGGCGATTAAGGTAAGTTAACCCACCTTGTGGTATCCGGTTTAGTAGAATAGACCACCCTCTTTCTTACTGAGGTGTTGGTAAACACGACAGCGGTAATTTAACGTCAGGCAGGCGGCCGGTCTTAAAAACGCAGCCAAATCAAGTGACAGCATGTTTATAAAATGTTGTGTCGACCCCACTTAGAGTGGGTTAAGGGTAGGAAGATGATGGTGTAATATGCTTTCCGTATAAACATAGTTCGCACATACAATTAAAAAAACCGTTATAAACTTTTATGATAGATTTTAAACTTACTTTCATTAGTCTGGTAAACTATAGTTTCTGTCGTTTCGCAGTCAAGTGTAGTGTAAGTGCGCACTAGTTCGAAATGTAACTTCGCAAACGGTTTCATTTCCTCTTTTGATACAGATTTGTTTATAATCGCCGATTTAATTGGCTGCGGTGGCATTGTGTCCTCATTCGGGGCCTACAGATTAAAAAAAAAGTTTCAGATACAAACTTATCATAGAGATTTTTTATTTTTTCATCTCTCCGTCTTAGAATTAAAATCAAAGATTAGAAATTTATAAACAAGTAATCATATAGGTATTTTTTTATAATTATTATTTTTTCCCTATATTTATTTTAATTTACTTAGTCTCACTGTTTATTTGCTACACTCTTGTTTGATGTATTTTCAACAGCCACATGATCTACCTGTTAACTTATTAGGGACTTTTAGTGCTGAATAAGCCTATCAGAAACCTGAGAAAGGCAAAATTCTAGGATAACCTAACTGACAGTTTATTGATAACTTGAGAAACAGGCCCTTAGCGTAATAATTTTTTTAATTCTTAAAGTCTCGAGTATACCAGTGATAGTTAAGGGGTTAGAGATTTGAAAAAAATTGGTTTATCCAACGATAAACCAGTTATTTTTTCTTTCATATTACCATATTACAATGCGGTAATCGGTAGGAGATATTTAGAATACACTGATGGTATACGGATCGCTAGAAGCGCCCCTTGCTTTCGCCCACCTTCTGGGCGGTCTGGTTAAAACATTATCTACACTTACACTAAAAGACATTCCGCTATCTGTCCCAGCGTCCAAAGGATAAAGATTCAACGTCAAATTGGGAGCCCATCTATTAACATCGACAGTGCATAGTTCCATGTTGGCAACCCCGAGAAACCAATCAGGGGATGGTATGATAGCGGTCACAAGGGACACCAGGTGATGCTCTCGGCTCACGCGGAATATGGAATGGGTCACCATATTCGGCTTTGGTTGTCCAGAGGCTTTAATCACGGTTCGGATTGAGGAACCAACCTAAGAAAAACAACTAGTTAATGTATAGAAACTGATTATTCACGTCTTATTTTATCGGACCAGTTTGCTCCGCAATAACGCTGTTCAAAAAGATCATATAAAGGCCTCATCGTGACATCCTCCTACTCGTAAAATCTTAGCGCTTAGTAGAACTAATCTAAGTAAACTGGCGAGGGCGTTTACAGGGCACTGTGGACTAAATAAACATATGTTAAACCTGAAGCCGTCAGACACAGGACCGTGCAGACTCTGCCTAGAGGCGGAGGAAACACCCATGTATATCCTGCGCTAGTTTACATTCGACAATCTCTCGTAGGGTCGCATAGTCTACGCCCAAAAGAGGTGAAAGATCTCGCTGCCAAAAAGATCCTGGAATTTCTGGAGGCTGCATTGGCAGCGAACTGTAGTCAGTGGCAATAACACTAGATCAGTAATGGTCAAAGTGATCCTGGGCCCTCAGGCCCTATAAAGCCACTACTCCCAGAAGAATAAGAAGAAGAAGAAGGCCTCATACAGGTTTGAAACTAGTCGGGCTCATTTATAAACTAATACGTGAATATAGGTTTCTACAAATTGCCTATGAATACAATTGACAATAGTTTAAATCTAAAATATAAATAAATAAAAATTTGTTTATTATTTTCACCCAGGAACTTATTTATTTTAGAACTTAGTTTAGGCAAAGAAGATTAGTTATGCTAGAAGTCCCCGTCTTTCACATATAATACATGAAGTTCTAGATATGAAGCCTAATTTTTAATTAGGTCACTTAATGCTAAGCGTGCGACGTGTATAGTAGAAAATTGAAAAAAAAAATAAGTATGTTTACCAAATTTATCATTTCCATTTCCAATTTGGTCGTATTACCCTGTTCAGCTAACATTTTCAGGGCTTGACTAGCGTCGGAATAAGTTTTGAATACATTGTAGTTCTTGTTGTGCGAGGCGCCTACCACATCACTGAAGCGAGCCATTGCTGCCAATTCCTTTTCCGGAAACATTAGAGGATGGGTGTGGCAAGACCATATGCCTTCGAAGGTAAGCTGTCAATAGGTAAATAGGTATATATGGAAATAAATTCTAAAACTTTTTCGGAAACATTAGACAAAACATGGGACAAAACCTTATGCTCTCAAAGGTAAACTGTCAATTGGTACATAAGTATATATGAGGATAGATTCTAATAATACAATAAATATCACAAAATTCTCATTTTTCTTCATGAGTACGGCCAAATCGTAGAATTTCTTCCTGAATCTATATTCCGAGATTCCTACGATTTGGGAAACTAAAAAAAAAGAGTGGATAGGCACTCCATTGACTAACGCGGTCCACCTCATGCTGCATCTTAACTTTCCATCAGGCGAGATCATAACCAGGCGCTAGTCTTATTGTATTAAAAAATCTACCTAGTCAACACATTAGCCAACCAAACTAGGATTAGTTGGGTCAGTAGTGACCTAACTTCTTTGTATTTACTTGTCTAACCAAGAGCAGCTATATATACCACGACCTAAACGCCTAATAATCGTAGGTCTACATTAGAACGAGACCGACTTTACTATGAAAAGCTTTAAAGCCAATCACAACGCATAAAAGCTAATTCTTTTGTCTATTGATCACTTGAGAATCCAGTTTTCGGTGTACTTTGAGGTCGTAGGGATCTACCGATACTGCGTTTTCCGGTGCAGGGTTGGTTTTCCAACACTTTGAGACCCCAACGCCCATCGATTCTCCACACTATCTGCTCGCACATCGCCACTTCAGCTTTGTGACATGATAAAAAACTATAGAAATGTTATTTGACTATTTTCTATGCCGACGTATATAAGTCGTGACGTCTAGAATCTTACCAAGTACTGAGCGTCTTCACACACTTGGCAATTATCATTTTCCGTCGGTTGCATATCCTCCATGTTGCGGCGGTCCTCACAGACTAGTTTCGACAGTGGTCCGTCAAAATTGTACCACACATCTGGCTTCACAGCTATTACTGCGAATATTGTAACGCATTTGTTGTCTTTAGGCGGTGCTGTCCATTCAACCTGAAAAGTCGCACAACAATGAACTTTGCTATGAAAACTACAGCTACAGAAAATGACTGAAGGTTTCTAGTTGTAATATTATGAGCTTACTTATCTTTTCTGTTATAAGTTTCCAGAATTTGAGCCGATTAACGGGGACAGCAGAAACTTTTTTTCTATGAAATATTCAATTTTTTTTTATTAGGCTTGGTTTGAAATTCATTATTAATTTATTCTTAACTAATAGCAGTTAGCCGCTTTGCTTAGGGTTGGTTATGGATATAGATTTGTGTTATTTCATAATGTAATTTAGTAAATCAATTTTAATTCTGAAAAGTTGGAAGCTGGTTTTTCCCTGCGTTCTTAATTTTATGCAGAAGATGTAAATAACGAATAGACTTAAAAATAACACCGTTACTTACTCATTGATAGGTAAACTACCTATTTATGATTCAATGCCAGCACAAAAATCATACAAGTTGGAACCCAATTTGAAGCATTTTTTAAATTGATTTGATATAACCAATTACTTGTACATCATTTATAGTTCGTTAATGTTTTATAGAATGTGCTCACATTTAAAATGAAGCGTGGGCACAGAAAGAAAGACAAAGCAGAAAGTATAGGTATAGATTGTTAATATGTACCTCTACAACAGTCTTTGACGTTATATCTCTTTGTATGACAGTGTTGTTACAATTAGAATTCGCAATTGCATCAGAGTCTGGCAGACTACGTATATGGCCAGGATTCAGAAGTATGGGCCTCCTGGGATTCCTCTCGTTTCGTCTGGTATCTCCACGAACGGATATTGTAAACGCTATGAACGTAGACACGCCGTCGGTAGAAGATAAACGCACTGGAAAAATGTTTTTTAAATAATGTTGTTGAAAGTTTCGTAATAAAAACTGGCCTTACTCCCGCTTGTTCTATCGGGTTAGTCCGTCTAGTTTTGAGCCCATACGGGGCCCTTATTCATGAGCTCTTTATACGGCGTTATCACTGCAGAAACTGTACCCGGATGGGCTTGGAAGTAGTCGGGCTAACACGATATAATAAAACGTGAGTATAAGAGGTGTCTGTTAGAAGTGACAATGAAGATAATGTTGTCTGTGTTAATTCGTCAACATTGTATTTGCCCATTTATAGCTCCCCTTCTTGTTCTACTTACTTCTTGGTTACGTCCAGGATAACGGTGATTTAAATAGATTTAATACAGCGATTAAAGCATACAGAAGGTTTATTATCGCAATAGTTTCTGTACATAAACTATGAATACTACTCACGACAATTAAATTGAATACAAAACCTATCTAAAACTAACTGTTTCTGTCAGGTTCTAAATTAATAGCTTTTACGAAGTTAATAACTACAAGGAGTATTTTTTATCACTACGAGCCAGCAATCTTAGATAGAATACAGGGCTGCAGTACTAATTACATGTAAATGGAATTCGTATCAGGATATTGTAATTATAAATATTTAAACTACAACAATAACTTACCGGTATAAGTTTTACTTGGTATATACTTATCGGAAATGTTCAGGATTTCAATTTGGAAACGACTATCAGGAGGTAAGGGCTCCGTTTTGGTTCCCAGAGGGCGATGGTCACATTGGTCACAATATAACTTTTGGATTACAAGAAAGAGGATAAATATCGTTGGTTTGTGGTATCCTGAAAATTTTATTTTATTAATTGTACGTTAGCGAAATTAACAACTTATATGCATGAAATATTTATGGCCTTTTCGGCATTTTTTGGCTCGGCAAGATGTCATTACAACACATATAAGCGTATTTTATGGCTATTTCAGCATTTTTGGCAAGTACACGACCTAGATATCAAGGCATCTAGAAAACGCTCGAGGAGAGGCAGGAAAATGCCTACTCAGTATTAGAAAATTGCATTCTTTTTCTTATTTTCCAAGCGATTGATGTCAACTTCTGAACGTAGATCTCTTACGACAATTTCCACGCTATAAGATCGATCTGAGGTTCGCCTATTAGGAATACTGATTGTCCCGATTGGGGCCCATCAATTGAACACTTTTGGACCCTAAGATCATCAGTTCTTCAAATTATGTGCCCTTCTTATCGCTTCTTCTCCTATCTCCTCATTTCTGTTAATATCACCTATACTTACTTTAATACTTACTACATAGAACATTAAGTATACAGTTGGTTATTGTGATATACTGAAATGAACACTCTAATATAACTAGTGTTAAAATATTTCAAGAATTTCAACTACAAGGTGTTTCAAAACATCAATTCTGTGACTGTCTATAACAAAACTTTATATGAACGCTTATTGGGGTTTTATTTCAAATCTTCGTCTTCCTACGGCACTGTCTTTCTTTGTCTTTATGGGCCTCGGCTTTTACAACGAGACTTTCCCATTTCACTCTGTCTCTGGCTTTCCGCCTCCGCCGGTTTTATTTCAAATATATCTACATTTTATTACACAGATCATATTAGGGTGGGAACCATTGATCAACATCCAAGATACCATTTTAGTGCTTAGACTAATAAAAATGGTTGGAATTTTCTTTTGGTAGTTTTATTGTTGTCTTGATTATAAGCAGGAGAATTAAACTAAGACGGCCCAGTTACTTATCATCAAGAATATCGTCAAAAACAAGGTCTAACGGCTCAGGTTAGGGCATTATGAGGTTGAGGAATATATGCATTTTGGTTGGTTCAAGTAACGTTCTATATTATTAAAAATTACTTACGTATTATAAATCCAAATTTCATTTTGCAAAAACGTAACTGTACCAGGCCGTAACACACGTAGGATTAACTGGGGTATGTCCAATTGTCGCCTGTCTACTGAATTAGAGATAATTAAGAGTTAATAGGCCACTAACGCGTCGAATTTCACCTCGGCTTACATATTTTTATGCTCCTATTTTTAGTGATCCATGGGAATTAAAACCTTTATTTAATAAAATTATGTTGATCTGTATCTATGTTCATACTCTCTATTATTTGACGCATTCATACGCAGAAAACATATATACTTATATCATTTTATTACACGTAAAATTATGGTTTACTCATATGATTTATGGAAGCAGGCGTTACTTTGCGGAATTCGATAGTCCAGAAGTTACAATAAAATTATTTTGCTGTAATTGGCGTTTGTTAAGAGAATTTATGTATTGCATACACTTGTATGAAGCAGGCAACAATCACATACCTTATACATGCAGGACAAGTCACAATACATATCACAAAACGCCGCCAACACAACACTCCACTCAAGCTCTACACACACCCACTACCACAATCTCCACGATCGCTTCGCCCCGAAACCGAAGCATCATCAGAAGGATAGGCTCCACGAACAAAATCGTAATCGTAAACGCATTACGATTTTCTAATTTATTAAATTAATGAAAAAAAATATATAATATCCTTTTCAGAATAAGGAGATTCTTCTCCAGAGTCAACAAAATATGGGGTTTTTTTTAAATAATAAAACAATACATTTTCGTATTATCATTCAATTTAATTTTATTATGCTTAATTACGTCACTTTTCTAATACATAATTTTATAATATATTATCATGTAAGACATTATACAGTCTTTTTATAAACTACTGTACTCGTACTTTAATTTTAAGTGATTATATGACGATAATCTTCACAATTTACGCTTAGATAAATGTCTCTTGGAATTCCATGAGTGTCCAGGGGCGACAGGTTGCATAATTCGCCTTTCGACTGAAAATAAAATTGCGATAATCACACCAAAATGGCAAGTAATTCTGTATTATGTTGGATAGTACGTTAAATACACACGACTAGGTAGGGACGAAACGAAGCCCAAAGTATTCGAACAAACGTGTTGCCAGTGTTGACATATGGATTACATGTTTGGTAGCTAACTATGGGTATATCAAAGCCAGACAAGTAAGTGATGGAGCAAGCTAAGCTCAGACTATATTTCATCAAATCCGAAATCGAAATCAATAATCGTGAAGCTTAAGTGATTATTGGTGGGGCACATAGTAAGGAGAACCAGAAAATTCATCACGTTCTGGTCCTAATGGGCTAGAAAAGCAACTTTTGTTGAAAAGCGCGGCGTTGGTAGACTTTATTACAAGGTCCAACGACTTCAAGCGGTCGTTGGGAGCAGCGGATACGAGGCAATATTAATCGTCTAATGTTGAAATCGATTGGACAAGCCTATGTCGAATAGTGGACGTCTATCAACTGAACAAGAAGAGTTAGATGGTCGAGAGAAGACCTCTACCATAAGTTTGGCATTTTTAAAGAGTAAGAGAGAATAGAGAAAGCAAGAAGAGTTATATAATAAGCAAGCAAGAGAAGACGTTTACCATTAGGTTAGGTTTTTTAATGAATAAGGGAGAATTGAGAATTTAGACCCAGGTATTTTATCATTGTAATTGGCTTTATTATTTATCAAGCTGTTAATTTGGATGCATGATACTTTACTTACATGTCGTGTCTTCTTCGGGCTCAGAACAGTCGTCTACACAGTCGTCTCTCTCAAAATCATCGTAATGATTCTTACAAAACCGCGGTACCTCTTTCTTAGTAGATGGGTCCGCCTGAATATAAAATATTAGTTAATTAACACATTACATAAATATATTATTCATTCCGATAAAAACAAGATTATAGACCAGGCCTATTTCGCAATATCGTTGCTCTTTTGTTTTTAATTTCCCCTAGCATAAAAGATCCATTGTTATCAATACAATAAAGTTCGTAGCGAACTACGCTCCATTTATCCGACAAAAGAAAACTCTGTGACAAACCAAAAAAAAAAGGAGGAGCTATTAGTTATACCTGTAACTAGCAAGGCACAGTTCTTACAGGGTTATCACCATATACTGAGTCATGTCTGTGCGTTGCCATTATTCAAGGATAAGAGCAGCATCAGTGGTGAATAGAATACAGGGAAGCCCCAAGTATTTTAAACGTACTAAGTGAAAAACTTGATAATCTTATATTGAATATATACTTGATATCTTGATAAACGTACTAAGTGAAAAACTTGATGATGTATTTCAGAAGCACTGGATTCGCATGCATATGCAGTCCCAATGTTTCATAAATGGACGCTATGAAATAATTTAATTAGAAATAGCCATAATACTAATATAGTCTCTAAGTTTTTTTTCTTACAAAATGGATGTAATGTCGCGAATCAAAATAAATTATAATTATTATTATTATTATTCAGTTCTGACTTCAGTGATCAGTCTGTGAGCGGCCGTCGGAGAGAGCAGTTGTGCTCTGATATTACAAGTGTAAATCTTTAAATTCTATAATTAGTGTTTTAATAAATAAATATTTTTTAAGTTTATTAATCCACGTAACAGATCGATCATGCAGGGTCTTCTCGCTTGTCCTTAAGGGCAACGGGGTACCAGCCTCAAGGCGAACCCCTTCATCGATTGAAGATCGCTCAAGATCGCAATCCTAAAAGGTGATGCCAACGTCCGTTAGATGGTGATCTCTTTATAGCAGCAGGGGTCTTCTCACTCATCCGAAGGCGGGTGTGGTACGGGCTTCGAGGCGTATCTCCTTACCTGGACCATTCTGGCCTTAAGCCTGGTTATTTGTTAAGGCCTGTTGGCCTAGGCTCTGGCCAAAATTCTTGAGCCTGAGGGGGATATGTCGTTTTCTTTCTCATAGTTCTCCTTAGATCTCCTTGGTGGTGAAATGTACTCTAGTTCATTTGTATCTCTTTAAATAGCACATCTGTTAAGCAATCTCTTTAAAATTTTGTACTTACGTCCGGGTCGTACTTCTCCACTGCAATGCCGTCCACAAGATGGTACCTTTCCCTCCACTTGTATCCAAGCAGACGGCCATTAACACATTTGCCGTCGCAAGGACTCCATTCTTGCCATTGGGACATCGGACAATCCTCTGGCGATTCCGGATCGGTGACTATTGGAGCTTCACTATAATCGGAAACCAATATCTATCGTTGTTGCTATTGAATATGTTATAAATCCTACTTGCTACTAATATTATAAATGCGAATGTTTGTGAGTATGGATGTATGTTACTCTTTCACGGCGAATCCGCTGAACCAATATCGATGAAATTGGGCATTGTTATTCCTTACACACCGGGGTAACATATAGGCTATTGAAATCATGTTAATTATATAGAAATTGAATAACACTTAAAAGCGCCATCTATTATCAACCGTAAGCGATATTTGTAGGGTTGGCAAATAACAGAAGCTACTGGTTTATTTCAAGACTACACGCGAACGAAGTTACAGGTAAAAGCTAGTAGACTAAAATTTTTAACCGATGTCGCATTAAAGCGGTGTTAGTTCTACTTTAAATTGTTAAGGACAGACGTTGTCATAAAAATGACAGGTTTCCGCTGGATCCAAGCGCTACAAGATCAGTAAACTCAAATGAGAAGTCGAGAGCATAGGTATTCTGAATATATGATGCAATTAGAATAAAATAAATAATAAAGAATAATCATTTAGCAATATAATATTATGTAGCATTAAAATGATTCGTATTGTTGCAACAATGTCCATGTCAATAGAATTGTGTATTATGGGATATTATTTATTTTCAAAAACAGTTATTTTTAAACTGACAACACAACAGGCTCTGTTTTTTTTTGGTTTAGGTCCCAATATCATAAAGCTGGTAACAAAAATCTTGTTTTTTTTACTTTTAACATTATTATAAACGAGAATCGCACCGCTACACAATTATTCAGGCCTTGCGACGTCGTTGCATCAAACATAATATCGATGCTTGTCATAAATGCGAACATATTTTCATTATAACTTCTTTAACAACATAAAAATATCTCCCACTTTGAACATTGAGGCACAGTATAAAAAGATTTCTACATGATTTTTTTTATTGCATAGCAGTAGATAGTTTTTATCCTTTTCTCATATGCAATTATTTTCATTTGCAATATTCAATGAATAATAAACAAAAACAAAGAAATCAACAAAATTTAATAAATCACCTGTAACTGACTTATCGGTATCGTTTGGATTAAATTTTATTACGCTTTTTTTTTACAGTTAATTAATTATTGTATACAACTGCCATAATATTCTTATTTTTCTGTATTTATGGTTCGTGTATTAGCGACATATTTTGGAATACATCGTTAATGAGCATAATTAAATGCTGCTATATTAAATAGCACAATATAATATTAACTTGCTTTTAATTACATCGTCCTTTTTGAATTTTTGAGAATGGCAACACCTATTTATGACAAACAGAGATGTCGAGTCGAGTTGGTTGAAATTTTGAATATCGAATATTGAAATGGTCTGGGTGATGATTATATTAATCATTAAGCCTCACCCCCGACGTTGGTCTAGATCGGATCGGTACCTGGATGGCTCGTCCGGCTCCGACGGCTCCTCACTGGTCACAGTTGTAGAAGGCTCTTCAGTAGATGTTGGTTCTTCTGTCACTTAATAATTCAAACGATATAACAAAATTGAAGATTATTTATTTATTTTTTTATGGGCACGCCAACAGTGCAAAGCATGCACAAAATACAGGTCAATAAATTTTTTTAAAGCTAGCCTACTTACGAATAAAAGGAGTGAAACAACATTCATAAACTTAATAACAAAAAAATAAATACATTTGAGATAAACACATTGGATGATAAGAAAGCCTGGATTTAAAAATTCTTTTAGCTTCACACATGACTGCGGTTTAATAATGTAAAATTGAAAATGTTTAAAAGATTGACCGCCGAGTTTCTTTCTGGTTCTTCTCGTTAAGTGCAAGTGTAAGCGTTACAATTAATAAATAATATGTAATAAACTATGGCGAATAACGCTTATATTTCATATGCCGCTTGTTTCGTCGCTCGTTTAGCACCACGTTTCGTGCAGGAGGGTAGAAGGTAATTTCCTCGTACTTCTCGTCTTTTCTATAATAGACGCATCTTTCTGACATATAAATATAGATAAACATATATTTATAGATGCCTTACCAGTAGTTTCCTCCGGCCTCTCCTTTGTATCCCCTTCCTTATCCTCTTCTTCACATTCCTTATGGTATATTCTGATTAACTTAACGCGCAGTCTTCCGAACGGATGGATATCTTTCATATCCATTTCATAAAAAGGAGAGTTCTTATCGTAAGTGCTCATTTGAACTCTGGTCACTGCATCTTGTGGAAATGTTTCGAAATTCGGCGACTGCGAACAACATGACAAAATTTGCTAGACAAAATAAGAAATGTAATGTGTAAGCCTTATTATGTTTCAAACTCACATTTAAATTCATACTTGATATATTAAAATTATTATATTGCTCTTATTTTAACGCAACATAAAAAATTGGTATATTGTATCCATTTTTCCATGTATTTTGTTTCTACTGATGAAAGTCCATCTGTACGGTTGTCTTTTCTTTTCTTGATAATATGCAAGCATGTAGACTTATCGTCTACTTCCACACGGTCATTGACGTCATATACAAAGCATTACATACTCGACAATATGTTAAGCAGTAGATATACGAGTATTTGAGAAATATCAGGAGGTAAAAAGGAGCATTTTTTTAAAAATAACTTCATACTCACTTCGTAAGATACTCCACTATCAGTCCCAGCATCCCACGGATATAGATTTAACTCTCTTTCCTGGAGCCACGTATTATCCTCTTGGCACAGCTCGAATCGCGTCACCCCAAGGAACCAATCGGGTGAAGGATGGATCGCGATGGCCACAGTTATAAGGTGGTTGGTGCCATCCGTACGAAAGAACGCGTAAGTCGGATTGCTCATCTTACGGTAACCGTGGCCTTTGCCTTTTATTAGAGTGCGGACTCCATCTCCTATCTACACAAACACACATATATAAATGAATTGTATGTGAGGCTGGACCTCTGCTTAAAGCGACGCGCTGAGGACTATATCAGACTGTGGAAGAGTCCTAGTGTCATAACGGTCGAGGCTGGACGCCCCGGCCGCTAGACGTGAGAAAACGGTGGTACTTGCGGTTTATCAACTGCATTAACTTTATACACTACATTTATACATACCTTTTCCCTTATTTCTCCTTCAAGTTTGCTACTATTAGCGTGCTCTGCTAGATCTCTGAGTCCTTCAGTCGCTAAACTGCCAGGCGACCACAAAATAAACTCAGCCGCATGAGAGGCACCAACTAAATCACTGTATCGTGCTATCCAATCGTTTTCTGGGTAAAGACGTGGATGAGTGTTTCGCGACCAAATACCAGTGAAGCTTATCTACAAAATTAATTGCATTTTGTTACTTTCAATCTCGCAAACTGTCAAAGATTTTTGTCTGGCGTTATATCAGAGTCGTTTACTTCCTTTCTTACCTGACCTACAGAATAAATAGGACATCTTTAAGCCTAGCGTTCGTGAGGAGTCCTGCATATCTTTGACGTGTCTGCTGAAGTTGAGGTGGTCAATCTGCATTAAAGCAGCTTGGAGATCAGATCTTCAGATCTTTCTCTCTCAGGAGAAGAGAAGGCAGGAATGGCACAAATACACACCTACACTACTTTACTCTTCGCCACCTTCGTTAAGAGAAATAGTAGAGCGTTTTCCTTACCTCATACTTTGCCTCATCACAAATCTGACAATCATAATTCAACTGTGGTGAGACATCGTCCGGCTGGCGCATGTCTTCGCAAAGTTTCTGCACGAGTGGCGCGCCATCTTCAAACCAAAGGTCATCACTTTCAATCACCATCGCTCGCAATGTAACACATCCGTTACCAGATTTTGGAGCTTGCCAATAAACCTGGACAAAGTTGTACCTGTAGAAATACTTTGAAATTTTTCTTACACCAAACTATAGAAAGTCTTCCTACATTTGTAAATACCTCAGGTATTTCAATTTTTTTTAATAAAAAGTTAATTTAATTTTTTTTACCTATTATTTTATCGTGATAGGTTTGCAATTCTTTAACAATATATCACGATATCGAGTGCTAAATACATAGTGCCATCCAAACCAGTTGAACGAATTTCGCATTATGCTCTAATTTTGTAGATAATCTATTTAGTTTCGATTGGTAATAATAAATACTAGAACAAGTCACCTCTACATACGCAATTAACACCTAGAAACTTTATTAATGCATAGCGTAAACGGCCCAGTATATCACTGATGTTTACCTCGACTGAAGATTTGGGAGAAAACATAGTTTGCTCCACGGAATACAGGCAGCGATCACTGAACTTTGCTGTAAGTGGGTTCAGTGGTCGTAACTCTCCAGGAAACAAAGGTATCAATCTTCTCGGGTTCTTTGGATCCGATTTGACGTCACCCTCCGCTGATATCATGAATCCTGTGAATCTGGATTCATCGTCCGTTTCGATGATCTTGACTAAAAATATAACCCATAATAACTAATGTATACTAAAATTATTGAAGAATTTCCTTAACTTATTTCAACAGAAATTATCAATCCCAGAATAAAAGTTTAATACGGTGCAACTAGCCATGTGCACACGAAAAGCTTTTTAACTGCAACTGATGAAAATCTGGTAAAACTGATGCAAATAATGGTATACCAGCTATTGCTTATGGCGACATAGGCAATATGCACCGTGTTCCCATCAGTAGCATGGTGAGAAATATCAGGTTTTTGGTCTTCGTATGTCGGATTCTTTGCGAATCCGACATACGCGCCGTCCGTCTCAGTCGTAAGGCGAATCCCATAAGAGGTTTTCGTGATATAAAAAAGTCACTACATAACATATCGATATTTTAATAAAAAACATACCTATATAAAGTTGATCAGGAATATATGCATCCACGACACCTTCAACTACCAATTTAAATCTACCATCGGAAGCTTGGGACTGGGTAGTTGATGCGTAAGGTTTTCTGTCGCAGCGAAATCCAAAAGTTCCTCCTTTCAGACATACTAGTAGAATGAAGATAGTCCATAACTTCTCCTCCATGTTTAAAAACAATCTACAATATACCACACAAATGAAATGGAAGTATTCATTTTCCTATATTATTTATCTGGTAGGAAAAACTGACTAATTACTATTATCGCAATACTGGAATGGTAATGGGCGGGCCATAAAATACAGTCAACAAAATGGTGATAAATTCCTTAAGATTTCTGATGGTCAGAGATCTCTTCGAAGAGTAATTCTTTAACTATTACTCGATCTTCTCCCACTTAAATCCACTGGCTCCTTACGACCATTTTGAGTTCGTCTGTCTATCTTTTGCGAGCTTAACAACTCTGCGTTATCTTGTGCGTAAGAGCCACAAGAAAAGCTTGGAACCCAACGACTATTAAAGTTAACTAAAACGTTGTCTAAATGCTTGTAAGAACCTCGCAGCTCCTTCTGTTATAGTATCTACATTATCATTCAAAGTGCAAAATTCTGGTATAAATATCAGACCCAATACGAAGCAGGAGCTGTTTTAGCCGAGCGGTAAGAACATGCGACTCTAACGAAGGGGTTCAAACCCGAGCAAGCACCAATGAGTATTTCTTTTAAAACTTATTTATCTATTGATAATTGCAATTTATTACACGATTTTCAATTTGATTAGATTTAAGCTCCAACCCTTCTCCCAAAAAAAGGACAGAGACGCCCTTTTTCCTGTAGAGGTATAGTAATAGGTTGATGCTTTACTTTTTTTTATCAAGAAGGAAATAATAAAAAGATGTTTGTTCTTCATGAGATTAACGATGAAGAAGAACAATTTTTTTTTAAATACATATATTTAAAAAATATACTTACGTATTTCCATATATTTTGTTATAACAAGCGCAGCTCAGTTAAGAACACCATAGGCTAAATGAACCAATTAAAACATGAACGCCCTTAAATGATATCAGATTACAGCATAGTGGACGTGTTGCCTTTCATCATATTAATAATGTAGAGAGTTGACCTCATCTCTTAGTTGAAGATAATTAATAGAGAAAATATTTTGATGTTCGGGTTCCATACCTAGTATGCCAAATACACGAGCTTTCATGCCTTATGAGCTCTGGTAGGCTTTTCAGTGATGGTTCTCATAATGACACCATCAAAAGACCTCTTGCCACTGCCAGCATTCTTGGGACCATTTCACGTTGGCTTGATTTGTATATTTTATTAACGAAAATATTAGTTACTAAACATCTTGTGGTATTACTCGTAAGTATACCGCTCAGGTCCAGCTAGCTGGTATTGGCTGAAAGTTCAAAGAGTAGTTTTAAAGGCAAGAATAGCAACAACTCACACCTAAGTCAAAACTTGGAACTGGATTAAATCAAATCTAGCAAGTGGTATGATTTGCCATATCCCAACAATTCTTCTTTTCCATCAATTACGGCTAATTAACTTTTGATTATTCTTTAATAAATTGTCTCCAAATATTATATAAATCCAATATTCTTTTCATACTTATAGGTTAACAGCTGCTCTTAATACTAGATAGGAGCTGGTTGTATGAAATGTTAAATATTTATGAGCTTGTGCAGGGATATCCCTTGGCTTTTGCCACATAAGAAATCGAGGCCTCGTTAAGAAGGAATATAGTTGTAAGAATATATACATTGTTTTTAATTAATAATTTTTAATTAATAAATCTATATACTATAAATTTAAATAAACTGATTTTTCAATTAATTAATTTTTAATGAATAGATGGACATGAACATTTATTATTGCCATGGGTTTGTCTCAGAATATGACGGAAGAACATTACAATATATAATTTCCGCAGTTGAAATTAAAATCATTTTTTATTTGCTTCATGTTCCTATCTAATATATATTAAATACTATCCGTTTTGCAAAAAAAGTAATTAAATATAAATTATATACATAGCTAATAGGTTTTTTTTTTACTACAAGCAAGAACAACATCTAACGTCAATGACCAGTGTTGCCATCTTAGTGGATTTTCCACTAAAACTGGTGGTTTTAACTACCCACTTAGTGGCTTAATATTGCTTTTAGTGGCTAGTGGTTTTTTTGGTGGTCTTGGTAAAATATATTAGCAGTTAAAAAGTTAGATTTACTTCCATTTTACTATGATTTTTATATATCTGTTCGTTTTCCTTTTTGAATATTCATATATACAATGGTGTAGAAGCTTAAATCCGCTGTTTGCTCATGGCATAATTATCTATAACAAAGTGCTGAAATCTGTTGAAACTATCGAAGTGCACCGTTACCACCGATAGATAATAAAATTGTGAGGTCCTATGAAGGAAAAAGGCCAGAATATAAGCTAATTTTCCTCCAAGACAATGCTCCGTCACACACATAAAAAAAAGTTCAAAATTATTTAGAGACGTTCAACTGTTAGATGCTACTCCATACCGCTTATTCACCAAAACTGGCTCCATCCGACTATCATCTGTTTTCGTCGGTGTGCCATTTGCTCGCTGAGCAGCAGTTTGATTCTTACGCGAGACGTCCAAAATTGGCTCGAAAAGTGATATGGCTCGAAAAACGAACAATTTATTTTGGCATGTTATATTACCTGAGAGATGACAAAAATGTATATTTTGAATGAAGTTATCTTTTTTCCTTCCTATGAAAAAATGTTTTTTTTAGAAAAAAAGCGGATTTTAGCTTGTATTACCTTGGTAGATATTTACTTTGCTTGAGTAGGCATAACTGATCGGCAAGAATTAGTCGTCTAGCTTCTCTACACGCGAGGATTTTCCACCTAATATTTTTTTAAACTTATACTTTATACACGGGGATTTCTCACTTCCTATTTTTTTCTGAATACTTATACTTAGAAGTTAGAAGGGTTCATCGTTCAGTAACGCTCATGGGCTCATAATTATTAATTTTGGTTTGTATTAACTGAGCGAATTTATTAACGCGTAACTATGCAAAATCACAATATACGCAACGGGATTCTTGGCTCGTAGGTATCTGAAATACTACGGGTCGAGTAGCGAAATGTAAATTTCGCTACTCGACCCGTGTGGTATCCAGCTGAATAAAATAGTACCATCCTCATTTCTTACCGAGGTGTCGTAAAAGGCGACTAAGGTAAGTCAACCCGCCGTGTGGTATCCGGCTGAGTAGAATAGACCAACCTCATTTCTTACCGAGGTGTCGTCAAAGGCGACTAAGGTAAGTTGACCCACCGTGTGGTACCCGGTTAGTAGAATAAACCACCCTCTTTCTTACCAAGGTGTCGTAAATACGACAGAGGTAAGTTGACGTCAGGCAGGCGGCCGGTCGTAAAAACGCAGCCAAATCATGTGACAGCATGTTTATAACATGTTGTGCCGACCCCACTTAGAGTGGGATATGGGCAGGAAGATGATGAGTAGCGAAATGTAAATTTTTTGATATTAAAATATTTAATTTTTTAATAAACAATAATAAAGGAAACTAATTATTTGTATATTTATTTTCTTTCATAAAACAAAAATTTTGTAGTGGAAAATTTAGCGGTTAGCGGTCATTTAGAGTGTAAAATTTCTGTTTGTTAGTGGTTTTTTGGTGGTTTTGAAAGTTGAATCTAGTGGGAAGCTTATTGAACTGTTGGCAACACTGTCAATGACAAAATTATTAAATTAATGTCATGCCTCAATTTCTGTGCTGTCAGATAATATGTCAATTGTCAATATATTGTTGATATTGGGGTTCCCGGAAGGTTCGCCTTGTATGTATTTGATGGTTTTGTGAACACAATCAGTATTCTGTGGGCGCATTCGTGTCAAGGAAGTGATTGTCAAATGGTGAATAAATGTCTGTAAAGCCAATAAAAATGCCGTCGGCGACGAAAGATTCAACTATCCTAAAAATTGCCGTGGAGATGCTTAATGCTCCCGACAAAGTGCCTCAGTTGATAGAGTTCGACCAAAGTCAGCCTCTATCGAGTATCATTCAGCTTCTATGCAAGGCCTGGGGCCTTCCCGATCCTGTTAACTACGCTTTACAATTCTCCGAAAGCAACAATCAGAACTATATCACTGAAAAGAATCGCAATGAAATCAAGAATGGTTCAGTTTTACGCCTCGAGCAGTCCCCTGCTAAGACAGTCCAAGATATACTAGCTAAAATCAATACAGGCACGGAGGCCGAGCAAACGACAGCGTTAACGAAACTGTCGACAGTAAGCAGCGATCTTACATTCGCGCTCGAATTTATCAACAAAAAAGGCTTATCGCTCATTATCCATAATATAGAGTCAGGCAAATTCAAAGGGAATTGTTTGAAGTATGCTTTAGTTACTTTTGTTGAACTTATGGACCATGGTATAATATCTTGGGATATTCTAGAAAATCAATTTATTAACAAAGTGGTCAGCTTTGTGAGTAACCAAACAAATGCTCAAGATCCAAAGATAATTCAGTCATGTTTGTCTATTCTTGAAAATATAGTGCTGAACAGTTCTGGCAAGCATTCACATGTGGAGAAAGAAATAACAATACCAAGTTTAATTTCACATTTGGAAAATCAAGATATTGTTATACAGCAAAATGCAATTGCACTTATTAATGCAATATTTTCAAAGGCTGATATGACTAAAAGGAAGACAATTGCTGCGACACTATGCTCCAAACAGGTCAGAAATAAAATATATGAAAACCTTATTACTAAGAATGTTTCAAAAGAAACATTGGGCACTGAATTAGCCCATCAACTCTATGTATTGCAAACATTAACTTTAGGATTGCTGGAACCCAAAATGAGGTTACGAGCAGATGCCCAGGAACAAGAATCACAAGAGAAAATTAAGGAACTTAGAAAGTTTGTATTTGAAAATGACAATAATACCAACATAGAAGTTACAACAAGAAGACAGACTGGGAGTTTGTCTAAAGATTTTAAAAAGCTAGGGTTCAAATGTGAAATTGATCCAATTAAAGACTTCAATGAAACACCACCAGGGGTTTTGGCATTGGATTGTATGTTGTACTTTGCAAGAAATCAAAGAGAGGATTATACTAAGATTGTTTTAAGAAATAGCTGCCGGGCTGATGAACAAGAATGTCCTTTTGGAAAGACCAGTGTTGAATTGGTAAAACTATTATGTGATATATTGCACATTGGAGAGCCACCAAGTGAACAAGGGCAAACATATTATCCTCTGTTCTTTACACATGATCATCCATTTGAAGAACTGTTTTGCATTTGTATAGTTATCTTAAACAAGACTTGGAAGGAAATGAGAGCAACAACAGAAGATTTTGTTAAAGTCCTGAGTGTTGTCAGAGAACAAATAAGTAGGGCATTAGCTGTATCTTCAAAGAGTTTTGATAAATTTAAACAAAAAATTAAAGAATTGACGTATAATGAAATAACACATTTGTGGCAACAAGAGCGTACAAATAGAGAAGTGTGGGAATCACATGCGAGACCCATAGTGGAGCTGAAGGAGAAAATAACCCCTGAGATTATTGATCTCATTCAACAACAAAGATTAGGAGTTCTAGTTGGCGGCACAAGGTTCAAGAAATATATGAAGATTAATAGAAAAGATAAATTTTGGTTTGTTCGTTTGTCACCGAATCATAAAATTTTACACTATGGAGAGTGTGATGAAAAAAGCACACCAAGTCTAGAAGAATTGGGTACAAAACTAGCTGTTGCTGACATTAAATGTGTTGTAGTTGGTAAGGAATGTCCACATATGAAGGATTTAAAAGGAAAAATAAGTAGCCCCCATTTAGCATTCTCTCTTATATTAAAAGCAGCAGAAGTTCCATCTTTGGACTTTGTGGCACCTGATGAACAAATCTTTGATTACTGGACCGATGGTATAAATGCATTGTTAAAAGAGAAAATGACAAGCAAATCTTATGAGAATGATTTAGAAACGCTGCTCTCTATGGATATTAAGGTTAGATTGTTAGATGCTGAAGGCATTGATATACCTCAAGACCCACCACAAATCCCACCAGAGCCAGAAGATTATGATTTCTATTATGATAACAACTAATCAACTTGTATCTATTTATCGAATTTTAAGGACTCCTGTACATGGCGGTACATAGCGGGTGGTCAGCTCCTTTTCTGGACTCATTCATCAACAACCTGCTCCAGACCACTGTTTGACATAGGTCTCTCCGATAGCACGCCACTGGGCTCGGTCTTCAGCTCTTCGCTTCCAACCGATGCCAGCCACTTTTCGGATGTCGTCACTCCACCTAGCTGGAGGACCTTCTACACTCCATTTGCCAAGGTGCGGTCTCCACTCCAGAACACGTCTACCCTAGCGGTTGTCGGTTCTGCGTAAAATGTGACCAGCCCACTGCCACTTGAGCTTGGTAATCCTTTGGGTTATGTCGACTACTCTGGTTCTTTGTCGAATCACTTCGTTTCTGATACGATCCTTCAGAGAATCTCCGAGCATAGCCACATAGCTCGCTGAGCGACGTTAAATTGGTGGACCAGTTTTTTTTTTTTTAAGTTAGTGTCCACATCTAAGCTTGGTATGTCATAACTGGTAGGATGCACTCGTTGATGACCTTTGTCTTTAAGGTTTGTGGTATGGGTGACGAAAAGACTCGATTAAGTTTCCTGTACGCCTGTATTTTGGACTATTCCACCCATATTCCAATGTTGGTTGACAAGGCTTTCACTGCTGTCCCGACACTGTCACCTGCTTTACCTCCTTCACCTCCTGTTGTCATCTACTTATTGGTTTTACAAACCTGATAATATCCCTGAAGGGGATATGTTTGAGGCCCTCAACTTCAATTTCGTTCTTACCTAGTATCTCCCATCTTACCAGCGAGTCAATGCAGCACTAAGCCATAAGGTGGAAACTCGTTTCTTCCTCTCCAGTATAATTATAAATACAATGAATTTCCTACCATTTTAAGGGCAGTCTGAAATAATTACAGATCATTCGCTTCATTCCTTATTTTAGATACAATTTTTGTTTTTAAAATGTTAAATAGTATTGTCAATGATAATGATAATAATCGCATTGTTATTTTTAAGTGTTTCTACATATATCATAGTAGAAGTTTTGTATTGTAGTTGTAGTATTATGAACTTAATATTTGTAGTACAGTATTTCAATTATATCCATATAATCCATAATATTTTTTTACATGTAAAAACATGTAATAAGTATTTTATCCTTTCTATTTGTATATTAAGACTTCATTTTTTAGAAGTTTTATGTTCAAAGTTTTGAATACATGTAAAAACTTTACACCAAAGATAAAGGTTTAAGTAAGCTACAATAATTATTAAGTTATGAAATAAAGCTATATATTTTTCTTGTATCCATTGAGCTTTTTTTATTCTATGAATTTATTCATTTTTTATTTTATTTTTTTCCCTGATGTATAAGCAATTATTTGTGCAAAATTTATTCAATATTGGTCTAGCTACTAGCAGGTAGCCATGATGTCGTAAATAGACAGGAACACTTTCGCATTCGTAATATTCTGATATATATATATCTGTACCAGGCGTGAATAACTTAAAAAGTCCAAAATGTACTTTTCAAGGCAGCCATAAATATGTTTATGTTTAGTATACGTTTAAAAGAGTTATTTACATATTCACAAGTTTTTGTGAGCGATATAAAAGATTTATTGACTTTTCTGAAATATTCGCCATATACCTCATCTATCTAATCAATCTAATCTCAATGCCTATTATAATTAAACAATATTTAATAAGACTAGCAATCGCCAGCGTCTCCACCCGCGTGAAATGATTAAAACCGTAATAGTCTTTGATAACTATAAAAATGGTTAAAGTGGGTTAATCTTAAAAGCTAGATATATATTGTCGCGTACTTTTATTTAGCACTTTTAGAGGGGAACAATTTTGTAATACATGATTTTTGAATAACAACCTATTGCCATTTACTTAGCGCACGCAAGGAAAGCTTTAAATTTTGCCTTTTTCGTACTATATTTTATTGCTGCTTCACTCCTATTCATCTTAGCGTGATGTTATATAGCCTATAGCCTTCCTCAGTAAATGGACTATCTTATACTGAAAGAATTTTTGAAATCGGTCCAGTATTTCCTGAGCGCGTTCAAACAATAAAACTCTTCAGCTTTATATATTAGTATAGATATATCTGTAGTTTCCGAACATATCTCAATGGTAAACGGGCGGACTAAGGAAATGAACATACCCAGAATCAAGCCCCTGTTATTACCAACCTTTTTTTCGTAATTATAAAAAAAAATGAGCATGTCTGGGT
Source organism: Morpho achilles (assembly GCA_947086495.1). Classification (NCBI taxonomy): domain Eukaryota; kingdom Metazoa; phylum Arthropoda; class Insecta; order Lepidoptera; family Nymphalidae; genus Morpho; species Morpho achilles. Next base: position 15,498,900 of record CAMTZB010000021.1, on the reverse strand, counting down.
CACCCAGATACTTGGTATAATGTTACGTTTCTAATACAACCTTCATAGAGTTGGTCATTAATATGAATAAGCAGTGTGGCTGTTTGATTGGCGCAGTGGGTAGTGACCCTGCCTTCATATCCACGGGTCGCGGGTTCTTTTCCCGCCGAGGGCAAACATTTTCTATAAATGTATTTGTTGGTCTTTGAGTCTGGGTGTATAATTGTATTTAATTATGTATTTGAAAAATATATAAGTATATATTCACCAGTTGTCTATCTACCATAACACAAGTATTAAGTTACTTTTAGGACGTACGACCGTGTAAGTGTCCCATATATTTATTAAATACGATATTTTCATTATTTTTTACGATAGAAATAAGAAGCGTTTTTTCATTTGTCAAAATCAATTAATTTCTTTCTCTTTTTTTTGACAACATAAAACCTCCGCGCTATTAACATTTATTTAAAAATGTAATAGCGCCTCTCCGCACCTCTCCGCTCCGATCCGCACCTCTCCGCACCACTCCCATCTTGTCCCCATTATTACTTCCGTTACATATTTATTTATTATTATTTTATTATATATGTCATTGAGTTGTTCCGAAAGAGTAAATAAGTTACCTTTGGGAAAATTGCCTTCATTTATTAAATAAGTATTAAGGAGAAATATCGTCGTTTGTTATAATAAATTTCATCTAGGTTTGTCAATTTCAGTTTTCGGATTAAGGAAAAATAATTTTACTTAAGTGCTTCACAAAAAAAGCGTACGAAACATTGTTTATTTAAATAAAACACAAATCACAGTGACATTTTATACACAATACTAAATTTACTGCATCTTGGAGACCTCGAATTTGGTGTTGATTATCTCTTCATCGGAGTCCAGCAGTGGGAGTGTGCTGGTTGGTATGTTCTCCTCCACCCACCGAAGGTCAGAGTCCAGGGAGGTGGTGTTCGGTTCGGGATCCCTCTGGCTGTCAGGACTCTCGTTCATATTCGTCGACCTCATTTTAACACCGTACGCGTCGTTCACGAATTGCTCCTCCTCTTCTGTAATTAAAAAATAACATATTTTTTTATCCAAGTATACTAATAAAATGTATACTTGAAGTAAATAAGGCACTAAGTACCCAAAAATTAAAATTTGAACTAAGTATGCAATTTGGTTCTAAAAGGCTTTTAGGGCAGGCACCAATGAGTTTTCTAGTAAAACTTATGTGTCTAATTGACAATTGCAATTTATCACACGCTTTTCGATGAAGGAACACATCGCGAGGAAACCTGCATATCTCTAGAGTATTCTGGGGATATGTGTAACCTACCAATCCGCATTGGAGCAGCGTGGTAGGTCTTAGCTCCAACCCTTCTCTCCAAAAAAAAAAAACGGAGAGTAGAGGCCTATGCCCAGTGGGATACTAACAGGCCGTTATTTACTTTATTTTTAACGCAATAATATCCATATATACAAGACCAAATTAGATGTTACAAGGTCACAGAAAGCTTATGATACCTGCGCGACCTAGCAGAGTTAGCAACTCATTCGATTGTCTCGGTATTCGCTTCTACAATAAAATTCCGCAATCCGCACTAGATCCGTCTACAGAAAGGTTTAAGTTAAGTATAAGAGATGTACTTATACGCAAAGCATATTTGACTGGCTCGTTGGAGCAGTGGGTTCGATTCCCTGCCTTCGGATCCACGGATCGCGGGTTCGATTCCCGCCGAGGACCAACATTTTCTTTAAAATGAATTTGTCGGTCTTTGATCCTGGGTGTATATTTGTATTAAAGTATGTATTTAAAAAATATATAAGTATACATTCACCAGTTGTCTGTCACCCATAGCACAAGTATTAAGTTACTTACTTTGGGGACTGACGACCGTGTGTGTAAGTGTCCCATATATTTATATTTATATTATATAACAAAATTAAAGATTATTTGGATGATAAAAAAGCCTGGATTTGAAAATCTTTTCAGCGTCATACAGGACTGCGGTTTAATAATGTAAAATTGTAAATGTTTAAAATATCGACCGCCGAGTTTTTTTCTGATTTTTTCTCGGTAAGAGCAACATTCCGTATCTGTTGTAGCTTCATTAATTATATTGATCCTTGACGATTCAAAAGTGCTTGTAAGAGCTTATTTGAATAAAGATTAATTTGATTTGATTTGACACAACTTTGAATTAGGTCACTTTAATACTAAGCATGATATATGAACAAACGTGACTTAAGTTAGGCTGTATATTTTTTCTAACTTACCATCATCGTCCTCAGCGTTGTCCAGCAGTGGGGTGAAGGCGTACCGCTGGTTGTTGTTCGTGGGCCGCCAGAGCACCATGATGACGCTGAGGACTCCAGCGAACAGTATGTGCCAGTACGCTTCATCCAACCAAACATCCTTCCACTCCTGCAAATACCCAAATATATTGTTACGATCATAAAAAAATAGTATGAAATCTTTATATATGTAAGCATCGGAGATACAGGGGAGATAAACTCCTCATTATCATCATTATCCATTATATTAAACAGTTAGTGAACAATAGCAAGTAATCACTTTTTACTATGATTTTTAAACAAAAATCTTCAAATCACAATTACTAACTTTATGACCTGAATTTGACCTTAAAATAAAATACTTCACATAAACACAACAACGACTTCACATTGAGAGTATTCGCAGACGAATAACCCCTCCACCGACAAAGCTCCGTTATTTATAGTTTGCACCAAGGTGGGGTTGACAACGCGATTACATCTATAGTGGTGTTGCCAACACTACGTTCGCGCCGATATATATAAAAGAAAGCTGGTCTTAGTTACACTATTTATAACTCAAGAACGGATGAACCAATTCGGCTGAAAATTGGCGGAGAGGTTGCTTAGAACCAGGAGACGGACATAAGATACTTTTGCAACTACTTGACCTCTTCAACACAATTTACATGAAACTGTAATGTAATATTTACCTAAGCCTCCCAAGAGAATCCCACTAATTTTTTTGTGAAAACCTTACGAAAACCCTTTCAGTAGATTTTGTGAAAATCTGGTCACATACAGACAGACAGTTTTTGGGGAAATTGTTTTCATAATATGTATAGATGTAACTCACGGTGATACACAGCAGTATCCGGTAGGACTTTAGCGAGTACAGCATGAAGATGACGGACGCGATCACCGCGAAGATCAGCGTGTTGGTGAAGTGGCGGTACAGGGACAGCTTTATTGAGTTCCTGCAAATAATAACGAAATATTGTGTTACAAAACACCCACTGGTACATTGTGTTAGACAACACCCACTGGTACACTGTGTTACACAACAACCACTGGTATACTGTGTTACACAACAGCCACTGGTACACTGTGTTACACAGCACCCACTGGTACAATGTGTTACACAACACCCACTGGTACAGTGTTACACAACAGCCACTGGTACGGTGTTACACAACAGCCACTGGTACACTATGTTACACAGCACCCACTGGTACACTGTGTTACACAACACCCACTGGTATACTGTGTTACACAACAGCCACTGGTACACTGTGTTACACAAACACCCACCTGTACACTGTGTTACACAATACCCACTGGTACACTGTGTTACATAAACAACCACCTGTACACTGTGTTACACAAACACCCACTTGTACACTGTGTTACACAACAGCCACTGGTACACTGTGTTACACAAACACCCACTGGTACACTGTGTTACACAACACCCACTGGTACACTGTGTTACACAAAAGACAGACGACAGACGGTACATCGTAATGCCTTTTTGTCGTGAAGCGTAACCTCTTGATAATGCTTCGGTTACGGCGCGTAACGATCGTAAAAATTGTCGTGGTGAATGTGTGGTGTGTCTTGTGATATGTGTGTTGACTAGTCGTGCATGTATAGGGTATGTAAGCGTTTTCGGCTAAGTGCAAGAAGCACTTAGCATTATATAAATTTTCTTAATAAACGCTTAACTATAACTTCTGCAACTGATATACTCATTGTTGTCTCATTACACGTAAAAAAACAGAGAAAGATAGGCAGCCTTATTGGCTTTCACCTTTTTTTGGATAGACATATTTTAGGGTGGCTCCCCTACTCTAATATTTTACGGCTATTTGGCAAGCTGAAGAGTTTGTTTGTTTGAACGCGCTAATCTCAAGAAGTGCTGGACCGATTTGAAAAATTCTTGAGTGTAAGATAATCCATTTATCGGGGAAGGCTATAGGCTATAATATAACATCACGCTAATATGAAAAGGACCTCTCCTTTTCATCTTCAGCAATAAATAGTACAAAAACGGCAATATTTAAAATATTCCTTGCTAGCGCTGACGGTAATAGTTATTCAAAAATCATGTATTGCGTTGTTCCACTCTAAAAGTTCTAAAAAGTCTGCGACAGCTTATGTCTAGCTGTTAAGGTTAATCCGCTTTAAGCATTTTTATGGTTATGAAAAGATTATATTACGGTTCTAATCTTTCCACACGGGCAGAGCCACTGGCGATTGCTAGTAATTTATATAGCAAACAACGTTTGACCGGTCAGTTTTTTTTTTTTTTCGGACACTAACTAAGGCTGTTAGCCGTGAAGGCTTTGACAGCGTCACCGGGAGAGTGGGCGAGCGCAGAAGCATCGCCGGGGGTGAAGTGCTAGGAGAGCGGGTCTCGAAAGAGGCCCGCAGCATCCTGGGAGCGTCGCCTTAAGGGTGCCTCCCGTGAGGCCGAACCTCGGCTTAAAGCGACGCGCTGTGGAGGACTATTGTCGGACTGTGGAAGAGTCCTATTGTCATAACGGTCGGGGTTGGACGCCCCTTCCGCTAGACGTGAGAAATCGTGGACCTCGCCTTCGCCGGCGAAGGCGCTGTGTGTGTATGTGTGTGAAGTGTTTGGCGTTGGCGATCGTAAGATGATCGTCAGGGTCGTATAGAACGCTCCTAGGGCGCCTATAGTTTTTAGCTCTGAACTTATTTTCATAGCATTTGTATTGGACCATTTTAGAAATGAGCGGGTTCGGGTGCGCCTCTGCCTTTTCAAAATATTTCTTCGAGAAACATTTGAATAGGTTGGCTATGGAGGGGAGACCTAGATCTCTATGTAGGTCCACGTTTCGCATGTACCATGGACAGCCGGAGGCTATACGCGTGAATTTATTTTGCAAACGCTGCAAGACATTTAATCGATAAGGACGTACATGCGCGAACGTGACGCACCCATAGGACATTATCGGTCTTATGCAAGCTTTGTAAAGCGTCACTTTGTTACGAAGTGACATTTTACTCTTCTTACATAACATCGGATAGAGACGACCCAACGCATACGCTGCCCTGTTACGGACTACGCGTATGTGTTTGGCGAAGGAGAGAGTAGGTTGGAGGATTACCCCGAGGTATTTGATCTCTTCCTGCCACTGTATTTCCCTGTTGTGTATTGTTATACACTTCAGGGGGTGGGGGGACCGAGCGCCTGGCTTGTTAAAGAACATGGCCGCGCTCTTATCCGGATTGATGGCTATTCTCCATTGAGCAAACCACCTCTCGAGGTTGTCTACTTCTGCTTGGAGACGTTTGACTATTAGGTCTTTTTTAATCGAAGACGTGAAGAGGGCAGTGTCGTCAGCGTATAGAGCTAACGACGAAACCATTTTGTTGTGAGGGATGTCGCTCGTGTAGAGCGAATAGAGGTATGGTGCGAGCACCGAACCTTGGGGAACTCCAGCACGAATCGGTCGACTGGATGATAGAGTACCGTCTAATCGGTATCTGAAGGTACGACCTGTTAGGTAGTTCCGTAAGAGCCTTACGAGACTATCCGGTAATTTTAAAATTTTAAGCTTGTATATCAAGCCTGCGTGCCAGACCTTATCAAAGGCTTTGGCTACATCGAAAAAGACGGCACCAGTATCCGCTCCGCGTGATAAGCGGTTTTGGATGACATGTTCCACCAGGCGGTGCACCTGGTGGACGGCCGTGTGATTTGATCTAAACCCGAACTGTTCGTCCGGTAGAAGTTTATTGGAATCTATTTCCGTTCTAAGTCTCGAGAGGATCACTCTCTCGTAGACTTTTCCCAAGCTGTTAAGCAGACTTATAGGGCGATAACTATCTGGGCGGTTACGGGGTTTACCCGGTTTGTGGATTCCTATGATTATTGCTTCCTTCCACTCATCGGGGAAGCAACAACATGTCAGGAGGGCATTGAAGATCAAAACCAAGAGGCAAACAAGGCGGTCGGGAAGACGCTTAAGAGCCTTGTTTGTTATGCCATCGGGACCTGGAGATTTCCTAGGTTTGAGCTTATCAAGGATAGCTCTGATCTCATCTCCGGAGGTGGGGGGGAGCGGAACCCTATCGGGAACCACCTCGGTTGGCCTATTCACCAGTGATTCCACCCTGTCGTGGAATTTGGCGTGCTCGGGTGAGCTGGGATTCGGGGTGCATTGGGCTTCAAAGCTATCCGCTAAGCACTCGGCCTTGTCAGTATCTTCAAACGCGGGCGGAAGATTAGCTCGCAACAGTGGCGGTGTGGACACGTATTGCTCCCCTCTCAATGACTTCGACAGCTGCCAGAAGGCCTGGTGGCTGGGCGAAATCTCCGAGAGTTTAGCATCCCAGGAATCGCTGCTAAAGAGGGCAATTTTTTCTTTCACCTCTCTTTGTAATTTCCGGAGTCGGATCCGGTTTTCGGGGATGGGATACGCTGCATACGCCCTAGTGGCTGCGCGTTTTCTAGTAAGAAGCGCTCTGATGTCATCAGGGAGACGCAGACGACCTTGATCGTCAGGTATTTCCCTTGAGCATGCTTCGATAGACTCTTTCAGATGAGCGGTGAGGTGTGCGGATGCCGACTTGGCGACATCCTCTGAATCTATTTTATCTGGGATTTGGTCCAGGTGGACAGAATCTGTTGACCGGAGGTGCTCGATGAGCTTCTTCCAGTCTATGATAGTTTTTGTACTGGGCTCCGCGGAAGCGGGTCGTCCCAGTTGAAACAGGACCGGTCTGTGGTCCGAGCTGAGATCATGAATAACCTCTATTGAGCGTAGCTGGAGGGCTACGTTCTTGAGCGCTACAATATCCAGAACGTCCGGGGACTGCGCACTATTGTGAGGATACCGGTCAGTTAGACTATAGCAATATTTATATTACCTTCTCAGTTGCAATGTTCGCATGGTGTGCGCGAGCGACACGAACACCCACCAACAGATGGCGCTGTCCAGCAGCGACAGTGGTGCCTCCGAGAGCAGCAGGTCCCTGTTAGAGTCCTCCGCCTTGTGGTGGAGCCTCAACCAGGCCTCGATGGCCGCGAGCAGGCCCCAGAGCAGGCCTATGCCCAGAACCCGTTGTAGGGCCGGGCCTAATCGAGGCCTACAAATACAAAGTAAACATCATCCTTTGCCCCTATCCCACTCGAAACGGCACAACATGTTATAAACATGCTGTAACATGATTTGGCTGCGTTTTTATGACCGGCCGCCTGCCTGACGTCAATTTACCTTAGTCGTATCTTACGACACCTCGTTAAGAAAGAGGGTGGTCTTTTCTACTAAACTGGATACCACACGGTGGGTCGACTTACCTATCTAATTTCGGGGACGCCTGTCGGTGCAGGACGGGTGATCAGCTCCTATTCCGGACTATTCCACCCATACCCCTCGACTTACCTTAGTCGCCTTTTACGACACCTCGGTAAGAAATGAGGGTGGTACTATTCTATTCAGCCGGAAACCACAAGGATTAAATTAAATACAAAGCAAAACATAAATACAAATATAAGTATATTAAACACAGTGAAGCTGTGGTAGCCCAGCGGTAACACCGTGCGACTCTTTCGAGGAGGTCACGGGTTCAAACCCGGGCAGACACCAATGAGTTTTTCTGATAAAACTTATGTATCTCACACGATTTTCGGTGAAGGAAAATATCGTGAGGAAACCTGCATATCATTAGAGTATTCTGGAGATATGTGTGACCTGCCAATCCGCATTGGAGCAGCGCGGTAGGTCTTAGCTCCAAAACTTCTCCTCAAAAAAGGAGAGAAGAGGCCTATTCTCAGCAGTGGGATACTAACAGGCCTCTACTTACACACAAGGTCGTCCGTCCCTAAACTAAGTAAAATAATACTTGCGTTCTGGGTCACAGACAACACGTAAATATATACATACAAGCTTATACCCGAAATAATACGTGGATAGTCCACGCGAACATTATTTCGGGTAAGTCTTAAAATAAACACTACTGTCACTCTCAAACGCTGCAAATATCTCCATCACAAAAATAAGACAAAAACCGAAATATATAAAAACTTCCTTAAAATAACTATTTCGATGCATACAGCGTAATATAGAACCTCTTTCTTTAATGTATAAACAACTTTAACACATACTGAATAAAACCTTTGATATATTGATATTAAACGGCGTTTCTTCTCTTTCTTTCTTTCTTTTTTAGCCAAGATTATTATAGCTCGGCGCCGTATGCGTCTATTCAATTATTCATATAAAATAACTATTTATTCTATAATTTTAGATATCATTATATCTGAATAACATAATACATATAAACTAATATATAAAGTTGAAGAGTTTGTTTGTTTGATTGATTGGACTGTTTGAACGCGCTAATCTCAGGAACTACTGGACCGATTTGAAAAATTATTTCAGTGTAAGATAATCCATTTACAAAAGTAATAATAAAATTATTTTGCTATAATCCGCGAAGAAGTAAAATAGAAAATATATGTAATGCTAAATGTAAGTGGACAATCGGTTATCATACCTGATACATGCAGGATTCGTAAAAACACATGCACAAACCTCCACCACCGCCACCACGATACACAAGCACTATATACGTTCACTATCACAAACTCAACAATCGTTTCGACCCGCAACCGAAGCATCGTCAGGAGATAGACTCCACGACCAAAATCGCAAAGCGAAGCAATACCCAAATAAGTTTTCTTTCTTTGCGTGAACTGAGTAAACGAAGATAGTTATTCAAATCATCATGTATTACAAAATTGTTCCCTTCTAAAAGTTCTAAATAAAAGTCCGCGACAGCATATATCTAGCTTTTAAGGATAACCAACTTTAACCTTTATGGTTATCAAAATACTATATCACAGTTTTAATCTTTCCACGCGCCCTATAGCCCAAAATAAGCGGCCGTAGCGGAATGGTTAGGATAACGGACGGATCAAGAGGCCGTGGGTTCGAATCCCGGCCATTATACTACCGACATGAACCCACTCCTAACAAAAGCATTTAGCTTAGCTGGAGAGGTAAACAAGTTGACTAGTAATATGTAACCCAAATTGCTATAAACCTTTAAAAAACAAATCTAAATTATACTCACTTAACAATCCCGAATCCGAGTGATACTATTATCACCAACATTCTAGCCAGAGCCCTTTTTGCCACTGACACCCATTCAGCGAACATGTACACTTCCGCGTTAAATAACCTGTGGAATAATATTATAAATCCATTTATACAATTAGGCGTTACTTTGCGGTAGGGATGTGACTTGGAGTAGAAAAAATCGATTAATAAATAATTGATATTATTAAATAATCAATTAATAAATATCGATTAATAAATAATCGATTTTTTTCCCTAGAAAAATAATCGATTAATAATAATCGTTTTTTTCTGACTATATGAAAAGTTGCTTTCGTGTGATATTCGGTTGTATAGAATAGACCACGCTCATTTTTTACCGAGGTGTCGTAAAAGGCGACTAAGGTAAGTCAGGCAGGCGGCCGGTAGTAAAATAAGTAGCCAAATCATGTGACAGCATGTTTATAACATATTGTGTCGACCCCACTTAGAGTGGGACAAGGGCTGGAGGATGATGATGATAATCAAGACGTTGATTGTTGTATATTTACATGGCAATAGCGTGAATACTGATGGACTTTTAAAAAATATCTTAACAAAACTTATGAGAATTCTTATCTTGAGATCTTAGCAGATATCTTCGTTTCTAATTTATAGAATTAGGCGTTACTTTGCGGAGATCCATAATACAAAAGTAATAATAAAATTATTTTGCTATAATCCGCGATGAAGGAAAATAGAAAATATATATAATGCTAAATGTAGAGTGGACAATCGGTTATCATACCTGTTACATGCAGGAGTCGTAAAAAACACATGCACAAACCTCCACCACCGCCACCACGATACACAAGCACTATATACGTTCACTATCACAAACTCATCAATTGTTTCGCCCCGCAACCGAAGCATCATCAGGATATAGACTCCACGACCAAAATCGCAAAGCTTTGCGAAACAATTGTTGAGTTTGTGATAGTGAACGTATATAGTGCTTGTGTATCGTGGTGGCGGTGGTGGAGGTTTGTGCATGTGTTTTTTACGACTCCTGCATGTATCAGGTATGATAACCGATTTTCCACTCTACATTTAGCATTATATATATTTTCTATTTTCCTTCATCGCGGATTATAGCAAAATAATTTTATTATTACTTTTGTATCTTCGTTTCGTATATCCCAAACAATGCTAATAATATGACTGACGATGATTTACATATTCTCTTAACAAACGCGGATTACAACAAAATAATTATATTGTAACTTCTTTTATCTACTATGATACTATAATACATAGATTATAAAACTGAAACCAAAATTCGTATGACAAACATTACGTAAAGGCCAAAAAATAAAAAATTAAAAAGTTTTATTACGATACAGGTCTTGTATGGACACCAGTATCATAATATAACTTTTTAATCATAACGATACACCTATACAACCTCCAGCTGGACCGAGGAGGTTGAACCTCTACTTCAAAAAAAAAGGTTTCAATGAACGAGTTCGCGGCGACGCAACGCGCATGCGCAATCGATGTTTGCGTCTTGGCGCTAACATTTGACATTTAAAATTTCAAGTAAAAATAAATTTTTCATTATATTCAGCGTTTTATTCGCAAATATTGTTTTAGGTATTATAGTATAAGAGTAGATAAAGTAGTGTATCACACTGTACATAACTTGGTCTTATAAAACTCGTGTGATACTATAAAAAAAAACTCGTGTTATAAGAACCCTTATTATGCAACAGTATCATCATCTTCCTGCCCTAATCCCACTCTAAGTAGGGTCGGCACAACATGTTATAAACATGCTGTAACATGATTTGGCTGCGTTTTTACAACCGGCCGCCTGCCTGACGTCAACTTGCCTCTGTCGTATTTTACGACACCTCGGCAAGAAAGAGGGTGGTCTATTCTACTAAACCGGATACCACACGGTGGGTCATCTTACCTTAGTCGCCTTTTACGACACCTCGGTAAGAAATGAGGTTGGTCTATTCTACTCAGCCGGATACCACACGGCGGGTCGATTTACCTTAGTCGTCTTTTACGACACCTCGGTAAGAAAAGAGGGTGGTACTATTCTACTCAGCCGGATACCACACGGCTAAGTATCATAATCTACTATTCACTAATAATATAACATACTACTATTCACAAAATTAATTATATAAAACATACTATTCACAAAATTAATTATAAAAAACATAATATTCACAAAATTAATTATATAAAACATACTATTCACAAAGTTAATTATATAAAACATAATATTCACAAAATTAATTATATAAAACATACTATTCACAAAATTAATTATATAAAACATAATATTCACAAAATTAATTATATAAAATATAATATTCACAAAATTAATTATATAAAACATAATATTCACAAAATTAATTATATAAAACATAATATTCACAAAATTATCTAAAACCAAGTGAGAGGATGTATTTAGAGTGAGAAGGAGATTGAGAGTGAGAAGAAAGAGATTGAGTGGGAGATGATCAAATAGGTATATTAATAAGTTTACCCGGTCCTGTTGATGGAGGAGTACACGCCGTAGTAGATAGCACTTTCGACCATCCCAAGAAGAGCTACGCCGCCTATCCAGTACTGTATCCGTAAGAGGTCACGCCACTGGAGAGCGCATACAGCGAGCCACGCCGCGCACAATATCGTGTACACTCCGCACATCACCCCGAAGAACTGAAAGTGAAAATACCTTAGTCGTATTTTACGACACCTCGGTAAGAAAGAGGGTGGTCTATTTTATTAAACCGGATACCACACGGTGGGTCAACTTACCTTAGTCGCCTTTAACGACACCTCGGTAAGAAATGAGGTTGGTCAATTCTACTCAGCCGGATACCACACGGCGAGTCGAGTCACCTTAGTCGCCTTTTACGACACCTCAGTAAGAAATGAGCGTGGTCTATTCTACTTAGCCGGATACCATACGGCGGGTCGACTTACCTTAGTCGCCTTTTACGACACGTCGGTAAGAAATGAGGGTGGTACTATTCTATTCAGCCGGATACCACAAAGCCGTGTGGTATCCGGCTGAGTAGAATTGACCAACCTTACCGAGGTGTCGTTAAAGGCGACTAAGGTAATTTGACCTACCGTGTGGTATCCGGTTAAGTAGAATAGACCACCCTCTTTTTTATCGAGGTATCGTTAAATACGACTAAGATAAGTTGACGTCAGGCAGGCGGCCGGTTGTTAAACACGTAGCCAAATCATGTGACATATTATAACATGTTGTGCCGACCATCTTAGAGTGGGAATAGGGCAGGAGAATTATAACATACCTATATTGAGAATGTAATGAGAATTGTATCATACATGTTTATATACATATTACATATTGTACCGACCCCACTAAGAGTGGGATAAGGATAAGAGAATGATGATTATATTATAATTATTATATACTTACTGGCAAAAGAGGCCATATAGCTGCAGAGAGGTACCCCGAGGGCGCGAACATTTCAACTTGTAATGACGCTTTGAATTGTTTGTCGCTGCGCGCTGACATCCACAGACCGTATATACCCTCTTTATCCACTGTGAGGAGGGGTGCTCTCTAAAATTAAACATTATTTTATTTATTTATTCTTTATTACACACAAAGAAGAATTACATTTACATAGCATATAAACACACTGTAGCGTGCAAAGGCGGTCTTATCGCTTGGAGCGATCTCTCCCAGACAACCTTTCATATAAGGATCATGGCTAAAGTACGGGTTGGTGCGCAACAGTTTATTACTACAAAGAACAACACATCATAATAAAAATAAATTTAACTTGACGTCTACACTTTACATATATTTTAAATAATAAAATTAAATTTGGTTAATGCTTACGACTCTAAATAACTAGTATTATAAATAAATGTAATTTCAAACTAAATAAACATGATTTAATTGAGATAACGCTTTTTAAGTGGTTTAATAACGACGCGCTCGTTCAAAAAACAGGAGACAACATAAATAAATAAATAGGACAGTTACGCACATGGTTGTCCGTCCCTAAAGTAAGTAACTTAATACCTACTTGTGTTATGGTAGACAGACAACTGGTGAATATATACTTATATAATTTAAAATATATACTTAAATACGAATATACACCCAGGCCCGAAGAACAATAAATTCATTTATGAAAAATATTGGCCCTCGGCAGGAATCGAACCCACGTCCCGCGGAGCTGAATATAGGGGCAGTCCCCACGGCGCCAACGGGCCAGTCAATATAATATTATACTATTGTCTCCTTCGCACTTGTTGTCCACACAATTCTCGCAGTCAAGGTCATGCATTACATACGAAATGAAATGGGGAATGGTCATTAACCCTTCAATATTATGTATCTTTTATTCAAAAAATAATTCCTAGACTAGATTACTGACTAAATTAACTGAATTTCTTTATGTAGGCTTCTAAGGTGTGTACCTGAAATTAAAATTAATGTCGTACGGTCGGTACCACACTGTAAATATATACTTTTAAATACATACATAAGTACACCCAGACTTGAAGTATCAACATATTTATAGTAAATGTTGGCCATCAGTGGAAATCAAACCTGTGATTTCTGTGAGCTGAACATTTTGCTGAAGACTCCCATAGCACAAGCATTAAGTAACTTATTTGAGAAATATATTCAGAATACATCTATACTAATATATAAAGCTAAAAGTTTGTTTGTTTGATTATTTGAACACCCTAATCGCAGGAACTACTGGACCGATTTGAAAAACACTTTCAGTATAAGATAGTCCATTTATTGAAGAAGGCTATAGGTTATATAACATCACGCTTGGATGAATAGGAGAGGAGCAGCAATAAAAAAATAATACAAAAAAGGCATAGTTTGAAACTTTTGTTGCGTGCGCTGAGCAAACAGTAATAGTAATTCAAAAATCTTGTATTACAAAATTGTTCCCCTATGTAAGTTCTAAATAAAAGTCCGCGACAGCATATGTCTAGCTTTTAAGGTTAACCCACTTTATCCATTTTTATGGTTATCAAGGGACTATATTACGGTTTCAAACTTTCCACATGGTCAGAGCCGCTGCCAATTGCTAGTAATTTATAATGATATACTCACTGATTGCACAACTGTTGTAACTTTTTTATCTTTACTCGGATTATTGCCATTGTGTAAATAAATAATATTTTTGTCATTACAAAGAAATGTCTCTTCGACAAAGTCTGTGCTTTTCACAATATATATCCCATCTAATGAATTTGAGCAGTCTACTATTCTCTGGAATAAAAAAAGAACTTTAATTTAGCTGTATTATTTATTATTAACGTATATGTATTATATTATAATTTTATTTTTATATACTATTTTATTTATATTTATATGTATTTTATTTTCCGTACGCACCTACTGCCTACTTTGTAAGTTTAATTATGTCCAATGGATTAAAATGGTTGCCTGGAAGTGATCGCTGTCTTAGTGATATGGCCGCCAATTGCACAATATTTTTCTTTTAATGTTGTTTTGTTTCCTTAATTGTTTTAGTATAAGTAGGAGTGTTTGTTTGTATGTTATTATTTTAGTGCAATAAAGAATTCATTCATTTATTAGCGTTTGATGATGTGATTTGCAAGGACTTCAAGTATTGAACTAAAATGTGGTACGTTGATCGGTTATTTCATAGTGATTTTGTAAAAAGGCAAACAAACACACTTATGCATATATGAACGTGCATATATGAGATAATTGTGATAACTGAAATTTCACAATCCACGTCGTGCGGTATCCAGCTGAATAGAATAGTACCACCCTTAATTCTAACCGAGGTGTCGTAAAAGGCGACTAAGGTAAGTCGAACCGCCGTGTGGTATCCGGTTGAGTTAATAGACAACCCTGATTTCTTACCGAGGTATCGTAAAACACGACTAAGTCGTAAAATACATAACCAAATCATGTGACAACATGTTCTGTCGACCCAACTTAGAGTAAGATAAAGGCAGGAGGATGATGAAATTTCACAATCCATATAAAACATTCTACAGAAAATCTGTTTAATATTTAAATGAGTTAGTGTTTATTATATGTGTATATACACATATATATATATATATATATATATATATATATATATATATATATGTGTGTGTGTGTGTGTGTATGTTTGTGTGTGTGTGTGTATGTTTGTGTGTGTGTATGTTTGTGTGTGTGTGTGTGTATGTTTGTGTGTATGTGTGTGTATGTGTTTGTATATATATGTGCGTGCATATATGTCTGAGGTTTTAGGTTTATTGTATTACCACTGTTATCGGGCACCAAAAAAATTCTAAAATGTTGAAAAAAATGATCTATGTCAGTGATATCATTGGTATAATGTATAGTGACATCTATAATATATTTTTATATCATTTCAGGCAATCATGACTAACAAATAGTATTATAAATATATATAAACTTACATGTTCAAAATAGTGGAAATAGTCCGGTGAACATGGTGTCTGTCTCCAAGAATATACAATGGTGATGTTTGTGGGCACAGTGACATCACAACTCACTGAAATCATAAACATACAATAGAATAGATATACTCTTTATTACACACAATTTTTTTTTATTAGTAGACTATAAAAAAATTTATTTTTCGTTTTCTTATACTATAAGACAAAATAAAGCCTAAAAGCCTATATAGAATAGGTTACATTGTACTGGAAAGTCAATTAACACGTTAACTGCCATACGAGTATACTCGTAGTATTTTTTTTTTATGGCTATTGCCACCATACAAAATGGTAAGTACGTGTATACTCGTAGTTGGCAGTGGATCCTAGTTCTAACTACGAGTTTACTCGTAGTATGGCAATAAAATAGGATTTTTATTAGCTATTGCCAAACTACGAGTATAGTCGTAAATAATTTGGCGCGAAAACTTGCGCTCCCATGCACTGTCAATCGGGAACTGAGGACGCCTAAACCTAATGTAGTTAGAGATTATAACAACGGAATGTCCGGGATCGATCTTTCAGATCAAATGCTCTCGTACTACTCAGCTCTTAGAAAGACATTGTTTTGGTACAAAAAACTAGCGATCCACATTTTTGAATCTTTCATTCATAACGCATGCATGATCTACAACCAACAAGCCAATCTTCCTCCGAGAAATTCATAAAACACAGTCATCATGAGCAGAAAAAGCAAGTAGAATTATATTACTTAGAGCGTTTACCACCTACCTAAAAAAACAAAAACCGTCGAAGCCGTGTCGTGTCTGCACCAAAGAAAAAAAACGCAAAGAAACAGTTTACTATTGTCCGGTATGCCCTGAAAAACCTGCCTTATGCGTTGAAAATTGTTTTAAAATTTTTCACTCCTTTGTGACTTCACAGTGATGTACCTAATTTTTTTTCTATTAAACTTAATTTTCTGATTTAAGTAATGTTTTATTCCAAATGCCAAAGAATTTAACCCCGTTCTCCTTACAGGGCCACTGGTTTAAAATTCGTCAGAAATCGCATACAATCAACTACGAAAATACTCGTAGTTGGCGGTGCAGTCCAGATCATGTTAGTTAGTTAGTAGCGGCCTGTTACTATCCCACTGCTGGGCATAGGCCTCTTCTCTCCGTTATTGGAGAGAAGGATTGGAGCTAAGACCTACCACGCTGCTCCAATGCGGATCGGTAGGTTACACATATCTCCAGAATTCTCTGGAGAAATGCAGGTTTCCTCACGATGTTTTCCTTCACCGAAAAGCGTGTGATAAATTGCAATCATCAATTAGACACATAAGTTTTAATAGAAAAACTCATTGGTGTCTGCCCGGGTTTGAACCCATGATTGTCTCTAGAGATTCACACGGTCGCACCGCTAGGCCATCACAGCACAACCAGATCATGTACTACGAGTTTACTCGTAGGTGGGCAGGCAATGTGTTAAATTGTACAAATGGGTGCCTTAAATTTAATTTTCGATTAAAATTTTATGTTAAAATTGTATATAATATTGGACTCAACTAGATAAGCATAACTGTTAAATCTACACTATTATAGTGATTGGTTCATTAATGACTCCTCATTAACTAATACATGTTGAACAACACTTATCAATTCTCTAATATATTAGATAAGAATGATATATATGTATAGTTGTGCAAAGAGCAACAAAAAAGGTTCCATAGCTTTTTTAAAATTGTTACTTTATGTTATAATTCGATTTGACCAACCTCATTTCTTACTGACGTGTCGTAAAAGGCGACTTAGGTAAGTTGACCCACCATGTGGTATCCGGTTGAGTAAAACAGACCACCCTCTTACTTACCGAGGAGTCTTAAAATACGACTAGGGTAAATTGACGTCAGGCAGGCGGCCGGTAGTAAAAACGCAGCTGAATCATGTGACAGCATGATTATAACATGTTGTGCCGACCCACTTAGAGTGGGATAAGGGCAGGAGGATGATAATGTTACTTTATGTTATAATAAACCTTACACATTTACCTAAGTTTGACAATACAATATGTTCTAATATTATAATATGTACAAAAAGAATATTGCTACTATATAATCACAGAATTAATGATAATTGTGTGTGTATTAATAATTATTTTTAAATGTTTTATTTGTGTATTTATTTTATATAGAAAATATTTAGAAATATAATGTAAATCTGAATATAAATAAATAAGTCATGATAATAATTTAGTTTTTTTTGTTTTATAAAATTTTGATAAAAAAGAAACTTATATACCCATATAAAGAAAATAAAACATCATTGACGACATATGATAATAGGATTCTATTATACTAGACTAATAGTTTTAAAATTTCACAACAATAACTTTATTCTGTATTAATAATGAATTATTTTTAAATTTAAAACAAAGTACTTACATGCAACTATTAATTGTGAATCTTTGAAAAGTGACTTCGTTAATGTGAAATTACAACTTTCCTGTAAAAAAGAAATCATTGGCTATAACAATAAATCAAAGTTTTATATCATATTACTAATAAATGTTTATCTTGTAGCTTTAGTCTGCTAACAGCTATGAGTCACATATGTATTTCGGATTGTTAATAACACGTTGAGCTAACTTTATCAAATTTTTACATAGCTGTATGTAAATTACATTTTTATTATGAATTAAAATCTTACCCCGTTGAGAGGTAAATCCCATTTACCAACATCGGAAAAACCAAGTGCTACTTTAGCGATTGTTACGAATACTACAATCACGCGCCGTAACATTTTTTACAAAGCCTTCAATGCGGGGTAGTTACCAAACTTAACCGTTTCTGATTCTTTTCTAAACATTATGTTATATACTTCAGGGCAAAAATGTTTTGAAAATCATTTTCAAGTTAGAAAATAGGACAAGCGAAACACCTTGACAACCACTTGACATATATTACCACAGACAAATTACACAAAATTATTAACAATTAACCTCAACATGGACTTCACTGTACACAATATAATATTGATTTTAAGTTTTTTATTTTTTTGGACTGATGATGATATTGTGTAAAAACGTAATACTTTCAATACCTACAATTCAATTAACCGATTTATTTTTACTAATTTTTATAAATATATTTTTGTACTGCAGACAATTAAGAACGACTATCCAAACTGTGTTTGACAGTTTGGAATTGTACTTAGTTCCGTGTCAAAATATTTTTGTTTTGTATAGTGTAATTTACTTTTTAAAGACATAATATTTCATAAGTGTGTTAAAATAACCCTAAATTTAAATACAGACTAAGTCAAATAAATATAAATGTGTAGTTTTATTGTCATGTTTTGGAAGAGAATTCCTCTCAGTAGTTGGTGGTAGTCATGTCAGATTGTGCGCTGGTAACCAGTGTAAGCGAACACGATGCTAGCATGGACGTGGGAAACGATAAGTCGCTATTCGAGCCTCCTACTAATATGATGGTAAATGAATACGAAGACGACGAGAGAACACTAGACGAGGAAGAAGCTTTGGCGGCAGGCGAACATCAAGACCCAAAAGCGGAACTCAATAGTCTACAGAGAGAAGGTGATATGCCTTTAGAAGAAT
Organism: Morpho achilles; assembly: GCA_947086495.1. Taxonomy (NCBI): domain Eukaryota; kingdom Metazoa; phylum Arthropoda; class Insecta; order Lepidoptera; family Nymphalidae; genus Morpho; species Morpho achilles. Next base: position 15,479,509 of record CAMTZB010000021.1, on the reverse strand, counting down.
TACTTGCATTGTATGGTTATAATAGAAATATGGATAAACCTATTCCAGAGCAACCCCTAGAAGTAGTGCCAGAGGAGATTGAAAAAAATGAATCTGCCCTGCAACAATTGTATACGGAGACCGCTAGTCCTGAAGCGACACGGTGTTTGCGTTCTGGTTCCAGACCACCATCAGAAGAGGAAGACGACTATGACTATAGTCCAGATGAAGATGATTGGAAAAAGACTATCATGGTGGGCAGTGATTACCAAGCAGGTATTCCAGAAGGCTTGTGTAGCTATGATGATGCTCTTCCATACGAAAATGAGGATAAATTATTATGGAACCCGAGTGTTCTTGATGAAAATGTTATCGAGGAATACATGAGGAAAATTTGCGCTATGAATTCTAATACAGGGATTGAAGCAGTACCTAAAGGCAAGCAATTACGGGATGATGAGGAAGCTCTCTTCTTGTTACAGCAGTGCGGGCACAATGTTGAAGAGGCATTAAGAAGAAGGAGAATATCCGCCCAAACCCCTGCACATGCAAGTGTATGGTCAGAAGAAGAATGTAGAAATTTTGAAAATGGGATTAAAGTTCATGGCAAAGATTTCCACCTAATTCGTCAACAAAAAGTAAGGACAAGGTCTGTTGGGGAATTAGTACAGTTTTATTATATTTGGAAAAAGACTGAAAGACATGATATATTTGCAAATAAAACTCGGTTAGAAAAGAAAAAGTACACTTTACACCCAGGACACACTGATTATATGGATAGATTCTTGGAGGAGCAAGAAGCGACAGGCCCGAGTGTAGTCAGACCTGTCTCGCCTTCGCAAATGATGGTGTATGTGCCTTCCCCAGCCACACAACCTGATCCCTTAGCTTTAGGTGAAAAAGAAGTCTTTTCACAATTAAACCCTCATACTACACCTCCAAGAACAATTTCCGCTGATGACCCTGAACCAGACTTGGTTTCCTAATACATGTATTTTTGGCATTGCCATAATATATCATGTAGAATGCACTTTTTATGATATTTGTTACTATGGATATCTACTCCCTTATTCGCAATTACCTTAAATATTACAAGGCTAATATAAAAAGGATACTTTTTGTTTTGTATTCAGACAGTACAATGTAAATAAAAAATATTATTATTGTTGTTATACTAATGTGAATAAGGGACTAGTAGTCTGTCACATGTTTTGTGTATAGCAACATTTTAAAAATGTTGCCATTTAACATTACAGTTAGATGTTTAAACATCAGTCACAATAATTAATGTAATATATAAGCCCAATATATTTGTAGGATATACTACATCTGATATCAAGTTTTAAAATAAATAAGGAGATAGCAATAAACAAATTTTAAATGGTTTCATAAAGTTTTTATAGTAATTTAAATCTAATCTATAAATATGGTAATAGAGTTATTGCTTTAAAATAATAATAATTGAAAATAACTTCTAAATGAAGATGTATCACTTTATCAGATACCAAGGCTAGTAATGACCAATAGGTAATAACAATTGCTAAGCAGATAGACTTCTATTTCTATATTTGATTTCAAATGACAATTTACAAAACTAACTTAAGTCAAACTATAGTATAATGATACTATTACTTTAAATTATATATTTTAAATGAATAATTTAAAAAAAAACATTATATAACTGAATTTTTCCATTATTTCAATGTTTATAATTTGAAGTATAAACAATAAATTTATAATAATAATAAATATGATGCAATTATTATGAATATAAATATTCAATGTTCGTGTCATTGTCATAATATTATCGTTTAATGTAGGTTAGTTTTGTTAACATATAATTTGAAAGTGGATTTATACTGTTAGTTTTTACAAAGTTAAAGCATACCTTTACAAGTCAAATTTGTATAAAACCAAGCAACCAATAATATGGTAGGTTGCAGAAGATTGGTATAAAATATTACTATTATATGTAACAGATGTTGCAGATAAGATAAGCTGTGGTAGCCCTACGGTAACACTGTGCGACTCTTTCGAGCAGGTCATGGGTTCAAACCCAGGCAGACACCAATGAGGTTTTCTGTTAAAACTTATGTGTCTAATTGATAATTGCAATTTATCATACGCTTTTCGATGAAGGAAAACATCGTGAGGAAACCTGCATATCTCTAGAGAATTCTGGAGATATGTGTAACCTACCAATCCGCATTGGAGTAGCGTGGTAGGTCTTAGCTCCAATCCTTCTCTCCAAAAATGGGAGAGAAGAGGCCTATTTTCAGCAGTGGAATAGTAACAGGCCGCTACTTATTTATGTAACAGATTATATCGATGTATTAGTTGACAAATATAAATTGAATCCATATAGTATTAAGTATTATAGGGCAATGTAAATATATTTTTCTAAATGTTCTTAAATGTCATTAATTTTTCAGTATTTTATTTAATAATTATTCTCAATAATGGCTTATGCGAACTTAGATGATGGAACCATATATGTGTCTTATAATTTAATTTTTTTTGTAATTTGTAAGATTTGAGTTACTTATAAATGTTTAATTTGCCTTAGTTAAAAATTTTCTACTTATTGACTTCATGATTTAATTTATGTATTTTGCATACCTTAATAAACAATAGATTAGTTTATTTTTTCCAGAAAAATATCGTTAGTCAAGTCTGGAATAAATTCAGTTATATAATTACACTATTCTTCACATCAAATATAAAAATGTACTGTATGCTAGTCAGTTAGCACAGCAGTTATTGGATTTTTGTACATATCTATTTTTTATGTAAAATGGAAACTTATTATGTTAAAATACAAGTGAATGTACTTGGGTACAGGCAATACAGGATTATGAATATTTTTAACAGCATTCTTTGAGAAAAAATAAACTCAATAATTTATTTACAATAGCAGGACTTTGTAATTTAGCATAATTCCGATACAAGTTGTTAAAAATTGTGTGATTTAATGATTTGATCGAATAAAAAAAAATTAAGGAAGACAGATTTAAAAATAACGTAGCGTTTATCTGTCAAACACGCCTGCTCTGTCTTTACGGTTACAAAAAAAAAACGCAAACATTGACACGTCTATCGCCTTTATAAGCAAACTGATATTTGCGCGTATTTTCCATAGTTATTATATTAGAGTAATAAATGCCGTGTGGTATCCGGCTGAATAGAATAGTACCACCCTCATTTCTTACCGAAGTGTCGTAAAAGGCGACTAAGGTAAGTCGACCCGCCGTGTGGTATCCGGCTGAGTAGAATAGAGCACCCACTCTCTTACCGAAGTGCCGTAAAATACGACTGAGGTAACGTCAGGCAGGCGGCCGGTCATAAAAACGCAGCCAAATCATGTGACAGCATGTTTATAACATGTTGTGGCGACCGCACCTAGAGTGGGATAAGGGCAGGAAGATGATGATGATTATACTAGAGTAATAAGAGTTACAGGCAGGCGTATTAAATTCAAATTACACTTGATTCAAGTAAAGTTGTAAATAAGTGCTTTTGAATCGTCAACGCTTCTGGTCCGAGAAGAGCAAGAAACTCTGCGGTTGCTCTTTTCAAAATATGATTCTTATTACTAGTTATTTTTAGTTATTACTGTCTTTTACATTTTCGAAGAGTAGCTATATCCAAGTAACAGTTTCGCAACAAATAATAGGAGGAAAGATGAACTTATATACCTATTAACAGCTCGTATTTAACGTGCTGTGTATGTTAAGGTGGAATTTTGTAAGTTAAATATGACCCACTTCCCAATGTCCGATTCAGCTGAAATTTTACATATTGGTACGTCCCGATGACAATGTAGGTTTATGATAAGCATGACCTGATGCTGCCAGGATTGACTCCAGACGAGGGAATTCCTCAACAGTTAACAGTAAAATTTTGTAAAAAGCTTTTTTACAAGGCTTAAAAGTTAAAACTTGATTTGTCTTTTCTAATCAAATAAAAGAGGAGAGAAAGTCTCATTTCCTTTCTCTGTTACATGAAATAACGGCGCACGCACAAATTTACAAATAATTTACTACTTCAAATTTTTTTTTTACTTTATTTAAAATACAGAAGTTACAATAGAATTGTAAAATAATTCTTTTGTAACTTCTGTACTATGGAATTCCGCAAAGTAACGCATGTCACCCGCTTCTATAAATCATTTATTAAAATTCCTTTGATATGGGACTGTCATAGATTTATTCTACTATACTGCGTCCATCATATTATCAGTCTTTTGACAGCTCACGCTCATTAAGTTTTGTATTGCTTACGTACAAATATCATACAAATAATATTTGTACTTTATGGATGGGTACCGCCCACTTAGTGATGTCACACATAATGGTTACTACGATTATGCCACAGATTAAAAATAATCGGTAGAAATCGATGTTACGAGTATTAAAAGACATTTAATAACATTATATAAAGTTTTACTTTCTTCTTAGTTAATACATGAATACAAATAAAACAATCAGGATATTTTAATTTATTTTATTAGCACGAGTCGTCGGAATGATAATCAACACTAGACTCCTCCGATGAGGAGTCCTCAGTAGCAGTTATTATTAGCTCTTGTGTAGATAATATATTATCAAACGCAATATCACGTTCCCAATCAGAGAATATTACTCTTTTAGTTCTTTCCACCACACTTGCCCAGTTCTCGGCCGTTACGTGGGTGCAAGCATTTTTTAGCAATTGCAACATTTTATTCGCTGTGAATGGGGGGCTTGTATTGCATCTCGCAGCATGCCCTTTTACTTGTGCCCATATAAGTTCTATTGCGTTGTACTGGCAGTGGTATGGAGGAATCCGAAGAACAGTATGGCCATATTCTGCTGCCATTTCATTGATTACATAGCGTTTTGCTCTCTTTTTGGTTTTTAATATTTTTATTAATTCAACTTTTAACATTGAGTCGTCCACATTTTCTCCATTGTCCCGAAGCCAATTAATTATTTCATGCTTTTTATTAGCCTGTGTTGGCATTTTGTCAATTTGACGGGAGTGGTAGGGCGCATTATCAATAAAAATTATTGATGGTTCTTCCAATGAAATGAGCATTTTTTTGAACCACTCTTCATACACATTTGCATTCATCTCTTCGTGGTAGTCATTTGATTTCTTCGATTTAAATGCCAACAGTGCGTCTTGTACAAATCCTTTTGCTGTACCTGCATGGCAAATGATTAGGCGCTCACCTTTTCCCATTGGTACTGAGGAAGTGGAATCAGCAGTATCATCAGTCCAGAAACGAGATAGTGTGTGGTTAGCGTTGAGCCATGTTTCATCCGTGAAAACAATATTTGCCCAATCTTGTATTTTCTTTGCCTCTCTTAAAAAATCACAACGTGCTATAGCTATATCTGTGCGTTCCATTAATAATTTTCTTTTATTTAACTTTTTATATGAAAAGCCAATTGTGTTCAAAACTTTGACCAAAGAAGATTTTTCACCATGAAATAGACCACTTCTTTTCAAAGAAACAATAAGTTTTCTCAAAGTTGGAATTTCTTTTCTCAAGTAGTAATCATATACATGACGACGAATAGCGTCAGCGTCAAAGTCATCAACAGCTGTCACCTTATGAGCCCGGCGCTTTCTTTTTGGTGTAGATGGTTTGTTTTGCTCCAAGCCGCTCCTGCCGTAGGCATCAGTAGTGATTTTAGTCACAGTTGATAGACTGATCCCCAACGCGGCTGCAACACGGTTTCGGACTTGCGTGATAGGTATAAGAGGTCCGCCATTTTGATTTTCTTGCTCAAAATACTCATGAAGTTTTAACACTAACTGTCTCGATTGTGCTTTCAACACACGTCCTTTCGGCATTTTCACGATCAATTAATATAAGTTTCACAAAAGTTTTTCCGAGGAATAAAGCTACTTAACTCAAGGTGTAACAGATGCGAGAGAACACTCAGCGAACGTAAATGCGTGTGACTATCACGGGCGTTTCGTTGAGAGTGACAGATCACGTCAAAATGGCGGCCGAGCGGAAGGTCTGTTGATGTTGCCAGTTGATGTATAATATATTTTTTATGATTATAATAAATACACACGGATTAACATTTATTTTCAAAAAACTAAGGCAATATTAAATCAAAATGTTGATTTCTATATCTGTTATTAGTTTACGTAGGTTATCATTAATCGAATTACTTAGGTACGTAATTCGATTAATGATAGTAGGTACTATAATCGGAATGGTATCGCATACGAGAATCTTTAGGACATCACTAAATATGTAAATCGTCAATCTGTCAAAAGATGGTTAATATAATGGACAGTGTATAGCCAGAGGAGCTAAAGTGTTAAAAAAGAAAGAGAAAGCCAATAAGGCTACATAATATCTATCCATCTTTTTTTTTAATTCTAAAAATTTCATTAATTTGGAATGGAAAATTCCAAATTCATTTTCTTTTTGTAAAAAAAAGGGAAACATTGTGAAAGGTTTCAAAAATTTCAATTAAAATCACGCCATAATTTTTCTCTGCGCATATGTGATGTGTGAGTGACAAAGATCAATATGGGTCTTATCTCTTCTCTTATTATTTAATGCACACCCGCACACTCGTCTATGGCTTTCCTACTCTATGCATAAAATCTTCATATAAAAAATTATTTATTTATTTATTTATTATTAAATTTTACATGTACACTTACAGATCTAGCCAAAACGCATACATGATATAGATAAGTATAACAGTAAGAAAAATTTAAATTAATTATAATTATTATCTAAATAACAATTTACGTACTTTAAAAAGGTTTTAGCATTATGTGTGAAAATGTCGGCATCTGGGAATCTGCTCAGCAGTTCATTGACTTGCGCAATAGCCCTATGAGTCGGAGCAGCCGCCGCGCGACGCGTCCGCGCCCCCGCCAGCAGGCGCGGCCGGCGCCGCACGCCGACTGCTCCCTCCATGCCGGACATGTGGTGCCGCGGCACCACAAACCCGACCCGGCTAAGGGTAGACGGATCGTCTATCCTATTATGCAACAACTGATAGTAATGCATTAGGGACTGTATTTTCCTCCTGCATGCCAAAGTATTCAGTCCGACCATACCATTTACGAACATCGACGGATATAGATAAGGATAGTAACCGTACATTCTCTTATATAAATATCTTGCAAACTTACGTTGTATTTTTTCTATTTGAATTATATATTTAGTTTCGTATGGATCCCAAACAACCGCACCGAATTCCAATCTGCTACGAATGAAACTATTATAAAGTAATATGGACACCCCAACATCGCTAAACTGTGAAGCCATTCGTATGACAAAACCTAAAATTTTATAGGCGGACTTACATATAGATTCGTAATGTTCCTTAAATTCAAGCCGAGCATCTAATGTTAAGCCCAGATCGCGTATTTGATTGACTCGTTCCAAAGGTTGGTTTAAAAGCGTATAGTTATTAAGAATCGGAGTTCGAGATCGCGAAAAACTTATCACCTTACATTTATCTTCATTGAATTGCAATCTATTTGTTTTAGCCCAATTGCATATACATATTATGGTATAATTATGTACAAATTATGTACAATTATGTAAAATCTAACAAATTACATATAAAAATTTTCTTCGTGTCAACAGTAGAGTTAAAGATTCAAAGCACTTTTGTACAAGTTAAATTTAATTAAAATTTAAATATGTACTTTTAAATAAAGAATATTTTCTTTTTTAATATAAATTTATGATTTGAAATTTATTATTTTAATTTATTTTATTTTGTATATTCTGATTACTATCCCTCAAAAGTTATTATTATTATCTTGCTTTATGTCCTCCCTCAAAAGTTGTCAGCATAGGTTGTCAGTGTCACTGACTGACACAGTCTGACAAATGAAATGACAGTCGCATAAAAATTCAATTTCAGAGTCGCATATTCAGCAATATTCAAGTAATAGATAGAAAAATTAACGGTGAATGATAGTGTGTTTATATTACTTAACTCTACAAGAAAGCATCTAGCTATTGACAAAGATTTTAAGAGTAAAATAGTTTGCGATATTGTGTTATTTCTAAAGCAATCGTAATATATTGTGTATAGAAGAAATAAGAAGAAGAAATATGATTATCACTGCTGATATGTCCGCAAAAGAAATCGTTAACGATTTAAAAGAAAACTATGCTAAAGTACGCAAACTTCTTGACGAAGAAAGTAAGAATGATCTTGAAAACGAGCCTTATTTGTCGAAATACAAAGCGAAGGACATTTTGAACAGTATGCGTGAGGTAATCTCTAAACTTAAGGAATCTGAAACTGATTTAAATAAAATAGAATTAGATGCAATGTTAGGAGCGGTGCTTCTTAATATTGGTATCATTGACATGGAAACAGAGGACCCAGCGTCAAGTGAAAAGGTTTTGAAGGAAGCTGAAGACATGCTTCTACCAAATTCGGACAAACCAGAAATTGTGACGATACTAGTTAATGTTGAAAACAATCTCGGGATACTATGGTCCAATAGGGATGAACCAAGGAAGGCTAAACAATATTTGGTAGCAGCAAAAACTATTTATGAAGACTTCAAATGCACACTGCAAATGCCATTACCCATTGAACAGATTTTATGCTACAAATTTGTCGAAGGTATTAGCGAGTTCATGTTTCTAGAAAAGGCTCACACTCTGACACTTTATTACTTAGCACAGATGTATGGATCTCTAAAAGAAAATTTAAAATCTGCTGTATATTGCCATGTCACCTTACGAAGGCAGCTCCAATATTCCGATTATGAGCCAATCGATTGGTCATTGAATTCTGCAACATTATCCCAGTTCTTCGCAGAACAGAATGGTTTCTTTCAGTCTCGACACCACCTCGCTGCTGCATCAACTATATTGGAGCAGTATGAAACAAAGTTAATAGCGTCTGAGACCAACGATGAAGAATATTTGGCTAAAAAAGAAACGTTCAAACACAGGTCTGCAGATGTAGCGAGATGCTGGGCGAAGTATTGTCTTTTACTCATGAGTGCCTCAAAAGCTAGACTTATGACTGATGCTGAAAATGTAATTGATGCAATCACAGGTATTTTTTTTAATTTGTCTTGTGCTGTAAACATAAACTTCTTGCAGTAAATATGTTTCGATGTTTAATAAGCTAATCTCTCATCATATAAAGATTTCACAGATTATATAAACATGGTTTAATATTAACAAAAAATAAATACAGTAACATATTTAAATAACTAACTTTTAGGAGTTTCATATCACATTATCTTATTTATTGAGTATATAAGTTAAAATACAACACAACACGAACACTTTTATTTATGCCTCTTTTTGCCTTTGGTACTAAGATCAGATTACTACAGTACATACAAACTTTCACATTTACAGTAGAACTCCAATTATCCGAATTAATGGGGACCGGGATCCATTCGGATAATCAAATATTCGGATAATCGGATTTTTAAAAAAAAATTGCCATTGGAGAGAATAAAAGCTACGTTTTGATATTGCACTATTTTTTTATTGAATTAAATGAAAAAAGCATGAAATTTTCACATGTTTTATTTAAATATAAATAAAATATACTTATGTACAAGTTTAGAAATACATAAAAATCATTGTTTTTTAAACATCTCCGTCAATGTAAGCTGTTTTGCGGTCTTCAACCGTTTTCGGGCAGCCAGGTCACGCATTCGCTTGACGGTGAGCAGTTGCAAGTGGTCACACTCGGGCTGACGCTCCATCCACTTCAAAGCAGTCTCGAGGCCGGCAAATGCTTCACTAGCTGATGGTCCAGCGTCTACTTCAACATCAGCAGAAAGTTCTTCCACTTCCACTTCAACATCTTCTCTCACACTTACAACAATTTCAGTTTGTGAGTGGCAGTGGAGACAAAGTGGCAGTTTATGATTTCCAGTGGAGTTGGCACAGTTAAGCACTGTAACACGTTCTTTACTGACCTTATGTCCAGGGGCACTAGATTCCCTTTTAGAAGCCAAAGTGGTTTTTGGTAATGCTTTCCAAACAAGGCCAGTTTCATCGGCATTATAAACAAACTCCGGATCATAGGATTCTGATGCAGTTTTAAATTTTTCAATAAAATTTTCAGCAGCTGCAGAGTCTGCTGAAAGCTTCTCACCAGCCAAATCTAACTCGCGTACACCATGCCTGAATTTAAAATTCCTTAGCCAGCCGTTACTAGCCTTAAAAGATGAATAACCAAGCTTTTCTGCAAAGATTTTGGCTTTTTCACAAAGGATTGGACCTGAAATCGAATTTCCCATAGAACGTTGCTGCAAAAACCATTTAAACACTGCATCTTCCAAATTTTTGTTGGTTGCTGTCTTCATTGTTTTCCTGGAGGAACTTCCATCTTCATTTTCAAGCACCGAAACAAAGTTTAAAAGTGTTGACTTACTGTTTTTAATGTCAGAAATTGTTGCTTGTCCAACACCATAAATTTCAGACAACTTCTTACCCGTTACACCTTTATCGAGTTGTTCTATAATTTCCAGTTTGTCCGCTAACGATAGCACAACACGTTTTCTTTTCGAAGCCATGGTATAAAAACAATACAGTACATATTGTACACGCACAAACAAAAGTAAGCCGTAGCGAAAGAGTAGCGCCCTCGAGCAAGGTCAAAAGCACACTGGCTAATCAAAACAAACAATGACAGGTGCGCCGTGACTGCAATGCGCCGGAACTTGTCTTAACTTGCCGTTGTGCCTACACTGACTTCCCCCCGCGTGTGTAGGCACAACGGCAAGTTAAGACAAGTCAAGTCAAGACTTGACGCGCAAACACTGTTTTTTGTGATTCGGATAATCGGCGATTCGGATAGTCGGAGTTCGGATAATTGGAGTTTTACTGTATAATGTTATATTAGTTAAATAAATATTTTTATTCACATAAATATATTCATGTAAATATGTGAAAGCCTGTAATCATATTGTCTGTAATATTTTTATGATGTTCTTGTAGTATATTTTAAATTGAAATGAATTTTGAGCATAACTATGTTTTGAAAATTCATGTAAAATTGTTATACATTGAATATCTAATGTTTTCTTTTTTTTACAGACTTAACTAATTTAGAGTTAGAGGATAGTGAAAACATCTGTGGAGGAGACATTAAAAAGCTTATTTTCACCGACCTAGATGTATCAAAATATGAAGAAAAAATTGGAGACAAATTTCTCTTGACATATGAAGATGCACGCGAAGTGTTCTTTTGCTTCCAGGGATGGTTAAATAAAGCAAAAGATTATTACAAGCTAGACTCATTGGCTTCTGATTACATCGAGTTGATACAAGACTGTTCTCAATCTTATTCATATCTTGCCTTCTTTGAAGAGGATGATGAAAGAAGATCTAAAATGCACAAGAGAAGAGTTGATATGCTTGAAGAGTTAATTAAAGAAATCAACCCTACATACTATCTACAATACTGTAGACAACTGTGGTACGAACTTGGCGAAGTGTATTCAGAGATTCTTGATATAAAATTAGACAAATTAAATAAAACAAAAGAAAAGCCTACACCTCATCTTTTGAAAAAAATCAACATGCTATGCGAGAAGAGTATTGAAAATTATGATCATTTTTTGAATTCGGTTAAGGATAAAAATGGTGTAATGCCAGTCAAACTTGAATTTGATGTCATAAGACCAGTCATTAGTGCATACGCTTTTATTGGAAGGAACAGTATGAAAAGGATAGCCGTTGATAAAAATATACAATTAACTCATGTTGTTAAAAGTTATGAATCGTATCAAGCTGTGGTGGATATATGTAATAATGATGCAGAAGCAGCGAATATGATGAAAGAGGAATACAGTTTGTGCCAAGAGATGGTGAGAATTCTGCCAATAAAAATTAAAAAGCTTGAAAAAGAGTTCCTGACTCACAATATTGTGTAAAATTAATATGAAGTTAAAGCCATTGAAGGATTGTAGAATACCTATTTATGTACCTTAACTAATTTTTCACTAAGCTTGCCTCAATTTTGTTTTGTGCATTGCACTCATAATTTTTTTTTTATTGAGACTGCGTAAAAGGAGTCATGCACAGTTGTCCTCAATTTGTACAGAATGGCAAAATTTAACAATTCTTGATTGTCATTGAAACAGGCTTGAATTTATAAGATGTTTGAGGATTATTGGTGGAGCTATGATTGCTAAATTATAATATATTTGACACCATTCTTTTTTTATATTATATATAAAAGAAAGTTGGTCTTAGTTTCACTATTCGGCTGAAAATTGGTAAGGCAATGGTTCACAGATAAATACCTTTTATACTCAGAATTGTATAAAAATATTAATTTATAAAAATTAGAACAATATATATAAGTAACAACAATATAAAAATGGTCACTTTATGTTATTCTTAAAGGGGGAGTTTGGCTTTAAAAAAGAAATTGCTTTAATCCAATTATGTACTCACGCTTTATTAATATATTATTATTTACATAAACTCTATATTGTTCTATATCTCGTTAGATGACATTATATAGGTAACATAAATTATTGTATTTCTTTAATACACACGATAACGCTGTTATGTATGGCTGAATAGAAGGAGCTAAATAAAATAATTAATGTTTAAAAAGATTTTTATTCATAAACTAGATGTGCCAGCGGCTTTACCCGTGTAGAAATCTTTTACCCGTGTGAAAATCATTTACCCGCGTGGAAATCATTTACCCGCGTGAAAATAATTTATCCGTGTGGAAATCATTTACCCGCGTGGAAATCATTTACCCGCGTGGAAATCATTTATTCGCGTGGAAAACATTTACCCGCGTGGAAATCATTTACCCGCGTGGAAATCATTTACTCGCGTGGAAAACATTTACCCGCGTGGAAATCATTTACCCGCGTGGAAATCATTTACTCGCGTGGAAAACATTTACCCGCGTGGAAATCATTTACCCGCGTGGAAATCAATGTGATACAAAGTTTCCTATTTTAATTTACATAAAACCCAAATGTACTATTAACCTAAACCTTCCTAAGGAATTGCATCTTTTTGTAAAAACCGTACAAATATTCATTCAGTTCAGCAAATCGATGACATATAGGGGACTTTGTAAAATGTGGGATTTATTCTTGGAATATATAAAAAAAGATTCAATATAAAAAAAGGGCTGCTGATATCTGGACTTGATCAGATGCATTTTCACTTCATTTGACCGTTCCCAATTGAGTAAGCATGACTTTGTAAGTGACAGCGTAATTAACCTATGTTATCTAATTATATAGTAACAGTTTTTGTGTCTAAAAACAGTCAATTTTCTATGTAGCTTATACAAGGTTAAACAATTCCCATATAAACTCATTGATTAAGCCAGAGAGGATAATTACATTTAGAGTGCTCTCAAATCTTTAATCCCCTGCCCCTATTCGGCCCGTTACCCACTGAGCTATTACAACTTTATAAATGACAGCAAAATTAATCTTTGCATTGGATTTCTATTTTAGCGGCTATTTAGTGTTCGAAAACTGGGATAAAACAACATTTTATTACAATAAAACCTAGCTAGATCTATTTATTCGTCGGAACATATGTACTAAGTTTCATGGAAATCGTTGGATTAACTCATTAATATAAAGATATTGCGCGTTAAATGCACCATTCTAATCCGTCTTCGCTTTAGATGCTTTTATAAAACGTAATAACTTTGATAATAAATAAAATACTATCGCGAAAAATAGTACGATGAAAACAATAATGGTTATAGCAACGTCAATTAAAGCCAGTTGGTAGAATGGAAGGTCCCGTGCCGCGGTATAAAGTTTAGCGTCGTGTCCCCAACGCAGGGCCCGTTCTACGTGGTACACGGCCGTGTCCATCGGCGATGACTCTCTATCGTGCCACATTTGGGACACTCGACGTGCCCTGAGTATCATTCTGTTGAAAAATTAATGGTAATTTGAACACTTGAAGTAAATAAGTAAGAAGTAATAAATAAGTGAATAAGTACCTAAAAATTAAAATTCGAACTAAGTATGCAATAAGCTGTGGTAGCCCAGCGTTAACACCGTGCGACTCTTGCGAGGAGGTCACGGCAAACCCGGGCAGACATCGATGACTTTTTCTGTTAAAACTTATGCGTCTAATTGATGATTGCAATTTATCACACGCTTTTCGGTGAAGGGAAACATCGTGAGGACACCTGCATGTCTCTAGAGAATTCTGGAGATACGTGTAACCTACCTATCCGTATTGGAGTAGCGTGGTAGGTCTTAGCTCCAACCCTTCTCTCCAAAAACGGAAAGAGGCCTATTCCTAGCAGTGGGAGAGTCACAGGCTACTTACTTACTTATGCAAATAAACACTTACTGTTCACTCAGTACAGCATGTAACGCAGTAGATAAACTATCCTCTGTCATATCCTGATACAAAACTATTTTAGCTATTCCAACTTCAGCCGCTGCTGCCGCATTGAAATACTGGTCACCAAAAAATGGTATCACAACCATAGGTTTCCCAACTGATACCGCTTCAGTCATGCCTAACATACCACCGTGGGTGATGAACGCCTTGATCTTATCGTGTTCTGAAAATTAAAAAAAAACAGGTTACGCAGATTGAAAAATAAAGATTTTCTATCTTTGCTGGGAATGTACGAGATATCGCATTAACCCGGGGCGCCCGATTTCAGGGAGCCCCTCGGAATACGACTTACAAACTATAAATTAAAAAAAAAAGAAATAAACATGTGAAAATTTCTTGCACATTTACCGTTACAACAAATATAAGTCGGTGGTGTAATGCCGAATGGTCAAAGTATCATTTGAAGCTGTTGCTTCAAAGATAGAAGAAAGAAAGGAAGATGAATTAATAATTCAACAAAAAATAGAATGAAAGTGGAAGATAATTTTACTTCAATTTTTGTTTTTCAAATATAAAAACAAAATTTTATATATCAAAATATATAAAAAATTGATCTGCATATTATTATTACGATTTCAGGCTAATAGTAAAAGTAAATATGAATACGATTGTGGGTATAAGATAGGTATAAGATTTGATAATAAAATACCGCAATCACTTATAGCTTTGTCATTATAGCAGTTTAAAACACTGTTAAAAAGAGGCCGATACAGAAAGCTGATACTGTTGAGTATTACATAGATGATAAGAATGCGTGGACGTAGCTACTCTATGACCCAGTACAAGACTTTAACGTAATAAATGTAAATAGTAATAAGAATTACGAATTTCGAGTTTCTTGCTGGCTCTTTTCAGTAGGAACAGCTTTCCGAAACAGCAGTAGAATTAACGACTCAAAAGCACTTCATTGCAAGTTTACTTTAATAAATATTTTGAATTTGAATATTTACAACTTACGCAACAAATCGTATTGTGGTAGCCATCTGACTCTAAGGATATTAGAGATGCGTGTACCCTCCTCGTCGCTGCCTTCGAACTTCCATATTACTCTCATCTTCAATTTTGAGAGTGCATTTATGAAAATCTGTTCTTTGTATTTCGGGAGTGAACTAGTCTTTATGTGAGATCCTAAGCTGAAGAGTACAACTCCATTTTCTGATTCGTTCAGGAATCTTTCGATGAACTGTAAAAAGAAGAAAAAATACAAAATTAAAAAAAATTCACTTTTTAAATTTAAACTATCGTGAGTAGTATTCATAGGTATTGTATAGAACCGGCTATACTCACGTCTTAGTCTATCGGGTTAGCCCGACTAGTTTCGAACCCATACGGGGCACTTTTTCATGAGCTCTTTACACGACGTTATCGCGGCGGGAACTAGTAGGGCTAAACCGATAGAATAAGACGTAGTATAGCCGGTTCAATACATTAACTTTACACGACGTTATCGCCGCGATAACGTCGTGTAAAGAGCTCATGAATAAGTGCCCCGGATGGGTTCGAAACTAGTCGGGCTAACCCGATAGAATAAGACGTGAGTATAGCCGGTTCTAAAAATTCACTTATATTAAATCATCAATCAATTATTTATCCTGCCCTTATCCTACCTAAATTAAAAATTTTGGCGATGCTACAAATTATATTTAGGCAATTATAAAAAAAATATTTTAGAAAAGAGTTTTAGAATATTTAAAGAAATAATATGTAGACACCTTGCTGGTAAATACTCCGTAGATTCTTATGTTCTGCTAGTATTTTTTTATTAATAATTCACAAAAGCCTATAAATAATAACAAAAAAAATATATAATTAGAATTACCCGCCGTGTGATATCCGGCTGAATAGAATAGTACCACCCTCTTTTCTTACCGAGATGTCGTAAAAGGCGACTAGGTAAGTCGACCCGCCCTGTGGTATCCGGCTGAATAGAATAGTACCACCTTCATGTCTCACCGGAGTGTCGTAAAAGGCGACTAACGTAAATTGACTCACCGTGTAGTATCCGGTTAAGTAGAATAGACCAACTGCTCTTTCTTATCGAGGTGTCGAAAATATGACTAAGATAAGTTAGGCAGGCGGCCGGTCGTAAAATACGTAGCCAAATCGTGTGTTTATAACATGTCGTGACGACCCCACTTAGAGTGGGATAAGGGCAGGAAGATGATGAATGACATCAAGAACATGTAATAATTTTTTTTAGGACAATTTTTTTCATTATTTTAAACTTATCAATTTATTAATTATTCACTTACAAATTTTATATATATATTTAAATATTTTGATGAATTTAAAAAAATATATATTTTGGTCATGTCAGGGTCTGGAGTAAAGTAAAAGAGTAAATAAAGGCTTTAAAGTGGTTAAATTTTTACAATTGTGCTATTTATTATTTCTATTGCTAGTATTATTGAAATTAAGTTTTTTTAGAGTTCATTTAAATAAAGGTTATGGTTGCTAAATTTTATTTTTTTTAAACATTTTTAACATTAAACAACTTTAAACCTCTTCCATTATTAGGGATCTTAACACGAAAACATTAGGTATTTTTAATTGATTGAATGACCAATGCAACCTTTAAGTAAGTAAGTAGCGGCCTGTTACTATCCACTGCTGAGAATAGGCCTTTTCTCTCCGTTTTTGGAGAGAAGGGTTGGAGCTAAGACCTACCACGCTGTTCCAATGCGGATTGGTAGGTTGCACATATCTCCAGAATTCTCTAGAGATATGCAAGTTTCCTCGCGATGTTTTCCTTCACCGAAAAGCATGTGATAAATTGCAATTATCAATTAGATACATAAGTTTTAACAGAAAAACTCATTGGTGTCTGCCCGGGGTTTGAACCCGTGCCCTACTTAAAAGAGTCGCACGGTTTTACCGCTGGGCTACCACAGCTTTACCACACCTTTAAGTGCAGTGTGTTTATTATTTCATGCTTATTTAAAAAAAACCGCGAAAGACTATAATAATCTGGAAAATTCCACGTTGTATTTGTACGGCAAGGTAACGATGAGTCAAAGCGTCTTATTTTGTAAAGAAATAAAAAACATTGTTTGACGTCATATTAATTATAATCAAAACATGTCTTCCTTTTCTAAAGCTGAGAATATGTTCTTAAAAATAAAATTTTTAGCGCACATTGTTTTTATATTGTGTAAAAACAATAATGAAACGTGTACATCAGGTATAAATAAGTGTTTATTTCAGACTTATATAGATTTATCTTTAATATTTAAATGAGTTAATGTTATACACACACATACACACACACGCGCACACACACACACACACACACACACACACACACACACACACACACACACACACACACACACACATTCTGAATTTCCAAAAAGGCCTCCAACGATTTTTATGAAATTTATTATATAGAGGATTTCGTGGGCCAAATATCGATCCAGCTAAAAAAATTGTTATGTTATACCTGTTTTTGGGCACTAAACACTGCTAAAATAGTAATAGAAACAGAAGCTTAAATTTGCTGTTATTTTTAAAATTTTAAGACAATAAAAATAATAGCAGAAAGGTTAATATTACATTGTGACTGAGATTAATTTTTTTATTTTGGTAATTCTCTACATGTACAAACGTTTAAACTATAGTTTTGACCTTTTTTACGTTTTATCTTATCTTAATTTTTTTTTTTTTTTTTTTTTATTATTATTATTTTTTTTTTACGTTTTATCTTATCTTTTCTTAATGTCTTGACTATACATTACACTTGGATGTGCATGTATTGTTTTGATATATGCTTACGTTAACAAAACTACAATTTCTGTCGTATTTCGACAAAAAAAAAACTTGTCGTTGTTGAGTTCCCTCATCTTGAGCTAATCCTGGGACCAGCATCAGGTCAAGCTTATCATAAACATGCATTGTCATCGAGACTGGACCAGTATGTAAAACTTTAGTTCAATCGGACACCGGGAAGTGGGTCAAATCTAACTCGCAAGACTCCTTTACACACATATACGGCAAGTTAAATAAAAGCTTTTAAAAATATAACCAGCATAAAAATAGGAGACAAAGTATAATAAACTGGCAATATAGATTTAGTATGAAGAATCAATCTTAAGGTTAGAGGTCCCTTGAAGGGACCTATGTATCAGCAGTAGACGTCAATAGGTTAAAGAAGAATAATAAGATAGTAATATGCTGAGACTAATATAATTGAAGTTTTAATATCTATATTAGAGACAACAATAGACAACGGTAGCCATTTTAATACACGTTAGAGTATTATACATGTTATACATGTTAAAATATTATGGTATGTCAAATACCGTAAATTGGTATAATATATTGGTATTGGCTATATAGCCAATTGAGACCCACCTGTTGAGACAGACATACTCGTAATGAAGATATCTTCATTACAAGTATGTCTGTCTCAAGAGGTGGGTCTTAAAATGTACATGAGTAAGACAAAAATCAAGTCAAACTCACATGTTCCGCTCCATCCGGTTATCGTTGAGAACTCTACACTCTAAATTTTTAGACGTGTATATAACCTAGGACATACGGTGGCTCAGTAGAATCAATTTCGAGAAATAGACAAGTCGCGGAATCAAACTCAGATGGGCAGTTTTCGGGAAGCTACGCAAGATCTTTTTGTCCAAAACTACCTCAGTGGGTCAAGACCAAAATCTTTCGATCAGTGCCTAATGCCAGTGATGATATACGGATCCGAAACGTGGTCGCTGACTATGGGCCTCATAAAAAAGCTCAGAATCACTCAACGAGCGATGGAGTAAGCTTGAAGTGTCGAACGCTATTGAATCAGAAATGAGATCCGTAGAAAAACCAAAGTAAGTCATCGACATAGTTCAGCGTGTCACAAAGCTTAAACGCTACTTCAGCAGGTCGGGGCAAGGCAAGGGGCAAAGTGGGGATATCTGATAGGCGATAGGGTCTCAAGGTGTTAATCAGAAGATCTTTTGGTCTGAAGAATGGCGATGCTGCACCGTCGGATGGATGACCTCAAAAAGGTCGCGGGAAGCCGTAGTATTCAAGAGGCACAAGATCGTGTGTGTGGAGATCCCGTGAAGAGACCTTCTCTTCTTCCTAGAATTCTTATCAAGAATTCACTCCTTCTTCTCTAGAATTCTTCTTCTGTTCAGCAGTTAAAGTCCATTGGTTGAAGGAGCGAGAGAGATATGCGTTAATATGTTCATTCTCCATTTTTATACGTCGCAAAGAAACGGATCGATTTGATTTCTAGAGTTAACTCATTAAGGACCTGGCAAATAATGAATGATACCTTAATTTTTTGCGACTCAAATATGCATTTCGTGTTTGTAACTTGTAAGCACACGAGATTGTATGTAATGATATTCACTTGACGTAAAGATTACTTTATTTTTATTAAAAGAGAATAACATGGATTTTACAAAGATGCTATATCAAGATAAGATGGACATGTATGGCGCTTGTAAGATTACTTATAATTAATAAAATGCTTCTTTTTAACGTTTTTATTATTGTTTTTTGGTTTTACCTAAACATACACATGTTTATTTGTACGTAACCAAAATACAACGCTTTTCTGTCGGGTTGCCTATTTTTGTGCACACATAACAACACAATACAACCGAACTAATATAAATATATGAATATGAATATACGACAGAAGCAAGAGACTATTAGATATTTTTAACGTATCCATTAAAGGGACTTTTATACAGTTTTTTCAAATCTACAGAGTGATTCACGAGAACAGTTTAAGTGTATAATATGCTAGATTTTTCCTAAGAATGTGGTATGTATCCGACAATTTTTAAACTAGAGAATGCTTGTGTATCGTGGTGGCAGTGGTGGAAGTTTTTGCATGTGTTTTTACGAATCCTGCATGTATCAGGTATGGTAAACGGATTGTACAATCTTCATTTAGCATTATATGTATTTTCTATTTTACTTCATCGCGGATTATAGCAAAATAATTGTATCATTACTTTTGTTTTATAGATCTCCGTAAAGTAACACCTAATTCTATAAATTATTTACTAGAGAATTCGTAATGTAACGGCCGATATTCTTGAACGAAACACTTACCTTAGGTAAGGGTTTTCTGACGGGATTTAAGTGCATTCCTCCAATTTCAATTAGTCCAGGCCCCAAAGGCTTCGCTCCGTGTAGTACGTGTAATGTATTTATCAAAGTAACCGACATATTCTTGCTCAACTCTCGCAAGTCCGGAATGTTGCCAAATTTATTCTCTATGATCTTTCTCTGTTCGATCAAGATCCCTTCTTGCCATATCCGGAAAGCGATATACAGCAAGGTATTCCCTAATCTTTCAATGAACGACATATACGTTGTGAAGTAAGAAGTTAAGACTGGTATGTATGAAGGATTGAACACAACGCCACTTCGTTCCGCTGTCCACGGCATAGCGGGCCCTGATGACAGAGCTACGATCGGCGCTGATATATTATACACGTGGAGTAACCCCAACATGCATTCACCGATAAAGCTCTCCACTATCACTAGATCGTATCGCCTTTCTAACGCTTCTAATAACGGAGGTAAATGTGTGAAACGTTCGCAAAAAGTTGTGGCTGTAGTAGAATAATTTGTGAGGTGCAACACTTGCTTTGCAACAAGTCCTACAATTGGTACTTTGTAGAATACATTTTCGCTTTCGTAATCCTCTAACCTGTGTGACTCTAATCTTAACTCAGCGATCCCCTCAAAGCTTATATCATGATAATTATTAGGTGGATTTTTCAAAGGAAAAAATGACCCGACGGTCAAATTATGACCTCTTTCAGCTAGACGCTTTACAAGGGGCGCGTATACCATATTGTGACTTTTCCCGTTATGGGCGAACAATGCTATTATATCAGCGCAATTAACACAATAAATAAGAAATATTAGAGACAAATATTTCACTGTAAGATACATATTACTGATACACGACCAACACAGAATTAATACCGGACAGTAATGAAAAATTGCAACTGATTGTTGGCGAATAAATGTAGATGTATGAATAAGAGGTTGAAAAAACTACGGATGTAAATTAATGCTTAAGATATGTAAAGCTATAAGAGTTGTGAATATTTATTTAGAAAGATTTTAAAATCATATTATATTTTAATCAAACATTCCGTATTACAGTAATAACATGATCACGATCGTATAGAGAACATAGAAATTTTAAGGAATGTTCCAGTGGCTTTAAGAGATTTTGAACGAAGAGTTGATATATATACTATATATATATCAACTCATATAGGCACTATATATATATATATATATATATATATATATATATATATATATATATATATATATATATATAGTGCCTGGTTGACCAAGCCTTGCTCAGTAATTTTTTGCAAAATAAAAAAAGGAAAAAATAATTAGGTAGTTGGGGACCGTTTATAGGTATTTATATTTCTCGAGACTGCCCGTTCTCCGAATAAGCTACGCTGTCTTGACAGTTTATGGCATAAATATTCAATATAAATTTTAGTATTTTTTAATGCCCAAAAACAGAGATAAAACGATTTTTTTTAAATAACATCTAACTAGATCGATTTGTTCTCCCCCAAAACCCCTACATGCTGAATTTCAAGAAAATCGTTGGAGTTGGATCGTTTCCGAGATTCCGAAAATATGTTTATATACATACAAAATTAACTCATTTAAATATTAAAGATGTCGTGTAAAGTGTCGCCTGAGTAGATACTGAAGAGTAGAGCTCGGTAGATACTGAAACCCCAAGCTCGCCAACTTCACTTCAGTAATGACGTATTTCCGGTTATTCTATGCATGTAAAAATGTACTCAATTGGTTTTAGGTGCTATTCGCATTTTTACTAGTAAGCCGCGGTCGCACTAAGTCACTAATATACCAGACAAATCTCTTTGGTTTGTTTCTTTGGTTTAAATCATCATCTTCCTACCCTTATCCCACTTTAAGTGGGCACGGCACATGTTATAAACATGCTGTCACATGATTTGGCTGCGTTTTTACGACCGGCCGCCTGCCTGACGTCAACTTACCTCAGTCGTATTTTACGACACCTCGGTAAGAAATGAGGGTGGTCTATTCTACTCAGCCGGATACCACATGACGGGTCGACTTACCTTAGTCGCCTTTTACGACACCTCGGTAAGAAATGAGGGTGGTACTATTCTATTCAGCCTATTTGGTTTAAATATATTTAAAAAAACCCACATTCTACCATTATGCTCCTACGCGTTTGAAATGTAACAAACAATGGAATATACCCCTTTTATAAAGCTACAAAAATTCCATCCATACATCCATCCATCAGCCTTTCGCAGTCCACTGCTGGACATAGGCCTCCCCATGTCTGCGCCAGACATCCCGGTTCTCCGCAATGCGCATCCACCTGGCCCCGACAACCTTCCGGATATCGTCGGTCCAGCGAGACGGTGGGCGCCCTACACTGCGTTTGCCAAGACGCGGTCTCCACTCCAGGACTCTTTTGCTCCAACGGCCATCAGTCCTGCGACAGATGTGATCAGCCCACTGCCACTTCAGCTTGCATATTCTGCTAGCTATATCGGTTACTCTGGTTCTCTCGCGGATAATCTCATTCCTGATTTTATCCTTGAGAGACACTCCGAGCATAGCTCGCTCCATGGCACGCTGAGCGACTTTAAACTTGTGGACTAGTCCCGCCGTCAGTGTCCACGTCTCGGCGCCATAAGTTAACACAGGTAGGACGCATTGGTCGAAGACTTTGGTCTTCAGGCATTGCGGAATCTCGGACGTGAAGACTCGACGAAGTTTATCAAATGCTGCCCAGCCTAAGTGAATTCTCCTTTCAGCCTCTCTTTCGAAGTTGTGGCGGCCGAGTTGGATAGTCAGGCCTAGGTAGACGTAATCCTGCACAACCTCGAGAGGATATCCATTCGCTGATACTGGTCTTGGCACGACAAGATCATTGAACATGACCTTGGTCTTGTCCAAGTTTATGCCGAGACCAACTCGCTTGGAGGCATCACTCAAGCCATTCAACATTTCGCGCAAGTCTTCCAGCGTCTCTGCGAACATGACGATGTCATCCGCGAAACGAAGGTGTGACATGTATTCTCCATTAATTTTCACGCCTCGTTCAGTCCAGTCCAGGGTTTTGAAGACGTCCTCCAGCGCGTTGGTGAACAGTGTCGGAGATATTACATCTCCCAGCCTCACCCCGCGCTGAAGGTGAATAGGTCTGGTTCGCTGGTCCTGGATTTGAACGGTCATTGTTGCCGTATTGTAGATACATCTCAACACCTCGATATATCGCCAGTCGATATGACATCGCTGCAGAGATTCCAGAATAGCCCAGAGTCGAGGGCTTTCTCGTAGTCCACAAATGCCATACACAGCGGCTGGTTATACTCTTGGGTCTTCTGTATAATCTGCCGAACAGTATGGATGTGGTCTACGGTGCTATAGCCTTTTCGAAACCCAGCCTGGTCCGGTGGCTGGAATTCCACGATACCATATATTCATCTTTCAATAATACCACCCTGTATCCATTCTAAATTTTAAGTTTTAAATTTAAGTTTTATAAATATTCACTTACAATGTGTTATTTTAAAATTTATTTTGACGGATGCAATATTGATAATTATCAACTTAAGTACGCAGTTAAGGATTTCATAATAAACATTATTTTAAACCGTTGAATTTCAATGAAAAACTAACGCGCGCTAAAAAATAGTGTAGTGTATTCGGGTTGAGATGAAGAACTTACCTTGTATATTTATATACAGGACATATATCTAATATATACATGAACATATCATCATCCTCCTGCCCTTATCCCACTCCAATTGGGGTCGGCACAACATGTTATAAACATGCTGTCACATGATTTGGCTGCGTTTTTACGACTGGCCGCCTGCCTGACGTCAACTTACCTAGTCGTATTTTACGACACCTCGGTAAGAAAGAGGGTGGTCTATTCTACTAAACTGGATACCACACGGTGGGTCAACTTACCTTAGTCGCCTTTTACGACACCTCGGTAAGAAATGAGGTTAGTCTATTCTATTTAGCCGGATACCACACGGCGGGTCGACTTACCTTAGTCGCCTTTTACGACACCTCGGTAAGAAATGAGGGTGGTACTATTCTATTCAGCCGGATACCACACGGCGGATATACATGAAAATACTCACACTAATTCACGAAGATTATATCTATACTAATATATAAAGCTGAAGAGTTTGATTGTTTGATTGTTTTAAATTAATTTCAGGAACTACTGGACCGATTTGAAAAATTCTTTGGGTGTAAGATAGAGCATTTAAGAGGAAGGCTATAGGATATAACATCACGCTAAGATGAATAGGAGTAAAGCAGCTATAAAAAAATATTACGAAAACGGTAAACTTTAAAATTTTTCCTTGCGTGCGCTGAGTAAACGGTGAAAGTTATTCAAACATCATGTATTAAAAATTTCAGTTGATAGTTGATTCGTTATGTATAAATGTTATTATTAAATAAGTTTTCTAGCACGTTCCCATTAAAAGTTTATAATATTTATACTGATATTTATTACCAGAAAAGCATTATGAATTTTTTGATGTAGTATATGAAGTTTTTGTACTTTTACTGAGCTATTTTAATACATATTTCAAGTATGTACGGGTTATTTACTAAAATTATCAAATTATGCTCTTGATAAATTGATAAATCTCTGATTCTTCCCGGATCGATCTGATTTTTGTGATGGTGATTTTGCAGGGCTGGAAAGTGACAGAAGCTACTCTTAATTTCAAGACCGTCTTCTTAATTTCAGTACACGCGAACGAAGATGCGCGGGTAAAAGCTAGTTTATTATAAAATTGTTCCCATCTAAAAGTCCTAAGTAAAAGCCCGCGACAGCATATGTCTAATTTTAAGGTTAACCCACTTTAACCATTTTTATGGTTATCAAAAGACTATATTACGGTTGTAATCTTTCTACGCGGGCAGAGCCGCTGGCGATTGCTATTATCATATAAATTGTAGTACCTGGGTGACCGAGCTTTGCTCTGTAGCTTGTTGGTAGTAATATCTTACCTTAGGCAAAGGTTTGCTCTTGGAAGTTAAGTGAATCCCTCCAACTTCAACCAGACCAGGTCCAAGAGGCTTCGCACCGTGTAGCACGTGAAATGTATTTATAAAAACAACCGTCAAATTCTTGCCTAGTGCATTCAAGCCTGGCTTGATGCCAAATTTCGTCTCTATAATCCCAGCCTGATTAATCGCGATCCGTTGTTGCCATTCCTGGAAAGCTATATACACTAAGGTATTCTCGAATCTTTCAGCGAATGACATGTGAGTTGCGAAGGAAGATATTATGACAGGCACGTGTGAGGGGTTATATAGGACGCCGACGCGTTCCGCTACCCACGGCATAGCGGCTCCTGACGCGATAGTCACAATAGGCGCTGTTACATTATTAACGTGAAGTAATCCCAGAACGCAGTCTCCGAAAAAGCTCTCCACTATAACTAAATCATATTTCCATTTCAGAGCTTCTAATAGTGGTGGATGATTCGTTAGTTTTTCACAAATAGCAGTAGCTATGATCCCAAAACGTGACTGTGCTAATACTCGTTTCGCAGCACCGCCTATGATTGGTAGTTTATAAAACAGATACTCATTTTCAAATACCTTTAAATCGTATGACTCCATACTTGTTTTTGTTAATCCTTGAAAGCTGATATCACGATAGTTATTAGATTCTGGTTGTGCGTGAGGAAAATAAGACGCAATTGTCATGTTATGCCCTCTTTCTGTTAGACGTCGGAGTAGTGGCTTGAAAACCATGTAGTGGCTCCGTCCATTATGAGGGAACAATCCAAGAATGTTTGCTGAATTGACGTTGTGGAAAAGTAAAATGAACAAACAATAATATAATGTAGAGAACATAATTGCGTTGGTACTCAACTGCCTTTGAACATTTACTACTTAACAGTAAGATTAGGCAAATTTGAGTGTTAACAGTTTTAAAAAAAGTTTGTATTAATAATAGGTTAACGAATTTATTTGCCATTCTTATCTAATTTTTACGAATATATACATGAAAATACTATAAATATGTAAAAGATAACACGAACAGAAGACGATACGAATTGAAGACAATATTTGAAATTATTGAATTGGATAGGGACGCAACGTTATTTTTTTATTTACAGCAAAAATGTACAAGTTATATCTATCTAAAATTACTTACACGCTAGAACTATACAAATCATGCCCACGTGGAATGTTCCGAAGAATGCTGGCAGCGAAACTGCTTCTTTGTGCGAAAAAGGAGCCAGCCCTCTTGTCACCTGAAGAGGCAATTAACCGAGAAAAAATTTAATTTCGAGATTTAAATTTAAAAAATTTGCTTTTTGACTCCATGACCCTATGATCTCAACTGCAAACGGCACAAATATATCACTCTCGATGCATACCGTTGCCGTTTGTGCTGTGATAACTGCGCTTGATTACACATATTGATAAAATTCAGCACAATTAAAGCTTTTAAACAGGGGTAACATAAAGGATAAAAAATCTCATTTTCTATTTCTATCATATTTACATACTAATAATATCCCGCTGTTTCACCTGCGTACATACCGATCTCATGGCAGTGGAAAGTCTACTATACGGACTATAGATTTATTTTTGTTAAATATATCATCAATAGTTTCCGCAGCTCATGCGATGACTGATTTTTATGACTAAGTTTATTACATCTTATGAAATTTATATTACGGATCCCTATTTTTTGTAATGTTATATAGCCTATGTTGCTCAGAAAAGATGCAGCTTTGCAAAGGTGAAACAATTTTTGAAATCGGTCCTGTAGTTTTTGTGTGAAAATATTATAAACACATACAAATTTTTCCTCTTATAATATTAGTATAGATTGAAGGTTGAACTTAAGTCGGGGTGAACGAAGGGGTACCATAGTGTTTTATTATTATAATACATGGTGTTATGAAGGTATTCTAAACATTTTTTTATCTTACCATTTAATTACATTGTTCACTTCCTTTATTGTCTTGTTTTCGTGAAATGATAACAACAGGTTTCTGATAGGAACTATTACCGAGTAGTTGATAGTCTTGTAGAAAAATAAATTTT
Organism: Morpho achilles; assembly: GCA_947086495.1. NCBI lineage: Eukaryota > Metazoa > Arthropoda > Insecta > Lepidoptera > Nymphalidae > Morpho > Morpho achilles. Next base: position 15,452,040 of record CAMTZB010000021.1, on the reverse strand, counting down.
ACTAGCTTCCGCTGACAGTTTCGTCTCCTTGTAATTCGGTACAAATAAAATAATCTATGAATTCAGATTATGAATGCGTTACATTTCATCCTCCTGCCCTTTTTTTTTAATACAGGAAAAATCCCCTCATGTCGGACTCGCACCGACTAAAACGACCTGTGTGCTCCACCACGCTGCCGATGGCAAGGACAGGGTATCATTGTACATATTGCCCCCATCCCGCCGACAGCTCTGATCCCAGAGAACCTTCTCCGGGTAGGTTATCTGATCACGGTCGACAGGGAGAGACCGCGCCCCAAGTAGGGGCCCCAACGCCTTGGTGGGCGTTTCCGCCCCCACCGGGTAATTTTTTATAGAGGTTTTCTTCCTCGCAACCCGAAGGTCCCCATTCCCATTGCTGGGCTTCCGGGTTTCGTAATGGTGGTCGTAACCATGGACAGCCAGACTTAGAGTAAGCCCAACCGGACCCGCCGCTCATTAGGGACTCCACCCCAATCCCCCCGGAGTTCCCGGCCCGTGCAGATTGCCCTCTGCTAATCAGAGGGACAACTCCTGCCCTTATCCCACTCTAAGTGGGGTCGGCACAACATGTTATAAACATGCTGTCACATGATTTGGCTGCGTTATTATGACCGGCCGCTTCCCTGACGTCAACTAACCTTTATCGTATTTTACGACACCACGGTAAGAAAAAGGATGATCTATTCTACTTAACTAGATACCACACGGTCACACGGTGGGTCAACTTACCTTAGTCGCCTTTTACGACACCTCGGTAAGAAATGAGGTTGGTCTATTCTAGTCAACCGGATACCACACAATGAAGCTATACAGCTGTGGCTGCCTGACAAAGCTACAAATACTTTACCTATTATTACCGTTTAGAATAACAAACTCATTACCTACCTGAAACTATATTACCTAATGAGTTTGAAATAGGAAAAGGTTCAAGGAATAAATAACACAGCGTCCAGTTCTATCGTTTATTTCATGGGAAAATAAAATGACATACCAATGCTTATTGTTTATTATGAGAAAAGGTTACTTTGACGTGCTTGATTATTGTGACGGTTGAAATCATTCTGGCAGGGGAAATTTCTTCATTTCCCAGTAACCTTTTCTCATAATAAATAATAAACATTTGTATGTAGTTTTATTTCCCATGAAATAAACTATAGAACTGGACGCTCTTTTATTTATTCCTTGAACCTTTTCCTATTTCCCGGTCATTAGATAATATTGTTTCAGGTATGTAATGAGGTTTGTTGTTCTAAAAGGTTATACCTATTATAACCTTTGTAAGTATTTGTAGCTTCGTCAGGTAGATACACAGCTATACAGACAAATATAATCTTATAGAAAAACCACAGACAACATTATCTTCATTTTAATTCTGAGAATTTCATAGGCGTCTGTTGAAATATTGACAATTGCGTGATTGTGATTGCGGCATTAAATTAACAGGCACCTACACAATTAAAATACAATTTGCATTGAAAATCCATATATTCTCCCGCCTTTATCCCACACTAAGTGGGATCGGCACATATGTTTTTCGCTTCTATTCTCTATTTTCATTCGTTAACTCTGGCGCTACCCATTTTTATCCTATCGTATTACTCCGTAAATAGGTAAATTTATCATCATCCCCCTGCCATTATCCCACTATACACTTATAGTGGGATAATGGCAGGAGCAGGATAATGTTGTGCCGACCCAGTGGGGTCGGCACAACATACGTATTTTACCAGCTACCTGACTTCAACTTACATATTTTATGACACCTCAGTAAGAAGGTGGTCTATTCTTCTCAACCGGATACCACAAGGCGGATCGGCTTACATTAGTAGCCTTTTACGACACCTCGGTAAGAAATGAGAGTGGTCTATTCTATACAGCTGGATACCACACGGCGGGTCGACTTACCTTAGTCGCCTTTTACGACACCTCGGTAAGAAATGATGTGGTCTATTTTACTCTGCCGGATACCACACGGTGGGTCGACTTACCTTAGTCGCCTTTTACGACACCTTGGTAAGAAACGAGTTTGGTCTATTCTATTCAGCCGGATACCACACGGCGTAAATAGGTAATTAGGTATATATTAATTCAAATAAAAAAATTAAAATTAATACATTTATTATTTATTAATCTTTTTACATTTGACACGGTTTTGGATTTACACTTAACCTAAACTTATTATAATAATTGGTAAATGATACAAAGTTTATTTTCATAATAAAGATTCAAACAATAAATTGAGAAAGTCTAAGAACGTTGTTTTGCTATGAATATTACACAAGGCGTCACAAAATATAACTACGAAAAAAATATAAATCTTAAAAACGATTATGTAAAATTTAGTTGGCACGAAAATAATATTATCACCACTATTAACAATATTCTTAAAATTATAATAACAATTAATATCTAAAGTTATATTAAACTTTTATAGTATTCGGACTAATGGGAAATATTGTCTAAGAAGTATTCCAAATATATTTCGGAACTTTAGAAATAGACTGTATATATGTATCCTTTTTAACTTCTTAATAAATTTTTTATTATAACAACCACAATAAATACATTATTACCTAGCTCATATTTCAAACAGTGAACAATATTTACTGTAGGTTTATTTTTTATTTCAGTGTAAGAAATATGCTAATATATAATCTCTGTGACAACCACCAATCATGGTTAAAATGGGAAAAACGTTGTTTTTACTTACAAACACTAAATTAATTTGAATCGTATGGTATTCTAAATAAGATTCATTTTAACGCATCAGTTACGTTGACGATTTCAGACTGGTTCACAATAAAATAGTCTAGTGAAATTGTTGTCCGAAATGGATTGCAGTGAATTGCCGTAAAAATAACTGCCTTCATTGACTTCAGTATTCAGGCAATTTCGAAAAATGTGATCATAGATTAGATTATTAACTATAGGCTGATATTTTATATTGTATTTTTTAATTTTTGGAATAATTAATTAATAGCGTACTACACAATTGAAGATTATTTGAATGGTATGAATAGTAACCACAATTATTCGATTCTCGTTTTCTAGTCCGTTACTTTGTCTATACTATTTCCACTAAAAAATACGTTAAATTTATCTACACGTCATTTTATATTCCTAATGCAACTTCTGTTTGCTTTCCTTGAATAATAACTTTGATATTTTTGACAGTAGGTACCAAATTATTGTTATTAAGATTATAAGAGCCAGGATGTACGCGGCGGCGACGTCTAGAAGAGCTAGTTCGTAAAATGCAAGTTCCCTCGCTGCAGTATGGAGAGGAGCTGCATGGCCCCATCTGATAACTCTTTCAGTCCAGTACACAGCCGTGTCCAAAGGCGATAGAGGTCTGTCATGCCATATTTTGGAAACGCGACGAGCGTTCATGCGCATTCTGAAACACAAAAATTTAACTATACTAATTTATAAAGCTGTAGAGCTTGCTTAATTTTTTGAACGCGCCAATTATAGGAACTACTGGACCGATTTGAAATTTTTTCAGTGTAAGATAGTCCATTTATTGAGGAAGGCTATTATAACATTCTATATTAATATATAAAGAATAATTTGTTTGTTTCATTGTTTAAACGCGCTAATAATATCATATAACGTCACACTAAGATGAATAGGAGAGGAGCAGCAGTAAAAAAAAAGTACGATAACGCCAAAATTTAAAGCTTTCCTTGCGTGCTCTGGGTAAACGTTAATAATTTATAGAATTAGGCGTTACTTTACGGAGATCCTTAAAGCAAAATAATTTTATTATTACTTTTGTAAACGGAAATAGTTATTCAAAAATCACGTGTTACAAAACTGTTCCCCATTAAAAGTTCTAAATAAAAGTTCGCGACAACATATGTCTAGCTTTTCAGGTTAACTCACTCTAACCCTTTTTATGGTTATCAAAAGAATATATAACGGTTTTAATCTTTCCACGCGGGCGGAGCCGCTGGCGATAGTTAGTTTTGTTTATAAAAGTTTATCGCAAATTCAAACAATAAAACCAAATCATAGCAGAAAAGAGAAATATACCAGAAATTTCTAACATTTAGGACGTGCAAAGGCGGCCTTATTGCTATGAGCAATCTCCTACAGGCAACCTTTATAGAGTACTTATTTGCAGGAGTGTATTTACTTATAGTCCGCGACAACATATATCTAGCTTGAAAGGTTAACCCACTTTAACCATTTTTATGGCTAACTAAAGACTGTATTAGAGTTTTAATCTTGCCACATGGGCGGAGCCGCTGTCAATTGTTAGTCTACCTAATATAAAAAAAAACAATTTCCAAGCACCAAGAGTATATTTGAATATTACTCATAAATTTTCGATTTGGCCGCAGACCAAAATCACCGTCATAGCTATTCTGTGCTAAGGAAAACTAAAGTTCAATTACACTATACGTTACATAAAACCTTACGCAATTTCGATGAATCATTTAAGAGACACTATATTTGAGATTTACGGGAAGAGGCGAATACCCAGCAGTTATTCTTAGACATTCTATTAAAAGACCATCGGAATAGAAATAGTAATACTTCTTTTCATTACTTAAATAACAAACAATAATAATAAGGTCGTTCTTGATAAATGAAAAGCGTCTATTTGTAAAGTAATCAGCACTTGTATAGATATTTGCATTTGTTGTGCGTTTTCAAAGACCTCTTCAATCTACACTGCTTTTGTATACGTTATAATGACCTTAAGTAATAGGAATTATGTATTCAATAGCAGATATTTTACAAGTTTTTACTGAAATATTTAAAGACAAAGCAAAATAGTTCTGTTATACTAATAACCTTAGAAGACTTCATCAGTATCGATTTGGCATTGATAGTAATACTATACATTTTAGTACAAAATGACTTATATGTCATGACATACATAGTGACCGATACAAAATAAAATAAAAAACAAAAAAAGAAAAAATAATTGGATAGGTGGGCCTAGGTATTTTCATTTCTCGCGACCGAATGGGCTACGCTGACTTAACAATCAACGGCAAAAATAGTGTTTTATATATTCAATGTAAAATTTCAGTATTTCTTTAATGTCCAAAAATTGGGATAAAACGAAAAAATTTGGGTAAAAAAATAAAACCTAGCTAGATCGATTTTTCCCTCTACAACCTCCTGCATGGTGAAAATAGTTGGAGCCGTTTCCGAGATTCAGAACAAATATATATTTATATACCTATATACATACAAGATTAACTCGTTTAAATATTTTCATTTATATTTTGGAAAAAATATATTCTGAAAAAAAAAAGATATTTTTAGTAAGTGTAGTTAAAAATGCCATAGTATAAGAATCTCGGGGTAAGCAAAAAAATATGAATGAAAGGAGAAATTGTAAAAAATTTTCGTTCGGGGGGAGCTTTAGTCGCATGCGCCGCGTAAACCAACATAGATACAAGATCAGATAGACAAAAATACCACGAAGAAGTCCGCGATAGCATATCTCTATCTCTGATGGTTAACTCACAATAACTAGTTTTATGTTCAAAATTTAAAAAATTAAAATATAGAGGAACGGGCTGTCTCGAGAGGTGAAAATACCACGATCGAGCCCCACCTGCCCTATTATTTTTTCATTTTTCTTTTTACTTTTTTTTACATCATTTTAAAAATTACCGCAATAGCAAATAATTCATTATTGTGCCATACATTTGTTAGCGTTTGCCAGTGGCCTTTGACACGGCGATATAAATTAAACTTCTGTCCCCAATTCGTCTTTGAACTATTTTAAATTACTTGAATCAAAGATATAATGTATCTTTTAAAAAAAATTCTTCAGAATTATAATAGACTGGCTTTGGCCTGATTTTTTAATGATTTAATAATTTAATGTGTGTTCTACCCTATTCCCGAAAAATATTCTTTTAATCCTATGTTATTCTTGTATTTACACACAAGGGTTATATAGGTAACTAGCTTTTACCCGCGATTTCGTTTGCGTGGACTGTTGTCGTGTGATAGGTCGATAATAGATGACGCTTTTCAATGTCATCCTATTCCTGCAGAGTTAGCAGGATTTCTATAGCCTATATGTTATTCTGGTTTATAAGGAATAATTGTGTCAAATTTCATCGATACTGGTTCAGCGGATTCGCCGCGAAACAATTATACATCCATATTAGTAACAATTATACATCCATACTCACAAACTTTCGCATTTATAATATTAGCAGGATTCATATGATATGGTTGATATGGGAAAGGAAAAAAATAGAGGGGTTTTTTATCTCTTGCATGTTATCTATAAAACATTTTAGATAATACCACTTACTATTGGAGATCTATCGGCAATTATCATAAAATGTTATTGTGTACTTAGAATAGAATAGAACATTATTTATTGCACCACATAAATATAAATATAAATATATGAGACACTTACATACACGGTTGTCCGTGCCCAAAGTAACTTGAGTTGTGGGTGACAAACAACTGGTGAAAATATACTTATACTATATTTTTAAATACATACTTAAATACAAATATACACCCAGGTTAAAAGACCAACGAATTCATTTATAGAAAATGTTGGCCCTCGGCGGAAATCGAACCCGCGACCCGTGGAGCTGAAGGCAGGGTCATTACCCACTGCGCCAACGGGCCAGTCGCATAAAATTACAATATGAAGAAAAAAATATAATCTACGTGATACAATAAGGTGGCCTTTTTGCTAACTAGTGATTTGAGACAATAATTCAGGAAAATAAGGTAGGTGGTACATACATCTTCATCTTCCTGCCCTAATCCCCCTCTAACTGGGGTCAGCACAACAAGTGTAACAAACACAGATCCATACTCACAAACTTTCGCATTTATACTCTAAATTAAATACTAATATTATAATATTAGTATACTTTACTTACTCAGCACTTAAAACACTTCGGACAGCATCTGCTAGTGCTTTCTCACTTAAATATTCATAGGGGACAACTTTAGCGAAGCCGGCAGCGGCCGCGGCGGCCCCGTTCGCTGGCTGGTCCCCGAAGAAAGGCACTACGACCATGGGTTTCCCAGCCGACACCGCTTCAGTCATGCCTAGCAAGCCTCCGTGAGCTATGAAAGCGATGACCTTGTTGTGTTCTGTGAACGAAATTTAATTTAATAAATAAATATATGGGACACTTACACACACGGTCGTCCGTCCCCAAAGTAAGTAACTTAATACTTGTGTTATGGTAGACAGACAACTGGTGAATAAATACTTATATAATTTTTAAATACATACTTAAATACAAATATACAGCAAGGCTCAAAGGCCAACAAATTCATTTATAGAAAATTTTAGCCCTCGGCAGGAATCGAACCCGCGATCCGTGGCGCTGAAGGCAAGATTAATACCTACTGCGCCAACGGGCCAGTCAATTTATTTTAACCAAACATTACATACATACATGATTTTTGAATAACTATTACCGTTTACTCAGCGCACGTAAGGAAAGCTTTTAATTTTGCCGTCTTCATATTATTTTTTATTGCTGCTCCTCTCCTATTCATCTTAGCTATATATAGACATTATATAGCCTATAGCCTTCCTCGATAAGTGGACTATCTTATACTGAAAGAATTTTTCAAATCGGTCCAGTAGTTCCTGAGATTATCGCATTCAAACAATCAATCAATCAAACAAACAAACTCTTCAGCTTTATATATTAGTATAGATACTTATACCCTCGGAGATAATACAAATATATAAAGCTGAAATCGATAAGATAAAGTCGATTAATAATTTAAAAAAATCGGTTATTATAATAATATAATCGATTAATAAAAAAAAATAAAAAAAAACGCAGTGTCGGTAGACCCCCCACGAGATGGACTGACGACCTTAAAAAGGTCGTGGGGAGCCGCTGGGTCCAAGCGGCACAAGATCGTGTGGTATGGAGATCCCATGAAGAGACCTATGTCCAGCAGTGGACGTCCATCGGTTGACAAAGAAGAAGAAGAAGAAGAAGAATCGATTAATATAAAAATCGAATACTTTTTTACATCCCTCCCAAGAAACAGGAAAATATGTGCCTCCGAAATTTTACAATGTCCGAGTACCTTTTGTGACAGTTGTCCTTGGTAAAACGTGATAATTTTTGAATCACTTTGGATCGTTGCCACATATTCTTTACAAATAATAATGGTACAATACATTTAATGTAAAACTAAAATATACCGTGACTTTAAATCTTTGGCCTCGCTGAAGACAGAAATAGTAGAATTTCAATTGCTAATTTCCTTTGCTTCCTATTTTTGGTTTGAAAATAATTCGTATGTTTGCATTGTAAGCAGTTTTGCATTGTAAATTATTATTTAGTTATTGTAAATATTATTGATTTAACATTTGTAATAAACAACACCTACGTACGTTTTAAATTTGCTATTGATTGATTATAGATTTAAAATAATTCAGGCAAGATTATTATAAAAAAAATTTAAAACCTTAAAATCTTTGTATCGGCTAAAAATAAAATGTTTGAAAGACGTTAAAAATATCTCCATCTACTTTGTATTTACGGGTCATTTATAATATTATAATATAATATTACGTTAGTCAATTTTATGTTACGACAAATAAAACAGTTTGATATAAGTACTACATTTTATATACTAGCTTTTACCCGCGACTTCGTTCACGCGGACCGTGGAGTCATGGGATAAACAGTAGCTTCTGTCACTCACCAACCTTGCAAATATCTCCATCACAAAAATCAGATCGATCCGCATTTAAATTGCAATTACTATAAGATTTATTAATAATTTACTAACATTAAGTGTATATATAATTTGCTGTGGAATTTATTTAAAAAAAAGACAGGAAAAATTTAAAAACCTTTCTTATACTATATCTTTCAATGTGAGATATTATAAAGTCTCCTATATAAAACCTATCTCAGCCTATATCACCCCTATATCACTTGACTTTGACACATCGTGACTAAAAAAAATTTACAGGTTGACAATAGATGGCGTTTTTTAATGTTATCCTTTTTCTTTTGAATTTACAGAATTTATATAGCTTAAGAGAATGTGTTACCACGGAATAATTGCGCCAAATTTCATTGATATTGATTCAACAGATTGACCGCGAAAACGTAACAGACAGATAGACAGACTTTCGCATTCATACTATTATTAAGGGTTATTTTGTTCTAAAATGTCAAGAATTTTGGAAGGCATAAACGCAAAATTGTTAAGAAATTATATTTTCAGCGACTTTTTATTTTATTTATTTCTTTTGCAATCAACAGCGTTACAGATAATACTTATTTAGGAAATTTCAAATAGTGCAATAAGGTCATAACTAGATTACAATAAAAATTTAATTTTTATGCCTAGTAACAGACCAAAATATAAATTATAAAAGTTAAAAGTTAAAACGTGAAATAAAAATTGTGGATAATAATAAAAATAAGAATATCCACAACACTCATATGCGAACGTATATATTGTGCGTGCGTGAGCGCGCGCGCGCGCGTGTGTGTGTGTGTGTGTGTGTGTGTGTGTGTGTGTGTGTGTGTGTGTGTATGTGTGTGTGTGTGTGTGCGCGCGTGTGTGGAACTTATATTACTGTCTTTGCTACAAAAACATATAAACATAATACTTACGAAGCAACTCATATTGTGGCAGCCATCTTACTCTCAGGATGTTCCCAGTGAGGGTACCTTCTTCGTCGCTATTTTCATATTTCCAAATAACTCTTTGCTTTAAATTAGATACAGCCTTTACGATCATTTCTTCTTTATATTTGGGTATAGTAGATGTCTTTATTAGGGAGCCGAAGCTTAGCAGGACGACACCATGGTCAGATTCATTCAGGAACCGCTCTATGTACTGAAATAAAGAGATTATTTTTGAATATTGATATTACGCCGTGTGGTATCCGGCTGAATAGAAAAGTACCACCCTCATTTCTTACCGAGGTGTCGTAAAAGGCGACTAAGGTAGGTTGACCAGCCGTGTGGTATCCGGCTGAGTAGAATAGACCAACCTCATTTCTTACCGAGGTGTCGTAAAAGGCGAGTAAGGTAGGTTGACCCACCGTGTGGTATCCGATTGAGTAAAATAGACCACCCTCTTTCTTACCGAGGAGTTGCAAAATACGACTAAGGTAAGTTGACGTCAGGCTAGGTGGCCGGTCGTAAAATACGTAGCCAAATCATATGACAACATGTTTGTTACATGTTGTGCCGACCCCACTTAGTGTGGGATAAGGGCAGAAGGATGGTGATGATTTGAAGAGTGATATTATTAAATCTAAGCTGTGGTAGCCCAGCGGTAACACCGTACGACTCTTTCGAGTAGGTCAAGGGTTCAAACCCGGTCAGACACCAATGAGTTTTTTCTGTTAAAAACGTATGTGTCTAATCGATAATTGCAATTTATCACACGCTTATCGGTGAAGGATTTAACTAAAAAATCTTATGTAAATTAGAAAACGCTTAATACATTGTTTTATCTAAGTTTCTGTGATGTGACCACTATTATTTAATTCAGTAACCGCTCTAATAACCGAAATAAAGGCATTATTTTTTTACAATAATATTTTTAAATCATTGAATGGATTAAATGCAAAAATCTGATGTAAATTATAAAGCACTGGTCCTTGTATTAAAAGTACGCAAAATATATTGCTTTATCTAAGTTTCTGTGATGTGACCACTATCAATTCATTCAGGAACCGCTCTCTGTCCTGAAATAAAGAGATTATATTTTTAAGAGTGAAGTTCGTGATCGTATTGAATGGATTTAACTAAAAAAATATGTAAGCTATTGAATGGATTTAACTTAAAAAAAATATGTAAATTAGAAAATACTGACATCCTTATATTAAAAGGACACAAACTTTTAATCTTTGAAAACTCAGTTAAATCGATTTGATAAGAAAACTAATACGTTATTCTTGACTATTTACTTAAAAATAATTATGTTTATCTTAGGATTGTACCTGATTTTAGTACTCCGGTAGGTGTCATTTTAAGTATGCATTTGACAGATGCATCAATTTAAATTAGTATCCTCCAGATATCTACATATTGTATTAATAACAAATAATGTTTTATAAAATGGATTCTGTTTTTTTTCACTCAACCGACTGACGTCAAATATTGAATATCGGTCAGGGCCCGTTAATCTGACATATTTATTTTACAAAATATTTTGCTAAAATTATCGAGTATTGCAGGTTGATCCTTGAGCCACTGCTCTTCGTTATCAGTCAGGTCAGGGATATTTAAATATATAAATATATGGGACAATAACACACAGTCGTATGTCTCCAAAGTAACTTAATACTTGTGTTATGGGTGACAGACAACTGGTAAATAAAAACAAATATATATCTTTAGTCGGAGTTGCAAATCATAATTGTGAATTCGAGGTGTCATTATGAGCTCCGTAGAATAGTTTATTAGATTAGTTTGATTAGTTACCTAAGTTTTAGAGTATAATAGCATACATACACATGTATTGTAAAACCCTTAATTACAGAATAATAAATAGAAAAAAAAGTTTTCTTTGACACAGTCATTATGAATTATGGTCGAATTTTGACGAATGCGAGTGTTCTACTTTCTTTCGCGTCTTTTTTACAAATCATTAACGCTATAAAAAGCCGTTGGGTTATAAATTGCGCGTCTTAGAAACTGCCGTTATAGCTGTTTTAACTCAGGGATGTCAAACGCAAAGTTAACTTGGGCCAAATACAGAATGCTTTAGTTTAGGTGGAAAAAAATCAATGTTCCTAGACGCAAATATTTTTATTTTGACTAGTACATTTTGCCCCATCCGAAGAATTAAGTCACATTTCCTATACTTATATATGAGACATGTAAGTTTATTATTCGGATGGGGCGATTTTTAATAAACATCCTACTAATAAATGCGATAGTTTGTAAGTATGGATGTTTGTTACTCTTTCATGGCTAATCCGCTGAACCAATATCGACGAAATTTGGCACAATCATTCCTTATACACCGGAATAAAATATAGGCTATAGAAATCCTGTTTACTGTACAGGATAATATTGAAAAGCACCATCTATTTTCAAAATATCACGCGACAACAGTCCACGCGAATGAAGTTGCGGGTAAAAGCTACTAATATATAAAGTTATTGAAATAATCCTTTCAGTTTATAAATAAAGTAATTATATTAATTTGCAAGTTGATTTCGTTTTTAATTTATAATTGATATTTATTATAGTTATAAGAATAAAGTCAATTCAATTTTGTTTTAACATTTTTAAAATTTTCTGCTTTTTTTTGAAGTACATACTTTGTTTATTATTATTATATTTATTATTTTTTACTTTTTAGTTTTACTTCAGAAATTTACCAATGTTTTTTTTTTACTATTTTTTAATGTTGTATATGCCTGTAATCTTTAATATTTAAATGAGTTAATCTTGTACGTATATATATATATATATATTGAATTTTCGGCACTAAATGTCAAGTCAGCGTAGTTTATTCGGGGTACGGGTGGTCGCGAGAAATGAAAATTCATAGGATCAAGCCCCTTCTACCCTATTCATTTTTTTTTGTTTTGAAGTTTCTTTTTATTATTTTGTAAAAAAGCTCGATCACCCAGATATTCGTATTTTAAATAGATTAAGGCTGTATGAATTACATGTAAAAACCAAAAATGTATGTTAATAATACTGTTGGCATATCTTCACTACATATTATAAAACAAAGTCCATATTTCCGTATGTACGCATAAAACTTAAAAACTACGCAACCGATTTTGATGCGGTTTTTTTTAATAGATAGAGTGATTCCAGAGGAAGGTTTGTACGTATAATAACATTCAATACGAAGTAGAGAAATAATGAAATATTTGAGGTTTCTGTAAATAATTACATTTTTTTCCGCTTACATTGCAAACGCAGGCTAAACCCTACGAGATTTATCAAAATGATGTACTAAGTATTTGTACACCTTAAAAAGGTCTACAGAAAAGTCCGCGATGGTATATATCTATCTCTTATGGATAACCCACTATAGCTTTTTTTTTCATTTACTTTTTACGAAAAATGATGCCTTATGTTCAAAGCAATTTTTATACAATACAGCATTAATCCTTATCCAATTGAGTACCTTAAATAAATTGTTGATTTAATATAGATCAATATTGCCGTTTACAGCATGTAATTTAAGTGAACATTTTCGGAGATATTACAGATTTAAAATCCCGCGAGGAGGCCGCGCTTCGCCCTATAACACTTCGACTTTAGCAGCGATGTCGCTCTTTCAAGAGTTTGTTTAAAGACATTCTGTAATTAATTGTAAAAATAAAATACATAGGGAAAATGTAAAAGTAAATAAGTAATAATGTACTATATGAATTTAGATATTCCAAAGATAGCAGGAAATCTTCTTGGTATAGGGAAAGGCAATTCTATTCTAATATCTATTGTCTATACCTATTTATTGTTTATTTAATATTGATCAATATGACCCTTTACAGCATGTTATTTAAATAAACAGTTTCGAAGATATTACAGATTTAAAATGCAGGGGCCGCGCCGCGAGCCTATAAATAGCGCGTCGGAGGTCGCGGTTCGCCTCTCGGCGATGCTTCCGCGCTCGCCCGTCTTATCGGTGACGCTGTCAAAGCCATTAGGGCTAACAGCATTAGTCAAATTCGAAAAAAAAAACGCGGTTCGACCTTTAACCATTTGAATTTAGCAGCATTTATGAACTCTCTAGCAAAGCGGAGCTCTCTAGCGAGGAAAATAACAATCACTATCACTACATATTATAAAACAAAGTCCATATTTCCCTATATGTATGCATAAAACTTTAAAACTACGCAACAGTTTTTGATGCGGTTTTTTTTAATAGATAGAGTGATTCCTTCCAGAGGAAGGTTTGTACGTATAATAACATTCAATACTGTAATACCAGGAAATCTTCTTGGTATAGGGAAAGGCAATTGTTTTTCTCCAAATTGAACGCTACGGCCACGGGCAGTAATGAATAAATCAAAACAACTGGATCAATTTTAATCATTTTTTTTACACTGACTGACATGGGATATATACTTTATACCCGTGCGAAGCAGGGGCAGGGCGCTAGTACTAAATAAATATGTTATTTTTACTTTGTGTTAGATATATTGTCTGGGCGTCAAAAATGAAATTAAGCTTCGGGCCCGATTTTGACACCCCTTTCTTCCTTTAGATAGGCGCGGGTTAATGAACTTTTTTGTAAACCGCATATAACCTGTTTTTACACAAACTAGTCAATAGTGGATATGATTTGCTTCATGGTTATAATTAAGTTATATGTGTCCTTAGATCAATTACTTCCTTTATATAAAATGTACTTATATACAGTTGGATAACCGTAGCGGTGTCATGACCTCTAACGTTAAAGTGTCCAACGTTCCAATTTTGGCGGGACAGTCCCGTTTATTAGTGAACTGTCCATCCAGCCAAATGTTAAAAATGCCCCACTTTTAATTCACATAAAATATCTGAATTTCTTACTTTAATAGTAAAAAAATAATAAAGGAAGGAATGAAAATCATAATTTTTTAAATAAAAATCTATAATTTAGTTAAAAATCATGATTATATAAATTATTATTTGTTAAAAAATTTTTAGCTACCAATAATTTTTAAGAAGAGGTTTTACAACGTAACTTTGGACTTTATTATGATGGGCAAAGTTGCAGGCAAAAGACGCAACGGCCGCAAGAGAAAGTAATGGTTGCGTAATATACGAGAACGGACTGGAGTCGCGTGTGCTTCCCAGCTTTTTAGCCTTACGAGAAATAAAACGGCTCTACAAGAACTGACGGCCAACCTCCGCTAGTCGGAGAGGCACGAAAAAAGAATTTTTTTTAAATAATATCTTTTTTTAAATATATCAATTTGTGCAATAAAATATGTGTAACTAAATTGAAATTCTCATTTCATCTTGTCCCACTTTGTCACAGTGGAAATGTGGTCACTTTATCTAACGTAAATATGGCCAATGTTACGTTTCTAAGGGTTCAAACTGCGTAAAGCAGGTTCCCGTTCATTTTAGGTACTAGTTTTGAATTACATTTGCATGTGGTGTTTACCTTTAAGTAGTTTTACATTTAGACTTAGTGTAATTGTATAATAGAATACATGTTTGAATGATGTAAGTGTTAAAGCTGTTGGTAAACCTAATTAATTAAAAAAAAAACCGTCTTTGCATTGTACGTATTTTATCGAAATTGGTTAGTCGTTCTATATACATAATATTAAAACTATTTTAAAATAAAAAAAACTATTTTACCAGGGGATTACCCTGGGTACTAATGATTTTAATTAAACTTTTGCGCTAACGATAAATACACGCCTTTCAGTGAAGAAATAAATCCCGAGGAAACCGTTATTTGTGGAAAGTTCTGGAATATGTGTAGCCTACCAAACCGCATTACAGCAGTGGGTCTAGGCTCAAATCTATCACTCTAAAAGTAGAGAGGTTTATGCCCATTAGGACAGTTACATATAGTTATTTTTACTTTAATGCATTGGTTATAAGGTAAAGAAAGGAAAACTTATTGATTTAATTTCTTATAAGTCGATAAATTATTTAAAAATTAATATTATTATAATTTTCTCGTTAGGAATTAAATTAAAAATATTCTAAAATATTTAGATTTTTCTCTAATTTTGAATCTCTATTACATATTACTAAGCATAACAGAGAGACACAGATATAATAAAGAAACTGGCGTTACTTTGCGGAATTCCATAGCACAGAAGTTAAAATAGAATTATTTTGCTGTAATCCGCGTTTGTTAAGAGAATCTATCTATTGCCAAGTGTATGAAGTAGGCAACATTCACATACCTTATACATGCAGATTATAGATGCAGAGATTATGGTAGTGAGTGTGTGGAGTGTTGGCGGCATTTTGTGATATGTGTGATTACGTCTTGCATAAGGTATGTGAATGTTGTTTGCTTCATACACTTAGCATTACATAGATTCTCTTAACTAACACGGATTACAGTAAAATAATTCTATTGTAACTATCTGTACAGATATAATAATTTTTCAATTATGTTACTTTTTAATTATTTAACTCGCTCAGTCGCGGGCGCTCGCTTCACGCAGCGATGGTCCTAACGATAAGTAAATAAATACTTGACTGAACTAGTTCCAATGAGTGGTTTTTTATTCAAGTCCCGTAAGCTACAAAGAGATACATAGTTTTTTGCCGGAATTAAATAGTTGAATCGTACGTAGGTATACCGTTACCCACAATTAGCGCGTTCATTTTTTGATTTTCATTCTTATTTTAGTACCTACGTAATTTTTTTAAATATTACTTTCATTTTACTGTTTGTTTTTTGGGCCACATATTTCATATTATTACAATGCTATCCTCGTAGAATTATGTCTTATTTAAGTTATAAATTTGAGATAAATAAATACATAATAATCGTAAAATAAAAATCCGTAATTTACTATCGTAACTAAGTCATGTCCGTAATAGACAACATAGATTTAATAAAAACAGTCTCCAAAAGTTACAATTGTTTATGGTCTGTATATGTGCGATACAGACCATAAAAACCTGTCCATATTATATTTTGTGATTTTTGACAAATTTGAATCATATATTCTTTGCAATTTTTTCTCTATAATTTTTTTCTACGACAGTTATATAATAAACATTATCTCTTTATATTTAAATGAGTTAATCTTGTATATATATATATTTTCTGAATCTCGAAAACGACTCCAACGATTTTCCTGAAATTCAGCATGTAGGAGGTTTTGGGGGAGAAAAATTGATCTAGCTAGGTTTTATGTAAAAAAAATATTGTTTTATCCCTATTTTTGGGCATTAAAAAACACTAACATTTATACCATTTCGCCATTAACTGTCAAGTCGACGTAGCTCATTCGGTTAGCGGGCAGCCTCGAGAAATGTGAGTGCCAAGGATCGATTCCAACTAAATAATTGTTTTTTCATTTTTTAATATTTTTTTTTGTAAAAAATTACCGAGCGAAGCTCGGGCACCCAGATATTTTTCTATTAATTAATTAATATTTATATGCCTAGAGACAGAATAAAAAAGCTGTTATAATAAAAAATAATATAATATGATTCACACGGTCGCCTAGCGGTGCGACCGTGTGAATCTCTAGAGACGATCATGGGTTCAAACCCAGGCAGACACCAATGAGTTTTTCTATTAAAACTTATGTGTCTAATTGATAATTGCAATTTATCACACGCTTTTCGGTGAAGGAAAACATCGTGAGGAAACCTGCATATCTCTAGAAAATTCTAGGGATAAGTGTAACCTACCAATCCGCATTGGAGCAGCGTGGTAGGTCTTAGCTCCAACCCTTCTCTCCAAAAATGGAGAGAGGAGGCCTATGCCCAGCAGTGGGATAGTAACAGGCCGTTACTTACTAGAGACAGAATAATTATTGGTTTGTGGTAAGTGCAGTTACTGTACCTGCTAATATGGTATAAGAACAGATTGTAGAATAGTACTACTCGTTGTTACAAACAAAGTATAGCATAATAATACTATGAATCCTTTTTCCAAAATTATTGTTTCCCGTCAGCATTACGTTACCAACCACTATTCACAAAGGCATTGACAAAAATAAATTGTCCAAATTGGGACTGATTGAACAATTACGATGTTGTTACAATTGCTTGAAACAAGTGATTGGGATGATTATAAAAATAAATAACTATATGAAATAATTACACACACGTTCGTCATAGTAATTTAATATTTGTGTAACGGGTGACAGACAATTGGTAAATAAATACAAATAAATAATGTTATATAAGTTTAAATGAATACATAAATACATCGAGATGTAAAGAACCAACAAATTTATTATATAGTTTCTATAAACTCTTGGACCTCTACCTCTTTTGGATTTAGATAGACGTCAACTTATCTTAGTCGTATTTTACGAAACCTGGGTAAGAAAAGGGTGGTCAATTCTACTAAACTGGATACCACACGACGGGTCGTTTTACCTTAGTCGCTTTTTACTACACCTCGGTACGAAATGAGGGTAGTCTATTCTACTCAGCCGGATACCACACGGCTTAGGCCAGATATTATTTGCTAATAAGAAATTGTTATATTGGTTTTCACATATGTCAGCGGAAATAAGTTCGGAAATGACACTGCCTAGACCCTGACAAGTGTTAAACAAATCTTTAATCTATTTATTATTGCTAATTAATACGATAAGATTATAACAAACAATTCGCAGACCTTTCTATCTATATGATGTTTTATTATATTTCAAAGTCATGTTATTGACCGTGTGACTTATTTGGATCAAGGTTTGCTGATCTAATTGGCAGGTCACTCGACCCTTCGTATTTATTGATATACACGTACGTACAAAATTATATAATCGACCTAGAATCTGAACGACAAGAAAAGCGAACGGAAATTGCGACGCCATTATCTCTGTAGAATAAAATGTTACGGAAATAAAAAGTTGTATCTAAACGCGATATACCAGTGTTCGCCCAATAAATATATGGGACAATCTAAACATATTATAAAACATCCAATAAATATATGGGACAATCTATACATATTGTAAAACATCCAATAAATATATGGGACAATCTAAACATATTATAAAACATCCAATAAATATATGGGACAATCTATACATATTATAAAACATCCAATAAATATATGGGACAATCTATACATATTATAAAACATCCAATAAATATATGGAACAATCTATACATATTATAAAACATCCAATAAATATATGGGACAATCTATACACATTATAAAACATCCAATAAATATATGGGACAATCTATACATATTATAAAACATCCAATAAATATATGGGACAATCTATACATATTATAAAACATCCAATAAATATATGGGACAATCTATACATATTATGAAACACCCAATAAATATATGGGACAATCTATACATATTATGAAACATCCAATAAATATATGGGACAATCTATTCGTATTATAAAACAAAGTCCCCTAAAGCTGTCTGTACGTGATCGATTTTCCCAAAATCTACTTAAGGTATTTTGGTACGGTTTTTACGATAAGACAGTGCAGTCTTTAGGAAGGTTTGAATGAAATAGTTCTTTACGGTTTCTGTAAATTATGTTGAAGAGTGGTGGAGTGTGGTGTCCGACTGAGTAGAATAAACCACCCTAATTTCTTATCTAGGTGTCGTAAAAGGCGACTACAAGTAAGGCGACTCACCACGTGGTATCCGGAGTAGAATAGACTACCTTAACATTCTATCTTAACGAGGTGTCGTAAAAGGTACCTATGGTAAGTTGACGTCAGGCAGTTAGCCAGTCGTAAAATACGTAGCCAAATCATGTGATAAGATGTTTATAACATGTGCCGGCCCCACTTAGAGTGGGATAAGAGCAGGACGATGATGACGATAATTTCATTGTAAGTTTCAAAAAAAACAAGCGATAGCATAACTCATATAACGATGACATGCTATATTTGAAACATAGGTCACCAAGAGTTATCGATCTACTTGTAATTAATTAATCTCATCTCATCGTGACTTTGAGAACGAAAAAAAAAACAAATGAAAATAGAAATAATAATACCTATTTTCTTATATATAAAATTCTCGTGTCATAGTGTTACCAATTACCATACTTCTGCGAAACGACTTGACCGATTTTTATGAAATTTTATATCCATATTCAGTAGGTCTGAAAATCGGCTACTATCTTTTAATTACACCGCTAAGTGGGTTGCCCACCACTGACATTTTTTTATATTTTTTGGTAATTTTTTTATAATGAACATCATCAGCTAGTTTTGCTATAAAGTAATGATATCTAAGTAATGCAAGTTGCTTTGTGATTTTGTCGTGGAGTCTACTTATTGATGATACTTCGGTCAGGTATAAAACGATAATTGAATTCGTTGAAAGTAAATCAGTAAAGTCGATAGTACACTATGCATTTATCATGTTATAGACTTTCTCCACTAATACATTACCTTTTTTTATTATGAAACTCTTTAAAGTGAAGCCTATTTCCATATATAATTTGAGTGTAATATTAAACACATCGGTTTCATTATCGCAGGCGCCTACGAAATGCTGATGTTACTATCACAGTCCATAATTAAAGTATCTGAGATGATTTTTTTATAGAGGGAAACAATAAGCGTAGATTATAATGATCGTCCAGCAATACTGGTAGACACCTAGTGTAGGGGCCTTTGCTATTTGCGTATAACAAATTTTATATCAATAAATTTAATATTTTTCATTATTTTAATTATTTGGTTAATTTTAAAATATACCTAAATTTAAACCTGTAAAATTATAAAAAAATCAAATGTTCTTTTTAATTTTTCCACCCTTCTACATTAAGTTCCATAGTACAAAATTGAAAACTGTACAAACAAAGTAAATCTTACTAATATTATAAATAGGAATGTTTGTAAGTGTGGATGTATGTTTGTTACTCTTTCACTGCGAATCCGCTGAACCAATATCCATGAAATTTGGCACAATTATTCCTTATACACCATAATAACATAGGCTTTAGAAATCCTGTTAAATCTACAGGAATAGGATAACATTGAAAAGCGCCATCTATGATCATTCATCACATTAAAAGTCGTGGGTAAAAGCTAGTATGCAAAGTGGCTTAAAATATAGTTTTATTTAAATTAGGTTATTATTCCGTAAATTACATAAATGTTTATCAGGTGTTGTGAAATTGATCGATGTTCCGATTTTTATGCCCTCGTGCACATCTCAGAGATAGTTTTTGTTTTGACGATTCAGTATGTCCGATTAAAGGTCTTTGAACTTATCTATTTCTTTTAAGCGATGCGTAAAAATTAAATTATAAAAGGAACATTCTACGTAATAGAAAGTACCTTTATGCAAGAAAACACTTAAATAAATAATGGCTTTGTGATGCAAAGGTCTTTATATGATTTTAAATATCTATGTTTGTTTTTTATATATTACGAGGTTAAAGCACTTCTCGATGATACAGTCATAGTTCAATGACTTAAAAGTTCTTGAATTGACGTAGTATTGTAAAATCTAGTGGCAGTATTATTCTTATACCTATGTATAACTTTAGCTTCGTCTTTAATATTTAAATGGCTAATAACTCAATTTTTCTATAGGTACAAATGTTGTAAAGAGGAAAAATTTGTATGTATGTTTGTAATGTTTTCACACAAAAACTACTGGACCGATTTCAAAAATTCTTGCAGCATTGGAAAGCTGCATCTTTATTGAGCAACATAAGCTATATAATATTTTCAAAAAAATAGGGGTGCGTAATAAACATGTAATAAAGTGTCAAAAAGTAGTCATAAAAATCGGTCATCGCGTGCGCTGCGAAAACTATTGATGATATATTAACAAAAATAAATCTATAGTTCGACTTCTAAATGTATAATCTTCTAATAATCTAATAATCTTCTAAATCTCTCTAAATCTATAGACCTTCCACGGTATGTACGCGGGTGAAACCGTGGGATATTACTAGTAATATGTAAACGGCTCCAATTACTTTCGTGAAATTCATGTATGTACAGAGTTTTGGGGGGCAGAAATCGATTTAGCTAGGTTTCATTTTAATAAAAAATCTTTTTATCTCTGTTTTTGGGCACTGAAAAATGCTAAAATGTAGATCGGAATCCAAATGATATTGTGGCTGTCAATTAAAAAGTTGTCATAGACCATCGTGTAAAAGGCGGATTAAATAAGTGGAAATACTCCGGATCGAGCCCCACTTGCCCAATTATTTTTTTCATTATTTTTTTTAATTTTAATTTTTATTATATTTTGAAAAAATTACAAAGCAAGACTCGGTCACCTAGTAGGACTCGGTCATCACTGCCATTACAGCAGTTTAAAAACACTGTTAAAAAGAGGCTGATACAGAAAGCCTACTATACTCTTGAAGATTATTTAGAAGATAAGAATGTGTGGATATAGCTCTCTTTGAACCTGTACAAGACAGTAACGACTTAATGTAAATAATATTAAGAATTATATTTTTAAAAGAGCAACCGCCGAGTTTCTTGCTGGCTCTTCTCGGTAGGAACAGCTTTCCGAACCAGCAGTAGAGTTGACGATTCAAAAGCACTTGTTTACAAGTTTATTTGAATAAAGAATATTTTGAATTTGAATTTGAATAGATACTGTTATTTATATAATGTTGCAGCTATATTGTTATTATATAAAATTGCTCATTACGAAACTTTTTATTTCGTTATGACACGCATGATCAAATAAGTCAGTCTTATTTGTCGGCGTTTTTTTCTTATTAATGCGTCCTAGTTTCATAGTAATAACATGTCATATAATAGGTAATGATTTAAATTTCTCATTCAGCAGTCTGTTTCCAACGATTAGAAGACTTTTTTTGAAAGTATTTATGTTTAAAATTTTAATGTGCATGCAACTTTTTTGCGAAATAAGAGAAACGGTTATCACTATCTGTCCTGTACCTTATTTCAAGCAATAAACGATTATTATTATATTATCGCTATTTTTGATTTCTATAATCTATTGTTTTGTACACAGTATAAAAGGTTTTTGTGCGTTAAAAAGGGTTTATTTCGAATAAATATCATTTCACCTTTTATTTACGTGTAATAAAAGGAATAGTAATATTTAATTTACTGTGTAAATTTTTTTTTTTTTTAATTTTTTTTTGGAGTCATGGATGAAATTCAAAGTAATTGTTCTTATGAAGTTATGAGTTTCAAAACTTAATAGGCTGTTTGATTATTAATCTTTGCCTATTATGAAAATAATAATTTAGTGATAAAATCGGTAAGAACTGAACTTGATTTTGGAATCATTAATGATGTGATAGCGAACTGAAAATACCGACAAAGCTATTAATAATTTTACTTTTCATCAATTTCAATAGGTATGTATTTTATGTTTGAAATATTATAATGTGCCAGATGCATTTAGAATCTACGTTATCGTGTTTGATAATGATATCACTTATGTTTAGACATATATACATTAGTTAATCTAATGATTTATTTATTTATACTTAGTAATAGTTAATGAAGTAACCATGGTTTAATAGACGAGATATGATAAATATCTCAATCCTTTTACACGCAAATTGTATAATTGTCTTTAAAAAAATGTTTTATCTGTTTTCAGTATTTCATAAACAAATATAACATTATTGGCTATAATTATTTTTTTATTCAAAATTATTTTAATTATTTAATTATTACGTACCTGCTGGATTAATGAAATATATTTTTTTAATAATACTGTTATATAAAAATTTATTTGTGTAAAAATCACTTTCAGCCATAGGCTATATTTGAGTAATAATAAATATTAATATTACTTAATTATTTAGTCATTTAATTAGTATTTATTTTAATTTAAAGATGCAATAAAAAAATAATGAAAGGGCTGGTAGTCACTGGAGCGGTACCGAGTATTTTTTTCCACCCGTTTCCTATTGAGCTATTACAACTTTACAAATGACAGCAAAAATAGCCTTTTGTGTTCTATGTAAATTTTAGCAGTTTTTCAATGTCCGAAAACAGGGACTATTTTTTTAAAAAAACCTAGCTAGATCAATTTATCATCCCCGAAAATACAAGAAGTTTGTAGGGAACAAACTAAGTTTCATGAAGTCAAATATTTACCTCAGGAATAACTTTCCTAGTAGGATCCAAATGCATGCCTCCAATTTCTATTAATCCAGGCACGCTCGGTGCTGGACCATTGAGAGTGTGGTAACTGTTCACCAACATCAACGAGATATTTCGTCCGAGATCTTGCAAATCAGGAATCTTCCTACCGAACTGTTTCTCGACTAACGACTGCTCTTTCAACTGGACCGTGTGTCGAAACCAAAAATTGTAAAATACTTTCAAAAATGTATTCTCGAATCGTTGTAAAAATGTCATACGCGGAGAGAAATTTGTAGTGAGCACGGGCACGTATGCGGGGTTATCGGCGACTCCGATACGCTGCGCTGACCACGGCATCAAACCACTCGATAATAATGCAATCACTGGCACTTTAAATCCGTGTATATGCAGCAGACCCAACATACAATCACTGTTAAAGTTCTCCACTAGCACTACATCATAATCCTTATTCAGAGCCTCAATCAATGGTGGCCAATCTACCGCCTTACTGCACACATTCAGCGCCATACCAGCTAACGGGCTGAACTCAACCAATTGTTTCACAATATGCCCTATAACCGGCACTCGAAAAATAAGACTAGGGTGCTCGTATAAGTTCAAATCTAAGGATTCCAATCCTAGGTTCGCGATACCCTCGAAACTGATGTCAGTGTAATTAGCGGGTGGGTTTTTGAGTGGGAAGAACGACGCCACTGTGACATGGTGTCCCCTTTCCGCTAGTTTCCGTAGAAGCGGTTCGAAGACCATCTGATGACTTTTCCCCGTGTGAGGGAATAGTCCGAGAATTCGAGCACTGTGAACGTAGTTGGAAAGCGCGATTAACGCGGCACAATATACGAGAGCGGCACGCATTTTACACGCTCTTCCTTACGCCGAGTCGTACGGAACACTGTGACATAGTACTCGTTTCCGATGGCGGGCTAACACGGTGGATATTTTCAGAATTACGTTACGTGACGGACAGGCGTGATAATGGAGTAACAGTACGTCAATACTAGCGTTATAGTATACCGCCGCGGTAAGACAAGTCATTAGTCGTGTTACGCCAATTTCCTACAACAAATTTCGCAAATAAATGCAATTCTTGCGGAACAAAGTGAAAAATAATGTGGGTCAGCGTTGATTACTTTTAACCACTACAAAGTTGATAATAGTCCCATTGAATTTGTTTGTTACTTTCGTATTGTATTGTAAATATTAAATAAAATAAAAATAAAAATGAAAATGTATTACACAATACAATTTATGACATATTTATACTTCATCGTTAAGTTTGTATGCAAAGTAAATATATTCTAATTAGAATATGTAGATATGAATATGTATACAATAAAGAAATAAAAAAAAGCATTCCTATATGTTTATGTTACTTTATACCTAACTGTTGCACTCACTAAGCACTTTTCCTCAATCATAAAACCAAACTTTCCCGTACAACACATAACTACCGAATTTAAAATATTTGAAACAACAATTATTTTACTAACCATGATTTTAAAATACCGATTTCCAAGTTTATCTTTTTTAACAATTAAACATTTAAACATTGGTATATATGCATTCAGCTAATTTGAGATCGCCAGTCTATAAAGCAGTGTTTTCAAATATGGGGTTCACGTCTCACAGAGGGAAATTTGATTGTTAAGGAGGTAATTAAGAAATAGTCTCTAAACAAGTTCATGACCTTTCGATCCGGCCAATTAAATGGAATGATTGACTCCGGTGCCAAATTTATTAAAAAAAACAAATACTAATTTTTAAAACCTATCATTTAAGTTTGTTAAGTGAATAATTCAATTTTTTATATATAAAGTTCAAATGTTACATAGGGTGGCATAGGAATTATAGAAATCATCATCAACTTCCTGTCCTTATCCCACTCAAAGTGGGGTCGGCACAACATGTTAATAACATGTTGTCATATGATTTGGCTACGAGTTTTACGACCGGCCGCCTGCCTGACGTCATATTTCACGACTCCTCGGTAAGAAATGAGGTTGGTCTATTCTACTCAGCCGGATACCACACGGCGGGGCATATGAATTATAGAAAGGCTAAGGTTAATGTCACAAAATAGCTTGGAAGACACTGAGTCTATTAATAAATATATCACGACGTATTAGTATAAGAGAACCTGGGTGAACGAGCTTTGCTGGATATTTTATTTAAGATATTAAAGATGCAATAAGAAAAAAAAGTAAAAAAGAATGTTATATCTGGGACTTTTCACTTTTCAGGCCGTGCCCAACTTTGCTTTTATAACTTTGCAAGTGACAGCGTAATTAGCTTACGTTTTCTAATAATATTGTAGCAGTTTTTCAGTGCATAAAAACAGGGATAAAACGACATTTTTTTTTAATGAAACCTAGCTAGATCGATTTGTTGCCCCCCGAAACCTATATACAGAGTTTCATAAAAATCGTTCGAGCCTTTTCCGTAACTATCAGAATACCGGGGCTTATCACCACTTTGTATTAAAACTATCATTTGGCTCAAGGCAACGTATAAAAATATTTGATTTAAAAACAAACAAGTGATATTGCCTTGGACTATGTCATTTTAATAGTTTAATACTAATTTTTTCGATTGATCACGGTATCGGATACTTCGAATCTCTAGAGTCGAACGTAAATATTAAAATACCCTATAATACTGTTATATTGTTATAATACTGTTATATATGTTACTGTTATATTTGACTGGCTCGTTGGAGCAGTGGGTAGTGACCCTGCCTTCAGCTCCGCGGGTCGCGGGTTCGATTCCCGCCGAGGGCCAACATTTTCTATAAAATGAATTTGTTGGCCTTTGAGCCTGGGTGTATATTTGTATTTAAGTATGTATTTAACAATTATATATGTATATATTCACCAGTTGTCTGTCACCCATAACACTAGTATTAAGTTACTTACTTTGGGGACGGACGACCGTGTGTGTAAGTGTCCCATATATTTATTTATTTATTATTTATTTATTTATATACTAAAAATGGGATATTTTAATATATATTAGCCCGATATAATTTGCCGAGTGGTATCCGGCTGAGTAGCGTAGACCACTCTCATCCCTTACTGAGGTGTCGTAAAAGGCGACTAAGGTAAGTTAACCCGCTGTGTTATACCCAACTGCGTAGAATAGACCACCCTCATTTTTTTACCAAAGTGTCGTAAAAGGCGACTAAGATATGGCGTCATCAGTCAGGTGATCGGTTGTAAAATACGTAGGCAAATCACATCACAACATGGTTAAAACATGTTGTGCCGACCCCGCTTAGAGCGGAATGAGGGGAGGAGAATGATGAGACTATTATTTATTTATAGTACATACATATAGAGAAAGGTAAAGATAAATAGCAGTTGTACAAAAGCGGTCTAATCCTTAAGAGGGATCTCTTCCAGACAATCTTAGAGTAACAGAAGGAAAAGGACGAAAACTGAAATACATGTAATTTAGAGAAAAAGATAAGAAAAATAACGAAAAACATAAAAGTATAATATACTACTAAAAAAACCTTTCGATCACTACATAAGACAACGATTGCAACTGGGTTTGCAACACGGAATATTCAAATAAAGTGTTTCGCGTTATTTAAGATAATTATAATCTATATTTTATGACAATTAAGTACATTCAATAACATACTTTATTTCGAATGGTTTGATGACCTATGTATTTTAATTGCAAAAAAGATGGCAACCCTAATTGCAACCATGCTAAGTACTAAGATTTCTATGCATGAATAGCCAATAAATACAAATAAATCAACTAATTACTTTAATTTCGCATAGATTATTATTAGGTGTAACGGCCTTGTTCATCTAAGACTAAATAGTGTATATTTCATTTACAATCGCATGATTTTGTCTGCTAATGCGCTTTTGCCTGCCTTGTAGCATAGTAGAAAAGACCACCCTCATTTTTTACCGAGGTGTCGTAAAATGCGACTAAAGTAAGTGCTGAATCCGCCGGATTCAGCACTTACTTTACAGACCACTCTCATTTCTTACCATAAAAGAGCGTTGTCGTAAAAAGAAACGAAGAATTCAAAAGTCTCAAAAACAACTCAAAATAATTGTAGAAAGGCGGTAAGGTTGTGCATGGTACAAAGGTTGGGAGGCACTGCCTTAGACATTATTTAAATTAATAATGAAGGGTAAAATGTAAAGAAGTCGCTACGCGATCGACTTAGTACCTCCTTGGGTCGCATCGTTCGTTCCATTTAGCAGTAACAAATACACAAGAGCATAGACACGCGCTAAACTTTTTCTTTAAAAAAATCTGTGTAGACAGTTTTTATATCTTTAATATTTTAATGAGTTAATCTTGTATGTATATAAATATTTTCGGAATTTCGGAAACGGCTCCAACGATTTTCCTGGAATTCAGCATGTAGGGGTTTTGGGGGAGAAAAATCGATCTAGATAAGTTTTATTAAAAAAATTCAACGTAATTTTTTTAGAAATTTACGTTGAATATAATCACAATTTTTCACTGTCAAACGGAATGTCAGGGTAGTTCATTTGGGGAACGGGCGGTCTAGAGCGGTGAAAATACCTAGGATCGAGCCCCATCTGCATAATTTTTTTTTTCTTTCAATTTTTTTTTTTTTTTTACATTATTCTAAAAATTACTGAGCAATCCTCGGTCACCCAGGTACTTAGCATAAAACTGTCTACTTTAGGATTGAACATGCATAATCTTGGAAATCTCACGTTCTAAGCACGATATTATCAAGATTTCCTCATGTACTCGTGCCTTGTATCTATTTAATAACATGTAGTATGTAGATTATTGTCACAGATTATCAGATAAGAAATGTAGGGCGCTTTATCTGAAAGGTACTTTATATAAAGATATCTTGTGGAATTAAGATTTTTAAAGTAATTATTACTCTGATTGTCAATGTTATACGATAAGATCTTGTCATTAAGGCGCATTGACATTTCAACATATACCCTTATCAGATTTAAAACGCCGTGTGGTATCCGGCTGAATAGAATAGTACCAACCTTATTTCTTACCGAGGTGTCGTAAAAGGCGACTGGGGTAAGACGACCCGCCGTGTGGTATCTGGCTGAGTAGAATAGTACCACCCTCTTTTCTTACCGAGGTGTCGTAAAAGGCGACATAGTTAAGTTGACACACCGTGTGGTATCCGGTTGAGCAAAATAGACCACCCTCTTTCTTACCGAGGTGTCGTAAAATACGACTAACGTAAGTTGACGTCAGGCAAGCGGCGGGTCGTAAAAACGCAGCCGAATCATGTGACAGCATGTTTATAACATGTTGTGCCGACCCCACTTAACAGACGATGCCGTTATAAACTAAATCAAATCAAATCAAATCAAAAGAATCTTTATTCAAATAAGCTCTTTCAAGCACTTTAGAATCGTCAAGGATCAATATGATTAATGAAGCTACAACTGTTTCAGAATGTTGCTCTTACCGAGAAGAAATAGAAAGAAACTAGGCGGTCTATCTTTTAAAAATTTTATTAAACCGCAGTCTTATCAAAGGATTTTCAATTTTTATCATCCAAATATTCCTAAATTTTGTAATATGCTTTACATATAAGCATATCTTGACTGGCTCATTGGCGCAGTGGGTAGTGACCCTGCCTCCGGTTCCGTGGGTCGCGGGTTCGTTATTCCCGCCGAGAGCCAACACTTTCTATAAATGAATTTGTTGGTCTTTGAACCTGGGTGTTTATTTGTATTTAAGTATGTATTTAAAAAATATATAAGTATATATTCACCAGTTGTCTGTCACCCATAACACAAGTATTAAGTTACTTACTTTGGGCACGGACGATCGTGTATGTAAGTGTTCCATATATTTATTATTTATCATTATTATTATTTATCGCTTATACTTAATTGAAACCTTTGAAAGGTCCCATTTATCCATATTCCATTCTAACATTAGGTATAGGTGCAAAAATTTGTCTGTTTGTTACGGTTTCACGACTAATCTGCTTTTGAAGCGCATACACCGGACTAACATATAGGATTAAAAAACGGTTTTTCCTTCGGAAATACGAACAATAAAAACAATATAAGGTATTAAATAGGTGTAATAAGGAAGGATGAAAATCATCAACATTCTCCTGACATTATCCCATTATAGTGGGGTCGGCACAACATGTTTTTAAACATGTCTGCCTGCCTGATGCGAACTTACCTTAGTCGCCTTTCACGACACCTCTTTAAAAAATGATGGTGGTTTATTCTTATCAGCTGGATACATATACGCATACGTGATATACACGTATATTATAGTAGACAAAGTATGAACCGAAATAAGCTTGCGGCTCTTGCTTTGCGCCTTTCAAAAGTACGTAAGTCGTTTCGTTCGTTCGTTGTTGGTTCGGGTATAAGATTTTATAAAAAAAAAAAATCCGCAATCAATTTAACCTTTGCCATTACAGCAGTTTAAAAAACTTTTCAAGGTAGGCTGATACAAAAAGCCTACTGTAATGTAATGACAGAAAGTAATGACTAAATGGTTCACAGGCTCTTGGTCCATAAGCCTTAAAGTATGTTCCTAAATTTACGTTTTCCGTTCTTAAGCGAATAAAGTGAAAAAGCGACGGCTATTCCTTACAAATTATAAGGCGCGTAAACCAGCAGAGATACACTAAAGTAATGGACTAGAGCAGGGCTTCTTAAACTATAGGTCGCGACCCCAAATGGAGTCGCGTAGCAAAATTCTGCGGTCGCGAGAGATTTTAATGTCAAATATTTATATATACCATTTTATAACACCACTAGAGTTGGTGGGATATTGGGATTTTTATAGGTTTCAAAACGAATTCTAAAACTATTTATTTTTCATATGTATATAATAGATAAATAACCTCAAAATCAAATAATAATAATTTATTTTTGTTTTATATTTGTATGGGGTCGTCAAGAAACTCGCAATCATAAATGGGGTCGTGAATGACAAAAGTTTAAGAAGCCCTGGACTAGAGAAAAAAAAGACCACGTTAGCATGTCCTTATCTCTTATCGTTAACTCACAATAATTAGCTTGTTAATAATACTTTAATAAATGTTTTAATCTGTAAACGCCCTTATTAAACCTTAACCTATTTTAAGAACAAGTTTCAAAATATTTATTATTTATACCTTGGATAAAGAATATACTGGATGCCGCCTTAGCTATTTTTGTGTGTCCGTTTTATGCTTGTGCGAACTTTTAGAACTGCATTAGTGTGCGTGATTAGGGAAGTACTTAGCTTATCGATAAGCTAAACTAGGCGTCGATAATTATCGAAGCCTAGCTCAGGTTACTGTAAAGTTAATATACAGTTGTTACCAACATAGTTGGTTTAGTGTTCAGAATAGATTTAAACATTTGAATAGATTGACATAATTTCCTGAGTATACAGTCTGCAGTATAATGTCATGAATTATCCGATGCACATCTTTACTGCATATCTTACTGTGATGGGTGGTTCTCAAAAATGGTATCTGTCAATTGACTGTGAGCCTAGATTTACCAAGGAATCCTTTGAAGCGTTAAAAATAAAGTCGAAGGTGCGGCCCATACTCGGTGCTTTATGTATAGATGAAATGTTAGTGCTTCAGTGGCCAATTGAACAATATCATGATTCACATTATTCCCAACATTTACATATCCGTGAGACGGTGACAGCTTTTATCCACTGTTCTCTTATATGTGGGCATTTAGGAAACCTAAGAAAATAATCTAAAATTAGAGAATTCGCATTTACTTGGCTAGTTAATATAACTTTGACTGATATTTATCGATACATAATAATTCGTTAGTGTGTACATCACTACGTAGGTAACACAATTCAATCGAATATTAAATGATTAATTTCTATGTTTTATCAGTATCCCACACTCGTGCCGGCTAGAGAATATCAAACTGTACTGATATATTATAATCTGAAACGCTTTAACTGAATAAAACGCTTTAATTTAGCACGCAAATGAGAGTCAAAGATTTACTTATGAAATGGTAATTCCGTGTTTTTAACTCCTCCTTTCGTTGTTCTTGATGGACACGTTAAGGCAGCACACGACATATTCCACCTTTTTTGAAAAAATATATCAGTAACATTCGTATTTGCTTTAGATTTCAAGAAATAATCTTCAACAAACTCAATGTTATGGCCTCGTTTGGTGTCACCAACTGGACACATTTTTAGCGACGTTGCCAAACTTCATCACAATCTCTTTCACTCTTATGTATAGTTCGCGATAAGAACAGAGACAAACGATAAATCGCTTACACACAGACGCAAGATCGGCAACGTCTTTTGGCGCCGTCCAGTATATACTACGTCCATGATTTATACACTTTTAGTCACAGTGATTTTACAATTATTGCTACAGATTAAAATTTTAAGCTCAGACGTAGTTACTTACTATTATCTTCAAAAAAACATTAAAACAATTGAAATGTACAAACAAAAAATAAATTAGTTTTTTTTTTTCGAATTGACTATATGCTGTTAGCCCTAAATGCTTTTACAGCGTCATCGTCTAACTTATTACCATAAGGCTAGCCTTTTTGGTAGGCCAGTGCTAGACTATAAAATAAATATTTTAAATATATCCTTAAATGTCCTAGTTTTATAAATATACTTTTCTAATATAGTCATCATCCTCCTGTACTTATCCCACTTCAAGTGGGGTCGGCATAACATGTTATAAACATGTTGTCACATGATTTAGCTATGTATTATACGACCGGCCGCCTGCCTGACGTCAACTTACCTTAGTCGTATTTTACGACACCTCGGTAAGAAAGAAGGTGGTCTATTTTACTCAGCTGGATACCACACGGCGGGTCGACTAACCTTAGTCGCTTTTGACGACACTTTGGTAAAAAATGAGGGTGGTCTAATCGATTCAGCCAGAAACAACATGGTGGGCCAACTTACCTTAGTCGCCTTTTACGACACTTCGGTAAGAAAGAGGGTGGTCTTTTAACTCAACCGGATACCACACAGTGGGTCAACTTTACTTGTCGCCTTTTACGACACCTCAGTAAGTAATGAGGGTGGTATATTTTACTCAGTCGGATAACACACGGCGGGCCAACTTACCTTAGTCGCCGTTTACTACACCTCGGTATTCAGCATTACACTTTCCCCAAAGAGAAAAGTAGCCATAGCTCAGATGGGTCAAGCTTTTACTACCTATTGTGAATTTAACAAACACCACATCATTAATATTTGCGAAGCGATAACGTCCTTTAACTGTTTCCTATAACAATAATTTACGTGAGGAGGGCGCAGCCGGAATAATAATACAAATAAAAATGTTTTATTTTCCTCATACAACTAACAATACATCTTTGCCCGCAGCTTTGGCAGGAAATCTTCAATTTCCGTACCTATATTTGTGTCCGCAAAACTCAAATACCTAGTCTATGGACGATTCTAATTCGACTTAAAAATTTATTTGGAATTTCCTGAGGAAATCAGATTGGGCGAATTAACTTAAATATAAATTGATAAGATAAGGTTTATATTTTTTTATTATTTTCCTTCATAACCCATAGATTATTAATACATACCTACATAGTTTAAATTAAACGCAAAATATTATCAATTTCATAAGATGAACATACCAGTTAAAATTTGTATTTTTCCTTGAACAAAATAGGTAAAGGAACTTACTAATAAAATACCGAAATACATGTAACTAGAAAACTATGTAAATAACAGAATATAAAAAAAAACCGAAAACATTTGAAACGTCTACAAGATTTTTACTGGCTAATTTCATTGAAACTTGCTTTATTTTTTTAGACGATACACGTGGCCTAAGACGTAAATGCTTAAAGCTAGAAATAATATAGCACTATACCGAAAAGTTAAATGATAATATGGCTTAATCTGTGGTAATTAGCCTCAATAAATCTAATAATTAAAACACGACCAGAGTCACAATTTTAGGCCTAACCTAAGTGGGAATCGATTACCTAAAACATTGGACAACTGTAGACCTCCGGGTAGGCCGCAGGATTTTTTATTATCTGTTTATATATTTAAAGTATGTACGGCAATTCAATACGTGCTGTGATTCACATGTGATTAATGAACATATAAACAAAAAGGTTTAATGAACTTTAAATAGAAAGAAACAATTATTACTAGTTAAAAAGAATTTACTAATTATTTTTGTGATAAGTGGACGTTGACTTTTATGGGGACTTAGAATATATGTATTTTTAAAAGTTGTATATTAAGTCTGTTAGTAGTCTGTTACGGTAAAAATTAAGGTACAAATTAAGAGTAAACATTTGATAAAGGTTTAATTTCGTGTCCACAGATAATATTGTATAATAAATATTTTTCTCATTTAACTAAAAATATCTGGGTGACCGAGCCTTGCTCGATAATTTTTTACAAAATAAAAAAAAGGAACTAAAAAAAAAGAAAAATAATAATAGGGTAGATGGGGATGGGGCCCGATCCTAGGTATTTTCATTTCTCGCAACCACCCGTACCCCGAATAAGCTACACTGACTTAACAGTTCATGCCAAAAATTCAAATCAATATTAATTTTAGAACTTTTTAATGCCCAAAAACAGGAATAGAATGATTTTTTTAAATAAAACATAGCTAGATCGATTTTTCTTCCCCAAAACCCCCTACATGCTGAATGTCAGGAAAATCGTTGGAGCCTCTTCCTTACGAAATTGTTATTTGAAGTAGTGTCGTATTAATTTAATGGCAATTACGCAGAGAAGCTTATTGAGAAATCTGACAGGCTGTTTGTAGTCCCGAACCCTAATTAAGATCATGCATAGCATCAACAAGGTGCCATATTTAAGATTATTTTTAGTTACTTTTAGAGAACTTAACAATGTACCTTGCAGGGCCTTGCCACTTACAGACCTTCCTATGGCTCCCCTACTAAGAATAATAACTCTATGGTTTCTTAACTGAATCTTTAATATATATATATATATATATATATATATATATATATATATATATATATATATATATATACAAGATTAACATATTTAAATATTAAAGATTCAGTTAAGAAACCATAGAGTGATTATTTTTAGTAGGGGAGCCATATATATATATACTAGCGGCCTGCCCCTGCTTCGCACGGGTATAAAATATATATCCCATGTCACTCAGTGTAAAAAAAATTATTAAAATCGATCCAGTACTTTTGATTTATTCATTACTGCCCGTGGCCTGCAAGCGTTCAATTTGGAGAAAAACAATTTCCTCTCCCTATACCAAGATGATTTCTTGCTATCTTTGGAATATCTAAATTCATATAGTACATTTTTACTTATTTACTTTTACATTTTCCCTATGTATTTTATTTTTACAATTAATTACAGAATGTCTTTACAAACAACATTCACAGCTTTAAACAAACTCTAGAAAGAACGACATATAGCTGCTAAATGCGAAGTGCTATGGGGTGAAGCGCGGCCTTCTCACGGCATTTTAAATCTGTAATATCTCCGAAAATGTTCACTTAAATTACATGCTGTAAACGGCCATATGAATCTATATTAAATCATCAATTTATTTAAGGTACTTAACTGGATAAGGATTAATGCTGTATTGTATAAAAATTGCTTTGAACATAAGGCATTATTTTTCGTAAAAAGTAAATCACAAAAAGTGCTATTGTGGGTTATCCATAAGAGACAGACATACACCTCGCAGACTTTTCTGTAGCGGGCCACGGGCAGTAATGAATAAATCAAACTACTGGATCGATTTTAATCATTTTTTTTACACTGAGTGACATGGGATATATATTTTATACCCGTGCGAAGCAGGGGCAGGCCGCTAGTTGTTTTATAATATGTAGTGATTCCTAGCTATTGTAAGCGATATGGGACTGCTTACTGAATGATTTCCAAAATAAATGCAAGTTTCTTTTGTGTTTGGGCCGAATTTTCCCCCAATAAATCCTCTAATGATGCACATTCCTTGTCCTTCTTCACCACGTCAAAATCACTGTTTTTAAACTTGCGAAACCAACGGCATTTTTTCTTACTTCTAACAGACATATTAAATGCTTTTATGAGCAATTTATGCGCCCCAGGTAAAGATTTTTTTTAATTAAAGAAGTTCCCGCAAATGACGCTCTGTTGACTCCTAATAAGATCTTTTTGGAGAAAAAAAAATATATGATGCTAATACGAAATTAATAATATGATGTGGTTATGTTGTTCTGTAATAAGTTACCTTATATTGAAACGGCGGAAACTTATTTGTACGTCTCCAACGATTTTCCTGAAATTCAGCATGTAGGAGGTTTTGGTGGAGAAAAATCTATCTAGATAAGTTTTATTTCAGAAAAAATAATACAATCATAATTTTTCGCTGTCAAATGTAAAGTCATGGTAGTTTTTTTAGGGACCGGGCGGTCTAGGGAGGTGAAAATACCTAGCATCGAGCCCCACCTGCCATATTATTTTTTCATTTATCTTTTTTTTTAAATTATTTTTTACATCATTTTAAAAATTACCGAGCAAGGCTCGTTCACCTAGTTTGTACTAATGTTTAAGTTGAACACAGTAATAATATATGTTCTGGTGCGAGATCCGAACATCTAAAATACATAAGTCAAATAATCTATTTTTACACTAAATATATTCATACACATACGAACAAATTCGTTTTTAACTAATTAACTCGCTAATTAATATAATATACTAGGAACACTGCGTCTATTTAATACTGAAGGTAAGCAATCGTAACAGTTTATACTTCCGTAAGGTTAGTTTGTACTTAAATTCAAACAAATTTGAATTTTCGAATGTCTATAGGTTTGTTTAATAAAAAAATATTTTTTATATATATAAATAAATAATAAATAAATATACGGGACACTTACACACACGGTCGTCCTTCCCCGAAGTAAGTAACTTAATACTTGTGTTATTGGACAGAAAACTGTTGAATATATACTTATATATTTTTTAAATACATACTTAAATACAAATATACACCCAGGCTCAAAGGCCAACAAATTCATTTATAGAAAATGTTGGCCCTGGGTGCCAACGTGCCAGTCAAATATATAGGAGACAGTTTATTTTCATTACGTCTTTTCATTTAAGTTTCCACTTAAAAGAACTATTTAATGCTACCTTAGAGCAATTAATATTGCTATTAATTGCTCTAAGGTAAGGTAGGGTAAGGTAAGGTAGGTAAATTTATATGAGTGAGCAGAATATACTTCAAAATTATAAAAAATACATGTTTTGATAAAATCTGGTATTAATATTTTACTAGAAAGAAATAAAAACAGAATTGCGCGATAATTGATTTTCAATAGTATAGTAGTAAATAATACAAAATATTAATTCAATAGTAAATAAAACAATGTTGAATTGTGATGACGGAACGGTGTAAATTGCAAGTGGGTCGCGGATTCAAACCTTGGGTAGTTAGCAATCACATTTATATTTATTATCAAATTTATATTATGTTAATTTATCATATGAAGGGAATTATCAGCAAAAAAAAGGTATGTCTGTCGACTATCCTTTTTCTTGAAGGGACGAGGTATTAGACTATTAGCACTAGGATAGTAACAGGTACGTTATTTTTTTTAATT
The DNA here is from genome assembly GCA_947086495.1 of Morpho achilles. Lineage (NCBI taxonomy): Eukaryota > Metazoa > Arthropoda > Insecta > Lepidoptera > Nymphalidae > Morpho > Morpho achilles. The sequence goes on along the minus strand of CAMTZB010000021.1, from coordinate 15,414,743 downwards.
GACAGATTAATCTTAGTTCAACTAAGACTCTTTTAAATAAATTACCTGCACTGATAAGTGTGGAATTCGGCTTAATTAAAATGAATATAGAAAAGTAGAGCGGAATTAATCTTATTTGAAGATATTCGTATATAAAAATGAAATGTTTCTAATTAATTCATACTACTTTTTAAGGTTCATAGAGGCTAACATACTTATTGAATATAAATATTAAAAAAATACAATTTCCCAACCACGCTAAAAATTAAGATCACATATAACTATTAGTTGTCAATAGATTATGCTACTAAACGAAGCCGCCTTTACGTTATTTAGCGATCTTTATCGACTGATTGTTTTAGCAAGAATCAGCGGCAACCTATAAATATTGTGTATTAAAATAAGTTCACCTGTGGTATCATTTTTCTTGATTGCTCCAAATGCATGCCTCCAACTTCCACCAGCGCAGGCGGTAAAAGCATAGCACCATTCAAAACATAGAAGGTGTTCACGAACATCAAAGAAATATTTCTCGCTAGATCTGCTAAATCCGGAATTCTTCTCCCAAACTGTTTCTCAATTAGAGCCTGCTCTTTCAATTGGACGGTATGACGGAACCATAATTTTAGATATGTAGTCCAGGCAACATTTTCTAGTCTCTCCAAAAATGTCATGCGGGGAGTAAACGGGGCGATCATAGCAGGGCTATACGATGGGTTGTGGTTAACCCCAACACGATCCGTCGACCACGGCACTAAAACACTAGACGACAACGAGATAACCGGCGCTTTCACACCATAAACATGCAACAATCCCAACATACAGTCGCTGTTAAAATTTTCCGTCAACACAACATCGTATTCCCTCTTCAAAGCTACCTTCAAACTTGGCAAGTCTACCAAAGTGTCACAAATGCTCAAAGCCATGACCGATAATAACTTAAATTCCATTATTTGCCGCACAATATTTCCAATCACTGGTATCTTGTTAATTAAACCAAAACTCTCGTACCAAACTAAATCGATAGATTCGATACCAGGGTCCAGTGCGAGTCCTTCGAAACTTATATTAGTGTAATTAGCTGGCGGGTTTTTGAGTGGGAAAAACGAAGCTACTGTAACGTGATGCCCTTCCTCTCCTAGCCTCCGTAACAGCGGTTCATACACCATCTGATGGCTTTTACCCGTGTGCGGAAAAAGTCCAAGCACCCGAGCTCCGCTGACATAATTAGAGTACGCGAACACAATCGTAACGTAATAAACGAAAACCAACATTTCGAGTGCTCCTAACTGCTACGAGTCGTAAACTGCGGTCAGAATCTTGATTTTGTACTTGTAAGAGTGAAGCATAGATAAAGATTTACGGTCTGTGGCCTTAAAGATTAAATAAGGAAAAAAAACCCCACAACTATTCCAAAGTTGTTCCTTCACAACGGGAAGTTGCTGCAATTAAGTAGGCATGTATCTGTAGCAGCGGGTGTACTTGACTGCTTAAATTGTTTAAAAAAATATGGAAATAAGAGTACTTTGGATATTTAATTGAACAAAAAAATACAAGCAACCCTCTTAATGTGTTTGACGCTAGAAAATATAATAGAAGGCCCAATTTTCTTATAAATATCTATATTTAAAATAGCAACAGGTGTGTTTTTGTATATTTAGAAATGCTTAAAAGAAACTCTAATAGGAATTTCAATTTGTTATCAAATTTTGTTACTTTGAGACTGTTTTTTTGCGGATAGGCATCGTACCAACATTGGATAATTTCGTCCCGGGTTACACTTTACCCTTATGAACAACGAGGAATATTCCTTATTCAGAAATGTTGTCAGGTGGTAAGGTCTTAAGTTTTTATCACCAGTCTTAAAATGCGATTTCCCTGGGTGTAGTATACACTCGAACAGAGACAATTTTGGTTTCCTATTCCTCTTATGATTAATTTTCCTATTCTCATAACCATCGTTAGCTGCTTTTCGTGTCAGGGTTTGATCTGCGTTTCAGAAACTTCTGAATAACGAATGACGTCAAGCTTTTGGGAGGTAGTGTGAATATGACTGGACGCGTACCTAACGAACCCTAACGGACGCTAGTGAAATATCAATTACGCCAATTTTTGAGATGTCTACATCGTATACATGGCGTTATTTTCATGTATAAAATGTTTGTAGTTACAAAACAACGTCATTTACCCAATAATAAAAGAATTAATACCGTGATGCATAAATAAAATATTTGATTTGATTTGATTTGATTTAATTATACGGTAGTCTGTAAACCTCTGGTATTTTTAAAAGAGCAACCGCCGAGTTTCTTGCTGGCTCTTCTCGGTAGGAACAGCTTTCCGAACCAGCAGAACAGAGCAAGAGTTGACGATTCAAAAGGACTTGTTTACATGTTTATTTGAATAAAGAATATTTTGAATTTAAATTTGAATCGGAAATCCGTTTAAACCTTTTAAGCGAGTACATATTATGCCGCCTTACAAAGAACACTGAGCAAAATTCCATCAAGTACTTTCTAATAAAGAGAACCTACATAACATTTTTAGTCAGCTATTTATTATATTTGTGACTAGTGGTACCCACATCGTTTCGGACGACTTCAGCATTTAAATACCCTCAATTATGTCCTATATTGTTTTTTTCATATTCCAGTAACAGACAGACTATCATCATCATGTTCCTGCCCTTATCCCACTGTTATTGGGTTCGGCACAACAGTTATAAACATGCTGTCACATGATTTGGCAGCGTTTTTACGACCGGCCCCCTGCCTGACATCAACTTACCTCTGTCGTATTTTGCGACACCTCGGTAAGAAAGAGGGTGGTCTATTCTACTAAACCGGATATCACACGGTGGGTCAACTTACCTTAGCGCCTTTTACGACACCTCGGTAAGAAATGAGGTTGGTCTATTCTACTCAGCCGGATACCACATGGCGGGTCTTCTTACCTTAGTCGCCTTTTACGACACCTCGGTAAGAACTGAGGGTGGTACTATTCTATTCAGCCGGATACCACACGGCGTAAAGAGACTGACTATCTTTATATTTAAATGAGTTAATCTTGTATACATATATATTTTCCGAATCTCGGAAACGGCTCCAACGATCTTCCTGAAATTCAGCATGTAGGAGGTTTTGGGGGAGAAAAATTGATCTAGCTAGGTTTTATGTAAAAAAAATATTGATTTATCCCTTTTTTTGGGCATTAAAAACACTTACATTTATATTGAATTGAATTTTCGCCATTAACTGTCAAGTTGGCTTAGCCTTTTCGGGTAATGGGCAGCCTCGAGAAATGTGAATGCCAAGGATCGATCCCAACTAAATAATTGTTTTTTCTTCTATTTTAAGTTTTTTTTTTTTTTTTTGTAAAAAATTCCCGAGCGAAGCTCGGTCACCCAGATATTCATTTATTAAATTAATGACGGATTTACACGTAAATACGATTATAGATCAGTCGAAAAATATAATTTTCTAGTTCCTGGCTAGATTATTATATAATGAATGCCGCACTTCTGGGATTTAGTATTACGGACGGTTTAGTATTATATAACAGACCTGCTCTGTGACTGTAAAAGCTAAAATACAGTTTCTAAACAAGTTACCAGGTGTTTCTTCATATTCATAAACCCTGTACGTCACAATATCCAAACCTACATCTGAAATCACAATATTGGTAGAGGATGTTGATAGAAAACATTGCGGATTTCCTAGGTAGCTAGATATACAAACACAAGAAGTCGAAGAGAGCCGCTGAATTCATGCGGCACAATGCATTCTTTCTTTGAAAATCACGATATGAGATATGATAAAACTTTTGTATTACAAAAAAAGAGCCATACGTGGTATTTACAAATTCAACCCGCGTGATTCCCTGCGAGAGAAGTTTAAGGAAATAGGTACATTTGCTTACATTTGCTTCACTGTATATTTTAAGCACTTTAATTTTCGTACATAAAAATATAAAGAATTATAAAACGATAGGTGATGTGTATAATAGGCAAAGTAGGGACCGACATAAGCTTGCGGCTCCTGCTTTGCACCTTGCAAAAGTACGTATATCGTTTGTGGGTCTGAGTATAAGATTCTATGATAAAAATTCGCAATCAATTTTAGCTTTGCCATTACATCAGTTTAAAAACACTGTTAAAAAGAGGCTGATCCAGAAAGCCTACTATACTTTTGAGGATTACTAAGAAGATTATAATGTGTGGATATAGCTCGCGTAGACCCTGTACAAGACAGTAATGATTAAATGTAGTCATAAGAATTATATTTAAAAAAAAAACAACCGCCGAGTTTCTTGCTGGCTCTTCTCGGTAGGAACAGTTTTCCAAGTTTATTAGAATAAAGAATATTTTGAATTTGAATTAGACTTACTTGTGGGGTGGGGTTGCTCGTTCGATTCAAATGCATTCCTCCAATTTCTACCAGAGCAGGCACTAAAGGCGTAGCACCGTTCAAAGCGTGATAGCTATTTACAAGTATCAGAGATATGTTTCGTCCGAGTTGTGCCAAATCAGGAATCCGTCGTCGAAACTTTTTCTCAATAAGAGCCTGTTGCTTAACCTGTACTTTGTACCGTACCAGGAGATCTAAATATATTTTCCAAGCGAGGTTTTCCATTCTCTCCAAAAACGACATGCGTGAAGTATGAGCTGTTACAAGTACAGGGACATATGATGGATTAGAGTTAGCACCAACGCGGCCTGCAAACCATGGCAGTAAAATAGACGATGATAACATGATGACTGGCGCTTTTATATTATAAACGTGTAGCAAGCCCAACATACAATCGCATGTAAAATGTTCCGTCAACACAACATCGTATTCTTTCTTTAAAGCTTCATTCAAAGATGGCAACTCTATTACTTTACTGCAAGCGTCTACGGTTAATGTAGCAAAAGAGTTATATGTGACAACATGTTTAACGATCCTTTGTAATATCGGTATTTTAATAATTGAGAAACTATCGTACATTCCTAAATCAAATTTCTCTTCTCGTGACGCCCCAATGCTTTGAAAACTGATATCTGTGTAATTAGGCGGAGGATTTTTTAAAGGGAAAAATGAAGCAACTGTGATTTGATGACCTTTCTCGACTAGGCCCCGTAGAAGTACTTGGTAGACCATCTGATGGCTTTTATATAACTGTGGAAAAAGAGCCAGTATTCGAGACCCGTTCACAGTATATGTACATATGAATACTGTCGTAATGTATATAAACGCTACCCGCATTTCGTGTGCTCTTCCGTACAAAGACTGCTAAACTGCGATATAATAAGTAGATAATTATGTTTTTCATGCGTTCACGATTCATGAACGTGATATTGTAATAAAATTAATAAATTATAACATATTCAAGTAGTTTAAGCGCTATAAATTATTTCTTACGTTATTTAATTTGACTTACGTAGATTTCCAACATTACAACGTAACATGGAATTGTTTCTAATCAGTGGTTGTATAAGACGTCTAAAATTTTATCTGTCTGCGTAGTTTCTACTACTTACGGAATTCGTTTATAAAAGGAAATTTCTTCCTTTTACTTTTACTTTTTTGACTAAATATGTCTATGTGGTATCATGGCGACTAAGGTAAGTTGACGTCCGTCAGGCGGCTGGTCGTAAAATACGTAGCCAAATCATGTGACAACCTGTTGTGCCGACCCCACTTAGAGTGAGAAAAAGGGCAGATTAGGCTGTTTTAGGTAATTTTATTAATTTTGAAGCGTGTATGAAACGTCGCCTCACCATCGTTACATTCTCGCTATGTGTTGGCTTATTTTTTAGCGATTACATAGCTATATCATCGTCAACCTCCGCCACATGGCATAATATAAAAAGTTTAAAATTTCTTTTCTTTGTAAAGTTTATTTAATGGCTTAAATCAATTTTCAATGGATAATATTTTTTATAATAACTTTAGTTTAAATATAAAAAAAAAAGTACAATGGTACTTAGGTACATATATCGTAAGTAACTCGGGTTTAAATAGGATATATATACCTGGATGATATGGATCTCGGTAATAGCGTCTTTCCAAACTACTGGTTCATTACAATCTATTTCAAAAGAGTTGTTACATTCATTTTGAATAAACAATATTTTGTATTAAAAAAAAGCAAAGTAAAGGCCTGTTACAATCCCACTGCTGGGCATAGGTCTCATTTCACCGGTCCTGGAGAGAAGGGTTGGAGCTAAGACCTACCACGCTGCTCCAATCCAGATATCTCTAAAGATATGCAGGTTTCCTCACGATGTTTTCCTTCACCGAAAAGGGTGTGAAAAATTGCAATTATGAAATGAAATGAAATGAAGTGAAATGAAAAAACATTTATTCTGCAATTGGTAATTGACAGAAAGGACACACAGCTCAGCATTGTCGCATGTCATTACTGGGACTAATAACACACGGCGCTGGTTTTCAGCTGCTGCCCGAGTAATATAACAGAAACCAGAAACTTAAGTTTAAAATGTACAACAAAACAAATAGGTATAAGTTTAAAAATAAAAAGGAATATTAAATGGAGATAATAAATCATAAAGTTAAAACAAAATAATAAATAAAACGAAATAATAATCAAATCAGTTGCATTTTCGTGTTTAAGGTATTACATTCAATAAACAAACAAAAAAAGAAGTAATAAAAGATAATAAAATTTTAAAGAGTAGCTTCTTACAACCGTTTAGGCAATCAATTAAATCTTCAAAAAACTTTTGAAGATTTAATTGATTATCAATGAAACACATAAGTTTTAATAGAAAAACTCATTGGTGCCTGCCGGGGTTTAAACTCGTGACCATCTCGAAAGAGTCGCACGGTAACACCGCTGGGCTATCACAGCTTATTTTGTATTAGAATACATAATAAAACAAAAAACTCACTTGCGGTATAGGTGCCATCGGCCGATCCAAATGCATGCCACCAACTTCTACTAGACCTGGAGCAAGAGGGGTAGGTCCGTTCAAAGCATGGTAAGTGTTCGCAAACATCAATGAAATATTTCTTCCTAGGTCATCCAAATCAGAAATATAGCGGCCAAACTGTTTCTCAATAAGAGCTTGTTCCTTTAACTGGATATTAAAACGGTACCATATCTTGACATATATATTCCAAACAACATTCTCCATTCGCTCTAAAAACGTCATACGTGAAGTGGTCGCAGCGATAACCACGGGCACGTACGATGGGTTGTCAGTAACTCCAATACGACCTGCAGACCACGGCATCAAAACAAAAGGAGATAAAGCGATTACTGGCGCTTTTACATCATAAACGTATAACAGACCCAGCATACAGTCGCTGTTGAAGATTTCAGTCAACACAACATCGTATTCTTTCTTGATAACTTCATTCAAAGGCAACGAAATAATTTTGCGGCAAGACGTTAAAGCCCATGTAGATACGATATTGAAATCTGTGAATTGCTTAACAATTCTTTGTAATAAAGGCGTTTTAATATTTGAAAAATCCTCGTAAGACTCCAAATCGAACGTTTCTATACCTTTGTCGTCAATAATACCAAAGCTGATATCCGTGTAGTTAGGTGAAGGGTTATTTTGTGGAAAAAACGAACCTACAGTAACGTGATGACCTCTTTCAGCGAGTTTTTGTAGAAGGGGTTGATAGAACATAAAATGACTTCTCCCTGCGTATGGAAATAGTCCAAGTATTTGAGCACAATTCACGTTACAGAAAAATACAGATATTGTTGTATAATGGAAAAAATTTATACGCATTCTGACTGATTTACTTGACATCGCGATATGAACTGTGTGTAATATAACATGTGACTATGGCGTTAATGGTATAATTATTGGTAAAGATAGACCGGTTGTAATTCATTTCCTAGCACAAGAAAATTCCAAGCTTTGTAACATTCGCAAAACGATGTACGGACATACTCGTATCTATTTATCCCGATATTTCTATTTTCCAACGAATTAATATCTCTATAAAGCTGAGTTTGTTTGATTGTTTGAACGCGGTAATCTCAGGAACTACTGGACTTTGAATGTAAAATAGTCCATTTATCGAGAAAGGCTATAGACTATATAAAATCACGCTAAGATGAATAGGAGAGGAGCAGCAATTAAAAATATTATAAATATATTACTAAAACGGCAAAATTTAAACCTCTCGTTGCGTGCGTTGAGTAAACGGTGATAGTTATTCAAAAATCATGTATTACAAAATTGTTCCCCTCTAAAAATTCTAAATAAAGTCCGCGACAGCATATTTCTACCTGTTAACTCACTTTAACCATTTCTTATGGTTATCAAAATACTATATTACGGTTTTAATCTTTCGACGCGGGCGGAGCCGCTGGCGATTGCTATTAATATAAATAAAGTATATTCGATCGTGATAATCTAATCAGTAACTTAGATAATATAAAACTTGTTTCTAATATTTGTTCCAATTGCACTGATATATTTATTTTCTAACTGATTTTCAAAGATAGGTGTTACTTCTAAGCAGTATATCAACTGATGTAAATTATAACTAATTTAATTCGTATTAGCACGCAAATGAAATTAAATATATTAAAGTACAACACGATATGTACATTATTCTGGTTATGGGTAACTCTTCGATAACATGTCTAGTTTCAAGAAATTATCAGTTGCTATTAAAAGTTGCTAGTTTATGAAAAAAAATTATAATCTATACTAATATATAAAGTTGAAGAGTTTGATTGTTTAAACGCGCTAATCACAGGAGCTACTGGACCGATTTGAAATATTCTTTGAGTGTAAGATAGCCTATTTAATTAATTTTTTTTTTTTAAATAAAACTTATTGCCCTATTATTTTTTCGTATTTCTTTTCAACATTAAAAAAAATAATTCACCATTTTAAAAATTACCCAGGTGCTATATACGTATGCGTAAAATCAAGATAAGATAACTTATGCTTAGATAAGATTGTTAATAGTTCTTTTCGTCTGAAGAATATATTATGTAAAGCGATCGCCAGCGGCTGCGACCGCGTTGAAAGATTAAAACCGTAATATGTAAAGTGATAACCATCAAAAATGGTTTAAGTGGGTTATCCTTAAAAGCTAGACATATGCTGCCGCGGACTTTTATTTACAACTTTTAGATGGGAACAATTTTGTAACACATGATTTTTTAATATCTTTTACTCAGCGCACGCAAGGAAAGCTTTAAACTTAGCGAAATATTTTTTATTGCTGCTCCTCTCCTATTCTCCTTAACGTGGTGTTATATAGGCTATAGCGTTTGTCGATAAATAGACTATCTTACACTCAAAGAACATTTCAAATCGGTCCAGTGGCTCCTGTGATTAGCGCGTTTAAACAATCAAACTCTTCAACTTTATATATTAGTATAGATTATAATTTTTTTTCATAAACTAGCAACTTTTAATAGCAACTGATAATTTCTTTAAACTAGGCTGTGTCCAGTAGTTTCTGATATTAGCGCTTTCAAACAATAAAACTCTTCAGCTTTATATATTAGCATAGATTACAATTTTTTCATTAATACAGTTACTCGGAAAATTAAGCAAGCTAGTTAGATATCATCCTCCTGCCCTTAAAACTCCTAAGGACCGCCTGCTTCTATAAATCTTTTTAAACACTTATATTCCATCTTAAATATACGTTTACGACAATTAAATCCATTGAGGAAGCTTCATTGCAATTTATAATTATTTATTTTTACACTGAACAGTTCTAAATCGTATTTAATGAGTCATATTTCGCTTAATTAAACAATATTATACTTTAAATTAAATTATACTTTATTATGATTGTTCTTTTATTAATTAGTTACGTTATTATAACATACCTACCATTCATGATTTTGTTAAAATAATTTATTGCCAGGGATTTGTTTCCGTGTATATATTTACCTGTATATAGAATTTATCTTTTATTTTAAAGGATTTTGTGTAATCATAGCGAAAAATTCAATTTTTATAGCTAACTAGGTTGACGCCGTGTGATGTCCGACTGAATAGAATAGACCATCCTCTTTCTTATTGAGATATCGTAAAAGGCGGCTCAAAAAAGTTGCATGCACATTTTTAAACATAAATTCTTAAAAAAAGTCTTCTAATTGTTGAAAACAGACTGCTGAAGGAGTTATTTTAACTATTATTATAAGACATGTTATTACTATGAAACTAGGAACGCCGTGTGGTGTCCGGCGAAATAGAATAGTACCACCCTCATTTCTTACCGAGGTGTGGTAAGAGGCGACTATGGTAAGTCGACCCGCCGTGTGGTATCCGGCTGAGTAGAATAGACCACCCTCTTTCTTACCGAGGTGTCATAAAATACGACTAAGGTAAGTCGACCCACTGTGTGGTACCCGGTAGAGTAAATTACCACCCTCTTTCTTACCGAGGTGTCGTAAAATACGACTAAGATAAGTTGACCCACTGTGAGGTATCCGGTAGAGTAGAATAGACCACCCTCTTTCTTACCGAGGTGTGGTGAAATACGACTAAGGTAAATTGACGTCATTGGCAGGCGGCCGGTCGTTAAAACGCAGCCAAATCATGTGACAGCATGTTCAGAATTGACACTTAGAGTGGGATAAAGACAGGATTATGTATGGGATATGGGGTGCAATAAAAAACATGTTTTACTATAAATTAGGAGTTTTATTATCAAAATACTTTAGTGGACATCGTCGACGTCTTCGTGATAACAAGCGCTTGTTCGAACATCAACTTCCTTAAGGGAATCTAGTAATAAATAATGATTTCATGGAATATTAAAAACCTATCAAACTGCTATCAAAACCACAATCATTCTGGAACAGAAAAAATATAATTAAAAGAACATTTTATTTTTTTTATTTTATGTAATAGGAACAACCAGTGACAGATACATTTATCATCCTCCGGCCCTTATCCCACTAAGTGGGGTCGGCACAACATGTTACAAACATGTTGTCATATGTATTGGCTACGTATTTTACGACCGGCCGCCTACCTGAAGTCAACTTACCTTAGTCGTATTTTACGACACCTCGGTAAGAAAAAGGGTGGTCTATTTTACTCAACCCGATACCACACGGTGGGTCAACTTACTTTTGTTGCTTTTTACGACGCCTCGTAAGAAATGAGGGTGGTCTATTCTACTCAGCCGGATACCACACGGCGTGTCGACTTACCTTAGTCGCCTTTTACGACACCTCGGTAAGAAAAAGGGGGGTTCTATTCTATTCAGCCGGATATTAAGTATAAGTACTATTCAGCCGGTAATTAAGTACACAAGAAAGGCATTAAATGTGCCTTTAGGTTATTATTATCTATGTACTAGCAATCCCCAGCGTCGCCGCTCGCGTGGAAAGATTAAAGCCGTATTATAGTATTTTAATAACCATAAAAATTGTTACAGTGGGTTAACCTTAAAAGCTAGACATCCTGTCGCGACATTTATGTACAACTTTTAGAGGGGAACAATATTGTAATACATGATTTTTGAATAAAGTTTACTCAGTGCACGCAAGGAAAGCTTTATATGTAGCCGTTTGCGTCATTTTTTATTGCTGCTCCTCTCCCATTCTTCTCATTGTGATGTTATATAGTCTATAGCCTTCCTTGATAAATGGACTATCTTACACTGAAAGAATTTTTCAAATTGGTCCAGTAGTTCCTGAGATTAGTGCGTTCAAACAAACCCTTTAGCTTTATATATTAGTAAAGATGATACAAAAATCTATTTATTACATTCTGACATAATCAATTACATACAGACAGACAGCTTTTGGGAACCTTTTTTTATATACTTTAATAAACTAAATACCATAAAAAAACTAAAATGTAGGAATCTCATTAAACTCAGTAATGATATGAGTATATTATACTAAATTAATACAGATAAAAAACACCTTTTTGCTGTACATAGGAAGAAATAAATAAATATTAATATAGCATTTGTTATTTTTTGTAATTATTTTGAGTGCAACTTATTTAAATGACTCATTTAATAATATAAAGGTTTTCCTGGTCATAAATAATTCAATTAATTTATTAGAAACACATAAAATTATGAATCAGTTAAAGAGAGATATATATTTTGACAATTCTTATTGAGCATCGTTTAATCCAAGAATATAATTTTTAAATTTAGGAATTATACTATCATAAACTCGACAATTATTTCCCCCACAACCGAAGCATCATCAGGAGATAGACTCCACTACAAAATCGCAAAGCAAAGCATTACCCAAACAAGCTTTGTTATATACTAATCGGTTCAAGTCCACTATTTAGATTAACTTAAACTTAATTTAATCCTTTCTGTAGACTGGTCTAGTATGGATTGAGGAATTTTTAAAGTAGAAGCTAATACCTAGACCAGGGCTTCTTAAACTGTGGGTCGCGACCCGCCCTGAAAGGGGCGTCGCAAAGATCTGATACTTTTCAATCATTATTGATACAACTACATGGCGGCAGGCTTTAATTAAATAGATTTTATTAAATATATGATTGGTTAGTTTACAACAATTATAAATAAAATTTTAAAATTAGTATACACACTAAGTACAAATATAAATACAAATAAAAATCATACAAAATACTATTGTAGTTTTATTATAACTGTTTTTTTGAAAATGAAAGTGGCAATGCAAAACTGTTATTTACATTGTAAAATAGTGCGATACTACATCTTCATCTACGGTTAATATATATTTCATTATATGGAAGAGGGGGTCGTTTAAAATTTCCTAACCTTGAAGAGGGTCGCTACATAAAAAAGTTTAAGAAGCCCTGACCTAGACCATCAAATGAGTTGCTAACACTGCTCAGATGCGACACAAGTATCACAAGCTTTTTGTGACCTCTTGTGTCTATGATATACATTGAATTTCGTCTTTTACACATGGTTATTGGTCCGTACGAATAGAATATGCTACAGTAAGTATGCCTATTTCTTTGAACTTTTTGCGAATGGACCTCACTTGCTTCATATTAAAGATAGCCCAGTATGGCTCAACTAAGTGCTACCAGAACATCATCACAGGTGTGATATACAGGGTGAGCATCTACACTCCACATACATACATACTCATTCCACAGTGTCATTAAATTATAAAATGTATTCAAATTGTAAATAATAAATATCTTACCCATATAGATATAAGAAGAATGACAGTAAATAAAATGCTAACTTAATCCAACCTTCTCTCTGACACACAGTTAAAACATCAGCATTCATAATGCTTGTCGGATCATAAAGTCCTGGACCTGACATGACTGGCCTGTTTCTGTATCTGAAAACATTAAATATTTTCAATATGGTTCACAGGTTCAAATTCTAGAAAGGATCTAAAAATTTTCTAACAACTTGATGCTAGAATGATATTATAATTTGATCAAGTTTTTCAGTGAAGGAAGATGTTGTTAGTTAAACTGCATATTCAATTCTCACATATTAAGACAAATAATCATCTTATTTATTTATTTATTATTCAACATGAAAACTGACAAAATTCTTGGGACCATACCAAGTGGGCATGATTTGTATAGTTCTAGCTTATAAGTTATTTAAGATAGATATAACTTGTACATTTTTATTAAGACTTTATTTTCAAAATTCATATACATTGAATGAATAATAATATATTTATCTACACGGGTGGAAAAACAAAGTAACACATTCATAATATCACTTGAAATTCAGTAAAATATTTGAGTATCCCAAAAATATATTGCATACTATATGTGATATTAATGTTATAAATGCGAAAATCTGTCTGTTACACTTTCACTGTGAATTCGCTGGAGCAATATTAGAAGCTCCAATTGTTCCAAATTTTATCAATATTGTTCCAGTGGATAGGCATTGAGAGAGAAGTGAAAACTTTCTCATTTATAATATTAGTATTTTACTATAAGAGTGAATTATTAATTAAAAATCTAAGATACTACTTGATTAATCGGCTTATCTTATGCTAATTTGATGTATTATTCGCAAGTCATAAAAACATAACCTCTTACCTGTGAATGTGATATAAAATCAATGGAACGTTTATTAATAATGAAAACCATTCTCCTGAGAGCAGGAACAATAAATTTATAATTAAATGCAGCAAATATTCCGGCAACACCAACTGTAATTGATAAAATAGGTTAGTTTTAGCAAGTCACCGCCATTTCATTCCAACAACTATTACTGACAGGATTAAGGCTGTTACACTGGTCTATTGGATTTTTATAATCCGTTTTCAACTCATCAAAGGCTATCACGTGAAATATTGAGAAAAATATTAGAAATGCATCTACAATTAATGCTATTATATATGAAAAGGCAGGGAAGCTAAACGCCATTTTGACAAAAACAAACTTGACAATTCGTACTAATATGACAAATTAAATGGGATTCGGATACATCTTTCAAGTTAGTTATGGTGACGAGATTATAAAAATTATTTATTATTAATTTCCCATTAATTTAAATTTAAGTATTTTTTTACGATTAACTAATTGTAATTAATTAAATCTAATTGTAACATACTTTGTTTGCAAGAGTAATTTTTGACAATTATTTGAAAAGGCTAGAACCCGAAATCAGGCAACAATACAAAATATATTTGACAAATAACATAAGTCCAACTCATATGATTTTTGTTCGGCTATTGGAAAAAGTATATTTTCCCTAATAAGCGGTGGTAGTAATATAATTTTTTTATTTTAGTAAGGTTTTTCACTCTGTTTGCGTATGATATCCTTATTAAAAGTAGTGTCATCTAATATTTTATCAAGCATAGTGAAATTGTAAATAATAAATTAATGTTGTAATTAGCTTAAATTACTTTAAACAATAATGGTACGTGGGTGGTTATTTGTTTTAAGTGTATTAGGATATGTTTGGAGTATACAACATGATTTTAAAGGTTTTGACGATAGTATATTATTTGGAATCAAATGGCCAGGAGCATTAAATACGCCAGAGACGCTGATTGATGGAGAAGCCACAACAGAGGTATTTTCTTAGTAATGTATTATAAGTATATTTATAAAGTTCTTAACTTAATATAGTAAAATACACAATTTTTTTTAAGAACGTTTCCATCTATACTGCTTAATTTATGGAGTAGCTCAATAGGTTGACTTGTTACTTATAAGATTCAATCAAAAATTTAACAGATATACTGAATATATCAATAAAATTCATAAAATAATAATTAAAATAAAAATCCCTCAGAAATCAAAAATAAACCGATTAAACAAGCAGTCATAGCATAACGGTGAGCTATTTTGACTTCTGATAGCTGCTTGATATAAAGTGACAGGAATGTAAGGATTTCATGTCAATCAATTACATCAGTTCATATAATATGTGGCAGCCCATGCATTTTTAGTAGCAACCTAATGATTATCAATAGCATTTTTAAAAATGCTATTAAAAATCATCAATCATTGCTATTCATAGCAACCTGATTTTTTGTATATTTGTTATCATTATTTCTTGCAGGCTAAAGATATTTTAAAAGTAACAACTTCACTAAAAGAGAAATATGAGTGCCACTTGCCAGAATTAAAGTCAAAGGAATCGTCCACTGTAGAGAATTATGATGGGCCTTCAGCGATAAGTCTCCTAAAGCCATTGTTCTCACAGAAAATCTGTTCGTACAGATTAGATAGTTATTGGAGTTATGAAGTGTGTCATGGAAGATATGTCAGGCAGTATCATGAAGAACGAGAAGGTAAACTTATGTATCTAATTGATAACTGCAATTTATCATACGCTTTTCGGTGAAGGAAAACATCGTGCGGAAACCTGCATATCTCTAGAGAATTCTGGAGATATGTGCAACCTACCAATCCGCATTGGAGCAGCATGGTAGGTCTTAGCTCCAAACCATCTCTCCAAAAACGGAGAGAATTGGCCTATTCTCAGCAGTGGGATAGTAACAGGCCGCTACTTACTAATACATCTACTAAAACAAAAGTAATAATAAAATTATTTTGCTATAATCCGCTAATTTTAATTGCTAATTTTATTATTACTTTTGTATTATGGATCTCCGCACGCCTAATTCTATAAATTACATCTACCAAAATAAATAGTGTATATGGGCAATGTAGGGCAGAATAAGATACTAAAAGGCTATAATAATTTACAGCAGCATTTGCTAAATATGATTCTTTGTTTTGTAGGCAAGCAAATTAAAACACAGCAGTTTTCTTTGGGCTCCTGGCCTGATGAAAAACTGACGATGTTGGAAACAATTCTGAAAGAAGAAAATCCGGACGACAAAATAGCTCAAAGAACTACTAAAGTCGAAGGACAATCATTGCCATATATTGAACTGACCATGCCTGCAGGTAAATTTTTAATTTAAAAAAAAAACTTTTCTCTATGACTTAATATTTGTCTTTTGCTCTTTTGTGTGCAATTGTGCAACTTCTCTCTAAAAGACTAAAGGTGCGAAGTTTTCTTTTATATTTAGTATATTTTTCATAGACACACCCTCTAAGTACTAGTGCATTATTATTTGCTATGGGGTAAATGCGCGGATAATGAAAAAAATTTTGTTTTAAAAAATGAACCGTCTGTGGCATTTACAATTTAAGTCCGCGTGATTCCCTGCGAGAGAAGTTTAAGGAAATAGGTATTCTAACATTTGCTTCACAGTACATTTTAAGTAATTTAATTTTTGTACATAAAAATATAAATAGGTATAGAACGATAGGTGATATATATATATATATATATATGGTCTATTATATATATATATATTATATATATATATATATATATATATATATATATATATATATATATATATATATATATATATATATAATAGACCAAGTTGGAAATGGCATAAGCTAGCGGCTCCTGCTTTGCGCCTTGCAAAGGTACGAAATTTGTTTGTGGGTTTGGGTATAAGATTCTATTATAAAATTCCGCAATCAATTTAGCTTTGCCATTACAGCAGTTTAAAAACACTATTAAAGAGAGGCTGATACAAAAAGCCTTACTATACTGTTGAGGATTATTTGGATGATAAGAATGTGTGGATATAGCTACTGTCCAACCCTGTACAAGATAGTAATGACTTAATGTAACTAGTTATAAGTATTATGTTGAAAAGAGCTACCGCCGAGTTTATTGCTGACTCTTCTCACAAGGAACAGCTTTCCTACTATTTGAATTAAAAATAAGTATATACATTTTTGGTTTACAGGCACAAAATGTGATTTAAATGATAAACTACGCCGTACGAAAGTTCTTTATGTCTGCTACAGCCATGGCAGGCACGAGGTCTATTCTTTTAAGGAGACATCAACATGCGAATATGAAATAATTATATTGTCACCTCTATTGTGCCAACATCCCAAATTCAGACCGAACAATCTTGATGAAAATGTCATCGACTGTATACCTGTAGGTGATGCGCCAAAGAAACCAAGGAATCTGCTTAAAGGGGAACTAGAAAGCTTGAGATTCCAACATCAGACTATAAAACTAATGGGCGATGTAAGTTTCTTAGACAAGTATTTTTTTGTAAATATTTTCTTATTAGATTATTATTTATTAGATTAATATTATTAGATAATTATTATTATTAGATTATTAGACTGATAGATCATAAATTAGAATTAATAGCTGTTAATGTTAGGTTTTTGCTAATTAATGTTTTTCTAGTTCTTTTGATGTTAGAGTGATTCTTAATTATTTGTCTTTGGTTTATTCCTTTGCTATTTAGTAGTAAGTGTTGAAGCATGTGTTTCTCTTTAATGTTGTGTGATTTATTTTATTTTTTCTACATATTTTTTCATATTTTTCTATTCTATTTTTTAAAAAATCTTATATTTTTTAATATAGGTATTGTTGGTTATTTTCTTTGATAAGCTTTATTAAAGAACACATGTTTAATCTACATTTTGGTTGTAGTTATTTGTGTTGCTTAATTAACATTTGTGTTGCCATATTCAGGATAAAGAACCTAGGGATGTACTTGCTGTGTTGAAAGTTGAGAAAATTGATAAGGTAAATATATTTTATTTTGAAAAATATTTTTGTGTTGCTTTCCTTAGTTGCTTGATCTGTTTGGTTTAATTGTGTATATCAGTGATTCTCAACCACTGTGCCGCGGCACTGTGTACCACCAAATTTCAAAAGTGTGCCGCCAAATTTTGCAAATATATAATAATGTTAATATTATTCAATTATATCATTTAAAAATGAAAATATTTTTATTATTAGCTTGTAACTAATCCCTTGATATACGTTTAGTTATCATTGTAGTATATATTAGTTTATTTCGTATATTTAAAATTTTTGTGATTTATGCAGTGTGTTGTAGTAAGTAAATAATTTTTATCTTTTTCTTTGTGTGTCGCCAAATTTTGAAATCGTTAAATATGTGCCGCAACAAAAAAACAGGTTGAGAATCACTGGTGTATATTATAGATATTTAGGGAGCCAGCATGACACTAACACTTTAGAGAACCGACGAGGCTCTGCTATAATTACTAGAGGAGGAGTTGCTATAATTAATTTACCAGTTTACGCATATCGATAGTGACTGTTTATCGGGACTGTATTGATAAAAATACAAAACAAAATCTTAATTTATATCATAATCGCTACTTTACCACGAGGTATAACAAAAAAAATATACGGTGGTGAGAGGTGTAACCTCTTTAATATATAAATTAATATATGTAGAAGTTATCTCATAATAAAAATAACGATAAAAATTTCATTAATATTGGTCAAACGGATTATTCATTAAAGTGTAAGAGCTAGATTGATTGATAACGGATGAAGATCCAAAGATAAGAAACACATCCAAAGATAGATCGTGTACTTAATATGTGTGCGTGCTTTCCAGTGTAAAAGGGATTGTGTACGTGCGTGCGTGTATGCGTTCATGTTTGTTATGTATGTCTATGGATGCGTTCAACTTAGTCAGTAAAATAAACATTTAATCTTAAAAGAGTGTCATTAAAATAATTTTATCTCTTTAAAATAAACATTTTATCTTAAAAGAGTGTCATTAAATTAATTTTATCCCTTTAAAATAAACATTTTCTCTTAAAAGTGTTATTAAAATTTTTACGTTTATTTTCGGATTGTAAAACGATTGACGAAAACGTTATGGGTGCGTTTATATGTGTTTTTAGATTAATTAACGATACTAATTTACAGGACGACGCCGTGTGGTATCCGGCTGAATAGAATAGTACCACTCTCATTTCTTACCGAGGTGTCGTAAAAGGCGACTAAGGTAAGTTGACCCACCGTGTGGTATCCGGTTTAGTAGAATAGACCACCCTCATTCTTACCGAGGTGTTGTAAAATATGACACAGGTAAGTTGACGTCAGGCAGGCAAAAACGCAGCCAAATCTTGTGAGAGCATGTTTATAACATGTTGTGCTGACCCCACTTAGAGTGGGATAAGGGCAGGATGATGATGATGATGATGATGATGACTAATTTACAGGACGGTGAAACTCATTTGAAGTTTGAATTGCATCCTCTTACCGACGAGGAGGGATCTACGGGAGAGACTAAAGGGGCACCATTGATTGAACCACCAAAACCGATCACTGACGATTCGCCCGTCCGCGCCTTTTTGAATGGCGAAAATTGTTTAGACGGGGTGAGTCTAAAGAGTCTAAAGAGAGAGATATTATTTGAGCTAAGAAAATAAATCTAAAAATTCAAATAAAAAAAAATCAAAATTCATTTATTCTTTAACAAAATTCTTCCTTACTATAAAAGGTAGGAACCTATTAAGTATTGAGTAAGAAAAAAATAATACATCACTCTCCTACCCTTCACATGGGGTTGGGACAACAATAAAGATTGAGTTAATGTATAGAAAACGGCTATATTCATGGCTTATTTTATCGGGTCAGCCCGACAGTAGAATTCGTGGCTGAGACTATAGCCTTTTCATATTAATTTTTAATGATATACCTAGTAACGGCCTGTTACTATCCCACTGCTGGGCATAGGCCTCTTCTCTCCGTTTTTTTGGAGAGAAGGATTGGAGCTGAGACCTACCACGCTGCTCCAATGTGGATTGGTAGGTTACACATATCACCAGAATTCTCTAGAGATATGCAGGTTTCCTCACGATGTTTTCCTTCACCGAAAAGCGTGTGATAAATTGCAATTATCAATTAGACACATAAGTTTTACTAGAAAACTCATTGGTGCCTGCCCCGGGTTTGAACCTTAGACCTCCTCGAAAGAGGCGCACGGTGTTACCGCTGGGCTACCACAGCTTAATGATATACCTACGCCACTCGAAATCAAATTCTTGACCAGCAATCGAAAGCGGCTCCGCCCGCGTTGAAAGATTAAAACCGTAATGTAGCCTTGCTCGATAATATTTTCAAATTGGTCCAGTAGTTCCTGAGATTAGCGCGTTCAATCAATCAATCAAACAAACAAACTCTTCAGCTTTATATATTAGTATAGATTCAAGTAAACTTGTAAACCAAGTGCTTAAGAATCGTTAATTCTACCTACTGGTTCGATTGCTCCAGAAGGGCCAAACAGAAACTAGGCGGTTGCTCTTTTAGCTCTTTTGCACGCAACTTCGTTTGCGTGTACTGTTGTCGCTTTTAAATGTCATCTTATTCCTGTAGAATGAGCAGGATTTCTGTAGCCTATATGTTATTCCGGTGTATAAGGAACAATTGTGCCATATTTTATAGATATTGGTTCAGCGCATTCGCCGTGAAAGAGTAACAAACATACATCCATACTCACAAACTTTCGCATTTATAAATTGTGCAAGATTTAATAATAACTAAATTCACGAATTATTATTAAAAGTATTACGGTTAACATGAAATTCTGGTAAAAACTTTCTTCAAAAGCTTCTTTAGGTTGGCTTGGTATCTTTTATGTAATCCTCAAAAGAATATTAGCCTTTTTGAATCGGTCCCTTTTAATATTTTAAACTGCTGTTAGTGGCAAAGCTGAATTTGTTTGTGGAATTCCTTATAACTATACAATCATCTTTTTGTTATTCTTTCAAGGGTACTGGATGGTGGAAATACGAATTCTGTTATGGGAAACACGTCGCCCAGTACCATGTGGACCGGGCCGGGGAGAGGACTACGCTGATGTTGGGCAAGTTTGATGAACAGGCGCATCTGGATTGGATTAAGGAGAATCCAGAAAAAGCCCCTAAAGCTGGTGAGTGCAGCATTTGATATATAGGTTTAGGTACTTAATTGAATGCTAATAAGTAAAAAAAGTTCTTTATTTATAGCACACATACAGATTACAAACACATCACATTAGTATTATAAAATAATAGTTTTATTTGCGTTTGTCTGTTTTAAAGGATTTAAAATTGTTGTATTTGCGTCATTTTATTTGTCTTTCAACTATTTTGGTTGAACACTACAGAACTGATTCACTTAGTCGCCATAACGTGAACTCTCATGGTTGATTTCAGCTATCACATCATTATATGGCTTTCTCTTTTTCTTTTCTTTTTTATATCAGCGTTTTGAAAGTTATGCTCAATGTAGATACATAATTAATGTATAGATTCCGGCTATACTGACGTCTTATTTTATCGGATGAGCCCGACTAGTTTAAATTGTATGTTGTAAATATATTGTTTTAGTATGTATGATGTTTTCAGACATTGAAAAAATGCTAAAATTGACATTGAATACAAGCGATTATTTTATCTGACATTTGTAAAGTTGTAATAGCTCAGTGGAGAACGGGTGGAATAAAGAAGTGATAATACCCTGGATCAAGCTTTTGTTATTATCAACCTTTTTTTTGCTTTTTTTTTTTAATTTCTGAGCATGTTTCGATCACACAGGTGTTTTTTAATTTATTTTATAGCCCTCCACTACACGTCGCCCTAAGCCGTGGTCCGGCCTCACAGGAGGCACCCTTAAAACGACGTTCCCCATAGCTAGTAGAGCTTCTGCGCTCTACTTTTCGCATTTCGTAACTTCGGCGATGCTTGTGCGCTCGCTCGTCCCGCCTGGTGACGATGTAAAAGCCGTTAGGGCTAACAGCATACAGTCAATTCGAAAAAAAATATATATGTTAACGCACACTATATACAATAACACGATATAATAGGAATACCACAATTCCCGTTCCGAGATGTACTTCTCTCGAATGACGAACAAAGAGTGCCTGTCACTGAACCTTATCAATAGGAAGACTCCACCGGAACCAACAACGGCACAGTGTTGCCAAAATTTGAATAAAAAAGGGCGCGTGACTCTTGTTTCATGACTGTGTTGCTATAAAATACAAAACGGAAGGCAATGGCGACAACATATCCCGACATCAGACGCATAAGGTCGAATTAGACCAAAGACGAATAATGTCTTCAGTTTCTAAAAAAATGAGTTTTTTTAGTCTAATAAGGTAAATTTTATATTAATAGTCTTACGAATCGAAATATATAAGCTTTAGCTAAAATATTAGCAATATTTAATTTAGAATTATCCATAAAAACTAAAATACTATCCCGATTAGCTTACAAAATTTATTTTCGCTCTATTGTCATCAAAACACAGATCAGACCTTATGCGTCTAAGGTCGAGATATATACAAATATTATTCACGATATTTGTTTCAGGAAAACGGAATGTAGTGACGCATTTCTACACGGGCGGCGATATTTGCGACAAAACCGGTAAACCGAGGCAGACTGAGGTGAAACTTAAATGTGTGAAACGTTTTACAAGTAACGGCCATCTGTCGTTATATCTGTTGGAGCCAAGGACTTGCCATTACATACTTGGTGTTGAGACGCCATTGATTTGTGATATCATCAGTCTAGCTGATGAGAACGGTTTGATCAAACCTGGGAAGTCTGGTCTTCTTTTTCCTGATAATACTGAGCAAAAGGATGAAGACGATGGTGATATAAAGCAAATAGACGTTAATAAGTTCGGTTTGGATTAGATGAATAAATATTTTTATATATTTATTTTGTATTTTTTATACGGCTGAATACCACAGCCGGATACCACACTGCGGGTCGGCTTACGTAAATAGCCTTTTAGGATACATCGGCAAGTAATAAGGGTAGTCTGTTCTACTTAGCCGGAAAACTCAATGGCATGGGCATTTTAATAATAAAGGTCATAAAATAAATAAACATTTTTTAACTTGACATTTATTTACATTTATATCAACAAAAAGGGTGTTGTATAAAACAGTTCTTTATATTAATTTTACACCACTTGTATACCTACTAAATACTGTGCCTCGATTCTCGAAATGGTTAAATTAAATTTATAGTTAGAGGATGCGTTTGTAGGTTCCGTGACTCTGTTTTGTTTTTACACTGTTACAGAACAAAAATAGATTGTTTATTGTAAAAAAGAGCAATCGATGTCAATATTGTTACAAAATATTTTTTAACTGCACTTTAAGGATGAATACCTTAAGTCAGTGATTCTCAACCACTGTGCCGCTATCACTAAACACCAAAAGTTTGTCGCTAAACTTTGGAAATACATAATAATGTTAATATTATTAAATTATATCATTTAAAAAGAAAAATAATTTTATTATTAACTTGTAATTAATCCCTTAATAAACGTTTAGTTATTATTGTAGTATATATTACTTTATTTCGTTTATTTAAAATTTTTGTCTTAAACTATTTATGCAATGTGTTGTAATAACACATAAGTAAATAATTTTTATCTTTTTCTCTGTGTGCCGCCAAATTTTGAAAAAAAAAAAGGTTGAGAATCACTGCCTTAAGTCTTTGTCCTTAAAATTTTGTGATTGCTTTTTTATAAAGAAAAGATTTTTTTTAATAACATTACATCGTTGCTAGAGTCAATAAAGAAAATATTAATTTTTTGTTGTAGGTAAGCTCATCAATTTTCCAATACAGTTTAAACGCAACTATAAGCAATCTAGCAGATAATTATTCTAGCAAAGAAATGGGCACGCCTTTTTATAATTAACGTTAGGTTACTTTAATTATTTAGAGAAGTAGTTGACAGGTTCGCTGTAAATTCGTCTCTTTTTAACTGACTGTTCGGAACATAAAAGTTTCATTAAATTAGTTATTTCAAAATTCCCTTAAACCCTAATTATAGCTCGCATAATTAATCGCGTAATTTGTGAGCTACAATTATTTAAGATAAAAAATGGACGTAAATTTACAGCGGTAATGGTAAGCTTTATTTATACAGGTAACACCAAAAAATATAATCCTTGATTTTGGGTTTCCTTCTCCCGCGATACCTGAAACTGACATATCTACTTCTCATTCCCATGTCAGGTAATAACAATTTTTATCTGTACATTTCTTTTTTATAAGCCAGTTGTTTATTTTACAGTAGTTTATATCAGAACATTGAGGTCTCTTTATCATTACCTAAGAATTAATAGTAGGTAAAAAAATTATCTTTATTTTGATCACAACTATGAACAGACTATTCACATTGGTTGTGTCTAGGATTGATTGTATATAAAAGTAATTTGAAATTAGAACAACCACAGAGAAGAAATATTTTTTTAACAAACCGCACAAAAACGGATTACACAATCTCTTGATACGACACCTTATCATATCGTCGTCATGTGAATTTTGAGTGTACATTCATGAAAATAAATTTTTGGTGCATTAATTTTGCATCTATTACAAATAACCACATTTGTATAAAAACACATCCATAGGTTTTGTTGAAATGTTTAAAAAATAAATATTAAATGCGATTGGTAGATATTAGTACTAAATAATATTTTAAAGCTATTAATAATTCATTTATAAATATTTTACTGTATTGCAACGTGTGTTTTTTTTCAAGACTGGACAACTCTTGTGGTCTGATGATATATTCTATGCATAGACAAATGCGGGATAATAAGAGACTATTAATAATCCACTTCGAAGTTTTAATAAACAATGTGGTTGTTCTAAATTTAAATATTAGTATTTTCAACACCACATCCCCCAGTTACAATAATTAATTTACTTACAACAAATAAGGGAAAGTCCCTTTTAAACTTCTTACACAGAACTCTCACAAGACAATAATAACACTGAATTAATATGAAATAGCTGTTTTATACTTATATTGGATCTTATTCAGTCTAGATATTGTCTTTTACAGACAAAAAAAAACTTGACTAAAATTAAACTAAATACTCAATAAGCCCAACATAGTGTAAGTTTTGAAATAATACACCACTAAATTTAATTAAATCATAACGATGAAACTAAATCAGTTCTTTAAGGAAAGAATTATAAAAGAATCAACAGTTTGGTCGTTCTTTTTTCAACACATTGGCACAAAAACTAAATACTCAAGGTATAATCATATTATTTTCTATAATTTTATTTAAATATTTAAATTAAGTAAATTATAATCCCCATTGAGCTAGTGACATTTTAGGGGACAAAATATATTAAGTAATACTTAATATTAAAAAAAGTACTAGAAGTATACATTAACGGTTTATGTGTAGCTTAATAAAGTATATTTAAAAAGCTTATAACGTTTTAACTATATAAAAAGAGATATAGAAAATATTAGAAGAATGACTTAAATAAAGGTAACGTCATACAGGCGTGATATTGCAAAGACTCGAATGTTATCTTGTCGTAAGGGCTGAGACTAAAAAAAGTGTCTAAGAAATTTGGACCTTTCAAATAGGTATATTAAAAAATAATCGATTTTTAAAATAGTCAATTTTTTGAAGTAAATAGAAAAAATTTATTTAAAAAAAATCGAATATTTCGTATTAAAATAATCGATTTTTTCTACTCCATGTCACGTCCCTACTTTCAAAGAGATTAAAATGTTAATAACTGCTGTAGTGTAAAATTGTATATAACGGGATTGATTAATTTTTGAGTTTTCAAAGTTGATTAAATTCTTTACATTTAATTCAACGTCAACATCTGAAAAGTGGTCACAACGTCACGCCTAGATATATGTATGTCGAAACCTTAAGAAAAACAATTTCAATAATAAATGTCGAATTTACACAAAAACTTATGCTATGTTTAAATACTTAATTCTAACAAAAAGTTTGACTAATGGGTCAATTTCGATGTTTTATAAATAAGTTAGTAAAGGAAAAAACTTGTTAGAACAGTAATCAAAAAATGTCTCAAAGATTATAATATATGTTGTTTATGGACATTGCAATTTAGACAACGCAACGCGAAACTATGTTTGAATTTTTTTGAAAAAAAAAAGAAAACTATGCCTGTAAATAATAAAATAATTTAATATGGGTTCACGAAAAGTGTTACTCTCATATGGTCATTATTCTTACAGGAAAAATTAATGTCGCATCCATAGACAATAATATTGTATAAAAAAATATAAGTCAAAGACAAAAAATAGGAAAATGAAACAATAATATCTGGATACAGTACCAAATTAAAATCATATACATGTCAAAGGAACGTTGCATAAATTTAAGTTTACATTTTAAATCTATTGTTTGAAATAATGAATGATGATATAAAAAATAAGACTATAACTTTTTTTAACAAAACATAAAAGTCAAGGTTAGTTTGATCGACTGAGGTTATAAATTTTCACACTTCAAGTTGTTATTAAAAACAATACATATTAAGTACACTATTGACAACATGTAATGAATAAATACATTGATCACTTTGAGATCATTATATTATACTAACACCTTATAATTTTAAACAAAGACGATTAAAACTGTAACTGACCATGGCCACATTTATTATTTTTAAGTGGTAACACAAACGTAAAATAAAAAATGTAATGTTCACAATGAACGTAACATTAAATAACTTTATTAAATACTAATATGGTAGCAGACGGTAAGCTTTGGATGACAAAAATACAAATGTTTTTTACCATATACATGTTGGTAAAAAGTATACAGCTCTTTGGCGCGCATTTTACTCGCAATGATTACTAAACGCAACTTATGCATACAGTGACTATAACTTATCATTTAAAAAATTATTATTATATCAATAAAGAAATTTGGGGAATACTTTGGAAACGATAAATCCTTTGACACAAACCTTAACCTTATTCTTATTAGATAACAACTGTGCACGTGGACTCGCGTTTTCGAACGAACCTTACGACTATTCAGTTCAAGTGCACCGGATACATCACAACAAACGTTCAAACTTACAACCTGCATAGTTTTTCTCTTTTTTTTTTAATTCACTAGGAACGAGTTCTGGAATTTTCTAGTACGGTCTCGATAGCTCTTTCGAACGTTTTAATTGAACCTTGAGTCTCTTTGTACCTATTTGGAATCCGTTCATAGCTTGAATGGCAGCCTGTGCGGAGGAGGCATTGTCGTA
Source organism: Morpho achilles (assembly GCA_947086495.1). Taxonomy (NCBI): domain Eukaryota; kingdom Metazoa; phylum Arthropoda; class Insecta; order Lepidoptera; family Nymphalidae; genus Morpho; species Morpho achilles. The sequence goes on along the minus strand of CAMTZB010000021.1, from coordinate 15,387,472 downwards.
TGATACGAAACCGAAACACTTTGATAGGTTCGTCTGTTTGTCTATGAACACTTTGGCCGATATCACATGACCGAAAGGGAGAAATGTGGACGCTAGGTCTGTGTCAGTGAACTCCTGTGGCAGGTGGTATATAAAAAGGTTTCCTCCTTCAGGACCTGTAAAAAATACATCAGTTTATAAGTTGAAATAATAAATAATAAATGAAATTTTATTATTTTTCTAGTCTACTTTAATTTATTTCAAATTTATAGTCGATTGGTATGACCGTTGAAATTCACTCAAATTGGAATTTTAAAAAATCTGCTGTTTAGGAGTTTCAGAAAAATAATATTAATTTTGTTGGATTTTAAAAATTTACAGACTTTTCCAAACTTTTTGAGAACATCGAAAAAAACAATTACCGTATATAAAGATTCGAATTAATGTGAAAGCAGTAGCGAGTACAGTTTGTGGATTTATAATTTACTAGCTATCGCCAGCGGCTGCACCCGTTTAGAAAGATTAAAACCGTAATATAGTATTTCGATAGCCATAAAAATGGTTAAAGTGGGTTAATAGTAGATTTTAAACTTTCGCGATTCATACTGATTATTATATAAACATACGGGTCACATTGCGTTATAATCAATTACCTTTGTATAAGGTTCAACGTTTCGGCAGAGTTGCATCCACTGTGGTCACGAACTGACTCCGTCAGTTCCGTGGTCACCGTTCGGCAGAGTTGCATCCACCGTGGTCAGTTCGTGACCACGGTGGATACAACTCTGCCGAAACGTTGAACCTTATACAACGGTAATCGATTATAACGCGATGTGACCCGCATGTTAATATAATAAAGTGGGTTAACTTTAAAAGCTAGACATATGATTTTTTTAAAATTCTTTTTTCAACTTTTAGAGGGGAACAATTTTGTTATTATTGTGGGATTATGTTGTAAATAGGTGAACAATGAGATAAGCTGATAAGCTGTCGTTGGCGTGGGTGGCGTATTAGTTTAATTTTGGGTATGGTCGCCACTGAAAACCAGTGTTGGGGGCTACCTCAACGTATACTGAGTGCTGTTCCTTTTAACAACGTCACATTTCTCTGTATAGGTAGAATATTTAATTTTATAATGTCCATTCTATAAGTTTTCATGTTCATGTTGGATAAGTGTGACAGTTTTCAATAAAAAGTTTTTGATTTGATTTGATTTAAAATATTTATTTACCCTACGCTGTGTGGTATTCGGCTGAATAGAATAGTATCACCCTCATTTCTTACCGAGGTGTTGTAAAAGGCGACTAAGATAAGTCGATCCGCCGTGTGGTATCCGGTTAAATAGAATAGTACCAACCTAATTTCTTACCGAGGTGTCGTAAAATACGACTAAAGCAAGTTGTCCCACCGTGTGGTATCCGGTTGAGTAAAATAGACCACCCTCTTTCTTACCGAGGTGTCGTAAAATACGACTAAGGTAAGTTGACGTCAGGCAGGCGGGCGGTCGTAAAAACGCAGCCGAATCATGTGACAGCATATTTATAATGTTTTTTTTTCCGAATTGACTACTTGATTGAATTTTCACCGGGCGGGACGGGCGAGCGCAGAAGCATCGCCGAAGTTAATATAACATGTGCCGATCCCACTTAGAGTGGGATAAGGGCAGGAGGATGATGAATCAGTTATACTAATAACTGTTTATTTACCCTCGACTTGTTTTCCCGCCGCTGCGGCGGCCGCCGAGCCGAGAACAGAGCCGAGCGGTGCCGCCGCGAACGCCGTGCCGAATTGTGCCGCGTAAGCCGAACCGAGCGGCTCGGCGGTAGACCCTATTAACATAAACCATTTAATATCTAATTTACTTCTAGTACATTCCTCATATTAGTAAACATTGAAAATAATATATTTTTGTAGCAAAAAATTATATTATTTTAACTATGTATAAGGTATGTTAAAGCCGCACGTATAACATTAAACAACAATATTATTAATTTATTACATCTTTTTTTTTACTTTCACTCATTAATTCTTTATATTAGTTTACAATGAAAATAATATATTTTTAAAGTATATTTTTCAAAGTAAAAGGTATGTTAATGCAGTAGATTTCCACTTTTATTTTTTTAGTTCATCGATCCTTAGATCGGTCCTTAAGTATTGCGAGTACACAAGGTATATCTTTCTTCTTTATATTGATATTTTAGGATTTTTTGAAAATTATATATAATTTATTGCAACTTCAGGTGTGGTTGTTTGGCTTAGAGGTCCCAAGGTCCAAGGTCCCTTAGACCTTGAATCCAAGGTTTGATTTTCTTACTACCCTACCAGCAAAGCTGTGCCACGAAATAATTTATTGTTCCGATAAAATGTTGCGGAGAAACTACGAGTATAATGTGGTCTTTCAGATATGCGAGCCATCATAGATCTTAATCTAAATTAACCATCAATTAAGAAAACAGTCAAATAAAAAAAATAACCCCTTTTATCTTGTCATTTTTTGCGTTAGGAATTATTTCACAATATTAGTGTGTGATATAATGTAATAAAATAATAATAATTTCGTAGGAATAATTCGATTGCTATGAACTTATTATTAATTTAATACACTTGAAAATAATACGAGTAATTTTTTTTTTACTATAACGCCAATAGTTAGTACCATTTCGAAACAAGATAGAGAGTTATGATGTTCACCACAGACGAACAGACTGGAACTATTTCATAGCATACCATTGATTAAAAGATAACAATGACATTTAACGTAAATGTTTAATTTTTGTCAACAATACCATGCAGAAACAAAACATAATGTTAATTCGATACTACTTATTTTTGTCGCAATTATTTATTATATCTTACATCAGAAAAAAATAAACAGCACAAATAGCAACATTGTTTAATTTCATTTAAAATATGTCATTTATTTTTTACGTCAAAAATTCAAAACAGATGCTGCGATAATGTTCTAAATTATTGCGACACTAATACTCAATAAATAAACTTTAAGTTATTAATTACACGGAAAGGTCAAAACAAAAATAAAACTTAATGACAAAATAAACAACAACATTCATAAAATCATAACTCAGCATTACCAGCAGTATTATGGTTACGTATTAATCAAAAGTGTTAAATAAAAATTATAATCCATCAACAAAAAATGTTTTCACAAAATTTATGGTTATTTATTTTATTTACACTTTGTATTTTAGTTATTTAATCACATATTTTCATTATTATTTAAATATTTTATTTTAATGACACCATTTAAATTCCATAAATAAATTATTATATTAAATCAATCAAAATCAATACGTAACCATTGTTGAATTCACAAATAAAAAAAAACAAGCGAAATCTGCTAAAAAACTATTGGCTCAAATTCCTACAGCCTATGCCTGTTATACGTTGCAGCACAAAAAAAATATTCGTTCAATAACAGATTAGGATTACCAGAGGCGTCTTATGCCAATTTTAGAACTGAAAAGCCTATTGGCACGCAAAGCAATTTTAGATTGATACGATGCATTATTAATATTCACAGAAATCAAACCAAGCCAGTCCTCGATTAATGCAATAAATAAAATAGACAATGTCTTCAATGTAATACAAAATTTTAGCGACTTATTTAACACATTAATCGACGCTATTTGTTTTTTTTGAAGACACGTCTAACATAAGTTATTGCAGTTATCCACGATACCAACGGATAAATCATTCCATAACATAAACTGTCTATGATTTGGCTTTTACCTGTGATGTTAGTCTTCCCGAGAAGACCTGAAGTGTGAAAAAGTTTCATCGTTAATAAACGTTTTTTTTTTACTCTCAACGTATTAAAGTCCAATCTGAAAGAGGAAAGTTTGAGGACAAAAAAGATCATTACGGTTTTTTTCACGGCCATCTTATGTGGCAACATTCCAATTAAGATTTGGACAGGTAAGGCAATTAGGTTGGAATTTATTGAGCCTTAATTGTCTTTCGGACGAATTTAGGAACGGGGACAGTGGGGACTAAGTAAAAAACTTCAATTAGGAGTTGGCATTTTGAAAATTGTTCGATAAATTCCACGGTATTTTCTACATTTACGTTTCTCATTAGGAAAAACAATGAATGTCCATATTATTTCTATATTGTCGTTTCCCAATTACTAACATAGAAGAAAATTGGTACTTCAATATAATTGCTTCGAATATTAAAAAAACTCCTCGATATTTAAAAACTCATCAACTGTTGATATTCTAGTAAATTATATATTTAAGGAATGGAACTAGATTTAATAAAACGTTATTCGGTTAGGTTAACGTTAGGAAAATATTTATGTTTTCTTTCTTTCGCATCGAATATAGATACCAAAATGAATATACTTTTTAAAGTTAAGTATACAATTGCTCGAGGAAAACTTGTACAATTATGTATAAGGATAGCATAATATTTTTTCAATATTTGGTATAATTTAATTTTATCAATGAGATTAAGATTTTGTCAATATATCAATAATTTTACTTACACAACTGCGGGGCAGCAGATTGCGGGGTTGTCGCAGGAGCAATGGCTGCCGCTTGAGTAACGACAGGCTGGGTCATTGCAGCCAACGCTGCCAGGTTCTGCACGCTCACGGGTGCCAATAGACCACCCAACTGATCCACCGTCCCTCCGCCAATACTACCGACGCCGCCAACGCCCGCTACAGCATTCCCACTCAGCCCTGCGCCATTGAAACCGATATCCTGATAGTTAACACCTATGACGAAATAAGGGAAATTAAAAGAAAAAAACGGTCAGGTGAAACAAAAGTCGGGATTCAGGATAGGTTAGAAATATAAAACAACCAAAAAAGAAACTAAAAATGACATAACCAACCAAAATATAAAAAGAAAAATATCGAATACACATAAATTATTAGGTGGCGTCGAAATTTTTTTGGTCTTTTTCAAATATAGCGTCGTAGTCGGCAACGATAAAAATGTCAATGACATTAATGATAAATATGTTATTCCTAAAAACGAGACTGCTTGCTAAAAGATCAAAAAAATAATACGTATGAACAATAAACACAAATAGACCCCAAATTATTTATAAGCTCAACGAATTTTAATGTAAATCTAAAGAAATATCCACAACACGTTCCTATCTATATTTTTAATATATTCGAAGACGCCAATATTCTTTTACCCAAAAACGACAATGAGACTTAAATTGAGTATAATTAAACGACTTTGCTCAAACTGAATGCATAATTAGTTCTAATAGTAACTGTTTCCAATTACGTTGCGTGCGTAAATTGCTCCAATTGTTTTTCAGCAGCTGAAATTTGGAGTATTGTTCAAAATTACCTCTACTTATTTTAACTCTGACCGTGCTATAATTGGTTTCTTAATGTAGAACGATTTTCTGTTAATTCTCCTATTCTTAGTTCCAAGATTTTACAAGAAAATAACGACCGATGTTTTCATCTATTTAATATACTCAAAGAATTGAATTTTTTAAATTTAGAATTGTGGATAGAGCAAACAGCACAAACAGTGATTTAATTACGTTTCGCCGTTTAATCAAATTATCTATCGTTTAGACATGTACTTCATTTGCTGATTTTGGCAATCAATAGTATTTTATACACCGCGCACAGAATACCTACTACTAAGGGATGCATAGGTAAAATACCCTAACAGGTTTTGCGTCTAGCCGTTTTTGAGTTTCTCGCAGGTCATCAGTAAAACTTCTAAATTCGGCAATGTCACATTTTGTATCTTTAAAATAAAAAAATCTTTACTATTTATATGAGTTAATCTTGTATGTATAATTATATATAAATATATTTTCTGAATCTCAGAAATGGCTCCAATTATTTTCCTGAAATTCAGCATGTAGGGGTTTTGGAAGAGAAAAATCGATCTAGCTAGGTTTTATTTTTAATAAAATCTTTTTTTATCCCCGTTTTAGGGCACTAAAAAAATTGCTCAATTAGGAAAGAAAGCAAATAATATACTCGGCTGTCCAACGTAATGTTGTGACAGCCTGATGGTAACAAGCGGACCAAAATAGTTTATATCCCCGGGTTCAACACCAACATATTTCCGGGACTTTCTTACTTTTTTTTTTGCCTTTTTTATTGCACTTTTTATTTTTTTAAACATTACCGAGCATGACTTGGTCAACCAAGTACTTTATGATTATATTTGTAAAATCCAGACATGGAATTTTCGGAATAAAATAACTTAAATAACGAAACTTCAAAAATTATTAATTGCAACGTCGACTGAAATTTCAATTAATTGATTGTTTTGCGGGTGAGAGCATATAGAATTTGAATCGTTCGATTGAAAGATGTTAAGTTAGGCTTACCTTGTACCTTTTGGGGCGTTCCAAACGGGGTATTTATCGGACGCCTACCCCAAAAAATTCCCAGAGTCGGTCGATGCAACTGGTGCTTCCGATGCATCAATTAGCGGAGGGATAGGCCACTTTTAGAGAGGCCCCGACTCAGAGGTGCCGCACTCTGGGGTTCAGAGTTGCTGCTGGCGGGGATGGGGGTAATGTGTACAACGGTACCCTGTCCCCGCCAGCAGCAGCGTGGTGGGGCACTGTCAGGTTTTTAGTCGGAGTGAGTCCGATAAACCCACCGCTCGTCCCCGTCGGGCGGTGACAACTCATAATAGGTTTTCCTGATATAAAAAAAGGCTTACCTTGGAGCAACGTCGATCCTTGGCCTTGCAGTAAGTGCTGCTGCAAACCAACCGCCTGCAGTTGTTGCAACAGTTGCAACTGAGTTGCAGGTGACAAAGCAGCTTCTGATGCGAGGTATGCGGTCGGTGCTACAGGAGTCGTTATCCCCCATAGACTTGCCTGCATCGCTTGCAGCTTCTTTTGTTCTTTCTCTTTTTGCGTATCCGCGAATTTGACTACTAATGGCGCCGAACATCCTTCCATTGTTTGACTGTGATGCAATGTCTGAAACACATTATAATACAAATATTATTTTGAATAATAATAATTATTGATTAATAATAAAATGCTTTTCAGCACAACTAGAATGAAACTAATATCTATATTAATAATATAATGTAATGAGGTGTAAAAATCATGTGACTTTAACAGTTAAATATGATTATATGACTAAAGGGAGACTGAGAAAAAGATGGATGGATATGAACAAGGTAGCTTTAGAGTCGATCAGAAAATAATTTATATTAAAATTTGTTAGATGCTAAAGTAACTTTCCATCGTACATCACAACAATATAAAGGGTACAGCGATTGAAATCAAAATCATCAGACCACACTTAGAGTGGGAGAAGGACAGGAGAATGTCCCGGCCCTTATCTCACTCTAAGTGGGGTCGGCAAAACATGTTATAAACATGCTCTCACATGATTTGGCTGTGTATTCAACGACCCGCCGTCTACCTGACTTCAACTTACCTTAGTTGCCTTTTGCGACTCCTCGGTAAGTAATGAGGGTGATCTATTCTACTCAGCCGGATATTACACGGCATGATTGAAAGTAAAATATATGATGAAAAAATTATGTGCTGATCATACTTAGGGTAGGATAAAGATGAATTATGATGTTGAAGGATGTCGTTAAAAGGAGTAGTTTATGTTTGTACCTTGATAGCGGCAATAGCCGCCTGCTTTGACACAAACGTGACGAAAGCGCAGCCCTTGCTCTGGCCCTGGGCATCTCGTAACACCGTGCACTCCTCGATCGCACCATGTCCAGCGAATAGGGTGCGCACGTCATTCTCTGATAACTTCTTGTTGAGCATTCCGACGAACAGCTTACGTTCTGGGGACAATGAAAATAGACACTTTACCGTCTTTTTCTAAATTATAAGTTGTCGTAACTAGCGCTCTGATCACGCTTTGCTGTGGCTTAGTCTGGTTACCATTCGAAACAAAACTTTCGTAGAGAGTTCATGAAAAATGCTCCGATTCCCACCAATCTTTACGGGATTATCCTCTGGGTAAATCTAAAGATTGTCTGAAAATTTCACTAAAATTAGGTACAGCTGTTTCGGAGTCTTTCAGGGGCATAGCGTGTATGTACTTTTTCTATCTATACTTCCTTCTTTATTTATATTTTATACATGTTATAGTTAATACTGTTAATAGCATTTCAAAATTAATTAAACTTTGACATGGTTTTACATTGACTTTGAAACTTCGTTAAGACAATCCGTTTTCACTCCTGGAAGCCATCCATGAAAAGATGTGGTAGTTGCCTCACTTAGGACTTTATTTGCGTCAATTTAAATGTAAAACAATCCCCCATTTCATTACCATGTCTTTTATCCCGATGCCGTAGAAAAAGCGGGATTTTATTATATATTAATTTCAATTGTACAATTTTTCATCAATTTGCTATCAAACACACTGGATTTCTTACGTAGATCATGTACTCGAACAGATTTTATAAAAAAACACAAAGCTTTGACATCAACTTCCTAGTAATAAAACATACCGATGGAACGGAATTCCAGTATATTAAAGCTTATTTTTCAACTACCGCATTTAAGTAGTCATTTTGCAGCTGACGGTAAATAATAGCGACTCCGCCGTGTGGTATCCGGCTGACTAGAATAGACCAACCTCATTTCTTACCGAGGTGTCGTAAAAGGCGACTAAGGTAAGTTGACCCACCGTGTGGTATCCGGTTTAGTAGAATAGACCACCCTCTTTCTTACCGAGGTGTCGTAAAATACGAAAGAGGTAAGTTGACGTCAGGCAGGCGGCTGGTCGTAAAAACGCAGCCAAATCATGTTACAGCATGTTAATAACATGTTGTGCCGACCCCACTCAGAGTGGGATAAGGGCAGGAGGATGATGGTAAATAATAGCGACTACTACATATGTTTGCTACATATGTTTTAAAAGTGCTACATGTGTCGTGTACGATTTATTGTTTAATATGAGGAAAGTAGCAAAGATATGCTGCGACGTAGTTGACTTACTTAATTATTAGTATAGTTTGGGATATAAGAAACAAAGATATCTGCTAAGCTCTGAAGATAATAATTCTCATGGGTTTTGTTAAGATCTCATCATACAAAACATAATTTTTTTTAAAGTCCATCAGAATGCGCGCTATTGCCATGTGATTATTCAAAAATCAACGTCTTGATTATCATCATCATCCATCCTCCTGCCCTTATCCCACTCTAGGTGGATCGGCACAACATGCTATAAACAGGCTGTCACATGATTTGGCTAGGTATTTTACGACCGGCCGCCTGCTTGACGCCAACTTACCCTAGTCATATTTTACGACACCTCGGTGAGAAATAGGGTAGTCTATTCTGCTCAACCGGGTACCATACGGCGGGTCGGCTTACATTAGTCGCCTTTTACGACACCTCGGTAAGAAAGAAGGTCTATTCTACTCAACCGGATACCACACGGTGGGACGACTTAAGATAGTCGTCTTTTCCGAAACCTCGATAAGAAATGAAGGTGGTCTATTCTACTAAGCCGGATACTATACGGCATCAACGTCTTGATTATATTCTAGCCAATAACCACATCTCAAAGCTCCAGGATGGACTAGGACTTTTGAAATTCTTTCCAGACGTACCGCCGATTTATTTGTACATCTTATTGCTATTCTTCTGAGCTAGATTTAGGTCAGCTAGGTAGTTTTCTAACCCTTTGTGAATTGTTATTTAAAAATCTGTTGTATTGCAAACATTACTTGTTTGCCAGCTACTCACAGTTCCCTATAATTTCCTGTGCCTAATTGAGCTTAACTGTCTATTTTATACTTAAGAGTTCTGAACTAACATCATCCTAACGCCTTCATTCCTGTATAATGGCTGGTAGAGGGTTATGTTAATTGTTTAACAAACGATGCCGTTCAATCCTGATGATGTACTTAAGCGTTAACATTTTAAAGTTTTGTCTAAAGTATTCTATTACAGGGTTTACAGCTCGCTTTGCTGAGTGGGAATGTTTTATATATTCTAATTACAAATTATTCGATCCTTAACATCCATTGAGGGAATTTAGTCTTAAATGCTAACTGTACTTCAACTGCTTAATCTGTTAAATCATTTATAGTGCTTAAAGGGGATTCGTTTTCAAATTTACTATGTTTTTTGTTTATAATTTTTCTTATCCTTTCTATATTTTTTACCCCTACTACTACATTTTGCATTACGTGGTTTTCTTAAAATCCAAATATAAGAAACAGTTCTAGCATTACTTTTTCTACTATGGAATTAAAAACTTCCGTGTAAGTAAATTTATGCCTACTTCTATAAATTATTCAATATCTGGGTGACCGAGCTTCGCTCGGTAATTTTTTACATAAAAAAAACTTTAAAAAAAGAAAAAAAACAATAATTTAGTTGGGATCGATCCTTGGTACTCACATTTGTCGAGGCTGCCCGCTGACCGAATAAGCTACGTCGATTTGACAGTTAATGGCGAAAATTCAATTCAATATAAATGTTAGTGTTTTTTAATGCCCAAAAATAGGGATAAAACAGTATTTTTTTTTAATAAAACCTAGCTAGATCAATTTTTCTCCCCCAAAACCTCCTACATGCTGAATTTCAGGAAAATCGTTGGAGCCGTTTCCGAGATTCGGAATATATATATATATATATATATATATATATATATATATATATATATATATATATATATATATATATATACAAGATTAACTCATTTCAATATTAAGATTTACAAAAGGTTTTTTTTAGTTGGGTGATTGTTCCTTTTCAATGTTGCAATAAACTGCATTAAATAAAAAGCTAAGTAATGCATAACTTTAAAATTTACTCTAAACGGAATCAGCGGTTCTATCAAAAATCTATTGGCACGAATGTTTACGCTGGCATATTGCCATACTGGCGATAGCGGGGTTACTGTTTCCAATACCAATTAACTGCGAAAAGATTTATCTTTGTAGTACTAAGGAACAGTTAAATACAACCTAAAAAAAATGTACGATTATGCCGGCACAAGCTTAAGTCCAATGAATTTTTAAATTTAAACTATCGTGAGTAGTATTCATAGTTAATGTATAGAAACTGGCTATACTCACGTCTTATTCTATGGGGTTAGCCCGACTAGTTTCGAAACCATCTGGGGCACTTATTAATGAGCTTTTTACACGACGTTATCGCGGCGGGAACTGATACGGAGGAGATCACCTCAATAGCCCCGGGCTACCCCGATAGAATAAAACGTGGGTATAGGCGGTTTCTATACATTAACTAAGTCTAATGAAATTTGTGGTTTCTTAAGTATTTCAGTAGCCAAGGATAAAGCTGCAAATGGGATTGTGACTGAGTAAGATTGTTACCTTAAATAGAGGACGTTTTTGTATGGAAATCAATCCTTGATACAACTATTATCTACTGTTCTGGTCATGTTTTGTGTCGATGTTTGTCTTACTCAGCCAACATCTATCGAGCGAATAATATATCAACAGTCGATTATTTGCTTCAGGATTACTTTAACCGTTTCCAAGTAAAAAAATGCGAACTTTAGCCTCATTTAGCGTCCTAAATTGAGCACTGTATCTGAATAACCCATCGTGCATGCGAACGAATTCTTTGGCTCGATTTTGGGGTCATAAAATTAAATCCTCTCCATTATTGCAATTTGCTACTCGCCCAATTGTATCGTAATCGGTATTTCTGGCATGTCAAGGGAAGGGCGTGTTTGGGGCGAGTTTGATGCGGGTTCTTTTTACGAGATTGAAATTTACGCTCGGCCTGATATTCCAACGGGTCTCAACTCGTCCCCGAGTGCTATTTTAATACTGGACTACGGAGAGCTCATTTTGGGACCATGAAATATTTGTTACAGAAGCGCACATACCTTTTCAATTTCCTCCTGAATCCGCCCCCCTTGCGTTCCAAATCAAAGTGTATAATTTTTGAACGTATAAAATTGCTGTGTATTTTTTTTATATATATGATTTGTGTTTATATTAAAATATGGCTTTGATTTCTTTGGCCCCATTATTCTCAAACATATTCTTTCTTAATTAGCCGTGTGGTATCCGGCTGAGTAAAATAGACCACCCTCATTTCTTACCGAGGTGTCGTAAATGGCGTCTAAGGTAAGTTGACCCACCGTGTGGTATCCGGTTTAGTAGAATAGACCACCCTCTTCTTACAGAGTTGTCGTAAAATACGACTAGGGTAAGTTGACGTCAGGGAGGCGGCCATCATAAAAACGCAGCCAAATCGTGTTACAGCATGTTTATAAAATGTTGTGCCGACCCCACTTAGAGTGGGATAAGGGCAGGAGGATATATATTATCTTTTTCTTAATACAAATCCTTGAAAATTCAAGTCAATATCAACTGACAATCAAAACCATCAAACTGGAGTCAATACTTTACCTCATTTTATATTATAACAAAAAAGTCACCAATAAAATTTGTACCAACGTAATACATTATTTAACGTGAAAGCTTAAAATATAGAAACTGGATATTAAATCAAAATGCATTTTGGACCTAAAAACGGCTGAAGAAATCCCGAAGCGAGTTGTTGAGTGCTGATATATTATCCGCTCTATAGGTGTTGGCTGAGCAAGACAAATATCGACACTTACCACGAACAGAACAGCAAACAATCAAATAGTTGTTTTAAAGATTGACTTCCATACTGAATGCGAATCAGCTAAGTAGCAAAAAATACGAAATTCTAGATAATCGAGAGTATTTAAGACTATTTGACGTGAGCAAAGTCGCGGGTTAATTTTGCCATGAAGTCAATAGCGTGCCTGATATCACATTGCTTATGCGGCGAAAAGATCATTGAAATTGTCCCAGTAAATGCGTGCAGTTGTTATATACACATTTTACAATCCTATTATAAGAATGTGTCGGCTGTTCAATGAAATCATGCAAGATATGGCGTATAAGATAGACATTTTTGCTTCACGACTTGCTATATTTTTGAGTTCCATTAAAAACGTAAAATTCAACGAACAGTAACAATTTAAACATTTCGTGTTTAGTTTTAATTACTACATTTATATTAAAAAACTAAATTAACTGCTGTGCTTACACTTTAAGAGTTGCAATTAGATATATAGTGTTAATATACATTATTATATTGTTCAATCGTAACCTGTTGTGTTTGCCTATTAACAAAAAAAATACTACAGCACTAAGTAGTGCTAAGTCAGGTTTATTTGTAAATTATTCAAAAGAAAACGGTTGCCTGTAAACTCGGTTTTACGGGCAAAGATTTTACGTGACAACGTCTTTTTCTCAGTAGAATATTTAGAGAAAGACAGATACACAAGCACTCACCAATTCAACGCGCCTAATTCTCTGCTGCTGCGCGCGCGGCGGTCCAATCATGTTTGAGTGGGAGAGAAACGCAAGGCATTCGCCAGTCCGGCGGGCCTTTTTTTCATTCGGTGACTCATCGTAAAAGACGTGAGCGGGCGTTACACTTTTTCACGAGTGACTCCAAGCCGCAACCTAATTTAAGACGTTGTCACGTCAATATTTAGCTGATATTTTTGGTTTGTAGATCTCTATTACATAAGTGATCTGACTTTTGCATATTCCATGTATCTCATACAATACGCGCAGGCAAATGTAATGCAAATATTGAACTGCAGTTGAGAGATACTGTGAAGATCGCATATAAATCTTTGACGGATTGAACACGGAATGAGTTTGATCGCTTACAATGTTGCATGTTTTATTCATTGAGTTATGATGTACTAGACATACCCGTTTCCTCGTTTGCGAAAACCGTTTCAATACGCTTCTGTGATGCTTTTTTATTATTCCCGAAGGAATAATTTGAATTTTGTCCTCATATATGTTAGCCCGGTATATAAGGTTATTTTTTTAAGTATTTAATCTAATCATCATTCAAAGTAACTCTGAATCGTCAATTCCATTGCTATTTCGGAAATTTGCTCCTACGGAGTACAGAAAGCAAGAAATTCGGCAGTTGCTCTATTATCTATGTAAAGAATGTATATGCATACTTTTTCTTTATCAAAAGTTTAAATTAAGAACAGAGCATCGTTTGACAAAACAAAGGTTTGAAAAGAAAAAACTCTTTTAAATACTACAACATATTAACAAGATTGATATAAATAATGTTTTAAGGGAAATGGCAAGTAAAATATAAACTTTCATTGTCGTTTCTTTGGCTTACAGGTAAGTTGGTTTTGTATACAAATAATATAGTGGTTAAGATTGAATAAAAATGTAAAATAAATCTTTGGTTTACAGCGCAACACGATTTTATTTTACCGTTCCCAAAACTTACTTTTAATTGTTTTATCCTTACTAATATTATAAATGGGAAAGTCTGTCTGTCTGTCTGTCTGTCTGTCGGTTCCGTTTTCACGGCCAATCCGCTGAACCAATATCGATGAAATTTGGCATAAATATTCCTTATATACCGGGGTAACATATAGGCTATATAAATCCTGTTAATTCAACAGGAATTAAATTCAGGAGGAATTAAATACGATCTTATTCAAAACGCCATCTATAATAAACCTACGGAACTAATTTTTATTTACGATGTGTCAAAATCAAGTCAAATCTGTATTTACGAAGTATTTAGATTCCAAGTTTTTCGGCTTACGTCAAAGGAGTTATCTTTAAAGAGTATTTATATTTTATTTTATTTTATTCGTTTACTGGACAAATTTAACTGAGAAAATTGAACATTTTAATAACAATGGATTATTGATATAAGTAATACGGGTTATTTAGTAAAATAAATAAACTGATAATAATATAAATGCGAAAGTCTTTTTGTAACATTTACAAGGTCAATTCACTGAACCAATATAGATAAAATTTGACAAAATTAATGTTTATTTTTTTTTTAAATATTTCAGTTTTTGTTTATTTCATAAACCGGAGAAAAATATTTAATAAAAAAGAGACCGCCAGAATGATGTATGTAACATCTTTTGGCCCAGACCAGAGTAATAATTTTAGTGTTGTTAAATAGAAAAATATTTGTTATCTTAGTATCAATTATTATTTTATCTAATATTTATTTATTATAGTTTGAGGTTATGTACATGTACAATTACTAGCCAAATACCATAATAACACATTAAAAAGATAGGATTTGTGGTGAAAATGTAACAATGAGCTTTAATCATTTAAGTTCAAGTAAAAAATTTAATCATATATAATTTTTGTTGTCAAAAAAACAGACGTTTCAAGAAAACGCATTCTTAAACGGTCTTTAGTTAGTAGTCTATGGCAAGTACGAAATAAATGACTATTAATTGACATGTATTGGGAAGTTTTATTGAATTTAATCCCATAGAAATTAAGCCATACGGGTAATGAAAAAATATTTTATTTCTAAACACCATTTTTAATATTTGAAAAGTCATTATAGTTAATAAAGTCAAGTTTAATCTATTTTCCGATACCTATTTTAAAATATTATGTTAACAAAAACAATTTAAAATTAATTTTTCGTATTTTTACTAAAAACGTTGGAATCCAGCGGCGTACGTATAGGTAATTAAAAAAAAAACAATTTGACAGTTGATTCGTTACGTGTAAATGTTATTATTAAATAAGTTTTCTAACACGTTTCCAAAGCTTATAATATTTATAGAGATATTTAATTCCAGAAAACATTATGAATTTTTCATGTATATAAAATTTTTGTACTCCTTTTACTGCGCTATTTTAATATATATTTCATGTAAGTACGGGTTATTTACTAAAATTATCATATTAAGCTTGATCAAACGATAAATCCTTCTGATTCTTCCCGGATCGATTTAATTTTTGTGATGGAGATATTTGAAGGTTTGGAGAGTGACAGAAGTCACTCCTAATTTCAAGACTACAGTCCACGCGAACGAAGTTGCGCGGTTAAAAGCTAGTATCTATATAAAATATTATTTTTATAAACAGACATCACATATAAAATCTCTCTTTAATGCTAACTTGTGCCATGTAGGAGAATCGTTTAATAATTTTCAATAGAATGATATGCTTTTTGTTTTTTTCGTGAATGAAATGAAAGTTTTATTTATTTGTCCAAAAATATACAACGTAACAGTATTTTAAGTGACAATACGATAATTTACTTAACAGTATCAGCATCTACATAAATGTCTTGCCAACGAGCGACGCTTTTGAAAATTAATTGTTTTGTATGTCCAGATAAATAAAAAAAAGGAAAGATGCAAGTTTTGCCAAATATGTGCGCGATCGTCGTATTTAAACTGACACTGAAATTTTCAAATTAGATTGTGAATATCAATTAGGAACATAAGTTAGTTAAGTAAGTTAAGTAACGGCCTGTTATTATCCCACTGCTGGGCATAGGCCTCCCCTCTCCATTTTTAGAGAGAAGGGTTGGAGCTAAGACCTACCACGCTGCTCCAATGCGGATTGGTAGGTTACACATATCCCTAGGATTCTCTAGAGATATGCAGGTTTCCTCACGATGTTTTCCTTCACCGAAAAGCGTGTGATAAACTGCAATTATCAATTAGACACATAAGTTTTAATAGAAAAACTCATTGGTGTCTGCGCGGGTTTGAACCCATGATCATGTCTAGAGATTCGCACGGTCGCACCGCTAGGCTATCACAGCTTTTTTAGCTATTAAGAACATAAGTTTTAATAAATAAGTGCCTGCTCGTGGTTTGAACCCGTGACCTCCAGGTTAGGATGACACGTTTTATCAATATATACACTATACTGCTATACGGCTTATATATATACAATATATATACGCTATATATAGCAATATATATACAATATATATACGCTATTATATATATATACATATTATTATTATATAATATATATATATTATTATATATATACAATATATATAGCAATATATATACAATATATATACGCTATACGGCTATATGGCTTCATCTATCCACCTTTCTTTATTTCAATCCATTTAACTGGAACAGTTTTTTTCAGTTCAGAGATTTAAATCCGTTTTGTTGTAAGGATTGGGAGGATTTACCAGTAACGCGTCTCTAGTACGTCGGACGGGACCGTGTTCTCGGGTAAGTCTGATGTGGGTCCCTGTTTTTTACGACACCGAAATCCACGCTCGACCCTATTTTCCGGCGGATTTCCTACTTGTTTTCCCGCAACATTTTAATACCAATCTCACTTGGTGTCAGATTTTGTTGCCGTCAACATTGAAATTATTATGTCTGAGGTTTATAAAGTACTAGCTTATGCCCGTAGCCTCGCTCGCGTAGAATCAAAATTACATAAAATCATTACGTTGAAAATGACGTTATTCCGATGTATATTACTTACCCATATTACTGTGAAGTTTCATCCAAATCCGTCCAATAGTTTTTTAATATACATCCAAAATCACAAACTTTCAATAACAATAGTTTTTACCCGCGACTTCGTTCGCGTGATAGGTTGATAATGGATGGCGCTTTTTAGTGTCATCATATTCCTGTAGAATTAACAGGATTTCTATAGCCTATATGTTATTCCGGTGTATAAGGAATAATTGTGCCAATTTTCATCGATATTCGTTCAGCGGATTCGCCGTGTAAATGTAATAAACATACATCCATACTTACAAACTTTCGCATTTAGGTATAATATTAGTAGGAAGTAGCTCGTTACCTGACATAGATAGAAAAAGTAATGGAAGAGTTGTTTAGGTATAATCAGCGTTTTTAAAAAACATACAGCTTATAGCCATTCTATTATTACATTCGTTCAAAATCCGACAAGAAACGCATTATTCTATAAGCCATTCATATTTCAACTTAGATAAAGAAAGAATATCTGGGTGACCGAGCTTCGCTAATAAAAAAAAAAAAAAATAAAAGCGGTAATTTTTTGCAAAAAAAAACTTGAAAAAAAGAAAAACAATTATTTCGTTGGGGATCGATCCTTGGCATTCACATTTCTCGAGGCTGCCCGTTAACCGAATAAAATTCAATTCAATATAAATGTTAGTGTTTTTTAATGTCCAAAAACAGGGATAAAACAATATTTTTTTTACATAAAACCTAGCTAGATCAATTTTTCTCCCCGAAAACTTCCTACATGCTGAATTTCAGGAAAATTGTTGAACTATGTGATCTAAGCTAGCCACCTACCTATTGGCTAGACCTAGCTACAAAGTTAGCCTTACGCCCAAGGCCTTAATAAAAACTGTTCATTTAATTCCGCAAAGGTCAGCCCACACAAAGAGAGAAACTTTTGAAAATATATAGAAAAATTTAATTATATTATATTATAATGAAACATTTCTTATCTTGTGAACAATTCGATTAATTTTTAAAGCGCTTATTCAAGCAGATTTTTGTATGTTTTACCCATGCACTTTTTGTCTACATATTAAATAGGTTTACTAGTTATTAACTTTTTAGCGATACAGTTGCAGTAATGAATTTTCGTTCACGATACCTACTTAATATATAATGGATGGGACTTAAAGATTTTGTTACAGAGACATATTATTACTCGTTAATAGACAATATTATTGTGTTTATCTGTCTATTGGGTTACATTCAAGGTTTAATAACCATAGAGTTATTATATACTTCTTCTTCTTTTTTGGTTAATGGCACTTATACTGCTCTATTAGCAGTAATTCCGCCAATGTTCCGCCAGTTCGTTTTCGAGATTCATAAAATATATATATATATATATATACAAGATTAACTCATTTAAATATTAAATATAAAGATAGAACGTAATGTCAAAGTGTGTTATGTTACGTCTCAGCTCGTCGTGTAGAGCCGCTGGACCCAAAAGCACGAAATGGTGGCAAAGAAGACATTTGATGACGCCTACTTCCAACACTGGTACCTTAGTCGTCTTTTACAACACCTCGGTAAGAATAAAGGTGGTCTATATAACTTCTCAATATCCAGCTATAAACAATGGATATTCTATACCATTCTATTCAGTTCCGTGGTGTTTTAAATATTTGAATATAACATTGAAAATTCGGAAACAATGCGGGCAGGATGTGAAATCATCTCGTAGACACGGGCGCTTGCTGCGGTTTTGGGTAACATGCATTGTTTGTGAGATACAGCTACGGGCTCACTTATGTTTTATGCAGTACGTACCTATTTGTCTGTGTAAGTGAGTGTAGATAGTAACATATAGGCTATATAAATCCTGTTAATTCAACAGGAATAGAATGACATTTAAAAACGTCATCCTATGAAAGTTTTTTTATTCACAATGTGTCAAAGTCAAGTCAAATCTATAAATAATAGAATGAAAGGACTGGCTAACGTCGAAGGAGTTATTTTAAGAAAGTTTTTATATATTTCTTTTTTTATTTATAGGATAAATCATGGAATACACCGATAAATACATCAATCATACTAAACAACGATGGCGATCGGAACAGCTAGTTTTTCATTTTACCTAAATTAAGCCATAATTAATTAAAAATAAGCTTTTCAAATATTAAAGTAAAATGATATTATAAATAAAGTTGTTTAATTGGAAGCCACCTAATTTGTTTTTATCAAAAACCGATATATCGAGTAGGATGCTTTTCCTTTTTTATATAAATCAACAGGCACCACAGTCACGAGTGCAGTATATGTGTTTCTAAACAGTGATCCTAACACCAATAAATTGATAGATTTCGTTTAACTTTAAATTAGAAAACCTGAACTTATCTATATTTTAACATTTTTCCACAAAAAATATTTATCGGTTTTTTTCCAACGCTCCTCGATTAATTCCCTCGTAACACGTCTGCAAAGTTGATAGCTCTCACAACCTTATTTAAATGTCAAAAGCGATATCTTGTCTAACATTACCTGATCGGAGCATATATTCTCATTACACACGTCTTAAACTGTAGTTGAGGGTACAGTGTCTGTCATTCTGTATGCTTGCCGAGTTAGCCACGCCGTCCGTAGATGTCAATCAATGCAATCAATTACGCTGTACTTGAAAGCCATACCGTGTCCAGTAAATGATTGACAGATGATCGTCATTGTTCTTGTTAAGTTGAACACAACCGACGTTATCTGTAGTAACCTTGTGAGCTTTGTCTAGAGACATTTCATAGACATACAAATATTATAAACGCGAAGGGGAAGTTCGAAAGTGCGCCAATTATGGAATACACGAGAAGTGTAAGATTAGGATAGCATGCGTAGCGGTAGGGGTAGCGATGTGAAAAAATAATCGATTATTTTTTCAAAATAATCGATTTATAAGAATCGATTACTTTTTATAAAAAATCGATTTTTTTAAATGGATCATTTTAGGTATCCTTTTTCTTGCATTATGCATTGGTGGATGAAACCAATTTAGCTAAACTACATATTTTCACAATCAATATCAATTTCACAAACAGCGCATCTGATATCATTTCTTGGTAGTTGTCCACTTCAATTAGCGTTTATTGTGTTGTTGTGTAATTATTAATCGATCTAGGTGGGTTACTTAAAAAAATGGTTTATCTCTGTTTTCGGGCACTAAAAAACTGCTAAAATAAAAATGGAATCGTAAAAAAATAATTAATTTATAAAGTTGTGATAGGTCAATGGGGAACGGGTGGATTATTGAATTTTAAATACCCAGGTTCGATTCCCTCATGTCACATGTTACACATTTTTTCAAATTGCTTTTCTTTTAAAAAATTACCGAGCTCGGTAAATGGCTCGGTCACCCAGGGACTATGCGAAAGGAAAATATGAAAGATGCACCGATTTTGGAAAAGACAAGAAGATTAACATTGTAAGATTAACATGGTATGGACATACATATAATGAGGAGGAATGAAAATCATGTGACTTACAAAATGTTAAATACTTTAACTAGTGCTGCAAGCAAGTAAGCAATTTTGGCTGAAGTCTGAAGTTGAAAGTCTAAATGTACCCAGATATATAAACAATTTATTTAAGTTGGCGTTTCTTTACCGAATTCCATAGCTGAAAAGTTTTCAAAGTATCATGCTATTTGATAGCAAAATTTTCATAATATTAATATATAATACATTATAGTAAAATAATAAAAGCTGTGATGGCCCAGCGGTAACACCGTTGGACTCTTTCGAGGAGGTCGCGGGTGCAAATCTGGGCAGACGCCAATGAGTTTTTTTGTTAAAACTTACGTGTCCAATTGATAATATCAATTTATCACAAACTTTTCGGTGAAGGAAAACATCGTGAGGAAACCTGCATATCTCTAGAGAATTCTGGGGATATGTGTAACCTACCAATCCGCATTGCAGCAGCGTGGTAGATCTTAGCTCCAAACCTTGTCTCCAAAAACGGAGAGAAGAGGCCTATTCTCAACAGTGGGATAGTAACAGGCCGCTACTTACTTTACTTTTTAAAATAATTTTATTGTTACTTCGTGCTTAAATCTAGTCAATCTAGTAGCAACAGGATACGCAGGAAGTCAACAGGATAATATCCCGGCGACGAGTGTCAAAGGCGGGCGGTACAATAACGGGCCAATATTCAAATGGGCTAAGCGCTAGGGATGTAAAAATAACCGTTTTTTATATTAATCGATTATTTCATTTTGATAATCGGTTGAATTAATTATCCTATTTCGTTCTTTTTGGTACTATGTTTTTTCTTGATTTTTGAGATAAGATATGCATTGTTGGATGCTACTAATATAGCCCAACTACATATTTAAATCTAGTTTTTGCTAATAGCACATGTATGTTATTTTTATTATTTCTGGTCCACTTCAATTAATCTTTATATATGTTAATAATTAATATCGAAATAGTTATTTCTAAGCCTTGCCTTTTACGACACCTCGGTAAGAAAGGAGGTTGGTCTATTCTACTCAGTCGGATACCACACGACGGGTCGACTTACCTTGTTACGACCCCTCGGTAAGTAATGAGGGTGGTACTATTCTATTCAGCCGGACACCACACGGCGTTTTTTCTATTTTACATTATCATTATTATATAAAACTATTTTATTTTATTATATAAAAGGCGGACTAAGATAAGTTGACCCACCGTGTGATATCATGTTGAGTAGAATAGACCACCCTCTTTCTTACTGAGGTGTCGTAAAATTCGACTAAGTTAAGTTCATGTCAGGTAGGCGGCCGGTAGAAAAATATGTAAATGATATAATGTTTATAACATGTTGTGCCCACTTCGATTGGAATAGGGTGAGGAGGATGAATTTTATTATATTACTATGCGAGTATTATTTATAAGCAACTCGCACAAGTCGGTTAGGCTTATTTTTCCTTTTGCAAGGTGTGATCTCTTTCTGCATCTATAAAAAAAAGAATAAATAGGCACTACAATAGCAAGCGCGGTTCACGTAATTTTGCATCTTTCCGTCAGGTGAGATCATACCCAGGCGCTAGCCTTATAAAGTAAAAAAAAACTTATCAAATGAACCCTTGAAGTAAATAAGGCACTAAGTACCTAAAAATTAAACTTCGAACTAAGTATGCAATTTGGTTCCAAAAGGCTTTTGGAACCAAATTGCATACTGCAAAGTTCGAATTTTAAAAATTTAGTGCCTTATTTAATTCAAGTGTTCAAATAAATAGCAATAACAAAAAAATCTTGAATCGATTTTTACAAATCGATTATTTAGTTAATGTAATAGAACCGGCTATACTCACGTCTTATTCTATCGGGTTAGCCCGACTAGTTTCGAACCCACCCGGGGCACTTATTCGTGAGCTCTTTACACGATGTTATCGCGGCGGGAACTAGTCGGGCTAACCCGATATAATAAAACGTGAGTATAGCCGGTTCTATACATTAACTATGAATACTACTCACGATAGTTTAAATTTAAAAATCGATTATCTAGTAATCGATTTTTTCAATTTCAAGTCACATCCCTATGAATCGCACGTCCATTACGGCGACTATTTGGGGCCGCTCTAAATGGAGTGTCACGGCCTCACGGCTGCCGAGGTGCGAACGTATCAAGCACACACGACACACTTGCATACAATTAACACTAGCGTTCGCGATATAAATTATAAGTGTCTATTTGTATGACAAAAATGAATACTAATTGTTTCGATGGCTGTTCTGAAGGTTGACTGTACGCGAGGTTCGATTTCATATTGCCACGACATTGCCCTGAAGTTCTTAAGTCCGCTTTATTTAAAAAACTAGCAATCGCAAAACTAGCAAATAAAAAGCGTGTAAAGATTAAAACTGTAATATAGTATTTTAATAACTATAAAAATGGTTAAAGTGTGTCAACCTTAAAAGCTAGACATATGCTGACGCGGACTTTTATTTAGAACTTTTAATATTATAAATGCGAAAGTTTGTGAGTATGGATGTTTGTTTGTTACTCTTTCACGGCGAATCCGCAGAACCAATATCGATGAAATTTGTCGCAAGTACTCCTTATATACCGGAATAACATATAGGCTATATAAATCCTGTTAATTCTACAGGAATAGGATGGCATTGAAAACCACCATCTATTATCGACCTATACGATAGATCGATATTAGATGGCGCTTTTCAATGTCATCCATATATATTCCGGTTCTCGGAAACGCTTCAACGATTTTCATCAAATTCGGCATGTAAGGGATTTTTGGGGGAAAAACTCAATATAGGTATGTTTTATTTAAAAAATGTCGTTCTATCGGTGTTTTCGGGCATTGAAAAAATTCTTATATGTAGAATTGAAAGCAAATCATATTTTTGGCTGTCAAACGTAATGCTGTGCTAATGGTAATGGGCGGACCAAAAAAGATCAAAACCGACACGACAATAGTCCACGCGAACGAAGTCGAGGGTAAAAGTCAGTTTTTAATAAAGTATGCCGGTCTTCGCCACACTTACCTTAATACATTATGCAAAGTAACGTCTAAACCTTATTCTATAAGTTAATCAAATATTGATTCTATACAAAATGTATTACAAAATGGCGGCAGTGCATCTCCCTAATTCCCTTAATGGATTGCACATCAACGCTACGCTAACTGATGCTGTAAATATCTTATTACCTATGTCCATACGAGAATCGAGCAAGATGGTCATAAGACAGGCAGCTTTTGGGGACTTCGTTTTATAATATTGTAAGTCTCTACTTACCTTGTTGACCGATCCTTGCTCAATGATTTTTTAAAAGATTAAAAAAAATTAATGAAATATAAAAAAGAAAGAAAAAATGCAATTAATAAAAGTAAGCAAGCACTGGTGGCAAGTCGTTCTCGAATCACCGTTTTGATCTTTTTTGATCCGCCATTACCATTAGATATATATATATATATATATATATATATATATATATATATATATATATATATATATATATATATAGAGATACATATATATATATATATATATATATATATATATATATATATATATATATATATATATATATATATATATATATATATATATGTATCTCTATATATTTTCCGAATCTCAGAAAGGGGGTTTCAGGGTTAAAATCCGATCAAGCTTGGTTTCTTTAAAAAAAAAATTCTTTGAATGTACGTTGAATTTAAAATCCAATTTTCGCTGTCAAAAGTAAAGTCATGGTAGTTCATTTGGTAAATGGGCGGTCTAGAGGTAAAAATACCTGAGTCGAACTCAAGTCCCACCTGCCCAACTATGTTTAATTTTTTATTTCAATTTCATTTTTTTTTTATATCTTTAAAAAAATTACTTAGCAAGGCTCGGTTGCCCACATTGAAATAATAAGTAGACAATGTTTTTAGGAGTGGTCTAAAATTGTTCCTGACGAAAAGAGTCGGCGAGAAATTTGGTCGTTATTAAAGTACGCGAACGTTTCCAACGTTGCGTGATTATCTAAGATGTGTTCAGTCAGCATCCCGATAATGAGCGCTGTTAGGAAGGTTGTAATTACGTCTATAATTATCACGAATATGAGATAATTATCGTTAAAATCGATTAATGAATAATCGATTTTTTCCCATTAAAATAAATCGATTTTTTAAAAATCGTTTTTTTCTGAATTTTTTGAATAATCGATTTTTTCCATTAAAATAAATCAATTTATAAAAAAACGATTATTTTATTACGAAATAATCGATTTTAAATCACTCACTTTTTTTTACTTACTTTTACAATAAAGGCTAATTAAAGTGGACAGCTACCAAGAAATAATATCTGATGCGCTGTTTGTAAAATTGGATACATCCAACAATGCATATGTTATCTTAAAAACAAGAAAAAGAAAAAAGGATCCTAAAATAATCGATTTTTGATGAAAAAATAATCGATTATTAAACATCGATAATTTTTACAAAATAATCGATTATTTTAAAAATCGATTATTTTTTAACATGGCTACACTCCTGCATCTTTCATTTACTTAAGTTTGTAATTCAGATTAAGGGATAAGGTCTACCGGAATAATTAAAAATCAGTTTTAAACTTAACAGCTTCCGAAATGATATCAGCGTAATGAGATAAAGCGGCGTTGTCTTAAACATGCTTTAATTAAACACGATTCCGAGGATAGCGCACACCCTGTCACCCATTACTTCACGCCCGATTATCTCAGCAGCATCTCATTAACTCTTCACATTCGAATCTCTTGAGCGACGTCTTTGAGCGTCGAAGGATTGTTCGTATACACTTGAACCGTATCTTTAATCAGCATTCATATGCATTGAATTTTATATAGCAATTTTCGGATTTCATTTTCGCTTCCTACACTAAGCATTAAATATATTTTCTTAACAAACGCGGTTTGTAGCAGAATACTTCTGTAAAAACTTTTGTAATATGGAATTGCACAAAGTAACGCCTACTTTTATAAATTACTAGGTAATACGGCGAACGTTATTTTGCTATTGTAAAAGATTTCTGGGGAATTTCTAGAGTATATTGCAAAAAAAAAATCGTCCAAAAAAATGTTAGCGGTGAACAACATAGCGGTAAGTAAAATTGTGAAGAAACCATATACTACATAATTGAGGATATTTTACTATTTTATTTGATGTGAACGTAGTCGCTGTTAAAGCTACGTGAATAAATGATAATCGTCCAAACAAGCCTGATATGCCGTTACTCTTCGGTATATCAACGGCAAATGACAATTTAGCGGGACAGAAAGCAAACACGCGCTTGAACATGTCCGATGCATTGTTATTTGATGAACGTTCGCTTTGTTTACGCTTCGTAGAGGGTTTAACAGCATCTGTAACGCAATGTGATTGTTTTAAGAAAATGTTGGCCCTTGGCGGGAATCGAACCCGCGACCCTCGGAATTGAAGGCGTTACACCAACGGCCACTCATCTGCTGATAATACTCCAACTGTTTCTATACGACGCTGGTACAAAGTGGTACATGCTTAACGAGAGGTCAAAGCAATGCAAAACAAAATAACATTATATAACTTAAAATGAATCTTTATAAACTTTGATTATAATCTTAAAATAACCTCAGACTTCTTCACAAAAAACCTTATCCCTTTCACTTCTTGTAACGAACTGAATTCAAATATCCAATCACCAATATATTATAGCGCAATTACTAAATACAATCATTTCGACTCGTCATGATACATAAGACGTATGGCGGAGTAAATAGAATACAATATATTAAAACGGCACAGTAACACTTGGTTAAACATGCTTGTTCAACCAGGACGAGTTGTAACAAGATCTAAACACGTGGGTGTTTAAAAATCGTATAAGTCAAGCTTTACAGCAAGAAACGAAATGATCTAGCCGTCTAAGGGTCTAATAACTGTATGAGTCGGGTTTTACAACAAGACTGCCTTTGCCATTTTTTTTTTCGAATATGACTAATGCTGTTAGCCCTAATGGCTTTGACAGCGTCACCGATAAGACGGGCGAGCGCAGAAGCATCGCCGAGAAGAAATGGATAATACAAGCGGGTACATTACAAGCACCCGCCCTACAGGGGGCGTCGCCTTAAGGGTGTCTCCTGCGAGACCGAACCTCGGCTTAAGGCGGCGCGTTTTTGGAGGGCTGCATCTAATAAATGACTTGGAAGAAGTCTGCGTCACGGCGGCCGCGGCAGAGGGCTGCGGCCGCTTGACACAAGCAAGCGGGGACCTCGTCTTCGCCGGCGAAGACGCTGTTTGTGTAAATGTAGTGTGTGTATCTTGTTGGATGCTGTTATAGCATCGTCGGTGTCGTTAAGGACGCTCTTCGGGCGCCTGTGAATCTTATTGGGGTGCCTGAACACCTTATAGTTGGACGCGGCCACTATAAGGGGGTTTGGGTGGATGGACGCTTTCTCGAAGTAAGTCGTCGAGAATCGTCTGAAAAGATCGGCTATCGTGGGTAGGTCGAGATCTCTATGGAGGTTCACGTTGCGCACGAACCACGGACAGCCAGTGGCTGTACGCATGAATCGATTTTGAAGTGTCTGCAACGGACACAGTCGTGATTTCGGGACGTGCGCGAACGTGACGCTCGCATACGTCATGATGGGTCTGATGCAAGTTTTGTAAAGTTTCACTTTGTTGCGAAGTGACAGTTTACTTGCCTTGCACAGTATCGGATTGAGGCGTCCCAAGGCGAACGCTGCCCGGTTACGGACAACGCGGATGTGTTGGATGAAGGATAGGGTAGGTTCGAGGATGACACCTAAGTATTTGACTTCCTTTTGCCAATCTATGTATTTGTTGTAAATGGAGACTCTAGGGGGCGTCCGGATGAAGTCCATGGCTCTCCTAGATCTCGCAAAGAACATTGCTGCGCTTTTATCGGGATTTATTTCGATTCTCCACCGGCGGAACCAGCTCGCGAGCTGGTTGGTTGCTCTTTGGAGCCTATCATTTATCGTTATGGGATATCTACAGGTAGTATAGATTGCGGTATCGTCCGCGAACATGGTTAAGTGGGTGACTGCACTAGTTTTAGTGGAGAATCGTGGGGCCTTTGCCATGTCAAGCGCAACCATTTATAGCTGTTACAAACGAGCTCCCACCCTTCTAACGGTCACGTGATTATAGCGTTGTCAGTACATCCGGTATTAAAAACCAAAGAGATGATATTTGACTACTTCTGCTCCCGACAACAATAATAATACATTACCAATAATAAATTACATTGCGTATAATTGATTCATATGACTCAACCCAGGCATAATATAATTTCATAAAGGTGCGTACAGACAGCACGAGCCGTGCGTTGCGAATGGTTCGTCGCGCATGCCTCGAGCTCTGTAGACATTGTGCTCGCAGTTAGCATTCGTGTTATACGATCGTTGCAAGCCATGCGCTCCGTGTAGACGAACCGAGCCCTTGTATTCCCATAATGTAATCGGTTCATAAATAATCTTTTTGTCCACCAGCGTCTTTTCTCTTTTTTTAATATTTTATGAATTACTACATAGGCCGTAGCTGCAATCTGCACGTCTCGCCTTGTCGGAGCCATTTTTCTACTGATGAATAACATGCGTGGTTGTTTGTGTGCTCAGCTTGAGCATGTGTCGTTAGCGACACATGTATAAATATACCGTCGTATGCCTCACGTTGAAGCATACGTGACGAACTATTCGCAACGCACGCCTCGCGATGTCTGTACGCGGCATAAGGGCGATTAACAAAATTCAGTGTCCCGTTTCAATTGCACCGCGACCTGGCGCCACGCCAGTTTCACACTACAATATTAAATTCGCAAATCTCGTTACCCGCCGAATATGGCCTTGACTCCAGACGGGAAATCAGCAAGTTCTGAATCCTTAATAATGTTTTTTTTTTGCAAAATTGTGGGAACACAAATAGTTTAAATCATAATCACTGAATTTCGAATTTGCTAAATGTAGAGTGGACAATCGGTTATCATACCTGATACATGCAGGAATCCTACATTTAGCATTATATATATTTTCTATTTTACGTCATCGCGGATTTTAGCAAAATAATTTTACTATTACTTTTGTATTATGGATCTCCGCAAAGTAACGCCTAATTCTATAAATTAAGTGTGCCAACATTTAAAACCTATAATGCCTACCTAATTAGATTTATAATATAAACATATTTACATTTAACAATTAATTATTATAACAAAACAACTTAAAGCAAATTAATCAGTATAAAATGAAATTAAAATAAAATATAAAAGATTATTATTTTAAACATATGAAAAGTATAAATTAAGTTCTTACGATTCTGATCAAAGATTAAATATTTTATTAATAATTTTGTCGGTTCAATAAATCTTGCTTCAATTTCAATAGCGGCAGATTTTTTGTACAATACGATAGTTTATTGTACAAGAATTTGTACCTAGCGATAGTGTACAAATTTTTATTTATTCTTTTTGCACTATATAAAGAAACATACTATAGGACTTAAGTTTTTGAACGAATTACCAATTTTTTGAAATATTTTGTGTTGGCCATACTGTCGACGGGGTAACAACATGGCGATTTGCGTGTCAGGATATTCTATAAAAATGACGATTGGTAGGAGAGGAGTTTCTTGTGTATTCTGTTTGTGGAAGCGAACGACGAACTTAGAGGCTTAACATATTATTTGATAACGTAATCGGAGTTTCCCACACTATGTATGAAATAAAAACATGACAAGCGAGTAAAGGCGGTCTTATAGCTATAGCGATCTATCGCTGACACTTATGGGTACTTTGGTTTGAGGAGCAATTATAAATATATATTGATTACTTTACATTACTATTTATGTACCGCAAGATAACTTCTTGTATTCAAATGTTCAAACATTGTAGTGCGATTAAAATCTAAGCACTCAAGACAAGATATAGCATAGCGGGAGTAGTAAATCTGGATTTCATTACGCGTTTGCCGATTCCCTTCCGGTTTATCATCAGGTGCGAACATATGGCGCGCCGATAAAGTGAAGATTTACCGTTTTATTTACGACGAGTCAATCCCCGGCCGTTACAATGAGCGGGAACGAATGATAATGTACGAATTATTTCTATTCTCATTCCCAATCAGATTCAGAGCGGAATATTGAATAGATACGTTAAGGAAATTGAGATCAGTATGTTGTCTGTAACTGTGGATGGATGTATGACTTGGGGGAGGCCGAAAAAAAGATGGATGTATTGTGTGAAAAATAATATGCACATTAAAGAAGTGGTACCAGTATTGACGAATGATAGAGGAGAATGGAAGAAGAAGACATATTGTGCCGACCGAAAATTTGCAGTAGGAATTAGATGGAGTTGTAAAAAAAGTAACGGCCTATTACTGGGTATGAGACTGGTCTCTCTGTTTTGGGAGAGAAGGGTTAAAGAACTAAGCTGTTACTATCCTACTGCTCGGCATAGGCGTCCAAAAGTAATAATAAAATTATTTAGCTATAATCCGCGATAAATCTCATATCACGGATTAAAGCAAAATAATTTTATTATTACTTTTGTATTATGGATCTCCGCAAAGTCACATCTTATTTTATAAATTAACTCCTCTATCCGTTTTTAGAGGGAAGGATTGGAGCTAAAACGTACCACGCTGCTCCAATGCGGATCGGTGATAGGTTACATATATCCCTAGAATTCTCTATTGATATGCAGGTTTCATACGAAGTTTTCCTTTACCTAAAAGCGTGTGATAAATTGCAATTATCAATTAGACACATAAGGTTTAACATAAAAACAGGTTTAAGACGGGTACCCTTGAAAAAGTTATAAGCACAAAAAAAGTAACAGATCACAGCTATTCGGTTTTATGTAAATTGACTGAAATATATATTAGTGACACACTGAATTCTACGCAGGCAAAGCCGTGGACACAGCAAGTACGAAATAAACTTGTTCATTGTGAAATTAAGAAACAATTTTCCTATGTTTGCCAGGTCTCTACAATCTTATTTCCTCGTGAGACGCATGTACCTATTTTACATAAAGTCGTCGAACTCTATTGGAGCAGGGTCATTTCTAGACTCATCTCGCGTCGATTTATCTCCAGTTCAACTCATTCGTCTTTCAAATTTATTCAATTTCGCGGCGAAGCGAAGATGAGAATAGATACACTTCCTTATGTATTAGCATTTGTTACCCTCATTGTTTACGGTTCAACAGCAAATAAAAGAGACAATCCACACTTCCTATCTCATCCTACAAATATTATAAATGCGCAAGTTTGTGTGTATGGATGTATTTAATGTATACAATCGGCTATACTCATGTCTTATTCTATCGGTTTAGCCCGACTAGTTTCGAATGGTTAAAACAGATTCGGATGGGTTCGAAACCTGATAGAATAAGACGTAAGTATAGTTAAAAACAGGGCTGATTCAGAAAGCCTACTATACTGTTGAGGATACTTAGAAGATAAATATAGCTCGCTTAGACCCTGTAAAAGACGGTAATTTAAAAATGTAACTAATAATAAGACTATTATTTTTAAAAGAGCGACCGCCGAGTTTCTTGCTGGCTCTTCTCGGTAAGAACAGCTTTCCGAACCAGCAGCAGAGTTGACGATTCAAAAGCACTTATTTACAAGTGTTTTTGAATAAAGTATATTTTAAATTTAAATTTGCTTTAGGTCACAGATTGGTAACCACATTATGCCTTAAGCACCGATGTCCATGTGGAAAAGAAGTAGACACTTTTGCATACACGGGCTTCCATGCCATAGGAGCTCTGGTAGGCTTTTCCGTCATGGTTCTCTTAATGATACCATCAAAAGAGCTCCTGCCACAATCGACATTCCTGCTCTTCTCGATCCTTCGGGGATATGTCGGGATAATGGCAAGAGACCAGACGGCTTGTGACTGGTTCCTTGGGAACGGGGATGGGCCTTAATGTGGCTAATGTGGCCCTAACGCAACATGCGTCGATACGTTAGCCTCGTCCCATATCAGGGAAACAGCGTCAAGACCTGGAGCTGCGGCGGAAATTGCCGAATACGGCAAACGGCGGAAGTATGCATCACTCATCGAGAGTTATATATATGTGCTGTTCGCAGTTGAGACCCTAGGGCCATGGAGTCAAAGTGCAAGTGTGCAGTTTTTTTTATCCGTTTTAACACTCGGTTAATTGCCTCTTCAAGTGACAAGAGGGCTGGCTCCTTTTTCGCATAAAGAATCAGCTTAGTGATTCAGCGCGAAGCGTCAGCATTCTTAGTACCATTCCGCGTGGGCATAATTCGTATAGTCCTAGCATGTAAATAGTTCAAGATAACTTGTACATTTTTGAATCTTAGTATTTCAATTTCATATAAAAATAATATACTATCGTTTTGTGCGCCCTGCAGGCCGTGAGACACCGAGTACAATGGTATTATGTAACGCGGTATGCGAGTCATGTCGCACGGTGAACAAGTGGAATTGTAATAATTCGCTGCACGGATTTGTACGGTAAGAAAAAGATAACAACGCTCACTACGAAATCGCTGACATTGTTTCGTCGCAACAATGTACTGAGTTAGTAAGTGACAATCGTGTAAAGCAATTCAATAAATTTGATTACTAACTTAACTACTACTTACTAGAATTATGCGTACAACTTTGCCGAGATTCATAATATAAATAATAAATACCTGTAATTAGCGAGCCTTGCTCAGTATTTTTTTGAAAAGATAAACTTATATATATAAATATATGGGACAATTACTTACACGGTCGTCCATCCGCAAAGTAAGTAACTTAATACTTGTATTATGGGTGACAGACAACTGGTGAATATATACATATATAATTTTAAATACATACTTAAATACAAATATAAATCCAGACTCGAAGACCAAAATGATTTATAGAAAATGTTGGCTCTCGGCAATAATCGAACCGTGGCCCGCGGTCAACGCCTACCAAATAAAAGTTGGAAAAAAATTGGGCAGGTTGGCAATTGGCAATTGGGGGAGAATTTTAACTTTTTTAGTCTACCCATTATCCGATAGGCTAGACAACTTTATAATTGACAACTACAATATCATTAGCATTCCATTCTACATTTTAGCATTTTTTCGAATGCCAAGTGAAAATTTAGCTATAGCGATTTTCTCACTTCGAAACATGCTACATTTCAATAACATGCTGAATTTCATAAAAATCATTGGAGGCATTTTCAAAATTCAGAAATATATATATATAAGATTACCTCATTTAAATATTAAAGATAATATTAAATAAATACCTAAATATATAAATACACCCAGACTCGAAAAACCAACGGACTATTCTACTCAGCCGTATACCACACGGCGGAAATGCGTCAATAATGCTTAATGAATGAATGTTGTTATAAGAATACTAAAATTAAAAGTGCAAGCACTAAAGACTTTTTAGTTGACGTAGATGAAGTCGCAGGCAGAATCTAGTAAAATTGTAAGCAACGATGTACCTACTTCAGTCAATCGCTCATGTCTCAAGTTTAATAATGATTGCGTTTTTAAAAAGTATTTATGCGACATGCCGTGAGATTGCCAACACAATGGAATCATGTCACATAGTATGCGGGTCATGTATGTACATTTTCGTATGGTACAAACGGGAAAAAAAATCTCAAAATGTTGGTATGAAAGAAAGTATGTCCGTATAAAAACACTTTTAATAAGCTTTTCAAAAAGTCTTATACATGTACGCAGGCACGCACGTAAACGCTGGCTCGCACGCATTAATGCACGCACGCTCGCATCCATGCCCACATGTACCCAAGCACATGTACAAACGCGCGCAACTATAAACACGGGCATACACGCACGCATTCATGCACACACAGGCACGCGTACTTGTGCACGCACGCAAACATGCACACACAGAGTGTCTTTTATTTATTTATTTACTAAAAAAAATACGAAGTTTTATCCTTAGTTATCCTTATCTTGAAATGATGATGATTATTTTACAACCGGCCGCCTGAAGTCTTCTTACCTTCGTCGCCTTTAACGACACTTCGGTAAGAAAAGAAGGTGGTCTATTCTACTCAGCCGGATGCCACACGGCGTGTCAACTTATCTTAGTCGCTTTTTACGACACCGTGATAAGAAATGAGAGTGGTTTATTCTACTCAGTCAGATACCACACTGTGCGTCAACTTACTTTAGTCTTTTAGTCGCCTTTTAAGACACCTCGGTAAGAAATGAGAGTGGTCTATTCTACTCAGCCGGGTACCACACACAAAGATATTTTTAATTATTTTAGGTAAAATAAAAGTGTTCCGATCGTAAAATTCAAATTTACATTAAAGGTCTTACTAAATAGATTGGGCATACAAGCGTTGTTCTAGCAAATGATTTACAAAAGCTCTTAGTTTCTTGGTTGCAAATGTGATTCATACTGCAACTGATGAATATATGATTGGCCCGTTGGTACAGTTGGTAGTGAGCCTGCCTTTAGCTCTGCGGGTCGTGGGTTCGATTCCCACCAAGGTTTTCTAACAAAAAAAATGTTGGTTCTTCGAGCCTGGGTGTATATATGTATTTAAGTATGTGTTTAAAATTATATAAGTATACATTTACCAGTTGTCTGTCACCCATAACACAAGTATTAACTTACTTATTTGGGGGCCGGACGACCGTGTGTGTAAGTGTCCCATATATTTATTTATTTATTTATACCGGCAGATAAAAATGACAATCAGTTGTAGTAAATCTGATACTGGTGCACGATGCAGTAATGTGAGACGAAACAATAAAGCAAACAAATAGACGTCATTGCAGTGTCTGGACTGCACTGGACATTGCAAATTACGTAATTAAACGGATCCAATTGAAAATATATATTGTTAGGATCCAAAGTAGGTTTTTTTAAAAAGAGAACAAATTTAATACATTTGTAATCAACGGAAATATAAAATGACTGACTTAAACAGATCAACCAACAGAGCTTACGCACGCGAGAACCGACAGTAACAAGAGGCCTCTGAATTATTTTTTCGCACAATAACTAAGGTAGTTAGCCATGTAGGCTTTGACAGCGTCACCGGGAGGATCGGCGAGCGCAGAAGCATTGCCGGTGCTTGGGGTGCTGGGAGAGCGGGTCTCGAACGAAGCCCGCAGCATCCTGGGAGCGTCGCCTTAAGGGTGCCTCCTGTGGGGCCGGACCTCGGCTTAAAGCGACGCGCTGTGGAGGACTATATTGGACTGTGGAAGAGTCCTAGTCATAACAAGCCCTCTGTTCTTGACCTGACAACTTTTATACTCCTGGAATTATGAAGTGTTGCTAGCAGCAATAAATTAACACACTGATTAAAAATGTTGCTATCTACCATATAGACACGTATGAACGCTTACACTGCATTTCTCACGAGCATTGCATAGATCATGTTTAATAGTTACAAGATTTTTACAAAGTAATTCCTTATTCTATGAATACAATTCATCTTGTACAATTTATTAACCGTTTCACGACTTCAAATGGTAATAGTGTTTCGAAGGATTTGGAAGTGTAGACAGATGTCTCCGAAAATAGCGTGTCATTAGCCATGTGCATTTTTCTAGAATAGAATATAACCATATATGATATGGAACCGAATAACTAAATTTAGCAAAAAGAGAAATATTTCATTAACATAATAATGAACATTGTTTAATTGAGAGTAAAATTGGGAGTCGAACACGAAATCATCTATTTAGCCAACCGGAAATACAGAGTTTTCAATCCAGAATACAGTGTAATGCATTTGGTAGTCATACATGACATTTTTTGAATTTAAACTATCGTGAGTGATATTCATAATTAATGTATAGAAACCGGCTATACTCACGTGTTATTTTATCGGATGAGCCCGGCTGGTTTCAAGCACATACGGGGCTTTTATTCATGAGCTTTTTACGCGGCGTTATCGTGGCGGGAACTGTTATCAGTTCCATTATAGCACTAACAGTTATCGGATAAAATAACACGTGGGTATAGCCGGTTTCTATACATTAATTATACATGACATTTATCAGTCAACAAAATATTTACCAATTTGATTCAAATAAAAAATGAAACAGTCTAACGATATAATTAAAGTACGAAGTGACTATACATATCAAATATGACTTTTTTAATCATTTTAATAATCAAATGAATAATTGATGTTTATTATTAATTCAAAATCATAACACTCTAGTTACCCCTTGAAAACTATGCAACAGAAAAAAAGGAAATAGTCTATGCTCGTCTTTTATTATGTTTTAAATCTTACCATAAACAAATTACAAAATGCCAACGAGCACTCTTTAGTCTCTACCACATGCACTCCCAATGCGCGCGAAATAAGCGGGAAACCGCGAGTTTTATGAAAATTAATTAAAACCGCTCGCTGAATTGCCCTCTCGCGACTCCTGAGCGCAATGTGTGAGAATATTAAACAATGACATCAAATGAGGCTTTTCATTTTGCTTGTTATGCCATCACTCTCAATAACGATTGCCACGAACTTGTTTAGTTTATGGAACATTTCTATTTCTAGTTATTTTGGCGGAACTTGATAGAAAACTAGACGAAAACTCCTTTATTATTCATCAACCTCCTGTCCTTATCCCACTCTAAGCGACGTCGGCACAATATGTTATAAACATGCTGTCATATGATTTGGCTACGTATTTTACGACGGCCGCGTGCCTGTCAAATTTCCTTAGTCGTATTTTACGACAACTCGGAAGGAATTAAGAATGATTTGTTCTACTCAGCCCGTTACCACACGGTAACTTCTTTATAATATCATAGCAACTTAAATGTGTAAACGTCCGTAACATGTCAAAAGAAACGTGTCTGCGACGAATTTTTTTGCTAACACTTTCAAGGGGCTATAGATTTACTATTTTTATACTCGATTGATTTTAGGATTTGATAGAGATATCAAGCGATGACTATTTTATTAAATCATACACTCAAGGCCGCGTCGAAGCATTATGCATGGTTAAATTTTTAGTCTGTACTATGTCTTTTATATTACGCATTCGCAACAAAAATCCCTTTGCTGCAAATTAAATGGTCACCGCATTTGTTATTCTGGCATTAAGCAAAATAAAGGTACAAAAAGAACTTAAAAAATGAAACTGAACATAGCAGTACATGTAAATTTTTCCAATTTCTATATTACTTTAGTTTAATATACATTATACTTTGTTAATATATTCATTCTAGTAAAAGTATTATAGCTAAGCATGATTTACTTTACTAACATTACTAATATTTGAAAGGAGAATAACTAATACAAATAATTTATAAACCTATGTGAAAAAGTGGGAAATTTATACGGCGTTGTTTGAATTATTTAGTCAACGTAGCATACCTTTTTGCTCGTGACGTCTGATGTAATTGTTTTGCAATCGTTCGATTTTTAAAGACCGATATAATCGATATATATACTCGATCGAATCGATATATTTATTTATTACCATAAATAAATGCTGCTTTGTTGTCTTACCTGTATCAAATAAAAATCTTCATGAAATTCATAGTAATACTTTTTTCGAAAATACTACACTAATAAATTGTAAGTACCTGGGTGACAAAGCATTGCTCGGTAATTTTATTAAAAGCTTTAAAAGAATGCAATTAAAAAAATAAAGAAGAAAGTAAACACTGGTGACATCTAGAAATCGATCCTGGGTACTTTCACTCGTTTTCAATGCCTGAAAACGAGTGAAAGTACACAAGTACAGGTATAAAATGTATCTTTTTTAAATAAAACCTAGCTACATTGATTTATCGGCCCAGAAACTTCCTACATGCTGAATTTCATGAAAATCGTTGGAGCCGTTTCCGAAATTCAGATATATATATATATATAAATTTTCGAAAACTCGGAAACGGCTCCAACGATTTCCTGAAATTAGGAATCAGCATGTAGGGGATTTTGGGTGAGAAAAATCGATCTAGATAAGTTTTATTTTAAAAAAAATGCCGTTTTATCCCTATTATCGGGGTCTAAAATTTTTTGAAATTTACGTTGAATACAATCACAATTTTTCGCTGACAAACGTAAAGTCATAGTGGTTCATTTGGATCACGGGCGGTCTACAGAGGTGAAAATACCTAGGATTGAACCCCACCTACCCTATTATTTTTTAATTTTTCTTTTCAATCTTTTATTTTTTTTACATTATTTTAAAAATTACCGAGCAAGGCTCAATCACCCAGGTACTGCAGTTATAATACGCTGAACATTACATATTTATTTACATTACATATATTTTTCTTAGTTGTCAGTTATGTATGTCTTAGTTTTAAGATACACCAGTACATCTATAATTATTATTTACACATCATCCTCCTGCCCTTATCCCACTCTAAGTGGGGTCGGCACAACATTTTATAAATATGTTGTCATATGATTTGGCTGCGTTTTTACGACCGGCCGCCTGCCTGACATCAACTTACCTTAGTCGTATTTTACGACACCTCGGTAAGAGAGGGTGGTCTATTCTACTAAACCGGATACCACACGGTGGGTCAACTTACCTTAGTCGCCTTTTACGACACCTCGGTAAGAAATGAGGTTAGTATATTCTACTCAGCCGGATACCACACGGCGGGTCGCTTTACCTTAGTCGCCTTTTACAACACCCCGGTAAGAGAAGAGGGTCGTACTATTCTATTCAGCCGGATACCACACGGCGTTCTTTTTACATTATTTTAAAAATTACCGAGCAAGGCTCGATCACCCAGGCACTGAAGTTATAATACGCCGAACATTACATATTTATTTACATTACATATATTTTTCTTAGTTGTCAGCTATGTATGTCTTAGTTTTAAGATACACCAGTACATCTGTAATTATTATTTACACAGTAAATCTATAATTCATAAACAGTTTCATATATTCAATACAGCTTTACACTAACTCCCTTCTAATACGGGATAATATCGAGTATTTCAGACGTAGCAGTCTACTTGATCCCCCAATTAAGCCGTCTCGATACCTGAGCATTATGAGGCGGATCGATTCCATCGCTCGGATCGCCCGTTGATCCCAAATATTGACACTCGACACTCTTCCGGAGTCTTTCGATACGCTATTGTTCTGTTCATTCATTTTGTTATGATAGCTCTGATGCGTTTAGATTGCATTTCCGAGTACACTCGGTACGGTAAAAACGATAAATAATATAAGTGAATGAATGATTTTACGCTGTATGGTATCTGGCTGAATAGAACGACCCTCATGTCTTACCGAGGTGTCGTAAAAGGCGACTAAGGTAAGTTGACTCACCTTGTGGTATCCGGTTAAGTAGAATAGACCACCCTCTTTCTTATCGAGGTGTCGTAAAATACGACTAAGGAAAGTTGACGTCAGGCAAGCGGCCGTTCTTAAAATACGTAGCCAAATCATGAGACATGTTTATAAATATGTTGTGCCGACCCCACTAAGAGTGGGATAAGGTCAGGAAATTTTAGCTGTCAAACGTAATGCTGTGGTAACCGACTGGCTAATGGACTGAGCAAAAAAGTTTTAAATCCTGTATCGAGCCCCTTGCTTTCTTTATTTTTTAAATGCATTTTTTATATCTTTTAAAAAATTACCGAGGAAGCCTCGGTCACCCAGGTATCTACTGCATTTATTATTGCAGCAAAGGATCGCAAATGACGAGAATTTACTAAGAATTATGATGAGAATTTAATATTAATAAATGTTATGCAATTAATTCCTAGTACTACAAGTCCTGATAATACCTAAGCTTTATCGAATCGATCCGATAGTCTAACTCGATTTACAAATATTGACGCTTGTCGCTCGCTACCTTGAGGACAAAGCGCTCGGTTCGCCTCGCCTATATTGATTTATTTTATTACTATGCCGATGCATCCGTATTCGATTGAATTTGTTGATTAAACAACAATAGAGCGGAATATGGACGGTCAGTTGACGTCACACGGCCATAACTTGAGACAATAATGCGTTCAGTTTGAACGTTTGTATGGACGAGCGAATATCATTTTATTGTATCGGTCTCTCTACATATGCATGATTAATTTTAGTTATCTATACGTTACTGTTAACAAATACGATTTATTTCTATTTTTTTTTCTATTTTATTTATTTCTATTATTCTATTTCCATATAATGTTTCGGTTACGGGGCATAACGTTCGTTAAAATTGACGTGTTGAATGCGTGTAGTGCGTTATTGGTGGGGGTTTTGTGATACGTGCGGTAACTAATCCTGCATGTATAGGGTATGAGAACGCTTTTTGCTTGCGGAAAATGCAGATTATAGCAAAATAAATCATAATTTTGTACTATAGAATTCTGCAAAAGGAATGCACTTTTCCATTTTTCTACATACATTTGATGGATATAGGAAACGTCGGATCGTTGTTAATTTTTTTTTCAATATTCTATAACAAAATTTAGTAGAAAACAATCTAAATTATTTGGCTCTGTAACCTGAAAACGCAAAAAAGATCAGTGTGCTTAGTGCGAGTTTCTTAACCTACTCAATCGCGCTAACGTAACGCCAGTTTGTATGGCGCTGGAACAATGGTCACTAGATGTCACTGTTGCAGCGTCATATAAATTGGAGTAACACTCGAGTAGGTTAAAATAACTATTAACATATTATAATAATATTATATATAACATATTAATAACATATTAAAATTACTAACTAAATAATTGTTACTTTAATGTATGGAGGAAGAAACCTATTAGAATTTAGAAATAACAAACAAATAAGGCACTTTTAACGCACGTCTCAAGCACGCCCCGCCAGATCCAATCCCCAATTAGGCTGCACTCGATCCCTCTATACCTGGGGATTATGTCGGCGACTATTGGATCCGACATTTATAAACAATATCGACAGCGTGAAGTACATTGAAGTGTCTCGTTAGCGGGTCGGAAAGTATTCCATCAAAGACATGCAATGTAAGATTATTCATCCAAAAGATTCGGAGACTTAATAGCGGATTGATATAATAGGTATTAGACCTATTGTTTACGTATATTTTTTTCGCTGTGAACTACGTTTTGATTCACCGAAGTAGTGCCGATTGATCTGTTAAGATAGTCTTAGACGTACAGAAGACTGTCTACATTAATTCTGCGTGTAGCATGTTATACGAAAACATACATGAAAAAAATGCATGAAATATTCATGTGAAAATGTGTATTCATGTAAAATCATGTATTTTTTTGTGCATGAAATGAAATAATATTCCATGCACAGGAAAATACATGATTTATTGAACCCACTAATCATTTGTACGTAATAGACGACTTTGGCATAATTAAATCTCGTAACATACGACTTTAGTATTTTCAAATTCAATCTCCTTAAGTATCGTTTTAAAAAGAGATGTATTTTCGAAGATATATAATTTAATTGAGATCTGGCTTTATCAGTAATGGTTGATTGACCTGGCACAACGCGTTACTCATAGAAAAGGACAAAATAATAACATTGTTGTTTTCTCTCCCTCGCACCAAACTATTAGTTTTTGGGTCAAGGTTATATTTTTTTTCATGTATTATAGTGAGGTGAGATCGTTGATCTCTGTAAATCGTGTTTTTTTTAAAATAGTTCCTTTGGTTAAATTAATTCGCTGAATTAACTGTTTTTTTTTTCATGTAGGTTGCGTAGGTGTGAAATTAAAATTAATGTCGTATAGTCGCTACCATCCTGTATAAGGGTTAGAATAATAAACTTTTTTTCCCATTTTTTAGTGGTTCATGGTTGTTTTGGGATAACCACTTAACAGAAACGCCAACAGTGTGACCCAATTCTGTCCAGGTTATGGTGACGGCTTCCGCTATTAGATACGTTCATCGCATCGTTTAGTGTGTTCTACAACACACACAACGCTTAATATTTAAAATTTTACCTTGCCTTGATATGGTGAGGCTTTACAATACATACCTAAGCGAAAATTTGCTTTATTATACATCGCAAAAAGTATGCTATTTAAAAAAAAATACAAATGACTCGTATTCAATACGAAAAAGTATAACGTTTTTCTTAACATCGTTATTGTCGAACACGTCCGTGAAAATGTTACTCGCTTCGGGATTTATCCGCATTACGGGGTATTTGCACCTCTCAGTGAACTAAAATAGCTCATAGCCCAGGAGCTTAAGTGTCCAGTTTTGTTGTGTTTATATAAAATATATATCGCACACTAATAACTATTAAATAACTATTAATAATTAATAACTATTAAAGTGACTTAATTCAAAATTGAGTTGTATACGTTTTAATTATTTTTTCAATGCCATCTATGACATCGCTATTGAAAAAGCTAGTTTAAAGAAATCGAGAGGGAAGTTAACGAGACCAAGTCCCGAGCATAAATAAATATTTCTTTTTTTTTTTTTCGAATATGACTAATGCTGTTAGCCCTAATGGCTTTGACAGCGTCACCGATAAGACGGGCGAGCGCGGAAGCATCGCCGAGAAGAAATGGATAATACAAGCGGGTGCATTACAAGCACCCGCCCTACAGGGGGCGTCGCCTTAAGGGTGTCTCCTGCGAGACCGAACCTCGGCTTAAGGCGGCGCGTTTTTGGAGGGCTGCATCTAATAAATGACTTGGAAGAAGTCTGCGTCACGGCGGCCGCGGCAGAGGGCTGCGGCCGCTTGACACAAGCAAGCGGGGACCTCGTCTTCGCCGGCGAAGACGCTGTTTGTGTAAATGTAATGTGTGTATCTTGTTGGATGCTGTGATAGCGTCGTCGGGGTCGTTAAGGACGCTCTTCGGGCGCCTGTGAATCTTGTTGGGGTGCCTGAACACCTTATAGTTGGACGCGGCCACTATAAGGGGGTTTGGGTGGATGGACGCTTTCTCGAAGTAAGTCGTCGAGAATCGTCTGAAAAGATCGGCTATCGTGGGTAGGTCGAGATCTCTATGGAGGTTCACGTTGCGCACGAACCACGGACAGCCAGTGGCTGTACGCATGAATCGATTTTGAAGTGTCTGCAACGGACACAGTCGTGATTTCGGAACGTGCGCGAACGCGACGCTCGCATAGGTCATAATGGGTCTGATGCAAGTTTTGTAAAGTGTCACTTTGTTGCGGAGTGACAGTTTACTTGTCTTGCACAGTATCGGATAGAGGCGTCCCATGGCGAACGCTGCCCGGTTACGGACAACGCGGATGTGTCGGATAAAGGATAGGGTCGGTTGGAGGATGACACCTAAGTATTTGACTTCCTTTTGCCAATCTATGTATTTGTTGTAAATAGAGACTCTAGGAGGCGTCCGGATGAAGTCCATGGCTCTCCTAGATCTCGCAAAGAACATTGCTGCGCTTTTATCGGGATTAATTTCGATTCTCCACCGGCGGAACCAGCTTCCGAGCTGGTTGGTTGCTCTTTGGAGCCTATCATTAATAGTTATGGGATCTCTACAGGTGGTATAGATTGCGGTATCGTCCGCGAACATAGCTAAGTGGGTGACTGCACTAGTTTTAGTGGAGAATCGTGGGATGTCACTCGTATAGAGCGAGTAGAGGAACGGTGCGAGTACCGAACCTTGGGGGACTCCGGCGCGTAAGGTGCGTCTTGAGGAGAGCGCACCATCAATACGATATCTGAATGAGCGATTGGTAAGATAATCGCGAATGATAAGAACGAGTCTATCGGGGATTCCTAGGTTCGCGAGTTTGTATATTAAACCCGCATGCCATACCTTATCGAAGGCTTTGGCGACATCGAAGAAGACAGTACCGGTGTACCGTTTTTTGGCGAAGCCATTGAGGACGGCTTCGGTAAGTCGGTGTACTTGTTGTACCGCGGTGTGTTTGGCGCGAAAGCCGAATTGCTCATCCGGTATGAGCTTCATCGACTCCATGAACGTTATGAGTCTAGCGAGGATTACTCGCTCGTAGACTTTCCCTAAGCTGTTGAGCAGGCTGATAGGTCGATAGCTGCTCGGGAGATTACTGGGTTTTCCCGGTTTACGAATACCTATTACTATTGCTTCCTTCCATTCGTCGGGGAAGGAGCAACCTAACAGGAGGGCATTGAAAATCAATACTAAAAGGTTTATGAGTTGGTCGGGGAGGCACTTGAGTGCTTTGTTGGATATGGAGTCGGGGCCAGGGGACTTGCGGGTCTTTAGGTTTTGGATAATGGAACGGACTTCCTCTCCAGTGGTGGGAGTGAGCGGCTCGCTTTCGGGAACCTTCGCGGATATCCTAGCCGCCGCCATTTCCACTACGGAGTGGAATTCGGCGTGTTCGGGATGACTGGGATTGTTTGTACATTGTCCCTCAAGACTGTCAGCCAAGCATTCGGCCTTATCGATGTCGTCAAAAGCGACCGAACGGTTTAAACGTAACAATGGAGGTGTAGCTGCACACTGGTCTCCTCTCAGGGATTTCGCCAGTTTCCAGAAAGCCTGGTGACTCGGCGAGATCTCTGAGAGTTTGTTGTCCCAGGCGGACTGACGGTTGAGGCTGAGTTTTTCTCTAACCTCTCTTTGAAGTCGCCGGAGTGTTCTCCGGTTTTCGTCTGTCGGGTATGCGTCATGGGCCCTAGTGGCGGCACGTTTACGTCTAAGTAGGTCGCGCAGGTCGTCCGGTAGTCTCCCACGACCGCGGTCGTCGGGGACTTCCTTGGAGCAACGCTCGAGTGAGTCTGTTATATGTTTCGTAAGGTGGGTAACAGCGAACTTGGCACTATCCACGGAGTCTATCTTGTCAGGAATTTGATCTAGGTGGTCTGAGTTTAGGGACTGGAGTTTCCCGCCTAATTTACTCCAGTCGATTATCGTTTTCGTGGGAGGGGTCGTGGAGGTGGATTGCCCTATCTGAATTAGAACCGGACGGTGGTCCGAGTCTAATTCATGCAGGACTTCTATAGAATGTAACTGGAGAGCTACATTTTTGAAAATGTATATATCTAACACATCTGCTCTGTTTGGATCCCCGTTAGGCGGGTATCTAGTGGGCTCGTTAGGGGCTATCACCTCAAAAGCGAGGTTTGGAAGGCCGTTGAGGCCTTGGAGTATTGTGCCGTTCCGGTTGGTTCGGCGAGAGTTCCATTGGCCATGTTTGGAGTTGAAGTCTCCGGCCAGTATTACAGAGTCGCCTAGTGCGAGAAGGGTGCGGACGTCTCTTTCGAGTACCCGTTTGGTCGGACTGAGGTATACTGATGCTAGTATGATCGACTGATGGCCGGTCATACCCACCTGACAGACTGAAGCCTCCATGTTAGTGAGCTTT
Source organism: Morpho achilles (assembly GCA_947086495.1). Lineage (NCBI taxonomy): Eukaryota > Metazoa > Arthropoda > Insecta > Lepidoptera > Nymphalidae > Morpho > Morpho achilles. Next base: position 15,342,512 of record CAMTZB010000021.1, on the reverse strand, counting down.
GGGGAATCAAGGGGGGAGCATAGGAGGGCTCTTTTGTAGTAAATGAGCGTGCCGCCTTTTTTGGATGACAGACGGTCATTTCTAATCAAACTGTAGTTCGCAATATTGGGATTGCGAAATTGGGGTTTTAAGAAGGATTCTTGTATTAGAAGAATATCTATGTCGTGTGCAACTACGAAATCGCGAACTTCGTCCATGTGTCTGATAAGCCCGTCTGCGTTGTACGTGACGAGCTTGAGGGAGTGGGGCTTAGCCCTACCCAGTGAGGGTTTAAGCTTAAAGCCTAGAGATGGCCTGCACCAAACTAGAGTGTTCGAGCAAGGCCATTAATCTGTTTTGAGGATTACTCCTCAGCTTGTTTGCCAAAATTGACAGCTCCGTAGTGTCAATTTTGGTCACTATATCGCAAACGAGTTTCATGTCGTCCATGAAACTCGTTGCTGGAGGGGCGGCTGTCGCTTTAGGAGCGGCGGCTCTTATATTGGAGCTCAAGATGGCGGCAGCGGGTTTCGCTACCGTCTCTTGAGCCGGTTTTGCTGGCACAGCCGGCTCGGATGCCGGTTTCCTGTGCCAGGGGTTTGAGGTGGGGAGAGGCGCGGGGACGAACCTCTCAGCTGGTTTGGGGGCGGTACGGTCCGCCTTTTTACGGGTGGCCCTTCTGCCCCCTCGTTTTGCCCTAAGTGGGACTTTCGGGCAGCCGCGATAGCTCGCGGGGTGCCCTTGGGTCCTGCAGAGGACACAGCTGGGAGGTTCCTCGGACGGAACCGTTCTGGGGCAATCGGCAGTGCCGTGATCGCCCAGGCACTTGACGCACCTTGGTCGTGCGGTGCAGTTGCGCTGCGAGTGGCCGTAAAGTTGGCAGCGATGGCACTGCCCCATTACCCCACGCGTACGCGGCGTTTCTATACGCAGACCCGACAGTCTGCATATTGTTTGAACGTTGAAGACACGTTTGCCTTCAGGACTGAGGTCGAGGACCGCGAGACAAAGTTCATAAGGAACTTTGGTTCTGTGGTGGTACATGCGGTGTACCTGTCTTACTGGAAGGCCCTGGCTGAGGAGGTCCTTCTTAATAAGGTCGCAATCTATCTCTACTGGGAGTCCGCGGATGACGACGCGAAGTTCGCGCTCGTCTTCTAAGGCGTACGTGTGATAGCCGATCTTTTCGGCATCCAGGAGCGTCGTGAGGCGACGGTGGTCCGTTGAAGACGGACATTGCACCATTATGCCCTGGCTTGTGGACCGGGCAGAGGTGAATGGGATGGACGAACTGTCCATGCGCGGGATTAACCGGTTCCACGCGTCTTTTTCCCTAACAAATAGGGGCGGCACCTTCTCCTTCCTCTCCGTCATAGGCGAGTCTTGTGGGGAGTCAGTCTGTTTTGTATTGGCCTGTGAGGCAGGCTGGGATTTGGGGGTGGGACGCGGGGCAGGTGCACCTGCGTCGTTTGTGGCCCTTTTGGGCGGGACGGTCTTGGGAGCCTTCAGCTTACGCTTCTGGCTCTTGGATAGGACGGCGGTGAAGCCGTCGTCCTCGTCTGAGGCGGATGACGCCGAGGGGGACGGGGACGGGGACTGCGAAGCATCGGATGCTTCGGCTTCCTCACCGGACTCGGATTCCGAGTCAGTCTGTTCCTCCACTTCCATGTCAGGAGACACGGAGCGGGAACGATCTTTGGCCTTCTCCGCAGAGGGGGGAGAAGGTGCCACCGGGATGCCACTCTGGCCCTGAGAGGGCGGGAGGGCTTTGGCGAGTTCCTGCAAAATGGCGGGGTGGTGCGCCTGGAGGAACGCGAAAATTGCGTCCAGTAACGGTTGCCCCGTGGGGCGCAGGGGTGGGGCCATATTGGCCCGCTAGTGTGGGGGTGGCCTCCCTGCCGGAGGGCAGGGAGGTGTGTACCTAAGAAAAAATCTAGGTCTTAGTCTCTCTCCCTTCGGGGGAAAGAGGTGAGTACCTAAATTAAAAATTAGTGTACTTACGCACGGACGGAACCACCTACGGCAAGTGTTATGCGTGAAGCACCACACTACCTAATCGAAGCACAGTGACACTAACACAATCCACTTGCACGGGAACGAACAACACTGACAGTCCAGAGTCCTTGAGCACTTTCACAATCTAACGCGGCAGGGGCGTGAGTCAGGCGGGGGGAGCGGCAACCGGATTGCGCTCGACCGAGACATCCGCACGCTACGGCGGCGATCGATGGAATGTAAATATTTCTGTTAAAAATTATCTCTTATATTGTTAATTGCATGGGACATTCATAACCTGTCAATCCACATTGGAGTATCGTGGTGAGTCTTAGCTGCAAAGCCCAGCAGAGGAATAAGTAACAGGCCGTTAAATTACTTTTTTTTTGGAGTTTGTAACTATTAGGGAAATCCTAATGTTTAAGACGTAAGAATAGCTAAATTCTATCGATATTTATTACAAAACAAAGTCCTCAGAAACTGTCTGTATGTGATCGATATTCACAAAAGCTACTGCACAGATTTTTATATGGTTGTTACTAAAAGATAGTGCCATTATTTCTGATGATTTACGTTAATAGTACATAGCGGTTTTATGTAAAGTGTGTTGAAGAAATCGCGAGTTTGTAAAAAAATTCGCCTGCTGTTACATTTAGTCGCGTGCACCGCGTAAATCGACAGAGATACAGTAAAATAATGTACTAAAGAATTGTAGATCTACAAAAATGCTACAAAAAAGTCCACGGCAGCATGTCTCTATCTGTTATAGTTGATGCAAATTTTATTTGGAAAAAGTTTTTGATACTTATTTCCACGCGGGCGTAGATGCTTGCACAGCTAGTATATCATAAAATTCCAATTATTATTCTAGTTGAAATGAAAAATGAAAATCGAATTTCCCGCCTAAATAACGAAATGCATACTGCGTTCAATTTGGATGTTCGCGTACCTCAATATCGCCTTCTACAACCATCTCTCACGTGCAATCCGTTCGTATTGGGCGGAACATCCATTGCGCGAAGAACTGTGATAAATCAAAACCTAATATCGAACTCGCGACCGTTTTATCGGACCCATATATTACTTATGGAGATTCCCTCATACATTTTCGGTATTTTCGTGTTGAATCAAGTCATAAATCCATGTAATGTATGTAATCCGATAATATAATATTCTCTGCATAGAAGTAAATTTGTAAATTCATCATCCTATTGCCCTTATCCCACTCTAAGTGGGGTCGGTACAACATGTTACAAACATATTGTCACATGATTTTGCTACTTATTTTACGACCGGCCGCTTGCCTGACGTCAGCTTACCCAAATCCTATTTAATGACAACTCGGTATGCAAGAGGGTGATCTATTCTACTCAACCGGTTACTACACGGCGGGTAAACTTGCTTTAATTGTCTTTCACCATACCTAAGAAATGAGTAAGAAATGAGTGTCATCTATTCTACTCAGCCGCATACACGGCCGGTCGACTAACTTTACAATGTATTATTATGTATTGAATGTTTTTATTTCACTATGTTATCGTTTTCAGTACAAACGTAATATACTAGCATGTGAGATTATTTTTTAAACTTTATTTTGTTTTTATTTATTCGGATATTTTTGAAGTTTATTTTATTTATTCGGAACAACCAGTGGCAGTTACATTAAAACATTCGATTAAACTAAATAAACCACAAAATGCATTAAATGCACTGCCTTTAGATGCCACAGCATGTATCATTATATGTAAGGACAATAATTAACTAAAATAAACTAAATGTAACACTAAGTTAATTGAATTAACAAAATAAATTAATTAGAGAGTAATTTCAATACATTCCCACAAGAAACTTCTGCAAAGCTCGTTCAGGAAAGCTCAGTGAAGTCCGGACCGGGATATTTATATATAGCGTTATACAAATACATATAACGTTTAAGATATTCAGTCACGGTATTAATTAACCTATCAAAGTTGTGAGAGGGTCGTTTGAATATTTCATTCCGGCCCTTCCCGAGATGGGGGACGTAGATATTGTGGTTGCGGATTCCAATAAAGATATTCATAATAATTGAAGGGACGCCGATGTTCGGCATGTACAATTTAAAATAAGTACCTGTTTGACCAAGCCTTGCTCGGTAATTTTTTTACATTAAAAAAAAACTTAAAAAACGGAAAAAAATAATAAGGTAGTTGGGGAACGGTCGAAAGTATTTGTGTATTAAAGTAAAGTAAAGTATTTGTATAGTTTTATTTCTCGACAAAGTATTTATTACTGCCCTTTCCCCAAATAAGCTGCGCTGACTTGACAGTTTACGGCAAAAATAATATTATAAAAAATAAATTTGTAATGACCTGTTGCCATCTATTAGCAACCGCCAAAATGCTAAAATACCTCCGATCGATCCCTAAGTACTTAATTTTTTTTTAAGATTCTTTTTTTTGCAAAAAATTACCGAGCAAGGTTTGGCCAACCAGGTACTATATATAAATAAAAAATATATAAACTATCTTAATATCTAACGATTTAATATACCTAAAAATAATCACTTCACCAAATACACACACACGCTAACACATCATACACACATGCACGCATTATTCATACCCGCACACAATAGCAAATATTATACATAAATATAAAGTATGATATTGGTTTAATAGTGCTTGTAATATCTTAGGCTAGAAAGAGGGGAATTTTCTAACACAAGCATTATAGTTAATGCTCAAAAGGAGATATCATTTAACAATTTTCACGAATGTACTATGATACTGAAATTAAAAAAAAATATTTTTGATTAAATGGTGCGAAGACGTAACAAAACTAGTCAACTGAATTTCTACAAAAGCCCGAAAAATACTCGATTCAAGTTTGAATAAAAAGGCAAAAGGACTCTGCAAACAGTCCGCTTAAATTGTTATCCAAGAGGAAACTTCAATATTAACAAGACCCTGCTCGACAAATAACAAGCAATTACTTAACTCTTTAGAAGACATCATTTGACTGCAACTTTTAAGGAGGTAAATAAAGGCTTAAGAAGATTAAGGGCCTGTTTCACAAGACGAATAAAGTGTCGGATAGTTAACCGAAAAATAAACTAAGTAGCAGTTAAATGTCTCTAAAAAGAGACTCTAAAAAGTGAAAATATTGTAATAAAACCGCGGCCATTTTGAAGGTATTTGCTATCCTGCAGATAAAGAAATAACAGCCACGTGATCTACCTGTTACCTCATTAGGGACAATTAGGGAAGAACACAAGCCATGTGAATGGAAAATACTTTCTAGATGTAGCTGTCTTCAAAAGATGCGCTGAATTAATACAGCTAGACAAATAGGGGGAATTTATAATTTTAAAACAAAATAAAGTTATTCAACAATTTATATTAGGGCATACTATGTACATTGATTTTATAAATTTTATTACTATTGTAAAGTCACCACCGATTGAGGGTATTTTGTGTCAGCAACACTGAGCGGAGAGTAGTCAAGATGGCGGCAAGCGACAAGAAGGATGTGTTTCTATGGAAATTAAAATAATACAGCGTTAAATAGGATTATGGGGTCTTTTGTAAAGTAGAGTACTAATTAAAGTGTACGAAAATATAATTAAGGAAAGTTAATAATATAGTTTCATTACACTATTTGGACTGGCCCGTTGGAGCAGTGGGTAGTGACCCTGCCTTCAGCTCCACGGGTCGCGGGTTCGATTCCTGCCGAGGACAAACATTTTCTATAAATGAATTTGTTGGTCTTCGAGTCTGGGTGTATATTTGCATTTAAGTATGTATTTAAAATTTATATAAGTATATATTCACCAGTTGTCTGTCACCCATAACACAAGTATTAAGCTACTTACTTTGGGGACGGACGACCGTGTGTGTAAGTGTCCCATATTTATTTATTTATTTATTTTATTTAGAATCTGTTAAAGAAACAAAATTGTTACGGAACGAAAATATGTAAGTAATATTAGAATGTCCCTTGCTTTCTACGCACGTCTTTTATTTGACTCCCAAGTATTTTTGCCACCTTTTTCGCCGTTATCTTCAAATCTCAAACTAATTATTGTGTTTCATTCACTTCATATTTAGTTATTTCATGTTCACTAGTACTAATAAAATGTGAAACTTGAAATATTAAAGTATTCTTTGAAGAATGCATTTGTATTTCATAACAGCAATGTAGTCAAGACGTCGTGTCGTTCCAAATCAACTGAACTTGTACAAAAGCACGATCAACACTCGACTCGAGCTCGGCAAAAAGACGACCACTCTGCAGAGAGTACGCTTGATCCTCTAGAAAACTTTAAAAAAGAGTCTTATTATTTGTAGACAAATAACAAGCTTAACTGTTAAAGAAAACAATATTAGAGCGTGAAGTTTAAAGAGAGTTAGAGATTGTTTTAACTTGTATTAAGCTTTACTTATATTATACTACAGTGGAGGGATGAAAATCATGTGACCGAACAAGTGTTAAATATGGAACATCGTTCCCCTGCCCTTCGGCACAACATGTTACAAAAATGTTGTCACATGATATGGCTAGGTATTTTACAGACCGTCTGCCTGACGTCAACTTATTTAGGCGTCTTTTACGATACCTCAGTAAGAAAGAATTTAGTCTATTCCACTGAGCCGAATACCTAACGGCGAGTCAACATACCTTTGTCGCTGTTTACGACACGAAGTAAGAAAGAGGGTGGTCTATTCTACGCAGCCGGATACCAAACGATGAATCGATTTACCTCAGTCGCCTTTTACGACACCTTAGTAAGAAAGAGGGTGGTGTATTCTATTCAGCTGGATACCACACGTGACTTATTTTATATATTTATAGTTTGATAATTGTATGTTATGTATAGTAAGGCAAATTACAAGAAAAGGAAAGAAAAACTTGTATTATATAACATGTTGTGCCGACCCCACTTAGAGTGGGATAAGGGCAGGAAGATGATGAATATTAGTGGCATGTGTAAAAGGAGAAAAAGTAAATAATAAAGGTGGCAATATTAAAATTAAAACAAAGGATAATTTTTCTTTCACCACATCCCCCTAGGGTCCTCAAAATGCAGCCGTTTATTTATGCCAAGTAGAAACAATCACTTAACTCTTTACAGGCGATATGACAAAGGCACAAGAGTCTGGGATAGAGAAAATATTACAAGCACAATTTGCAAATTGAATTCCCTCCCCGCCAGCGTAATGCTTCCCCCGCACTGAGACAGTGGGGTGACGAAATAAACACATACATTCGTACTATAAACACACACATTTGCATATAAACTGTACACAATAGGGTGCTTACACACGACGCGTGTACACGTCTCGTAGCGTGGCATGTAATGGAAATCTCACATAGTTTTTTTCTATTAGACATTCATCTAAAGCATGAATACCTTTTTAGGGTGATCGAGCATTTTGCTCGGTAATCCTTTTTTAATGATATATCCGATATATAGTTTTCGATTAGGTATTCGGAATATTAAGGAACTTAATGTAGAGGTATGGAAAAATTAAAAAGAAAGTTTCATTTAATTATTTGTGCCTTCATTTCTTATCGAGGTGTCGTAAAAGGCGACTAAGGTAAGTCGACCCGCCGTGTGGTTTCCGGCTGAGTATAATAGACCACCTTCATTTCTTGCCAAGGTGTCGTAAAAGGCGACTAAGGTAAGTCGACCCGCCGTGTGGTGTCCGGGTTTATAACATATTGTGCTGACTCCACTTAAAGTGGAATAAAGGCAGGCGGACGATATAAAAATGAACGGTTGTCTGTACGAAACAGTTGGACTGATTTTTATGAAATTTTCAGAAAATCTTTATAATGATCTATCGAATGAACCTATCGTAGGGACAGATTTCCGAACCAGCAGTAGAGTTGACAATTCAAAAGCACTTGTTTACAAGTTTATTTGAATAAAGAATATTTTGAATTTGAATTTGAATTAGAATGATCATGTAAAGTTTAATGGCTATTGGCAATTTAAATATATGGGACGCTTACACTTTTGAAACTTTTGAGGACTGTTTGAAGGGAAATTTGAAACCAGATTAAGTCACAGCAACGCGTGGCCGGTCAGCTAGTTAAAAATAAACGTGACGGCCCGTGTGCGAGCATCTTAAGCTAGTCTCTAGGGGGTATCGCTTTAACTCATAGGTGTGAAGTTGGCATAACAGATGCATTGTTATCGCTCCTACACGTCACGCACACAACAAATACGGCGAATTCCGCGCCCAAGGCCAGGGTTGCCAGGATGATTGATATGTCCGGATAGTTTCAGGGCTGCGGGCCATTTGCCTACAATTGATGATTAACGATATTGGGATGATGTCGACATGAACTATATATAATCAATATCTTTTGAAGCTCGCTCTACTTTGTGTCCGACAACTAATGGAGATGTAATGTTGCGTCTTTTTGTTGGTAATAGATCACTCAGTTTGTAATACTATGACCAAATATGGGATATTAAGTGATCTTTTAATATCAACAAAGTGTTGATCGCAGGTTGTTGAAAGTCAATAACAAAACTTTTTGGGGTCAACTTATGTTTATTTATTACTAGTAATATCCTGCGGTTTCACCCGCGTTCATATCGATCTCATGGCAGTGTTAAGTCTACTAAGTCGGACTATAGATTTAAATATGTCATTAATAGTTTGCCCAGCGCCTGCGATGACAGATTTCTATGGCTAATTTTTTACACCATATTTCATTTTTATTACGGATTCCTATTTTTTTTAATGTATTATTATATAACCTATGTTGCTCAGTAAAGATGCAGCTTTTCAATGGTGAAAGAATTTCTGAAATCGATCAAGTAGTTTTTGTGTGAAAACATTGCAAACATACATACAAATTTTTACTCTTTATAATATTAGTATAGATAACATATTACGATCAATTGTGGATTTAGGTCTTGTAATTGATTTCTTTGGTTCCGGATCGGCCTCCCAAGACTTAAAACCTTTACCTATGTATGTAGGTTTCGTTTTCTCTATAATGAAATAAGGCTTCCTAAGTAGATACATTTTGATAAATTCAATAATTAAAAAAATCTTATAAACAACCATAAAATTAGACTTATGTACATAAGTCTAATTTGATGGTTATACCTAGCTATAAAACCTTGAAAGGACAGGTAGTGTTAGTTTCTAGGCACCACAAGACCCATATTACTACATTCACAATGAAAATAAATATCGATGAATCAAGAACTGATGTGTTTTGACGAATCCTGCATGTATCAGCTATGTAAACGGATTGACCTCTCTACATTTAGCATTATATATTTTCTATTTTACTTCATCGCGGATTTCAGAAAAATAATTTTATTATTACTTTTGTATTACTGATCTCCGCAAAGGAACGCCTAATTCTATAAATTATTTAAATAAAAGCTTTTAAATAGATATGGGTCCGACTAAAACGTTTTTGTGTTGTTAAGACGGTTCAAAAGCAGCTAATATAAAAGGACGAAATATTATATGGTAACCCTATTCACGTACTGTGTATTGCCTGTATGTGTGCAGGATATATGTCTACACACAAATACCAAGGATACGACACTAACTATTCTAAATCTCCACTAAGGCATTTGAGACCGCAAATGAATACTACACACATACCTACTAATGATACAAATGTGTCTACGCATCATAATGATATTGCATGTAACATTTCCGTTATGTCACGTCGACATATTGCGTTATGTGGTTTTGATTCTGTTCGAGATTATTGTTCTAGATTGAATGATTACTATTTGCGATCACAATCACTATTAAGACCCTTGTTTCTTCAAATTGTATTATTACAAATACTATATTAGCTTCGTTAAATCATGTCAACATATTTCATTATGTGGTTTAATATCTTTTGGAGATAATTTTTGGAGTTCTATAATACATTGAATGATTATAATTTCTAATCCTAATTGCAATTAAGACCCTTGTTTCTCCTAATTGTATTATTACAAATACTGTTTTAGCTTCTTTATATTAACATATTTAGTTATATGATTAAGTAACTTTTGTGTTCTGCGTTAAAAGATTACGATTTGTGATCATAATCACAATTAAGACCCTTGTTTCTCCTAATTCTATTATTACAAATACTGTTTTAGCTTCTTTATATCACGTCAACATATTAGGTTATTGAGTTTGAATAAAAAGGCAAAAGGACACTGCAAACAGTCCGCTTAAATTGTTATCCAAGAGGAAACTTCAATATTAACAAGACCCTGCTCGACAAATAGCAAGCAATTACTTAACTCTTTAGAAGACATCATTTGACTGCAACTTTTAAGGAGGTAAATAAAGGCTTAAGAAGGTTAAGGGTCTGTTTCACAAGTTACTGATAAAGTGTCGGATAGTTAACCGACAAATAAACTAAGTAGCAGGTAAATGTCTCTAAAAAGAGACTCTAAGAATTGAAAATATTGTAATAAAACCGCGGCCATTTTGAAATAGGTATTTGCTATCCAGCATACAAACAAAATAACAGCCACATGATCTACCTGTTAACTTATTAGGGACTATTAAGGAAGAACACAAGCCATGTGAATGGAAAATACTTTCTAGATGTAGCTGTCTTCAAAAGATGTACTGAATTAATACAGCTAGACAAATTGGGGGGCATTTATAATTTCGTTTATAATTTATAATTTTAAAACAAAATAAAGTTATTCAACAATTTATATTAGGGCATACTATGTACATTGATTTCATAAATTTTATTACTGTTTAGAATCTGTTAAAGTAACATAAAATTGTTTCGTAACGAAAATATGTAATATTAGAATGCCCCTTGCTTTCTACGCACGTCTTTTATTTGACTACAAGTATTTTTGCCACCTTTTTTGCTGTTATCTTTAAATTTCAAACTAATTTTTGTGTTTCGTTCACTTCATATTTAGTTATTTCATGTTCACTAGTACTAATAAAATGTGAAACATGAAATATTAAAGCATTCTTTTCAAATGAAAGCATTCGTATTTCATAACAGCAATGTAGTCAAGACGTCGTGTCGTTCCCAATCAACTGAACTTGTACAAAAGCACGATCAACACTCGACTCGAGCTCGGCAAAAAGACGACCACTCTGCAGAGAGTACGCTTGATCCTCTAGAAAACTTTAAAAAAGAGTCTTATTATTTGTAGACAAATAACAAGCTTAACTGTTAAAGGAAACAATATTAGAGCGGGAAGTTTAAAGAGAGTTAGAGATTGTTTTAACTTGTATTGAGCTTTACTTATATTATACTACAATGAAGGGATGAAAATCATGTGACTGAACAAGTGTTAAATATGGAACATCGTTCCCCTGCCCTTCGGCACAACATGTTACAAAAATGTTGTCACATGATATGGCTAGGTATTTTACAGACCATCTGCCTGACGTCAACTTATTTAGGCGTCTTTTACGATACCTTTTACGAAAGAAGTTAGTCTATTCTACTTAGCCGAATACCTTACGGCGAGTGTTGCCTTTGTCGCTGTTTACGACACCTAAGTAAGAAAGAGGGTGGTCTATTCTACGTAGCCGGATACCAAACGATGGGTCGATTTACCTCAGTTGCCTTTTACGACACCTAAGTAAGAAAGAGGGTGGTCTATTCTATTTAGCTGGATACCACACGTGACTTCTTTTATATATTTATAGTTTGATAAATGTATGTTATGTATAGTAAGGCAAATTACAAGAAAAGGAAAGAAAAACTTGTATTATATAACATGTTGTGCCGACCCCACTTAGAGTGGTATAAGGGCAGGAAGATGATGAATATTAGTGGCATGTGTAAAAGGAGAAAAGTAAATAATAAAAGTGGCAATATTAAAATTAAAACAAAGGATAATTTTTCTTTCACCACATCCCCCTAGGGTCCTCAAAATGCAGCCGTTTATTTATGCCAAGTAGAAACAATCACTTAACTCTTTACAGGCGATATGACAAAGGCACAAGAGTCTGGATAGAGAAAATATTACAAGCACAATTTGCAAATTGAATTCCCTCCCCGCCAGCTTAATGCGTCCCCCGCACTGAGACAGTGGGGTGACGAAATAAACACATACATTCGTACTATAAACACACACATTTGCATACAAACTGTACACATTAGGGTGCTTACACACGACACGTGTACACGTCTCGTTGCGTGGCATGTAATAGAAATCTCACGTAGTTTTATTTCTATTAGACATTCGTCTAAAGAGTGATAACCTTTTTAACCTTTTTAGGGTGACCGAGCCTTTTACTCCATATTTTTTTGAAAAGATATAAAGATATATCCTATATAGTTTTCGATTGGGTACACGCATTAAGGAACTTAATGTAGATGTATCGGAAAATTAAAAAGAACGTTTGATTTCATTATTTGTGCCTTTTGGTATTCGGCTGAGTAGAATAGACCAACCTCTTTTCTTACCGAGGTGTCGTAAAAGGCGACTAAGGTAAGTCGACCTGCCGTGTGCTGTCCGGCTGAGTAAAATAGACAAACGTCATTTCTTACCGAGGTGTCGCAAAAAACGACTATGGTATGTCGACCCGCCGTGTGGTGTCCGGCTGAGTAGAATAGACCACCCTCTTTTTTACCGAGATGTCATAAAATGCGAATTAGGTATATTGACGTCAGGCAGGCGGCTGGTCGTAAAATACGTAGCCAAATCATGTTACAACACGTTTATGACATAACAACATGTTTGTGTCGACCCCACTTAGAGTGGGATAAAGGCAGGAGGACGATATAAAAATGAACGTAAGTCTGTACGAAACGGATAGACCGATTTTAAAGAAATTTTCAGAGAATCTTCATAATGACCTATCGAATGATCCTGTAAAGTTTAATAGCGTTTGTAGCATTATTTTTTTTAAATATATGGGACACTTACACTTTTAAAACTTTTGAGGACTGTTTGAAATTTTTAACCAGATTAAGTCACAGCAACGCATGGTCGGTAAGCTCGTTAAAAATAAACGTCACGGCCCGTGTGCGAGCATCTTTAAGCTAGTCTCTAGGGGGTATCGCTTTAACTCATAGGTGTGAAGTTCGCATGACAGATGCATTGTTATCGCTCCTACACGTCACGCATACAACAAATACGGCGAATTCCGCGCCCAAGGCCAGGGTTGCCAGGATGATTGATATGTCCGGATAGTTTCAGGGCTGCGGGCCATTTGCCTACAATTGATGATTAACGACATTGGGATGATGTCGACATGAACTATATATAATCAATATCTTTTGAAGCTCGCTCTACTTTGTGTCCGACAACTAATGGAGATGTAACGTTGCGTCTTTTTGTTGGAAATAGATCACTCAGTTTACTATGACCGAATATGGGATATTATGTGATCTTTTAATATCAACAAAGTGTTGATCGCAGGTTGTTGAAAGTCAATAACAAAACTTTTTTGGGTCAACTTATGTTTATTTATTACTAGTATTATCCTGCGGTTTCAACCGCGTTCATATCGATCTCATGGCAGGGTTAAGTCTACTAAGTCGGACTATAGATTTAAATATGTCACTAATAGTTTGCCCAGCGCCTGCGATGACAGATTTCTATGGCGAATTTTTTATACCATATTTCATTTTTATTACGGATTCCTATTTTTTTAAATGTATCATTATATAGCCTATGTTGCTCAGTAAAGATGCAGCTTTCCAATGGTTAAAGAATTTCTGAAATCAATCCAGTAGTTTTTGTGTGAAAACATTACAAACATACATACAAATTTTTCCTCTTTATAATATTAATATAGATAACATATTACGATCAATTGTGGATTTAGGTCTTGTAATTGATTTCTTTGGTTCCGGATCGGCCTCCCAAGACTTAAAACCTTTACCTATGTATGTAGGTTTCGTTTTCTCTATGATGAAATAAGGCTTCCTAAGTAGATACATTTTGATAAATTCAATAATTAAAAAAATCTTATAAACAACCATAAAATTAGACTTATGTACATAAGTCTAATTTGATGGTTATACCTAGCTATAAAACCTTGAAAGGACAGGTAGTGTTAGTTTCTAGGCACCACAAGACCCATATTACTACATTCACAATGAAAATAAATATCGATGAATCAAGAACTGATGTGTTTTGACGAATCCTGCATGTATCAGCTATGTGAACGGATTGTCCACTCTACATTTAGCATTATATATATTTTCTATTTTACTTCATCGTGGATTATAGCAAAATAATATATACCTTTAATGTACCTTGGTATAGTGCAATAAGAATAAATAAAATAATTTTATTTTTACTTTTGTATTACTGATCTCCGCAAAGGAACGCCTAATTCTATAAATTATTTAAATAAAAGCTTTTAATTAGATATGGGTCCGACTACAACGTTTTTGTGTTGTTAAGACGGTTGAAAAGCCGCTAATATAAAAGGACGAAATATTATATGGTAACCGTATTCACGTACTGTCTATTGCCTGTATGTGTGCAGGATATATGTCTACACACAAATACCAAGGATACGACACTAACTATTCTAAATCTCCACTAAGGCATTTGAGACCGCAAATGAATACTACACACATACTAATGATACAAATGTGTCTACGCATCATAATGATATTGCATGTAACATTTCCGTTATGTCACGTCGACATATCGCGTTATGTGGTTTAGATTCTGTTCGAGATTAGTGTTCTAGATTGAATGATTACTATTTGCGATCATAATCACAATTAAGACACTTGTTTCTTCTAATTGTATTATTACAAATACTATATTAGCTTCGTTAAATCATGTCAACATATTTCATTATAAGGTTTAGTATCCTTTGGAGATTATTGTTCTATAATACATTGAATGATTATAATTTCTGATCCTAATTGCAATTAAGACCCTTGTTTCTTCTAATTGTATTATTACAAATACTGTTTTAGCTTCTTTATATCACATCAACATATTTAGTTATATGATTAAGTAACTTTTGTGTTCTACATTAAAAGATTACAATTTGTGATCATAATCACAATTAAGACCCTTGTTTCTCCTAATTCTATTATTACAAATACTGTTTTAGCTTCTTTATATCACGTCAACATATTACGTTATATGATTAAGTTACTTTTCTAAATTAAAAGATAACGATTTGCGATCACAATCTCAATTAGGACACTTGTTTCTTCTAATTGTATTATTACAAATACTGTTTTAGCTTCGGATAGCCACAATATGGTTAGTAACTTTGGAGATTAGTGTGCTAGATTAAAATATAGCGATATCTGATCATAATAGCAGTTAAGTTGTCTTAGAGTTTTTCAATGCCGTTCTTTGAATTAACTAATCTATCCATTTGATAACCTAAATACACTGTATATTTTTATAAATATAGGGTTGTTTTCTCTAGAGTAACAATAACGTCTAGTATAACATCATTATAATAGATTATTACAACTATTTCTAAATCATTAACTGTATTGATACTAGTATCTGGGTGACCGAGCCATGTTAGGTATTTTTTTTTGTTATAAAAAAAATAAAAAACCATAAACAATAACAGGGGCTCGATCCCAAGTATTTTCACTTCTTAAGTCCGCCCGTTACCCACACAGCTATCACAGTTTTACGACTGACAGCTAAAATATCATTTACGTTCTATGCAACATTTTAGCATTTTTTAATTTTCCGAAAACAGGGATAAAAGGTCATGAAAATCGTTAGAGCCGTTTCTAAAATTCAGCTCCCGGCGCGATAACGCCGAGTAAAGCGCTAATGAATAAGAGCCCCGTATGGCCTTGAAACAAGACGGGCTCATCCGATAAAATAAGAATTGAGTAAAGCCGGTTTCTATACATTAAATTACAAAGATATAAATATTAAAATTAAGAGAAGAAACATATATTGAAAGTCTACAAATATTTGTTAATATAGCATTAAGGACGTCGTAGACACAAAATATATAGTTAAGTTTATTTTAAGGCTCAAGTTGTTGCTAACGAATTCACGGCTATAAATGATTTTTAATAGTTGTTAGTATATTAGAGTAATATAGAATATGTAACGCATCTAGAGTTCATAATCGCGATATCTTTGAATACGTACATCTCTCTCACATAAGTCCAAAGATTAGTGTCCAAAACATATCAACCGTGTCACATAAGGGAATGACAAATTTTCAGTACCGAATTTCTCGCATCGGACGCGGTGAGCCGACCACATGTGCGAGACCGAATTATCCACTCATTTCCTTTCCAATTGCTCTGTACTGGCGCACGCTATATAGTCCAGGAGCCAAGACAATTTAACGATTGAAATATGAACAATACAAAGGCTTTATATTCGACTGGCCCGTTGGCGCAGTGGGTAGTGAACTTGCCTTCAACTCCGCGGGTCGCAGGTTTGATTCCCGCCGAGGGAAAATATTTTCTATAAATCATTTTGTTGGTCTTCGAGTCTGGGTTTATATTTATCTTTAAGTATGTATTTAAAAATTATATATTCACCAGTTTTCTTATCTGTCACCCATAAAACAAGTATCAAGTTACTTACTTTGGGGACTTCGGGACGGACGGCCGTTTATATACGTGTCCAATATATTTATTTATTTATATAATAATAGTTAAATTTAAATTTGTCAGAGCAGTAGTACATAAATTAAGTATATTGTATTGACTATGAATATCATCATTCTCCTGCCCTTATCCAATTCTAAGTAGGTTAAGTACAACGTGCTTCAAACATGTTGTTACATGAATTGGCTCCTTAGTTTACAATCAGCCGCCTGCCTGACGTCAAATTAATTTAGTCGTCTTTTACAACAACTCGGTAAGAAATAGGGGTGGTCTATTCTACTTAGCCAGATACCACACGACGCGTCAACCAACATTAGTCGCCCCTTACGACAATTTGGAAAGAAATGAGGATGGTCTATTTTACTTAGCCGTATACCATATGCAGCTTGAAATTAAAGATTTCTCGTTTTTCAAATATTTTTTAAGTTTTGTGAAACGATTTGTTATTTAAAGATATATATGATTTTTCTTCACAGTATTGAATATTAGAATAAATATATGAAAGATAAAGCAATTTAAGTAAAATAGGCCACCCTCTTTTTTACTATGATAGCGTATAAAGCGGCTAAGGTAGGTTGACCCACCTGTGGTATCCGTTTGAGTAGAATTGACCTCTCTTATTTCTGGTTGACAACATGTTTTTAACATATTTTTTTAACATATTGTGCCGACCCCACTTAGAGTGGGATATGGGCAGGAGGATAATGATGCTGGCGGGGATGGGGGCAATGTGTACATCGGTACCCTGTCCCTGCCACTAGCAGCGTGGTAGAGTACTGTCAGGTTTTTAGTCGGTGCGCCCAGTTAGGTCTGACCACCGAAAATATAGGCGTCCAAAAAGCGTCCTATATGACCCTGACGATCAAATAACGATCGCAAACACAGAAACACGTAATACACACAGTAATACAGCGTCTTCGCCGGCGAAGACGAGGTCCCAGATTTGTGACATCGGTTGGTCGTGGCTTCTTGCCATCCTTCCGTCGTCGTATTGACTAATCAAAGTCATACCATCAGCCCTCCACTACACGTCGCCCTAAGCCGTGGTCCAGCCTCACAGGAGGCACCCTTAGGACGACGTTCCCCGACGCTAGTAGAGCTTCTGCGCTCTACTCTCCCCATTTCGCAACTTCGGCGATGATTCTGCGCTCGCCCGTCCCGCCCGGTGACGCTGTAAAAGCCGTTAGGGCTAACAGCATATAGTCAACTCAAAAAAAAAAAATAGTCGGTGCGAGTCCGACATACCCGCCGCTCATAATATACCCATAATAAGTAATGATATGACAGATAATGCAATAACAATTTCATATATTCCCAATTTTAAAAAATTGCAGTCAACTCCTAGACTATACCCTCATTAGCCAGTCTATCTCTAAACAACCATTTACGGACTGTCAAGTGTGCACGAAAACTGTCTGTCTGTGCCCTCGGGGAAATCTGAAACGAAAAGTAAACCTGCCAACACTTAGGGGAAACGGAACGCGGTCAGCGCAAATTGACTTAACACTATAGACTCTACCGATTTGGTATTTTGGAATTTCCATATTTACACACTCGTTATTATAGCTGACTAGCGTTAACACGCTACTCCGTTCGCGTGGACTTTTGTTTCTGATAGGTTGATGACAGGATTTCTATAACCTATATGTTACCCCGGTGTATAAGGAATAATTGTGCCAAATTTCACTGATATAGATTCGCCGAGAAAGAGTCACATACATCCATACTCACAAACTAATAAATGTAAATGAAATAATCAATGTACCCAACAGCTGTTCAGAATAAGTAATTTCAAAACTAATCTAGGAAAGAATGCTCCTTTAGCTCGTATGTTTAGACTTTACAATACCAAATGTAGATATAAATTTCGAAACACTAAACATATATAAAAAAAAATGTATTAGTTACTACTCCAGTTGAGATGAAAGTAATTTATGTAAAATATCTTGTTTTTGAATTTTAGTTTTTTTAATTCTTATTTTATTTTATTTTCTTATATCTTGATTATATTCATTTGTTATGTGTTTTAATTTTTAATATAAGTTTTACTTTTGTTTTTCTTATCTGTAGTTAATAAGTCAAGATTGTAAGTTTTTATGCTTTTTATAACACTGTTGTAACAATATTAATTAAACATGTTGTGTTTTTCTGTAATTGGGGGTACACTTAAGCCCATTTGTTTAATAGTTATTACGGAACTAAATAAATGAATACTTTCGCCTTTATAATATTGCGTAGGATATTTCAAAATTTATTATATTTTCTGTTGTCTGTTATCATGATTTCTATTTACGACGCTAATACCCTTCTTCCGGAACAAGAAAACCTCATTCTATTTTACTTTAATTTTATATTATTGAATATATTTTTAAAGCTTAAGTTCTTGCAAGTAAAGAATCGCGAGTAGAGCTTTTATAGCCCAGTAGTGGGACCGTATGATTATTTCATCATAGATTAAAACTCCGAGCAGGCATCAATGAGTTTATCTGTTAAAATACTTATGTCTCTAATTGGTAATTGGAATATATCACACGCTTTTCAGTGAAAGAAAACATTGTTAAATTTAAACTATCGTGAGTAGTATTCATAGTTAATGTATAGAACCGGATATACTCACGTCTTATACAATCGGGTTAGCCCGACTAGTTTTGAACCCATCCGGGGCACTTATTCATGAGCTCTTTACACGATGTTATCGCGACGGGAACCATAGAATAAGACGTGAGTATAGCCGGTTCAATACATTAACAAAGAAAACATTGTGAGGAAACCTGCATATCTCTAGATAACTCTAGGGATATGTGTAACCTATTAATCCAGAATGTAGCAGCGTGGTAATTTATAGCTTCAACCCTTCTCTACGAAAACGTAGAGAAGACCAATACGCCTAGCAGTTGGATAAAACCAGGCCGTTACTAACTCGATCTTTTTTAATGAGAATAAAAGAAGACGCAACGTGCCCAGAGTGTGGAGAGGAAAAAACAAGTATTCGCCTTATGGCTGAGTGCCCTATATACTCGCTGGTAAGATGGGAGATACTAGGTAAAGATGAAATTGAAGTTGAGGACCTAACAGTTATCCCCTTCAGAGATATTATCAGGTTTCTAAAAGCAACAGGTAGGTTGAAGCAGGTGACACTGTCGGGACAGCAGTGAAACCCGTGTCCCAACATGGGGAAATGGGTGGAATAGTCCAGAATAGGAGTTGACCACCCGTCCTGCAACAAGGGGCGTCCCCGCAATTAGATAGATAGAACTCGATCTTTCTGTTTTCCTTTATCTGAGGTTTTAGATTTAAAAATCTGTGCCATACCTGGATGGACAAAAAATACAACTGAAGTCTGGAGAACAAAATGCAAATAGATTTTTCCGGTTTACCCATTGCGGAGCACTTTGCTATATCGACTCGGTAACCGAGCTGTAGAGCCGCCTATTACTTATTCAAACTCCAGTAGTAGAGTTACCATGAGGCTGGAATTATTGGAATACCGGCTTTACGCCAAGAGATATCGTCGGACACCTGTAACATTTCTTGTAGCAGAGATTTATGGACATCTCTTATCGAATTCAAAATAGAAGCACTCACGTTTATACAAAACTTCTACTAGTTACGACTAGTGGCACTATAGGATTTTATTAAATTCAAAGCAAAAAAAGAATCCTTTCCGAAATAATTTTTAACAAATGTGCTAAAAATATTATTTTTTCAATATATAGCTGGTTGAGTTTCAAATCCAAGCTTTCTTATCATTCACATCTTCAATAGTACATGATAATTTTTTCAATAGTATGAACTTTGTTAACAATTGTACTTTTTAAAAAGAATTTGAATTTTATAAACAGAACTCATGTCATTGATTTTAATATTGTTTGTATTGCCAATTTTATTGGATGTACTATGTCAAGAACTATGTCTTGTATTTCCACTTCAAGAGAAAGTATGTGTGTTTCCTAACATACATTTTTCGATAGAATTTAGGCGGAAGGCAATGATATAAGTACATTCAGTTTTATGATCATAGCGTGGTCGCTATGGGACGTATATAAAAAAAAATTGAAATAATTGACAGTAACAATTTTTACATCTTGCATGATATATTGTTGAGGACTTCTTTTATACTCGTATATAAGACTATAAGAAAGCTGAGAGTCACTCAGCGGGTGATGGAGCGAATCCTATGAGCTATGATCTGCTATAAGTAATCTCTACATGATCAAATCAAAAGTGAGATACGGAACAATATCACCAACATAGCATGTCACAAAGCTGAAGTGGTGATGGGATGTTGTGATGTTGGAATGGCGACCTCGCACCAGAAAACGTCGATAGATCTCCTACAAGGTAAACTGACGACCTGAAACATCTCGCAGGCAGCGCTGGATTCAAGCGGTACAAGCTCATATGGTGTCGAAATTACGCGAAGAGACCTATGTCCAATAATAGTCATCTATGTCCATCAATCTATATCAAAGAAGAAGAGAAGAAGAGTATCGCAAAAAATATAGCTCTTAACAAATAAAAGATAGTCTGTTTCAAAAGTGAAACAAAGCGTCCCATTGCTCGGTACGTGGCTCGTGGAGAAAACAATAAGGACCCTACTAGCTAAGGTGGCGTTCATGACACGGATTCGTGTCACCGAGCTATAGGTTATTGATCTTTAGTGTGGAGACACATTATACGTTACGCCTGCTTCATCGTTTTAAGAGTTTTTTTTATCTTATTTTAACATTTTAGATTTAAGTGATATTCGACTCGAAAACAGGATGGACAATTTAATTCTCGTCATATTACATATATTATATTAATACATGGTGTACACACAACTTCGTTTACGTCAACTGAGATTTAAACCACTCTCAATTTAGTACTAGGAATAGAAAAACATATAGTTTTAGTCTTATGTGTTATTTTATCTTTATAAAATTTAATTTAAAGCTTACATACCGGGTAAACGTATGTGATAAAGAATCCAGTTTTCCTTCAGCAACAGGATTTTTTTTATAACAATACTGTTTATTTTTTGGTTGAGAAAAAACCTTTTTTACTGTTGTTTAATAATACATATTTGAGGGTATTACATTTAAATGAAGTGATATAAGTTTTACGAATCATGTGATTATAATAAAAGAAAAACTTAAAGAAATAATTGAATATTACAAAAAAAAAATTCTAAATTCAAAATTTCCGATCGAGAATATATAACGTTTTTTGTCGTAGATGTAACAACAAATTCCAATTTTAAAATCACCGTACGCGAATAAATCACGTACCTATGGGCAAGTTTGTTTCTATTGTAATATGTATATCTCTTTATTATGCGCGTCGCGCGCTCCGGCGTCCGCCCGATGCGCCGATGGACCTTTGAATTTAAACTTATTCAAACCGTACAAGTATTGTCGCTTTCCAACTTGGAAACTATTTGGATGCGTTTGCAAAGTTCCGAGGTCTGACGTTGACATACGATTGATTAAATCTTGGTATATATAGTTGGACGTTATTAACTTTCTTCGCGTATGTTAATACGAGATGTAAGTGGGAAATTCCTTGCGCACTTCCCGATATACAGAGTTTGATTGGTGAAAATCTATAATATTAATCTTCTCATATATTACATCTATATATATAAAAGAAAGTTGGTCTTAGTTACACTATTTATAACTCAAGAACGGATGAACCAATTCGGCTGAAAATTGGTGGAGAGGTTGCTCAGAACCAGGAGACGGACATAGGATTAGGACTTTTTTATTCCGTTCGACCGCATTTATTTTATCCCGTCAAGTCACTATAAAACGTAATATAAATATATATTAAAGAAAGTTGGTCTTAGTTACACTATTTATAACTCAAGATTTATTTTATCCCGTCAAGTTACTATAAAACGTGATATAACAAAAACGACTATGACATCGAATAACAAAATATAAGAAACAGCTATACGTAATTTTGTCTTTGGTTAAGTAGGTATGGTAAAAAATTTGACAAATATCAAAATAATAGCTAAACTTCACTACTAATCGGGTGGGCTGCGTATAAAATAAGTCGCTTTCTCTGTCTGTTCCTATGTCCCAAACGCAGGCTGAACCCTACGATATTTATCAAAGTATTTGTGCACCTTGTAAAGGTCTATAGAAAACTCCGCGATGGTATAACTCTTATGGAAAACCCACAATAGCATTTTTGCCATTTTCTTTTTACAAAAATATTGTGCTATTTTCGAAGCAATTTTAAACAATACAGCATTAATCCTTAACCAATTAAGTACCTTAAATACATTGTTCATTTAATATAGATCAATATGGCTCTTAAAGCATGTAATTCAAATAAACATTTTAGAAGATATTACAGATTTAAAATGCAGGGCATAGCGATTGCGCTCTTCGCCCTATAGCACTTGAATTTAGCTGCGATCGGACGGGGTTGTTTTTCACATGGCCAACTATATGTCACTCTTTCAAGAGTAAAAGTATGAATTTAGATATTCCAAAGATAGCAGGGAATCTTCATGATATAGGGTAAGGGGAATTGTTTTACTCCAAATTAAACGCGTGCGGGCCACGGACATTAATGAACAAAACAAAACTACTGGATATATTTTAATCATTTTTTTCACTGAGTGACATAGGCTATATATTTTATACCCGTGCGAAGCCAGAGCGGGCCACTAGTATATTATATATTATATTAATATTATTATCTCATATATTATAGAAAAATGAATGATTGTTATTTTTCTATGTCTTTTACAGAGTCTAAAACGGCTGGACCGATTTTAATGAAATTTTCATTCAATCTTTAGAATGACTTAGCGGATGACTTTGTAAAGTTTAGTGGCGATCGGAGCATTTTTTTTAACTTAAAGTAATCATCATTGTCCTGCACCTTATCCTACTCTAAGAGGGGTCGGCACAAAATGTTATAAACTTCTCACATGACTTCGCTTAGTATTTTACGACCGGCCACCTGCCTGACGGTAACTTAGCTAATTCATCTTTTACGACATAATTTCGGTAAGAAATGAGGGTGGTCTACTTTTCTTAGCCGAATATCACACAGCCGCAATTTACCTTTGACGCTTTTCACGATAACTCAGTAAGAAATGAGGGTGGCCTAGTCTACTCAGTCGAATACTACACGGCGATATATATAACTTTTTTTAAAACACACACATGATGCCTAGAAACCCATCGTAATTTTTACTCGTCATAAGAATCTGAAAAAATCGATTTCCATTTTATACTACATACTAATTGAGAGAATCGTTTACACGAATATTTATGTAAACATCGTAAAATCTAAAAGATAAAAAAGTTTCATTACATTTTATAATACTAAATATTACTTGAAACATTGACATTGTTCGTCCTAAATTTCGAGAAAATATTCCTCAATCTAAATCCCAGCGAACTTAAATCAGAAAACTTAAAAGCGGCGTCCCTAAATCCACTGAGACAATTTTAAACAAGCAAGTGGAAAGTGCCATTGTGAAATAAACTTAATCACAGCACGTCAATAAAGTTGATTTTACACTGTCCGCGGTTGAGTTTCGCCGGTAATTGATATTTTAGTCGCAAATCCGGCCCGTCGAGTCGGTTGATATTAAATTTGCGGTTCAAATCCGTCGAATAGACTTATTGACAGGAGATTTATAATAGAATTAACATCTCTGTCGATCGGAACAGAGCTGTCGCGTCCTAATAGCTTCTCAACGTGTCGCTAGATTCTCCTCGATATCTTTTAAACGGATTTTGATCATTTTATTTGATAGATAGTGTTTTATTTTATAAGTACCTTGGTATTATTACATTTAAATGAAGTTACGGAAGTAAATACCTATACCTGTATTTTTTTTTAGAAGGCTTGAGTATTATTTTAAGGCAAAAATAGTGTTTTATATTAAATTAAAATGTTAGTATTTTTTTTATGCCCAAAAACAAATAACACGATTTTTTTCCCCCAAAAACCTAACTAGATCGATTTTTCTCCCCCAAAACCCCCTACATTCTGAATTTCAGGAAAATCGAAGTCGTTGCCGAGATTCGGAAAATATACATATATTTATACATACAAGATTAATTAAATTAAATATTAAAGATATTATTTCATTTTACAAGATGTGTTACGTCTCGAATGAGCTAAATATCTCACATCGTTTTATTTGTTTATGCGTCATTTTGTTCTGTATACAAAACACTTAATTTTTGTCATTACAGATTATGTTATTCCTCTGAAGCTGTATGGTATCCAGCTGAGTAGAATAGACCACTATTATTTCTTACCGAGGTGTTGTAAAAGGCAACTAAGGTAAGTTCTCAACGTGTCGGTAGGTTTTCCTCGATATCTTTTAAACGGATTTTGATCATTTAATTTGATAGATATTGTTTTATTGTACAAGATGTTTTACGTCTCGAATGAGCTAAATATCTCACATCGTTTTATTTGTCTATGCGTCATTCTTTTTTTTATTCGCATATCTCTTTATCTATCTAACATATAACAGCTGGATAGATTTTATTGAAATTTTCAGACAATCTTTAGATATACCTAGCGGATAACCTACTATACCTACGCGCTTTACCACAACATTAAACTTATATAAAAATGAATGTTTATATATCTGTTACAGACTCTGAAAAGGATGGACCGATTTAAATGAAATTTTCAGAAAATCTTTAGAATAACCTAGCGGATTTTCGTGTAAAGTTTGGTGGCGATTGGAGAATATTTTTAGCTGCTGAGTTCTGTATCGAGGAAAATTCGAAACTACATTGAGCCACAGTAACACGTGGCCGGAAAGCTATTTGGTTAATAAAACATAATTGTAATATTTACGTGACTAAAATTAATTGTCAATGCAGTTTCAACGTTGTAAGAACAATAAAAATACGCGAAAATCATGATCTTACTGTAAAAAGTATAAAAAAATCGTAACAAGCACTATTCAGAACAAAGTTTCAAAGGCGTTCACGATATAAATGTTTTATTACAGCTCTAGCTAGTACCGCATTCATTGTAGGTAGAAATAAATAAAAAACAGCTGCTTGTAAGCGGCAAGGCTTTTTAGCAGCCAGTAGCTAGTGTCGGTCAAAATAAGCATCTATAACTTGAGAAATGTTTACTTTGTAATAGTGTGCCAACAAAATAATTATCACTATAATCTTCCTGCCCTTATCCCACTCTAAGTGGGTTCGGCACAACATGTTATAAACATGTTGTAACATGACTTGGTTACGTATTTTACGACCGGCCGCCTGCCTGACGTCAACTTATCTTAGTCGTATTTTACGACACCTCGATAAGGAAGAGGGTGGTCTATTCTACTTAACCGGATACCACAAGGTGAGTCAACTTACCTTAGTCGCCTTTAACGACACCTCGGTAAGACATGAGGGTGGTCTATTCTACTCAGCCGGATACCACACGGCGGGTTGACTTACCTTTGCCGCCTTTTACGACATCTCGGTAAGAAAAGAGGGTGGTACTATTCTATTCAGCCGGATACCACACGGCACAACAAAATACTTATCACTAAATTCTTTAAAACATATTTACGAAATAGTTTTTCGAAGACCAGTTTGGACTATTAAGAGTTTATTCGTTATTATTATGGTATATGTTAATAAAGAATATTTAATAATTAAGGCTATGAGCTGCATTGGACAATGCATATGTTTGATGCTTACATTTGAAAGCGCGGATTATAGCAAAATTTAATTATTTCTTGGAGAAGATTCCTTATTAGGAATAAACTGAATAATTTCAAAACAGCGAACGTCTAACCGCCTGGTCTCTCATATAATAACCTAATAATTAAATGAGTTAATATTGTATGTATATATAAAGATATAAATGTATACTATCGGAATCTCGGAAACGGCTCCAACGAAGAACGTTTGGAAGAGAAAAATTGGTCATATCTAGGTTTTATTAAAAAAATCTCTGTTTTTGGGCATTAAAAAATACAAAAATTCAAGATATAATACACTATTTTTGCTGAGAACTGTCAAGTCAGCGTAGCTTATTCGGGGAACGGGTGGCTCGACCTTATTTTACAATTTGAATGAGTTTTCGGGAGTCTTGATCGAGCTTATTTTACAATTTGGATGAGCTTTTGCGAGTGTTAGTCGACCTCACCAATTTGAATGAGCTTGTGGGAGTCTTGCTTGCTATTTTTGCCGAGAAGTATCAAGTCAGCGTAGCTTATTCGGGGAACGGATGGCTCGACCTTATTGTACAATTTGAATTAGATTTCGGGAGTCTTGAGCGACCTTATTTTACAATTTGGATGAGCTTTTGCGAGTGTTAGTCGACCTCACCAATTTGAATGAGCTTGTGGGAGTCTTGCTTGCAATTTTTGCCAAGAACTATTAAGAAAGCGTAGCTTATTCGGGCAACGGATGGCTCGACCTTATTGTACAATTTGAATGAGATTTCGGGAGTCTTGATCGACCTTATTTTACAATTTGGATGAGCTTTTGTGAGTGTTACTCGACCTCACCAATTTGAATGATCTTGTGGGAGTCTTGCTTGCAATTTTTGCCAAGAACTATTAAGAAAGCGTAGCTTATTCGGGGAACGGATGGCTCGACCTTATTGTACAATTTGAATGAGATTTCGGGAGTCTTGATCGACCTTATTTTACAATTTGGATGAGCTTTTGTGAGTGTTACTCGACCTCACCAATTTGAATGATCTTGTGGGAGTCTTGCTCGCTATTTTTGCCGAGAACTGTCAAGTCAGCGTAGCTTATACGGGAAACGGGTGGCTCGACCTTAATTTACAATTTGAATGAGATTTCGGGAGTCTTGATCGACCTTATTTTACAATTAGGATGAGCTTTTGCGAGTTTTAGTCGACCTTACCAATTTGAACGAGCTTGTGGAAGTCTGGCCCGCTATTTTTACCGAGAACTGTCAAGTTAGCGTAGCTTATTCAGGGAACGGGTGGCTCGACCTTATGTTACAATTTGAACGAGTTTTCGGGAGTCCTGATCGACCTTATTTTACAATTTGAATAAGCTTTTGGGACTGGGATGGGACTCTAAGATATTGAAATAGTAACAAAATAATAAGATAAATAGTAACAACGCACCGCATTTATAAATTAACAGTAGAAATACTCCAATAGCGATAGATCTATTCAAACTGGTTATGAATGACTAACAAAAAGGCGGGGACAGTGGGCGATACAAATATCAATAAAATGTTATAAAAGACAATTTTAAAACGTATTACGGTAGGTCAGGCGTGATCCGGAATGGCGCCCGATGAATATTATTGCCAAGGTGGGCGTTTCCCCGTGATTGATGTGTGCGCCACGCTCTCGATATTAAGATTGCATTTCGGCCAGGCCGTGCCAGTAAGTCGTATGAAAAATTGCTTTGTAATTTTTTATGGGTTCATTTCAAAGAATTTATATTTAAAATTGGAATACGAACAATTTTTATTTATTCGTATTAGGCTTAAGTATCTGGGAACTTGGCTTAGCTCAATAATTTTTTTAAAGATATAAAAAAAAGTTAATAAAAAAGAAATAAGCGCCGGGTGAAATGTGGGAATCGAAACTAGGTTTACAAATGAGCTTTACAGCTAAAAATATAATTTGTATTTTCTTCAGTATGTCAGCATGTTTTCAGTGCCCGAAAACTATACTAAACCTAATTAAAAAAAAAATGTAACCTAGATAAATAGATTCGATCGATGTTGTCACATGTTTTGGCTACGTATTTTACGACCGTCCACGAGCCTGAATTCAACTTACCTTAGTCGCTTTGCGACACCTCGGTAAAAAAGCGAGTGGTCTATTCTACTCAGCCGAATACCACACGGCTGGTCTATTTATCTTATTCGCCTTTTACGACACCTTGGTAAGAAAGAGAGTGGTCTATTTTACTCAGCCGAATATCACAAGGCGGGTCGACTTACCTTATTCGCCTTTTACGACACCTCCGTAAGAAATGAGTCTAGTGGGTGGTCTAATCTATTTTAGCCGGATACCACAAGGCGTTTCATTCCGAAAAAAATATAGTATAAAATGTATTTAAATTCTCACTAATTCAGCTTAATAGCTGGGCCTTGGCGCCGTTATCCCTCACACCATAACCTACAGCTATATATAAAAGCTGTACCGTCCGGCCGTCATAGGCGACGATTGACGCGCCACCGTTCCAAATCGGTTCTGCATCGGTATTCGGGAACCGAATGCCCAACTGTTAAGTGACAACAGTATTTATATACCCAACCAAATAACGTGGAACCCCGTCACTCATACTAGCTAATATCGCCCTGGAACTTATGTAGCCAGCCGAAAGTTCTCGATTGACCGGCCATGTTTTATTTCTAGTACGCTAATGAGCGATGCGTCACGTCAACTTTTTAAAGACAATGGACGAAACAATAAACATTTGTTTTACTAATGGGCTAGAGTGGTAACACGGTTATGAATTATAAAATTTTTATATTGTAACAGACTTTACCTGTTTATACTAGATGGCGCTCCTGGTTAGTTCATTTGCGACAATGGTAGTCGTTTCAAAATATACTAGCTGTGCACGCGTGGAAGTTAGCGCATCACGAAGTTTTTACCGCAAAAAATCTCGACCCAGCGGGAATGTACTAATTACTTAAACCGTGTAATCCGTGTGGTATCCGGCTGAGTAGGATAATCAAAAGACCACCCTAATTTCTTACCGAGGTGTGGTAAAAGGCTTCTAAAGTAAGTTGATCCACCTATGATCTATTCTACTCAGCCGGATATCACACGACAGGTCGTCTTACCTTAGTCGCTTTTTACGACACCTAGTTAAGAAATGAGGGTGGTCTATTGTACTCAGCCAGATACCACACGGCAAATCATGTAAATGTTATATTAAAAATAAAACGTTTGTTTACCAATAAATCACAGTGATACAGTAGTAATGTAACAAATGAAAGTGATAAATGTTGCATGCCAACTATAAATAACGGCAATTGCAAAACTATACCAAACTCGGATGACTCGCATCGCTCAGTGGTGCCAAGGTGCCAATAAGACCGTGTCAACGTGTGACAGATCTCTGAAGCTTTTAATGTTTAGAAACATTTTGTGACACGGCAATATAAGATGGTCACATTTAAAAATCAACATTCTCCTGCCTTTATCCCACTCCAAGTGGGGCACAAATATATTTTACTACCGGCCGAATGCCTGATGTCAATTTAACGCATTTAACGCGGCTTGCAGCAAAATAACTTTTTTGTAACCTCTGTTAGCTTAGTCACTTTTTGCGATACCTGTATAAGAAAGACGATGGTCTATTCTACTCAAACGGATACCACACGGCGGGTGAACTTAACTTAGTCGCCTTTTGCGACACCTCGGTAAAAAATAAGGGTGGTGTATTCTACTCAGCCGTATACCTCACGGTGATGGTAACATTTAAAAACATGAAACAATTATGTTTCTGTTCGCAGCTTCGTCTAAACAGCCTATAAAAAGCAAAGTAAAGGCCTCTTACTATACTATGCCTCTTCTCTGTTAATGAGAGAAAGATTTGGAGCTAAGACCTACCATGCTGCTCCAACCTGCTGTTATATAGCTTACACATATCCCAAGATTTCTCTAAACATATGCAGGTTTTATGGCAGAGGTGGGGCACGATCTCCTCTTAAGATCCTTTCCTACCGTAACTCGTGCTATGGCGAACAGGAAGGGATCGTGGGCAGCGATAACCTCTTTCTGCGAGGATGTCATCTCGCGGAAGGAGGCGGCGGGGTGGATCCGGAAAGTCAAGTCCTTGGATCCGATCAGCCGCATGCGGACGCAGTGGGACACAGGTGACTCGTCAAAGCCCGTCGTATGCCGCCCTAAAGGTGACCTCCAGGCGTTCCGAACGGGGTTTATCGGACGCCCATCGGAAAAGATCCCTGAGGCGGTCGATGCATCTGGTGCTCCTGATGCATCGATTAGCGAATTGAGGGGCTTTTTTTCACTTTTAGAGATGCTCGATCCAGAGGTAGCGCACTCTGGGCTTCAGAGTTGCTGCTGGCGTGGATGGGGGCAATGTGTACAACGGTACCCTATCCCCGCCACCAGCAGCGTGGTGGACCACTGGAGTATAGGATGGCCAAAATAGGAGAAACAGTTAAACAAATTAATTAATTTATTTACTTATTGCAATTTATGACAGATCCAACAGTTAACAATGATTCATAATACTACTCAAGTCTCGTCCTGTACTACCCTCTTCTGACTCATTGGGTTCGATTCACCGTCATTGTTTCTATTATTCGTCATACAAATACTAACACGACCAAATTCAATGTTCATAAAGAAAAAGTCACTATAGCTATTTCAATAAAAGAAAAAATGGGCGTCAAGCGTCAAGACCTGGAGCTGCGGCGGAAATGGCCGAAACCGGCAAACGGCGGAAGTATGCATCTCTCATCGAGAGTTATATATTTGTGCCTTTTGCAGTCGAGACCCTAGGGCCATGGAGTCAAAGTGCAAAAAATTTTTTATCCGTTTTAACACCTCGGTTGATTGCCTCTTCAGGTGACAAGGGGGCTGGCTCCTTTTTCGCACAAAGAATCAGCTTAGCGATTCAGCGCGGAAACGCTGCCAGCATTCTTGGGACCATTCCACGTGGGCATGATTTGTATAGTCCTAGCGTGTAAGTAATTTAAGATAGATATAACTTGTACATTTTTGCTGTAAATAAAAAATGGGTATTACATTTTCTCATATGTTTAGTTCAAAACAATCCTTATCTTTATTAAATGAACATAAAATATAAAATCATGCTCCTGCCTTAATCCCACTCTAAGTGGGGCCGGCAAAACATGTTATAAACATGTTGTCACATGATTTGACTACGTATTTTACGACTGGCCGCCTGCCGGACGTCAACTTGGCTTTGTATTTTACGACACCTCAGTAAGAAAGAGGGTGGTCTATTTTACTCAGCCGGATACCACACGGTATGTCGACTTACTTAAATCGCCTTTTACGACCCCTCAGTAAGAAATGAGGGTGGTCTATTCTACTCAGCCGGATACTTAAACTATTAAATATAAAATTACTTAAAATTTAAAATTATGTAATACCAAATCCTTCTATTGATCCACTACGGTAATCGAATCGGCGACCCACTGAGCTGAAGGCAGGGCCAATGCCATGAGCGCCAACGGGTCACTCAAAGTCAGCATAACATATGTATACGTCAAACTGCACAATAGTTATTACTTTAACTGGTCGGCGGGATGTGTCTATTAACGAGTGGCGTGGCCGACGTAATGGATTACTGCCTTCCTAGCGCGTGGCCACGAGATAAGCGGCACAATAGGCACAACTAGGTGTTACTTAGTAGGGATCATCATCATCAACCTGTGTCTGTCCACTGTTGGACATAGGTCTCTCCATTTGCATGCCACTGAGCTCGGTCTTCAGCTCTCTGTTTCCAGCCAATACCAGCCACTCTGCGGATGTCGTCGCTCCACCTACCCGGAGGACGTCCTACACTACGTTTGCCAAGGCGCGGTCTCCACTCCAGAACACGTTTACCCCAGCGGTTGTCGGTTCTGCGACAAATGTGACCAGCCCACTGCCACTTAAGCTTACTAATGCTTTGGGCTATGTCGATTACTTTGGTTCTCTGTCGTATCACTTCGTTCCGAATACGATCCTTCAGAGAAACTCCGAGCATAGCCCTCTCCATAGCTCGCTGAGCGACCTTAAATTGGTGGACCAGTCGCATTGACAGTGTCCACGTCTCGGCTCCGTATGTCATCACAGGTAGGACGCACTCGTTAAAGACTTTT
This sequence comes from Morpho achilles, assembly GCA_947086495.1. Classification (NCBI taxonomy): domain Eukaryota; kingdom Metazoa; phylum Arthropoda; class Insecta; order Lepidoptera; family Nymphalidae; genus Morpho; species Morpho achilles. Next base: position 15,310,215 of record CAMTZB010000021.1, on the reverse strand, counting down.
GTCTTAAGGCTTTGTGGTATGGGCGACGAAAAGACTCGATGAAGTTTCCTATATGCCGACCAGCCAAGCTGTATTCTCCTGCGAGCCTCCTTCTCGAAGTTGTTTCTACCTAGCTGTAGGACTTGTCCAAGGTAGACATACTCCTCAACAACATCGAGAGGAACTCCGTAGAGGGCAATCGGTTCCGGAATGACATGTTCATTGAACATTACTTTGGTTTTTTGTTTTTTTTTGGTTTTATATATATAGCAGGGATCACAAGAATAATATTAATATTTGTACCTGGGTGACGGTGCCTTGCACAGTAATTTAGAAAAAGGAAGTCAATTAAATTAAAAAAAAAATAGATTTTATTTTGGATCAGGATTTTTATTTTAGTTTTCAGAATTCGAGACCACCCATTACCCAATTGACGACTTTGCAATTATCTTTTGCTTTCTCATATAATTATAGCAATTTTTTTCAGTGCCCGAAAACAGGGATAAAACAATTTTTTTTTTAAATTAACCTAAAACTAAAATTAAGATAAAAATTTAATAAAGAGTAAAAAGAAAAAAGATCATAATTAAAAAAAATTGAAAAAATAAAAATAATTAACGATATATTCACATAACCATCACAGGGATGTAAGTCCCGACTGGAGTAAGTCAAGCATTTATTTTTGAAAATATTTAGCGCGTCGACATTTATATCTATTGTATTATTGATGCTTGCCCGGGGTTCGAACCAATGATCGTCTCTAAAGAGTCGCACGGTCTCACCGCTGGGGTATCACAGAATAGAGTGTAGTAAATATACGTTAATACTTAGACTATATCGCGTTCGACCATTACAAAAACCAAGGACATAGACAAATCTCCAACTTGATAATGCATAAATTACAATATGTACGTTTGCAACTTGCATTCAACGGCAAAAGAATCTCAGGTTAAATACAAACAAGTTACGTTTAACTTGGTCGGCATTCACTAACGTCAGTATTAATGATTGCCGTGGTCGATTAAATGGATTACTGCTCCGCTAACTCGTGGCCACTAAATAGGCGGGCTGTATATTATGAAGTTTACTGGCCATGCTTACGATTCCATTTTGAACTTTTACAATCATTTTTCATTCATATTTTTTTGATTTTAAATGATAATTTTTAATTTTGTGTCATTATTGAGTTTACAATTTTACGCCGTGTGGTATCCGGCTGAATAGAATAGTACCACCCTCATTTCTTACCGAGGTGTTTTGTAAAAGGCGACTAAGGTAAGTCGACCCGCCGTGTGGTATCCGGCTGAGTAGAATAGTACCACCCTCATTTCTTACCGAGGTGTCGTAAAAGGCGACTAAGGTAAGTTGACCCACCGTGTGGTATCCTGTTTAGTAGAATAGACCTCCCTCCTTCTTACCGAGGTGTCGTAAAATACGACTGAGGTGAGTTGACGTCAGGCAGGTGGCCGGTCGTAAAAACGCAACCAAATCATGTTACAGCATGTTTATAACATGTTGTGCCGACCCCACTTAGAGTGGGATAAGGGCAGGAGGATATATATATATATATATATATATAATATTGATTTTACAATTCAAGCTCAAGATAGCTACGTTACGTTATTTTAATACAAAGTACTTGATTGACCGAGCCTAGCTCGGTAATTAAAAGAAAACACTTAAAATAAAAAATTAATAATATAGTTGGGATCGATCCTTGGTATTTACATTTCTCAAAAATAAATCTTAGTAGTAGACTTAGTAGACTTTCCACTGCCATGAGATCGATATGTACAAATAAGCACGTAAAACTTTGAAATTCAGTTCCAAATCCAATTAACAATAAATTAATTGTATTTGAAATTGAAAAAAAGATTACTATTTCGTTCATATATCGTGCTTTAATCACATTACGAAGGTAATGTAACTCCTGGTGACTGGCACCTTGGGTCTAACCGAAGAATAGGGGATGCGGAAGTCTTTTTGTTTCTATAGCAACTCAATGGCATTCAAAACAAACACGACATCCAGTTATCATGGGAGCGAGTAGGAAATAAAGTTGCAATATTGTATATCTATACTTAATATATAAATCTGAAGAGTTTGTTTGATTTTTTGAATGCGCTAATCTATCTAAGTACTACTGGACCGATTTGAAAAATTCTTTTAGTGTAACTCAAACTAATTAATTAAAAAAATTTCAAATCGGTCCAGTACATAGTAAATTTCTCGAGGAAGGCTATAGACTATATGACATTACACTAAGATACATAGAAGAGGAGCAGTAATAAATATTACGAAAAGGATACAATTTAAAGCTTAAACAATTTCCTTCAGTGTGCTAATTAAATGGTGAAAGTTCAAAAATCATGTATTACAAAATAGTTCCCCTCTAATATATATATCCTTCTGCCCTTATCCCACTCTAAGTGGGGTCGGCACGGCATGTATAAATATAAATATGCCGTAATATGAATTGGCTGCGTTTTTACGACCGGCTGCCTGCCTGACGTCAACTTACTTTAGTCGTATTTTACGACACCTCGGTAAGAAGGAGGGCGGTCTATTCTACTAAACCGGATACCACACGAGGGGAAAACTTTCCTTAGTCGCCTTTAACGACACCTAGGTAAGAAATGTGGGTGGTACTATTCCACTTAGCCGGCTACCACACGCTAAAATAGTTCCCCTCTAAAAGTTCTAAATAAAAGTCCGCGACAGCATATGTCTAGCTTTACGTCTAATCGACTTTAACCATTTTTATGGTTATCAAAATAGTATATTACGGTTTTAATTTTTACATGCGAGCGGAGCCGCTGGCGATTGCTAGTAAGTAATAAAACAATAAAAATAAATAGCGCTTACGTGTATTTGAACGTTTACATATTGTCTATAGTTCCATTTATTTGAGGTCAGTTCAATACGGCGTCTGCATTCTGAATGCGTGGACAAATAAATCCACAGATACAGATTGTGTCTATGTGCCTATTATAATACCTAGGTACTGCTGTATTCAGGCTTGGCTTTTGTAGGTTGAAACACGATACGAAGATATTATAACACTTATCATTGAACGTTTATGTTTGTTCTATTTCTGGAATATCCATTCGTATTTTTTACTCGTTTGTTAATAACCTTTACAGTGTTTTAATATAAGTGCCTGGCTGAACGAGCTTTACTTGAAAAAAATATATAATCTAATCTGCGAATTGGTTATTTTCATTTTTTGAGCTATTAGAACTTTACAAATGACAGCTAAATTAAGCATTGTCTTCTATATCTATTTTAGAGTACACACACACACACATATTATTTACTATTTTTATTTATTATATTATTATTCATTATTACTTTAGTATTATGGATCTCCGCAAAGCCTAATTCTATATATTATTTAAAGCTTACCCTGTCAAGATGCGATAGAGCTACTACCTATACTTGAGTAAGGGCCTGTTTTACAAGTTGCTGTTAAAGTGTCGGATAGTTAACCGACAAACTAACTAAGTGGCAAATGTCTCTAAAAAGAGACTCTGAAAAGTGAAAAATTTGTAAAATAAATCGCTGCTATTTTGAAATACGTATTTGCTTTCGAGGAGATAAACAAAATAACAGCCAGATACTTGTTAACTTATTAGGGACTTTAAGTGCAGAATAAGCCATTCAGAAACCCGAGAATCGCAAAGTTCCGAGATATGTGTCAGATATGTTCCGAATATGTAGCTGTGATGGCCCAGCGGTGCGACCGTGTGAATCTCTAGAGACGATCACGGGTTCGAACCCGGGCAGACACCAATGAGTTTTTCTCTTAAAACTTATGTGTCTAATTGATAATTGCAATTTATCACACGCTTTTCGGTGAAGGAAAACATCGTGAGGAAACCTGCATATCTCTAGAGAATCCTAGGGATATGTGTAAACTACCAACCCACATTGGAGCAGCGTGGTAGGTCTTAGCTCCAATCCTTCTCTCCAAAAATGGAGAGTGGAGGCCTATGCCCAGCAGTGGGATAGTAACAGGCTGTTACTTACTACTTATGTTCCGAATAAGCTAACTGACAGTTTATTGGTAATTTGTGAAACAGGACCTTAATCTACGTGACCAAGCAGTCACGAGGACAGCCGTAGAAGATTCAAAGCTACCAATTCAGCGTCCAATCTGCGTACCCATTCCATCGGCATATACATTGGTCCGTTATACATGAAGGAATCGTTGTTCGATCACTTGTTCACCATCGCTTATATTGCAATCCTGAGCGATTCGGTCACGGTGTTATCGAATCAAACAATCACAACTTTCCCCTATACACCATAATTATTCGTGAGCTTAATGTGTGTTGCGTGTGACGCGTTCAAAATTGTTTGCGCACATGACACTTCCGTGCGTGACTTATAACGTTTCGGTGATATTATATAGCCTATTGTTAAAAAGTAGTTATAGTATTATAGGTGTAATAACATATTTAAACTAATATCATATATTCGAAAATCTATATGCCTATTTATTACACTTTAGCTTCAGTAATTGTGATGAAATTAAGTACATATATAGTACATACATAGGAGCTATGCTAGGCTAGCATAAAGTGCTAAAAAATTTCAGGAATATTGTATATAACAGGAAAAAATAATACAGTTCATAATTGAGCGTATTTACAAAAGTAATAATAAAATTATATTTATATAATATATAATACGCGATAAAATAAATAAAAATATCTATAATGCTTAGTGTAGAGTGGACTATCAGTTTCCATACCCGATACATGCAGGATTCGTAAAAACACATTCACGTCATGGATATGCGATTCTGTCGTGGAGTCTATCTCCTGATGATGCTTCGGTTGCGGAGCGAAACGATTGTTGAGTTTGTGATAGTGAACGTGTGAAGTCCTTGTGTATTGTGGTGGCGGTGGTGTAAGTTTGTGCATGTTTTTATAAAATCGAGGTTTGTATCAAAACGGATAGTCAACTCTACATTTAGCTTTATATATATTTTTTATTTACTTTATCGCGGATTATAGCCAATAATTTTATTAATAATTTTTAATTATGTCTCCGCAAATTAACCTAATTCTATTATTTGAGGTAAATACCCTCAAATAATATATAGAATTCTATATAACAAATAAAAATAAAAAAGACAAATAATATATAGAAAACTCAAACTTGTCGAGTTTACTACTTCAAAATATTCTTTACAAAGTGTAGGTACCTGCGTCTGTTCAAATACCCTCAATTGTGTGACCTCTGGTTATATTTTATTTTACTTTATAATTAATATATTAGAAAAGCCGTGTGGTATCCAGTTGAGTAGATTAGGTGACCCTCATTTTGTACCGAGGTGTCGTGAAAGACGTCAAGGTAAGTTGAAGTCAGGGAGGCGGCCGGTCGTAAAATATGCAGCCAAATCCTGTGACAACATGTTATGCAGATCGCATTTAGAGTGGAATAAGAGCAGGAGGAAAAAAAATGTATTATAAATTATAAAGTAAAATAAAATATATATTATAAACAATTTATTTTTATTTATTTATTGGCAACCCTAATCGCATGTGACGCGAAGTAATTTGTTACAGAACATCACACCTCCGCGCGCGGCGCTACATATTAGTTCCTGGCAATTATCCTGCCTGTAGTTCGCTATTTAGCCGCGATCTACAGCGATCGTGACTCCCAAGGCTAACACTATAAATGGAAATTGTTAAATTGTTTCGTCTAGACACGTGCTTACATTAATCAGATTCATAGGAGGTTTTCATTTGTTTTAGGGCTTTAATTGAAATTAAAAACAATTACTTATCTAAACCGTACATAGAAAGAATTCAAGTGCGCTTATTATAGCGTTCTGCATATAAGTTTTGACAATATGTTTTAACTAAGTTAAAAGTAAATTTGAACAGTTCTTGTTGTCAGTGAATACATACGGATCGCTGATCACCGGATTCACAACGTGCCATGGAGCGAGCTATGTTGGAGTATATTTACGTGATCAAAAGAGAAATGAGACGATCCGTAGAAGAACTAAATCACCGATATAGCTCAGCGTGTCGCGAAGGTGAAGTGGCGATGTGCGGGACATGCGGAGAATCGATAAATGTTGAGGTTTTAAGGCATTGGAATGACGACTTTACACCGGTAAACGCAGCTTCGATAGACTCCCTACGAGGTGGACTGACGACCTCAAAAAGGTCGAGGGAAGCCGCTGAACAAGCAATACAACAACACATGTGGTGTTGAGATCTTGCGAAGATACTTATGTCCAGTAAAGGTTAAGGTCGGTTACGGACGAAGAAAGTAAATTTTGTTTAGCTCCTTTTGCATAAGAGCTTCGAAACGCGATATAACTAATCCAAATTTAAATTATCACTCACTCTTTTTCCGTTCTATGCGTTATACATCTGATGGTAATAAAAACAACTAAAATAAAAGTATAAAACGTACAAAGGATCGTTACACAACTGGTTTGTAAAAAAACCTTTGACAACCAGGATTATATTGACTATACCTAAACGCGTTTTTAAATTTGTATAGAATCGGTTGCTCTTTGTGCTTATAATATCGGAATGAGTATGATTGTAATATTTCATTTAAAATGAAAAGAATGTTAGCTTCTAATTTAAAAAAACGCAGTTTGATGACTTTTTGATTTTATATATTATATAATTTGCGGAATAACATAGCACAGAACTTTGTGATTTCATATAATGAGATGAACGACTATGTCCTGATTTCCAGTGATTTGTAATTTCTAGTTCTATTTCAAATATTAACCAATATATAATTCCCAACTTACATTTATTTATAATCTAATGTATGTAATTTGAGTGCGTAGATAATATAATCTAACATTAATTATATGATCATTTGTAAGCGTAATTTCCACGGTCTTGTGCACTTCAGTTATAACAATTATAACTAATACTTTAATTTGAAGTGATGTTTAAATTGAAACGTCAAACATAAAATTTCTGTTCACCATTCTAGGCACCTTGAACTTTGGCACTTTAGCTTCGTGACATACTGAGCTATTTTGGTCAATTTGGTTCCTGAACTCGTAATTTCAGATTTCAGAAAAAATATAAACCTAAGGTCCATAATAACAAGAAAAATTATTGAATCTTCCTGCTAGGTAATTTTTTCAAATATATATTTATTTAAATATATTAAAAAAAGTAATAAAGAAAAAGATTCTATCTGGCTTCGATCCTGGTATTGAGAATTCGAGACCGCCCACAGCCCAATCGAGCTATCATGACTTAGTATTTGATAGCGTAAATTATCTATTAATTTCTTATTAAATTATAGGAGTTCTTTGACTGTGTCTGAAAAACGGGATAAAACGATACTATTTTAAAACAAAACCTAGCTAGATCGATTTTACTCCCTCGAAACCCCTACATACTGAAAATAAATAAAATAAGGAAACAATAAATTAAGGACAGATATGATTTCGGAAAACTTCGCCGTGTGGTATCCGGCTGAATAGAATAGTACCAACCTCATTTCTTACCGAGGTGTCGTAAAAGGCGACTAAGGTAAGTCGACCCGCCGTGTGGTATCCGGCTGAGTAGAATAGACCAACCTCATTTCTTACTGAGGTGTCGTAAAAGGCGACTAAGGTAAGTTGACCCACCGTGTGGTATCCGGTTTAGTAGAATAGACCACCCTCTTTCTTACCGAGGTGTCGTAAAGTACGACAGAGGTAAGTTGACGTCAGGCAGGCGGCCGGTCGTAAAAACACAGCCGAATCATATGACAGCATGTTTGTGGGATAAGGGCAGGAAGATGATGATGATTTCGGAAAACTTATCGTTTTCCCATAAATCGATGGGATTGAAATGCGTAGCTTTCATAAACCTTACATAGGACATATTATTAATTTAAAAAATCTTACTTGTTTCTGAACAATTAAACGATGAAAAATCGACACTTATTTTTTTAATAAATTTATAGAATTGACGTTACTTTGCAGAGATGCATAATACGAAAGTAATAATAAAATTATTTGATGAAGTTTGCTTCATCGCGGATTATAGCAAAATAATTTTATTATTACTATTGTTTTTTACCTATTTTTACAATACAAAATTACATCCATTGTATCTTATCGTTAAACGATTTTCACGCTGCCCTAATAGATGCGGAAATTGCGTAAACGGACTATAAATTTAAATGAACGTAACTTTCATCCGAAAATGATCTTTGTTAGCTTTAAGGGGTAACAAAGGAGGATTTACAATGCAAATAAAGTTATAGATTTTTAAATTGTCAAAGCTATATTACTTGGTATAAAGTTATTATAATAGCCTGGAAACCTAGCCCGAAATGTGCTATATTAGGATAAACACAAAGCAAATGAGGTTTATAACGTATCCCTTATTTGAACGTGCGTAGGTACGCAAACGCCATTTTGGAGGTGTACTCAAAATGTTCTAAGTATTTTTTAAATTAAGAACGCGCTATGATTATTTCACTGCCCATACGTGATTAGACAAAGATGCCGTGTGGTATTCGGATGAGTAGAATAGATCACCCTCATTTCTTATCGAATTGTCGTAAAAGTGGACTAAGGTAAGTTGACCCACAGTGTGATATCCGGCTGAGTAGAATAGACCACTCTCATTTGTTACCGAGGTGTTATAAAAGGCGACTAATGTAAGTTGACCCACCGTGTGGTGTCCGGCTGGGTAGAATAGACCACCCTCTTTTTTACCGAGGTGTCGTAAAATACGACTAAGGTAAGTTGACCCACCATGTGATATCCGGTTGAGTAGAATAAACCACCCTCTTTCTTACCGAGGTGTCGTAAAATACGACTAAGATAATTTGACGCCAGGCACGCGGCCGGTCGTAAAATACGTAACCAAATCATGTGACATGTTTATAACATGTTGTGCCGACCCCACTCAGGGATAAAGGGCAGGAGGATGATAATGCGTGATTAGACAAAGATAAGTATACGAATATAATCTTCCCTTTCATTATTTATTGAGACACTCTCCCTTACAGGCACTAGTGCAATAACTCTATGAGATGTTTTGAGACTGCTATTAGAAATATTGTTCAGAGGAAAACGAAAAATGGCAGTAAACAAAAAGAATGACATAAACTATATTACTTTTGGTAGCAGCGAGTTTCAAAGTGATTGTTACCCATTTCTCTCAAATTAAACCATTAATAACATCATTACAGGCTTAAAACTAAATGGAGTTCATCATGAAAGTCGTGATGAAAAAATAATTAAACCACACAACGTTGAAATATCACCTAATTAAAGAGAAATGATCCTTAACGCCATAATTATTAGATTAATGCAAGATGAACGCACTATTTTTCTCGACACAAATGGTATAGAATAAAGCAAGAAGAATTGATCTTTATTATTTTGGTAATAAGGTTCACATAAACCGCATATCATTTGGGAAATCTAATCTGGTGACAGATGCGACATATCCCAGCTGTCATCAGGAGGTGTGTGTACACGTGTAATATCACAACTGAATGTGTAAATTGTATCAAGGTTTAATGGAATGATTAATTAGTATGTCACGTCATACAGCAAAGTGGATGGAGCTTATACACATTACGCAACGTGAGGAGGAGATGCATTATTTTTGGATACTACAAATTTCCTGTTGAATTTCACTTTGAATGGTTGTAGTAATAGTATTAACGTAACTGCAGAGGATAATAATGAAGAAAGAATAATCAGAAAACAATAACACTACCCAGCTTGTAAAAAACGCTGTGTGGTATTCGGCTGAATAATAAACCAACCCTTATTTCTTACCGAGGTGTTAAAGACGACTAAGGTAAGTTGATCCTACTAATATTATAAATGCGAAAGTTTATGAGTATGAATATTTGTTCGTTACTATTTCACGGCGAATCCGCTGAAAACCAGAGTATAATTATGAAGAATAAATATACACCTGAGTAACATATAGGCTATAGAAATCGTGTTAATTCTACAGGAATAGGATGACACTAAAAAGCGTCATCTATTATACACCTATCACGCGAACGAAGTCGCGGGTAAAAGCTAGTAAGTATAGATATTAGAAACTGCTGTAAAATGCCACAGAATCTGTTAATCTCAAGGAACTGTTGTTTTGGATAAAAAGATCATGCGGCCGTTAATCTAAATGCAGAACTGATTATTTTAAGAAGATGACATTACCTGTAACTGGCACGCTGAAAATAGCTAAGGAGATAAATGGGAGGCTGGAGATCTTTTATTAGTAACAGTTAGACACGACGAAGAAGGTGAATTAAAATATTTACTTATATTATTAGGTATAATCCTTTTTCTAAACCCTTATATTTCCTACTGCTGGTATAATTTCGACATGCAGAGATCTTTAAGATATTATTCGACAATTTACAAAAACTCTGTAAAAAATATTAGCAAGTTGAGCAGAGGAATTGACGTTAGCAATTCGTTTTAGTATACTGCCTGAAATAAACCTTGCAATCTACTGAAAGAGTTGCATGATAATTTGTTCGAGTGTAAAAACCTAGCAATCTACCGAAAGTGATACAAAATAACTTGTTCGAGTGTAAAAAAAAATGATTATCATGTCAATGATGATGACAAAGCTTTTTGGCCTATTCAATGCTTTGAATTGGATGATTTAGCATCCAATTCAAAGCATTGAATAAGCCCTATATATGTATAGCTACCGTATATAATTTATTATATAGTACATATAATATAATTTTAAAACTTTAATATTTAAATGAGTTGATCTTGTATATATGTATATTTATTTATTTTTATATTTATGTGCTATAAAAAATGTCGGAAAAAACATTATTGTTAAAAAAAAGTGTACAAAGGTCAACTTATCCCTCAGACAGAGATCTCTGCCAGCTAACCTATGAAGTGAGACAAGTTATATTTAAGAAAAAGTTGGTACGCAAATATCAAACATTATCAATTAGAATTACCTACTAATAATTTCCTGAAATACGGAAACTACTCGAACGATTTTCATGAAACTTTAAAATATTGAGATATCATCATCACTCTATACATGATGTAGCTCTTGTTTTTAAACAGAAAGAAACATGAGCTATTCGTACATAAAATATCTTGCACTTGCCATAATAAATTATATTTCCTTACGTTGCACATTAGAAAATATTTAATCCTGATATAATATATAAAATTCCTACCAATATTTCGCTTCCATATCCAATTCCCTATGAATAAAGTATTCGCGTATGTAAAAATACGATATGGTGTGATCATGATTCATTGCGTTATAATACAGGCATGGGAAATTAAGGGGGGACGCGGAAAAAGTTGCGATATTGGCGATATTAAGCGGAACGCACGTAGGAAATAGTGAATTATGGCCCCCCTTCGAGCATTACTGGGGCTTGTACGGTGACAACGTAATACGTGAATAAAAATACGAATACTAATAGAATTAATGTGGACTGGGAATGACATTTATTGTTTTATTTAATTTGTGCCTTTCTTTGATATCGCATACCTAATACCGAATATGAAGGTACAGAACAATATTCATTAATAATAAATGGCTTATGGTTGACTTAGTTACACAACTGAGAGCAAAATTTACTAAATGGCCAATAATTGTATTATTAAGGAAAACAACCAATCGTATTTATTTGTAGTAACGAAAATATCATTTTTACTCGATAAGGTGTAATTTAAAGAATTAGGCGTTACTTCGCGGAGGTATAACATAACACAAAAGCAAAGAAAATATTATTTTTCTATAATCCGCGATAATAGACAATATATGTAATGCTAAATACAGAGTGTACTATTCGTTCTCATACCTGATGCATGCAGAATTTGTAACTCATGCACTATCCGCAACCAATAACACAACAATACACTAGCACCGTCGTCGTATTGACTAATCAAAGTCATACCATTAGCCCACCACTACACTTCGCCCTAAGCCGTGGTCCGGCCTCACAGGAGGCACTCTTAGGACGACGTTCCCCATAGCTAGTAGAGCGCTCTACTCTTCGCATTTCATAACCTCGACGATGCTTCTGCGCTCGCCCGTCCCGCCCGGTGACGCTGTAAAAGCCGTTAGGGCTAACAGCATTCAGTCAATTCGAAAAAAAAGCACTGCACACATTTTCATTTCTCTCATTTGTCTAACGCCGGTCGTGTCTTCCCGCTAAAAAAGCCAATGATGTAGTTAGTCAAAAGTCGACCTTCACAGATCTACAAAACGTATCTTTAAGACGAGGTTTCCCGGTGCTAGTAAAATTTATGATATTGATAGCATATTTCACTGTTGTGCTTCGTAATTCTGGAAAAGCATTTAGGATTTATGGCATATTGATAATTCTAAACAGAAAAAAATAGGAGCGGAAGTGGAATATATAAAAATATATCCCCACATTAGGCATAATTCACATACCAGAAATAGGTAGATATAAAAAAAAATGGTTTACGATTTTTTCCTCAAATAAAAGTTTTACGACTATCAGATTAAATTGGCGTATAACATTCGTAATTTGTTGTAATCACGCAATGGGCGAGTCCGACAAAAATACAAAATTAGAGTGTCAACATTTCTAATCTATAATTTGGATAATATGGATGTTGTTTGACTCGAATATTATGACACTCGCTTTTACCCGCGACTTCATTCGCGTAAACTGTTGTCGCGTAATAGGTCGATAATAGATGGCGCTTTTTAGTGTCATTCTATTCCTTTAGAATTCACAAGATTTCTAGAGCTTATATGTTATTCTGGTATATAAGAATAATAGTCACTCTCCAGCCCTTATCCCACCAAGGAGGTGTCGGCACAACATGTTTTGAACGTGTTGTTGCATGTTTTGTCTAGTTATTTTACGACCGGTAGTTTGCTTAAAGTCAACTTATCTTAGTAGGCTTTTACGAAACCTCTGTAAGAAATGCGGGTAGTCTAATCTACTCAACCGGATACCACACGGCGGGTCAAATTACCCTGTTACGTCAACTCGGTAAGAAATGAGGGTGGTCTATTCTACTCAGCTTGATACCACACGTCGGACATTTATAATATGTTGTGATTGTGCTATTTCCTACTTGTAAAGGTCTATATTGTTGACGCAATCGTAGAACAAACAGCTAATCGGCAAATATTTAGCGACAATATAAAAATCTTCAACCTTATTCGGAAGGCCGTTTGTGAAAATCGTCCACAAGGTCGTATTATGAAACTTCAAGTGTTACATTGTCAATTGCTTATATAGAGACATTAACCATTGACGGGCTGATTCCTAAAACATACACAGCATTGCTAACAAATCGGGAAATGGAATAGCAACATTTGCTATTATTAGGCATGAATCATTACAGCGACAACTTATTTAATTTGCAACGGTCTTAAGCGTACATTGTAATGGTTTATTATTCTATTACGTAATTGCTCTTAATTTGCATTTTTTATGACTTCAATATATGTATGTGTTAATTTGAGGTACTTTAGTTGGAAGTTTCGTGTATAGTATACTGTTAATACAGACGTGATAGCGGATTGGTTAGCTTGTGTGATCTTTACAAGGCGATCGCTGGTTCAAATCCTATACAGGCACCAATGTAGAATAAGTAATGGTCCTTATTGATATATTTACGACTAGCGTTACCCGAAAACTCGCTATGTTGACCTTATTTTTTGAAAATTCCCCATAACTTTGTGCTATGTGTTTTTTCCCCGTTCAGAAAGGAAAATCGAAAATTTTTATATATTACATGTCAAGCAATATATAAGTGTTTAATTTAATTAATTGTGCCAAATTTACAAATTCAAATTATTCTTTATTCAAGTAAACTTGTAAACAAGTGCTTTTGAATCGCCGACTCTACTGCTGGTCCGGAAAGCTGTTCCCACCGAAAAAAAGACATCAAGAAACTCGGCGGTTGCTCTTTTTCAAAATATAATTCTTATTACTAGTTAAAATTAGTAATTACTGTCTTGTACAGGATCGTAGAGTAGCTATGTCCACGCATTCTTATCGTCTAACTAATCCTCAACAGTATAGTAGGCTTTCTGTATCAGTCTCTTTTTAACAGTGTTTTTAAACTGATGTAATGGCAAAGCTAAAATTGATTGCGGAATTTTATATTCAAACCCACAAACGACTTACGTACTTTTGCAAGGCGCAAAGCAGGAGCCGCAAGCTTATGTCGGTTCCTACTTTGTCTATTATATATATCGCCAATCTTTGTATAATTATGTATATTCTTATACACAAAGATTAAATTGCTAAAATATACTGTGATGCCAATGTAATAATACCTATTTCCTTTACTGACCGACCGACAGACTTTCGCATGTTTAATATGAGTGTGAATGTCCACTTACCAAAAAATTATGGCCTTGTAAGTATACGAGTATGTATTAAATAAATATTCTTAAGTGACTACATCTATTATGTAATATTACTCCGGTCAAAACAGACCTTCTTCGGCGATTATCGCTCTTCTGCAAATTGGCTAACCACGAACCGCTTTACTTAATACTACCATGTAAATAGGCGTATGGGCTATTTGCCGATTTCATAACAGGAAACCAGTTGAAACGATGAACAAATATGTATGATTTTTTCAGATCATTTACATTTATTTCCTATGGCTATTTATTAAAACTAATATGCGTTATATAACACGAGAAAAAAATCGTCATTATTTGAGAGTATTTGAAAATTAAAGAAAACTTATATTCTATCGGACTATAGACTTCTTATGCTATAAGATTTCTTCTAATTACATTTTAATTAAGCCTTAATATTTGAATGAGTTAAAATTGTTGTATAACACAACAATTTTAACTCATTAATACTCGATTAATAATCGATTATATATTCGAAATCTCGGAAACGGCTCCAACAATTTTCCCTGAAATTTAGCATGCAGGAGGTTTTGAGGGAGAAAAATCGATCTATCTAGGTTTCATTAAAAACAGAATAGTATTATCCCTGTTTTTGGGCATTAAAAAATACTAAAATTTACATTGAATATATCGAACACTGGTGCAGGAAGTGAGCAGCAATAATACTTTCATCTAGACACGACCTTCAGTAATGAAGAAGAGATCGACTAAGAAGAAGATATCAAACACTATTTTTGCTGTTAATTGTCATGTCAGCGTAGCTTATTCGAGAGAAATGAAAAAACCTAGGATCGAGCCCCACATGCCCTATTATTTTTATTCTTTTTTTGAAGTTTCTTTTTTATTTTGCAAAAAATTACCGAGCAAGGCTCGGTCAACCAGCTACTTAAAATTAATTAATAAAATAAAACAAATCTACACAGGAATAAATAAACCAATATAATTTATTACCAATTCCAATTGAAACAAAATATTATAAAATTATTCTCGTGACTGTGAATTTAAAAACAATCCACATTTACTTTTAATTATGGACTCCATAAAGAACCCTCAGAATTAAATTGAATGAAATATAATAATGTACATTATAAAAGACCTACCGCATTGAAAAATATCTGCGTCCGTTACGTTACGTAGAATGGTTGTGACATTTCAAGCGGTCGCAGTGCAACTGTCGCGCGGGGTCTTGAAATTTTATTTTAAAAAATTCTCTTCAAATACTTTAAGCGGATGTTTTCAGTTGCATTACTGCATCACAAACATATTTTTAGTTATACTGCTCACAGATTTTATACTTTTGAACGTTTCTGTACTGAGGAATATTGTTGTTAAATCTTGACGCAGAGGTGTTATGAATTTCCACGTATTTGTTGGCGTATTTGGTTTTTTGTTTATGGTAGCGTAGTTTCTGAACGAAAGCACTGATTTTGATTTTTTTAACGTGCTAATCTCAGGAACTACTGGACCGATTTGAAAAATTATTTGAGTGTAAGATAGTCCATTTATAGCGGAAGGGTATAGACATTTATACAACATCAGGTTACGATGAATAAGAGAGGAGCAGTAATAAAAAATATTACGAAAACGGCAAAATTTAACGCTTACCTTACTTGCGCTAAGTAAACGGTGACAGTTAGCAAACTTGAAATTTTTTTTTTTTATTTACAGCAAAAATGTACAAGTTATATCTATCATAAATTACTTACACGCTAGGACTATACAAATACTATATATACTATACTTGAAAAAGCTTTTCTTGCGTGCGCTGAGTAAACGGTGCAAGTTATTCAAAAATCATGTATCACAAAATTTGTTACATACGCGAGGAGCGGGACACAAGTAACACGCGAGATGGTTGTCAACGCACTGCTTTATTGAACAAAGGTAAGTGTCGTGGTGGGCGCAGCCACGCACACATGGACGCGTACATAACATCCCTTCCCCTATTACAATTATTCTTATACTAAATTACGTACTTAAAGTTTTCTAATATTTAAAGACGCCTACGTAACGATCTTCCTGACTTCTGTACATGCCAGCTCACAGATTCCTGACATTCGTCCTCTGAACTGGTCTGTTCCAAATCGCTCGCGCATTCGCCTTCTCCTGATATTGGCGTATCGTTGGGCATATATATTCCCATTCTTCGCCTACGATCCGAGTTGAGCGCAGCACGACCGATACCCGGGGTCGAGTCATCCAACTGAGGCGACACAATTGGTAAGTCGCTTGATGAATGCCGGGGTGGTGACGGTGACAATGGTGGTGGCGGAGACGACTGCGGTGGTGGCGATGGCGATGATGGTGGCGACTGCGATGGCGGTGGTGACGGCGACGGCGACGGCGGTGGCGACGAAGATGATGGCAACGGCGGTGCGAGTGAGGTAAGTGTTTCAGGTAACTTTCTACTTTGTATATTTTCCCGATCGTTACGTGGCCCTTTATATAGCAATATTTGATTTACGTGCCTTTTAAATTCCTTTAAATTATAAATGTCTTTAATTATGTATAACACTTTCCCTATTCTTTTTACGATAATTCCCTTTCTCCAAGTATAGTTCGTTTTAGTATGGAATTGTTTATAAAGAACAGTGTCATTTATTTTTAAAATCGCATTCTTAGGGCTCATTTGGCGCTCAGTTTGCATACACTGTTGATTCGTTACATGACGGGTTACAGCCGGTGACGAAAGTGTTAATGGATTTGGGTTAATTAAATCTAATCGACACCTCAACTTACGACCGAAAACCATTTGAGCGGGCGATAACCCAGTGGTGGAGTGAACAGAGTTACGATAATCCATTAGATATTTAAGTAATTTTAATCTCGCCCCCTTCACTGTATGGCTCGATAAAACACATGATTTTAATCCCTTTTTTATGACCTTAACAAAACTTTCTGCCTGCCCGTTGCTGGGCGCGTGGTACACCGGAGAAGTTAGATGCGTGCTCCCGTTGGACGCACAAAACATCTCAAATTCTTGTGAGCAAAAAGCTGTGCCGTTATCACTAACTATTGTTTGAGGAACTCCAAATCTTGACATAAAATCGCAAAGTTTCTCTATTACCGCTGATGATGTAGTGTTATGGTTCATTGTATAGACTTCTACCCATTTTGTATGTGCATCAACTACGACTAAATATACACAACCTCTAATGGGACCTAAAAAGTCTATGTGTATTCTGTAAAACGGTTGGCGGGGAAATTTCCAGCAAGCGATCGCCGCGCGCGGGGGGGACTGGCGTAGTTGAATACAGACCTCACACGAAGCTATCATACTTTCTATAGCTTGATCTATCCCAGGAAACCAAAATCTCGAGCGGGCCTCAGCTTTGGTTTTAACAATACCTAAATGGGACGTATGCAACTCTTTTAACACCAATTCGTATAAGTTTTCGGGTATGACAACCTTATGACCTCTCATGACGCAACCATTTTCATATGATAATTGTAATTTACACATGAAATATGGTTTTAACTGTAAATCGCTAATTTTCGATGGCCATCCGTTTAATATAAAATCTGTAACGCGCCTAAGCACAACATCATTCATAGTCTCCTGCCGTAATTTATCTAAAGTGACCGGCATGCTGCCGTCTACAACAAAACAAACGTACGTAGCTCGATCGCAGCTCGCTTCGCACTGGCAACGTTCAGTGCACGCGCCCTGGCCGCACCGAGGCTCCGCCGTAGCTTTAGTTAAACTCGCGCGGGAGAAATAGTCGGCGCTGTTATCATTACTCCGTATATATTCTATCGCATAGTTATAACTACTTAGGAATAAAGCGTAGCGTTGCAATCTGTTTGCTGACATCTCGGGTATCCCTTTATGTGGGCCGAATATAGATAACAACGGCTTGTGATCTGTCCGTAATATAAACGGCTCGGACCTCCCGTATAAATATTGGTGATAGCGCCGTACCCCATAAACAATCGCAGTGGCCTCCTTCTGAATCTGAGCATATCGTTTCTCCGCCGTATTTAATGTGCTTTGCACGCGTGGGTTCGTATCCCATCCTCGTCGCCACTGTTACATACGCGAGGAGCGGGACACAAGTAACACGCGAGATGGTTGTCAACGCACTGCTTTATTGAACAAAGGTAAGTGTCGTGGTGGGCGCAGCCACGCACACATGGACGCGTACATAACAAAATTGTACTCCTTTAAAAGTTCTAAATAAAAGGCCGCGACAGCATATGTCTAGCTTTTAAGGTTAAGCCACTGTAACCATTTTTATGGTTGTCAGAATACTATATTACGGTTATAATCTTTATATGCGGGCGGAGCCGCTGGCGATTGCTAGTGGTGAAATATATGAAAAGCTACCTGGATTTAAGTGAAATGTACGTCGAAGAAGCCGCAGGCAAACTCTAGTTGCTGGTAAATGTTATATAATCGCACGTCCATCATATGTGTCCACGCCGCCACGAACAAATATTAAATCGGGAATCCGTCATAATATTTAATATTCACATTAGCATAACGTTCAAAATATATACAAAAACAACAATACGTGTTGTGTCCACATCGTCAGTAATACGATCGCGGCGAAAAACATCCGTGACACTGATGGAAACCACTATTTTATTTAAACCAATTTTTCCAAATGTCCACGATATCAGAGCTGTAGATTGGACCCTCCTGCCTTTAGAATATAGATCAAAATATATTATTGACGATTTCCACATATTAGGGCTAGGACACATAAAGAGATAACGAATTTAAAATTCCTTAAGAGTTTGTTTATTTATTTATTTATGTACCAAAAAATAAATATACAAAAATTACAGTTATAGAAAACAAGTACAAAGGACAACTTATCTCTATAAGAGATCTCTGCCAGCGACCCTTGTTGGTTGGATAACTAGAACAATTCAAATTCAAAATATTCTTTATTCAAGTGGACTGTTCACAGTACTTTTGAATCGTCAAATGCTTTAAAGAAGCTACTACTGATTCGGAAGTTTGCTCCTACCAAGAAGAACCAGCAAGAAACTCGGCGGCTAATGTTTTAAGAAACGTAGTATAGGTACATTACAAAAAAACAAAACAATATAAACAAAATAATAAATTATATATTTATAAACTTACTACTGTATAAATTAGTATTTGGTAAGTTACTATTAGTATATGTTAAGTTATTATAAGTTTAGTAGTATTAACAACAGTAAATTTAGTAAGTAATAGTATTCATAAAATAAAATACATATACAATAATACTAATACTAATACGAAGTGAAATAAACTTACGTAGTAGATATAGGTTATGACAGCGCGGAAAGACTGCTTTAGCCTAAGTTTGACAGTGTGCAAGGAAAGACTCTCCGTCTTTAAAAATGCTATCTGGTAGTGAGTTCCAAAGTTTCGCTTTCCAACTTTCCAAAGAGTTTTGTTATGTCTTTTAACTAATGAAAAGAATACCTAATTTCATTAATTTACCTTATCTAACTCCTAATTTTAACGTTGTAATAAATATATAGGTAAAACAATTATTTTTTTACAGAAGTGTCGCAAAAAGCGATTGAGGTAAGTTTACTCAACATGTGGTATCCGGTTGAGTAGAATAGACCACTCTCTTTATTACCGAGGTGTCGTAAAATACGACTAAGCTAAGGCCGCCGCCTGCCTGACGTCAACTTAACTTAGTCGTATTTTACGACAACCCTGTAAGAAAGAGGATGGTCTATTCCACTCAACCGGATACCACACGGCGGGTCGACTTACCTTAGTCGCCTTTTACGACACCTCGCTAAGAAATGAGGGTGGTCTCTTTTACTCAGCCGGATACCAGACGGCTAGTTGTAAATGTTATATTACTGTAAATTAATTGCTAAAGGATATTAATTCCAATTCTAATTCTAACTATCTGATAGCTGATACCTGCTTTGCGCCTTGCAAAAGTACGTAAGTCGTTTGTGGGTTTGGGCATAAGATTCTACAAATAAATTTCGCAATCAATTTTATCTTTGCCATTACAGCAGTTTAAAAGCAGTATTTATAAAAGGTTAATACAGAAAGCCTACAATATTATTAAGGAATACTCGGATGATAAAAATGCGTGGACGTAGCTACTCTTCGACCCTGTACAAGACATTAATAACTAATGTAACTAGTAATAATTATATTTTTAAAAGAGCAACCGCCGAGTTCCTTGCTGGCTCTTCTCGGTAGGAACAGCTTTCCGAACCAGCAGTAGAGTTGACGAATCAAAAGCACTTGTTTACAAGTTAATTTGAATAAAGAATATTTTGAATTTGTATCTGAATTTGATATAATGTGTAACTCGAACGGTGTGTAATCGCCCTTACGTTGCAAATGACACGGACGTTAGAGACGGAAATCGCATCAACTTTTCACGCGTCACCCGCGACGCCGCTGACGCAATTGTATCTCGCGACTTTTGAATATTTGACAGCGGCACGCGCCAAAATCGTCCTTATTGTGAGGATAAAAAATTGAAATGAATCACTGATATAAGCATTGCTTTATTAGATCGCCCTCTGTAACTTTGAGATAATAAGACTACGTCATACGTCGTCCTACGTAGTATTGAAAACGCATGTGGAGTTTTTTATGAAAGTTAAAAGTTCCTAATTTTTTTTATTATTTATGTACCATGAAAAACGTTAGAAAAACATTATCAAAAAAAGTATACCAAGCTCCATTATCCCTTAAAATGATAATTATTATTACTTCAAAGACGAACGAAATACAATAAAAAATCAATTATTCTTTACTTTGTTAATTTACAGACTGGGATGGGACTATTGGGCAAACCGTGTACCGGGCAAAGAGAAAACCAAGCTGATTCAATATCAGAGAAGCTCTTGCTTGAGAAATTTCTGGAATATTCCCTCACGATGTTTGAATTCATCATTAAGTGCATATACATTTTATGCACTGTATACGTGTCAATTTTAATATCCACATATTATCAAATACATTATGCATATTTTTTTTTGCCATAAACTATTGATTTGTCAGGATTTTGAATAACGAACAGTCACAATAGAATAGAATAGTATAAGCATTCGCGATTCAAACTTATTTTAAAACTGTCTAATCCGAGCGACGCAGTACTTTGTGTGCTGGACTTTCAGTAAGAGAGCGTAGTTAAAGAGAAAAAGAGATTCAATTTGCAAAATCGTATTCGGGAAAACATTTTATCTGTTCAGTTGTGATATGAAAACTCGTACACACAATCTCATGTCGTCAGAGAAGCTAGTCACACCACTCTAAGTGGGGTCAGCACAACGTGTTTTTCTCTTCCATCCTGTCCTATCATCCATCATCTCTGGTGCTACTATTTTTACATAAATGTCACACAATCCTAGTTACAATGTTTCTTTTTAGGCCTCCCTCTAGTCATATATACATCCACATTCATATATAACACTCGTTTGGTCACTTTTATTGATTTTCATCCCTCCCCTCATCGCATGTCCATACCATCATAATATTACACTTGTCGTCTTTTTTGTAATGCTTCGGTGATTTTACTGCGGCACAATCTGTGCTTTGATTAAAACGATTGAATTTCAAACAAACCGTCTTTGTGTAAAAAATATTTTAATATTATATTTTGCAATAAGATTTTCAAATCTTGCGGTATTCGTTACTTCTTTCACGTCGAAGCACCATCAATTCTGATGATAGACCCACCATCACATCGAGGTTCTACAACAACATCGCAAAAGCGTTTGCACGTGAAAACTAATGCTTGTATTTATAAGGTAGTATATGCACGGGTTTGCTTCCTACACTGCACATTATATAAATTTTCTTAACAGACGCGAATTATAGAAAAATAATTCTATCATAACTTTAGTGACTTTTCATTATTCCACTGCTGGGCCTCTCTATTTATGAAGAAAACGATCAGAGCTTTCTCCACGCTACTCCAGGTATATCATTTACCTTAGTGTACATAATCAATTATGAATATCCAGAAAACATATAAATATGCTTTAGGGAGTAAATCAACTACTTAGGCAAACAAAAATTTATATTATTGGTATCTAATAATTTAGGATATATTGAGATTTATTGAGCTTACCCACAGCTTTATAAGGTGTGTGTTAATAAAAACTTCTTACCTGAAACAAGAAATATTGAATTTAAAAAAACCCTGTCATTATTTTGTATATTTTAAAATATATATTAGATTATAGACATTTATAATATAACACGCAATTTTAGACATAACGTAAGACAAAAATCGTGAGGATACTTCCATAACTTAAAGAAGTCTTATTAACAGGCAGATAAAAAGATAAATAGTAAAATTCAAACGATTATGTAGCAATAAAAATCACGAGACACATTTTTATTTTCTTTGAAACTTAAACAATTGATACAATTTTAATTTGGATTAAATATATTCCTTATTTAGTCTAACTAAAAATAAAGTAAACTAATTTTGATATCGCCTCATTATAAACTAAGAATAAAATAAAAGACAATATAAAAAAAGAAAATACTAAATTGTCACTGACTTGCTAATGTAGTGTCCCGTAACAGGGATTAGACCTATGTTACTTTTCTTTTCTTTCTTACGGGTCTTTTTAGTAGTGTGCTATTTTGTGCGGGTATATTAAGTTTATCTTGCTTCATTATGTTTTGTTGCTTAGGTAAAATATATACAACTTAAGGTTGGCGGCGGAAATAATTATATTACAAAGCAACAACAGCATTTCATCCAGTTTATTGTCAACGTTATCATGTTTGAACAAGTTAGTAAAATCCGTTGAGAGCGCTATTTGCCTTCGTCAAGGAAACATTACGTTCGTTGGAAATTCAACTCTGCCCTACTTCGGAAGTCGGTACAATTGGTTGAATTCCTAACTGCGCACCATTATTACTAATGCACGCTTGTCTTTAGGGAGGCGCAGCGTTAGGGCTGGCCCCAATAAAGTTTTCCTCATCGTTTTAACGAACTTCAAAACAGTGATCAATCGTAACTAGTTAGATATCGCTTGTAGGTTATGTACGTAATTTAAATAATATTCAACTACTGGATTAAAGTTATTACTTTACAGTTACTTATTACTTACTTAATAACGTCGTATTGCGCGTTACTGTACTAGAGTTAAGTTAAGTCTTAGATCAACTAAGTTTCTATAATGGGGAATGGCAGATTACAGATATCACAGGATTTTCAAGAGATATGTAGGTTTCGTCAAAATGTTTTCTTTTACAGAAAGACCAAGTTAAATTCCACAGCCCATAAGGACCGAATATCTTATAAAAAGACACATATTTAATAAAAAAAAAGGATTGATTACTTCATTATTAGGTACGTTTTGGCATATACATTTTTTTTTATTTACATACGCCAGCATGTGATTTTTCACGTATAGTTTTTTTTTATAATATTTGCATTAGAGCGTTTTAAAGACATCTGACCTCCACATAGGATTTGTAGGATTAAAACTTTAGTAGTCACCAATGAGTTTTCTACAAAAGGTTACTTAATTTATTCATTTTATTTTAATTCATTAATTAAAACTTAATTGATATTTAAAATCTATTCTCGTTACATGAGGAACCTGTCAGTTCACAATGTAGAACTGTGGTGGGTGTAAATTTTAATCTTTCTCTCTAAGGAGCAGGGGGGCCTTTTTAGTTTAGGCAGTAGGTCGCTGCTGCTGAAGCACTATTAAACAATTGGCAAAACTATTTCTACGCCGTTCAATCGTATAATATAAAATCTTATCTTACTTGATAAGGTGGATAATGTTGAGCTCAATTTGAACCTGCAGCTTGTATCGGAGTTAGGTTAAACATATTGCAAAAGATTAATGTTTACTGGCAACCCTATACCCGTGTACCGCGATAGTGATGCCGAGCGTCTTTTGTTCCAAACTCGATTAAAAGTTGAGGCGCGGCAAAGACTGTTAGAAGGTCGTTAGCGAGTTTCGGAGTAGGTACGTATATCATGCGTCCATATCGAGAAAAGTGTATTTCGGGATCGGGGTGTTCTTATAAGGGCTAGCACAGACATCAGCGTTTTATTTTGGAATCCCGTTGCATTCAGTATCGCTGGCTACAGAGATTGCAAAATGTTTGTAATGTTTTGTGAATTTATTTTGAATGTTTTTGATTAAATAGCATGTACGCATAATCATTGATTACCGCTCACTGTACGACTTGTAATCATCGTCTCATTTATTTCCGTTTCTTTTAACGCCGTGTATTTGTCGAAATATTTCGAAAAAAATTGTCAATTTCCTTTTCATTATCTCGAGCTTCGAGTATATATATTTATAATGATTGCTTCAATAATGTACTCTAAACTGCTTAAATAATATTACTGAGTGGAAATAGCTACTGCAGATGCATTAATAAGTGTTATAAGAAAACCGCACTAGCTCTACCAGTATTAGATGGCAGGTTCGTTTTGTGCAGTTTAATGCGATGCATAGTATAAGTACAAAGCACACGTATAACAAGAGTAATCTTTGATATGTAATCGATAAGACGTCGTTTAGTTTAGGTTAGGGGTTAGGGGAGTAAATTGGAAATTTCATCTCACCAGCCCCAAGTCAACCTCGCCTGCACGCGCCATATGGCGACGGCAACCAAATGGTTTCCGTCGTGCTCCCTGCTAGATAACAAAAGAGGCTCTGGCGACCGACCAATGGCGGGATAACCATAAACCCAACTGCTGAACCAGTTGGAGGAGGCAACAGCGGCCTAAGGGTCTAAATAACCCTTGAAATGTCTGGTGCAGAAGGCAACGGGAAACCACTACACTATTTTCCCAAGAACGTCGTCATGCAGGTACATAAAGGAATACATTGGTGGTTGCTGGCATGCTTTTTGACCAAGTGAAGGCTGCCTCTTCATAAATGTACCAGGAAGGCAGCCGTCCGAAAAGAATGGCGTCGAATGGTCAAGCGCGCCACCAACCCTACACTGACGACCCCGACCGCTCTGCCAAGAGTGTAGCGACCAAGAAGAAGAAGACGAAAGACAAAACTAACCCACGTCTATAAACGTGGAACTTGTCGTCGCTGTTATTATATATGTAATTGTATAAAAATTTAATGCAATTATATTGAGTGGATTTTCAGCTACATGTGAAAAATTAACTCATATGCCAGTGCGATTCGTACGCAACGGTAAACCGTGTGAGCGCGCCTTAATAGGCCGTAGTAATTTTTGTCAACCTCTACTATTTGCTAGACCGGCCTGTTGCCACACCGTTCACACGTGTTCGCGCAGATTTATATTACAGAGGCAATATTGAACGTTGCAATGGGAATAAGTTTATTACGACACGGCAATATTTTGCACGGAGATGAGTTAGGGGTCCGATATATTTGCAAGCCACGTATAAGATAAGATGTTTTAAGATTGAGTCGTACAATATCCGGGATTGTGATGTCGTTGTAGGGTATTTTTCACATTCATATTGTTGAATTATAGTTATTTTTTAATATACTGAGATTCTTTTTTTAAATAAATCGTGTGCAACTTAATAACTTTGGCGAGATAATTATTTTTGTAAGAAAATGTAGAACTTAGTTGTAAAAAAAAATTGAATTTCATACATCCTCCTGCCCTTTTATCCCGCTCTTAGTGGGGTCGACACAACAGCCTATAAACGTGCTGTTACATGATTTGGCTAGGTATTTTACGATAGGCCGCCGGCTGATGTTTACTTAACTTAGTCGTAATTTACGACACCTTGGTAGGAAAGAGGGCGGTCTATTCTACTCAGCCGGATACCACACGGATGGTCAACTTACCTTAGTCGCCTTTTACGACACCTCGGTAAGAAATAAGGGCGGTCTATTCTACTCAGCTAGATACCACACAGCAGTCCCGAAGAACCAACAAATTGATTTTACAAAATGAGGCTCTCGACGGGAATAGAACCCACGACCCCCGTAACTAAAGGCAGTGTCACTGCCAGCTACACAAGGGAGCAAAACGTTTTATAACTAATACTCTCAAATATTACACTGATACAGTAAACAAATTGTCACTAAGACCTCTAAAATATACGTATATTTTAAATTTTTGACGTTTTATTCACTGTAACTTGAACTATGTATTAATACAGTACGCCGAACTTTATTTACTCTATTTCGTACACGTGTCCTAATAAATATGTATCAATAAGAGGACGCTTTGAATTTAAATATTATCCATATGCGAACAGACTTGCGCTATCGACTTGCGAGTATATTCATGAAAATTGGACTCGCTTAAACTGTTATGTTTACACGGCTCGTTTGCATGCCGCGTTAAGTTTTAAAGGCAATTGCGCGCAAGCAATGCACGCGTAAACGTATTTGGTTAACGCGCTTATTGTTATACACGGTAGCGTAGTGGTAAACTGGGGTGTCAAACACGCGGCATGTTTGTGACTTATGCCTGGTTCACATTATTCCAGTCCAATAATACAGCCAATCAATCCAGTCCAGTGCTGGACTGGATTATATCGTTTACATTATTCCAGTCATTAAAAGCTGTCGCATCTGTACCAATAGAATTCCACAAATAAAACAATACGTGTTCACTGTTTAGCGTGGTAGTCAAGCGCTGGATTCAACTGGATTGGCCGTTCACACTATTCCAGTGGCACTGGAATGGGCGAGCTGGATTGAAAAATAGAACGCCAATCCAGTCGACGTGACTGGATTGATCACTGGATTGGTACATTCCAGTGCAGGTTCACATTATTCCAGTAGTATTCCAGCGCTGGACTGGAATAATGTGAACAGGGCATTAGTCAATAAATATAATTACCTGGTTGACCAAGGCTTGCTCCATAATATTTTACAAAATAAAAAAAGTAACTTAAAAAATAATAACAATAGGGTAGGTGGGGCTAGATCCTATCGGTATTTTCATTTCTCGCGACCACCCGTTCCCTGAATAAGCTACGCTAACTTGACATCATCGCCAAAAATAGTGTTTTGTATAATCAATTAATTAAAAAGATTTTGTTATAAACAATTTGTTGACTTTCGAGCCTGGGTGTATACATATATTTAAGTATGTATTTAAAATTAGGAAGAAAGAAAGAATATTTATTTGAACATTGAATAAAACATAGATACATACAGTACACTTATAACATAATACAATACTTGATTACAAATAATAAATCTGAATTTTATGCTATCTTGAAAAAGGCAATTATATATGTATATATTTACTAGTTGTCTGTCATCCATAACAAAAGTATTAAGTTACTTACTTTTTTTTTTTTTTTTTTTTTTATGTCAGGAAAACCCATTATGGGTCGTCACCGCCCGACGGGGACGAGCGGCGGGTATGTCGGACTCTCACCGACTAAAAACCTGACAGTGCTCTACCACGCTGCTGGTGGCGAGTATAGGGTACCCATGAAGACATTACCCCCATCCCCGCCAGCAGCAACTCTGTACCCCAGAGTGCGCCACCTCTGGGTCGGGGCCTCTCTAAAAGTGGCCCCTCCCTCCGCTGGACGATGCATCGGGAGCACCAGATGCATCGACCGCCGCGGGGACCTAACTCCAGCGAGCGTCCGATACCCCGTTCGGAACGCTCGGAGGTCCCCGTTAGGGTGGCATGCGACGGACTTCGGCGAGTCGCCTGCGCCCCGCTCGCCTGCGGCGGATCGGATCCAAGGACTCGACTTCCCGGATCCGCCCCGCCGCCTCCTTCCGCGAGATAACATTCTCACAGAAGGAGGCCATCGCTGCCCACGATCGCTCCCTGTCCACCATGGCGCGAACCACAGTGGGCAGGGAGAGATCGTGCCCCACCTGTGCCACGAGTTCCGCCCGCTGAACCGCCCAAGCTGGACAGTCTGCGAGCGTGTGCAGCGCCGTGTCAAAGTCGGCGCCGCACTCGTGGCACTCACCAGTCGCTTCGCGCTGGGCCACCCTCCATAGATACCACCCGAAACAACCATGTCCGGAAAGCACCTGTGTCAGGCGGAAGGTGAGGACCCCATGCCTCCTGGAGACCCAGCCCTGGAGAATGGGCTGGATGGCCGAAATCGTCCAGGCTCCTGCACTGGGCGATTCAAGCCGCTGCCTCCATTGGCGGAGGAGCTCTTCCTGAGCTGCTCTCCGCCAATCCACCTCTACCGCCGCTGAGTGTCCCCCCGGTGAACGGGCTTCGACTCTACGGCGGTAGGCCTGAGCTAGTACCTCAGCCTCAAGGTCCCATGGAGGGGACCCGGCCAAGGCGCAGGCCGCTTCGCCGGAGATGGTCCGGTAGCCCCGTACAAGTCTGACCGCCATGATCCTCTGCGCCCTACGCAGCAGGGGCAAGGATCTCGCGGTCAGCCGCCCCGCCCATACGGGAGCGCCGTACAGGGCCATGGACCGCACCACTCCGGCGTATAGGCGCCGGCAGCCTGCATTAGGCCCTCCCAAATTCGGGAGGAGCCTGCTCAGGGCTCCGGCGGTCGCCATTAGCTTAGGGGCGAGCCGCCGGAAGTGGGCCTCGAACGTCCATCGGCTGTCGAGGAGCAATCCCAGGTACAGTAGTGTACCCGAGATTTCGATGGACGTCCCGCCCACCACCAACCGGGAGCCCACTGGGGGCGCCATCCGAGGCCCATGGAAGCAAATGGCCTCGGATTTCTCCAAGGCCACCCCCAGTCCCAGCCGGCGAATCCGGGCCACAACGTGGGCCGTGGCCGCAGTCGCCAGCACTTGGGCTTCCCGGTGGGTGCTCGCGCGGGCAGTCACGAGGGTGTCGTCTGCGTAGCAAAACAGACGCACCCCCGGAAGCATTTGCCCGCGCAGCACCCAGTCGTAGCCGATGTTCCACAGAAGGGGGCCAAGAACCGAGCCCTGTGGAACACCGCACGACATCCTCCGCTCCTTCCACCCACCCCCAGCCGTCGGGTACCTGACAGCGCGGTCAGACAAATAATTACTGACCACACGCTGCAGGTACATGGGGATGCGATGGAAGCGTAGGGCCTCCTTAATCACTCCCCAGGGCAAGGTGTTGAATGCGTTAGCGATGTCCAGCGACACCGCCAACACCACCTCGCGCCGGGTTGTCGCCTCCTCCGCCAGAAGTCTCACACCCTCGATACAGTCGAGGGTGGACTTGCCCTGGCGGAATCCGCATTGGAGGCAACTGAGGTCAGGCCCTACCTCCCGGAGGTGCTGGACTATGCGGGAAGCTATTACGCGTTCGAGCAGCTTTCCCGCTTCGTCCAGCAAGACAATGGGCCGATACGCAGAGGGTGTATCGGCCGGTCTACCCTCCTTCCTGAGCAGGACTAGTCTCCCCGTCTTCCACCTACGAGGAAAGAGGCCCTGCTCGAGGCAGGCACTGAACGTCGCCCTGAGTCCAGACTCCAACGGACCCAGGGCAAGAGACCAGGCGCGCCCAGGGATGCCGTCGGGGCCAGGTGCGGTATCTTTCGCTTTCATGCGACTCACCGCCCCGGCCAACTCCCACTCCGACACTCCCGGCGCACCCGACCCAGTGCCATCCTCCTCCTCGAGAGGCGCCATACGAGGCGGCTCCACCTTGGCTCCCTGCGGGAACAGGGCTTCCACAACGGATTCAAGGAAATCCGGCCGAAGGCTCTCGGTGAGGGGGGGGGCGCGGACACGAAGTTTCTTCCGTGCCGCTATGTACGGCCTCCCCCACGGATTCCGATTGAGCTCCTCGGCCATCTCCCTGTGGGCCCTGTCCTTGGCCTCTGCGATCGCCGTCCGCAAGGAGGCGCGGACAGCCCGATAAGCCTCATAGCGGCGCCTCTCCTCCTCGACGTCGCGTCGTCTACGACGCCTGTACCGAGTGTACTGGCGGCGCACGGCCACGCACTGGTCACGCAGCCACGCCAGCTCCTCCGACCACCAGTACACCCCACACGCCGGCCCTGTGCTTCGCACTCTCGGCATGCTGGCGTCGCAGACGAGCGACATCCGCCGCTGGAGGTCCTCGACCTCCGCAGCAACCCCCCCACCCGTGGGCCCAGCGGCCCACGCCTGGACGATTGCGGCCTCAACGAGGAACTCGGGATCCATTTTCCTGACGGACCACCGAGGGCCGTCGACTCTTCCCGACCGAGGGGAATTGGGAGTGTGGGGTGCGGACACCTCGAACCATATATATCGATGATCCGAGAGTGACTCCGTACCCACTATTACCTCCCAATTCCTGACACATGGTGACATGGCGGCGTCGACAAAGGTAACGTCGACTTTGGAGCCGCCATTCCATCGCACACATGTGTCAGCTGTCCCCCGGTTCATGACTGCCATCCCGGTCGAGGCCAACCAACCGTCCAGAAACCTCCCTCTGACGTTCGTGACCGGAGACCCCCACGCGGCGGATTTGGCGTTGAGGTCACCGGCCAGGACGATCTTGCCGGGGCGTAACCTATTCACCAAGTCTCCGACTTCAGCCATAAAGAGCTCGAAGTCGGAGAACGGTCTGTTGGGTGAAAAGTACGCCCCGATGACGGATACGTCTCCAATCTTGGCGGAGACGTACCCGCGCCCCCTCACCACGCGCTCCAGAGTTGGGGAACCAACTGCAGCCCTGGACGCGATGGCTACATCCCCCGCACGGTCTCCGACCCACTCCTCGCCCGACGGGACGTAAAGGGGCTCGGAGACCACCGCCACGTGCACCATACGCTCCGCCAGGGTCTGGAAGAATAGGTCCTGGGCCCTGCCGGAGCGCATGATGTTCGCCTGGAGGAATCTGATGGAGGCCATTAATTAGCGACCTCCATTGGATCCTCCATAACCCGGCTCGTTGTGGGCTGAGCCGGGCCGGCGGTAGGTGGCGAGGGGACCCTCGGGCCATCACCCCCCCTACTCCTTCTCTTTGGAGCGGACGGTGCTTTGCACAGCCCGCTCCCCGCCCTATGGTCGGCCTTCAATCCCACCCGTTCGCAGCTCCCACAATGTGGAGCCGCCGAGCAGGATCGGGCTTTGTGGCCGTTTTGACCGCAGCGATAACATTCACCGCTGCGGTCGATGGCCGACGAGCACTCGGCTCTTAGGTGCCCCTTCTCCAGGCACCTATAGCAGCGCTGCGGACGGGCTTCGAGCAACTGGACCCGAGCCGAGACCCAGCCCACCAGCAGCCTGCCAGCCGCCACCATCTTCTTTGCCACCGCGACAGGGACCCTAAGCCATAAAGAGCCCAAAGCCTTCCCTGTTCTACGGATCACCCCGATCTGTATGTCGTGAGTGGGACACTCACCGACCCGGGCGACGGCGATGGCGACGTCCTCTTCGGTGGCGGCATCGTCCAAGCCCACGATACGCACTTCTGCGCTTTTCATGGGCGTGGACACACGTACTGCCGGCTCGTCAGAGAAAAACTCCCTGAGCCGGCCGGCCAGGGCACTTGCCTTTTCTGCCTTCTGGGGCCCGGATATTTCATACATACGGGCCCCCGTCGCCGCTTTCTTCAGGCGCATGCCAACATCCAACCCCAAGTCATCGATCTTTACACAACGACGAGCCCGGGTCAATATGTCGGCATATGTGAGGCCTTTTTCCGCGGCCTCCTCACCCAAGGTCACCACGACTGCAGCCGAGCGTGGAGTCTGGAGTTTCCTCCCCCCTTGCTTGGGCTGCGCTTTGGTGGTGGTGACAGCAGGCACTGCCTGCGGCGTCTTCTTCTTTTTGGAACCCCTCTTTGCTACCACATTCCACCCTTCATTCATGGAGGCGGGTGCTGGCGGCAACAGGCGGGGCTCAGGTCGCTTCTCCTTCTCAGCAACCAGTCCCTTCTTCCTTTCCTTCTTCTTGTTTTGCGGCTGGTTGGCTCCCCCGTTGTTCGAAGCAGCTGCGTCAACCACCCGAATTTCCGGTTTCTTCAGAGGCCGTTGAGAGCCCTGCGATTGCTCTGAGTCAACCGCAACCGCAGAACTCTTCTTGGCCTCATTTGTTTTGGTCGACGCCGCTTTGGTCTTAGCCAGGCTTTCCCTTTTCTTATCCGAGGCCAATGAAGGCCTCAGTCTCGCCTCAGGTGGCAATCGGCTCTCCATGGCGTCCAGCCTGGCCGTAAACATGTTACGAAGCCTGACCACCTCCTCCTCTATGGTCAGACCTCCTACAGTCGACCTCTCAAGACCACTGGTTTGAGCCGCTGCTTCAGAAGGGATTTCTCCCTGAGTCAGTCCGTGGGAAGAGATCATAGGGATCATTTCCTTGAGGGTGGACACTTCCCTAGCGAGGTTACTGACCACCATAGCTAGCCGGGCATTTTCGGCCTTGAGGACTTTAACCTCTTCTGCCTCGCTACGCCCAGCCAGGACCCCCACAATTTCCTCCATTTTCTTGGCAACTTGATTAAGGGTGCCACGACATTTACCGTTAAGGTTGCGTGACTTTCCCACCGTTGCCTTCATCGCCTCAACATTTTTTAACAACTCATCATAGGCCTGTGATGAGCTCAAAGTCTTAATTTCTGTTTGGCCTCCAGAGACCTTGCGGAATCCTTCAGCCTTCGTCTTGTCCGATACCGACCTTCTCGTCGAACTTCCACCAGGTGAGACATCGCTTTCGACGTCCGTATCTGCAATAAGCATGTGACGCCGAAACTCTTCTCGGGCCTCCCGGAGACCCACCTGCGACCCTCGCACATGTTTTTTTGTCGGAGTTTTCTTATTAGCCTTTTTGGAACCTGTGTCTTCGTCTGATTCCGAAAGGCTCCCAGTCGCACTCCTAGGACGTTTTTGGGGCTTACTGCTCAATTTCGTCCACGTCAGATCCTCCATGCTGACACTGCAACCCAGATCTGGAGCCTTATTAGAACTCCTCTCCGAGCCAAAGCTCGCACTGCGAACGTCAGCAACCTTCTTGCAACTACGCGCGGGATTACGCCGTAATTCCTCACACGTACCAGCGGAAACACCAGCCAAGCCAGTCTCGATTCCACCGATACCCCCTCCTATCTCCTCCGAAGCATTGGTTGCCCCCCCAGATACGATGGGGCGACCGAGGCCAGTGTTGCACGGCACCCGCAAAGTAGAATTCGCAGAATGCGGTGAAACATTGGTCTCGGTGAGGGATTCCCCGGATAAACCGGGACCCTCCTGGGTAGTCGTAACGATCAGTTTGTCCATTGCTTCTTGTTTTGTTATGTGTGTTTTTAGGACCCTATCGACTGGATTCCCCCCAGCCATACATCCCCTCGGCGGACCCTGAACCTTAGGATTGGGGTAATTTTTTAGAGAGGTTTTCTTCCTCGCGGCCCCTTTCCTCAAACGAGAAGAGCGGCCCCCGGTTCCACATTTACTTGCGGATTACGGGTCGCCCGACGTGGCTCCCGAGTTGAGAGCCAAAAGCCTACCGACCATGGAAAAACACAGCCGGAACAGCTCGCCGCGCATTATGAGCGTTTCCGCTCCCACAGGTAATTTTTTATAGAGGTTGTCTTCCTCGCAGCCCCCTCTCCAAAAAGGAGAAGCGGCCCCCGGTTCCACACTAACTTGCGGATTACGGTCAACTACCGCCCGACGTGGCTCCCGATTTGAGAGCCAATAGCCTACCGGTCATGAATATCACAGCCGGAACGGCTCGCCGCGCATCATGGGCGTTTCCGCCCCCACGGGTAATTTTTTAGAGAGGTTTTCTTCCTCGCAACCCGAAGGTCCCCGTTCCCATTGCTGGGCTTCCGGGCTTGACCGACGGTGGCCGAAACCACGTCCAGCCAGACTTAAAGTAAGCCCAACTGAACCCGTCGCTCATGAGAGACTCCTCCCTCAACCCCCCTGGAGTCCCCGACCCGTCCAGATTGCCCTCTGCTAATCAGAGGGACAACTGGATTGGCCATCCACAGTGGTCCGTTCGCCAAGACTAGGCTTGCCCAGGGTGCGCCACGAGGAGGCCGACCACTTTGGCACCCCTAAGTTACTTACTTGATGTAATGTATGTTGATGCAAGTAGCTCATTGGTTCAGGCTAAATAATTTGGTAATGAACTCGAATAAAACTAAATGTATTGAATTTGCATTACCTAATGCTGCAAAAACAGCAAATAGACTCTCTTTAAATAATGTACCACTAAAAACAGAAAATTCAACTGTATTTTTGGGAGTATCCTTGGATACAAAACTCCAATGGAGCACACACGTAACAACTCTTGCAGGGAAACTGAGTTCAGCGGCCTACGCTGTTCGAAAGATAAGACAATTCACAGACGTCGAAACAGCAAAACTTGTTTATTTTGCCTACTTCCATAGCATTATGTCTTATGGAATATTGCTATGGGGTAAATGCGCGGATAGCGAAAAAATTTTTGTTTTACAAAAAAGAGCTATACGTGGCATTTATAATTTAAGACCGCGTGATTCCCTGCGAGAGAAGTTTAAGGAAACAGGTATTCTTACATTTGCTTCACAGTATATTTTAAGCAATCTTATTTATGTACGTAAAAATATAAAGAATTATAAAACGATAGGTGATGTATACAATAGACAAAGCAGGAACCGACATAAGCTTGCGGCTCCTGCTTTGCGCCTTGCAAAAGTACGTAATTCGTTTGTGGGTTTTGGTATAAGATTCTATAATAAAATTCCGCAATCAATTTCAGCTTTGCCATTACATCAGTTTAAAAACACTGTTAAAAAGAGGCTGATACAGAAAGCCTACTATACTCTTGAAGATTATTTGGAAGACAAGAATGTGTGGATATAGCTCTCTTTGAAACTGTACAAGACAGTAACGACTTAAAGTAAATAGTATTAAGAATTATATTTTTAAAAGAGCAACCGCCGAGTTTCTGGCTCTTCTCGGTAGGAACAGCTTTCCGAACCAGCAGTAGAGTTGACGTTTCAAAAGCACTTGTTTACAAGTTTATTTGAATAAAGAATATTTTGAATTTGAATTTGAATTTGATGGACGGACAGCCTTGAGTGATATTGTTTATATTTATTTATTTCTATACATAATATAAATAAAGTTTCTAAAAGCTTTCTGTCTGTATGTGATGTACTAAAAATATTTTTGTACAGTTCTTACTAAAAGTATAATTCTGGACGAAGGTTTAAGTACTAACTTACATCCTCTGGTATGGCTAAATCGATTTTCATGGAACTTTCACTGGATGACTAAGCAGGAGAATATAAAGGAAATCTAAGCTTTTAAAAATGTAGTATACTTCATTTATAAATTAGCTTTTAAGTCTAACAGCGTAGAGTTAAAACGAAAAAAAAGCAATTCACTTATGGCGGTGCTGTATTGATAACAATGGATGCCATGAGTCCATTGTTTTCTAAATAATAGCTGGTGACTCATAAAATTTTGCATTATCACAACAGATTCCAAGATAACTTCAACGCAAGTGTGAATATTAAAGAATATTTGACAGGTAATTAATTTAAAGATTTATTTAGATTAAGACGAATCCGCCGTGTGGTATCCGGCTGATGAGAAGATATCGCTCTCATTTTTTACCGAGGTATTGTCAAAGGCGACTAAGGTAAGTTGACCTACCGTGTGGTATCAGGGTGAGTAGAATTCACCACCCACATTTGATAGCGAGGCATCCGTAAAAAGGCGATTAAATTAAATTGACCTGACGTGTGGTATCCGGCTGAGTAGAATAATAGACCATCCTACTTTCTTACCGAGGTGTCCGTAAAAGGGCTACTAAGGTAAGTTGACCCACCGTGTAGTATCCGTCTGAGTAGAATGCACCACACTCATTTCTTACCGAGGTGTCTGTAAGAAGCGATTAAGGTAAGTTGACCCACAGTGTGGTATCTGAATAGAATAGACCACCCTCATTTCTTATCAAGGTATCGAAAAGGGCGACTAAGGTAAGTTAAGGTCAGGCTGGCGACCATTCATAAAATACCTAGCTAAATCATGTTACCACATGTTTATAACATGTTGTGCCGACCCCGCTTAGAGCGGAAAAAATCAGGAGAAATCCGAAATTCCGGAAGAATTGCACATTTTTAAGCACATCTCTTAGTAGTTTTAATAGTAGTAGTAGACTAAGGTAAGTTGATGTCAGGCAGGCGGCCGGTCGTAAAATACGCAGCCAAATCATGTGAGCTCACTTAGAGCGGGGATAAAGGCAGGAAGATGATGAGTTAATATAAAGACCTAAAATTTTTTTCACCATACCCATGACTTCGATATTTTTACGCGAGTTTGCCTTAAATGTTCCAACCGATATCAGTTGACGTTATAAGTCATCCTTGACCAACAAAAGTTAATTCTTATAACAATGAGAAAACCACAAGCCGCCTCGTTCACTCGCGTAATTATGTAAATTGTTATTGTTATTATCATTACCATATTCTATTCATTGCCTCATGGAAAACATGTTTAAATATATGCACTTTAAAGCAGAGAATGTAGGAGTGACGAGTTAAATTGTTGTAATATGTTTTATTAGTGCTACCCGCAATGTCGCGTAAACATTAACTTACTTTGTAATAAATAAATGTATTATTTTTTTGCGATCTGACTATATGTTTTTTTTACGATTTTAAGTGGGTCGCTACTGTATTTTTACTTTTTTGGCCAAACTCATCCAGGTCAAGGGTGGTGGCTTCTGCGATTGGATACGTCCACCGCCACCCTGCCTGTTCGCTTAACTTGGTACACAGTATTTTTGACTATATGCTGTTATATGCAGCGCCTTTTAACTTTTACAGCGTCACCGGACGAGACGGGTGATTTGCGAAATGCGGAGAGTAGAGCGCAGAAGCTCTACTAGCGTCGGGGAACGTCGTCCTAAGGGTGCCTCCTGTGAGGCCGGACCATGGCTTAGGATGACGTTTAGTGGAGGGCTAATAGGATGACGATTAGTCATCATGGCGTCAGGAGTATGGCGAAAAGCTACGGCCGAAATAAATGTATGCGACACTTATACACAAGGTCGTCCGTCCCTAAGTAACTTAATTCAAATTCAAAATATTCTTTATTCAAGTGGACTGTTTACAGTACATTTGAATCGTCAAATGTTTTAAAGAAGCTACCACTGATTCGGAAGTTTGCTCCTACCGAGAAGAACCAGCAAGAAACTCGGCGGCTAACCTTTTAAAAAATTATTACAATACTTTAATACTAAAAAAATCATTACAATACTTTAATACTTGAGTTATGGACGTCAGACAACTGGTAAATGTACACATATAAAATTTTAAATGCATATTATATACCCAGACTCGAAGAACAAACTAATTGTTTACAGAAAATTTTGTTCCTGACGAAAATCAAACCCGCAACCCACGGAGCTGAAGGAAGGGTCACTGCTAACTGCGCCAACGGGCCAGTCAATGTTAATGATACCTTATTATTTACTGCTGAGTATAGCCCTGTCCTCTTCTTTCGAGAGAAGCATTTAAGCTAGAACCCACCACGCTACTCCAATGCAGATTTGCAAATTACACATATCCTCAAAATTTTCTAGATATATGCAGGTTTCTTTGCGATATTTTCTATTATCGAAAAAGTGTGATAAAATGCAACTATCAATAAGACCAATAAGTTAATAGAATAACTTATTTGTGCTTGGTATCTATTAATCTATTTAAGTTGTATCTATTAAAAGTTATGTCTATTGAATAGAAAACTCATTGGTGCTTGCCTTAAGTTTGATAGAAAAGAGTTAGTGACATAAGTTTGAATAGACAATCATATTGATGCCTGCTAATATTTTGACACTGTGACCCTCTCAAGATAGGCACAAGGTCTCACAGCTAGCATTATTGACTAAATTATTCCTATTTCGTAAGTAAAACCACAAAATTAATATTAGCGCCGCAGTGACACATCCCGCGGACGAACTTAATACTGTAACTAGAGCCATGGATTACGCAAGAACATGCATGCACTTGTTCAAACAAAGCGAACACATTTCCGATAACCAACTATACCGGCTATGGGGACATGAAAACTGGGGGGAGGGGCGAGGGGACAAGTTATTATGATTGCAAAACCGATAAACGTTATAGCTTGCCGTCTACAGCCCGCAGGATGTACTTCCGCGACATAATGGGGTATTTGACAGCATAGAAAATAACCTGCACCATAAAGTGAGAGACGAAAATTGGCAAGTGATATCTTTGTTATAACCATACGGTGCCGTGTGACCCTTGCTCAGGGGGTCACAGGTTCAAACCCTTGGTATGCACCAAAAAGTTTTTCTATTAAAATTTATGTGCCTAATAGATTCTTAAAAATTATCACACGCTTTTCGGTAAAGGCAAACATCATCAGGAAACTATGCATACATTGTGTCCTCCAAATCCAAGAATCCAAGATGAGAGGAGGCCTATTCCCAGCTGTAAGATAATAACAGGCCTTTACTTTTTTTTCTGTCGACGATACTTTTATGCATTACGATACTCAGGACTTTGTATCTAGAGGTGTTAGGTAAGTCTGGACCCAGTTTGTCTTCTCCCATTGTCAATCTATCTCATGGATCTAAAAGATTTTAACAAGTGCATGATTTTTTAATGTCGGCAGATCATATCAGATCAGTGACTTTTCTTCTGTCATTATTGGCAACCCCTTTTGCAAAAAAAATCTCAACGGAGAAATCTCTAGAAGTTTACAAGAGCTCCAGATGAATGTAAGTTTTAGTAGAGAATATTAGTCTGTTTGGACAAATAAAGCATCGCCTAGCAACTTTGCAGATTATAGTCAATACGAGCAATCTGGTCCCTAAGGCGGTGCTCCCGATGTATCGATTACTAGAGAGAGGGACCACTTTAACAGAGGCCCCGACCCAGAGGTGGTACACTCTGGAGTTCAGAGTTGCTGCTGACAGGGATGGGGCAATGTGTACAACGGTACTATGTACCAACAGCAGCTTGGTCGAGCACTGAAGTTTTATTAGTCGGTGCGAGTCCGACATACCCTCGACCCATAAGAGGTGTTTTTTCCTGTTTAAAAAAAGCCTTATAATTTTTACAGCTGCGACAAATGAACGCCCATAGTTTTGCCTTTTATCAGTTTGTTTGTTACATAAACAGCAACGCATTCTTGCATTGTGATAGATAGTTTATTATTTTTATGCATTCGGACAAACAAACAAACATGTGAATGTTTACGAAACATTTGTAATTCGCTACAGTTTTCATTTTGGCTAAAGGAAACATGCTAGAGGAAGGAAATCAACACAGTAAATCAGGTTTGAAATATTGCTTGGGTATTTCACACACATGTCACAAAATTTGCATGTATCAGGAGATTTTTTGGAATATTAACATATTCCAAAAATTCTTTTGATGCATGCAAGGTTTTTGAAAATCATTTATAGCACTGTGCTATAAACTAACGGTATGCTATAAAATTAAAAAAAACGGATTATAGCGATATAATTCTATCGTTACTTTTTCTCACAATATTTTCCGTAAGTTATAATAGATTTTTTTTGCTTTAATCCATGTTGATTATGAAAATGTATGTAATGCTAAGTGTAGGAAGCAAAAACCGTTCTCTTACTTTATACATGCAGGACCAGTTACCCCAAGTATCAAAAAACATTGAACCTATCTCCTGATGATTCTTCGGTTACGGGGCGAAATGATCGTATAGATTCTGGTAGTGAATATGTGTTGTGCTTGTATAGTATATTGTGAAAACTAATTTTGCATATACAAGGTATGAGAACAGTTTCTGCTTCCTATACTAGACATTACATAGATTTTTTTTAACAAACGCGGACTACAACAAAATAATTTTATCATAACCTATGTACTATGGAAATTCTGCAAAGTAACGTGTACTTGTATAAATTATTGTATAGCAGTTTTATTAAAGTATTCCAGTAAATATACTTTACTATTTGCTAAAATTCACCTAGAGAAAGCCTAGAAATCAAATTTCAGAAATTTTATTGATAAGTTGTAAAATTTATTTTAATATTTGTTAGCTGCAAAATTGAGTCAACAAAAACCATTTTAATTCTTATAAGAAACTGTAGTCGTAGATATTTAATATTGTTTTACTTGACTAAAGCTCGCGTTAACCAACTTCACAAGACTCTATTATTTGACCCGGTACTTAAATTTCGTCTCCCGCGAACAACGAACGATTATCTCTTATCATGACATTGTTAACACCTGTGTCATCAAAAGAGCTTTAAGGTTTTGAATTACGCCTCCTTTAAAAAAGGACATCGACCTCGTTGTAACAAAAACTTAATAAGCTTGTACGTTAATATTAAAACGTTCTATTCACTGTTAAATTGTGGTTGCTTTTGTAAAAGTAAATAGAAATGAAATCTGGTCTTGGTCATTCGTTCATTTTAAGTAATTAGATTTTTAGTATAAAATAGAATAGTACCACCCTCATTTCTTACCGAGGTGTCGTAAAAGGCAACTAAGGTAAGTCGACCCGCCGTGTGGTATACGGCTGAGTAGAATAGACCAACCTCATTTCTTACCGAGGTGTTGTAAAAGGCGACTAAGGTAAGTTGACCCACCGTGTGGTATCCGGTTTAGTAGAATAGACCACCCTCTTTCTTACCGAGGTTTCGTAATATATGACTGAGGTAAGTTGATGTCAGGCAGGCGGCCGGTCGTAAAAACGCAGCCATATCATGTGAACAGCATGTTTATAACATGTTGTGCCGAACCCACTTAGAGTGGGACAAGGGCAGGAGGATGATGAGGTGATGTATATAATAGACAAAGTAGAGGCCGACATAAGCTACGGCTCCTGCTTTGCGCCTTGCAAAGGTACGTAAGTCGTTTGTGGATTTTGGTTTAAGATTCTATAATAAAATTCCGCAATCAATTTTAGCTTTGCCATTACAGCAGTTTAAAAAACTTTTAAAGAGAGACTGATACAAAAAGGATACTATACTTTTGAGGATTATTTAGATGATAATGATTTAATGTAACCAGTTATAAGTATATATCCTCCTGCCCTTATCCCACTCTAAGTAGGGGCGGCACAACATGTTGTAACATGATTGATTTAGCTGCATTTTTACGACCGGCCGCCTGCCTGACGTCAACTTACCTTAGTCGTATTTTACGATACCTCGGTAAGAAGGAGGGTGGTCTCTTCTACTAAACCGGATACCACACGGTGGGTCAACTTACCTTAGTCGCCTTTTACGACACCTCGGTAAGAAATGAGGGTGGTCTATTCTAGTCTGCCCGATACCACTCGGCGGGTCGACTTATCTTAGTCCCATTTTACGACACCTCGGTAAGAAATGAGGGTGGTCTATTCTACTTAGCCGGATACCACACGGCTGAATGTAATTAGTTATAAGTATTATGTTGAAAAGAGCAACCGCCGAGTTTCTTGCTGGCTCTTCTCGGTTTGTGTATGATATGTGCAACTTATCATTGCGCATTACAGACGCGTGATCTTCTTAAAACCGGAGAGAGGAAGCCTATGCCCATTTGTCGGAAAGTTACAGGTCGGTATTCTATTTTTCTGTGGGGCAAGCGGGTTTACTTTATATTCTGTGGGACACCATCATTCTCGGAACAATAGAAGCGCAGTACACGACACGCGGTTAGCAACGATCGTCAAGAGGATAAATGCAAAACGAGGAAACAAACACCCGTTTATTTTCGGTCATACGCGTCCACAGAACAGTTGGAGTGTAGAGCCTGCGATATACATATTTTCTTTTATGGATTAAATTTTACAAGTTGATTTTTGATTAGAAATTATTTCGCCACAATGATTTAAGAATTGCCTGAATATAAAAATATTTATTGCGTTTATTTTAAATGTCAATAGTATTCCTCCGGATTTATGGTTTGTCCGATATTAAGCCTTCGGATGCTTGGCTTCTTTCCTTAAATACAAATGATACATTAGTTTATTAGACGAAACTCTTTCTATATTACTGAAATATTATCCTGATTCATATCGTTTGCGAGAAGTGTTATGAATGCGAAACCGGTCACTCATAAACATTTCAAATCCTGAAACGACTACCGTCAGAATATCTGTACGTTATCATATGAAAAACGAAGAGAAGTGTAGAATGACTGATTTAGTCCAAAAAGACGAAACGCTAATGTTATCTATGGCGAAACATATATAAAAAATTAATGATTGTAGATGATTCAGGATCGGATTTAAAGCCAATACCAGAAAAGAGATGATAATAAATAGCTGACAAGGTCAACTTAACTTGAAATCCAAAGTAAAGAATATTTATCACGCTTAATATATACAAGAATCCTATCACGTTGCTGAAAATATTGGGTTTGTACCAAGCGAAATTAATCTAGCATTAAATTACATTAATAAAAATACTTTGACTATTTTTGTAAAACTATGTTTAAAAACCTTTATGAGGGACGATATAACTGGAAAGTTTTTGATCAAATCGTATAATGAATAATGGACTGTAAATGTTTATCTTTACAAGTGTATTTTTATGATAATACTAGTGGCCCGCTCCGGCTTCGCACGGGTATAAAATATATAGACTATGTCACTCAGTAAAAAAATGATTAAAATCTATCCAGCAGTTTTTTTTAATTCATCATTGCCCGTGGCCCACACGCGTCAAATTTGGAGTAAATCAATTCCCCTGGGGTGCCAAAGTGGTCGGCCTCCTCGTGGCGCACCCTGGGCAAGCTTAGTCTTGGCGAACGGACCACTGTGGGGTGACCGATCCAGTTGTCCTTCTGATTAGCAGAGGGCAATCTGGACAGGCCAGGGACTCCGGGGGGGGCTGGGTTGGGGTTCCTAATGAGCGACGGGTCCGGTTGGGCTTACTCTAAGTCTAGCTGGACATGGTTACGGCCACCGTCGGCGAAACCCGGAAGCACAGCAATGGGAACGGGGACCTTCGGGTTGCGAGGAAGAAAACCTCTATAAAAAATTACCCGGTGGGGGCGGAAACGCCCACCAAGGCGTAGTGGCCCCTACTTGGGGCGCGGTCTCTCCCTGTTGACCGTGACATAACAAACACGGTGGGCAGGGAGCGCCCGTGGGCAGCGATGTCCTTCCTTTGTTCTGCGGAGGCGGGTGAAGGGGGGCGGTGGAGCGGTTCCACGAACTGTTGTTCTGGATCCAATCTGCTGCTGGTGAGTCCGGGTGTTAGTGACTCGCCCAAGCCCATCGTCTGCCGCTCTAACTGGGGACTTTCGGGTGTTCCGAACAGGGTACATCGGACGCCTGGCTGGTCCTCGAGGCGGTCGGTGCATCTGGTGCTACTGATGCACCGGTTAGCGGAGGGGGGCTTCTCTTTCGAGGGGCCCCTACCCGAAGAAGGTGTTTGTTCTCTGGGATCAGAGCTGTTGGCGGGATGGGGGCAATATGTACAATAATACTCTGTCCTTGCCATCGGCAGCGTGGTGGAGCACACAGGTCGTTTTAGTCGGTGCGAGTCCGACATAACTGCCGCCTGTCCCCGTCGGGCGG
Organism: Morpho achilles; assembly: GCA_947086495.1. NCBI lineage: Eukaryota > Metazoa > Arthropoda > Insecta > Lepidoptera > Nymphalidae > Morpho > Morpho achilles. The sequence goes on along the minus strand of CAMTZB010000021.1, from coordinate 15,266,552 downwards.
CGGTACCCATAAGGAGCTTTTTTCTGTATAAAAAAAAACAATTCCCCTTTCCCTATACCATGAAGATTCCCTGCTATCTTTGGAATATCTAAATTCATATACTACATTTTTACTTATTTACTTTTACATTTTCCCTGAGTATTTTATTTTTACAATTAATTACAGAATGTCTTTATATACAACATTCACAGCTTTTTTGTCATAAAGAAAGAATCTTCATTACACAATACAAACATGTTACTCTTGATAATGCGACATATAGTCGGCCATGTGAAAAAAAACCCGTCCAATCGCAGCTTAATTCGAAGTGCTATAAGTTAAAGCGCGCAATCGCTATACCCTGCATTTTAAATCTGTAATATCTTCGAAAATGTTCATTTAAAATACAAATGAAGAAGAAAATGACAAAAAAATGCTATTGTGGGTCCATAAGAGATAGACATAATATGTATACCATCGTGGAGTTTTCTGTAGACCTTTTCAAGGTGTACAAATACTTAGTACATTATTTTGACAAACATTGTAGGGTTCGGCCTGCGTTTGCAATGTAAACGGAAAATAAATGTAATTATTTACGACATCACATTGGAAACCTCAAAAATGATTGTATTTCTTTACTCCATATTGAATGTTTATAATAAAAGTTTATAATATGTTAGAATATACATATAAACCTTTCTCTTCAATCACTCTATCTATTAAAAAACCGCATCAAAATCTGTTGCGTAGTTTTAAAGATTTAAGTATACAAAGGGATATAGGAACATAGGAACAGACAGAGAAAGCGACTAAATAGTATACAACATATACTATTTAGTGACGTTTAGCTATTATAACTAACGACGATATTTCTCCTTTATTCTTATGCAATAATAAAAATCAATTTTCCCAAACTCAACTCATTTACTCTTTCTCAAAAACTACTCAATGACACATATGACAGCCACAATGCTTTTTCATATTAATGACTAACTCTGAAGGAGGTTGTATTAAAAACATGTTGTAACAGTCGACCATCCTGACAACATTTGCGACCCCGCAAATCTCATAAGCTGACTTCTGGGAATGAATCTACCACCGATTCGGAATGCTGATTGTACTGAGAAAAAATCGGCAAGAAACTCAATACTTGCTCTTTTAATCTGTAAAAGAAAAATCATTTCGCACCTTAAGCTCACCCTCAATGACTGTCATGGCATAACACAGCTCAATAAGTGGCAACCAACTCAGCAGATACACACGTAAACAGACTCGCAAATGATAACGCTCAAAGAACAATCACCACATCTAGGCAGAGTCTAGCTGACAGTCATTGCAGATGGCCACAGTCTAGAAAACAATCGATACAACTGGAACAAACCAGAGAATAATCGTCATTCTAGCTGACAGTTCTATCGAACAATAGTCACGGGCGCGTCTATGGCCTCACATAGCACATCGTCACGTTGATCTTACAGAGTTAATAAACCGAATACCAATTACCATCATAATATCATCATAATAATTTCTCCAATAAAAACTCCATTTTTTATTCCAAAGCATCGCATATCGCAACTATCTCTCAAATTATACGAAATTCGCAATCTCCGTGTTGTCTCAAGATATTGATCGCCATGTCTTTTCTTTAAACTCTTTAAATTTCCAGATATTCCTTTTGTCCGCTCTATTTGTGAGTTTAGGTTACATCCTCTTCTGAATATAATAAACGACGATATTTCTTCTTTGTACTTATTATATTATTATACTTATTCAATAAATAAAAACAGTTTTCCCAGAGTCAACCCATTTACTCTTTCTCAACAACTTAATGACACATATGACAGCCACAATGCTTTTTCATATTAATGACCAACTCTATGAAGGAGGTTGTATTAAAAACATGTTGAACATTATTATTTTGATAATTGTCAAATATTTTACGATACTTCACCAAAGAAAAATTACGTTTAGCTGTCATCTATGTCTATTTTGTAATCCACTGACATTTGCGTTTTGATATTCAATGTCATAGTCGTTCTTGTAATACCACAATTTATCGTGACTTGACGGGATAAAATAAATGCGGTCGAACGGGATAAAAGGTATCCTATGTCCGTTTCCTGGTTCTAAGCAACCTCTACACCAATTTTCGGCCGAATTGGTTCATCCGTTCTTGAGTTATAAATAGTGTAACTTAGACCAACTTTCTTTTATATATATAGATATAAATTGACAATCTAAAGCGATATAATGAGTAATAAAATTAATCATTTAGTTCTGAATGGTACTTGAGCGTTTATGACTGCGAACGTAATTAATGTTTTATGTTAACATATTGATTTGTTCACAGGTGTATCAAGCTAGTAATTTAAACGCTGTAAAGTAGCTGTAAGTGTAAAGGGCGGTTTTCATTTTATTCTCAATTAAAAAGCGCTCAAGGCTATAAAACCCATAGCTTTAAATTAAACAATGAATAAACCAGCACATATTTTTTTATTATTTGCACGAATTATGAATGAAAAATAAATAAAAACTAAAACACGGGACTTTAGTTATTATTATCGAAATAAAAACGAAAATGTTTGATCAAAACTATGTATCTGCTGCAGATAACAGCGAAATAATATTACATTTGTATTGTATTTGAAAAAAAATTGTTGTACGTATAATTTGAAATTACAGCGCAGAATAGCCTTTATTTATGAATTTCTTATATCTTTGATTATTTTCATTAGTTGTGTGTGTTTTAATTTTAAATATAAATTTTACTCTTGTTTTTCTTATCTGTAGTTAAAAAAATAAGTTTGTATGTGTTTGTGTTTTATATGTGAGTTTGTCTGTTTTTTTAAAAAACTGATTTTTGATTTTTATGACACTGTTGTAACAGTTTTAATTATAAAGCATGTTGTGTTCTACTGTAATTTGGGGTACACTTAAGCTAATTTATTACAATTACTAATTGTGTGAACTTTTGTTGGAGACCCTTTAGTAAATAAATAAATAATCAAAAAATAATATTAAAAATTGTGTGTGATAGTAATGTAATTTATTTAAGTTTTATGACTTTTGTAAATTTTAATAATTTTGTTATTTAATTCGTAAAGTTTTATTAATTTTTTTTGACAAATATCAATAGTAGTCAATATTGAATCAAGAATGAGTATATCATTCTTAATATAAATTTTTATGTTATAATAATTATTTTCGTGCTATATTTTTAATAATTGTACAATTTAGTATAAGCTTTGCATGCCAGAGTATTGGTGGAGCATGATAACACTTTTTTTTACAAAAGTAATAATAAAATTATTTTGCTATAATCCGCAAAATAATTTTATTATTACTTTTGTATTATGGATCTCCGCAAAGTAACGCCTAATTCTATAAATTACTTTTTTTTAAATTTGTCAACCTCATTCATGATCATGTTCCAAGCAAATGTATTAAATAAAAAAATAAATAAACGTTCTGTGCGCAACGTACTCTGTGCACGAGGCAATCAAGACTCGCATACAGACCTACATTGGACGTTCTTGTACCCGACTACTAGACGTTTGTATTGTAGTAGCAATAATTAGATTTGAATAGATCAAAGTTGAAACACTGAATGTATTAATTAATATAATAATACCTGAGTGACAAAGCCGAGAAAAAAAATTGCAATTTAAAAAAATAATAGCTGTGGTAGTCCAGCGGTAGCACCGTGCGACTATTTCGATGAGGTCACGGTTTCGAACCCGGGCAGACACCAATGAGTTTTATGCAAACTTATGTGTCTAATTGATAATTGCAATTTATCACACGCTTTTCGGTGAAGTAAACATTGTGACGAAACCTGCACATCTCTAGAGATTTCTTGGGATATGTGTAACCTACCAATCCGCATTGGAGCAGCGTGGTATGTGTTAGCTCCAATCCTTCTCTCCAAAAATCGGAGAGAAGAGGGGAACAGGAATTTTTTAAAGATATGCAGGTTTCTTCACGATGTTTTCCTTCACCGAAAAGCGTGTGATAAATTGCAATTATCAATTAGACACATAACAGATAAACTCATTGGTCTCTGCCCGGCGTTTGAACCCGTGATCTTCTCGAAAGACTCGGACGGTGTTACCGCTGGGCTATCTCACAGTTAAATTCGGACATGTAACTATGAAATTCACATCACACGCACTGTAAGATTTATAGAATACATTCTTTAGAAAAAGTTAAATACAAATCGAGAATACTTAATACATTTTAAACATTCTGTACGAGAAGTTTTTGTACTTTCTGTTCATCATTCTATAGAATTCTCATTAATATTCATTGGGTATAGTCTTTATGCCAACGCCGTAATGGCCTGACGGTCTGATAGCGTGATACTTCAGTGTTGGTCGTGGGTTCTACCACGGGAAACAAATATAAATTCAACATCTTCCTGCCCTTATCCTACTCTAAGTAGGGTCGGCACAACATGTTATAAACATGCCGTCACATGATTTAGCTGCGTTTTTACGACCGGCCACCTGCCTGACAAAACTTACCTCAATCGTATTTTACGACACCTCGGTAAGAAAGAGGGTGATCTATTCTACTAAACTCTATTACCGAGGTGTCGTCAACGTCACGGTGGGTCAACTTACCTTAGTCGCCTCTTACGACACCTCGATAAAAAATAAGGTTGGTCTATTCTACTCAGCCGGATACCAAACGACGGGTCGAGTTACCTTACTCGTAGATAATGGACCATCCCTATTGATAAGGAATACCAAAATTGTTGTTTTTATTAAATTCCTAGAATTTTCATCTCACGTTTTAAACCTTCCCAGGACTTTCACAAATAACGGAAGACCAAATTTTCAGTTTTAGTAGAATAGACCACCCTCTTTCTTACCGAGGTGTCGTAAAATTTGACTAAATAGAAATATTTGCAGAATTGGAGAGAGAGAGAGAGAGCATTTTAGAATTAATAAACTTTTCCGTTCCACGGTGTAACAGCAGAGAAACTAAAAAAACATCCTTTCACACTGCTCGCAGAAGGATTAATTTTGGTAGATATTCCCCTATAAACAGACAGACAGAGACAAAGAGCCTATAACGATTTTTCATGCATAAATAAAATTGATATTTTCAAGGATACATGTACGCAATGAAAACAAACAACAAATACTGCAACCAAATTCAGATAACTCAGACTATAGCAGTAGTATTTTTCATATGACTCTTTTTTTCTCATTTATAATTTTTATTTTTATTGTTTTTTATTTAATTTAGACTTACGTAGAATAATTTTTTTTATTTTGATCTCAAATATGTGTTCTGTTTTTGTTATTAATTTTATGAATGTTGTTTCACACCTTTTATTACTAAGTAGGTTATAGCTTTTATGTATTTTTTGAGCTGTATTTTGTGTTTGTTTGTCCTATAAACTGTTGGCGTTCCAATAAATAAATAAATTTCCTCAGTTTCCTCAGTCTTTCAACTATATCACATATCACATCTTTCAGTCTGGATAGATATGTAAGAAGGACAAACAAACATACCTTCGCATTTAAATTAACACTTACGAGGTGAAAATAATGGAACAAGACGCCATTAGTTCGGCATTCAAACAATTTATGTCGAGGTCAAGACAAAAAAACCTAAAGAAATTCTCAATGTAGAGTACAAGCTATACCTGTGACTTCTTTCACGTCAAAGAAAATGTTATTCTACTCTCAAATATTCAATCGCATCATCATTCTCCTGCCATTATCCTAATCTAAATGGGGTCGGTACAGCTTCTAATAAACATATTTTCACATGATTTGGCCTGGTATTTTACGACCGGCCGCCTACCTGATATCAACTTACCTTAGTCGCATTTTGGTACACCTCGTTAAGGAAGAGGGTGGTCTATTTTATACAGCCGGAAATATCAATCATTTATGCGTATTTATCTTATTCTTGAATATACAATCTTTGCTATATAATACGTAAACCCGTTGCGTAAGCTTGAATTATACTAAATTTCATCAATATCGCTCTAGCGTATTAACTATAAAAACGTAACAGACAGAAAGACTGTAAAAATACTCAAATATATTTTTAAATGTTTTTTTTAACATTAACATAAAAAAGTAACTAAATATGAAAACGGATATCGACTTTACATTTAGCATTATATATTACTTTATCGCGGGCTATAGCAAAATAATTTCAGTATTACTTTTGTATTATGTATCTCCGCAAGGTAACGCCTCGTTCTATAAATTATTCTGTAAGAAATAATAATATATAAGTAACTAAGGTTCCATTGACGTCATACTTAGGTCAAGCACGAACTGTTTTAAAACTTGACATACATAAAGGTGGTCGTACATAAAACAGGGATCGAATGTCTGTGGTCACGAACGAGGTAACTGAAACATTTCAAATCAAACCACAGACAAAAATTGAAAGGATTCATAGATTAAATATATATATCCTCCTGCCCTTATCCCAGTCTAAGTGGGGTCGGCACAACATGTTATAAACATGCTGTAACATGATTTGGCTGCGTTTTTCCGACCTGCCGCCTGCCTGACGTCAACTTGCATTAGCGACGTATTTTACGTCACCTCAGTAAGAAAGAGGGTGGTCTATTCTACTCAACCGGATACCACACGGCGGCTCAACTTACCTTAGTCGCGTTTTACGACACCTCAGTAAGAAATGAGGTAGTCTATTCTACCCAGCTAGATTATATCGCACAGCGGGTCAACTTACCTTAGTCGCCGCCTACGACACCTCGGTAAGTAATGTGGGTGGTCTACTCTACTCAGCCGAATACCACACGGCGAGTGAATATGCCTTAGTTACGTTTGCGTCCACCTTAGTTGCGTTAACTACACGTTGTTAAGAAATAAGGATGCTCTATTCTTCTCAGCTGGATACCACGGTGTGAGTCAACCCTCCTTATTTGCCTTACACATTATGATGAAACTCAAAAACAAGAATATCTTAAACGAAACTTCTTTTATCTTTTCTTACTACTAAATTCGTACACTGTCAATACAGTTTTTATCTTTAGCTCGTTGACACAATTGAAGCCTGACTATCGTTAACCGTTGAATGTTTTATTTTCATCCGTCTCTTATCAAATTCTATCCATTTTAACGGTAAAATAAACAGGAAAAGCGTCGAGGTGAATTGTAGAAATTAGATTCGCGACCGTTTTATCTCAATAAGGCTTTGTTTATTATCACTCGCCGTAAACCGGCATAGCCCGGTGAAATTTGGTTATCGCAACAATGCTGTAAGAAAATAATTATCTTAGATAAATTTCTGGAGAATCCAATGTTATTTGCAATTTTCGTTTATTGCGGGAGATATCTATTCAATCTTGATTTAAATTAAATTCAATTCAAATTTTTTTACTTTAAATGGGTTAATCTTGTATATATAAATATTTTCGGAATTTCGGAAACGGCTCCAACAATTTTCGTGAAATTCAGCATGTAAAAAGAGGGTTTTTGGGGGAGAGAAATCGATTGAAGAAAAATCTCTTTCTCTCTTTCTTTCTGTGGTTTGGGTACTAAATTAGGAACAGAAATCAATAAATATTTGAATCAATCACTCAAATCAATAGAAACTCGTATACTTCATCTTTGTCTAATCAGACATAAAAAAGAGAGACAGATAGATACACTCTCATTGGCTTTCCCTATATTGTAATATGGCACATTTTATGCTAGCTTCCAGCTTCTTATATGACTATGATGATATGGTATAAGCCTACACCGTGTGGTATCCGGCTGAATAGAATACTACCACCCTCTTTTCTTACCGAGCTGTCGTAAAAGGCGGCAAAGGAAAGTCGACCCGCCGTGTGGTATCCGGCTGAGTAGAATAGACCACCCTCTTTCTTACCGAGGTGTCGTAAAATACGAATGAGGTAAGTTGACGTCAGGCAGGCGGCCGGTGGTAAAAACGCAGCCAAATCAAGTGACAGCATGTTTATAACATGTTGTGCCGACCCCACTTAGAGTGGGATAAAGGCAGGAAGATGATGAATATAGTTCAAATTCAAATTCAAATTCAAAATATTCTTTATTCAAATAAACTTGTAAACAAGTGCTTTTGAATCGTCAACTCTACTGCTGGTTCGGAAAGCTGTTCCTACCGAGAAGAGCCAGCAAGAAACTCGGCGGTTGCTCTTTTTAAAATATAATTCTTAATACTATTTATTATAATATAGTATAAGCCTAAACTCTTGCCTTTACCTTCAAGCGTCAATAGTATGGTGTTTGACGATTGTATTATTGTATTGAATTGATAAATTTAATCGCAAATTAGTGTTAACAAGTGTCCAATTGAGTTTGCAAATTAATGGAACTATCAGAAGGAGGTCTTTGCCCAACCTTGAGACATATTCTTTATTGATATGAGAATTTTATAAACATAAAAGGATACTTCGTGCAAATATGCTTTTACGCGCTTTTTATTCGTCCACTAATAAATTTGCCCCTGGTTAAGAACATTGATTCCAAGACAATTTAAATGTTTATTGGAATCAAGATTTATTCAATCACCAAGCATTTTTTAATTTCAGAAAAAAAAGGTTACTTGGAATTTAATAATTTATAGAGTTAAGCGTTTTTTTTGCGAAAACCCATATCTTTAATATTTAAATGAGTTAATCTTGTTTGTATATATATGTAAATATTTTCGGAATCTTGGAAACGACTCCAACGAGTTTCCTGTAATTCAGCATGTAGGGGGTTTTGGGGGAGAAGAATCGATCTAGATAGATAGTTTTATTTAAAAAAAGGAGTTTTAACCCTGTTTTCGGGCTCTAAATTTTTTTTTAAATTTCCGTTGAATACAATCACAATTTTCGCAGTCAAACGTAAAGTCATCGTAGATCATTTGGGGAACGGGCGGTCTAGAGAAGTGAAAATACCTAGGATCAAGCCCCAGCTGCCCTATTATATTTTAATTATTCTTTTCAATTTTTTTTTATTTTTTTTTTTTACATTACTTTAAAAATTTATTTCAATCTTTAAAGATTTATATGGGTTATAGATATAAATGTATATATTTAGATATATTTAGATTTTTCGCAACCCGTGTTGAGTCCTGAATGTAAATAATAACATTGGCAGACTTTAGCACTAAGCATTATTAAAATTAGCTGACTTTTAATTTAATAAATTGCCGAATAGTATAAAAAAATTAAATTTTGTAAATTTTCGAAAAGGCATTATTCACATACCTTCTAGAAAATTTGTTTCTATTCACTTAAGGAATATTTAAATTGCTGTACCGCTAATTATAAGTAATTTATATTTTGGACGTCGGAAACGACAGATATGATTGTATTTAACCTTAAATGAAGGCGGAGTTCATATTTATTCGTACATAAAATTTTCCCTTAAAGTAAACGATATTGCTAAATGGAATTTTGTAGCGGTTTTCCTATAGTATCACGTATGATATTTAACACTGTAATGATTTAAATACATAGCTCTACGTCTTTATAAAATTACGAACGATAGCCTAATGTTAAAAAAACAAGTACTTTGCTAATTATGTTTCTTTAAAGAAACATAATTAGCAAAGCCCAAGCCAGTGGACGGGCAATCAAGTGAGGTATAGTAAGTGTCTCTACGTGATCAAATCAAGAACGATGGTATATGTTGAAGAACCAAAATTACAGCCATGAGTGATGATTTGTGACCTCGCGAAACAATTGCTGAGATTGTGGTAGTGAACACGTGTAAAAACGGAGAAGAAGAAGACGCATGAACCGTTATGTTTATCTATATGTAGCCAGCTAAATTTTCATATTATATTAATTTTCATATTATATATTTCATATAATATCAGAGCTGCGGTAAACAATACGTGGAAATAACAGTATGTTACAAGTATTATTCAATTTACAACAGAGGTAAAATATATTGTTATTAAATTGTTTTGGAATACAGAAGCGATCGATTCTGAACTCTAAACACTGAGTACAAACAGTCCCTTAGTTGAAACCTAACTGAAAGACGTCTGCGTGAATTCAAATTGTCTCTCTGAGTAAACCCAATTTATTACGAAATAACGTCGGATACTCCGTATTGTTTTTCAGCTAGCATGTCGGTCAATGTCGGTGGCTTTCGATTTCAAACCCACCGGCCAAAAAACGCGTTAGATGCAGTAATCGGCCATTTCGGCCAATGCCGCTTTGACCCGGCTAAAGAAAATTCGTCCCCGAAATTGGAGCAAACATTTGTTCAAATCACCAATCAATCAATCAGGGATTTCTTGGCCGATCGCAATACACCTGAATTTCAATAACGTCACATTAACAAGTCCTAACTGATAAATCGGGCGTATTACCGCGCAAATACCATGGTAATCGACTCGACACGTCGCCGTATTGTTTGTTTATGTGTTTGCACTTACACATAAGTATGCGGTTTACCGAATGGAATAGCTAAATAATGATAAGGCAAATAGAAAACGTGACACCGGCCACTCTGCACACCGCGTCCGCGAGTGCGGGTCACGTTCTTGCATTATTAGTTAAGAATTTCCTGCACAGAGCGTCATGACATAGAAATTGAAATTACTGATAACGCGAAGGCCGTTTCGGAAAAACGTTTGGCAAACGTTGGTCAGCGAACCTGGCACATGGTAGGGTGTCGGGTTGGACGGTGGTAGCCAGTATGCGGCGCTGATCGGCGGGTAGCTGATGCCGGACCTGGCGGCAGACTTGCTGCGGGCCGCCCCGGCCTCGCCGCGCATACTTTACACTGCACACACAACACACACACTGTCACCACATCGCGCGTCTGCATTCAACCGCGGCCGCGACACAACTAACGTAATCTAAGTGTACAGACTACAGATAGGTGCGCGCGCGCTGACGAACGATCAGTCATTCTTCTTCGCTGTGTGTCACCTCGGAGACCCCTCTCCGTCCCGCGCGCTAATGAGCACTATGCACCTATCTTCGTTTATCTATAGTACCATTTTTTAATAGGAACAAACTGTTACGTATCTGGTAGCTATGAATATAGCACTTCTAGTCAACTGCATCTAGATTATGTTGAAGCTATTATTTAGTAACGGCCTGTTACTATCTCACTGCTGGGCATAGGCCTCTTTTCTCCGTTTTTTTTTTTGGTGAGAAGGATTGGAGCTAATACCTACCACGCTGCTCCAATGCGGATTGGTAGGTTACACATATCCCCATATTTCTCTAGAGATATGCAGGTTTCCTCATTGCAGGTTTTCCTTCTCCGAAAAGCGTGTGATAAATTGCAATTATCAATAAGACACATAAGTTTTACAAGAAAACTCATTGGTGCCTGCCCGAGGTTTGAACCCTAGACCTCCTCGAAAGAGGCGCACGGTGATACCGCTGGGCTACCACAGCTTGGAAGCTATTATTTAGCTTGAAATATTGCATTCTCTATTCTTACATTCATTTATATATTTCTTTTTATCACAAACTCGTGAGTTACACAAATTACGTGAGTTTGTGATAGTGAACGTATGTAGTGCTTGTGTATTGTGGTGACGGTGGTGGAGCTTTGTGCATGTGTTTTTACGAATCCTTCATGTATCAGGTATGAAAACGGATTGTCCACTCTACATTTAGCGTTATATATATTTTCTATAAGCTGTGGTGGCCCAGCGGTAACAGCGTGCGACTCTTTCTAGGGGATCACGGGTTTAAACCTGGGCAGACACCAATGAGTTTCTCTGTTAAAACTTATGTGTCTAATTAATAATTGCAATTTATCACACGATTTTCGGTGAAGGAAAACATCGTAAGGAAACCTGTATATCTCTAGAGAATTCTGGAGATATGAGTAACCTCCAATCCGCACTGGAGCAGCGTGGTAGGTCTTAGCTCCAAACCTTCGCTCCAAAAACGGAGATAAGAGGCCTCTTCTTATATATATATATATATATATATATATATATATATATATTCTTATATATATATATATATATATATATATATATATATATATATATATATATATATATATATATATATATATATATATATATATATATATATATATATATATATATATATATATATATATATATATATATATATATATATATATATATATATAAGATGTTGACTGATCAACGAATAGAGTCAGATTTAACGATGCGTCTAAATAATGCGTTGATTATTTGACTGAATCTTGAAGTATTTAAAAAAAAGTTGGTTTAAAAACCTTTTATGCAAGCTACCCTTATATATATAAAGGATATATGCAAATCGACAATCCTCCGTTACTCTGTATTTCTCTCATTCTAACGAGATTAAACGTTGCCATATACATTACCCCTGAAATATGAAAAAAATTTAAATACTAAAGTAATTATAAAATTATTTTGCTATAATTCGCGATGACGTAAAATGGAAAATATAAGTAAGTAGCGGTCTGTTACTATCCCACTGCTAAGAAGAGGCCTCTTATCTCCGTTTTTGGAGCGAAGGTTTGGAGCTAAGACCTACCACGCTGCTCCAGTGCGGATTGGAGGTTACTCATATCTCCAGAATTCTCTAGAGATATACAGGTTTCCTTACGATGTTTTCCTTCACCGAAAATCGTGTGATAAATTGCAATTATTAATTAGACACATAAGTTTTAACAGAGAAACTCATTGGTGTCTGCCCAGGTTTAAACCCGTGATCCCCTAGAAAGAGTCGCACGCTGTTACCGCTGGGCCACCACAGCTTATAGAAAATATATATAACGCTAAATGTAGAGTGGACAATCCGTTTTCATACCTGATACATGAAGGATTCGTAAAAACACATGCACAAAGCTCCACCACCGTCACCACAATACACAAGCACTACATACGTTCACTATCACAAACTCACGTAATTTGTGTAACTCACGAGTTTGTGATAAAAAGAAATATATAAATGAATGTAAGAATAGAGAATGCAATATTTCAATTTGCATATATCCTTTATATATATAAGGGTAGCTTGCATAAAAGGTTTTTAAACCAACTTTTTTTTAAATACTTCAAGATTCAGTCAAATAATCAACGCATTATTTAGACGCATCGTTAAATCTGACTCTATTCGTTGATCAGTCAACATCTTATATATATATATATATATATATATATATATATATATATATAAAAGAAAGTTGGTTGTAGTTACACTATTTATAACTCAAGAACGGATGAACCAATTTAGCTGAAAGTTGGTGGAGAGGTTGCTGAAACCAGAAGACAGACATAGGATACTTTTTATCCCGTTCGACCGCATTTATTTTATCTCATAAATCCTCATGGTATAGAGTAAGGGGAATTGTTTAACTCTAAATTTAACACGTGCGGGCCACGATCAGTAATGAATAATCAAAACTACTGGATAGATTTTAATAATTATTTTCACTGAGTGACATAGGCTATATATTTTATAACCGTGCGAAGCCGGGGCGGACCACTAGTTATTTATAAAAGTTTTAGAATTCACTTGAATAGAGTATATTTTGCATTTGAATTTGATTTCATTAGTTTTAAAAGAAAAACACATTGGTGCCTGCATGGGGTTTGAACACATGAACTTTTCCAAAGAGTCACACTGTCTTTCGGCCGTCACAAGCTTTGGTACTTAACAATACTCTCATTGTGCATCATGAGACACTCATCGTTTTCCACCTACAAACACTGTGTCCCGCAAACTGTTTATTATTCGTAACGTGTAACAAAGTGTAGACGCGCACTAAGCTCGACCGAACGTGCCGCCGAGCGTATTATAGTGAAGTTAGAAGTTTTGCCGTAACAATGTTTTAAAAACATTTTACTGTTATTTAAAGTTGCTAAAGCTTGGCTTTAGTTAACCCGAAATCCAACTAGATTATAATATGGTGAACATTCAGATTGAGAATATTCTAAATTCTGAGGTAATCATAAAGGAGTCACAGACTAGAAAATATTTGTATCAATTAGCATCTTTCACTAAGCCTGCCTGCCCTTATCCTACTCTAAGTGGGTTCGGCACAACATGTTGTCACATGATTTTGCTACAGATTTTACGATCAGCCGCCTGTCTGACGTTACCTGATGTTACCTGTACTTACCTTAGCCGCATTTTCCCGCAATAAGAAAGAGGGTGGTCGAGTCCACTCAACCGGATGCAACTCGGTAGGTAAACTTACCTTAGTCGCCTTTTACGACATCTCGGTAAGAAAAAGTGTAGTCTATTCTACTCAACCGTATGCCACACGGTAGATCAATTTACCTTCGTTTATTTTACAACACCTCTATAAGAAACGAGGGTGGTCAATTCAACTCAGCCGGATGCGTACGGCACAGTTGATTTTTATCGACTTATTATACTTTGATTCAAGTATGGAGTTCATTCAATATATTGTAACACAAATCAAAGCGATCGCGATTGCTACTGCGTTGTGCAACTAAGTCAACGCGCCATTTCAAACCGATGAAGTTTAACTAAAACTTGCAGAAGATAGGGATATTGTCTACCACGCTTTGACTAACTTAACTGTGTACTACGTTACTTAGTTTAACTTCGCAAGTCATAGAGTTCAGATAGTGGTGAGAGTTTATAGGGACTACTTACCTGTACTATGGAAGAGTCTGTAGTTTACCTTTTCTGTACTATTTTCAGTTACAAAATTGGTGCGAATCTCTTTCTTTCTGAATGAGTGATGATAAACTTAAATTGCTTTGCGATTTTGTTGTGGAGTCTATCTGCTGACGATGATTGGCTTACGGAGCGAAGCAATAATTGAGATTGTGTTAGTGAATGTGTGCTGTGCTTGTGTATTGTCGTGTTATTGGTGGTGGGTAGAGCATAGGCACTTGAGTAGTGTATATTGTGATGTTTGTAATTAAAATTAAATTTTAATGTTTAACGATTTACGTAAAACAAAACTAAGTTATGTTAACGTCAGACAGGCGGCCGATCGTAAAAGCATGTTTCTAACATGTTGTGCCGACCCCACTTAGAGTGGGTTAAAGGCAGGAGGATGATTAACATTTTAATTATTTAAATAATATAATTTTATAATACTGAATAACTCAGTAGTTACTGCAAAATTATAATTAACGCGCTCCAAAGTATTAGCAAAAGGGAAGTCAAAAACATAGCTATAACAACACGTGGCCGGATCTGCTAATATGAATCATAAAATAACATATCTTATCTTAATAAATGAACTTCTTTTAATTGCATTGTCGAAAAAATTGTCCCGAATAAAATAAAAGAAAAACGCAATAATTTATCGAACCGTAACATATGTTTGTGTAACATGACACCACACTGACAAATGCATTCCAAACAATATTTTATGTCCCTGTCACAACCGTCAAAACAAAAAGGGACAGAGTACAGTCATCAAACGACATTAAAAACTCATTAATGGAACAATCAATAATGTGGGTATAATCGCTCCGCCATTTTGGGTATTCGATATTTGGGTTTTGTATATTTTTTTGTCGACATAAAAACGATTAGTATTGAATCATATGTATACATTATTTCAAATTAACTTTGGAGGAAATTTGTAATAATAAAAACCCTTATTAGTGTTTTGAAGTCTCGATTGATTATCCTTTATAATTTGTTTATGGACGCATTATATCACAATTTGCTGTAAGACGTAGGTCCCGTTAAGGAATTTCCTCGCCTTAAGATCTTTTTCACTCAAAACTCCTTGCAACCTTTTTTGAAATTGTCTATGGTGCTTTACCTACCACGAATCTCTCTTTTTCCGAAATACTAAGCAGTTTGTTTCATTAAGAGTCACCTTATTATTGTAAAGAAACGTTTTATTTTTAATAGCATAATTTTTGGTCATGAAAGACAAGTCTTGACGAACTCTTGAGGAAATTATATTTGACTATTAACGATGTAATTTTTCTTGCTAGCCTGTGACTTTGTCACAGGGAGATTTTTGTCTTACCGGAACTTAACTTGAGGAATAAACTAAATGCTAAAAAAATGCCATTAATAAAGAAAGAAATCGCCGGGCGATATGTGGGAATCGATCCCAGGTTGTGAACTTTTTTAGTTCACCCGTTACCATTAGGCTATCACAACTTTGCATTTGACAGCTTGTGTAAAACTACAACCTAAATTTATTTGTAAACATTAAACTTGTATTTTAATAATGTTGTCATGTTCAAAACTAGATGGCGCTGTACTAAGTAAAGTCGCGCTATCGTTTGTCATTTGTAAAACACATAAGTATTAGAGATCAAATGTTGAAATCGAGTTCGAGTTAAGAGTTAAGAGTTAAAAGTTACTAATTACGAGAACATTAAATCGTGAATAATATACGTTATAGTTTCATTTCTAACACAGCTTAAATATAATTTGCATTCAATTCAACATTTAAGAATATTTTAAACGTCCGAAAACAGGCATCAAAGGATATTTTTTAAATGAAAACTAGCTTCATCGATTTTTCCCTCTCAAAACCACCTACACATCACAGCTTGACATTACACTTGACATGACATTGGGCTATGACAGTTTGACAGCTAAAATTTCATTTAATTTCTTTTCAACATTTTAGCATTTTTCAATGCCCGAAATCAGGGATAAAACAATTTTTTTTTAAATGAAATTAATCTAGCTAGATGGATCTTCCTCCCCGAAAACCCCTGCATGCTGAATTTCATGAAAATCGTTGGAGCCGTTTCCGAGATTCAGCATATATCTTATTTATACAAGATTAACTCATTTAAATATTAATCCTGGGTCCTTTCAAAAAATATTTTCACTTTTCAAAGTAATTTTAAGATCTTAGTTTTATTTAACCATCTCGTAAGAACTTTAACGCCCTAATTCATAAAGAAAATTGAGATCAATGAAAAGAGTTTAACAGTAATCAAGGAATGTTATCCAAAATACATGAATATAACTCACCGTTTCTGTTTTCACTGTCAGCTGGCTTCATCTGGATCGGATGGTGCATCTGTAACAAGAGATGTATATCTATAACCATTCTTATATTACAAATAAGAAATGTATAGAACCGGCTATACTCACGTCTTATTCAAACGGGTTAGCCCGAATAGTTTCTATACATACCGTGTGTGTAAGTGTCCCATATATTTATTTATTTGTCAAGAAAGCTGATCAACGAAGTGTATATTATATATCAAAAGCTTGTCAGTTATTTTATTTTATATAATCTACAGCTACTTACATAAAATATTAATATAAAAATTGAATCTATTAATTTATTATTAAGGCCAAACTGATTATATAGTATTACATAAAATAAATTTTGCTTAACAGAACGAAAGCTGCAACAACGACGTGATATGCGTGTTTGTGTGAGTGTGTGTGTGTGTGTGTGTGTGTGTGTGCCTGGGTGCATGCGTGTGTGTGTTTGTGTGTCTATGTGTGTTAATACTTTTTAATTTTATGTTTGTTTGCGACTGTGTTCAATTAACTCACGTTTAAATTGTGCTTTGGATAAATGAACATGAAAGCATGATAAAAAACAAACGCTTCCGAATATATCCGCCATCCAGATAGTCCCGAACAGAATGTCACATGCCAATACGTCTTTTGTCGACAGATGCCTATGAAAATAAACTAGTGCCAATTGACACGTTCGCAGACTGACGAGCGAGCTATTGTGTATAGCCACAATGTACGTTGTATAAAATTATGATACACTAGCTGTACCCGCCCGTTTTTCTCGGTAATCTTGACCCTCGCGGGAATTCCAGGAGAACGAGTAGGTTACTTTTTGTATATGCTCCACAACGTCCTTTATCTTCCAGTGAAAGTACCATCAAAATCAGTGTAGCAGTTCCAACGAATTGTTTTTAACTAGAAGCTTCCTCAAGAATTGCACTATATTAAGTAAAAACCGTACAAATATCCGTTAACTAAATTTTGACAAACACAGTTTTAGGGGATTTTGAATGAATGAATGAATGAATGAAAAACTAATTTATAGAATTAGGCGTTACTTTGCGGAGATCCATAATACAAAAGTAATAATAAAATTATTTTGCTATAATCCGCGATGAAGTAAAATAGAAAATATATATAATGCTAAATGTAGAGTCTATATCCGTTTTCATACTAAGTTCATATTTAGTTACTTTTTTATGTTAATTTAAATAAAACATTTAAAAATATATTTGAGTATTTTTACAGTCTGGACAATCCATTTTCATACCTGATACATGCAGGATTTGTAAAAACACATGCACAAACCTCCACCACCGCCAACACATTACACAAGCACTACATACGTTCACTATCACTAAATCAACAATCGTTTCGCCCCGCAACCGAAGCCTCATCAGGAGATGGAATCCACGACAAAATTGCAAAGCGAAGCAATACCCAATTTTCCTTTTCACAATCACTTCTTTTATGTTCAAAATTTCAATTAAAAATACTATGCTAAATATATAATACGCTAATAAAGCAAGCTTTGCGATTTTGGTCGTGGAGTCTATCTCCTGATGATGCTTCGGTTACGGGGCGAAACGATTGTTGAGTTTATGATAGTGAACGTATATAGTGCTTGTGTATTATGGTGGCGGTGGTGGGGGTTCGTGCATGTGTTTTTTACGAATCCTGCATGTATCAGGTATGATAACCGATTGTCCACTCTACATTTAGCATTCATTATATATATATATATTTTCTATTTTACTTCATCGCGGATTATAGCAAAATAATTTTATTATTAATTTGGTATTTTAATACTTAACTTGACGTAAATATCGCGGGTACAGATTACTCGTATGTGACATAAAAATTTTGAGAACTTGTTGCTATTTACAAAACCTACAAACAATTGTACCATAAAACTGAGTTATACCAACAAAGCGGCACATAAAATCGGCTGATGCAGTTATGAACGCGCCATGGTTGTTTACTGCAAAAATTTTGCACGTACGGACAAATAAAGTTTATATTGTTATCGACATCAAACAAAGGAAATTTATTGTATCCTCTATTCCGGTTTTATTATCGATAGATTTTCAATTGATTGCAATATGCTAAAAGTTAGATACCAATTTGCAACATAAACTTATTTATTAGTACTTATATATATATATATAATTTACATTAATATATAAGAATAATTCGTACCAAATTTTACTTTACTATAAATAATAGTGCCAAATTTCATCTTTTTTTTTTTTTCGAATTGACAATATGCTGTTAGCCCTAACGGCTTTTACAGCGTCACCGGGCGGGAGCGAATTTCATCGGTATTGGTTGGTATCAACGGATTCGCCGTGAAAGAGTTACAAACATATATACATACTCACAAACTTTTGCAATTATAATATTAGAATGATTATCTTTCTTCGTAGGTTAGCTGGCAGAGATCTCTGTCTTAGAGATTAGTTGACATTTGTACACTTTTTTTAAACTATTAATGCTATTAACATTTATTCATCATCTTCCTGCCCTTATCCCACTCTAAGTGTGGTCGGCACAACATGTTATAAACATGCTGTAACATGATTTTGCTGCGTTTTTACGACCGGCCGCCTGCCTGACGTCAACTGATCTCAGTCGTATTTGACGACACCTCGGTAAGAAGGAGGGTGGTCTATTCTACTAAACCGGATACCACACGGTGGGTCAACTTACCTTAGTCGCCTTTTACGACACCTCGGTAAGAATTGAGGTTGGTCTATTCTGCTCAGCCGGATACCACACGGCGGGTCGACTTACCTTAGTCGCCTTTTACGACACCTCGGTAAGAAATGAGGGTGGTACTATTCTATTCAGCCGGATACCACACGGCGTGAATCCAAAAGTAATAATAAAATGATTTTGCTATATGTTTAATATTTAAATGAGTTGATCTTGTATGTATATTTTTGGAATCTCGGAAACGACTCTAACTATTTTCCTGAAATTCAACGTGTTGGCGGTTTTGGAGGAGAAAAATTAATCTACCTAGGTTTTACATAAAAAAATTCGTTGTATCCCTTTAAAATTTATATTGAATTGAATTTTTGCCATAAATTGGCCCTCAACTATTTTTTTTTTTTTTATATATATGTATATTTATTTAAAGTTAGTATATTATTAGTATAAATTACATTTATATATCAGTATAATTTGAAGTGATGCCTTTTGATATTTGCGTACCAAAATTTACTTTACGTGGACTGGTGCGTGTGATAGGTCGATAAAAGATGGCGCTTTTCAATGTCATCCTATTCCTGTAAAATTAATAGGATGTCTATAGCCTATATGCTTTCCGGTGTATAGACAGAAATTGTGCCAAATTTTATCGATATTGGTTCAAAGGATTCGCCGTGAAAGAGTAACAAACATACATACATACTCACAAACTTTTGCATTTATAATATTAGAATGATTATCTTTCTTCGTAGGTAAGCTGGCAGATATCTCTGTCTTACGCATAAGTTGACATTTGTACACTTTTTTTTAATTATTAATGTTATTAACGTATATTCATCATCTTCCTGCCCTTATCCCACTCTAAGTGGGGTCGGTACAACATGTTATAAGCATATTGTTACATGATTTGGCTGCGGTTTTACGAACGGCCGCCTGCCTGACGTCAACTGAGCTCAGTCGTATTTTACCTCGGTAAGGAAGAGGGTGGTCTAATCTACTAAACCGGATACCACACGGTGGGTCAGCTTTCCTTAGTCGCCTATTACGACACTCCGGTAAGAAATGAGGTTGGTCTATTGTACTCAGCCGGATACCACACGGCGGGTCGACTTACCTCAGTCGCCTTTTACGACACCTCAGTAAGAAATGAGGGTGGTACTATCCTATTCAGCCGGACACCACACGGCGTTGTTAGTAACGTTTATTATGGTTCATAAATAAATAAATAACCATTTAGGTACTTTTTTTTTTGAAAATACGCAAAGTAACATCTAATTCTATGTTCCGTTAACGTAAAATGAATTCGATGTTCGGTGATCAGTGCATTGGCAACACAGTTCTAACAAACTGTCATGCACGCCGTACACGTCAAAAAGGCCCGCCCATCAAGTGTCAGTGTGACTGTCAAACACATAACGATCAATATTACAACCGGCGAGCGCGCGCGCATCGAATTCGATCACGACAATCCTGCATAATATTTGGTGGAAGCTCATCGAGGGCGGTGCTGATCAGCTCAAGGTACGTGCGTGCATTGTATTGTTCTTGTGCTGCCCACCGGATATCGAATTATCGTCAGACCCCTAGTCTGTCCCAGTGTGGTTGATGGCCACCCCTTGGGTACAAAACGCCACATTCTATAATATTACTAGGTGATTTGGTTAATTCATTACTGGTAAAATTATTTATTACTACGCGAAACGTGCTCCGAACACGTCTGAGTTATTTGTATAAAGCGTTCAACATATATATGTCGCACGCTGCAGTCTTTACAGTCGTAATAAATTTATATTGTAATGAGGTGAAAACATCTGAATATTCTTATATATATGTAAAGAATATAAATTCTTTTTAATTTTGATATGAACACATCTCAATTTTAAATTTGGAAAACGAAACGAATTGACGCCGTCAAAAGAAAAATGTTTAAAGCAAATATTAACAGGATTGATATAATGTAAATATTTAAAGGCAAAATATAAACTTTATTGTCGTTTCTTTGATTTTTCAGAGCAACACACTTTTTTATTTTGCCGCTCCAAGAAAATTACTTTATATATAAATAATATCTGGATGATCGAACCTTGCTGGGTAATTATTCAAAATAAAAAAAAAACTTTAAAAAAAAGAAAAAATAATACGGTAGGTGGTACTCGATCCTAGGTATTTTCATTTCTCGCGACCACCTGTTCCTCAAATAAGCTACGCTGACTTAGCAGTTAATGGCAGAAAATCAATTCAATATAAATTTTAGTATTTTTTAAAGCCAAAAAATAGGGGTAAAATATATTTTTTTTAAGATAAAACCCAGCTAGATCGATTTTTCTCCCCCAAAACCCATACATGCTGAATTTCAGGAAAATCGTTGGAGCCGTTTCCGAGATTCCGAAAATATATATATATGTATATACATACAAGATTAACTCATTTAAGTATTAAAGATAGTAGAATAGTCCAGGGCTTCTTAAACTATTTAATATAGCGACCCCCTTCAAGCTTAGGAAATTTTAAACGACCCCCTCCTCCATATAAATATTTTTCAAAAAATAGTTATAATAAAACTACAATAGTATTTTGTATGATTTTTATTTGTATTTATATTTGTACGTAGTGTGTATACTAAGTTTAAAATTTTAATTACTAATTTTTTAGTTGTATCAATAATGCTTGAAAAGTATCAGATCTTTGCGACGCCCCTTTCAGTAGTCTCGCGATTCCCTGGGGATCGCGACCCACAGTTTAAGAAGCCCTGGAATAGACCACTCTCAATTCTTACTGTGTCGTAAAAGGTGACTAAAAACGTAAAAGGTAACTTGACGCATCGTGTAGTATTCGGTTGAGTAGAATAGACCACCCTCTTTCTTACCGAGGTGTAGCAAAATACGAATAAGGTAAATTGATGTCCGGCAGGCGGCCGGTCGTAAAATACGTAGCCAAATTATGTGACAACGTTTGTTGAGTACTTACTTAGTCACTGCACTGCACACATTGAGATTGTGGTGGTGAATGTGTGCAGTGCTTCTGTATTGTTGTGTTATTAGTAGTAGGTAGTGTATGAGTTATTACAAATTTTCCATGTATCAGGTATGATAACGGACAGTACACTCTACATTTAGCATTACATCATCATCATCTTCCTGCCCTTATCCCACTCTAAGTGGGGTCGGCACAACATGTTATAAACATGCTGTCACATGATTTGGCTGCGTTTTTACGACCGGCCGCCTGCCTGACGTCAACTTACCTTAGTCGTATCTTACGACACCTCGGTAAGAAATGAGGTTGGTCTATTCTACTCAGCCGATACCACACGGCGGGTCGACTTACCTTAGTCGCCTTTTACGACACCTCGGTAAGAAATGAGGTTGGTCTATTCTATTCAGCCGGATACCACACGGCGTACATTTAGCATTACATATACTTTCTTTTATCGCGGATTATAGCAAAATATTTTCATTACTTCGGTTTGAATACATTAACTATGAATACCACTCAAGATAGTTTAGAATTAAAAAATAAAAGCCTGTTCACAAACACAAAGATTCTACGTTATACAAGATTCAACTCAGCGCTAATTAATTGTCCAATCAATAAACCATTATAATCTTATAGTGTGGTTCTTTAGAAACAGGTTTTTTAATATTTATACAATAACTAGGTGCATCTGATAATAATCGATAAACCTAATATGGAATTTAATCTATACAAATATATAAAAGTTGTAGAGTTTGTGTGTTTGATGTTTTGAACGCGCTAATCTCACAAACTACCCGACCGATTTGAAAAATTCTGTGAGTGTAAGATAGTCCATTTATCGAGGAAGGATATAGATTATATCAGGGCTTCTTAAATTGTGGGTCGCGACCGCCAGGGGAGTCGCGAGACTACTGAAAGGAGCGTCGCAAAGATCTAATACTTTTCAAGCATTATTGATACAACTACAAAATATGTAATTAAAATTTTAAAATTAGTATACACACTACGTACAAATATAAATACAAATAAAAATCATACAAAATACTATTGTAGTTTTATTATAACTATTTTTTGAAAAATATTTATATGGAGAAGGGGGTCGTTTAAAATTTCCTTAGCTTAAAGGGGGTCGCTATATAAAAAAGTTTAAGAAGCCCTGGACTTTATAACATCACGCTAAGATGAATAGGAGAGGATTAGCAATAAAAAATATTATAAAAACGGCAAATTCAGCGTACGCAAGGAAAGCTTTAAGCTTTCCTTGCGTGCGCTGAGTAAACGGTGAAAGTTATTCAAAAATCTCTTATAGTTGACTTCGATAACTACTTTTATGTTAGAAAATTTATATTCGGGAAAAAATCGTGACACACTATTTCCACACAGGCGAAGCTAGAGTGTGTCATGCTCTTGTCCTTATCACACTCTAAGTGGGGTCAGCACAACATGTTTAAACATGTTGTCATGATTTGGCTACGTGTTTTACGGTAAGAAAGAGGGCGGTCTATGCTACTCAGCCGGATACCACACGGTGGGTCGACTTACCTTAGTCGCTTTATTACGTCATCTCGGTAAGAAATGAGGGTGGCCTATTCTATTTAGCCGGATACCACGGATATAACGGAGAAGCGAGAGTGTGTTTAATTAAAATTTTGAATACGGCTTCAAACCTTGGCACCAATCAGTTTTTCTGTTAAAACTTATGTCTTTAATTGATAATTGCAATTTATAGCACGCTCTTGGGTGAAGGAAAAGATTGTGAGGAAATATGAATGATTCTGAAGAATGGTGATATGTGTAAGCTACCAATCCGCGTTGGAGCAGCGTGGTAGGTCTTAGCTCCAATCCTTCTCTCCAAAAACAGAGAGAGGAAGTCTATGGGAGTGGGAGTCGGTTAGTATCCCAGCAGTGGGATGCTCATCGGCCGTTACTTTAATTATAGATATAAATTTATGGCCTTAACCTGAAGAGATATCGCATAATCAAAGAAATCACCGTATGCTTACTTACGACGTTCACGGACCGAGACGTCGGCTAATTACAAAGACTTGTTTAGACCTTGTTAATCACAAACCCATCGCTTTGCCGTTAATGCTTCCCGAGGCTATTCTGATTACGGCGACGTGACAAATCGTCCAGTTTGTACAATGTTTGTCCCGCTGCGGCGTGATTGATGATTGCCTGCGTAATTAGATAAGGGCTTTGCGAGATCTTACCGTTTCTGGGTGATTCATAGATGCCTAAACGCCGTAGTAGACAAAAAAAAAAAAAGTAGCGGCCTGTTACTATCCCACTGCTGAGGCCTCTTCTTTCCGTTTTCGGAGAGAAGGATTGGAGCTAAGACCTACCACGCTGCTCCAATGCGGATTGGTAGGTTACACGTATCTTCAGAATTCGCTAGAGATATTCAGGTTTCAGACACTAAAAGGTGTCTGAAGACTAAAGTCTTCGAACAGTGCGTGTTGCCAGTGATGACCTATGGCTCTGAAAATTGGTCGCTGACTATGGGCCTCATAAGAAAGCTCAGAGTCGCTCAGCGAGCGATGGAGCGAGCTATGCTCGGAGTATCTCTACGTGATCAAATCAGAAATGAGAAGATCCGTAGAAGAACCAAAGTGACGGACATAGATCCGCACCGGAAAACGCAGTGTAGGCAGACCCCCCACCAGATGGACAGACGACCTCAAAGAGGTCGCGGGGAACCGCTGGATCCAGGCGGCACAAGATCGTGTGGCGTGGAAGTCCATGACAGAGACCTATGTCCAACAGTGGACGGCTATTGGTTGAAGAGAGAGAAAGAGAGATTCAGGTTTCCTCATGATGTTTTCCTTCGCGCCCTTCACCGAAAAGCGTGTGATAAATTGCAATTATCAATTAGACAAATAAGTTTTAACAGTAAAACTCATTGGTGTCTGCCCGGGTTTGAACCCGTGATTTCTTCGAAAGAATCGCACTGTGTCACCGCTGGGCTACCACAGCTGGGTTACCTGATAGTAGATAACACCAACAATCTACCTCCACGACCAAAATCGTAAAGGGCTTTGCAATTTTGGTCGTAGAGTCTATCTCATGATGATGCTTCGGTTGCGGGGCGAAACGATCGTTGAGTTTGTGATAGTGAACGTATGTAGTGCTTGTGTATTGTGGTGGCGGTGGTGGGGTTTTGTGTATGTGTTTTTACGAATCTTGCATGTATCAGATATGATAACCGATTGTCCACTCTACATTTAGCATTATAAATATTTTCTATTTTACTTCATCGCGGATTATAGCCAAACAATTTTATTATTACTTTTGTATTATGGATCTCCGCAAAGTAACGCGTAATTCTATAAATTACTTATTTGATTTCAGAAGCTCCCCACACGAAGTATACCGACCTTGTTGGACTGAATGCAAAAATGAAAAGTATTCGGTAACTCCAAGCATGTAATTAGTTTGGTAAAATTGTAACGACTTGGACGGCCCGTGAATGTGTATTGAGAAAAAGGGTACGTAATCTCATAGGTATGGATGCCGGGGGACACATTCTAGTCATGACATTTTTGATACCTAATAAGAATTTTTTCGATTGCAGACTCCGACTAGGAATACGAATTACATTATTATCACATATATTAATATATATTAAAATGAATCTCTATTCCCTTAGGTCGTTTCATCACGCGGGAGAGGTTGGAACAATTTTGCTAATTGTTTTTTTTATATTATGCAAATTTTCAAATTCAAATTGAAAATATTCTTTATTCAAATAAACTTGTAAACAAGTATTTTTAAATCATCAACTCTACTTCAGGTTCGGAAAGCTGTTCCTACCGAGAAGAGAGAGAGAGCTTTACTCCCATGCCCCGCCTTAAGCAGCAGAGTTCCACTTAAGTAATGTATCAGATAATTGTAGATCTACAAAAATACTACATAAAAGTCCACGACACCATGTCTCAATCTCTTATGGTTAACTCACAATAACTACGTTTATATTAAAAATTTCAATTAAAGTAAGTGCATTAGTAATTGACTATGTACTTAGTAGTTAACCGTTTTGTATGAAATTTTAAATAATAGCGTTTTGTTTGTTGTAGCTAGCTAATAAAAAAATATAAACAATGAGCTACAGTTCTGAGGTTCTGGCCAGTAGTTAATAGATGGCAATAGGTAATTACAATTTTTTTTTGTATTAGCTACAACAAAAAAAACGCTTATTATTTAAAATTCGGTCAGCTTCTAGAAAATGGTCAATTACTAGTGCATCTTACCTTAAATACACTGAATTTTCACACGGGCGATACCGCTTGCACTAAAAGTTATGTATATAGCATAAAACTTGTTACTTCAATAATTTAAAACAATATCGACAGGCCATCAGCAATAGATGTAGTTAATTACGTCTTGCCATCCGAAGGAGTTACACATACATGCGTTTAAAAATAAATGAAGTGTTAACGTTTGCGCCAACACCGACACCGAGCTCATTAGCCGTGACAAATTAATTTATAGACACGTTGTACGGCCGAGATAATTGCAAGCAAAATATTTGAAAGTTGCGTCATAATTTTCGCTGCGTAAACTTTTCATAGATGGTTCTTAGCACCGCTTTCAGTTGAAGTATACTGGTTTGAATCGTAACGCAAGAACAAAGCGTTATGTTCTCCTCTTCTCTTTCTTTCATGTGTGTTTTTCTCTTTCAGTTTTATACATTGAGTGTATGTGTGTGCATCAACTATAGAGTTATTACACTGGAGTATCGAGTCAGCCTAAAATGTGTGCAGTGATAATTAAGAGAAGGACAATGCTTCGAAAGTCATAATCATCATTCTCTTACCCTTATCCCATTCTAAGTGGGGTCAGCACAACATGTTTTAAACATGTTGTCACATGATTTGTCTTTGTATTTTAGGACCGGCATACCTAACGTCAACTTACGCATTTTACGCATGAGACTTTAAAAGTAGTGAAATTATTATTTTGTTATAATGCAACTATAAAAGAAAATATATGTGATGCTAAATGTAGATTGTACTATCCGTTCTCATACCTGATATATGTAAAATTCGTAAAAAATGCACCACCTATACAAACATGATCACACTAATAGGACAAACATTATCCGAAGCATCGTCAGAAAATAGATTTCACGATATAGAAAAAAAGTGACGCATTACCCAATTAAGCGTAATTATATAGTAATAAGTCAAACACCCACCGTTTATTTTACCTTCGAACATGTGTTCGACCAAACTGGAACTATTAACCTTTATATGTTCGTTAATAAGTTCTAGAGGGGAAATAACGGCTTTTTAACAATTATCGCTTTAATTTCACTAATTTACACTAAGCTTCCGCCTTGTTATATCCAGCTGAGTAGAATAGACTACTCTCATTTCTTACCAAGGTGTAGTAAAAAGGTAAGTTGACGCACCCTGCACCGTGTGGTATCTGGCTAAGTAGAATAGACCACTTTCATTTCTCACCGAGGTGTCGTAAAAGGTGATCAGGACAAGCTGACGTCAGGCAGGCGGTCGGCCGTTTAATATTAAGCAAAATCATGTTACATGTTTAAAACATATTGTGCCAACCCCATTAGTATTAGTATTAGTGGGATAAGGGCAGGAAAATGACACTAAGCTTTAATAAAGTATGTACCACAATTTTTCTCATCTCATCTTCAATTCAAGCGGGGAACTCTATTTTATAATAAATCGTGATTGTAGAACGTCTAAAGAAGACAAATAAGGTAAGTAATAGTTAGTTCAAACGTAATGTACAGGTATTTAAGCACAGAAACCACTGTTCAACCACGTCCATTACGAGCCTCGGTCAAAGTGGCAATCGATTAACCATTAACCGATTGTAAAGGCCATCAAATATGAACATAACCTTTAGGTTCAACGGAATTAAGTACGAATTATTTTATTTCATTTAAGATAAATAATGAAATTATAATAAGTATAATAAAATTCCACAATCAATTTTAGCTTTGCCATTACAGCAGTTTAAAAGCGTTATTAAAGAAAAGAGGCTGATATGAAAAGCCTACTATACTGTTGAGGATTATTTAGATGATAAGAATGCGTGGATATAGCTACTGTCCGACCCTGTACAAGATAGCAATGACTTAATGTAAGTTATAAGTATTATGTTGAAAAGAAGAACCGTAACAGAAAGACTTTCGTATTTGTAATATTATTAGCTTATTTATTTTAGTAAATAACCCGTATTACTTATATTATTTATCCATTGTAATAGCTCAGTTAAATTTGTCCGAAACGAATAAAAATAAAATAAAATATTAATACTCTCTAAAGAAAACTCTTTTGACGTAAGCCGAAAAACTTGGAATCTAAATACTTCTGTAAATACAGATTTGACTTGATTTGACACATCTCGAGTAAAAATAAGTTCCAAAGGTTTATTATAGATGGCGTTTTGAATGTCTTCCTATTTAATTCCTCGTGAATTTAATTCCTGTTGAATTAAGAGGATTTCTTTAGCCTATATGTTACCCCGTATAATAATAATTGTGTCAAATTTTATAGATATTGGCTCAGCGGATTGGCCGTGAAAACATAACAGACAGACAGATTTTCGCATTTATAATATTAGTAACGATAAGGATATATAACATCACGCTAAGATGAATAAGAGAGGAGCAGCAATAAAAATATGACAAAAACAAAACAAAATTTAAAGCTTTCCTTGCGTGCGCTGAGTAAACGGTGATAGTTATTAAAAAATTATATATTACAAAATTGTTCCCCTTTTAAAGTTTTGCATAAAAGTCCGTGACAGCATTTTGTGAGCAGCTTTTAAGGTTAAACCACTTTAACCATTTCTTATGGTTATCAAAAGACTGTGTTACGGTTTTAATCTTTCCAGACGGGCGGGGAGCCGTTGGCGATTGCTAGTCAAAGATAAAGTAAAGGTCACACCTAACAATGGTAAATTACAAATAGATGTACTAAAACCGACATTAGGTCGTGGTGATTACTGACCAAAGTTGATATCGATTTGGCGTTAACCCCTTGAGAAGACCATCAAAGGTGAATAAAATTACATTTGGCGGAATAAAGGGTTTTCAATCTTATTGTTCGGCAGAGGAAGGAAACAAGAAAAAGCCTTTCACGTAATCGGCCATTTAAGGAGATACGAGGAAAGATAATTGTAAGTACCCCTTTGTCCCTAGGTAGAGCTATTAAAGGTATCAGGGCTCATTTCTATGGTCGTAAGCATTGTTACCTTTTACGTATCAAGGCGTTTTGGTGGCTTTAATAGTATGACTTTGCGTGGGCTTTGGAAGTTAATTGAGGTAAAGTAAATGTGGTTTGTAGATATGCATTGTACTGGTTCATTCCTTTGGTTCTGTTACTGGTAATTTATAGAATTAGGCGTTACTTTGCGGAGATCCATAATACAAAAGTAATAATAAAATTATTTTGCTATAATCCGCGAAGAAATTATAGCAAAATAATTTTATTATTACTTCTGTCTGTTACTGGCTCAAATTTTTGGTCAATGACTATATTTGCCAAGACGTAGTGTATATACTTTTAAATATATAGTACTAGGGTGACCGAGCCTTACTCGGTAATTTTTTCGAAATTATCAAAAAAAATGCAATAAAAAACACAAGAAAGCGCCAGATAACAAGTGGGAATAAATCCCAGGTTTTAACCTTCTTTAGTCCACACGTTACCATTACGCTATCACAGCATTGCATTTGACAGTCATCAGAATGACTTAAATGAGCCTAATGGCTTATTTATAACTTCTCTTAAAACAATGATTTTATCCCTGTTTTTGGCCATTAAAAATACTAACATTTAAATTTAATATGAAACACTATTTTTGCCGTAGAGTTTCAAGTCAGCGTAGCTTATTCGAGGAATGGGCGGTCTCGAGAAATAAAAATACCATGCATCGAGCCCCACCAACATAATTTATTTTTCCTTTTTTTTAATTTTTTTTTAGCTCATTATCTTTTAAAAAATTTCCCAGCAGGGATTGTTTTTTATAAATAAATATATGGGACACTTACACACACGGTTGTCCGTCCCCAAAGTAAGTAACTTAATACTTGTGTTATGGTAGACAGACAACTGGTGAATATATACTTATATATTTTTTAAATACATACTTAAATGCAAATATACACTAAGGCTCAAAGACCAAAAAATTCATTTATAGAATATGTTGGCCCTCGGCGGCGCGAACCCGCGAACCGCGGTGCTGAAGGCAGGGTCACTACCCATTGCACCAACGGGCCAGTCAAAACGGGTTTGGTCACCCAGGTACTGTTAGTATTTAAACTACCATCTATATCATCATATGTCAATAGATACAGAACAAGGTTTACATATATCAGCCACACCTTGATAGTTCTATTATCGAGGGTTGCGATTTATTATCGAATTATGCAGAGGTGGCGTGTGCGATCCCCTATTACACCGCGACCCGTCGCGATAGGGTCCCTTCAACTTCCAAGATCTTGATTGAGTTACTTGAGACCTTTGTGACCATACTAATAACTGGTGCTTGATGTACTCGTTCTGTTAATTAAATTATATGTTTTATTTTGGCGGTATTAATAACCGAAATTAAATATTTGTCCCAGTCTTTTAATTATTAGGTAAGTGATGCTCGATCCTAAGTATTTTAATTTCTTGAGACCGCCCGTTTCCCGAATAAGCTACGCTGACTTGACAAATTACGGCAAAAATAGTGCAAATACAGGGATATAATGATTTTTTTTAAAATAAAACCTAGCTTCGAGTTTTCTCCCCCAAAAACCCCCTACATGCTGAATTTAAAAAGTAAAATACTTATTGTAAACTAAGAGCTAATCACCTATAAGTTGAAACAATTCACGATTTTCTATTTAGGCTTCGTATATAATTACTTTAAAAAACTGATTTAGTAAACAATATTTATGTATAATTTTAAAATTAGGCGTTACTTTGCAGAGGTCAATAATACAAAAAGTAAGAAAATATTATTTTGTTATAATCTCCTGACGATGCTTTGGTTACGGGGTGAAACGATTGTTGAAATTTATGTAAAAAGTGTTAAGTAACGGCCTGTTACTATCCCACTGCTGGGTATAGGCCTTCTCTCTCTATTTTCGGGAAAAGGTTTAGGGCTAAGACCCAAAAAAATAATGCAATAAGAAAAAAAAAGACTGGCAGTTCTTTTTTTGTTCTTTACTTTACAACTTTTATTTAATAAAACGTTGCGTTTTAAAATTTTAACTATTATAATTGTATTTTATCAGGAGTTCAAACAAAATTCCACACGAGGATTTAAGCAAATACAAATATTTGGCCATAGAAATATCATTGCAAACAGGCACGTTAATAAAAGTAAACACATTGAAGGAATATGCAAATTTTCTTTACCAGTTTTCCACACAGTTCAACCAATTGGAAATCAAATTTGCAATGCGACTGTGGACGGATAAACAAGCAATATTATATGAAAACGAATACAAATGTTTATTATTTCAATGTAGCTGGATGACGGAGCTTTACTCGGTAAATTATTAAAAGATATTAAAAAATGCAATTAAAAAAATTAAAAAAAAAACGTCGGGTGACAACATGTGGGAATCGATCCCAGGTCTTTTAGTATTTTCTAGTCCGCCCGTTATCATTAGGCTATGATACTATACTATGATAACTCTAGAAATCAGCAAAAATATCATACGCATTTTATTCAACATTTTAGCATTTTTTCAGAGCCTATTTATATTATATATAGATTTTTTTTGAAACCTACAATTAATATATATATATATATATATATATATATATATATATATATATATATATATATATATATATATATATATATATATATATATAAAAGCTGTGGTAGCCCAGCGGTAACACCGTGCGCCTCTTTCGAGGAGGTTTAGAGTTCAAATCCGGGGCAGGCACTGAGTTTTTTAGTAAAACTTATGTGTCTAATTGATAATTGCAATTTATCACACGCTTTTCGGTGAAGGAAAACATCGTGAGGAAACCTGCATATCTCTAGAGAATTCTGGTGATATGTGTAACCTACCAATCCGCATTGGAGCAGCGTGGTAGGTCTCAGCTCCAATCCTTCTCTCCAAAAACGGAGAGAAGAGGCCTATGCCCAGCCGTGGGATAGTAACAGGCCGTTACTTTTATATATATATATATATATATATATATATATACATATACTATTATGATTAATACTACTACTTTAATAAACTAATCTTTATTCGAGTAAGCTTTTGCAAGCATTTTTAAATCGTCAAGGATTTAATGAAGCTACAACTAGTTTGAAATGTTGTTCTTACTGAGAAGTACCAGAAAGAAACTCGGCGATTAATCTTTTAAACATTTTTAATTTTACATTATTAACCCGTCTTCTAAGATGCTAAAAGGATTTTCTATTCCAAGCATTTTTCTATCATTCACGGCTTCGCATGAATATGTATTACAAGTATATTTGAATAAAGAATATTTTGAAATTGGATTTGAGTAAGTAAAAAATATTTCCAATGTTATACGGACTATTTAATTTCCCGTCAAAGTGGTCAGCCACGTGATATTGTGCAAACGCCCTAACATAGTTACAATTCGCCCCGAGCCGGCCTATATGTGCGTCAGCTCACGTGGAAGTAATTGCCGAAAACCCTTGTGATCCCTGTTTATTTTCAGCGGCGCACCAACTAGGGTATACTGACTCGACCCCCGAAAGTTAGAGGATCGGAAAAATCGTCCCAAACTAATGGAGCGCGCGACACGAATGAACTTTTTAAACTTGCCTACGCGGCCTTTTTTGTTTTAAGCCCGGTGCTCACTTGCGAGTTGGAGCGGAAAATTTCACGATTGACAGAATCGTCAATTCTTGTTCGAGGGTGGAAGACGTTTAAAAGGACACGTTTGACTTTGATCTTAATGGATCTAATGAATTTCACATTAATATGGTATGCGTTAAGGTGACGCAAGGTGGTATATATCGATAGCTTGCTTATCCAAACGCACGCTTAGTTATTAAACTAACTGAATTCTAAATTAGGCTTAATTTAATTGGATACAAAAGTTTAATAATATAATAAATATAATTAAAAAATATAAATAATAATAATAATAAAATATTTTTAAATAATAATAATATATCATCATCCGACTGCCCGTATCAAAGAATACCCTACATGTAATTATCAATTATTGGGGACTGGACCGTTGGCTCTGTGGCGGGTTCGATACCCGCCGAGGGTCCAGTATTTTCTATAAACAATTGTTGATTTTTCAAGCCTAGATGTATATTTGTATTTAAGTATGTATTTCAGAAATATATATGTATATATTCACCAGTTATCTGTCATCCATAACACAAGTATTAAGTAACTTACTTTGGAGACGGATGACCGTGTGTGTAAGTGTCCCATATATTTATAATTTATTATTATCAATTATTATAATCTGTTACATTATGAAATCGACTTTATACAAATTGTCTAGTACCCAGGCCATTATCCTAACGAGAGTTGGAAGTCTCTCGTCTAGTCTCACGAGACCCATCCTGTTAGCGATGAGTCGATACACCGCTTAGTGCTCCACCCTCGCATATAAAAAGGTCAGTGTAATTTGGCTTCTATTTTGTATATATGATGTAGAAACATCAGCTTTAGATATATAGTAGCTTGTTGACTTTTGTAATTTTTTGTATTTACTTTTGTAATTTATTGTCAATAAAAAAAATATTGGGTAGCTGGGGCTCGATCCTAGATATTTTCATTTCTCGAGTCTGCCCATTTCCCGAATATGCTACGCTGACTTGACAGTTTAAGGTAGAAATAATATTCAATAAAATTCTAGTTTTTTTATCCCCAAAAACAGGGATAAAACGATTTTTTACGTCAAACCTAGCTAAATCGATTTTTCTCCTCCAAAATCCCCTACAGTTTTAGGGCACCAAAATGTTCCTTGCTTACACTTATACTATCTATTGCCTTAACTCGAAAATTTAACGCTGATTGGCCTAAAGCTAGTACTTAGGCAGTTCTCTAAAATGCGTTATTCCAATTCACGTATTTGTATTAGGCCCTTATATCAAAGAAACGCTATAAGATTAGCTTCTATTTAAAAGTTTTTTTTTTAGTGATTCTTGATTAGACTTGTGTTGACATAAAAATTAAACGTCTTTAAAATCTTTTATATGTTGTCAACATTTCATTTTTATGTGTATATACATATGTGCGTGTGTGTGAGAGAAAGAGAGCAACAAAGACCAAAGAATAGGGTTGGAGTTTAGATTAACCACTCTACTCCAATACAGATTGGTAGGTTTTAATGTTATAATGTCGAATCATAATATGCAACAGACAATTAGACTATGTATTTTGTTTTCGAAAAATTTAAGTATTGCTCCCACAGATTTTCCGTGAAAGAGTAATAGAAAGACATACATACTTTCGCATATATAATTTTAGTACTTAGTTTGTGATAGTGAACGTGTGTAGTGCCTTGTGTATTGTGGTGGCGGTGGTGGAGGTTTGTGCGTGTGTTTTTACGAATTCTGCATGTATCAGGTATGAAAACGGTTTCACTCTACATTAAGCATTATATATATTTTCTATAGTTACTTCATTGTGGATTACAGCAACATAAATTTATTATTACTTTTGTGTTATGTATCTCCGCAAAGTAACGCCTAATTCTATAATTAATTATATAATTTTAGTAATCAAAAGTTAGACCTAGAGTACCGGAATATTAAGACAGCTAAAGTCAATATTTATTTATTTATTTGGGAGCCAACATGATATACAATATGGTTGATTCAAAACTTATATTAATTTCTAAATTATAGTTTTCTAATATTATATATCTCATTTTGTTGAAGTTTATAAACACAATCAATTTGTTGTCTATGCTTGTACTTGTCTCTGCTACTCATATCTATGTCAGCTCTTGATGCTTTTACTTTTTAGTCTGTAACGTTTTACTGCTCCGGCTATTATCCATGTGTAATGTGTATAGTTATTCCATTAAATCTCGGTTCAAAAATATACAAACCTTCAATTTTACCTCATAATCCTTCACATTTAAAAGCTAACTCAGCATGTATAACTAAATAGCTTAAAAAAATAATTAATAATTAATAAAATATTGGCTGGATTGCACTAGTATAAATATATTTTTGTATATAATAGAAAAAATAAGGTACGAAAATACAACATCACGCAATTGTTATCAAATCTATTCAGGTATATAATGGACTCTTATAATAATATTCCGATAGCTCAGACCATTATCGGAGAATGCCTCTAAATCTAGTCACAAAAAGAGTTTACGTAAAAAAGCTATTCACAAGAAAAGCGGATCGTTAGCTTCTTCAATTTTTTCTTTACATTATTACAGGATAATTTACTCTATTCAGCAATTTGTTTTAGGAAGAAAAAAGTAGTAATAATATGATATTAATGTTATTTCATATGCTACGATTTTTAATTTTACATTTCTTAAGGATTTACCGCATACCGCCTACCGTGGTATTCAGCTGAGTAGAATAGCCCTCATTTCTTATCGAGGTGTCGTAAAAGGCGTCTAAGGTATGTGCCGTGTGGTATCCGGCCAAGTAAAATAGACCACCCTCATTTCTTACCGAGGTGTCGTAAAAGGCGATTAAGTTCCGACTAAGCTGATGGCGGGGATAGGGTACCTATGAAGACATTGCCCCCATCCCCGCCAGCAGAACTCTGAACTAAATTGATCATGTCATCTTGTTGAATATCACATACATATTTCATAAACATTCACAGTTCTGTATTTTCTAAACACTCAAAAGAGACGGGAAGTTTTTATTTACGAAACGGTTCTTTTCACTGACCAATGTCTTTGTAAGGACTATCATTTGAAATGTAAGCTTTTCAGTGCCCTCGGCTATACAATGGCGGCTCTGAGTTGTTTATTTGTGCAGCGGCAATGTAAGGCAGTTCATAAATGTATTTTTAAAAGGATCAACAGTTACGATACGAGTATAGTATAATATACAAGAATTTTGCTAACTCTGTGTTAAGTGTATAATATTTTAATAGAACATATTTTAAATTTTGATTATAAATGAAAAAAATTACGATTTGCGTAACATTTTAACTGTTATATTAAAACTTGAAACTACGTAATCATTATCCTCCTGCCCTTATCCCACTCTAAGTGGGGTTGGCACAACATGTTATAAACATGCTGTCACATGATTTGGCTGCGTTTTAACGACCGGCCGCCTGCCTGACGTCAACTTACGTTAGTCGTATTTTACAACACCTCGGTAAGAAAAGAGGTTGGTCTATTCTACTCAGCCGGATACCACACGGCGAGTCGACTTACCTTAGTCGCTTAAAACTAGAAACTACGTAATACTCTAAAAAAAAAATTCTCATTTGTAAACACTATTGCCGCATACACAATAAATGGACTATTTTACACTGAAGGAATTTTTCAAATCGGTCCAGTAATTCATGAGATTAGCGCTTTCAAACAATCAATCAATCTAACAAACAATAAAACAAACAAACAAACAGACAAACAAACTCTACAGCTTTATATATTAAGTATAGATTTGCCTTATTTTAGCGCTATAAACTATTGATCATTGATTGTTTATTTAGGTGGACTAAGCAGGAGATATAAATAAATTTCGTTAATAGAATCTGTCTATAAGCTTTATCCGTGAAAGCTCAACGACTTAGTGTACTCGTTCCTTAAAGTCGCTCTTAATTCAACAGCTTAGTGTGCTCACGTCTTTAGATCACTCCAAGATGTTTCCGGACGGCTTCATTACAATGGATAAGGGAAACGTTAATATGATGTTTAGTTACTTACTGGCCGAGTGCGACTAGCTTAGATGAGTCTTTTTTTTTTAGAAAATATAGTAAAGTATGGAGTAGTGAAGAAAATGGCTAAAAAAAAACAAAATATGATCAAATACTCGTATTAAAATAAAACTAGCGCGCGCGATTAGTGTTGCCAATTTATTACAATATTCAAGAAATATTTCATATCATCATTCTCCTGTCTTTATCCTACTCTAAGTGGGGTCGGCAAAACATGTTACAAACATGTCACATGATTTGGCTACATATTTTACGACCGGCCGCCTGCTTCACTTCAACTTACCTTAGTCGTGTTTTACGACAGCGCGGTAAGAAAGAGGTTGGTCTATTCTACTCAACCGGATATTACATGGTGGGTCAGCTTACCTTAGCCGCCTTTTACGAAACCTCGGTAAAAAAGACGGTGGTCTATTCGACTCAACCGGATACCATACGGTTGGCCAGTTTACCTTAGTCACCTTTTACGACACCTCGGTGAGAAAGGAGGGTGGTCTTTTATTCTCAGTTGGATACTACACGACGGAAAATGCTTAAAATATTGGTATTTTATTATATACAATTTTTATATGCTTTTCCATGATTGTAAAACATCGTAAGGTAAACCTTAATATCTCTGTATAATTCCCAGAATATATAAAACCTACCAATCGGCTTTGCATTAGAGTAAATCGTAGCTCTAAGCCTTTTATACAAAAGGAGAGAAAAGGACCTTAAAAAAGGCACTACGCAAAATCGTGATATAGGTTTTGATAAATAGAACCGTTTCAGCGATAAACCTTGTAACCCCCACTACGTAGATTAACGAACCTTTTTTCTCTATTCAGCATTTTTTATAACCGTCCCGTATTGTATTACACGAGAAATGAAAATGTTACCTTTGTTATTTCGTATCATAAAGTCGGGCCAGCAATTTAGCCAGCAGTGGGGAATGTTCGACTCGGTTGGACCTTTCATTCCAGTTCATTGTCTTATCCGGGCCGCTTCATCAATCATGCCTGGGTCGACCAAGGGTTCATCCGGACAAACGAATATCATGAAATATGTTCATAGTGTCGTTAGGAAACCTTTAAATAGATTTATCGTTTTCTAAGCTTGTATTTGAATGTTTGTTGGATATGTCACGGTTTTATATTCATATTTGCACTTGACCTTTATCATGGGCGATGGAAAAAAGCTACTCTCCCACGCACGTGTACGTGATAAAGAAAAAAACGGTTGCCTGTAAAGTCGGTTTTACCGGCAAAGATTTTACGTGACAACGTAAGTGGGAGAGAGAGCAAGGCATTCACCAGTCCGGCGGGCCTCTCTTCCATTCGGTGACTCATCGTAACAGACGTGAGCGGGCGTTACACTTTTTCATGAGTGACTCCAAGCCGCAACCTAATTTAAGACGTTGTCACGTCAAAAAGAAATTCTAAACCAGAGATAAATATGTAAATACCTTCACGATTAGCGAAACCAAAATAGTGACGATGTCCAAATTCAAGATATATTATTCAAGTAAATTTGTAAACAAGTGCTTTTGAATCGTCAACTCTACTGCTGGTTCGGAAAGCTGTTCCTACAGAGAAGAGCCGGCAAGAAACTCGAACGTTGCTCTTTTAAAAAAATAGTTTTAATTATTAGTTACATTTAGTTATTACTGTCTTGCACGGGGTCAAAGTTTAAATAGGTATTCAAATATAATTTAAAAATCAGACATAGGTCCATTGGAAAGTCATTAATTGATAAAAAAAATACGTACAGAAAGACGTGTGTGTAGTTGTATCTGATTTATTCAATTACGATTCTATATAGAGAATAACGATACGCCGTGTGGTATCCGGCTGAATAGAATAGTACCACCC
This sequence comes from Morpho achilles, assembly GCA_947086495.1. Classification (NCBI taxonomy): domain Eukaryota; kingdom Metazoa; phylum Arthropoda; class Insecta; order Lepidoptera; family Nymphalidae; genus Morpho; species Morpho achilles. The sequence goes on along the minus strand of CAMTZB010000021.1, from coordinate 15,227,287 downwards.
TCATTTCTTACCGAGGTGTCGTTAAAGGCGACTAAGGTAAATTGACCCACCGTGTGGTATCCGATTAAGAAGAATAGTACCACCCTCCTTCTTACCGAGGTGTTGTAAAATACGACTAAGGTAAGTTGACGTCAGGCAGGCATGACAGCATGTTTATAACATGTTGTGCCGATCCCACTTAGAGTGGGATAAGGGCAGGAGGATGATGAATATTAGTTACATTTAGTTATTACTGTTTTTTTATTACATACATACATTACATATATGTTGTCGCCCATGACCTCCGCTTTGTATTTTATAGCAACACAGTCATGATACAAGGGTTTGCGCCCCTTTTGATTAAAATGGTGGCAGCACTGTGCTGTTGTTCTTTCCGGTGGAGTCTCCTATTGATAAAACGTTTCAGTAGCAGTCAGTCTTTGTTCGTCATTCAAGAGAAGTGCATCTCAGAACGGGAATTGTGGTATTCCTATTATATCGTGTTATTGTATATAGTGTGCGTTAACATATATTACTGTCTCGTACGGGGTCAAAGAATAAATAGGTATTCGAGTATAGTTTGAAATACGACAGATATAGGTCCATTGGAAAGTCATTTATTTATAAAATAATACACACAGATAGATGTGTATGTGTTTTTTGTATCTGATATATTCAATTACGATTTTATATAGAAAATTACGATACTATATTTGAGCTCTAACAGCAAACTTCTTGAAATTGATTGGACTACTGAGGCGTTTCATACTGCTATAGTTTTGACTTGAAATTACTACAAATAGCTAACGCTGCATTGTAACTATTAACTAATTTTAGTTTCCCAGCAGCTCAATATAACTTTACAAGATAGTTTGATACCGAATTGTCCAGTTTATTTACAGTAGTTTTGCAACTAAATATTAATGTGAATATTGTGAATGTTATTAAATTGATTAACATCCCTTACTTATCATAATTCTACTTAATTATAAAACTACTGTAATTATATAGTCATTAAATTATATGTACTATTTTTTCACAGAGTGAAAATATTTTCCCATTCTTAAATAATTCGTTTTTTGAAATACTGTAAGTCAATTAAACGAATAACCATTTGGTATATTTTGATTGTTAACTACACTCACTACACATAAGCTGTGGTAGCCCAGCGCTAACACCGTGCGACTCTTTCGAGGAGTTCAAACCCGGACAGACACCAATGAGTTTTTCTGTTAAAACTTTGATAATTGAAATTCGTCACACGCTTTTCGGTGAAGGAAAACATCGTAAGGAAACCTGCATATCTCTAGAGAATTCTGGAGATATGTATAACCTACCAAACCGCATTGGAGTAGCGTGGTAGGTCTTAGCTCCAAACCTTCTCTCCAAAAACGGAGAGAAGAGGCCTATTCTCAGCAGTGGGATAGTAACAGGCCGCTACTTACTTACTTACTACACACATGCGATAAAAGCGTTAATAATTAATATTTTAGATCAATTGGAAATAATTAAATACAACAATGGCACCTTGATTTCTAGCTCTAGTTTTTTACATATGTTGCTTTGCGATTTTGATATTCAGTCAATTTTCCTTATTACGGTTTGGTTGCTAAGCGATACGATTGTTGTCGTGTGATTGTTGAGATTGTTGTAGGAAAATTTGTGCAGCGCTAGTATGATGCGGTGATGATGATTTGTAGTGCATATGTGTTTGCGAATCTTGCAAATATCAGCTTTGAACGGATAGTACACTTTACATTTAGCATCATATATCATACAGTTAGTATTAAAGTGACCGATTTAAATTTTTTTTTAAACTTTTGTTAAAGATATTTGTAACTTGGAATGCTCTTACTTTCTTAACGTGATGTAATAGATGGAATTGAAGTAAGTATTACACTGTATCTAGTCCAATTAAGCCTAATTTTGAATTCGGTCACTTCAATATAAAGTGATCTTTTATCGGATTGTAGCAAAATTATCGTTAATGGGTTAAATCATGTCTTACAAAACTTAAAGTCTCACATGAGTATAACTTAATTTTACTTGTAGATCCATTCATACTAATAAATCACGTATAAATATTACACTTCGAGTGTTACTATTTATATTAATCGTTGGGCAACTCCGAACTATTTTACGGGCTTGGCCATAGTCATATTTAAGAGATGAAAGCAATATATACCCGTATTTATTACAATGTGCCGGACCGCTACGAATCGCTACGATGTAACGCTACAATAAGCGGTTTGTTATACCAAGCTACGAGAAGCTTATGAGCTTAGTATTAAGACGGAGGCGATTTTGGGTCGAATGAATGAAACCATCAGATGTAGCAATATCATACCATAAAGTAAGTAGTAAGTAGCAAATGTAATATATCTTTAATATTTAAATGAGTTAATCTTATATATATATTTTTTTTTTTTTCAGAATCTCGGAAACGGCTCCAACAATTTTCTTGAAATTCAGCATGTAGGGAGTTTTGGGGGAGAAAAATGGATTTGCCTAGGTTTTATTTAAAAAAAAATTCTTTTTATCCCTGTTTTTGGGCATTGAAAAAACCAAAAGTTTACTTTTGATTTATTGAATATATACTATATAATTTTCACCATGAAATGTTAAGTCAGCGTAGCTTATTCGGGGAACGGGCGGCCGCGAGAAATGAAAATACCTAGGTTCGAGCCCCACCTACCCTATTTTTTTTTTGAAGTACCTTTTTTATTTTGTAAAAAATTACCGAGCAAGGCTCGGTCAACCTGGTACTGTATATTAAATGTTTAATAGTCTGATATTAACACCTTAAACCTATACTACTGAGGATTACTTCAATGATGAGAATGCATGGATAGCTACTGACGAACTTGTACAAAATATAATATACATAATAATAAATTTCTGTCAATTTATATTTATGTAAGAATGTTTTTGGTATAGTAAAGATATTATTATATTATATTGCCACTCTAAGTGGCACAGCGTTTTAGTAACATTGTTACATTTGGCTAGTTTTTACGACCCGCCGGGTCAACTTACTTTTGTCGCCTTTTACGCCTCGGCAAGAAATGAGGTTGTCCTATTCTACTCAGCCGGATACCACACGAAACTATGTATAATAGTTATATTTATATAAGGGCAACCACTGAGTTTCTTGCTGGCTCTTCTCGGTAGGAACAGCTTTCCGAACCAACAGTAGAGTTGACGATTTAAAAGCACTTGTTTACAAGTTTACTTAAATGAAGAAGATTTTGAATTTGTATATGAAGAAAACATCGCCTTAAAGGTTCAATTCAACTTACTAATTATGAGTTATCTATTAAAAGTTATATACTAAATTAATATTAACAACTAATTATAAGTTCCATGATAAAGGCAAACAATGTGATTTATAGAAAGAATACTTTGACGAAATCCATAATACAAAAGTAATAATATAAATTATTTTGCTACAATCCACGATAAATCTTTATCGCGGATTAAAGCAAAATAATTTTATTATTTCTTTTGAAATCATTGTGGTTATCCTCTGCACATCTCTTGAGGATGCTTTTTCTAACAATCCTTTTTTCTGTCCAGCCGTGGGATGCTACTATAGTGTTCTATGATGAAACAGAGATTGAAAAATAATTGAGAACCACCACGAAATATCATTCCGAAATTGCAAAGTTTTCTAATATAATAAAACTTTTGCTATTCGCTCATACATTAATGTTTATTTGTTTGCGAGAACTATGTCAGTCATAGTCAAATTATGTTGTGTTAAACTCGCATTAGGCAAAATGCGAAGGACACGAAAATCAAAACTAAGTAAGTATTTGATTTAAGTAAGTATATAACATTTTCCTTTAACATAAACAACATAACGAATAATATAGATATCAAATATTATAAGCTCTTATAGAAAACTCATAGGGTATAGACGACCCGCCGTGTGGTATCCGGCTGAGTAGAATAGACCAACCTCATTTCTTACCGAGGTGTCGTAAAAGGCGACTAAGGTAAGTTGACCCACCGTGTGGTATCCGGTTTAGTAGAAAAGACCACCCTCTCTTACCGAGGTGTCGTAAAATACGACTGAGGTAAGTTGATGTCAGGCAGGCGGCCGGTCGTAAAAACGCAGCCAAATCATATGACAACATGTTTATAACATGTGCCGACCCCACTTAGAGTGGGATAAGGGCAGGAGGATGATGAGAAAACTTATAGGGTAATATAAACTTTCGTCTTTATCTACAAAATTGTTGTAATTTGTGAGGCAATAAAATAACTTTGAAAATCTTTGCACAAATTTTTGGAGTTTTCAGATCAACACGAATTTTGACTTTGAGAGAGTCCGAAATTTCGTTAGATCGATTTTATTGATAGAAAATAAAATGTGGTCTAAAAAAATACTTTTGTAAAATATTTTTTTAGAAAATTGTTATTTTTCTTTTATTTTAAAATGTAATTAATATAAAATTCATAAACTAAATTTTGTAATAAATGCATTTATTTGTGTTTCACTTTAATTTAATAGCTTAATGGATTACAAATAGTCTTTCGTACGCAAACATTAAATCATCATTCTCCTGTCCATATCCCACTCTAAGTGGGATCGGCACAACATGCTATTGACATGTTGGCGCATGATTTGGCTACATTTTTTTTACTAACAGCCGCCTGCCTGACGTTGACTTATCTGAGTCAGAAAGAGGATGGTCTATTGTATTAACAGTATACCACACTGTGGGTCAACTTACCTTAGTCGCCTTTTACAACTCCTCGGTAAAAAATGAGGGTGGTCTACTCAGCCGGATACCAGATAAGTTGTACTTCAATGTTTGCGTATTTTGTGGCTTATCAAAAAACTTTTGTATGGATAAAACCTTTTTCTTTTGGCTTGATTCAATTTTATAAAGCTTTTCGTTACCGGACGTCCGTTCCTATCGGGAATGATGTATGACGGATAAGACAACGTGGCGGAAAGGTGCATTTGGGTCGAGCCGGGTAACCTCTCAATTTCCCGGGTCGAAGCGAGCTATGGTTGTTATGTAGACGTGCTTTTACGACGCCCATCGTTCGTGAGGGATCCTTTTAAATTGTTATAAGAGACCTAAAAGCTAGACCACGCTAGGTCAATGTGATTGAAACGTTGTGTGATTGATGATCCTTTAGAAAACCTACTAAAATTGTTTTGCTATCTTATTTTATCTTATTTATTTATGTACCATAAAAATGTTGAAAAAAAAACATTATTGGTAAAAAAAAGTGTACAAACATAAATCACTGCTGGAAGCTTACATTGCTTTAACTGTCACCTACAGTCATCATATTCTAAATGGCTAGTTGAATGAAATTTTCTATTACAACTTTATGTTACCCTTTAATATTCCCGAACCAAGTTTAAATATACGTGCCTACAGAATACAGTAAAATGCGTAACTGAATTGGGTTTTACTTTGATAAAGGTTGATGTATATATATGACATATCAATCAATCGATCGATGTAAATAAAAATATTGAAATAGTTATCTGATACAAAACATTAGAAAAGTTAGATATATGATTGGTATAAGATTCTATAATAAAATTCCGCAATCAATTTCAGCTTTGCCATTACAGCAGTTTAAAAACACTGTTAAAAAGAGGCTGATACAGAAAGCCTACTATACTCTTGAAGATTATTTAGAAGATAAGAATGTGTGGATAGTAGCTCTCTTTGAGCCTGTACAAGACAGTAACGATATAATGTAAATAGTATTAAAATGCATATTTTTAAAAGAGCAACCGCCGAGTTTCTTGCTGGCTCTTCTCGGTAGGAACAGCTTTCCGAACCAGCAGTAGAGTTGACGATTCAAAAGCTCTTGTTTACAAGTTTATTTGAATAAAGAATATTTTGAATTTGAATATGATGCAGAGACTGCTCAGTATAAATTCATTCCCATTAAAATGTAATAATACGTACGCAAATAATTAGCATAGAGTACTATTTCCCCTTGATGCCAAGTCTTTTATTAAAAGATACTGTCAGAACTCCCCAGGTTCCGACTTGGAAGCAATTAGTCTCGAGGGTGCAATTGTCTATTGATTTTAGATCTCAAGTAGGGTAGCAATAAGTTTGTTCAATTAGATAATTTCCATACCAATAATTCAAGCATCATTTCGATAAGCGCGTCGTAAATTTGTTGTTTTATGATTTTACCTTTTTTTTTATTGTGAATGCTTAGCCAATTATTATAAAACTTACATGTTTAAACATTAACACATAAACGTTTAATTTTGTTTTTTGTCGTACAGAAACTATGTCTGCGTAATGCGCAAATGAGCCAATGTTTAAAACATATTAGTTTAGATTGACCCAACATGTAAAAGTCAGGAATCAATCAGCATCAAGTAACCAACAGTGTTTAATTTTATTAGTATTCAACTCTGGCAGAATTAATTGATATTCAAGCTAAACAAAATTTTTATGTGGATAATATACGAAATTGTACAATTAGACACAAAATTTAAAGTATATAAATAATAAATAAATATATGGGACACTTACACACACGGTCGTCCGTCACCAAAGTAAGTAACTTAATACTTGTGTTATGGTAGACAGACAACTGGTGAATATATACTTATATATTTTTTAAATAGATACTTAAATACAAATAAACACCCAGGCTCAAAGACCAACACTTTTTTTTTTTTTTATAGAAAATGTTGGCCCTCGGCGGAAATCGAACCCGCGACCCGCGGAGCTGAAGGCAGGATCACTACCCACTGCGCCAACGGGCCAGTCAGTATGGAATTCAGTTATATGTTATTGCGTGTATCCTTATATATTTACTAATTACTCACACGTAATGAAAATCATGTGATGTGGAGATTCCGTAAAAAGATGTATATGTATATATGGTGTAAGTGGACATGCATCGGTTAAAAAAAAGAAAAAAGAAGAATGAAAATCGATGATACATCGACAAATATCGTGTCTCTCTTATAAATCGTATGAAATTAGATGTTCTTGAAATGTATTTGAAAGAACAAAATCTATTATTTAATTATAATATGGTCATCCTATCTGTGAGGCAGTCAGTCAACGGCTAAGTCCCGTAAGGCTGCCTACATTAATGAAGACGAAAGGGTTGAGGCGAGACCCACTTTAGACTTAGGGGTATATTACAAACTTTGGCCGGGTTTCCATATTTCACGGCACAATTGAGATATTCTGAATTTAGTACGGTGGAAAATTGACATCAACTTTATTTTCATCAATTGTGAATAATGAATTTCACGATATGTCTTTAATCAAATGAAATAGATATATATGTGTGTGTGTGTGTGTGTGTGTGTGTGTGTGTGTGTGTGTGTGTGTGTGTGTGTGTGTGTGTGTGTGTGCGTGTGTGTGTGTGTGTGTGTGTGTGTGTTTCTATATATGTGGATATTTCTTTAATCAAATGAAATGATGTGGCATGAAAACCGTGTGGTATCCGGTTTATAGCCGGTATAATAGTAAAAAAAATCATTTAATCTTTACAAATAAAAGGTGTCGTAAGAGGCGACTAAGGTAAGTCGACCCGCCGTGAAGTATCCGTCTGAGTAGAATAGACCACCCTCATTTCTTACCGAGTTGTCGTAAAAGACGAATAAGGTAACTCAACCCACCGAATGGTATCCGGCTGAGCAGAATAGAGCACCCTCATTTCTTACCGAGGTGTCGTAAAATACAACTAAGGTAAGTTAACGGCAGGCAGGCCGTTCGGAAAATACGTAGCCAAATCATCTGACAACATGTTTATAGCATGTTGTGCCGACCCCACTTAGAGTGGGATAAGGGCAGGACAATGATGTAATGATACATGAATATAATTTAAAAAAGGAAAATATACAGGATAGGAAATCTCTTTTCCTCCTAGAGAGTAGGATTTGAACTTTTACCAAACGCAAGTTATTCCTTTTGAGAAAATTTCACCACTGCGCCACAGGGGTCGTTGCTAGAATGTAGTTTTTATTCAACATATAATAAATAAAGTACCAAGACGCTAACGCAAAAGCTACTTTTATTATAAAAGTAGTTTAAATCTCTCCTGAACTACAAGTTACTTTTTTCCGTAAGATAAAGTTCTAGACAGCATGGAAAGTAAAAGTCCGATAAATAAAAAAGTTCAAGTGTACGTACTTTATTAAAAAGTTTCACAACTTAGTAGATAAGTTAAAAGCGCTTAACGATAGATATTTCATAGAAAAATTATTTCATAATTTAATAAGCCCAGATGTAAAGTTTTCAGAGATGTTAGTTTTTTTGCTTATTGCAATTGCAAATCTCAATGTTCCTATGGTTGAAGAAATAATGAACAGTATTTCTGTGAAAAAAAAAAGAATAGCATGTTTTATTTTATATTTAAAATAAGAACACCGCTTTTGAACTAACCTGACGTATTCAAACTTGTAAATGTCAATTTCGCTTTGCGAAATTTCATGACATAACTTTCTCGTTTCTTATATGTGTAATGTTTTTTAACATCTGTATTTAGTTCCTATGGTCAATATTTATGTAAATCACTACATATTATAAAACACAGTCGCATTGTTTGTCCATATATCCCTATGTATGCATAAAACTTTAAAACTACGCAACAGATTTTGATGCGGTTTTTTTTCATAGATAGAGTAATTCCAGAGGAAGGTTTGTACGTATAATAACATACAATACGGAGTAGAGAAATACTGTAATTTTTGAGGTTTCTCCAAATAATTTCATTTTTTTCCGCTTACATTGCAAACGCAGGCTAAACCCTACGAGATTTATCAAAATGATGTACTAAGTATTTGTACACATTGAAAAGGTCTACAGAAAAGTCCGCGATGGTATTATGGATATGGATAACCCACTATAGCATTTTTTGTCATTTACTTTTTACGAAAAATAATGCCTTATGTTCAAAGCAATTTTTATACAATACAGCATTAATCCTTATCCAATTAAGTACCTTAAATAAATAGTTGATTTAATATAGATCAATATGGCCGTTTACAGCATGTAATTTAAGTGAACATTTTCAGAGATATTACAGATTTAAAATGCCGTGAGGAGGCCGCGCTTCACCCTATAGCACTTCGAATTTTTTAAGAGTTTATTTAAAGACATTCTGTAATTAATTGTAAAAATAAAATACACAGGTAAAATGTAAAAGTAAGTAAGTAAAAATGTACTATGAGTTTAGATATTCCAAAGATATCTTGTCTTGGTATAGGGAGAGGAAATTGTTTTTCTCCAAATTTAACGCTTGCGGGCCACGGGCAGTAATGAATAAATCAAAACTACCGGATCGATTTTAATCATTTTTTTTACAGTGACTGACACGGGATATATTATTTTATACCCGTGCGAAGCAGGTGCAGGCCGCTCGTCATTATTAAAGTGACAAGCTTTCACACAGTCAAAGTGGTTGACAACAGTTGGGCTTGCTTGTACAATTTATACGATTCATAAGCCCAGCTTGAATCTGGTAACAACAAACTACGTTAATACATATTAATTACTGCAATATACTCAATGTTCGCAACATGTGGGTCTTAGTATAAACTCGTATTTTCAAACGGCTTTAAGTTTAACGTGATAGCTTAGGGTTGCCAACTAATCGGGTAATCGGATCAACTGAATTAAGCCCGTGTTGTGCCTAGAATAATAATGTTTGTTATTATATCAGATATGTTTGTGACGTGTGGTATCCGGCTAAGTAGAATAGTACCACTCTCATTTCCTACCGAGGTATCGTAAAGGGCGACTAAAGTAAGTTGACCCGCCGTGTGTTATCCGGTTTAGTAGAATAGACCACTCTCCTTCTTACCGCGGTGTCGTAAAATACGACTAAGTGAAGTTGACGTCAGGCAGGCGGCCGGTAAGAGTGGGATAAGGGCGGGAAAAAGAAAAAAAAATTGTGACCTGTGGTATCCGGTCGAGTAGAATAAAACTAGAATTCTTACCAAGGTGTCGTAAAAGGCGATTAAAGGCGCATATCTGATGTCAAAATACCATAGTCGCCTTTTACGACACCTCGGTAAGAAATGAGGGTCTACTCTACTCAGCCGGATAACACAACTAGTCTGTATCATCCGCTACTTTTCAGAGTCTAACATATTAATAAAACACGTAAGTTTCTTAAATAACGTTTTTCGATAGCTACGCAACCTCTAGAGCACTAACGAAAAGTTGGTGACCAACAAAATCTGTACTAATACGAATTAATAATATTATAAACATGAACACCTAGGGAATTGCCAGCGGCTCTGCCCACGTTGAGAGATTAAAACCGTAATATACTATTTTGATAACCATAAAAATGGTTAAAGTAGGTTAACCTTAAAAGCTAGACATATGTTGTCGCAGACTTTTATTTAGAACTTTTAGAGGAGAACAATTTTGTGATACATGATTTTTTAATAACTTTCACCGTAAAGTAATTGCGCGCAAAGTAATTGCGCACTAAAGGAAAGATTTAAATTTTTCCATTTTCGTAATATTTTTGATTGCTGCTCCTCTTCTCTGCGAGATGTTATATAGCCTTTAGCCTTCCTCAATAAATGGACTATCTTACACTGAAAGAATTCTTCAAATCAGTCCAGCAGTTCCTGAGATTAGCTTGTTCAAACGATCAAACAAACAAACAAACTCTTCAGCTTTATATATTAAGTATTGGTATAGTATAAAGCACCTTATTTTATATTATACACCTGGGTAACATATAGATTAAAAATTGTAGCATCTATTTTTGAGGGTACTGAAACGTATAAGTTAGTAACAACGAAGTTGTGAGTAACACTAGTTTAAAATGATTTCTAAATGTTGACAACCCTAGTAATAACAAGTAACATTATAAAGGCGCCGGTGGGAGCCGTAAGTGCCGAGTTCAGTGGGCTTCATATATCGATATCGGAAGCTTCGCTATTAAAGTTATTGGCAAGGGATTTGAACCCCCCCTTCGCCGACGTTAATGGCTAAGTATGTAATGAAGAGGTTACGAAATGAACCATGATAAGGGAAACATGTTATTAATGAAATTTCTTCCATTAATGTATACAGAAAATGCTCACATATTCATCAGCTTAAACATTATCTAATAATTTTTGAGCTTTAGCTTGAGGCTTCGCCTGCGTGGAAATCAGAATCTTATAAAGATTTTCCCGCGTAAATACCGATCCAGCGGGAATTTCAATGTAATATTTCATAAATTTAAACCTTTCTCAAGAATTACGCAATGTTTCAGTAAAAACTGAACAAAATTCGTTTAGTATATTTAGTGAAAATCGACCACATACAGACAGACAGCTTTTGGGGACTTGTTTTACCTATTTACCATATTTTTCAATATATGGTACGTGACTAGATTTTCCCTAAGGAACGCAAATTTATTATTTTACTTTCATATAAGACTTTTAAGGCTTTTTAAAAAGCTGTTAACAAAACTTCATGTCCCTACTGTTAACCGGTGAGGAGTTGCCTCATCTGGAGCCAATCCTGGTAGAATCAGGTCATGCTTATCGTAAACATGCATTGTCATCGGGATTGAAACAGTATGTAAAATTTGAGCTCAATCGGACACTAGGAAGTGGGTCAAATTTAACTTGCAAGATTACACCTTCACATACATACATTGCAAGTTGAATAAAATACTTTACCCACTTTTTATAAGCGAGCAATGAATAAACTGTTGCCAGATACAAACAGATCTATAGGGAAGGCCTAATAAACAAAACTAAACTTTCACTTTCACGACTTCATGTTCGATGTTGTAGCTACAACATTACAAGACCAACTGACTTATGGGAGGACTGAACACTTCAAAGTCAACTAAAAAAGAAGGAAGCAACAATGACTCTTCGTGGTATCATGACAAATATGGTGTCAATACAAGTTCTAGGTATCATGGGAAACTTTATACAATAACAAAAACACTATATATATCCTCCTGCCCTTATCCACACAGGCTCTCGCGAATTGGTTATTAAAACGTAATAAACAAAAATAACGTATACCGTTGTGTCATATTTAAGTTTTGTATTCAAAATAGAGTATGTACTTAAAAAATGTTCATCACCCATGCCCTTATCCCACTCTAAGTGGGATCGGCACAACATGTTATAAACATACTGTAACATGATTTGGCTACGTTTTTACGACCGACCGCCTACCTGACTTCAACTTACCTTAGTTGTACCACACCTCGGTAAAGAGGGTGGTCTATTTTACTCAACCGGATACCACACGGTGAGTCAACTTACCTTAGTCGCCTTTTAAGACACCTCGGTAAGAAAAGAGGGTGGTACTATTCTATTCAGCCGGATACCACACGGCGTAATAACAAAAACACTATGGACTGATATATATTAATGTAATACTCCTGACAGATCCAAAAATTACGTAATTGTATGCATTAGGAATGGCCCAGTAATAAATTAAAAATGGCATGTCAAGCGACTATTTTCATAATTTTGTACAGACAGCCTCGATCCCATATTATTTATAGCTACTTTTTTATTTCAAATTCATAACAAGGTAAAAGGTATAAATTTTTATATCTGTTGATTTAAATTTGTAATTATCAGGTAAGTGAGTTTTATTTTCAGATGTTTGTTGAGATAAGCGTTTTCACGTTTACACAACATGTTTAAACATGTTGGCTGGGTATTTTACTCCTGCCCGCCTGCAGATGTCAGCTCACCTTAGTCGCCTTTTACTACACCTCGGTAAGAAATGAGGGTGGTCTATTTTACTTAGCCGGATACCACATGGCAATGTAAATGGTCATGGTCATATATAATACTAGTTGTGCCAGCAGCTTCGCCCGCATGGAAATCAATGTCACAAATTTTTTCCCGTTCTCACAATATTTTTAGTTACTGCTCCTCTCCTATTCCTGTTAGCGTGATGTTATTTAGCCTATAGCCTACCTCGATAAATGGACTATCTCACATTGAAAGAATTTTTCAAATCGCTCCAGTAGTTCCTGAAAGTAGCGCGTTTAAACAATCAAACAAACAGACGTTCCTAAGATTAGCGCGACCAATCAAACAAACAAACAAACTATAAGCTTCATATATTAGTATAAATAATAACGACGTTGGATCATCCGCAAAGCTCACCAGCTTCATTTATATTTAACTAAATCCATATAACTTAACTAATAAATGCACACGAACCCAAAAACCGGTCAGACTAATGGGATTATAGACCCGGTCAATTACTTAAGCCCGGGCATCATACACCGGGGTTATCGATCACAATTCATGACCGGCCGAACTATGCCCCGGGGCGAAGTAGTTTATTTCCTTTTTTATAGGCTAAGCGCGCATGCCTGTTTTCTGTATTAGTGTATTTTCTGTATTAGAGGCTGGAACGATTTTGGTGATATTTTCACACAATGTTTAAATTACCTATAATAATAATAATAATCGTTTATTTCTTGAAATAAGGTACGACGAGTGGCATCCGGCTGAATAGAATAGTACCACCCTCATTTCCTACCGACGTGTCGTAAAAGGCGAGTAAGGTAAGTCAAACCATCGTGTGGTATCCGGCTGAGTAGAATATACCAACCATATTTGTTACCGAGGTGTCGTAAAATACGACTAAAGTAATTTGACGTCAGACGGTCGTAAAACGCCAAATCATGTGACAGCATGTTTATAACATGTTGTGCCGACCCCACATAGAGTGGGATAAGGGCGGGAGGATGATGAGGATGAAGATTGTAATAAGATTTAAAGGCAAAGGTTTCGTGTAAATCAACGAACCGATGACATTACGCATTTAAAGTAAAACCAAAAATAGAAGTATTTGCATGGTGAATTGCAACGTCATTTTATGAATAGGCAGAATGTAAATATAATAGTTTAATACTAAACTCTCTTTATTTTCTTGTCAAAAAAAATAATAAAATTTAAGTAGAAAATCGTTAAGTAGAATATCGCAATGAGCGTTAAGCTTTAAGACATCGTGATTTATTAGAAAACCATAGCGTGACAGGATTCCTTTAAAAGTAAACGTTGTCTATATTTCACATAGTTCAGTTAGTTAATATATGTATCGCACGCTTAGTATTAAACTGATAATTCAAATAACTTGCTTTTATGGCAAGTTGCAATAAAGCAAGACAACGCTTGCTTTTTCAACAGTTCGTAGCAAGATATCATAGATGACATTGAAATAAGGATTAAAATGCATCTAACTCAATTCCGCCGTGTGGTATCCGGATGAGTAGAATAGACTACCCTCATTTCTTTCCGAGGTATCGTAAAAGGCGACTAAGGTAAGTCGATCCGCTGTATGGTATCCGGCTGAGTAGAATAGACCACCCTCATTTCTTACCGAGGTGTCGTAAAAGGTAACTAAGGTAAGTTGACCCGCCGTGTGGTATCCAGCTGAGTAGAACAGCCCACCCTCATTTCTTACTGAGGTGTCGTCAAAGGCGACTATGGTAAGTTGACCCACCATTTGGTATGTGGCTGAGTAGAATAGCCCACCCTCATCTCTTACCATAGTGTCGTAAAAGGCGATTAAAATAAGTTGAGCCGCCGTATGGTATCCGGCTGAGTAGAATAAACCACCCTTATTTGTTACCGAGCTGTCGTAAAAGGCGACTAAGATAAGTTGACGTCAGGTCCAGGTCGGCCGGTCGTAAAGCAACTTGCCAAAGTATGTAACATGTTGTGTATAATAAGGGTAGGAGAATGATGAGCGTACCTAACTCAATTAAGACAAATTTTTGAATTCGGTCACTTTAATACTAAGCGTGTATATGTAACGTTATATATGTGGTTACAAATTAAACCTGCGTGATTCCGTGTGGGAGAAGTTTTAGGAAATAGGTACACTTACATTTGCTTCACAGTATATTTTAAGCAATTTAATTTTTGTATATAAAAATATAAAAAATTATAAAACGATAGGTGATGTTTATATCAGACAAAGTAGGAACCGACGTAAGCTTGCGGCTCCTGCTTTGCGCCTTGCAAAAGTACGTAAATCGTTTTATTGGTCTGGGTATAAGATTCTATAATAAAATTCCGCGATCAATTTTAGCCTTACATCAGTTTAAAAAGACTACTAAAAAGAGACTGATGAGATGAGAAAGCCTACTTACGATACTGTTGAGGATTACTCAGAAGATAAGAATGTGTGGATATAGCTCTCTAAGGCACTATCTATACAAGACACTAATAACTAAATGTAACTTGTAATAAAAATTATATTTTTAAAAGAGCAACCGCCGTTATTCTTGCTGGCTCTTCTTGGTAGGAACAGCTTTCCGAACCAGCAGTAGAGTTGACGATTCAAAAGCACTTGTTTACAAGTTTATTTGAATAAAGAATATTTTGAATTTGAATTTGAATTCGATTTTACTAGATTAACGCTTACTCTTTGCTGGAGTTATACTAAATACATAGATCCTGATTCCAAATAAAGGGCAAACAATTCCCAGAAAAAACAAACGTTAATCAAAAGGCCAAACTTCTTATTGTTATCTATAGACTTGATAATGGTCGGACATCACAAAAGCATCGAGATTTAAAAGAAAGGCCATCCTAAATCTAAGCTATTCAGAAATGACTGCGGATTATTTCCCAATTTTATACCTTTACTTATTTATTTATTTATTTTTAAGCTGTTGGAGATCCGTTATCTCCAACAGCATAACATAGATTATATCCAAAAAAAATATCCAAATAGTCTTAAATTAATTATGTAGTACCAATTACAGGAAATCACATCATACTTAGTAATAATTATACAATTGAATGTATAAAAGTAAAGTAAGTAGCGGCCTGTTACTATCCCACTGCTGAGAATAGGCCAGAAACAGAGAGAAGAGATTGGAGCTAAGACCTACCACGCTGCTCCAATGCGAATTGGTAGGTTACACATATCTCCAGAATTACGCCGTGTGGTATCCGGCTGAATAGAATAGTACCACCCTCATTTCTTACCGAGGTGTCGTAAAAGGCGACTAAGGTAAGTCGGCCCGCCGTGTGGTATCCGGCTGAGTAGAATAGACCACCCTCATTTCTTACCAAGGTGTCGTAAAAGGCGACTAAGGTAAGTTGACCCACCGTGTGGTATCCGGTTGAGTAAAATAGACCACCCTCTTTCTTACCGAGGAGTCGTAAAATACGACTAAGGTATGTTGACGTCAGGCAGGCGGCCGGTCGTAAAATACGTAGCCAAATCATATGACAACATGAGGATGATGACATATCTCCAGAATTCTCTAGAGATATGCAGGTTTCCTCACGATGTTTTCCTTCACCGAAAAGCGTGTGATAAATTGCAATTATCAATTAGACACATAAGTTTCAGTAGAAAAACTCATTGGTGTCTGCCCGGGTTTGATCCGCGACCTCCTCGATAGAGTCGCACGGTGTTACCGCTGGGCTGCCACAGCTTATTGAATATATAATTTGTTTCAAATCGATAATTCGAGCTACCTGCCAAACATTTACAATTTCTTTAAGAACATTTCCCTTAAAAAGTATAAAACGTTATATAAAAATAATCTTCCTGCCCTTATCCCACTCGAAGTGGGGTCGGCACAACATGTTAAACATGCTGTCACATGATTTGGCTGCGTTTTTACGACCGGCCGCCTGCCTGACGTCAACTTAGCTCAGTCGAATTTTACGACACCGTGGTAAGAAAGAGGGTGGTCTATTCTACTAAACCGGATACCACACGGTGGGTCAAGTTACCTTGGTCGCCTTTTACGATACCTCGGTAAGAAAGAGGGTGGTCTATTCTACTCAGCCGGATACCACACGGCGGGTCAAATTACCTTAGTCGCCTTTTATGACACCTCGGTAAAAAATGAGGGTGGTACTATTTTATTCAGCCGGATACCACACGGCGTAAGTATAAAACGTAAAATGAAAAATTAAAAAAAAATCCAAGGATTAATTATAAAATTTTTGACAATTATATTTGCACATAAGATGCTGTTACATATAATTAAAACTTAATACATAAATAAATACTAAATACACTAACAGTCACCTATTCTGTAATACGAAATTTCACACAGTTCCATATTTTCTCTTCCGTAATTGTAAACCATATTTGTTACTCAAGTACAAATGACGTCGTCTGCATGCGACGTTAACTGATGTTTATTTCGGACGAAAATCCTTTGACATACACTTTCGTATATCCACTGGGGAAAACGTTTTAACATTTGTTATTAAGCTAAGTCAGATTTAAGTAATATATTAGTCTAAAATAAACACATACGTCCTACAAAGTAGAGAAGCTTTAGCTAAGTAAATAACACGTCTGTATTTTAACCATATTATATCCAATATTATTAAAAAAATATATCATCATCCTCCTTTCCTTATCCCACTCTAAGTGGGGGTGACACAACATATTAAAAACATGTTGTCACATGATTTGGCTACGTATTTAACGACCTGCCTATCGTCAACTTAGATTAGTTGTATTTTACAACATCTCTGTAAAAAAGACTGTGGTCTATTTTACTCATCTGGATACCACACGGTGGGTCAACTTACTTTAGTCGCCTTTTACGAAACCTCGGTAAGAAATGAGGGCGAACTATTCTACTCTACTTAGCCTAAAAAGTTACAACATTTTTAAAACATGTCGTGCCTAACCCACTTAGAGTGGGATTAGGGCAGGAGAATGATGATGTTGCATTGCTATAATATGTTTGCAGTTATTTTTCTATACGTTTCACTCGGAACAAAAAAAAGGTAAATTGTTATATAAAAATCCATAGACAGAGTGAGATTCAAGGATTGACAGCTTATATTTTCATTTACCATAACTTAGGAGAGGAATAATTAATTGTTCCATTCGTGTTTTACGGTAAATGCATTACCTAACAATATAGATGGTTAGATATAGTCTTAAGTACATAAGTTTAAAAAAAAAACTTACTAGGGTAAGTATAGCTTAACGTAAAATGAAAAGTTTATCCTTTTCTTAAGTAGCGCCAAAAGAAAGGGGCATTATTATAAAATGGCAAGAAAATATTACTTTTTTATAGCTCATCATCGTAAACTCACATACAGTCACTTCTATTACCGTTAAAGAAAATGGCGCCAACATTGCGGCAAAGATTCCCAGCCGCCATGTTTTTATTTACGGAACCTGTTGCTCCACCATAACAATTTTCATTACTGGTCCGAAACGATAGCAAACATCGTTCTTGGCGCCATCTATTGTTACCGACACAATCAAATTACCGATTCCACCATCCGAGATCTCGTTTCCCTCGTGACCTTAGCGATAATTCAATTCTATTATATTATAGGGGAGTTTTCTCTCCCGATTGATTCCGATTTTTTATAGTGCGAGAGGTGGTTGTTAAAATGTTTATACCATCCGTTCATGGCTAAAACCTAATTCTATTTTTACTTAACACCTATAGCGTCAAGGCAAACAGAATGTCACAACAGGAGGCCATTCAAGGTGGTGTTATCATTATATTATAATATACATTCGATCATTCAAAGTAAGCTAAAACATGTATGGTAGATGATACAGAAACCTTTAAAGCGACCTTTTAGTCGTATCATTCACACATCATATCATTCATATATCGTATCATATCATTCAAATACATGCAACCTCACTATGTAAACTCAGTTTATATTAGATAGATACGTACGGCGCTAAAAGTGTTAAAAGAAGCGATATATTCGGGAATAGGGTATTTTTTTATCTTTATCACACAAAAAAAAAACATGTTTTTAACAACAGTATTCACAGTAGGACGCAATGGCGGTTTTATCGCTTGCAGCGATCTCTCCTATAAAACGTTCAATCATAATTAGAAAACATTATATTAAAATATTTTTAAATAAATAAAAAATGAATATTATGATAAAAAATCATCGATTCGTGATCTCATATCGCTGAACGGTATTAGGAGCTTGATTAGATGTGGGTATTATTTGACGTAATCAAACTAGAAATTATGTTAAAGTAAAAATGTTAATTAATTACCTCAAATTTGTTGGATTATAAAAGTGAACGATTCGCTGAAGTCCACTATAAATTTGTATTTAATGTGCAGAAATGAAGATTGTCGTCTCTTAGCCTATTTTTCTGAATACCGGGAACAGTGTTCGAAAGGAATTGAGGATAAATATTTGTTGATTGGTAGCGTTGGTTGTATTTATACTTTTATTTTGGTTCCGCGCTTAATTACTGGATGGCGGATTGCTTTGATACGCCAACTTCCAATTATGAGTATCGAAGTAGGGTATCTCGAGGGAAATTTTATTTAAGACAAATTGATAAACCCATAAATACTTCAAAGACTCGCTTAGGACCGAATGTCTGTTTTAATTTAATTTTTCACTAGTTTGATTTCCAGTTCATACAATCCGTGTAAATTTGATTGAGTTTATTTGATATGTTGATTTCTTATTATTGACTGGACCATTTGAACTGAACCAACTGAAGGTTAGCCTGCCTTCAGTTCCGTGAGTCGTAGGTTCGACTTTCGCCGAGACCCCACATTTTATATAAACATTTTTTTGGTTCTTAGGGTCTGTGTATATTTTTATTTATATATTTAAAATTATGTATGTATATATTTACCAGTTCTCTGTCAGCCTTAACACAAGTATAAAATATTCCAAATATTCCCAAGCAAAGCCAAAAAGTCCAAAAAAGGCTGTGATAGCCCAGCGGTGAGACCGTGTGACAGTTTCAAGCGGTCACGGGTTTAAACCCCGGCAGGCACCAATGAGTTTTTCTGTCAAGACTTATGCGTTTATATGAGTATTGCAATCTCAATATTCAATATCAATCAATTCTCTCCAAAAAACGGAGAGTGGAAGCCTACGCCAAGCCGTGGGATAATACAGGCCGCTACTTTACTACTTTTTTTACACGCTTTTCCTCGAAAGGAATCGTCGTGAGGAAACCTGCATATCTCTAGAGAATTCTGGAGATATGTGTAACCTACCAATCCGCATTGGAGTAGCATCGTAGGTCTTAGCTCCAATCCTTATCTCCAAAAACAGAAAGACTCCTCTTTCTGTTTTTGCCCTATGCCCAGCCGTGGGATAGTAACAGGCCGTTACTTTACCTTTTTACTTTATGCGGGTTTCCTTAAAAAAGGATATTGAATTTACTTCTTTCGCAATAAATTTCGCCCTTTTAGAAGGATAAATGGATGTTTCGCAAAGGAATTTCTGCAACACGAATTATTTTCCGAGCCATAGGCTGTTAATAATAAATTTTAGGGGCCATTGAAATTTTGATAACTTTAAAGTCCAGACACCCCGTCAATTTGTAAGGGTACAGGGCAAAACTTAAGTTTGATATAATGTTATGGTATTTGGATACCTCTAAACTTTTGACTTATGTTAGATAATGTTAGATAAATGTTTTCAAACAATAAGGGTAGGTATAAAGTTGGATAACAATTTTGGTACATTGATTAATATTTCTTCTGTACAATTTATGGAGTAAGCAAAACAAATATGTATATGTAAGGCATTTAGTTTTGTTCTTATACCTGTTTTTTACGTAATTTAAAAATAAAACATGGACCTATCCATGTGTTTAAATTTATTTCTAGTATTTATTATTTTTTTTCAATTAGAAGTCATTATAATTTTAAATCTACTAAAAGGAAACTGTCCGTTATATTTTTGTTATTTAAAATATAAAAAATTAGCGCAATTGCAATCTGGGAATTAAAAAATTTTGTTTGATACAAATAAAATAAATTATCGATTACAATAATCGATTGGAGTCATCTTTGTTGTATTTTTAACGAATAGTTAAAAATACAACAAAGATGACTTTAATTTAATAAGTATTTCAACATATAATTATAAAATTAAAATATATAATAATGCTACACAGTTTTATTATGTATTTGTTAAATATTTTAAATATTAAAGAAATTAAAGACAAAGTTGATTTTTGTTTAGAAATCGATTTTATATCCTTACTTTCACGCTCATTATATAGTAATTTGACGTACATATTTTATTTAAGTCAAAATTTTTTGCTGTTACTTTTACTACCTTGATATGGATATTTTGTTGTAAATGTTGTAGCCATCTTTAATTAATATAGCATTTAGTTTGTATTTTTTAATGTATCATGTATTTTTTGAACACGTATTTAATGTATACATTGTTGGTGGCCCAATAGAATAAATAAAATCAAAAATTCATTATGGTTGTTATACTCTCTACATATATATCTTCCTGTCCTTATCCCACTCTAAGTGGGGTCGGCACAACATGTTTTTCTTTTCCATTCTGTCCTATCTTTCGTCAACTCTGGCACCACTCCTTTTATATGCATATCATACTTCACACAATCCAACCATCTCTTTTTAGGCCTCCCTCTAGGCACATATCCATCCACATTCAAATTTAACACACGTTTGGTCACATGATCTTCATCCCTCCTCATTACATGTCCATACCATCTCAATCTTGCACTTCTCGTCTTTTCTATAATGGGCGCAACTTTCAGACTCTACTATACTATACTCTCTACATAGCAACATTAATTAATCATTAGTAACACAACATCATAATTATAACAATAATAAACATTGCATAAATAAGGTCACGGTAACATATATGGGAAAACGACATGTAAACAGTACTTACCCCGCTCAATGTTTTGATATTGTGCAAAGCGTCCTGCGCTTTCAACGCCGCTTTGCGCGTGAAAAACGTCACAAAACAGCACCCTGTAACAGAAGCGCACACTTACATAACGGCCACGACACACGACAGACACGGGTATCAAACCTACGTCGCACACACATTATAAAGGCTCGCGCACATTTAATCGGGTCATACCGCAACGCATCGCAATACATCAATCGCATAGAGTCGCTTGCGTTTCAATATCACCTTCGAGATAACGCGTCTAGCTTTATATACAACATCACATTTGTATGAGAGACAAACCACACGTATTCGCGTGTCACACTTACAAAAAGACCAAAGGGACTACTCACACACAACTACAATCACGTGAGAACCAATTCAAACTAATTGTGTTAACAGATTTTTAAGCTTATTTATCGCGATCTGATTATTTTAATTGTTAATAAAATAAAATTAATTTCATATATAACGGCTTAAAATATCCTGTTTTTGTTTCATAAAACTACACAAAACTTAATTAATGTATAGAAACTGGCTATACTCACGTGCTATTTTATCAGGCTAGTTTTACTACCCAAGTTTTAGTTACCCAAAACTTTCCAGTTTGTGATAATAATTGTGTTCGTTAAAACGAATGTGATATAATTGCATTAAAATGGCCTGAGCTATATCATTAGTATCGTAACTTATAATTAGATAAAGATATTAATAATTCGTAAATTAATTACAAATTACCTATGTATAACAATACTTATTAACAAAATCAGTAAAAGCAGACGTGATTTTTTTATTTGGACAATTTTTTATTAATATAATAATATTCAAAAATTTTAATTTTCTTCATGTAACGCAGTAACGTATGGTTAGGCCCTTATAGGCAACGTTGTGCATATTTAAATAAAACATCATTTTCTGTGTCATTTATTTGTTATATTTAAGATATTAAACATAAATTATAACCGTATAAATTATTATCGTTTAAAATTTCGTCTATAATTGTTTCTATGTATTAAGAAATTGTTAAATTGGTTGTTAATTCTAATTTTAACATATAACGTGTATCAAAAAGCAGACAAGACATATCAAACAAATTTGCCAAAAGCACATTACGTGCTGTTTAGTAGATAACATTCAAAGAAATATATAACTCTTTTACTTACTACTCTTTTACCATATTTGCACACAGGCTCTCGCGAATTGGTTATTGTAACGTAATAAACAAAAATAACGTACACCGTTGTATCATATTTAAGTTTTGTATTCAAAATAGAGTATGCACTGAGAAAATGTTCATCTTTCATGCTCTTATCCCACCCTAAGCGGGAGTCGGAGTTGTATGTCGGCACAACATGTTATAAACATGTTGTCACATGATATGGGTACATACTTTACGAGTGCCTTACATTATTCGTAGTTTACGCCACCTTGGCAAGAAAGAGACCACCCTGTCTAGTCTATTCAACCGGATACCACACGGTGGGTCAACTTACCTTAGTTGCCTATTACGACACCTAGATAAGAAATGAGGGTGGTCCATTTTACTCAGCCAGATACCACGCGGCAGGTCGACTTACCTTAGTTGCCTTTTACGACACTACGATTAGAAATGAGGGTGGTATTATTCTATTCCGCCGGTATATTCTCGGTAATTTTTTACAAAATAAAAAAAATAAAAAACAATTGGGTAGGTGGGGCTTGAGGTATTTTCATTTCTTGAGACCATCTGTTGTCCGAATAAGCTACACTGACTTGACAATTTACAGCAAAAATAGTATTTTATATATTCAGTATAAATTTTTGACTGGCCCGTTGGCGCTGTGGGTAGTGACCCTGGTGTCTACTCCATGGGCTGCGGGTTCGATTCCCGCCGAGGGCGAACATATTCTATACCTAAATGAATTTGTTTGTCTTCGAGTCTGGGTGTATATTTGTTTTTAAGTATGTGTTTAACAAATATATAAGTATATATTCACCAGTTGTCTGTCACCCATTACACAAGTATTTCAAGTGTCCCATATATTTATTGATTTATTTAAGTATTTTTTAAATGCCCACAACAGGATTGAAACGTTTTTTTTAACCTAGCTAATTCGATTTTTCGGCCCCAAATTTTCGGCATTCTGAATTTCAGGGAAATCGTTAAAGATGTTTCCGAGATTCCGAAAATATACATATATATACACTCATACAAGATTAACTAATTTAAATATTAAAGATATGAATACCAATACAGGTAATCTAAATTCAATATTAAAATAAAAGCTAACAAATATGAAATCATAGACAAATAAAACAAGATATAAAGTCATAAGAAACAATACCGACCGCTTGAATGGCACGCGAGTACGGCGTTGCACGTAAAATCATACAAAGGGCTCTCATATTTGCATGAGAACTTACAAAAGGAGCTTTTTCATATAAACGTGTAACAAAGCAAGAAAAATGTCAACATGTAACGTACGGGCTTTGTTCGCGGAACAATGATGGTCGACACGTGAAGACAGATCCCTGGGGAGTGTTTGATTAAACTACGTAATGCTGTTTAGACGTATAATGGTCTGCTTTTAATTTATATGAACCGGACATTTCGTCTCTTTCTCTCTGTATATATATCTCTCTCATCGGTCTATAGACGTCCACTGTTAGACATAAATCACTTCAAAGTCCACGCTACACGATCTTTTTCCGTGGTTTAATGCGTATATCCATGGAGGTATATGTCAGTAATCACCAAATATATTCCAGTAATCACCACATATGCCAGCAATCACCACATATATTCCCTTGAGCAGGTGACATTGGCAATTGAGGAAATTAATTGGGACTAGCGTCCTCGTTACATTTCAGTGGACGTGGACACTTAGACGGCGCATAGGACTAACCAGTCAGTGCTCGAAGAGCTCAAACTAGACAAAAAACCGAGGCTTTCGAACATATGTCTACGGAGGATCCACGAGTACTTTGGGCACATTGCTCGCAAGCCTGGCGACGACATGCAGAAACTCATTGTCACCGGCAAGGTCGATGGCAAGAGAGCGAGAGGACGTAGCCCTATGCGCTGGTCAGACCAGATCCGCACCACACTCAACACGACAGTCTCCGAGGCCATCCACGTGGCTGAAAGCAGGAACAGATGGAAGACCATAATCAAGGATAAACTGTTTTCATAAAAAGGTCACGACCCCCAGTAATGGGGTAACGACGCAAGGAGGAGGAGGAAGTACACATAGGAAATGACCCAATATCTTCTAAACAGCGCTTCTAAAACATCTTCTAAACTTCTTAAAGATCTAAGTAACAGCGACCGTTTGAAGAGTCCAAGACTCGTGCTTTTTGAGTTTCATAAGAAGGCTAAAAATTACTCAGTGGGTAATAAAATGAGCTATGCTGGAAAAATGAGAAAATTTAGTGGAAGTTATATCTACTAATATAGCTCTACGGATCACTAGACGGGTGTATGGGTGTACGGGTACGGGACGGGGACAACAAGTGGGGGGAGGGGGTGCATTCAGATGGACAACTTTTAATTTCAGTAGCCGTGTGGTATCCGGCTGAGTTTAATAGACCACCCTCATCTCTTACCGAGGTGTCATAAGAGGTAACTAAGGTAAATCTTACGGTATCCGGTTGAGTAGAATTCTTACCGAGGTGTCATAAAGTACGGCTAAGGTAAGTAGACGTGAGGCAGGCAGGCGGTCGTAAAATAAGAAATCAAATCATGTGACAACATGTGCCGATCCCACTCAGAGCGGCATAAGGGCAGGAGAATGATGTGGAACTTTTAATTTCAGTAAGAAAGTTACAATAGAATTATTTGCTGTAATCGACCTTTGTTTAAATCTATGTAATGCTAAGTGTATGATACATAGATTCAGATTCTAAGTACATAGATTCTCTTAAACAAATGCGGATTATAGCAAAATAATTCTGTTGTAACTTCTGTATTATGGAATTTTGCAAAGTAACGCCTGCTTCTATAAATAATTTTCAGTAAAGAAATCCATGAGGACACGGTCAAAAGCGTAAGTTAGTAAGAAATAATATTTTATTTCTCGTGTTTCAATTATTATTCAATTTTAAATGGAACGTTTTGATAACCATTTACCTAATCTAAATTTGAATTCACTCCACTGCAAAAGCTTTAAGCTTGTTTTTAATAGCACCGACGTTAACTAAGCCGCTTTGTGATTAAACCGTGTGAGGTAAATATGTACGTACTGTATGTGTTGCAGAACAAAACAAACGTAATACTACGTTTACAATGGTTCAAAAATATGGTTGGATAACCACCAAACCTCAATCTAGATTTAGCTATAAGCTTTTTTTTATTTTGTTTTGTTTATCCTCTTTAAACAAAATAAATTTTATTTTATTTATTATATTTTATCTGTAATATTTAAATAATTTATAGAATTAGGCGTTACTTTGCGGAGATCCATAATACAAAAGTAATAATGAAAATCGTCTTCGCTGATTATAGCAAAATAATTTTATTATTACTTTTGTAATATTTAAATTAGTTAATTTTGTATGTATATACCTATATATATATATATTCGTAATCTCGAAAACGGCTCCAACGATTTTCCTGAAATTTATCATGTAGGGAATTTTGGGGGAGAAAATCGATCTTGCCAAGTTTATGTAAAAAAAAATATACATAAAATTTATATTGGATATAAAATGCTGCTTTTACCATAAACTGTCAAGTAAGCGTAGTTTATTTGGGGATCGGGCTGTCTCGAGAAATGAAAAGATCTAGAATCGATCTCCAACTACCTAATTATTTTTTTTAATTTGTAAAAAATTACCAAGCAAGGCTCGGAAAACCAGGTATTTTTGTTTATAGAAGATAAACATAATGAAATAAAAAAACAAGTAGATCACGTCAATTTTTAGATGCCTTCAATTATGTATGTGTTGTTTTCCTATTCTCAACGTGATTTTTTATCTTATATGTTAGTCTGGTAAGTAAACTTCCTCCTGCCCTTATCCCACTCTAAGTGGGGTCGGCACAACATGTTATATACATGTTGTCACATGATTTGGCTACGTATTTTACGACCGACCGCCTGCAATTTCAAAAATTGACAACAACTGACAACAATTGACAAATTTCCTTAATCGTATTTTAGGACACCTAGACAGCTAGACATATGTTGTCCCGGACTTTTTCTTAGAAATTTTAAGGGGGAACAATTTGGTGTTACATGATTTTTGAATAACTATTACAATTTACTTAGCGCACGCAGAGAAAGCTTTAAATTTTGCCGTTTTCGTATTCATCTAAGCGTGATGTTATATAGCTTATAGCCTTCCTCAATAAATGGATTATCTTACACTGAAAGAACTTTTCAAATCGGTCCAGTAGTTTCTGAGATTAGCGCGTTCAATCAATCAATCAAACAAACAAACTTTTCAGCTTTATATATTAGTATAGTAGTATTATTAAGTATTAGTATAGTAAGTATAAAACGAATATCCAACCTTTACTCGCGCCGGTGATCTTGTCCCGTAGCACGTTGATCTGATGCACCCTCCCAAACTCCTCGAACATCAGCCGGAGGTCATTTTCATCCATACTTCTAGGTAATTGTCCAACAAACATCTGTAATGTACAAACAAAGAATATAAAATAACTAGCTTTTACCCGCGACTTAGTTCGCTTGGACTGTTGTCGTGTGATAGGTCGATAATAGATGGTGCTTTTCATTGCCATCAGAATCCTGTAGAATTAACAGGATTTCTATAGCCTATATCTTAAGATATAATCGTCCCAAATTTCATCGATTTTGGTTCAGCGGAATCGCCGTGAAAGAGTAACAAATATACATCCATACTCACAAACTTTCGCATTTATAATATTAGTAATATAAGATAAGAAGTAAAATTGATTCAGCCCCGATCCTTAAAGTAAATGAATGAAGTACGAAAAGAAGTTGTAGGATCCCTGCAAAATTACACGCTGTTCTAAAAACTAGCCTGAAGGTCCCGACATCCAACATTTATGCTGAGAATATTAGTATTGAGGACATGTCACTCAGAATGTTTTAGTCATCATTCACCTACCCGAAGGGGAATAATTTCTTAATTTCAAGATTTCATAGAAAGCAGCCCTAGGGTCAGAAATGACTCCAACATATGCGGAAGACATGCCTAAGGGCCTGAAACTTGATTGTCAATTGTTTTAATAATAGTATTATAATTTCTATTGCTTACTTTAAGTGATCTGTATCTTTAATGACTCATTTTTTCTTTTATTTTCTTGTTTGTTGGTCTGTAATCTCTTTATTGCATTCTAATTTTTCAAGAACAATAAATAATTTTAACAAACTTTCACATAGTTTTCTGAACGAGAAAGTTAATTTGCGTAAAATCACCGAGTGTTTTACTTTTCACGCGATTGAAACGACAAATTTCCAAAAGTTGGAACGTAGGTCGCATTCGAAAGCACTCGGAGCAAATTTGCGAATTCGCAAATGAAGTGATATATTGGTGTAATTAAAATGGCTACACTCGATTGCGTAAATGCAATATATATGTGTGTTTTGTACCTTGATTTACTTTCAGTGTTAATTACAATTACTTTTATCAAGTTAACCTATATAATTTATATAATAACGTTACTTTCTGGAGATAGGTATCGTAATATACAACTAAGGTAAGTTGACCCACCGTACACACCGCCAGTACACTCGGTACAGGCGTCGTAGACGACGCGACGTCGAGGAGGAGAGGCGCCGTTACGAGGCTTATCGGGCTGTCCGCACCTCCTTGCGGATGGCGATCGCTGAGGCCAAGGACAGGGCCCACAAAGAGATGGCCGAAGAGCTCAGTCGGAATCCGTGGGGGAGGCCGTACATAGCGGCACGGAAGAAACTTCGTGCCCGCGCTCCCCCCCTTACCGAGAGCCTTCGGCCGGATTTCGTTGAATCCATTGTGGAAGCCCTGTTCCCACAAGGAGCCGAGGTGGAGCCGCCTCGTATGGCGCCTCTCGAGGAGGAGGATGGCACTGGGTCGGGTGCGCCGGGGGTGTCGGAGTGGGAGTTAGCTGGGGCGGTGAATCGCATGAAGGCGAAAAACACTGCCCCCGGCCCCGACGGTATCCCTGGGCGCGCCTGGTCTCTTGCCCTGGGTCCGTTGGAGTCTGGACTCAGGGCGACGTTCGGTGCAGAAGACCGGCCGATACACCCTCTGCGTATCAGCCCATAGTCTTGCTGGACGAAGCGGGGAAGCTGCTCGAACGCGTAATAGCTTCCCGCATAGTCCAGCACCTCCGAGAGGTAGGGCCTGACCTCAGTTGCCTTCAGTGCGGATTCCGCCAGGGCAAATCCACCCTCGACTGTATCGAGGGTGTGAGACTTCTGGCGGAGGAGGCAACAACCCGGCGCGAGGTGGTGTTGGCGGTGTCGTTGGACATCGCTAACGCATTCAACACCTTGCCCTGGGGAGTGATTAAGGAGGCCCTACGCTTTCACCGCATCCCTATGTACCTGCAGCGTGTGGTCAGTAACTATCTAGCTGACCGCGCTGTTCGGTACCCGACGGCTGGGGGTGGGTGGAAGGAGCGGAGGATGTCGTGCGGTGTTCCACAGGGGTCGGTTCTTGGCCCCCTCCTGTGGAACATCGGCTACGACTGGGTGCTGCGCGGGCAAATGCTTCCGGGGGTGCGACTGTTCTGCTATGCAGACGACACCCTCGTGACTGCTCGCGCGAGCACTCACCGGGAAGCTCGAGTGCTGGCGACCGCGGCCACGGCTCACGTTGTGGCCCGGATTCGCCGGCTGGGACTGGGGGTGGCCTTGGAGAAATCCGAGGCCATTTGCTTCCACAGGCCTCGGATGGCGCCCCCAGTGGGCTCCCGGCTGGTAGTGGGCGGGACGTCCATCGAAATCTCGGGTACATTACAGTACCTGGGATTGCTCCTCGACAGCCGATGGACGTTCGAGGCCCACTTCCGGCGGCTCGCCCCTAAGTTAACGGCGACCGCCGGAGCCCTGAGCAGGCTCCTCCCGAATTTGGGAGGGCCTAATGCAGGCTGCCGGCGCCTATTCGCCGGAGTGGTTCGGTCGATGGCCCTGTACGGCGCTCCCGTATGGGCGGGGCGGCTGACCGCGAGATCCTTGCCCCTGCTGCGCAGGGCGCAGAGGATCATGGCGGTCAGATTTGTTCCGGGCTACCGGACCATCTCCGGCGAGGCGGCCTGCGCCTTGGCCGGGTCCCCTCCATGGGACCTAGAGGCTGAGGTGCTAGCTCAGGTCTACCGCCGTAGAGTCGAAGCCCGTTCACCAGGGGGAGACTCAGCGGCGGTAGAGGTGGATTGGCGGAGAGCAGCTCAGGAAGAGCTTCTCCGCCAATGGAGGCGGCGGCTTGAATCGCCCAGTGCAGGAGCCTGGACGATTTCAGCCATCCAGCCCATTCTCCAGGGCTGGATCGCCAGGAGGCATGGGGTCCTCACCTTCCGCCTGACACAGGTGCTTTCCGGACATGGTTGTTTCGGGAGGTATCTGTGGAAGGTGGCCCAGCGCGAGGCGACAGGTGAGTGCCACGAGTGTGGCGCCGACTTTGACACGGCGCTGCACACGCTCGCAGACTGTCCAGCTTGGGCGGTTCAGCGGGCGGAACTCGTGGCACAGGTGGGGCACGATCTCTCCCTGCCCACTGTGGTCCGCGCCATGGTGGACAGGGAGCAATCGTGGGCAGCGATGGCCTCCTTCTGTGAGGACGTTATCTCGCGGAAGGAGGCGGCGGGGCGGATCCGGGAAGTCGAGTCTTTGGATCCAATCCACCGCAGGCGAGCCGGGCGCAGGCGACTCGCTCAAGACCGTCGCGTGCCGCCCTAACGGGGACCTTTCCGGGCGTTCGAACGGGGTTCAATCGGACGCCCTCCTTATAAGGTCCCCGAGGCGTTCGATGCATCTGGTGCTTCCGATGCATCGTTCAGCGGAGGGAGGGGCCACTTTCAGAGAGGCCCCAACCCAGAGGTGGCGCACTCTGAGGTACAGAGTTGCTGCTGGCGGGGATGGGGGGCAATCTCTTCATGGGTACCCTATCCCCGCCACCAGCAGCGTAGTGAAGCACACAGGTTATTTTAGTCGGTGCGAGTCCGACATAACCGTCGCCTGTCCCCGTCGGGCGGCGGTACCCATAAGGGGTTTTTTCCTGTATAAAAAAAAAAGTTGACCCACCGTGTGGTATCCGGTTGAGTAGAATAGACCACACTATTTCTTACCGAGGTGTCCTAATATACGACTAAGGTAAGTTCACGTCAGTCACGCGGCCGGTCGTAAAATAAGTAGCCAAATCATGTGACAACATGGGCAGGAGGTGATAATGACATAACTTTCCGGTAATCCATAATATAAAAGTAATGATGTAAAGTTTGTATGTACGTAAGTAGATAAAGTATTTAGGTATTGGGGTTGCCACCCGTACTATATTATATATTATCGTACTATATTTTAGTCAATTGTACTATATATTATAGAAAAATAATATAGGACAAAATACTATATTTTTATCGCTAACTCAATTGTCGCGCTTTTTTAATCAACTGTGAATGGAATGCACCCGCAGCACTGCATAGGGAATGTTTGAACGAAACTCATTCATATATTTACAGGGCTTAGTTAGTAACTCTTAACTCCTTTGTCATTGTCCAGCGAAAATTAATAATAAATAGTCATGGAAAAATAAATAATGATTGAAAATAGGTGTGTACTATTTTTTTTCCTGAATTTCCTAAAAGTACTATATTTTTTTGATTAAAAAAAAACCTTTTTTTTTTTTTAAAAGGTTGCAACCCTAATAGGTATGTAAAGGGAATTATTAAGCTATAATTAATTACGGATTATGGCAAAATAATTGCATTTTATATTTGTAAGTGGACCTACTTAAGTGCAGTTTTTTTAACTGTATTTTAAAGTTTGCGATGAATAATCGGGTTTTTCTAAATTCTATATGCTAGCCAGCTAGCTATATAATATTCTATTATAGCAAATTTCAATAAAAAACTCCGACGGACAGACTTACGCATTTGTAAAATGGATTTTAATTTATGTAATCACTTTTTTTACCGATCTACTTTCGTCTGAATTCCAAAAACTGTTTGTTAAAAAAAAGGTATTGTCTATGGACATGATCAATTTATGTTTTTCATTATAAAAACCAATAGATATATTTTAAATGTTCATATTTTTACCAATTTACTGCAATCTGAATTACAAAAATTGTTTGTTTAAAAAAAGAGGTATTGTCTATGGACATTTTCAATTGAAGTTGTTTATTATAAAAATCGCTAGATATGTTTTAAGTCATCTCCAGGTTGAGTTTTGTAAATAAAGCTATAAAAGGTATGCTGTCATAGCATGTAAACATCGAGGCTATCCAGCTTCTCGATATTAAGGGACTAGTGGGAAGACTGAAAAGGACAACGCCTTTTGAGTTAGTGTTAGTGTAGTATTAGGTAGTGCTACTGAAAAAGAACACAAGAACGAAGTGTCTCATATAGTAAGTAAGACTAAAATTAGTCATTGGACCTGTTCTTAGATATAAGTTAATTTATAGGTTTAAGTTAAAATTAAGTTGCTTATTAGCCTTAACGCTAGATTGTGTCTACAATAAAGTACCTCCATTGTGACGTACTATATAATAGGAAAAAAAATGTTTTGAGTGTGCATATGTTAAGAAACAATATCATACGACTTTGGGGTTTAATAAAACTGTTAAAATATTTCAAGAAAATCCGCTTCTTGGCAACTGAATGTACGGTGTCTCTATGATTTGCATATAACTAGTAAAGTTTTCATTTTAAGGTGCACAAGAAATTTTATACTTAAATTCACCACTGTCTACGGTTCATAGGCTATACTTTCTCACGTATGTTAATATTAACCTCTTGCGTGGTCTTTAACTTTGTGCAGTAGTTTATAATGAGGCCAAGCGCATAGTTTTTATACTATCAACGTTTACTTATACTTATTCTACGGCTTAGCATATTCTTTAACCAATTTTAGCTTTTCCATGATAATTAAATAACTATCAAAATAAAGTTTGTATATAAAATTTATTCTTCTTCTTGTCCTTAGCATTTGTTATAAAAATGTTGTCAGATGATTTGGCTACGTATTTTACGACCGGCCGCCTGCCTGACGTCAACTTAGCTTAGTCGTATTTTATGACACCTCGGTAAGAACGAGTGCGATCTATTCTACTCAGCCAGATAGCAAACGGCGGATCGACTTACCTTTGCCGCCTTTTACGACACCTCGGTAAGAAATGAGGGTGGTACTATTCTATCAGCCGTATACCACACGGCGTAAAGTTTGTACATACAATTAATTAAACTAATATCATATTATGTAACTGATTAAAATGCTTGGATTGAATTACTCTCTGACATTGCACAAGTTAGCAATGACAAATCAAATCAGAATATTTTTTTATTAAAATAAGCTTTTTCAGGCACGATCAATAAAGTTAAGTACCTGGGTGACCGAGGCTTGCTCGTGAATTTTTTTAAAGATATAGACAAAATGCAATTTAAAAAAAGAAAGAAAGATGGCATCCGGAATGATGTGGAACTCGATCCCGGATTTCGAACTTTTTTGAACCGTTACCCATTGGGCTATCATAGTTATATATTTGACAGCTAAAATATCATTTGTATTCAATTCTACATTTTATCATTTTTTAATGCCCGAAAACAGGGATAAAACTATTTTAAAAAAAGACCTCTCTAAACCGCCCGTTCCCCAAATGAACTATATTTGACAGCGAAATTGTGATTGTATTCAACGTAAACTTCAAGAAATTTTAGAGCCCGAAAACATGGATAAAACGACATTTTTTTTAATTAAACCTAGCGAGATCGATTTTTCTGCCCCAAAACCTATATGCCGAATTTCATGAAAATCGGAGCCCTTGTCGAGGTTCAGAAAAATATATATTTACCTATATTAACTAACTATAAGATTAGACCCTCATTAAAATATTAAAGATAATCGCTAGATTATTCGAAAGCGTTAATTTTAAAACTTTTTGGGTTAACTTCAGTATACTTTAAACAAGAGATAAATCGTTATCTTTTATCTGTTTTAATTTTCATGAGTGACGGCAGCGTTAATCAAGATACGAATGTTCGGTAATAAATTGCGACCTATTTCGATACGATAACTCACCTATCAAGCACTCGAAAGCGATTCCCACATCAATTAAACATATTCGTTTAAATCGATGACAATTTTATTTATGGACAAGCTGTATCAGGGGAAGTCTGAAAGTTGCGTCCATTACAGAAAAGATGAGAAGTGCGAGACTAAGTTGGTATGGTCATGTAATGAGGAGGGATGAAAATCATGTGACCAAAAGAGTTTTAAATAAGAATGTGGATGGATGTATGGCTAGGGAGAGGTCGAAAAAAAGATGGATGGATTGTGTGAAAAATGATCATCATCCTCATCATCCTCCTGCCCTTATCCCACTCTAAGTGGGGTCGGCACAACATGTTATAAACATGCTGTAACATGATTTGGCTACGTATTTTACGACCGGCCGCCTGCCTGACGTCAACATACCTTAGTCGTATTTTACGACTCCTCGGTAAGAAAGAGGGTGGTCTATTTTACTCAACCGGATACCACACGGTGGGTCAACTTACCTTAGTCGCCTTTTACGACACCTCGGTAAGAAATGAGGGTGGTCTATTCTACTCAGCCGGATACCACACGGCGGGTCGACTTACCTTAGTCGCCTTTTACGACACCTCGGTAAGAAATGAGGGTTGTCTATTCTACTCAGCCGGATACCACACGGTGGGTCAACTTACCTTAGTCGCCTTTTACGACACCTCGGTAAGAAATGAGGGTGGTCTATTCTACTCAGCCGGATACCACACGGCGGGTCGACTTACCTTAGTCGCCTTTTACGACACCTCGGTAAGAAATGAGGGTGGTCTATTCTACTCAGCCGGATACCACACGGCGGGTCAACTTACCTTAGTCGCCTTTTACGACACCTCGGTAAGAAATGAGGGTGGTACTATTCTACTCAGCCGGATACCACACGGCGGGTTGACTTACCTTAGTCGCCTTTTACGACACCTCGGTAAGAAATGAGGGTGGTCTATTCTACTCAGCCGGATACCACACGGCGGGTCGACTTACCTTAGTCGCCTTTTACGACACCTCGGTAAGAAATGAGGGTGGTACTATTCTATTCAGCCGGATACCACACGGCGTCCCATATATTTATTTATAAAAGATTACCTTTATATAATCGGGATCTGGCATTTCAGGTATTTCGTCATTGTTGTTATTGTTGATACTGGTGCTGTTGTTGTTGTTTATACTCATATTCATCATCCCACTGGAACAATAAAGAACAACAATTACAATCATGTAATAAATTTAGAAGCGTACGTTACTTTGCGGGATTCAATAGAACATAAGTTATAATAGACTGTTATCCGCGTTTGTTATGAAAGAATGTATGTTCTTAACAAATGCGTATTACAGCAAAATAACTCTATTGTAACTTTTGCATATCATAAATCATATCGCATGCTTAGTATTCATCATCTTCCTGCCCTTATCCCACTCTAAGTGGGGTCGGCACAACATGTTATAAACATGCTGTAACACGATTTGGCTGCGTTTTTACGACCGGCCGCCTGCCTGACGTCAACTTACCTCTGTCGTATTTCACGACACCTCGGTAAGAAAGAGGGTGGTCTATTCTACTAAACCGGATACCACACGGTGGGTCATCTTACCTTAGTCGCCTCTTACGACACCTCGGTAAGAAATGAGGTCGGTCTATTCGCATGATTAGTATTAAAGTGACATAATTCAAAATTAAACTTAATTGAGTTAGATACATTGTAAACCATATTTATATTGCCATTTTAGCTATCACGCTACGAACTATTAAAAGAGCTGTGTTTTCTTGCACTTATAAATTGTGGGTATTTTATACACACAAAAAATTATTCCAGTAAAAAAACTTGTAAAAAAAGTAATATGTATTATAGTTATAGGTTTTTGTCATCTTATATATATCCCTGCCTTCGGCTCTACGGGTCGCGGGTTCGATTCCCGCCGAGAGCCAACATATTTTATAAACAATTTCTTGGTTCTTCAAGAGGGTGTATATTTGTATTTAAATATTTATTTAAAAATTAAATAAATATATATTTATTACTTGTCTTTCAGATATAATACAAGTATTAAGTTACTTACTTTGGGGACGGACGACCGTGTAAGTCTCCTATATATTTATTTATTTATAAAAGAAAGTTATTAAAAATTCCAAATTTCAAAGAACCATTAAGAACATTTTATTTTTATAGCGATATAGTCTGAAAAATATATTGTATTTATTTATTCATAAACAAATATTCTAACAAAATAAATTGTAGCATTATTACATCACTAAGATAGGTGGCTCTGCAATAAAAAAGCTTTTTATAAAAAATAATATGTGCCTATGTTAAAAAGTTATTTTTTTATATTTACCTATGTAACCTGTGACCAATGAACATCTATAAAAATCAAATCAATCGCCTAAAAAGTCACATTAAGAAATAATTTTATTATGTCAAATTAATTAAAATATAACAAGTAAAAAAAAAAAAAAGAAATAATTTGTAATAAATACTATGTATTTGAATAAATAAATAAAAAAAAATAGACTGATGTCACAAGAATGCGTACATGTACATATTTTTCTAAAAACTATTAACATTATCTTGAAAGATGTCATAATTTATTAGTATAGTAATTTAGTTGATATCTTTACCATCGAGTGTCGCGAGTTTCCCGTGCCACGTCACGAAATGCGTCGTATATTTGTCTATAATAATTAAAATGCCAAATTAGCTACAATCAAAACAATTTTTCAGAGAAATGTATAAATTTAACTAGGAACCCGACATAAGCATGCGGCTCCTGCTTTGCGCCTTGCAAAAGTACGTAAGTTGTTTGTGGGTTTGGGTATAAGATTATAAAATTCCGCTATCAATTTTAGCTTTGCCATTATAGCAGTTTAAAACTTCTGTTAAAAAAGGCTCATACAGAAAGCCTATAATAATGTTGAGGACTACTTAGATGATACAAATGCGTGGACATAGCTACTCTTAATCCTGTACAAGACAGTAATGACTAAATGTAACTAGTAATAAGATTTTTTAAAACCGCTGAGTTTCTTTGCTGGATCGTTTCGTTAGGAACAGCTTTCCGAACCAGCAGTAGATTGACGATAACAAGCATTTATTTTAGCATATATTAAGTTAACAATAACAATTTTAAAATTAATATTACAAAGACAAACAAGGGAAACAAGAATTAAAATAAAAAATGAAAAAAAAATGTTTCATATTTAACTAGTAACATCGCGCGGTTTCACCCGCGTAATTTTGATTTTAAAATGTAATAAGGTGTACCTTATTACATTTTTATAACGGATCCCTATTTTTTTTGATAATGTAATATAGCCTATGTTGCTCCCATGCTTATGTTGCTAAGATGCAGCTTTCCAATGGTGAAAGAATTTCTGAAATCGGTCCAGTAGTTTTTGTGTGAAAACATTACAAACATACATACGAATTTTTCCTCTTTATAATATTAATATAGATATGTTTGTACCGTATAAAATGTCATCTTTGTACACTACTTATATTCTGGCAAATAACATATAATAATAACTATTATTCACAAAAAAGTGTTGGCTATTGTTAAATAATCCTGGTTAGGTCAAATGAGCATAATTCTCGCTAAATTGAAAAGAATTCTTGCATAATTACACACGAAATTCTAGGCCATGTCACCAGGTTAGCAAGCCACGTTTTATTAGAGTGCAGCACGTAATAGCTGTTTGAAATAATGTAAAGAAATATGTGCTTAAACAAATCATATCCATGCTCAAACCTATCATGGTCGTTATTTTTACCAAAAGGAACGAAATGAAAACATGTTAAAATATTTATCACAGATAATAACCTAAATAATATATTTTTCTAATTTTTTTTTTTTACGAAGAAAGGCTAGCGCCTGGCTGCAATCTCGCCTAACGGTAAGCGAAGGATGCAGCCTAAGGTGGACTGCGCTTGCCACTATAGTGCCTATTTACTCTTTTTTTGAAACTTTGTGGATCGTAAGATTCCGGAAAGATAGATGCAGGGAGGGAATTCCACATATTGGTTGTGCGCATGAGAAATGATGAGCCAAAGCGTTTAGTGCGTAAAAATTAGAAAAAATTTATAAAAAATTAAAATTAGTAAAATAAGTAAAAATTAGATTCGAGATTGAATATACAAAACAATTTACACCTCGGTAAGAAATGAGGGTGGTCTATTCTATTCAGTCGGATATCACGCGGCATAAATTACTTTTTAGTTATCACTTAATAAAAACAATCGTCAAAATATTTAAAAACAATAAATTTCTCACAAAAAATATACATCAAAACTTCAAATATCATGATATGAAATTATTAATTATTCTACAATGGCTTATAACAAAAATATCTTTTTTTTATATCAACAAAATATAAGTACACATAACAAATTATTGTAAAATCAAGTATAATAAAGCTTATTAGCTTAGGATTGGAGCTAAGACCTACCACGCTGCTCCATTGCGGATTGGTAGGTTACACATATCCCTATAACTTTCTAGCAATATGCAGGTTCCCTCACCATGTCTTCATTCACCGCAAAGCATGTGATAAACAGCGATTATCAATTGACTGGCTCGTTGGAGCAGTGGGTAGTGACCCTGCCTTCAGCTCCGCGGGTCGCGGGTTCGATTCCCGCCGAGGGCCAACATTTTCTATAAATCAATTTGTTGGTCTTTGAGCCTGGATGTATATTTGTATTTAAGTATGTATTTAACAATTATATATGTATATATTCACCAGTTTTCTGTCTACCATAACACAAGTATTAAGTTACTTACTTTGGGGACCGACGACCGTGTGTGTAAGTGTCCCGTATATATTTATTTATTATTTATTTAATTAGACACATAGGTTTTAACAGGAAGACTCATCGGTGTCTGCCCGAGGTTCGAACTCGTGACCCTCGTGATCGAAAGAATCGCACGGTCTCACCGCTGAGCTATCACAGCTATAATAATATTTATATTTATAACAATAATTATAATTTATTTATGCTTTTAAAATAGCAAAGAGTCGTAATAAATACGCGTTGAATTAAGGTAGTGATCGGGCAAACAAGTTACGACATGATTCACTATAAACATTACAATTTTAACGCAATATTATGTACCTTATTGTTCTAGAAAGCCGGCTGTCCCACACTCCATACTTGGTGTAGTTCGCCGTTCCCTTATCACTGATACGCGAGTACATAGCTCGATAACACACGTTATCTTTTATCAAACTGGATCTACGACGAGCGCAGGTTGAGACGCGACGCTATTGAATGGAATGTGCAGTTGTGAAATGAAATTGTGGGTAGATCTGTGTATTTATTATTTAAAAATAATAAACTACCTACATTTATTTTTATTTCAGGAATATTTGCGTATTAAAATAGATACTTGTCGCTTTGTTTTTTTAAGGAATTAATTAACTTGCCTTATATATTTTTATGTAAAATGGAATCTTGCAAGTTAAATTTGACCCACTTACCGGTGTCAGATTGAGCTGAAATTTTACATACTGGTTTAGTCCCGATAACAATGCATGTTTATGATAAGCATGACCTGATGCTTTTGCCAGGATTGTCTACAGGTGAGAGAGTATTTTTTTATCAGAAAATGACAGAAATGATTAAGGTGTGCTTTGCAATATTACACTATACGATATTAAAATTACACAATATTAATTTTAGATAAAAAATAGATTTTTATCATCATTTATTAATTGATCGCAAAAGATTATGGAAATGTGAAAGATTTGGAAATGTACTAGTGTGATATATTTATGTTAAAAAAATGTTTATGTGGTAAGTTTTGATGGTTTAGCGTTTATTAAAGATCGCATGTTCATATAGACTGATTTTGACTGGCCCGTTGGCGCAGTGGGTAGTGATCATTCCTTTAGCTCCGCGGGTCACGCGTTCGATTCCCGCCAAAGACCATCATTTTCTAAAACAATTTTGTTAGTTCTTCGAGTCTGGGTGTTTTATGTATTTAAGTATTTATTTAAAATATATAAGTAGTAAATTTACCTGTTGTCTGTCACTAATGACATAAGTATTAAATTAGTTATTTTGGGGACGGATGACCGTCTGTTTAATTGACCCATATCCAGTAGGATATGGGTCAATCCTATTCTATCCTACTAATATTATAAATGAGAAAGTTTTAGCCGTGTGGTATCTGGCTGAGTAGAATAGTACCACCCTCTTTTCTTACCGAGGTGTCGTAAAAGGCGACTAAGGTAAGTCGACCCGCCGTGTGGTATCCAGCTGAGTAGAATAGACCAACCTCTTTTCTTACCGGGGTGTCGTAAAAGGCGACTAAGGTAAGTCGACCCGCCGTGTGGTATCCAGCTGAGTAGAATAGACCAACCTCTTTTCTTACCGAGGTGTCGTAAAAGGCGACTAAGGTAAGTCGACCCGCCGTGTGGTATCCAGCTGAGTAGAATAGACCAACCTCTTTTCTTACCGAGGTTTCGTAAAAGGCGACTAAGGTAAGTTGACCCACCGTGTGGTATCCGGTTTAGTAGAATAGACCACCCTCTTTCTTACCGAGGTGTCGTGAAATACGACAGTGGTAAGTTGACGTCAGGCAGGCCGCCGGTCGTTAAAACGCAGCCAAATCATGTGACAGCATGTTTATAGCATGTTGTGCCGACCCCACTTAGAGTGGGATAAGGGCAGGAGGATGATGATTATAAATGCGAAAGTTTGTGAATATGGATGTATGTTTGTTACTCTTTTACGAAAAAAAACTGTTAGACGGATTTGGATGAAACTTTACAGTAATATAGGTTATACATTGGAATAACACATATGCTAAATTTTGTAATGATTTTATTTATTTATTTTTTTTATCTATTAATCCTTTATGCATACAGAAAATACATTTAAAATTTTTTTTATGTATGTTTGGTTCGACTCAAGCGAAGTCGCGGGCATAAGCTAGTATTTTTCACATGTCAGGCAGATACTGCTTTTTTTCTCCTAAAATACATGTGCTTAAATTGGAATTTAAAATCCATATAGTGTATGACGGCAAATTAAGAAATCATGAGGTAATCAAGATATTTTGGGAAATTGTTTAAAATACGTGTAACTTGCCTAAATCTAAGTTACTGTCTTCAACGGAAAGAGGACACCTTTGCCCAGCAGTGGGATATAAACAGGCCATTGTTTTAATCAAATTAAATTTCAAACCTCCCTCCCCCCACTCCATCAGAAACGCCACGTGCCATATGTTAACTTATTTACACCCCTCAACACAGAAATAACCACTTATAACATCGCATTCAAATTTCGCTCTTATCACTATATGATAAGGGATATATTAGCATGTTGGCACAGGTAACACAAGGATCCAATAAAAATAATGCACGGTTAATACTGGTATTGATCGAAAGATAAGGTATTTGTTCGAGCACCGTTTATTCCGTAATACATTATCGGATATATTGTTTATGGCTGTGCATCATGTAGTCACCGCGTGTATGTCCATACTAATCTTTAATATTTGAATGAGTTAATCTTGTACACGCCGTGTGGTATCCGGCTGAATAGAATAGTACCACCCTCATTTCTTACCGAGGTGTCGTAAAAGGCGACTAAGGTAAGTCGACCCGCCGTGTGGTATCCGGCTGAGTAGAGTAGACCAACCTCATTTCTTTTTTTCGGAATCTCTGAAACGGCTCCAAAGATTTGTAATTCAGCACGTAGGGGGTATTGAGGGAGACAAATCGATCTAGCTAGGTTTTATTTAAAAAAAACCTCGTTTTATCCCTGTTTTTGGGCAATAAAAAACTGCTAAAATAGGCATAGTAAGCAAATGAAATTTTTGGGTGTTAAACGTAGTGCTATGACAGCCTAATAATAACGGGTGGACCGAAAAAGTTCGAAATTCTGAGTTCGACTCCTTCATGTCATCGGCGCTTTCTTTCATTTTTTTATCTCTTAAAAACAACGATGGGTGACGGAATTACGGGAGTTCGGTTTCCCGAAATAAAAGAAATAGTGGCATAGTTTCGTATACTGCGAAGTGACTAAAAGAACAAAAACTAATACACTACAAACTTATTAAACAGTGAGACTAATTAAGTAAATGGTTCACAAAGAATTACTGAAAGAAGGCACTATACAAAGATTAATGCAATAATAAACACGAGTAACAGTACAAAGTTAACAAATGGCCGCAGAAAAAATAGTCCTATTAAAACAATATATTTATCTAAACAACACATTCAAAGTCATTTCATTCCAATTTTCATTAAAATCAGCGACAAAAAAGTTGCGTTGCCGCTTAATGAAGATATTAAAAATATATTTCACTCCATAACTCATGCCTTCAGTCTAAGAATAAATATTATATTTTTTTATAAACGCCGTGCAGTTTATTGCAGATTTCATTTAGAAATAAATTCAAATAAGCGAACGCGAATACGGAAACCGACAAAGCGCGTTAATGAACACGCGAAGTGAATTACGAAAAAAAAATTAAATAAGCGACATATTTTTATTTCACGTTTATATTTCGTTGTTGTTTTATTTTATTTTTTATGGCTTTTGATAGAGGTTTTTTCTTTAAAGCCTGACTTAAAGTTATCTGAAGTTTCAGTGTGGAATCTCGAAAGCAACTTAAAGCCCGATAAGCAGACCTCATCGTAAATATGATAGGTACAGATAAATTATATGGGAATCATACAGAAAGGAAACGCAATCTAAATGCAAAAAAATTAAAGCGCCGAATATTAAAAATACATCGCAATATAAGCCACAAATCGGTTTTAATTCGCACTATACGTGGTCGGAAACAGAAAAAAAATCAGTAACATTTTTTATTTTCATGTAAAAATAATATTTTTCCGCCGTGTGGTATCCGGCAGAATAGAATAGACCGCCCTAACTTCTTACCGCGGTGTCGTAAAAGGCGACTAAACTAAGTTAACCGGCCGTGTGATATCTGATCGAGTAGAAAAGACCTCTTAATTACCTAGGTGTCGTAAAATACGACTAAGGTGATAACTCACGTTAGTCGTATTTTACGACTAAGGTGAGGAAGTAAGGAACCGACTAAGGTGAGGAAGTAAGAAGGAACGAAGTAAGGAACTTCGGGCAGGTCGTAAAATATGTAGCCAAATAATATAACAATATTTTTTAAATTTAAACTATCGTGAGTAGTATTTACATTACTCTATATATATATAGCCGGTTTCTATACATATGACAACATGTTTATAACATGTTGTGCCGACTCCACTTAGAGTGGGATAAGGCAGGAGAATTATGAGAATTAATGATTGTTATCAATATTATTGACTTAATGTTCAAAGTTAATTAAAAAAAAACTGACTATCATTTCAGACATAATAAAGTATAGTATAATACTATCAAATTTCGCAAAATAACTCCTATTTCTATAAACTATTGTTATAGAGATGAAACCGCACGCTAATCCGACAATAAATTAATATCATGTCGGTTCAACATATATTTTATCTATATAACTCCCCAATATTGTAATACGAAACACCTTGCTTATTACTAAACCCATATTATATTGTAGTGATGATAATCTTCCACTGATACCACTAAGCTATACTATAAATAAAAAATAACAATTGCGATAGAAAATAAAGTAATAACAAATCAAATCAAATGTTAAAAAAATCTTTATTCAAATAAGCTCTTTCAAACACTTTTGAATCATAAAGATTCAATATGATTATGAAGCTACAACTGGTTCAGAATTTGCTCTTACCGAGAAGATCCAGGAAGAAATTCGGTTAAACATTTTCAATTTTATAGTATTAAACCGCAATCTTGTATGCAGCTGAAAGGATTTTTAAACCTAAGCATTTTTATCATCCAAATAATCTTCAATTTTGTAATATGCTTCGTGTAAACTTATCTATTACATTTAATTTAAATCTTTCCTAACAATTATACCAAACACAACAGTTCAATGTTTTTATTAAATTGGAAGTATTGAATCTACATTATATATTTAATACGTAATTTTAAAAAAACGCATCGGCTCTTTAAAAGCATCTGAAGCATCTGTTTACAACTTAATAACACTTCACAGAGAAAACTTTTATTATATCTGAGTTTTAAGTACAACAGCTTTGTGAATCATGATAAAAAAATAAACATGGTAAAAGAAAAAAACTGTTTGTGGTGACTGTAAAATTACTTCAAGCATTTGTTTAACTTTTACTGCAATAATTCTTGTCCTTTTCTTTTTGTTACTCTAAGATTGACTGGAAGAGATCCCTTTTAGGGATAAGTCCGCCTTTGTACATGTGCTCTTTTACTTTTTCTTTCTCTATATGTATGTACTATAAAGATAAATATTTGACTAGCACATTTTTAAGGCACGTCTTGCTAGCAAATATAGCCTTCCCAATCGATAAACTGTACGGAATCATTCAAAACCAAAATGCAGATCTATACCATCTAAAATTGTCGAACTACTTCTTTTTAAAACTGAACTATCTTTTGTTGCTTGGTTTCAGGGACTACTTGCGAAAACTATGGATAGTTACTGCTAAGGTATTGCAATGACTATGTACTATCTTTTGTTGCTTGGTTTAAGGGACTCCTTGCGATCTTTATGC
The DNA here is from genome assembly GCA_947086495.1 of Morpho achilles. NCBI lineage: Eukaryota > Metazoa > Arthropoda > Insecta > Lepidoptera > Nymphalidae > Morpho > Morpho achilles. The sequence continues at coordinate 15,182,895 of CAMTZB010000021.1, read as the reverse complement.
TTTACGATTTGTGTATAGCTTTGTCAGTGGATTCGTACCCTTACCATATTGTAATAAGTAAATAAGGGGTATTATGCGACGTTCTAGATATAATAAAACAAATAAGCGGGTGACGTTTGTGACACCTAAACGTTATTAGTTTTGTCAGATGCGTGGGATGTGAATAACAATGTCAAAAGAAAATGTGATTGTTTGCAACAACGAATTTTACAATATAATATGAAATTTACACTATTATAAAAATTTGTAACGGTTTTCATTTCATAAGAAAAACTCGTTAGCACGCCGTGTTATCCGGCTGAATAGAATTTATTTCTTAATGAGGTCTCGTAAAAAGCGACTAAGTTAAGTCGACCCGCCGTGTGGTATCAGACAATCTTCACTTCTTACCAAGGTGTCGTAAAAGGCGACTTAGGTTTAATTAATTATTTTGACGTCAAAAAAGTTGTGGATGCCACTAGTATAAATCGCATGTAACTTTATTCTTCGGATGGGGCGATATCTTTAATATTTAAATGAGTTAATCTTGTATGTTTATAAATATGTTTTCGGATTCTCAGAAACGACTCCAATGATTTTCCTGAAATTCAGCATGTAGGGGGTTTTGGGGGAGAAAAATCAATGTAGCTACGTTTTAAAAAAATTGTTTTATCCCTGTTTTTTTGTAAAAAAATACTAAAATTTATATTGAATTGAATTTTTGCCATTAACTGTCAATTCAGCGTAGCTTATTCGGAGAACGAGAGGTAGCGGGAAATTAAAAATACCTAGGATCGAGCCTCACCTACCCTATTATTTTTTTCTTTTTTTTAATTTTTTTTTTTGTAAAAAATTACCGAGCGAGGCTAGGTCAACCAGGTACTGTTCTACAAAATTGCACATATAAAAACGAACCTGCGATCCACAGAGCATAAGGCAAGATCGCTGCCATCTGTGCCAACTCGACAATCAAATGATCGATAATAGCCTCATAGAACAAAAAAATAAACCCTACATGACGAGGTTCTGACGTCACCGGAATTGTGTCATGCGGTCCGTACGTTACTTATACCTTATTTGCATTCTGTATCTTATCAGCAACATAATCCTTTAACATATTTTTAAACCCAATACTAAATCTAGTCGGTTGAACGTGACAATCATAATACAGATGGTAATTCAAAATACATTTTAGGGTGAAGGAGATTTTCATCATCATCCTCCTACCCTTATCCCACTCCAAGTGGGGTCGGCGTAATATGTTATAAAGGTCATAATTGTTATAAAGGCAATATAGGAAATACCGTAGTCATTTTAAAACATCATTTTCCTGCCCTTATCCCACTCTAAGTGGGGTCGGCACAACATGTTAAAAACATGCTGTCATATGATTTGGCTGTGTTTTTACGACCGGCCGCCTGCCTGACGTCAACTTACCTCTGTCGTACTTTACGATACCTCGGTAAGAAAAAGGGTGGTCTATTCTACTAAACCGGATACCACACGGTGGGTCAACTTACCTTAGTCGCCTTTTACGACACCTCGGTAAGAAATGAGGTTGGTCTATTCTACTCAGCCGGATACCACACGGCGGGTCGACTTACCTTAGTCGCCTTTTACGACACCTCGGTAAGAAATGAGGGTGGTACTATTCTATTCAGCCGGATACCACACGGCGACGTAGTCATTTTAAAACGTGATATTTATTTACAAAAATTAACGATGTTATCCAATGTGAAGAATTCGTCAAGTTACCTTAGATCCTACCCAAAAACTTTACACAGTCTTTTAAAGAAATAATACTCCGTATATACTTACTTCCCACCAACTCATATAAAGTGAGGGTCACTAAAATGAATCCTCGTTCTCCGATGTTGTATGGTTTGCCAAAAATCCACAAAAAAAAATATCCCCATACGTCCAGTTGTCTCATACACAGGCGCCCCAGCATATAAATTAGCTAAATATTTAAATTCAATTATACCGCCAAAAACATCCTTTTATGCCGTTAAAAACAGTCACCAGCTGGTTAGCTGGCTTAGTCGTAATTAACGTCTGTTTAGAATTCTAAGACAAGAAGGCGGGGCAACACCGGGGGGCCGCGTCTCCACGGTAACAAAAAAAATAACGAAAAAAAGAACAATGGTGTCAGTTCGAACTTAGAAAATAAAGAATAAATAATAATAAGTAAAATACTAATCTTGGAATAAATAATAATGATGAAATACTACTATTCTTGGAATTATCCCCAACAACGTCACCTCAGTAAAAGTAGGGTGATCTTTTCGACTAAACAGGATACCACACGGCGGGTCGACTTACACCTCTTATGATACCTCGGTAAGAAACGAGGGTAGTCTATTCTACTCAGCCGGATACCAGACGATTTATTCATTAGTCATGACATGACAATATTAATGGAAAATGGTCTACAACTTCATAAAGATTGTTGTTTGGAAAATAACACACACGGTCGTCCGTCCATCAAGTAAGTAAGATGATGTGTTATGGGTGACAGACAACTGGTAAATCGAAGAACCAACAAATTGTTTCTAGAAAATGTTAGTCCCGGCGGGAATAAAACCCGCGATCTTTGGAGCTGAAGGCAAGGTCACTGAATTTTTAGATTAACGATAATTTTTTGTTTAAAGTTTACTAGCAATTTGAGTTATAAATTACGAGTAAACTTGTTATCCCCTCCAGCTAAGCTAAATGCTTGTTTTTGGAGTGAGTTCACATCGGTAATATACTGGGCCGGGATTCGAATCTACGACCTCTCAATCGCAAGTCCGTTACCCTATCCATTCCACTACCGCCGTTTGTGTCATGTTGTCATGATACACAACCTCGGTTCGTCATGATACATGCCAACATTATCTCGTGTATACACAAATGTAAGTGCAATAAGTCAGTGTCATGTAAGCCGCAGGAGAGAGTGGACGTCGTTTACTTGGCTTACATAGCCGAGCCAGTGGTATCCTAATAGTTAAAAAATCAAACGCTAAACTCGTATATCTTTCAAGATAATTTTTTTTTTGTAATAATGACCTCAATTAAAACTATTAAAAGCTTTTATTTAACTTGAATTATACGTATGTTTGTATATGAAGATGAAATCTTGCAAGTTAAATTTGACCCATTTCCCGGGGACCTATTGAGCTGAAATTTTACATGCTAGTGCAGTTTAGATAACATTGTATGTTTATGATAAGCATGAACTTATTCTGCTGCCAGGATGAGGTACCAGATGTAAAAACTCAATATTTAAAAGTAGGGACATTAAATTTTGTTAAAAGCTTTTTCTAACTTGACCTGTTTTCTAGCTAAGATTTCTCACATTTGTTGAATAAAGATCGCGACTTACAACGAAGCTACAAGGGATTTAGTTTAGTAAAGTCGTGAACCATTTAAACCATCGTGAAGAATAGAGGTTAACTAAAGACATTTATAGTGAAGTTAATCTGATGCTCAGATGTGATGTGGTCAGCATTAATAAATCTACTATTCACCTATTACTATATATATTAATGTATATATGTATGTTTGATATGATGTAAGTATATCAAGTTTATCTATGTAAGTATATGTGTATAAATATAGGTATACAAGTAAATTTTCTTTTTTTTTAAATTGTAGCTGCTAAAGTCGAAGTGTTATAGGGCGAAGCGCGGCGTCCTCACGGCATTTTAAATCTGTAATATCTCCGAATATGTTCACTTAAATTACATACTGTAAACGGCCATATTGATCTATATTAAATCAACTATTTATTTAAGGTACTTAATTGGATAAGTATTAATGCTGTATTGTATAAAAATTGCTTCAAAAATAAGGCATTATTTTTCGTAAAAAGTAAGTGACAAATAATGCTATAGTGGATTATCCATAAGAGATAGACATATACCATCGCGGACTTTTCTGTAGACCTTTTCAAGGTGTACAAATACTTAGTACATCATTTTGGTAAATCTCGTAGGGTTTAGCCTGCGTTTGCAATGTAAGCGGAAAAAAATGTAATTAATTACAGAAACCTAAAAAATTACAGTATTTCTCTACTCCGTATAGAATTTTAGTATACGTACAAACCTTCCTCTGGAATCACTCTATCTATTAAAATAAACCGCATCAAAATCTGTTGCGTAGTTTTAAAGTTTTATGCGTACATAGGGATATTGCGACTTTGTTTTATAATATGTAGTGATAACTATTCAGTGATATGGCCGCCCTTTGTACATATACATAAGGTTAATTCCCTTGTATTCTTGAATTTTTTAATGTGTAAGTACAATAAAGTTTTAAATAAATAAATACTTCTTATCAACACGGCTCATCACGATGCTTGAGCCAGTATGTCGGCCATATTGCACTATGCACTGGGCGTATTACCTATGATATATTTTCCTAAAGCTTATACGTTATCACGGTTTTTACTTAAACTACGTTAATGTAGATAAATGTACTGTAATAATAATAAATAAATGCTAATATCGTTTTAATTACGATGGTATTTTTAAACGACCCCAACCTGCGTTCCTTCAGAACAATGCAATAGCTTTGAAACACGAAACCTGATATGAGAATTTATAAACGGTAAATAGTTTGAAAGTATTATTCATGAAAATAACAATTTATATTTAACTAGCTCTGACAGTGGCTTTCCAGTCGTGGAAATCGGTGTTTGACAGAGTTTTCCCTATTTCATTAAAACCTTAATATACTCGTAATGTTCACCTAAAGCTTCCTCTAGAATTGCACTATCTATATAATTAAATATAGTTAATAATCTTTAAAAAATCAGACAGATTTGGGGGCTTTGTTTTATAATCAGAATAGAATATAGATATAAATCACTTAGTTTATAATTTTTAAATCTGAAATATCATATAAACTCTAAAGAAATTAACTCAATCACATTTACAGTGATACAGTGAACCTGATAAGAACACTATACAGGGAACTAGCGTAAAAAATATTAATCTATAAAATTTTGCGTTAAGATTATGAAATTAGAGGTACTTATTTTGAAAGTTGGATTATTGATTTAATATACATATATATTTCGTTCATTTCGATTAAATAATTCATTGTTTTATATATTTTATTTTTACACAAGCTGTAGCCATTACTTCTTACGAGCCAATTAAAATGACTACAATTCTGTACTGTGTTACTTATTTACGGAAAAAGAAATTTTTATAAATTTATAGTTTTAATTAAAAATCTATACCTAATAACAGGAAGCCTTAGTAATTTCTATTTCAACATTCTGTTATTATTTGTTGGTAATTTGATACAAAGTAGAAAATTCAATAGGCAAAACTTGAAAGATTTAAAAGCTTTTTGTTTAACATTAACTGCCTTACAACGTCGTAAGTAAGGCGTGAAAACTGTGACCAAGTTTCTTTACCATTCCAAGCGGAAAAGTGGAATTTTAATAAAACTATGAAACCTAATAAAGTTAGAAGAAAATACGTTGTGACCTAGTTAATTTTTTCCTTTTAATCTTTAATATTTAAATGAGCTAATCTTATATGTATGTATATATATATTTTTTTTTCAGAATCTCTGAAACGGCTCCAACGTTTTCTTGAAATTCAGCATGTAGGGACTTTTGGGGGAGAAAATGGATCTGGCTAGGTTTTATTTAAAAAAAAATATAGTTTAATCTCTGTTTTTGGGCATAAAAAAACAAAAGTTTACTTTTAATTTAATGAATATATACAACACAATTTTCGCCGTGAAATGTCAGGTCAACGTAGCTTATTCGGGGAACGGGTGGTCGCGCGAAATGAAAATACCTAGGATCGAGCCCCACCTATCCTATTATGTTTTATTTATTTTTTTTGAAGTACCTTTTTTATTTTGTAAAAATTACCGAGCAAGGCTGGTTCAACCTGGTACTTTTTCTTAAGCTTAACCGGCTCTTATAATTATTACCATCTAAATAATATATTTCTGTATTGCATATCAATACAAAACGACTCTAAATATAATGATGATAAATAATATATTGTAAAATAACACGTGGATTTGGGTTATCGCTATATCAAACAATAGCCTTATCACTGATTAAAAGAATATCTGAAGTACAAGCGAAGATGACCGAGGCTTAGTCATTGTCAAATATTTGTTCAAGCTAAGGTCTCACGCGGTATTTTGTGAGTCAATGTACAAAATTTTGAATTAGGCTCAACTTGAATTAGAATATCGTACTCGTTTTGTTTGGCTATCATAGGTTAAGTAAGGGAGATGGAGCGTGCAGAGCTTTGATGATAAGCAGCGTGGATATAGCTACTCCGCGACCCTTTTTTTGTCAGGAAAACCTATTATGGGTATGTCGACCGCACCGACTAAAAACCTGACAGTGCTCCACCGCTGATGGTGGGGACAGGGTACCGTTGTACATATTGCCCCCATCCCCCCCAGCTCTCCCAGCTCTGTACTCCGGAGAGCACCACCTCCGTGTCGGGGCCTCCATGGGAGCACCAGAAGCATCGACCAACTATGAGACCTAACTCCAGCTAGCGTCCGATAAAGATACTCCTCGAACCTGCCTAAAATTGACTGGAAGAAATCCCTTTTAGGGATAAGTCCGCCTTTATACATATGTTTTTTTTAAATTTTTCTTTCTCTTTTCTAAATATATGTATAAAAAGAATAAATAAATAAAAAATAAAAAAGATATAAATATAACTAGTTATACGTATTATATTTTGAAAAGAGCGTCCAAAGAATGTCTTGCTGGTTCAGCAGAGCCACTGATCACAGTAGGAACAGCTTTTCGAACCAGCAATAGTGTTGACGATTCAAAAGCACGTGTTTACACGTTTACTTGAACTATTGACTAATTTGAATGAAGAGAAACATTACCGAGAGTGGAAAGGTGAAGTGTACAGAGGGTCCATTACAGAACGGGAATTGGAAATTTTATTTTAAGGATGCTTCTTGTGAAACCAGAGTACGATATAGGGCGATGTGTGGTGTAATGTTGCGTGATATGACAATTACACCGTCAGAAGTGTGGCAAAAAGAATGGCTGACATCAGAAAGTTTATACCTCTTCCTCACCGGGTAATGATTTGTCCTAACCGTATTATATATACTGAAATTCAGTCCGATTTCAAGTAAAGTGTAAAGGTAGGCCTAGGTAAGCTTATAGCCAACTGTGAGATAGTAATCTATCTCACAGTTGGCTATAAGCTTACTGTCACTTTTAGAGACAAGGGTTGGAGTTTAACTTCCATATGATTATTTATAATTATAAAAGATATGAATTTGGGGTTTCCAAAAAGATAGAATGGCGCCTCCTAATCAATAAAACGCTGCGTTGGTAGACACAAAACTATGCGCACAGACGGTCTCAAAAAGATATAATATGGCTGTCTAAGTACGTAATAAAATCTTGAAGATATCTGTTTTCAGAAATAGACGTCAATGGGTTGAGAAAGAAGAAGTTTGTCCTATTTTTTTTTTAAAAGAAGAAAGAAAGAGAAGACGTTCGCCAAATTTATAAGAGATATCCAGTTGTCCTCACTGTCCTCTCCCTTACCTTCAAACGAGTGATAAAATGTAAATAGCAATTCATCTTAATCAAGATGAATTACTTATGACATTATTTTACGCTGAAACGCTATTTATATCAAAACGTTTGCGTACTTAAGGTCAAACCTTCACGTTTTTTTAACGTTCGATTAAAATCTTGATACAATCAGAAGTTACAATAAAATTATTTTGCTGTAATCCGCGTATGTAAAGAGAATATAAGTAATGCTAAGTGTATGAAGCAGGCAACATGCACATACTTTATAAATACAGGACAAGTCATCACACGTATCAAAATACGCCACCAACACCAACACTCCACTAAAGCACCACACACACTCACTACCACAATCTCTACGATCATTTCGCCTCGAACCCGAAGCATCCTCAGGAGGATAAACTCCACAAACAAAATCGTAATGCATTACGATTACGCTCTACCATTTTGTTACCACAGATTTTACGTGCGTTATATAGTCGTTTCATCATCATCTTCCTGTCCTTATCCCACTCTAAGTGGGGTCGGCACAACATTTTATAAACATGCAGTCACATGATTTGGCCGGCCGCCTGCCTGACGTCAACTTACTTCAGTCGTATTTCACGACACCTCGGTAAGAAAGAGGGTGGTCTATTCTACTAAACCGGATACCACATGGTGGGTCAAATTACCTTAGTCGCCTTTTACGACACCTCGGTAAGAAATTAGGGTGGTACTATTCTATTCAGCCGGATACTACACGGCGTATAGTCGTTTCATTAGACATTACTGTACTATATATTTTACAATTTTCCCGAACTCCCATTAAATTTACTAAACACTAAACAAAAAAAACTACTATTATTTTAATATAAAAAAAAAATTGGAATCTCGCGTAAACTTTCAACTTATCAATTCAGTTCTGAGCTCTAAATCGTAAAGTTTCCTTGAACATATAGTCAAGGTAAAACTTTCACAAAACTTCTTAAACTTAATACCTTAATTAGCTTTCTAATTAAAGTTCTAATTAAAGTTCATTATAGATAAAAGTGTTTACGTTTAAGCAAATAACAAGAGTTAGATTAATTTATGAATGTCGAATTCTATACATTTTATGTATTAGGATATTTAAAAATACTTATTTAAATTAGATTATGTATATCTATAATCTATAATTATTATAAAACAAAGCCCCCAAAGCTGTCTGTCTGTATGTGATCAATGTTTTTAAAATCAATGGATTTTTGTACGGTTTTTATTAATAGGTAGTGCGATTCTTATTGCAAGGTTTAGGTTAAAAGCACATCACGGTTTTATGTGAATTGTGTTGAAAAAAAATCGAGATACATTAAAGTAATGTACTAGAGAATTGTAGATCTACAAAAATACTACCAAAAAAACTGCGACAGCATGTTTCTATCTGTTATAGTTAACTCACAAAAACTACTTTTATGTTAAGAATTTCAATTTGGGAAATTTTTTGTGATACACTGATTTCTACACGGGCGAAGCCGCAAGCACATCTAGTTGTATTATATAACTATCACCAAATCTTTGTTTAAGGCAATTAAACGAATCGACGGAAAATATAACTTGTAACATAGATAAGATGTTCAATGGAATTCACCTTCATGTTCAGTAACTAAAACACTTGAAATCCCAATCTCCAACAAGTGATCAAAATAACTATATATATACGTATTATAATTTGTTTGTCTGTATGTAATCGATTTTAGTACGGTTTTCACTAAAAGATCGTGCAATTCTTGGGGAATATTTAGGTTAATAGTACATTACATTAGAAATCGCAAGGCGTCCAAATTTATACGGGAAAAATTTGTGACAGACAGACAGTGTTTCACGCGGATGAAGCTACTCATAGTAAGATTATAATTAAGTAGGAAATTCGATGATATTATGATTGGTATTACACAACAAAAGCGTCCCTAACTTTAAAATTAATGTTTTAATTATACATAGAACGAGTGTTTAAAATAAATATATACCTTTAAGATGCGCGATGAAAATGCGCGTACGCATAAAACCAACTTTGCGCAAGACAACTGTCCCGTTACACTATAAACCAATTAACGCGGAAATTATATTTAGAATGAGTATTTTAAATCTGTAAGATACAAATTTAGAAAAAATGCGCGTTCGCATAAAACCGACGTTACGCAAGACAATTGTCCCGTTACGACGAGTGTTTTCTAATCTTTAAGATACAAATTTAGTGAAAATGCAAGTACGCATAAAACCGACTTTGTGCAAGACAACTGTCCCATTACACTATAAACCAATTTACGCGGAAATTGAGAAAACAATTTAGTGAATATGCGTACGCATAAAACCGACTTTGTGCAAGACAACTGTCCCATTACACTATAAACCAATTTACGCGGAAATTGAGAAAACAATTTAGTGAATGTGCGTACGCATAAAACCGACTTTGTGCAAGACAACTGTCCCGTTACACTATAAACCAATATACGCGGAAATTGAGAAAACAATTTAGTGAATGCGCGTACACATAAAACCGACTTTGCGCAAGACAACTGTCCCGTTACTCTATAATCCAATTTATGCGGAAATTGAAAAAAACAATTAAGTGAATGCGCGTACGCATAAAACCTAATTTGCGCGAGACAACCGTCCCGTTACACTATAAACCAATTTCCGCGGAAATTGAAAAAACAATTTAGTGAATGCGCGTACGCATAAAACCGACTTTGCGCAAGACAACTGTCCCGTTACACTATAAGGCAATTTACGCGGAAATTGACGAAACATGGCGTCGGTTGTATGCGCGAGATAACAGCTAGCACTTACTTCGTCTTGGAGTACGGTGATGAGGGTGATGACGCCTTGTGGTTCCTGTTCGGGTGCGTATGTCTGTTCGCGTTAGTGTCGAGGCCGCCGCCCGGCGATATCTTGCCGGCGAGTGCGTTCAATGAGTGCAGCATGACGGGCGGCGGCCGCTGGCGTCCTAGCGGCCTGGTCACTATGAAGCCTCGCCTCCGTTTGCGACTCTGCATTTATCAACCGTCGCCTTATCTCTTGATAAGCGCGGTGGCACGCCCGCCCCGCGCGTCATCGCCACCTGACACTCACACACACGTCCCTAATGTTTGCTCAGACTTCGATTCGGGTCAGCGTCCTGTCCGGCAACCGCATCTCGACATATTTCGGGTACTCACTTATATAAAACTATTTTACACATTCGCATTTATATAACTTCGAGTCTTTTACCACTTTTCACTCAATCAATTTATACATATCACTGTTGCAATAAAAATATATCATGTAAAGGCAGTTGCGATATTTCATTTATATAAGAGGGCGGAGATTTACATTAATAATGGATTCATAAAGATTTTCCGTCATAAGGAAAATAATATATCTTTGTACAGCTTCAGATACAAATTTCCAGAGCGCCTTATATTAAAATTATAGCAATAAAATTCGGTTCGTCGTAAACGATAAGAGATTCTCTCAGGAGACGTTGAATTTGATTCCTTTTCCTGTTTTTTACGTATGATAAAATGTAATTTTACTAATATACCTTGTACGATATGAGATATTTACTCCTAATATTAAATTTGCATGGTTCGTTATTTATCTAGCATTTTAACCTTATAATAGAAAATACTTCTGCTTCTTATTATATATCCTCCTGCCCTTATCCCACTCTAAGTGGGGTCGGCACAACATGTTATAAACATGCTGTAACATGATTTGGCTGCGTTTTTACGACCGGCCGCCTGCCTGACGTCAACTCACCTCAGTCGTGTTTTACGACACCTCGGTAAGAAGGAGGGTGGTCTATTCTACTAAACCGGATACCACACGGTGGGTCAACTTACCTCAGTCGCCTTTTACGACACCTCGGTAAGAAATGAGGGTGGTACTATTCTACTCAGCCGGATACCACACGGCGGGTCGACTTACCTTAGTCGCCTTTTACGAAACCTCGGTAAGAAATGAGGGTGGTACTATTCTATTCAGCCGGATACCACACGGTGTACTTCTGCTTCTTATTGTAGCCATTTAAATAATGAAAGAGGCCTATCTTAAAAATTTCATATATTTGAGCTTTATATTTCACATTATTAGTTGTATGCCTTATTTTCCTTATATAGATTATCCACCAGAATCTCAAAAAGGAAATCAAATCCTATGTTTGAAAAGTCTACATTTAGAATCCAAATTTTTTAATAAAGTATAGTTTTTATTTTCGTGTGTGAAAGATTGTTTAAAGATAATTAAGGAAATATGAATTGCGGTATATAAGGTGATATATAAAAATCCTATAACCATAAAGACAATTGTTGACTTTATCCAAAACATGCGAAATCATTACATTCAATGATAATCAACATGCGAATCCAAAACAGACTATTTTAAACATTTCAAATACTAAACTAAAATAGCGCGATAATACAAAACAAGAAAATTGGTTTCTTGGTTTATGTTTTGGACTGTATGTTACTCAATTATACAAAACAGCTAAGTTATCTGGAATTTGTTTAGTTTGTTACTGCAGTACGGATTGGAAGGGTACACTTTTTCAAAAGTTCTTTAGGCATATTCAGGTTACTCTTCAATGTGAATGTAAATTAATTAAGCGTTATCTACCTATAGAACACTAGCCTTTACCCGCGACTTCGTTCGCGTGATAGGTTGATAATAGATGGCGTTTTTCACTGTCATCCTATACCTGTAGAATTAAGAGGATTTCTATAGCCTACATGTTATTCCGATGTATAAGAAATAATTGTGCCAAATTTCATCGATATTGGTTCAGCGTGAAGAGTAACAAACATACATCACTACTCATAAACTTTCGTATTTATAATATTGGTAGGATAGTAGGACAAGAACCCACGCCGTGTGGTATCCGGCTGAATAGAATAGTACCACCCTCATTTCTTACCGAGGTGTCGTAAAAGGCGACTAAGGTAAGTCGACCCGCCGTGTGGTATCCGACTGAGTAGAAAATACCACCCTCTTTTCATAACGAGGTGTCGTAAAAGGCGACTAAGGTAAATTGACCCACCGTGTAGTATCCGTTTAAGTATAATACACCCAATATCTTTCTTACCGAGGTGTCGTTAAATATAACTAAGGTAAGGTGATGTCAGGTGGTGGCAGACGGCCAGTCGTGAAATACGTAGCCAAATCATGTGACAACATGTTTATTACATGTTGCGCCGACCCCACTTAGAGTGGGATAAGTGCAGGAAGATGATGTTATTAGTAGGAAAGGAAGTAAGGATAAGAACACATATGATCGTTGGCTAAAAAATGTATCAATAAAGCTTCTAATGTGATACTCAAAGCCCTAAGAAAGCTCGCATGCACCCGTTGAATCTTGGGTGCACAAGATCAACTGGTGTAGTGACTCCTTGAAGAGACCTATGTCCAACAGCGTACGTAAATAAATTGAAAAGAGGATGTAGAAGAAACTAATGAGAAAGTATAATAAATCAATACTCAAGACAAGAACAAAACGACAACGTACAAAGGCCTGATTTCGTGTTAAAATTTGATTATAACATTTTAACCGATAATAGTTTCCACAGGGATCCGCGTGCCAAGTGCTAAGTAGTTTTGCACTCTTGCCAAACATTTATTTGCTTTGTACATGAATTATTCAGTGCGACTTAATTCGTGCTGATAACCTGAATTCGATTTGAATAAACATTTTACATTTTAACAGCTTCTGTATATGTACTGGTGAGTGATGTTTTTTTAAAAAATTTATATTGTTAACGAAAGTCATTTCAGTATTTTTATAAAGAAGAAGATAAAATAAACCAAATTATTCTTTATTCAAGTAAACATGTAAACAAATGCTTTTGAATCGTTAACTTGGGCCAATTGGGGTCGCCACAACTTCTTATTAACATGTTGTCACATGATTCGCCTAGATGTTTTACGACCGGCCGCCTGCCTGACGTCAACATACTTTAGTCGCCTTTTTCAACGAGATGAGGGTGGTCTATTCTACTCAGCCGAATACCACACGGCAGGTCAACTTACCATAGTCGCCTTTTACGACACCTCATTAAGAAACGAGGGGGTCTATTCTAATCAGCCGGATAACACAGTGCTCACATTTAAATTATAAAAGGTATTTTTCTCTGGATTATTCCTAACTTTTTAACTATGGTAGTTTAAAATTAAGAAATATATATGATCCTATTCAAATATACCTCACCAACATATATCATCAAAAATATTAGTTACTAGCTATCTCATTTTTATATTTTTTTCGTAGTGTTAAAAGTTAGAAAATATTTTAAAATACTTCAGTGTCCCGATTGGCGAAATTTTTACGACGCTTTTTTTTATCCATAGAGAAGATTAGACGTCGCGATCAGTCTGTAGGTATTAACGTTTTCTCAATCAACTCCGTAATGTCTGGGGAAAACAATTCACCGTTAAAAAAGTCCCTAATCGAATTTAGCTACGATATTTTATAAAATACATTCATGGAGCCGGCTATTACGGAACGAAATTGTCGCAAAAAGGTCGCGAATAGTGTGACCACATTTATAAAATGTTCTTAGTATTTTTCATTTATATGTTACTTCCTTGCTGCTTTTTTTCAATACAACTATGTTGAATCTCATTCAAACTATTTTTAGATGAAAAAAATTCAAACTATTTTTAGATTTAAGTATAAATTTTATGATGTTTACTAATGTATATAATATGCTTGATTTTGAGACGTTTCTAATAAATAAAATAGTTGTAGTTTCGATTCTTTGCCTTACTTTAAATAAATATGATAACGATAAAATTTTATACATATATGCTATATTTTATACATATAATTGGTTTTATCTTGATAAGGGCTAGGAATGGTGATAAAACCTAAAGCTTTGTTTAGAAAAATATTTTATATTGTATATTTGGGCCTATACGTTTATTAATAACATACTTTAATTATTTAAAAGAATAAATATAATTTATCAAGATTTTGGATTAAATTAATACATTTCGATAAATATCATACAAAAACCCAAATTTCTTGTTTAGTATTAGTGTAAGTAATGGAATAATTTGTTTATTCCAATTTTTCAACATCGCCTGGTGACCCTACGCTTTGAACCCCCGCGAATTATCCGCATCGCCTATTACGTGAGCATAAATTGCATTTTTTTTTTCATCGAGCACGCGATTTCTACGACGTCACGAAACAGCCGCGAAGCCTTTCAAGCATTTGACTCTTTTAGATTTTACGACAAGATTGATAACAACACGACTCTTGTACGTAACAAACAAGTAAAAGCTTAAGACTGTGCTACATGTTCAAGATACGACACCGCAATGGACTAAACCATTTTTTTATACAGGAAAAACCACTTATGGGTACCGCCGCCTGACGAGTCAGGCGGCGGTTATGTCGGACTCGCACCGACTAAAACGACCTGTGTGCTCCACCACGCTGCCGATGGCGAGGACAGGGTATTGTTGGACACATTGCCCCCATCCCCACTGACAGCCCTGATTCCAGAGAACAGCTCCTCTGGGAGGGACCCCTCAAAGTCCAACTCCGCTAACGCATTGGACTAAATCTACATTGAATCTACTTTATGTGAATTTATAATAATAATTATAATAAATTTATTCACGAAAAACTACATTTTACACTTAAAATTACTTATATAACAATGATATCGTGAAAAGGTCGTGGGACTCAGCTTAAAGCTGCTTTTCAGCCCACGCCTTTTACCAATGCTGCCAACATTGTGTTTTATGTGCATAAAATTCTTCCATTACTTTGATTGGGATTTGCCTTGAAATGAAATCTTTCATGGCAAGTCCACTGAACCAATATCGATGAAAATTGGCAAAATTATTACACCGGGGTAGTATATAGTCTATAGAAATCCTGTTAATTCTACAGCGCCATCTATTGACGACCTATCACGCGACAATAGTCCACGCGAACGAAGTTGCGGGTAAAAGCTACTATATAATATCCGTTAGTTTACCAAAAAACCCATACCCGAAGGTGTTGTTGCGTATCGGATGCCGTATCGCTGTCGTGTAATTGAAAAATACCATCGAATGCTTAGCGAGCGAGGGTTGGATTTTTTTCGAGAAATTTCCCATTTGATTGCCATATTTTCAACGGGGGCTTTTAATAAAGGTTATTGTCAGTATTTCGACGACGCGAATGGATTTCGCAAGCATTTCGTAGTAAATTGAAAAGCCATTATGTGACATTATGATTTAGTTGCCTAAATATGCCTTATTTTCATGTTTATAATAAGCCTCCTTCGTACACATTCAAATAGGGATTATCACGGTTTTTATTGCCATTTGTTATAATGTTTTATGGATATTGATAAATAATATGAGATATAATCTAGTACGATACGCCGTGTGGTATCCGCCTTAATAGAATAGTGCCACCCTCATTTTTTACAGAGGTGTCGTAAAAGGCGACTTTTTTTTTTTTTTTTTTTTTTTTTTTTAACAGGAAAAAACCCCTTATGGGTACCGCCGCCCGACGGGGACAGGCGACGGTTATGTCGGACTCGCACCGACTAAAATAACCTGTGTGCTCCACTACGCTGCTGGTGGCGGGGATAGGGTACCCATGAAGACATTGCCCCCCATCCCCGCCAGCAGCAACTCTGTGCCCCAGAGTGCGCCACCTCTGGGTCGGGGCCTCTCTGAAAGTGGCCCCTCCCTCCGCTGGACGATGCATCGGGAGCACCAGATGCATCGAACGCCTCGGGGACCTTATAGGGTGGGCGTCCGATTAAACCCCGTTCGGAACGCCCGGAAAGGTCCCCGTTAGGGCGGCACGCGACGGTCTTGAGCGAGTCGCCTGCGCCCGGCTCGCCTGCGGCGGATTGGATCCAAGGACTCGACTTCCCGGATCCGCCCCGCCGCCTCCTTCCGCGAGATAACGTCCTCACAGAAGGAGGCCATCGCTGCCCACGATCGCTCCCTGTCCACCATGGCGCGAACCACAGTGGGCAGGGAGAGATCGTGCCCCACCTGTGCCACGAGTTCCGCCCGCTGAACCGCCCAAGCTGGACAGTCTGCGAGCGTGTGCAGCGCCGTGTCAAAGTCGGCGCCACACTCGTGGCACTCACCAGTCGCTTCGCGCTGGGCCACCCGCCACAGATACCACCCGAAACAACCATGTCCGGAAAGCACCTGTGTCAGACGGAAGGTGAGGACCCCATGCCTCCTGGCGACCCAGCCCTGGAGAATGGGCTGGATGGCCGAAATCGTCCAGGCTCCTGCACTGGGCGATTCAAGCCGCCGCCTCCATTGGCGGAGGAGCTCTTCCTGAGCTGCCCTCCGCCAATCCACCTCTACCGCCGTTGAGTCTCCCCCCGGTGAACGGGCTTCGACTCTACGGCGGTAGGCCTGAGCTAGTACCTCAGCCTCTAGGTCCCACGGAGGGGACCCGGCCAAGGCGCAGGCCGCCTCACCGGAGATGGTCCGGTAGCCCCGCACAAATCTGACCGCCATGATCCTCTGCGCCCTGCGCAGCAGGGGCAAGGATCTCGCGGTCAGCCGCCCCGCCCATATGGGAGCGCCGTACAGGGCCATCGACCGAACCACCCCAGCGTATAGGCGCCGGCAGCCTGCATTAGGCCCTCCCAAATTTGGGAGGAGCCTGCTCAGGGCTCCGGCGGTCGCCGTTAACTTAGGGGCGAGCCGCCGGAAGTGGGCCTCGAACGTCCATCGGCTGTCGAGGAGCAATCCCAGGTACTGTAATGTACCCGAGATTTCGATGGACGTCCCGCCCACCATCAACCGGGAGCCCACTGGGGGCGCCATCCGAGGCCTGTGGAAGCAAATGGCCTCGGATTTCTCCAAGGCCACCCTCAGTCCCAGCCGGCGAATCCGAGCCACAACGTGAGCCGTGGCCGCGGTCGCCAGCACTCGGGCTTCCCGGTGGGTGCTCGCCCGAGCAGTCACGAGGGTGTCGTCTGCATAGCAGAACAGTCGCACCCCCGGAAGCATTTGCCCGCGCAGCACCCAGTCGTAGCCGATGTTCCACAGGAGGGGGCCAAGAACCGACCCCTGTGGAACACCGCACGACATCCTCCGCTCCTTCCACCCACCCCCAGCCGTCGGGTACCTGACAGCGCGGTCAGACAGATAGTTACTGACCACACGCTGCAGGTACACGGGGATGCGGTGGAAGCGTAGGGCCTCCTTAATCACTCCCCAGGGCAAGGTATTGAATGCGTTAGCGATGTCCAGCGACACCGCCAACACTACCTCGCGCCGGGTCGTTGCCTCCTCCGCCAGAAGTCTCACACCCTCAATACAGTCGAGGGTGGACTTGCCCTGGCGGAATCCGCACTGGAGGCAACTGAGGTCAGGCCCTACCTCCCGGAGGTGCTGGACTATGCGGGAAGCTATTACGCGTTCAAGCAGCTTCCCCGCTTCGTCCAGCAAGACAATGGGCCGATACGCAGAGGGTGTATCGGCCGGTCTTCCCTCCTTCCTGAGCAGGACTAGTCTCCCCGTTTTCCACCTACGGGGAAAGAGGCCCTGCTCGAGGCAGGCACTGAACGTCGCCCTGAGTCCAGACTCCAACGGACCCAGAGCAAGAGACCAGGCGCGCCCAGGGATACCGTCGGGGCCGGGGGCAGTGTTTTTCGCCTTCATGCGACTCACCGCCCCGGCTAACTCCCACTCCGACACTCCCGGCGCACCCGTCTCAGTGCCATCCTCCTCCTCGAGAGGCGCCATGCGAGGCGGCTCCACTTCGGCTCCTTGCGGGAACAGGGCTTCCACAACGGATTCAACGAAATCCGGCTGAAGGCTCTCGGTAAGGGGGGGAGCGCGGGCACGAAGTTTCTTCCGTGCCGCTATGTACGGCCTCCCCCACGGATTCCGACTGAGCTCTTCGGCCATCTCCTTGTGGGCCCTGTCCTTGGCCTCGGCGATCGCCATCCGCAAGGAGGTGCGGACAGCCCGATAAGCCTCGTAACGGCGCCTCTCCTCCTCGACGTCACGTCGTCTACGACGCCTGTACCGAGTGTACTGGCGGCGCACGGACACGCACTGTTCGCGCAGCCGCGCCAGCTCCTCCGACCACCAGTACACTCCGCGTGCCGGCCCTGTGCCACGCACCCTCGGCATGCTGGCGTCACAAACGAGCGACATTCGCCGCTGGAGGTCCTCGACCTCCGCGGTAACCTCCCCACCCGTAGGCCCAGCGGCCCACGCCTGGACGATTGCAGCCTCGACGAGGAACTCGGGATCCATTTTCCTGATTGACCACCGAGGACCATCAGCTCTTCTCAACCGAGGAGAATTGGGAGTATGGCTTGCGGACACCTCGAACCATATATATCGATGGTCCGAGAGTGACTCCACACCAACCATTACTTCCCAGTTCCTGACACATGGTGACATGGCGGCGTCGACAAAGGTAACGTCGACTTTGGAGCCGCCATTCCATCGCACGCATGTGTCAGCCGTTCCCCGGTTCTTGACGACCATCCCAGCCGAGGCCAACCAACCATCCAGGAATCTTCCCCTGACGTTCGTGACTGGCGACCCCCACGCGGCGGATTTCGCGTTGAGGTCTCCAGCCAGGATCACCTTGCCGGGGCGTAATCTATTCACCAAGTCTCCAACTTCAGCCATGAAAAGCTCGAAGTCGGAGAAGGGTCTATTAGGTGAGAAATACGCCCCGATGACGAATACATCTCCAATCTTGGCGGAGACGTACCCGCGTCCTCTCTCCACACGCTCCAGGGCTGGGGAGCCAGCTGCAGCCCTGGACGCGATGGCCACGTCCCCTATACGGTCTCCGATCCAATCCTCGCCCGACGGAACGAAGAGGGGTTCGGAGACCACAGCCACGTGCACCATGCGCTCCGCCAGGGTCTGGAAAATTAGATCCTGAGCCCTGCCGGAGCGCATGATGTTCGCCTGGAGGAATCTCATGGAGGCCATCAATGAGCGACTTCCATTTGATCTCCCATAACCCGGCTCGTTGTAGGCTGAGCCAGACGGGCGGCAGGTGGTGAGGGGACCCTCGGGCCATCACCCCCCCTTCTCCTCCTCTTTGGAACGGACGGTGCCTTGCACTGCCCGCTTCCCGCCCGATGGTCGGCCTTCAATCCCGCTCGTTCGCAGCTCCCACAATACGGAGCTGCCGAGCAGGATCGGGCCTTGTGGCCATTTTGACCGCAGCGATAACATTCGCCGCTGCGGTCAATATCCGACTTGCATTCGGCCCTTAGGTGCCCCTTTTCAAGGCACCTAAAACAACGTTGCGGGCGAGCCTCAAGAAGCTGGACCCGAGCCGAAACCCAACCCACAAGCACTTTTCCAGCCGTCGCTACCTTCTTCGCCGCCGCGACAGGGACCCTGAGCCAAAGAGAGCCCAGAGCATTTCCTGTCCTGCGGATCGCCCCGGTCTGTATCTCCTGTACGGTACAATCCCCGATCCGCGCAACGGCGATGGCGACATCCTCCTCTTCGGCTGAGTCATCCAGGCCCACAACGCGAATCTCCGCGCATTTTATGGGCGTGGACACTCGTATAGCCGGCTCATCTTTGAAAAAGTCTTTGAGCCGGCTTGCAAGGGCAGCCGCCTTCTCACTTTTCTCGGGCCCAGAGATTTCGAATTTTCGGGCCCCTGTTGCCGCCATCTTCAGGCGCATACCGACATCCAGCCCCAGGTCGTCAATTCTAATGCATCGACGGGCCCGGGTCAGTATGTCAGTATATGTAAGCCCTTTCTTTGTAGCCTCTTCGCACAGAGTCACGACGACAGCAGCCGAGCTTGGGGTCTTTAGATTTTTAGCACCTTGTTTTGGCTGCTTCTGTGCTTTGGTGGTTGTGGACTTGTCAAACTCCACCTTCCCCGACTTTGCTTTTGCGCCCCTACGAGCTACCACGTTCCATCCTTCGCTCATAGAGGCGGGGGCTGGTGGCAGAGGTCTGGGCTCAGGACGCTGCTGTGTCTCCGTCTCAGGCTTCTTAGTTTTTGCGCCCTTCTTTTTCTTTTTCGTCTTTTTGAAGCCTGCTGGTGCCGGGTCAACGACCACTATCTCCGGCTTCCATTGTTTCGGCGGCTGGCTAGTAGTGGCCTCCGGAGTCTTCCGGGCCACTGATACTTTCTCCTTCGCCGTCGTCACCACCACCTTACCCTTTGCTGCCGCCGCCGCAGATTTCTTGTCCGCGGCCAGCGGAGGACGAAGTCTTGGCTCCGGAGGCAGTCGACTCTCCATGTTGTCCAAACGAGCCGAGACCATATTGCGGAGCCTGGCGATCTCCTCCTCGACTGTCAGGCTCTTCTCGAGCTGCGGACGGACATCAGAAACCACGTTCCCAGACCCCATCTTGGCAGAGGTGAACATCTCCTTCAATGTGGAAATCTCTACTATGAGATTATTCACTACCCCTGCCAGTCTGGCGTTTTCAGCCTTTAAAATTTGGACTTCCTCTGACTCCGTCCGCTTTAACAAGACCTTGACTGCCTCTTCAACGCAATCGGCGACCGAGTTCAGGGTTCCTCTGCACTTACCATTTAGGTTTCTGGACTTACCCAAGGTCAACCGCATCGTTTCCATGTTTTTGGACAACACATCGCAAACACGTGACATGTCGGTCATCTCCAGTGACTCTTGTTTGCTGGAATTGACAGGCCCACCCTTCGACCTAGTTGAATCGGAACTCTTTGAGTTCTCCCCCGGCGCCGACCTGGTTCTTCGGCCACTCGACTCAACTTCACTCACATCCATGTCTTTGAGAAACTCGTGACGCCGAACGGCGTCACGCGCCTCCTGGAGACCCATTTGAGAGCCCCACACATGATCTCTGGTATCCGCCTTTTTGGCGTCCAGGTCACGCGATTCGATGGAACCCTCACATTCAGCCCAAAGCCGTTTTTTCGATCGAGTTCTATTCGCAATGTCGTCTAAATTTTCCATTGACGTACTCCTCGACACATCCAGGGAGCTGTTCAAGCTCTTGAATGATCCTGAGCTAGCACTTCGAGTGCTAGTTGTCCTAGTCTTAACCTTGCGCGTGATATCACGTCTCACCTCCATTAGATCCGCAGAAACACCGGCATTGCTGGTCTCATTCCCGCAGATTTCAACTCCTTCTCCTTCGCAAGCAGTGGGTGCCCCCCCAGATACGATGGGGCGACCGAGGCCAGTATTGCACGACACCCGCAAAGTTAAGTTCGCGGAATGTGGTGAAACACTGGTCACGGTGAGGGATTCCCCGGATGATCCGGGACCCTCCTGGGTAGTTAATACTGTACGTTTATCCATTGCTTCATAAATTTTAGTTTTGTTTACCCTAAAGACCGGATTCCCCCCGGCCATCCATCCTGTCGGCAGGCAAGACCTTAGGATTGGGTGAGGCCCTCGCGACTGGATTCCCCCAGCCACTCATCCCCTCGGCGAGCCCCAAAACCTTGGGATTAGGGGTAATTTTTTAGAGAGGTTTTCTTCCTCGCGACCCGAAGGTCCCCGTTCCCATCGCTGGGCTTACGGGTTTGGCTGACGGAGGCCGAAGCCGTGTCCAGCAAGACTTAGACAAAGGCAAAACAGAACGCGCCAACCATTTTGGATACTCATACCCCCCTGAGCCCCAGCCTATCCGAGTCTCCTTCTGTTGCCAGAGGGTCAAACGGAATCGGCAAACCCAACCCCCCCTACCCCACAACCGGTCCGTTCGCCAAGTCCAAGGAATACAAAAAACAGCATTCCGAGGGCTTGCCCAGGGTGCGCCACGAGGAGGCCAACCGATTAAGCACCCCGTAAAAGGCGACTAAGGTAAGTTACTAAGGTAAGTTGACCCGCCGTGCAGTATCCGGTTGAGTAGAATAGACCGAAGTGTTGTAAAAGGCGACTAAGGTTTAGTCGCCTTCGTCGCTGCGGTAAGAAATGAGGGTTGTCTATTCTATTCAGTTGGATACCACACGCCGTATTGTCCTAGATTTTATCTCATATATTTTTTCAAGTACCTGGTAGACCGAGCTGCTAGCTAATTTTTTTTTAAATAAAAAAAAGAAACTTAAAAAAAAAGAAAAAATAATAGGGTGGGGCTCGATCCTAGGTATTTTCATTTCTCGCAACCACCCGTTCCTCGTTCCTACGCTGACTTGACAATTTACGACAAAAATAGTGTTTTATACTAAATGTTAATATTTTTATGCCCAAAAACAGAGATAAAACAATTTTTTTTTTATATAAAACCTAGCTAGATCGATTTTTCTCCCCCAAAACCTCCTTTTTTTCAGCAAAATCGTTGACGCTGTTTCCAAGATTCCAAATATATATGTGTCAATTAAATGTGGTCCATTCATAAAAATGGTCTATTATTTATTTTATTTTTATCAAGCCGTACTCGCGACTTTATTTACGTCAAATTATATATTGAAGTACCGTCAATTTTATACCATATGTTTCCTGTTTGAATAAACTACCAATATGAATAACACTCGAATCGAGAACTATTCACGAATTCAATTTAAATTCATCCTCAATGTTATTGAATACAGGAAGAAATATTTATTTTTGATGGGAACTATCACGGACTCGCGTTCCAATAAATATTTATTCACCGTTATTGTTTTATATTTTGCGTTGGGTGGCAGCTGGGATTTAAAAACACATTCATCGCAACAGCTCGATGCGAAACATTTTCGTGAGTGCCTTTGTTCTGGCTAAGAGCAGAGTGTCAGAATATTGACGGTCAAATATGTCAAACACCTTAATATATTTTCATATACACTGTACCCGAGACTTCGTTAAGTGAATTAAATTCTTTAAATACCCTCAGTTTTTCGTTTTATTTCTTAAATTTTTTCATCACGCCGTGTGGTATCCCGCTGAATAGAACAGTACCACCCTCTTTTCTTACCGAAGTGGTGTAAAAGGCGACTAAGGTAAGTCGGCCCACCGTGTGGTATCCAGCTGAGTAGAATAGACAACCCTCATTTCTTATCGAGGTGTCGTAAAAAGCGACTAAGGTAAGTTGACTCACCATGTGATATCCGGTTAAGTAGATTCGACCACCCTCTTTCTTATCGAGGTGTCGTAAAATATGACTGAGATAAGTTGACGTCAGGCAGACGGCCGGTCGTATAATACGTAGCCAAATCATGTGACAGCACGATTATAACATGTTTTGCCGACCCCACTTAGAGTGGGATAAGGGCAGGAAGATGATGATGAAATTTTTTCATCCTATATGATATAGAGGTACATCTGTCTGTCTATATATGATCGATTGTTACCTTACGATTACTGAACGGATTTTTGAAGGGGTTTTTACTAAAAGGTATTCTTCTGGAAGTGTTAGGGTAATAGTACTTTAGGGTTTTATTAAAATAGAGTTGAAGAAGTCAAACAGTTGTAAAAAAAAACCCGCCTGATGGGAGGTTTAGTCCCGTGAACCACTAATAAATAATTGTAGATATACAAAAAAGTCCGCGACAGCATGGGTCTATCTCTTATGGCTAACTAGGAACAACTACTTTTACGTTCAAAACTTCAATTAAATACACTGATTTCCGTGCAGGTGTGGCCGCAGGCACAACTAATTAGATAACATAATTTAATTCTACTAATTTTCTTAACTTTACTCTATTTTATTATTATTGAATACTGTGATATCACCACAGACTATACTTTTTGCTCTCCATAACTATCGCACGAAGATTAAAATAAATTGAAATTAGCACGTTCTTTTAAAAGTAAAAGTAAAGAAACAGTGGGTTACTATGCCGCAGCTGGACGCTCATAAGACTCCTCTCTCCGTTTCTGGAGAAAAAGGGTTGGAGCTAAGATACCATGCTGCTCCAATGCGGATTAGTTGGTTACACATATCCCCAGAATTCTCTAGAGATATACAGGTTTCCTTACAATGGTTTTCTTCATCAAGCTTGTGTATATTGCAATTATCAATTAAACACCTAAACACCAATTGAACGCCTCGAATATTTAATTTACTTAGTTCCTAGTTGAAGAAATATTCAATAACATTTCTACATACTATTTATGACTTAAGCTACAGTTACTTCTTTCCTTTTGGATGTAAATAATTGTAAACACAAGTTTTTCTTCGGTTCTCGATATATTCATAGAAATATATTTTGAAAAATGAATAAAGTTTTTTTGTAAACTTGTCATCAGTAAAATTTTGATCAAATAATAAAGTCTGATCATTAAAAAGAAGTTTATTTTTGGAAGGCTAGCATTTTCTTGTATTTGAATATTATTTTCAGATTTATTTGGTTCATTCAAAATACTGTTAAATATACATATTTATCGGTTTTATAACGGAATTACAACTATTATTGCATTTTTAGCTTTTCGTCTAAGAGTAAAAAAAAAAATTATTTTATATTTTAATAACGATATTAAATAACAAATTAAGACATCCACTTTCCTGCCTTAATAAGCCATTTTAAGTGGGGTCAGCATATCATGTTATAAACATGTTAAATACATGATTTAGCTAGGTTCTTAACGACCGGCATGACGTCAACTTACTTTAGTCGCCTTTTACGACATCTTGGTGAGATATAAGGGTGGTCTATTTTACTTAGCCAGATACTACACAACTGGTCATCTTACCTAAGTCGCCTTTTACAACACCCCGGACCCTACACGGTGAAAAATAGAATTCAGTTAATTATCAAAAAAAATATAAAGGTAGCTTTATTACGGCTTCATTAGATTGAACTCGCTTGTATATATATAGCAATACTGTCCTCCGTTGACTTTGATCTAACGACTAATTAGACAGATTAAGAGTCTCATAGACTATTGATTGCATTATAAAATTAAGTAAATTAATTTTGTGCGCATAATGAGAAGGTTGTTCCTACATCAACAGACCTTTGGATCTCTTTAACACGCCGTGACCCTAAAAATAATAAAATATTTTCAGAAATTTAAAATAATTCTCTTTTTGCATCATTCACCTGCCCTTTATCCCACACAGAGATTGGGAACAGGAAACAACATGTTTTAAACATGTTGCTATGTGTTTTGGCTTGTTATCTTAGAACCGGCCGCTTACCTCACTTAAACTTAACTTAATCACCTTTTACGATACCTCGGTAAGAAATAAGAGTGGTCTATTCTACTCAGCCGGATACTACACGGTGGTTCAACTTTACTTAGTTGCTATTTACGACACCTCGTTACAAAATGAGGGTGGTCTAATCTATTCAGCCTTACATCTCGATCACGATGAAATCGACGGTTTCAAAGTTAAGCATTAACGAATATCGAGATGGGAGAGAAAGCTGTAGATTACGTAACCTCACTTTGAGAATGTTTTAAAATAATTAATTCTAAAATTATGAAATAAAAAAGAAATAGGACCGAATCAATCTAGTCACAAAATAAATATAAATCAACGCGTGTACATTCTAAAATTACATCCGACGCAACGTTGTAGGATGCCAGCGGCAGGAAAACATTGTGGGGAGGAAATTACGTTTCCGTGGCGAGCGCGAGCAAAGATCGAGTTCCTAATTTGTTGAATAATTGTGACAAGCTATGCGAGCGACCCGCTGATATTTCTATTCTATAACAAAAAAGTAACGGCGTGTTACTCTATTCCACTGCTGGTCATAGGCCTCCTCTCTCCGTTTTTAGAGAAGGATTGGAGCTAAGACCTACCACGCTGCTCCAATCCGGGTTGTGAGGTTACACATAGAAAATAGAATTCTCTAGAGGTATGCAGGTTTTCTCACGATGTATTTCTTCACCGAAAAGAGTGTGATAAATTTCAATTATCAATTAGAGACGAAGTTTTAATAGAAAAACTCATTGGTGCCCGCCCGGGGTTTGAACCCTTGATGGTCTCTATGGATTCGCACGGTCTCACCGCTTAGCTATCACAGCTTTCTCTATAGCAAAGCTGAAGAATAAAAAAACAGTATAAAACATAATACAACGCAATTCACATGCGATTTCTGGACAAAGTCAACTTTTGTAAAGGACTTGAAGACATCAAAATGAGTTTGAAACGTTTTGTGAAACCCTAGTGATGTAAAATATAAAAACATGAACATTACCTACACAATACCTATAATAGAAATATGTAGTATTTATTATCAATCTGTTAGTCATTGATACATCTTTAAGTTTTTTAAATATAAGTCTTGTATTACTACACATTTCTGCAAGATGTATAATGTTTCGGATTCACTAAATTACACTAAATTTAACATTATATAGATTTTCTTCCAACTCGAATTATAGCAATTACTTAAACATATAAGAGTTATAGCATATTTTTATTTATAGGATTATTTTGTGTTATAAGAACGTTTTTGTGGACAGTTAGTTTTCACACGATTAAATACACTACAAATATTTAATATTGCATAAATTATTTTTGGGTGAAATAAAATTATACCAGTTGCAATGTTGTAGGTTACAAAAGAGAGAAGGCATTGCGGCGAGGAAATTACATTTCCGCAAAGAACGCGCTCAAACAACGAGATCCTAATTTGTTGAATAATTGTAAGGAGTGAAATAAATTTCACTACTGAATTTATTTACCTTTTGACTTTAGTATAGTGTATTTTCAATTTAATATTACTATTATGGCTAACAAAATGAAAATAATGCAGTCGTGTGTCAAGACTGGATAAAATACTGGGATGGGTATATATATACGAGTCTAAGTTTGATGGTTGTATCCATTCTATATAATACGAAAGCGCAAGATTAATACGGTATGGAAATATAATGGAGGAATAAAAATCATGTGATCAAACGAGTGTTAAATATGAACGTGAATAGATATGTGACTAGATGGAAGATTAAACAGAGAGGGTATGAAGTAGGACATGCTATTCATAATTAATGTATAGAAACCGGCTATACTCACGTCTTATTTTATCGGATAAGCCCAGTTCTCGCAGCGATAATGCCGCGTAAAGAGCTCACAAATAAGAGTCCCGTATGGGCTTGAAACTACTCGGGCTCTAGCGATAAAATAAGACGTGAGTATAGCCGTTTTTTATACATTAATTAAGTAGGACATGCATATAAAAGGAGCAGCGTCAGATTTGACGAATGATAGGAGAGAATGGAAGCGCAAAACATGTTGTCTTGACCCCACTTTGAGTAGGAAAAGGGTAGGAAAATGAAGATGCCAATGAAGATGATACACATCAAAAATCAAAATCAAAAAATATTTATTTCCATAACAAATTCTTACAAATCATAAACAGAATCTGGGACCATCCTAGTAAGTTACTAGTATTTAGTAGTAAGGTAGTGGTATTCTACTAATACTTGTGACAGGAGGCCCCGCTCTTCCATAACATTACATACATAAGGGGAAATATGTTGGTAAGTCCGTGCGTGTGTTGGAGCTTGTGGATGTGTGTAGTGTATGTGAGTGTTGTGTGTGTGACTGAAATGTTTGCGAGTGTAGTGTCTGTGAGTCCGTGCGTTCGTTGCGTATGTTTACGTGTGCGTGAGTGTGTGTATGCATAAATGGGTATATGTATGCTTTTGAATCATCATTGCTTAAGGAGTTTACTTATAAGTGAATTGTTACACTAACTTATATACTAAGCATGTTAGAACTTATATTATTATTGTGAGCAATTTATAAGTGAACTTAAATAAAATAAATAAATCATAAATTAAATCAAGTAGCTATTTTGACACATAGATGTACCTCTTTATATAAATCTACTATTTTGGTAAAACAGAAACATGGCAAGGTTGTTTCGTTTAATACACCGTAATGATAATTAGATACCGTCATAGGGCACGTTATTTTACACATTAACAAGCAGACAGGCAATTAGGGGTCCAATTTGTGCGTTTGCTTGGAACTTCAAACGACTTCGCGGGGCGCGTTAATTGGTTCGTACTGTTCCATATCCCGATTTTCAATATTTGGCTGAACGCTAGGGGGATTCGATGGGAATATCATAACAAATTTAAAATCACACGATATTCTGTAATTATGTTTTTTGACGATTTTTAGGACATCATAGATTTTCTCTAATCGCTGATTATAGCAAAGTATTATCATTACTTTTATATTAGTTTAACATTAAAATCAGAGTAAATTATTAACGTGTGGTATCTGGCTGAGTTAAATAGATTACCCTCATTTCTTATCGAAGTGTCGTAAAAGGCGACTAAGATAAGTTGACCCACTGTGTGGTATCCGGCTAAGTAGAATAAACCATCCTAATTTCTTACCGAGGTGTCGCTAAAGGCAACTACGGTAAGTTGATCAGACGTTTGGTATCCGGTTGAGTAGAATAGACCACCCTCATTTCTTACCGAGGTGTCGTTAAAGGCGACTAAGGTAAGTTGACCCACCGTGTGTTATCCCGTAGAGTAGATTAGACCACTCTCTTTCTTGCCGAGGTGATGTAAAATACGGCTAAGGTAAGTTGACGTCAGGCTGCCAGTCGTAAAATACGTAACCAAATCATGTGACAACATGTGCCGACCCCACTTTGAGTGGGATAAGGGCAGGAGGATGGTGATCAAAATGAGTAAATTTCTGTTTTTTTTTATATCTTACTTGGGAGGAAGCTGATTTTCTTCTGTGAACAGTAGAAAATGAAATCGAATCGGAATGTAGAATTGTTTATACTAAAATTTTTGATGCATCTGTCTGTTACGCTTTCAGGGTTCATGGCGCTGGAGCAATTTTAATTAAATTTGGTACGATTAAGTAACTTATACATACCAGGATGAGTTTGTGCGATTGAAGCATTTATAAATATCTAACAAAGCATGATAGCGAAAACGATAAGTGTTAGCAAAGTAGGGCGTGTCGTAAATAATTTTTTTTTAATCGCCGTCAATTCAATGCTGGCCACAATTATTTTGTACACGGTTTAACAAAAATACCATATAAATCTCAAAAGCGAAGGAGGAGAATGGGGGCGAAATGTAAAGTAGTCGAATTTAAATTACAAAACAGCAGTGCTCTCTCGGCTAAATGAATTTGAAACCAACAAGGCGGCCAAGCTCCGAGTTTAAGGACGATTTAAGAAACAGAAGCCACCGCAGCGTCGCATTGCTATATCTACACGCGTTGTTTTATAGCGCTAAGCTAGTAGTGAGAAAACACAGCCGAAACTATGTTTATAATTCTTAATTTCTGTGTTTATTTCAAAAATTTGTGTTTATTTAAAAATTAAGGAATATATTATAGGAATAATTAATAAATTATTCCTATAATATATTCCTTAATTTTTTTTATATCACGCTTCCATTATACGTTGATAACAGTATGTTTTATTTATTTATTTTCTTTTTATACATATATTTAGAAAAGAGAAGTTTTTAGTTTTTACGTAATCAAAATATTTCACACGTCCTTAGATTATTATAGAAAAAATGAGAAAAGGTCAAACTTCTTTCACAAAACGACTGTTAAATATTAGAGTGAATGGATATGTGACTAGAGGTTGGAAGTTAGAGATTGTTGGATTGTATGAAGTATGAAATGTTAGTAAGTGGCATAAGGGCAGGAGAATGTTGAGATTATACGTTGGATTATACAAAGTTAGTTATTTTATGTGGAATAATTACGTAAAATTATTTAATGTAAATATATATCCTCCTGCCCTTATTCCACTCTAAGTGGGGTCGGCACAACATGTTATAAACATGCTGTAACATGATTTGGCTGCGTTTTTACGACTGGCCGCCTGTCTGACGTCAACTCACCTCAGTCGTATTTTACGACACCTCGGTAAGAAGGAGGGTGGTCTATTCTACTAAACCGGATACCACACGGTGGATCAACTTACCTTAGTCGCCTTTTACGACACCTCGGTAAGAAATGAGGTTGGTCTATTCTACTCAGCCGGATACCACACGGCGGGTTGACTTACCTTAGTCGCCTTTTACGACACCTCGGTAAGAAAAGAGGGTGGTACTATTCTATCAAGCCGGATACCACACGGCGTAAAATTATTTAATGTAAAATAGAAAATTATATAAAATATTACACTTTTTAAAATGTGTAAATATAATAAAAAAGAAAATGTAAATTTCTACAGAAATAATCTTAAACAACTTAATTTGCTATATGTATAACTTTGAAACTATTGTGAATAAGTAAACAAAAGACGTCATTACAAGCCTCTGAGTATGATCCCTAATATATTTTGTCATTACGTCAAAAATAACAGCCTCCCTCATGATACTCCAAAATAAGCACTTACCATAAAGCGGGCGAGTCCTTAAGATAGCTCCATATATTTAGGCAACCTTCCAAGCCGCAATATAGCAGCAGGTGCGCTCAAAACTGTTACAGCTTTCCAATGTAAATATTAGTTAATTAAGTGTAAACCGAGAGAAGCAGTTAGCCCACCCGGAATGTTTGACTTGAGATAGAGTTTAAAAAGCACTGCTAACATTTCGCCCCCAATCTCCCCTTAACACCCGGCGCAGTTGATTTTGAAACTTTACATTGCTTCTTTTTAATTGGAAGCTACGTAATTGGCGCTTCAAGAAGCTGATATTGTAATAAAAATCCGTAATAGGTAACTTCTGTTTTACAATAATAGAATTGCTATTTGCAGTATGTGGAAACAAAATATTCAAATATATTTTTCATAATATTTTTTTAAATTTTTCTGGTACATTTCCTACCTTATAATTTTTGATATTATATTACAATATAGGTATACGCCGTGTCGCATCCGGCTGAATAGAATAGTACCACCTTCATTTCTTACTGAGGTGTCGTGAAAGGCGACTAAGGTAAGTTTACCCACCGGTTAAGTAGAATAGACCACCCTCTTTCTTACCGAGGTGCCGTCAAATACGACTAAGGTAAGTTGAAGTTAGGCGGCCGATCGGAAGATACGTAGCCAAATCATGTGTCAACATGTTTAAACATGTTGTTCCGACTCCACTTAGTGTGGGATAAGGGCAGGAAGAAGAAAAATAAATTACAATATGTTTTTTACATAATAAGCTAAAAAAAAAGAATCACTATATGCTGGCCCGTTCGCGCAGTTGGTAGTCAACCTGCCTTCAACTCCACAGCTCACTCGCTCGATTCCCGCCGACATTTCCTAACAAAAGTGGTTGCGGTGGTGGAGGTTTTTGCATGTGCTTTTTCGAATCCTGCATGTATAAGGTATGAAAACGGATAGTCCACTCTACATTATATATATTTTCCATTTTTACTTTATCGCGGATTATAACAAAAATAATTTTATTATTAATTTCGTATTATGGATCTGCGCAAAGTCGCACCAAATTCTATAAATTATTTAACGATCTCCTTTGTCTATTAATAAAGGATAGATAGATATAGATATCTATCTCTCTATTATTATCTCGAATATCCTTAATCACAGATAGATAAATATATCTATCTGTGATTAAGGATATTCGGGTTTTTGAGTTCCAAAAAGTTTAATCCTTACGTTGCACGAAAACAACTTTTAAGAGTATATTCAAATTTTGTCACTTCCCAATACTTCGATGTCAGCAAGAAAATAATTCTTAGATATCGATGAACGACATCCCTGGCGGCACTTCTCGGCCACTTTATCCCGATCTGCGAACAATGTCCGCCGAGAAGAGGTTCTTGTGAGAGGCTCTACGCTTGGGGCTCTTGGTTTTTTAGACACTCGCATTTGATTCAATCGAGCGTCGTATAACTGAATTATGATAGACTTGCGCTTAGAGTTGCCATTTCTATATATTCTTGTATGTGATTTATGTTTTTAAAACGTTTCAAGAATTTTACCTTTTGCTGGGTATCTTATGGAGAAAAGTATTAGAGCTTGGAATCATCAAGTTGCTCAAAAGCGGATTGTAGGTGACGCATATCTTGGGAATTATCCAGAGATATGCATGGAAAATTACATTTTTATATAACTTATTTAATATTTAAATATGTGCCAGCAGCTTTGCCCGCGCGGAAATCAATGTGTCCCAATTTTTTTTCCGAATTGAAATTTTGAACATGAGAGCAGTTATCGTGAGTTAATTTTAAACGATATTTGAATAACTTATTTATAGAATTAGGCGTTACTTTGCGGAGGTACATAATACATAAGTAATGAGAATATTATTTTGCTATAATCCGCGATAAAAGGAAATATATGTAATACTAAATGTAGAGTGTACGATTCCTTCTCATACCGTATGCATATAGCAAAATAATATTCTCATTACTTTTGTATTTGGATAATTTTCACCGTTTACTTAGCGCACGCAAGGAAAGCTTTAAATTTTGCCATTTTCGCTATATTTCTTTGTTCCTTCTCTTCTCTTCTTCATCTTAGCGTGATGTTATATAGTCTATAGTCTTTCTCGATAAATGGACTATCTTACATACAAATAATTTCTGAAATTGGTCCAGTAGTTCCTGAGATTAGCGCATTCAAACAAACAAACAAACAAACAAACTCATCAGCTTTATATAGTAGCATATATAATTAAATTATAATTGATGAGATAACAGCACACACGGCAGTCTAATCTCAAAGTACTTCATACTTGTGTTACGGATAACAGACACAACTGGTAAATGTAATAAATAGTTGTATTTATACTAAAATATACCAAAAAAAATAATTTATAGAATTAGGCGTTACTTTGCGGAGATCCATAATACAAAAGTAATAATAAAATTATTTGATGAATTTATCGCGGATTATAGCAAAAAAAAAACGTAGGCCATGGGAATAAAACCCACGACGCACACAGCTGAAAGCAGGGTCACTACAACGTGTGTTAATGGGCCAGTCAAAATATGTGTTACAAAAAGAAAACGATTTTTTATTGAATGCTGGTACAACTCCAACAAAACGTTTCAAGTTCTAATTATATTAAATACTTCGCAATTAACGTCCCGCGATAATCTTAACTGGTTCATTAAAGTAACACGCAATCGGCCAACGATACTGCGAATCGGCAACGTAATCTTATTAAAACTTGTCGCGTGTTCACCGTTTGTTTGAGTTTATTCGAGTATCCGAGAATAGAAATTGTCCGAGCTAGTCCGCAATCCTCGGGTGGATGAAACTTAAAAGTTGAATACAGTTACAGAGGAAAGTTTCTTTATTTTTCACGTCCTCTGTAGTCAGACTGTTCAGAATTATTTTTGGTTCCTAAATATAGAAAAGATTGATTTTTTTCTCTCTCTTCTTTTATCTTATTTTAATCGGGTCTTTAAACCACTAAAAATTACACTTACTGGTTCTTCAAAATACTGCCTAGCGGTTGTATAAAGCTATTCTTACAAAATTTTATTATCTTTTATTATTATTATTATTATTTTTTTTTTTATTCCATGTAATACCTCAAACACGAAAATGTAACTGATTTAATTTTATTATTTCGTTTTAATTATTATTTTGTTTTATCTTTATTATTTCTTATCTCAATTTAATATTCCTTTTTATTTTTAAACTTATATTTGTTTTGTTGTGTCTAGTTTTATTTACATTTACATTGTTTTAGATACTGATTTCTGTTATGTTACTCGGGCAGCAGCTGAAAACCAGCGCCGTGTGTCATTAGTCCTAGTAATGACATGCGGCAATGCTGAGCTGTGTGCCCATTCTCTGAATTACCATCATCATCTTCCTGCCCTTATCCCATTCTAAGTGGGGTCGGCACAACATGTTATAAGCATGCTGTCACATGATTTGGCTGCGTTTTTACGACCGGCCGCCTGCCTGACATCAACTTACCTCTGTCGTATTTTACGACACCTCGGTAAGAAAGAGGATGGTCTATTCTACTTAACCGGATACCACACGGTGGGTCAACTTACCTTAGTCGCCTTTTACAACACCTCGATAAGAAATGAGGTTGGTCTATTCCACTCAGCCGGATACCACACGGCGGGTCGACTTACCTTAGTCGCCTTTTACGACACCTCGGTAAGAAATGAGGGTGGTACTATTCTATTCAGCCGGATACCACACGGCACCATTCTGTGAATTAGCAATTGCAGAATAAATGTTTTTTTCATTTCATTTCATTTCATTTCATTTCATTTCATTTCATTTCATTTCATTTCATTTCATTTCATTTCATTTCATTTCATTTCATTTCATTTCATTTCATTTCATTTCATTTCATTTCATTTCATTTCATTTCATTTCATTTCATTTCATTTCATTTCATTTCATTTCATTTCATTTCATTTCATTTCATTTCATTTCATTTCATTTCATTTCATTTCATTTCATTTCATTTCATTTCATTTCATTTCATTTCATTTCATTTCATTTCATTTCATTTCATTTCATTTCATTTCATTTCATTTCATTTCATTTCATTTCATTTCATTTCATTTCATTTCATTTCATTTCATTTCATTTCATTTCATTTCATTTCATTTCATTTCATTTCATTTCATTTCATTTCATTTCATTTCATTTCATTTCATTTCATTTCATTTCATTTCATTTCATTTCATTTCATTTCATTTCATTTCATTTCATTTCATTTCATTTCATTTCATTTCATTTCATTTCATTTCATTTCATTTCATTTCATTTCATTTCATTTCATTTCATTTCATTTCATTTCATTTCATTTCATTTCATTTCATTTCATTTCATTTCATTTCATTTCATTTCATTTCATTTCATTTCATTTCATTTCATTTCATTTCATTTCATTTCATTTCATTTCATTTCATTTCATTTCATTTCATTTCATTTCATTTCATTTCATTTCATTTCATTTCATTTCATTTCATTTCATTTCATTTCATTTCATTTCATTTCATTTCATTTCATTTCATTTCATTTCATTTCATTTCATTTATTATTCTATTTAGAATAGTGTTTGTTATTAACACGTCTTGATTGTTGATCTTTATTTGTTTGGTTGTGTGATAGTTGTTGAAAAAAATCACTTATTAACAATAGAAATTACCTACTTTTGACTGTTGTTACTTAGAGATTAAATATAAGATTATTTTATATGTTCGATAAAGAACGGATATACTTATTTTATTGTATGTCTTAAATAAAAATACTGTACATTATTTTATATCTTATAATATTGTCTTTAATATATAAGAAAGAGATATCAAGTCACTGACGAAATTTGGCCTATAATTAATGATATAGAAAATTTTGAATTTGAGACATCTAGTATTCAATAAAAATAAAATCTCTCAACTGTTCATAAATCGATTGTCATAAGTATTTTCAAAGTTGAAGAATTTTTTCTTTTAAGATAATACGCAAACCCTTCGTAGAGAATGAACACTTAACTCTCAAGATATTTATAAAGTTACGAGGTTACTAACAGTGTAGTGAAAACAAAATCTGTTCCCTTTTTAATACGCCGCGTAACCCGATCCGTTCCACAGATGAGTTTGGCTAGATGATATTGTAATTGAACGGGGGCCACCGCCTGCGGCCCGAGCGATGAAAATTGATAAAGTTTCAACGAAAATTCACTAGTCGCCAACTTGCCAACTCCGAAACTGTGAGATCAGCTTTAATGTACCTAGCCGACCTAATAAATAGCCGAGATAATTATGCAAAAAAGCGCCCCGTCGAATCGAACTTTTGATGAAATATATTAAAGACGAATAAAGTCGGGTCAGTTATTGTCAACATTTGCCATCACCGGGCACCGTGAGCTGAACTCGCTTTATTTGCATATACTTAGTAATTCAATGCTATAATTAATTTAAGACTCTTCAGCTTTTTCAAATCTTTCAACAGTTTCAGAGTTAATTATTAAATTACAGAGTACATGTAATTATGCAGGTATTTAGGTATGCACAAATTGGTAGACAGCTATTGGATCTCTTTAATCCATTCGAAATAAGAGTAACAAAATAGCAACTCTTATCATGAAAGCAAGAGTTTTATCATCAGACATTCATGGTAATAGCTAAAGTTGTGAAAGAAGAAAAAGAAAAAATATTTATTCAATCGTTTGAACGAAATCAATTAATTTCCTACTTTATAAAAGAGAAATAAAAATAGAGCCATATGCTTTTATCATCAAGGCAAGTGTTTTTGTGAACAGACTTTCATGGAAATAGCGAAAAGTGTGAAAGAAGAAGAACAAATAAAGAAACCTTTATTTGATCACTTGATCATATTACACAGAATCATTCTTTATTTTTTAAATATAAATAGTAAAATAGACACACCAAAGGATTATCATTAGAACATACCGAACAGTAAACTTTGAAAAACTAATAAAGTAAAGATATTAGAGATACGAGTTTTCAATTTATAATCCGATACTATTTCTAGAAAACGTTTTGAAATAGAAAATTACTACGCTAGCTTGTTAGAGGGACTTTGAATGGTGAATATAAAGGTAAAAGGATTTCACTTACCTGCCCAATAAACAGACTGACGTCTTAATTACTTGTAAATATTTTAGCGCACAGATACCATCTTCCGAAATCTTAATCAAAGCACTCCAACCGTAGTTTGCTTTCAACGTTGTCGTGAAACAGCTAAAAGCAAATCTAAACTGTACTAAATGCATACTGAATTAGTGTTTCGAAATTGAATTTAAACCTCAATGTTTGAACCACAAAATGTCCTTATAACTTGGGTATCTTAACAAGGTTTCAACGCATGAGGTGAGAGTAAAGTAACGGCTATTCACTCTCTCCCAATCCATGATCCGGCTCTAGTGTTTATTCAAGTATAGAACCACCATGCCGCAACAATACGATTTGACCAGTGTACAGAAAGGTTTAAATTAAGCCTAAGAGGTATGCCTATACGTAAAGCATATTTCAAAAGTGAAGATTATTTGGATGATAAAAATTTCTGGATTTGAATATCCTATCAGCTTCATACAAGACTGCGGTTTAATGATGTAGAAATAAAACCACCGAGTTTCTTACTGGTTCTTCTCGGTAAGTGCCACATTCCGAACTAGTTGTTCTTTATTAATCATATTAATATTTAAAGATTCACAAGTGCTTGAAAGTGCTTATTTGATCCAAGGAATATCTTGGGGATAAGACCTTTGGTCATATTAGTTTATATAATAGCATGGAGTTGCCGTTTTCATCCCTAGAGAGAAGACTAATAATTAAAATAAAACATCGATATAAGACCCTTCTATTATTATTAATGCGACAGTAAGTCCATCTGTCTGTCTGTTCTTTACGCATTCACTGCCAATCTGCTGGACAAATAGCGATAAAATATGATGGTATTAACGCTTGTAAACCGGGCTAATAAATCTAAAGAATCCTAGGCTACTTTGGTCACGCTGCTCGCCATCAACCAGATGACCTTGACAAGTTGATAGTAGTGAGCAAGGTCGAAGGAAAACGAGCCGCAGCCCATCACCTAGCCGGTGGTGTGACCAAGTGAGCTTACTTACTCGACTCCCTGTAACTGGCCTAAAAAGACAAACACCGAGAGAAATGGAGGCATATTATACGAACCCTGAACGACTTTCATCAAGGACACGACTTTACATAAACTACTATTCATCAAGGACGAAGGAGAAGATGACCGGGCTAACATATAGGATAAAAAACTTAATGTCGGCAACACGAAAAAACAAAGTACACAATTAAACTTCTTTTGAAACTTGAAGCTTGTAATAAATGAATGAATGAATAACTCTTTATTGCACACCAAGTAAATAATAAACATAAACAAGAGAAATAAGAACATATAAGAGTGCAAGGGCGGTCTTATCACTAAAATTGATCTCTTACAGACAACCCCTACGTTAAAGTAAATTAAAGATAAGAGACAGGTTGAGATCGGTGCACAAGATGAACTAAACAATAAAATCGACAAACTTACTTATTAATATTACATTCTACGTAACACAAATAGAATATAATAAAATATATACTTTTAAATAAATATCCATATGTTATACATATATACAAATAAGTATGTTTATAACAAAATAATTATATATATACAATAATTAAACATATATATAAAAAATATATTATGCATCTATTGAATATAAACGTATAACTAATTTATATCAATGATTGAGATAAAACTTTTTTAGACAATGTTCAAAAATTAATCTTGTGCTATATCATATATTAGTCAACTAGCAACAAGTACAGCTTTTTTAATTATATAAACGATTTGCAATAGTGAGATGGTGCGAGCCAAAAATCTCTTGTTAAGTCGCGTTCATTTTTCTACTCAAAGGGATGGAATTTTAATTAGTGAAACGTTAATTACGGTTGCTGTACGACGGCCAAGCTGAAGCTTTCGGAGTAAGTATTTTTGTTATTTGTTCCTTGAATTTGTCCAATAGGAACACTGATGCTTGATCTAGGAAACATTTCCAGACAAAACATCAATTTGTAGTGATATTAAAACTTATTGATTTTATGAATTATGCTTTATTATGCTTTTCAAAAACCTTCTGCTCCGTAGTAATAATCATGATTATTTTACCATAGATTTTGTTTTTTTAGCATTATTGTATAATTTACTAAACTGTCTCATAGTAGAAGTCGCAGTCGTGTGTGAGTTGGAAGTAAATTTGTTAATCTTTGTCACCGGACGTCACGCACGGTCGAAATTTATGAACCAAAATATTCAAAAGCTTATACATCGGTCAAGTAATCTTCATAGCGCAATTTAAATTTAATTATTGCATATTACACGCCATCTATCGGACATTAGAAACGTAGCAGGGGGGTCATCTCGCATACCCTTGGGGGTAGGCGGGGTACGGGCCTCGAGGCGAACCTCTTTGCCCGGGCCGGTCCTCGCAGGCTTTAATGGCCTGGACTATGTTCGGGCCGTAGGCCCAGGTCATCTAGGTGACCTAAGGGTTGTCGGGTTCGGTGGGGGGGCCTAGGAGTGGTAGCTCCCAGACCGTGATGTCCAAATCGGGGTTGTCTCGTCCGGTGGTAGTGGTGTTTCGTTCGGGTGGTTGTGTCGTATCTGGTGGTGTCGCCCTCTCTCCCGTCGCATCGTCCTCGTCGTCGCCGTCGTCGTCGTCGTCGGGCCGCGGTGACGGTGATCGCAGGAGCTCGCGAGGCAGGGAACGTCCCTCGGGTGGTCGTGCGTGGAGTGGCGCGATGCCGTGAAGGTGAACGTACGCGCTGTTGTCCGCTCGCGCGAACATTCGGCGCGCAAGGCGACGAACGAACTCCTCCACGGTCGGCATTTGGGTGTCTCTGTGCACGACGTCGTTCCGCACATACCTCGGGGCTCCTACGATCATTCGCAGGCAGCGATTCTGCTGGACTTGAAGTCTTCGCCTCTGGTACGCTGAACATAGCGCGTACCAGGCGGGTGCCGCATACGTCAAGCGCGAGTGGACGTAGGCACCGTAGACCTGCAGTTTGGTGGTGATAGGTAGATGGGATGTGAACAGCGTGTGGAGTTGGGACCTGGCAGCAGCAGCTTGGCCCACGGCACGGTTCACCATGGGACCATGCGCAGGCTGCGGTTCAACTCACACCCCAAGAACCTCACTGTGGTCTTCCACTCTACGTCCTGGCCTCGCAGAGTGAGTTGACGTAGCGGCTTGGAGCGACTGGTCAGCAAAGCGGCCGTCTTCCCGACGTTGACGGCCATTCTCCATTTGTCCAGCCATTCCGGCAACAAGTCCAGCAGACGCTGCATGCGGTTAGTGGAGACGATCTGGTGATAGGACGACGCGAAATACGCGCTGTCGTCAGCGAAGAGCGACAACAGCTAGTCCTCCTCCCCTTCCCGCAGATGGTGGCGCAGGGTGGGGATGTCATCCGTATACGCCGCGTATAAGCGCGGTGATATACAGCTGCCCTGGGGTACTCCGGCTTGGATGGTGCGTGGTTGGGATTCAGCACCATCCACTGCCACGTAAAAGCTACGGCTGTGAAGAAATGATGCCAGCACTCGCACATAAGCAGGCGGCATGGTGGTATCCAAGATCTTGACCAGGAGCCCGGCGTGCCACATACGGTCGAAGGCCTTCTCAATGTCGAGAAGGACCCCCACGGTGTAGCGCCCGTTGTTCCGCTCACTGGTCAGGTGGTTTATAATCCTCGCCAGCTGGAGCGTCGTCGAGTGGCCACAGCGGAATCCAAACTGCTCCTCGCGCAGGGGCAGATGAGGCGTGACTCGACGCAGCAGCAGACGCTCGAACAGCTTGGCTATGTGCGAGAGCAAGGTGATCGGCCGGTAGCTTCCAGGCAGGCGGCGGTCCTTCACCGGCTTGGGAAGAACGATGATCTTCCCGGTCTTCCACGCCTCTGGGAAGTGGCCGGTGCGGAGTACTCCATTGAACAGTCTTGTGAGCGCTACGAGACCTGTTCGGGGCAGCAGCATCAACGCGGCGTTGGTGATTCCGTCGGAGCCTGGCGCTTTTCGCTTGTCAAGGCGAGCAGCGACCGACCGCAGCTCTGACAGGGAGATGAAGTCCTCTCCCCGGAGCGGCGGTGTAGGGGCCGACAGGAACCTCTCCAGCTTGTCCTGGACAGCCGCGTGATGACGGATGACGTGGAGGTTGGAGGTGTTGGGGGCGTTGGGTGTAAAAGTCTTTTCCAGGTGGTCCGCCAGAATCTCAGCACGATCCTTGGCGGCGTAGGTGCGTTTACCCGCAGCATCGAGCAGCAGGTAAACGGGGGTGTCGTGTCCGGTAAGTTGCTTGCAGAGAGAGTACAGCGCTGTGTCATGTTCCGTCACTCGATCGACGGTATACTCCCACCGCGCCTCGTCGAGAGCGACTATGGCACGCGCGATTTTCTCTGCAAGCCGGTTCAAGTCAGCCTTCACCCTGGGGCAACGAGTGCGGGCCCATAGGCGGCGCAGGGTGCGCTGCCGTCTGAGCATGCAGTGAAGCGAGCTTGGCAGGTCCTTCCTTCGGTTGGAGTGTAATGGTGATGAAGCCGACGTGGTGGTAGTCGCTGCTGCTTTGGCAGCGGTGATCGCCTCAGCGACGAGGGCAGCAGCATCGTCGACTTCAGAAGGGGTAATGATCGGGCCTGTCAGCTCAAGCTCGGCAAGCTCGACAGCGTAGCGCTCCCAGTTCGTCCACGTCCGCGGCGGGCGGGGCACTAAGAAGATTCACTGGGTAGCAAGGGTGACCAGAACCGGTAAGTGTTGAGTATCGAGGTCATAGAGGACCTCGACATCAAAGGGGTTGTCTAATCCGTGGTGCAGCACTATGTCGATGACGTCCGGCTGGGCGCGGGGGTATGTGGGTCGGCGCTCCCGGCCCCACCACACCGTACCCGCTCCTCACGCTGTCTTCGTGCAGATGCGGCCCGACCGCAGTGATGATTCGCGATCCCCACGCGTGATGTTTCGCGTTGAGATCGCCCACGATCACTGCGGGTCCCTGCTGTCCGAAGATGGTTAGAAACGTACTTCGCAGGGTCTTCTCGTTTACTCCCCGGGTGGGGGTAAAAGGGGTGCGGGCCTTGAGGAATTCCTCTCTACCCGGGCATCTCCACGCGGGCACTTACGCCCGGTATGTGTTCCGGCCGTAGGCCGAGGTCACCTAGGTGACCCAAAGGTGTCGGTATTTGGGCCGTAAGCCCAGGTCACCTAGGTGACCTAATGGATGTAACGTATTAATGAAGGAATAATGAATCTTACAACGCCCAATAGATGGCGGTGACTGTTTTTTATTTGTTCGGGTTTATACAGTTACAAAGTACTATTTTAAAACTTTTTTTCTAATAATGACCAAATTTGTTATTTTTAACTTGATCTTAATTTATACATAAAATTGCTAAACTGTCGAGATACTCGTAGCAGCAATTATATACATAAATGTAAATCACATGTAAAAAAATAGAATTTTTTTGAATTTAGTTTCTTCTTCTTGTAATAGAGATTAAACTACACTATTAAATCTTATTCAAAGTTTATTCAAATAACTTTTCTGAGACAAATTCTTAGAGCAAGGAATATCCGCCGGATAAGTTACGTCGGGTTTATTCCGGTCAAATGAATGGAATTTTAATTAGAGAGACGTTAATTAAGGTGGCTAAAGAGATGGACCATTTAATGCTTTTCACGGGCCAAGTTCTTTTCTCCTCCGTTTAATGTTTCAAATACTGACGGTTAAATTAGAAATTATAATTTTACTGTTAAAATATTAATTATATTAAAAGCATTTATTAAACTTGCCGTGTATGTGAAGGTGGAATCTTGTCCTACTTTCCCGGTGTTCGATTGAGATGATATTTACATACTGGTCCAGTCCCAATAATGATAATGTAATCATGCCTTGATGCTGCCACCGATTGGCTCCAGACGAGGAAACTCCTCAATGATTAATAGTAGGGACATGAACTTTAGTTTAAAGCTTTTGTTAAAACCTTTTTTTGATTAACTTGTTTAACTATTGAATGATGTAAACTTTTTCAAGAATCTGAGGCAATTTTAGATTAACATCAACAAAAATAATATCAATATATAATTAAATTTAGAATACAACAATAACGTTGATTAGCTCTACTGTATCGCACGCTTAGTGTTAAAGTGACTTAATTCACAAATGTTGTTTGTGCCAAATTTCAATAAAGCTGCCTACAAAACTCGTGTTTATGTATCAAACGGTCACTTTATAACTAAGCGTGCAGTATGTTATTTTTGTATCTGATTTTTTTTATATAAGCTTTAAATTTTGTCATAGAATTATTTTGCTATAATCCGCGTTTGTAATGTAATTGTAATTTATACTATGGAATTCCGAAGCGCTTCGAATATTCCAATATTCATCAATACTTTATCCAGCGGAATAGCCGCGAAAACATTACGGACACTGTAGGTTTATTTGTCTGTCTGTAATAAACACTAATCTATTTGTCCAAATCACACGTACTTTTATTTGTATTAGACGCTTATATACACTTGCGAGCTCAAGAGCTATCTCATTTAGCTATCTCCTCTGTGGTGTACTCCATCAGTATAATGGTGGTATTAATTGGCATCCATTGTTTGCCGGCGCTTCGGATTAATGATCTTAGTTCACCCTGGACAAGTAAAGCTTGGTTCACACAATACCACAAAATTACTTTTAGTGGTAATTAAAACGAAAGCTATTTTATGTTATGGAAACCTTTGCACTGAACTTGTTAGTGATACGAGTCATTGTATAATAAATAATATACATATTTATTTTTGGTTTGAATACGTTAAGCTCAAATTGATATCCTGTACTGATTGACGCCTTCTTTTACACATGCCTAATATTTTTATTTAATACTATTGTGTTATGTGTTATGGTGAAAAGGTGAACACTCTAAAACTTATGAGATATATTAGTTGACCATTAAATCTTATGACCTTAATTATAAAACCAATTCCCCGTGTCATATACAGTCAAGGAAAACATTATCTTAAACACTGATTATTTCTATAAGTTATTTGGGATATATGTGTAACCTGTTAATCTCTACTTTAAAAGTAGCCACTGTGTATTTTATTTATTTATATTTTTACTATTATTATTAGTTTAATCTTTGTCTCATTTAATTTATCCACTTTTCATTGGTTTTTGTCTGATAAAAATCAGAGAATAATATAATTTTTGAGGATGAATACTGTTAAAGTGATATACAATGATCACAATTACAGGCAAATATCTATAGAAGATGTAAGTTCAAGAAAATTTATAAAAAAAATAATTTCTTCCGCTTTGGTGTAGACGAAGCTTTAAGTTGATGCAACAAAGTAAGATAGTAAATTTACAAAGAAAAATGTACGGGTA
The DNA here is from genome assembly GCA_947086495.1 of Morpho achilles. Classification (NCBI taxonomy): domain Eukaryota; kingdom Metazoa; phylum Arthropoda; class Insecta; order Lepidoptera; family Nymphalidae; genus Morpho; species Morpho achilles. The sequence goes on along the minus strand of CAMTZB010000021.1, from coordinate 15,138,738 downwards.
TCGACTTTCGCTGTAAAACTAATCCCTAGCACTAATGCGTATAGGAATAGAGAGAAAAACCTGCGCAATATTAGTTTATTTAGTTAGAAAGACGTTTAAAAAAAACAACTTTTAATTATACTCCAATGCGAATTAGTAATTCGATATGCATGGTTCCTCACGATGTTTACCTTTACAGAAAAGTGTGTAATAAATTGCAAATATTGACTTAGCACAGAATAAAGATTACTAACACAGAAAAGTTATTAAACAAAGGAGAAAAATAATTACCTTAATATAAAACACAAATTTTAATAGCGATACGATATTATTTTGTATTCTCATTCATTTAAGCCACGTACAAAAAATCTTCAAATAAAAATCTTCAAAATTCACTATCACAGATTTCTAATAATTGCGAAAAAAAATTAAAATTTTCAAAGGAAAAAACCTGAGCTGAATCCAAAAGAGTAAACATAATAAAATACTGCATTGTAGTCTCGATCGACTATTCTTTAAAATTATCAAGTAAAAAAGTGACTTTAAAATTTCCATTGAACAGACAGACAATAAGCAAGTTAAATAAAAGCTACGCAAAGTTGCGACAGACTGAAACGTTATAGTGGAATATTTAACATTGCATCAAAAGCATAAAACTTTATTACACTACAGTTTATATCGTGACCTCGCATCTGCTAGCAAAGACCAAATTTAATGTTATTATCACTAGTTAAAGAGAAGGTGTAGATGAAAACTGGTGAAGTATTAATCTCTATAAGTAGATCCATTCATAACCCTTCTTTGAACCGATTGACGCCTGCTGTTGATATAGGTCTCTTCATAGTATTTCAACAAAACACGATTTTGTGTCGCTTGAATCTAGCCGCTCCCCGCGACTTTTTTGACGTTGTAAGTCCATATCGTGGGGGGTCCAAAATTCCAACACCTAGAGACCCAACCCCCCTCGGTTCTCCACTACTATGAGCCCCGCCCATCATCCCCCCGTTCAGCTTCGCAAGCTGAGCTATATCGGTGACTCTGGTTCTTCTATGGATCTCTCCATTTCTTATCTGATGACGTAGGATACTCCGAGCAAAGCACACTCCATCGCCATCTGGGCGACTCTGAGCCTTCTTATGAGATCCATAGGCAGAGACGACTTTTCAGATCTGAATGTAATCACTGACATCATCCATAACCCTATCAATATTATAAATGCGAAAGTCTGGCTTTTTGATTGTCTAGTACAAAGACAGTGTATGGTAGGTACGTTGTCACGACTAAACTCGTAAACCAATAGTGATTAAATTTTATTACGATGAAAGCTGATATACCCGGCCAACATATCGAATTAAAAATTTCCATTTTTTCTACTGGAGCAAGAACAGAACTTGTCAAACAAAGCCAGCCAGTTTTTAAAATAATGATGAATGGAAAAGGTTTCCTATCCTCCAGAAATAATTTATATTCACAACGGGACGTGGCAATTAACGAAAACTTGCGTCTCCGACAGCGAAAACTTCGACTAATAACCAGTGGTAACGATTGTTGAATGCCAGAAATGAGCCATAAATAAGACTTACCAACTCGCTCGAAGACCCTTGCTTGTACCGAAAACCGTACTAAGGGCGGAGCAGAGAAAATGGTTATTGTCCAAGTTCACTTCTACGTACGGACGGTAACGATTGCGTACGTTTTTTGTCACAACATTGATCTTTATGTATATCAGGCATAAGAACTACAAAATAATTAAGTATTGCACTGGTGTTAGTGATAATTTGTTTCGAAAATTGTTGAAGCACTTTACGAGATTCGGCGTTATTGCAACGTCTATTAAGAAATTTCACTTCTTGCAAACTTTTGAACACGTCTGCGTCACTCTAGGATGACGGGGCTTTGAAGTTTTGATACGAAGTTGGCATTTTGTTTTGTGTAATTGGGAGTAACGGTGAAACTTAAGAGAGACTTGTTTTAACTTTTATATTTTCATTATTATAAAGGTTTTAACGTGATATTTGTACATCGTTCATTTTCGTCGTTCGTCGTTCATAATTAAGTAAAAGGTATAAATATACCTTAACCTTATATATAATTTATTAAGAATAGGCAAGTTAAATTGTAGTATTTCGTTTAATCTCAATATAGTGTTTAAAATATATAATTTCCTAACAGATAGCATCTTACACGTAGAGTATAGCTCATCCGTAGGAAATTTGAATGCTTTAAAAGGTATAACTTTAAGTAAAAAAGTTGAGCCCTTTCCACAACTTACCTAAGTCACCTTTTACGACACTTTGGCAAGAAATGAGGTTAGGTTAGCCAGATACGACACGGTGAATATAATATTACTGTATGCATTAAATGATTTATAGTAGTAGATGTTACTTTGCACAATTCTATAGTACAGAATTTACACTAGAATTATTTTGCTGTAATCAGCATTTGTTAAGAGAATTGCCTTTAAGAGAAAGAGAGACTGTGGTAGTGAGTTTGTATAGTGCTTGCGTGGAGTGTTGGTGTTGGCGGCATATTTTGATACAACAACAACAATATACACTTTATTACTCAAAAAATCTTAAAAAACAAAAAAATAGTTAAAACATATTTCACGTACACGATATAAAAAAGAGAACGTGTGGTGGCTTCTCCTGCATGTATAAGGTATGTGAACGTTGCCTGCTTCATACACTTAACATTATATAGATTATCTTAACTTGGTTCTTCTGTATGCATCAAATTCGGCTTATGCAATGATATTCAATACCACGACTCAAATTCATTCATAACGCGCACTTTTAAGTAGTTGAACTGAAAATAACTAAAGAAGAAATATAGTCAAAACTTATATATCAAGTAAAAACCGTATATCACGTACCGATCACGACATTCTACGTAAAATTTATTTCACTATCCGGAACTTTTAGGTCGGTCGTGTGAGAAACATAAATAGTGAAACTTAGTTGATACACCGATGCCGTTATTCTCGTACCGGGCACAACATTTAACGTAGGTAGTTAAATTTATTTCACTACCTGGACACTTTTAGTTTGGTTGAGTGAGAAACATAAATAGTGAAACTTGAGTTTAGAATGCGGGCTTTTATTTATGAGTAGAAAATGATCTATTATTATCTAATTATTTTTTTAATATGTTTATTATTATCTATTTATTTTTTATTATGTATATTATTATCTGCATCTTATCTCATCTGATCTATATCTTATTATCTATTTATTTTTAACTAAATATATCCAAATTAAATCAAATTTAATCTTTATTCAAATAAGCTCTCCCAAACACTTTTAAATCGTCAAGGATCAATATGATTAATGAAGCTACAACTAGTTCGGAATGTTGCCCTTACTGAGAAGAACCAGTAAGAAGCTCGACGGTCAATCTTTTAGACATTTTCAATTTTACGTTATTAAATTGATGTCTTGTATGGAGCTGAAAGGATTATCAAATCCAGGCATTTTTATCAGACAAATAATCTTTAATTTTGTATTAGCATATCTCTTACATTTAATTTAAACCTTTCTGTAGACTAGGCTAGTATAGATTGCGGAATTTTATTGTAGAAGAGAATACCGAAACCAAAGAAAGAGTTGCTAACTCTGCAGATTATCCTGCTAAGAAAGTCTGTCTATCGGTCTTTCTGTATATCTGTACAGGATTTCACAAAATCAATGAGTAATTTGGTAAAATTTAGTACAATTGAAGCTTATATAATCGTAGCTTAATATGTAAATACGGCCGTTTTTTCTTTTGAAAAGAAAAACGCATAGTATGTACGATTATATTTATAATATTATAACTTTTTTGTTGACGCGAAAGAATAAATGTACTTGAGATTACGAAGAAATTACTAAGATTTTGAAATTAGTTAATAATTTATTACGTTAAGAACTTAATAACTGAATTTAAATACATTCTGCTTTTCACACCCTCAGCTATGTTTTCGTGGTCGCCCGTTCCGCCCGATTATCCAGTATAATTTTTTCTAACCTTACAGCATCTTACACTTACCCTCCTGGTGGAGCTAAACGAGTTGCCAACGCCGAACATGAGGGAACGGATATGATAACCCGAACTATGACCTGGCCAGGAGAGGCTTTGGGAGCCTTGAGGAATTAAATAACATCCCACAGCTCAGCGCAGAAGGCAAGGCGAAACTACTGCCACTTAGACACATAGAAGAAAAAAAAACACGTTACGTTCTATTCATTTGACAGACTTTTATATCTCTTTAGTTTTAGTTTCACGGAGTATGAAAGATAAAAAATAACATAATAAAATCTTTTACGATCCAATGAATCTGTTATTCAATCTGTGATCGTACCCGAGAGAATTCAAACTGAAATAGAACTTTGATTTTTTATCTGTAATTTGAATTTTTTTCTTTTGTTTATCTGTAGAGAAAACTCATTGCTGTAGGTTTTCCTATTTTCCGACCTAGTATATCATCATTTTTCCTCCCACACTAATCAACTGTCGAACTTGAAATAGAGCCTTAATTCTAGTTCACGAAACTAAAATTAGAATTGCGATATCTTAATTTGTAAATTAGAATATGAATTCCACTAGAATAAATCAATGTTTAATTATAATAGGCATGATACACATACATATTTTTAGCGGGATTGTAGGATATAATTTATATCTATACTAATATATAAAGCTGAAGAGTTTATTTGTTTGATTGTTTGAATGCGCTGATCTCAAGAACTACTGGACCGATATGAAAAATTATTTCAGTGTAAGATAGTCCATTTATTGAGCAAGGCTATAGGCTATAGCACGTCACGTTAATACGAATAGGAGAAGAGCAGCAATAAAAAATATTACGAAAACGGCAAAATTAAAAGCTTTCCTTGTGTGCGCTTAGTAAACGGTAAACGTTTTCAAATGTCAAAAATAATATATTAACAAAATTGTTCCCCTCTAAAAGTTCTAAATAAAAACCCGCAACAGCATAAGTCTAGCTTTTAAGGTTAACCATTAAAACATTTTTGTGGTCATCAAAATACTATATTACGGTTTAAATCGTTACACGCGAGTGGAGCCGCTGGCGATCGCTAGTAACATAAAGTACTTCAGAAGCTTCGTTTCTCGTACCAGCTGTATGTAGAGTATAGTTCAAACAGTGTCCATTTATTGTGCGAGAGATAAATAGTAAAATACTCGTACACTGCGGCTATTGTGTCCATGATTTACGCAGTACGGAGCGGGCGACTCGAGTCGTATCTCTTGAACGTGCCAGTGAATGTTTTGTCTATAATAAATAATTGCTTTAAGGTATAAAGCAGTTTTATTAGCCACTTGCAAATGTTTATGAAATGAAATATTATCCGATTGATCAGATATACCAGTTTACAAAAAAATGATAAAATATTTTTGCTTTGCTTGGATTATAGCTATATATGATGTTCTATCACATTAAGTGTACATACGAGCTCAAAAAGGTATCAGAGACCTGTTGGGTTCAGGCGGCACAAGAAAAGAGCTATGTCCAACTTTGGACGTCTATTGGTTAAGGATGGAAAGACATATATGGAGAGAGATGAGAGAGACAGAGAGGGAGAGAGATAGAGCTCTAACACGTCTTTTGTTGTGTTGTTGCGTGTTTATATTGGTAGTCCACAAATAGAAGTAGGCGTTTACTTCTTGAACTTCTATAAATAATAGTATATTTCTATTTAATCTTTTCTTTGAATAATTTCTTCATACCTTATAAGTTAGTGAATCTAACGAACCGAAAAAAGTCACATTAAATATATGGTTTTATTACAAATGAAGATTGCGAATAAATGGAATTGTTGCACATATTTGTGCAAATTAATGCCAAACCCCTTTTAGTTAAAGGCCTAAAGAACTTTTGGAAAAAGCTTGATGCAGTACTGTAAGATTAAAGTATAGATTTAACGACACATTTTGCATACATATGTGGGATTGTAAGTTTGAACGCAGCGGAGAGCAAGTGAGAAGTATGTATGAATGACAGAGTGAAAGGATTAGGTGACGTATGGATGGTTTTAGTTTGTAGTTACTAGTCTGTAGTCTATAGTCATAAGCCGAACGACGTAACGACGCTAACGTGTTTTCAGTGCTCTGTAATAATTTTACCCCTAGTCTAAGTGTTTGTCAAAAATCTTTGAATAAAGAAATAATACCATTGAAGAAGAATTTTAATAATCCCACAATTTTGGGGGCTCGTCCGGGATCGAAGAGGAAAAAAGGGATTACGAAAAAACATGTCGAAAGATGACGCTGCCCATATATACATAGTAAATGTTATAATGATTTTATCACATTTAGATTTAATCAGCGTCACTTGATTCAAAACAATCATATTTAAGATGCTGTAACAATAATATACATCATCCTCCTGCCCTTATCCCACTATAAGTGGGGTCGGCACAACATGTTATAAACATGTTGTCACATGATTTGGCTGCGTCTTTACGACCAGCCGCCTGCCTTACGTCAACTTACCTTAGTCGTATTTTACGACACCTCGGTAAGAAAGAGGGTGGTCTATTCTACTAAACCGGATACCACACGGTGGGTCAACTAACCTTTGTCGCCTTTTACGACACCTCTGTAAGAAATGAGGTTAGTCTATTCTACTCAGCCAGATACCACACGGTGGGTCGACTTATCTTAGTCACCTTTCACGACACCTCGGTAAGGAATGAGGGTGGTACTATTCTATGCAGCCGGTCATTCCAGCCACCACACGGCGTGCTGGAACAATGATATACATTAAAATGAAATCAACGGATTTTCAATTAATATATCAATAACCAAACAAAAGATACCATTTACATGCAATACGGTGTAAATTGGATACTTCAAGAATCCTCGGAGGGTTTGCGTGAAGAATGATACGCCATAATAAAATATTAGACCCAAACCATCGCACCAATATGTCCCCCTAGGGAGCGGAGCAAGGAATACCACTTATTAGATAATCGAAATATATTTCTCAAGTCCCAACCCCAACAATTCTGCGGATGAAAAAAACTAAAGATTTTCCGAGAGCATCAAAATAATTGAATATTAAAAATATATTTAAATGAATAAAAATAAATAAATAGATTTTTGAATAACAACAATCTCTCATCTTAATCTCAAGAACTACTGGACCGATTTTAAAGTTCTTTAAGTGTAACATAGTCCATTTATCGAGGAAGACTATAAGTTATATAACATCACGCTAAGATAAATAGGAGAGGAGCAGCAATAAAAAATATTACCAAAACGGCAAATTTTAATGCTTTCCTTGCTTGCGCTGAATAAACGTTGATAGTTATTCAAAAATCATGTATCACAAAATCGTTCCCCTCTAAAAGTTCTAAATAAAAGTCCGCGAAAGCATATGTAGACATATGCTTTCGCGAGTTAACCTTAAAAGCTATAGCTTTTAAGGTTAACCCACTTTAACCACTTTTTATGTTTATCGAAAGACTATATTACGGTTTTAATCCTTCCGTGTGGGTGGAGCGGCTTGCGATTGACATAAGGTTTCCTCACGTTGTTTACTTCACCATAGAGCAAGTGATAAATTGAAAACATCAATTATACTGTGAACGATCAAAATACACCCCTGCGGCTTAAGGTATTACCGAGCGCTCGTTATCGATCCCGAGCGAAAACTATAAATCGCGATCGCCAGAGGCCGAGTAGACAAAACAGCGATTAAATACTACAGTCGAACTAACGACCGGCCATTTGTTAGGGAGATATTAGAGAGCGAAGCTTCATGGGATTTTGGAGTTGAATTTTGGGTAAAACTACTACACAACTCGTTTGTGCACCGCAGCCAAGCGGCCTATCGTTACATCGTGGTGAGTTATGTAACTTGAACTAGAACTTTAGTTTATAATTACACGTTGCTCAGAATTAATATGAGCTGTTTGTATAAACGGTGATAGCCTAGCGGTAAGTCCTTCACTCGAGAGAGGGTCGCTGGGTCAAATCCCGGGCACAAATAAGTTTTCCGTTCACACTTATCTAAGAAAACTAAAGTAACACCCTGTTATTTTCCCACTGCTTAGCATAGGCCACATTTCTCTATTTTCGGAGACAAAGATTGGAGCTCAGACCTACCACGCTGCTCCAATGTGAATTGGTAGGTAACATATATCCCTAGAATTCTCTAGAAATATGCAGGTTTCTAAATTGTGTGCAGGTGTGATAAATTGCAATTTTGACTAGGTATTTCATGACCAGCCACCTGCCTGACGTGAAATCAAATCAAATCAAAATTTTCTTTGTTCAAATAAGCTCTTACAAGCACTGTTGAATCGTCAAGGATCAATATGATTAATGAAGCTGCAACTAGTTCGGAAAGTTGCTTTACTGAGAAGAACCAGAAATAAACTCGGTGGTCAATCTTTTAAACATTTTCAATTTTACACTGAACGTGAACAGTCCGTACGTATAGAAGAAAAATTTTCAACGCAGTGCCGTCTCAGTGCTGGTGTTCCTCAAGGTGGTGTACTCTCCCCTCTACTCTTTTCTATCTTTATTAACACTGTAACTGAGCTTCTTTCCTTATCCTATCACTTGTACGCTGATGACTTGCAGATTTATACGTCAACATCTGTAAATGAAATCGCTCAGGCTATTGATCTTATGAACTCTAACCTTCGTGTGATCAGTACCTGGAGCGAGTATTACGGGTTGACTGTAAATCCGAGTAAGTCACAGATCACTATCATCGGTAACCATAAACAACTATCCAAATTAAATTTTAGTCAACTTTCGCCTATTATGTTTGATGGTACCAAGTTGGAAATAAGCAGCAGTGTGAGAAATCTGGGTATCACTATTGACAATAATCTCACCTGGGCACCCCACGTCTCTGACTTAAGTCGGAGAATTTATGGAGTTATTGGCAGATTGCGAAAATGGAAGAATCTTCTCCCAATAAAGACCAAAATATCACTAGCACATACGCTTGTGCTTCCTATTCTAGATTATGCCGATTCATGTTACCCAGATTTGTCACAGGAGTTGCTCAATAAGCTAGAGCGCTTACAGAACCTTATTATAAGATTTATTTTCGGGCTCAAAAAATTCGATCACATTACTCAGTATCGCGTACGACTTAAATGGCTTACTATACGGCAACGCCGCAATACTCATCTTCTCACCCTACTTTATACTCTTCTTTTCCATCCTCAGACTCCTTCCTATCTTAAAGAACGCTTCTCCTTTCTTGGCACTAAATCTCTCCTTCCTTATAAACTTCGATCTTTTAGTGATAATAAGCTAAAATTTCCTTATTGTCGCTCTCATTGCTATGAAGAGTCGTTTACCGTTAGAGCAGTAACACTGTGGAACGAACTTCCTAGGGATATCCGATACGCACGATCTGTTAGCATCTTTAAAAATCGTCTTAAGACTTATTATTTATCACTATAATTATATTTGATATAAATTTTATTTGAGAAGTATATTTGTATGTATATCACGTATGTATGTATATTTATATATTATTTATTTATGGATATATATTGTGTATATATTGTTATGTTATATTATATGTATTAGTGTGTAGTTATTAGAATGTATTAATTTATATTAATAAATACTTTGTGCACCTCAATTATATTTTTATTGTTGAGTTTAACTTTAGGTAGCCTGTAAGAGATTGCTATTAGTGATAAGGCCGCCTTTGCACATCTTTCTGTTTAATTTTAAGTCTCATGTACCGAATTTGTTTTAATGTGCAATAAAGTATTTTATTATTATTATTATTATTTACACTATTAAACCGCAGTCTTGAATGAAGCTGAAAGGATCAGGAAGTTCAAATCCAGGCTTTTTTAGGTAGGATATGAGGATATATTCTACTCAGGCGGATACCACACGGCGGTCAATTTACCTTAGTCTCCTTTAACGATAGCTTGTTAACAAATGGAGTTGGTCTATTCTTTTCAGTCGGATATCACACGGCGGATACGCGTGAATACATATATATCTTCCTGTCCATATGCCACTCTAAGTGGGGTCGGCACAACATGATTTTCTCTTACATTCTGTAATATCATTCGTCAACTCTGGCGCCAATCCTTTTATATGCATGTCATACTTCACACAATCCAACCATCTCTTTTTAGGCCTCCCTCTAGGCACGTATCCATCCACATTCAAATTTAACACTCGTTTGGTCACATGATTTTCATTCCTTCTCATTACATGTCCATACCATCTTAATCTTGCACTTCTCGTTTTTTCTATAGTGGGCGCAACTTTCTAACTATGTGAATACATATTCCATATTAAAACTGAGGGATTTTGAACAAAAACAATTCTCGCGTAACTTGCTTTACAGCTTTACTTAGAGGTTGTAAATAAGACTGTCTTTGAACATCACTCACTCACACATTATAGCGTTGCGTATTGCACCAAGACGTAACCAAGTTTTGAGCGTAGATAGTTATAAACTATAATAAACCGAGTTGGAAAGTTAGAGAACGTCTTTCACACCAACTTCACCGTCTGCTCCTGCATGTTGTGGGATTTATCTCGAAAGTTTTTGAATATTTTTAGAAATAACACCTGCATAGGTTAGTTCATCTTCATAAAATATAAGTGGTTTCAGTATAATATTACTGAGAGAGACTTTGCCGTCAATTTTATAGAGAGAATTTTCATTTTTGTATGCAAACTAGCGACCCGCTTCGACTTCGCACGGGTATAAAATATATAGCCTATGTCACTCAGTAAAAAAAACCAAAGGTTCAGCCTGCGTTTGCAATGTAAGTGGAAAAAAGTAATTATTTACGACATCACATTAGAAACCTCAAAAGTTACAGTATTTCTCTACTCCATATTGAATGTTATTTTACATATAAACCTTTCTCTTGAATCACTCTATCTATTACAAAACCACATCAAAATCTGTTGCGTAGAGTTAAAGATTTAAGCATACATACATACATACATACATAGGGATATAGGGACAGACAGGGAAAGTGACTTTATTTTATACTATGTAGTGATGATGATAGAAACATGAACATATCACACGCTTAGTATTAATATGACAAAATTAGCTTTAATTGAGTTAAATTGATTTTATGAGATATTTTACCTTCTAATCCTTATTTTAATTGCAGATATGAGATGATGAGATTGTGGTAGTGAATGTGTGTAGTGCTTGTGTGGGGGTGTCGGTGTTGGAGGCGTTTTGTGATACTTGTGTTGACTGTTCCTGCTTGTAAAATAATAAATAAAATAAATATACTGGACACACACACGGTCCTCCGTCCCCAAAGTAAGTAACTTAATGCTTGTGTTATGGTAGACAGACAACTGGTGAATATATACTTATATTACTTTTAAATAAATACTTACATACAAATATACACCCAGACTAAAAGACCAACAAATTCAGAAAATGAAATCAATAGAAAATGTTGGCCCCCGGCGGGAATCGAATCTGCGACTCGCGGAGCTGAAGGCAGAGTCACTACCCACAGCACCAACAGGCCAGTCAAAAGGTATAAGGTATGTATGTGCCTGCTTCATACAATTAGAATTCCATTTATTCTCTTAACAAGTGTGGATTACGGCAAAATAATTCTATTGTAACTTCTGTACTATCGAATTCCTCAGAGTAACGCCTGCTTCTGCCGAAACATTGGAATGCAAATCATAAAGCCTTACTTAACGCTTACCACAACACACTAACGTGGCCGTCGGCCGACTTAACTAAAATATAGGCGTCCAGAAAGCGTCCTATATGACACACACGATCAAATAACGATCGCAAAAACACACACATATAATACACGCAAACAGAGTCTTCGACGGCGAAGACGAGGTCCTAGTTTTCTGACGTCGGTCGGCCGTGGCTTCTCGCCATACTCCCGACGCCATGATGACCGATCGTCATACTATTATCCCTCAACTACGCGTCGCCCTAAGCCATGGCCTCACAGGAGACACCCTTAGGATAACGTTCCCCGACGCTAGTAGAGTTTCTGCGCTCTACTCTCCGCATTTCACAACTTAGACGATGCTTCTGCGGTCGCCCGTCCCGCCCGGTGACGCTGTAAAAGCCGTGAGGGCTAACAGCATATATTCAATTTAAAAAAAAAATAATGTTTTAGTTAACATATTAGCGTACGCCCAAATAACATCATAATTATGAATTTAAATTTATACATAAACAGCCAGGCTTCGGCTAAACAACCAGGTAACGGTCGTAACATAAATTTAATATCGCTTTATAACAAGAGTGTGGGATATTGTTTGTTTAATATAATGCGGTTGGTAATTGTGGAATCAATTAGTAACTTTGAAAACAATATAATTTATGATGAACTAGGGCGAGTTACAAAGTTAAATTTCTATGTAAGCTCTGTGCCGTGTGGTATCCGGTTAAATAGAATAGACCACCCTCATTTCTTACCAGGGTGTCTTAAAAAGCGACTAAGGTAAGTTGACCCACCGTGTGGTATTCGGCTGAGTAGTTTGGGAAATGGCAGTTAAATAAATCATAACAAAAATAACAAAACTTAACTAAATTTATTTTTATGAAAAATATATATGTAATATTCATAATGAAAATACTATGGATAATCTTTTCAAAACATCACGGCATTTTTCATATACATATTTAGTATAAAACTAATGGGAATATTATTTAGTGAAATTTTGAAAAATAATATTCTCATTAGTTTTGTATGGACCTCCGCAAAGTAATGGTCATCAAATCATATGGGTATTTTTGTTCCAGAATCGAACGTACGTGACGTCCGTTCAGACAGTTTTATTGCATTTGCCAATTATTCTATTTGAATGACTAGGAGTTCATTTACCCGACATACGAAAGGCCTAATTGCAATCTGCTCACGTTTCGATCGCTCGTTAAAAGTGAACGCTTCAAAGTGGATAGTGACACCAATTTAGAACATTCACTGCACAGAGAATTGTTATATCTGTGCAATTACAAATGACAAATATCGTCAGTCGAATTATATATTCATTTTTATAAAGTAACTAGCGGCCTGCCCCTGCTTCGCAGGAGTATAAAATATATATCCCATGTCAGTCAGTGTAAAAAAAATGATTAAAATTGATCCAGTTGTTTTTATTTATTCATTACTGCCCGTGGCCGTAGCGTTAAATTTGGAGAAAAACAATTTCCTTTCCCTATACCAAGAAGATTTCCTACTATCTTTGGAATATCTAAATTCATATAGTACATTATTACTTATTTACTTTTACATTTTCCCGATGTATTTTATTTTTACAATTAATTACAGAATGTCTTTAAACAAACTCTTGTTATAGGGCGAAGCGCGGCCTCCTCACGGCATTTTAAATCTGTAATATCTCCGAAAATGTTCACTTAAATTACATTCTGTAAACGGCAATATTGATCTATATTAAATCAACAATTTATTTAAGGTACTCAATTGGATAAGGATTAATGCTGTATTGTATAAAAATTGCTTTGAACATAAGGCATCATTTTTCGTAAAAAGTAAATGAAAAAAACTGCTATAGTGGGTTATCCATAAGAGATAGATATATGCCATCGCGGACTTTTCTGTAGACCTTTTTAAGGTGTATAAATACTTAGTACATCATTTTGATAAATCTCGTAGGGTTTAGCCTGCGTTTGCAATGTAAGCGGAAAAAAATGTAATTATTTACAGAAACCTCAAAAATTACATTATTTCTCTACTTCGTATTGAATGTTATTATATGTACAAACCTTCCTCTGGAATCACTCTATCTATTAAAAAAAATCGGTTGCGTAGTTTTAAAGTTTTATGCGTACATACGGAAATATGGACTTTGTTTTATAATATGTAGTGAAGTACTATCCCACTGCTGGGCATAGGCCTCCACTCTCCATTTTTGGAGAGAAGGGGGTTGGAGCTAAGACCTACCACGCTGCTCCAATGCGGATTGGTAGGTTACACGTATCCCTAGAATTTTCTAGAGATATGCAGGTTTCCTCACGATGTTTTCCGTCACCGACAAGCGTGTGATAAATTGCATTTATCAATTAGACACATAAGTTTTAATAGAAAAACTCATTGGTGTCTGCCCGGGTTTGAACCCATGATCGTCTCTAGAGATTCACACGGTCGCACCGCTAGGCCATCACAGCTTATTTTATAAAGAACTATGTGTGCATGCGGCTTTTGAAATCAGTGTATTTAATTGAAATTTTGGACATAAAAGTAGTTATTTTATTTTTTATTTATTGATATCTTTAATATTTAAATGAGTTAATCTTGTATGTATATAATTATATTTATTGTCGGAATCTCGGAAACGGCTCCATCGATTTTTCTGAAATTCAGCATGTAGGGGATTTTGGGGGAGAAAAATCGATTTAGCTAGGTTTATATGAAAAAAAAAAGTTTTATCCCTGATAAAAAAAATACTAAAATTTATATTGAATTGAATTTTTGCCATAAACTGTCAAGTCAGCGTAGCTTATTCGGGGAACGGGCAGACTTGAAACATGTAAATACCTAAGATCGGTCCCAACTATCTTTTTTTCTTTTTTTTTAGTTTCTTTTCTTATTTTGTCAAAAATTACCTGTTACTACTTTATTATACACCACAGAGAAAAAATACAGAAAAGAAAAACAACAATATTCAAATTCAAAATCAAATTCAAAATATTCTTTATTCAAATAAACTTGTAAATAAGTGCTTTTGAATCGTCAACTCTACTAAAAACTCTCTACTAACTCTACTAAATAAAAAAGAAAACAAAATGTAACGTACAAAGGGCGGTCTTATCGCTTTGTAGCAATTTATTTGGACCTTAGGGTTAAGGAGAACTGAAATGATTATGTGGGTGGTTCATATTTCTAAAATTAAATACTTACTAATAATACACACCAATACAAAGACAAGAGATTCACACATCATAAAAATATATAGAAATAATAATAATAATAATAGTTATTATGAGTTAGCCATAAGAGATAGAGACACGCTGGCGCACAACAGAGAGTCGCGGACTTCATTGTAGATCTACAATTCTCTTGAAATTACTCATGCCTATCTCCGTCGTTTTACAACTGTGCGACCACTTCCAAACAATTTACATAAAAGCAAAATGCATTATTAAATTAAACCATTGAGAACAATTAAACTACCTTTTAGCAAAAAACCGTACAAAAATCGGTTCATTACATATTGAAAAAGTCAATCCATATACAGATAGACAGCTTTTAGTTTTATAATAATAAAGAATATACAAAAACAAATGAAGATTATATTTATTGAATTAATTTTACGCCGTGTGGTATCCGGCTGAATAGAATAGTACCGCCTTTTTTTTCTTACCGAGGTGTCGTAAAAGGCGACTAAGGTAAGTCGACCCGCCGTTTGGTATCCGGCTGAGTAGAATAGACCAACCTCATTTCTTACCGAGGTGTCGTAAAAGGCGACTAAGGTAAGTTGACCCACCGTGTGGTATCCGATTTAGTAGAATAGACCACCCTCATTCTTACCGAGGTGTCGTAAAATACGACAGAGGTTAGTTGACGTCAGGCAGGCGGCCGGTCGTAAAAGCGCTGCCAAATCATGTAACAGCGTGTTTATAACATGTTGTGCCGACCCCACTCAGATTGGGATAAGGGCAGGAGGAGGATGATTTATTGAATTAATTTTACAATATTTCTTATATGGTATGATATAGTAGCAAAATATATACCAAACTATTCAAGATATACGTCCGTGATATACCAAGTTCACTATTCTGCTAAAGTCGACCACATTTTTGCTTTTATCGGAACTTATGGCGGGTATAACTTATTTCTGCATACATAATAAAATAACAAGATCGTAGAAGAAATATATGTGTACGTATTTGTATCTTTTATAAATGATCAAAGTGACCATAAGTATAATTTACTTGGAAAGTCGTCTATCTATAACATTAGCATAATGACGCTTCTTAATGGTCGAATCTTTTTAAATGTTCGGTAGTTGTATAAAAAACATCTGAGGATTTGTTGACTCTATTGTACAATAAATACACTTGCTCTTTCTGACTTTATTTTTCAATATATTTAAATGAGTTAATCTTGTGTGTGTAT
The DNA here is from genome assembly GCA_947086495.1 of Morpho achilles. Taxonomy (NCBI): domain Eukaryota; kingdom Metazoa; phylum Arthropoda; class Insecta; order Lepidoptera; family Nymphalidae; genus Morpho; species Morpho achilles. Next base: position 15,122,668 of record CAMTZB010000021.1, on the reverse strand, counting down.
ATATATATATATATATATATATATATATATTTTCCGAATCTCGGAAACGGCTCCAACGATTTTCCTGAAATTCAGCATGTAGGAGGTTTTGGGGGAGAAAAATTGATCTAGCTAGGTTAATGTAAAAAAAATATTGTTTTATCCCTATTTTTGGACATTAAAAAACACTAACATTTATATTGAATTGAATTTTCGCCATTAACTGTCAAGTCAACGTAGCTTATTCGGTTAGCGGGCAGCCTCGAGTAATGTGAATGCCAAGGATCGATCCCAACTAAATAATTGTTTTTTCTTTTTTTTAAGTTTTTTTTTGTAAAAAATTACCGATCGAATCTCGGTCACCCAGATATTTTTTCAATATAAAACTTAACACTTGGAAAGCTAGATTTTTTTTTACTATAATAACGAACATGAAAGTATTTAATTGAAGCAACAATAAGGCAAATAATAAACTTTATCTTATCACTTATAACAAAAATCTCAGTCTTTGTAACTGTACGTGACACTTTTTTCTTGCGTTAACCATCACTATATAGAACTGACTCGTAAAGTCAGAATGGAGTAAAAAAAATTGTAGATTTAGTAGACGATGATAAAATATTCTTAAAAGGAAGGAGATAACAAAATAAAGGTAGTGAGTGATTAATATGATATTTAAAAGTGAAGTAAAAATTGCATATTAGTATCCAAAATGTTATAAAAAAATCTATACATATCATTCAGTCGTATAAAGTGGGCGTTAACTTTTATGTGAATCTACTTTTTTACTCGTTTTATATCAATATGAGTAGTGTAAGGATAACCATCAAAGAGCTCGTATCCCAGATTATTCCGTTTCATCGCATGAAGTTCATTTGTCCAGAATGCGAGGGGCAAATTTGAATGTGCTCACGTTTCGTTCGCCGATTGCGAAAAAAACACCGTAAACTGAGTATTGATACCAATTTGTAATTCGATGTTTTTTATAAATTTTACTACACTGAAACTGAATAACTACTGACCCTTTAGTGCAGATGATATGGTGACCCTGCTTTCCGATTCTAGGGTCGCGAATTCGTTTCCCGCAAATTGCCAACACTTTTAACATTTTGTTGGTTCTCTGTCTGTCGTAAAAGGCGACTAAGGTAAGTTGACCCACCGTGTGGTATCCGGTTGAGTAGAATAGACCACCCTCATTTCTTGCCGAGGTGTCGTTAAAGGCGACTAAGGTAAGTTGACCAAAGTATCTGGTTGAGTAGAATAGAAGAGGGTGACTTCTTTCTTATTGGGGTTTCGTAAAATACGACTAAGGTAAGTTAGCGGTTTTTTATATATAATTACTGTTGCTATTTATAATGCAACAATATATATAGGGTAAGCTAACCTATCCTCGACACCTATTCAATTAATTGACACCCTAGCAATTTTGTCCCAAAAATAAGAAAATAACAACCCTAAATAGTTCCATTTGTACTAATTTTATTAGATAATATCATAATTTCTTATTTTGGCAACAAAAAGTTGCAATAAAAATAATATGTCGACTAATCAGCTGAATGAAAAAGAGCACATAATTAATTTAGTAATAATTTATCGTTTTCTTAAAAATTTGACAAGGTAAGTATCTTACAAGTATTGTTAAAACATTCTGTTTTCAGTCTGAAATACGTCGATTATAGTGTTATTGTGGTGTTTATAGTACAAGTTAACTTATCGATAAGATTTATTTCAAAATTTTTGTTGTAATTGACTTTGTTTTATGGTGTCAACATATGGTCCACTGAAAGTACCAGAATACCAATACATTGACATCCATATCAATAAATAGGATTTTGTAAAACTAAGGTCACAGAATATGTTATCGTTTCAATTTTCTTGTTGAAAATCCTTTCAGCTTCATACAAGACTGCGGTTTAATCATGTAAAATTGAAAATATTTAAAAGATTGACCGCCCAGTTTCTTTCTGGTTCTTCTCGGTAAGAGCAACATTCCGAACCAGTTGTAGCTTCATTAATCATATTGTTTCTTGACTATTCAAAAGTGCTTGAAAGAGCTTATTTGAATAAAGATATTTTGATTTAATTTGATTTAATACATAAAAACATAAATAAGTTACCTATCTGCGTGCTTTACTTGGTTTTTATAAAAAAACTGAAGGGTGTCAATAAACTGGAATTTGAAGTGTCGATAATAGGGAATTCTGTGTCAATATTTGGGTAAACCATTGCAATTCGATAAATATCATAAATTCAATAACAAATAATATCCTAGTTAGAATTTGATTTTACTGGCAACATCTTAAAATAGTTGTCTATATTTACCACAATTTATCGTTATTCGGAAACACTGTGGAAAGCTTATATTTATTTCTTTTTATACGCTCGTTCTAAAAGTGTCAATAATTGGGTACTTTACCCTATATATATATATATATATATATATATATATATATATATATATATATATATATATATATATATATATATATATATATATATATATATATATATATATATATATATATATATATATATATATATATATATATATTAATAGAAGAGGGTGACCTCTTTCTTATCGAGGTTTCGTAAAATACGACTAATGTAAGTTGACGTCAGGAAGGCGGCGGTAAAATCATGTATCAACATGTTGTGACGACCCTGGGATAAGGGCAGGAGGATTATGACAGGGCATTTATATATAAGTATAGGTCTTACAATAAAAGGCGGTGGTTTAACGAATTAAGAATTCTCTCTCAAGCAACTTTAAAGCATAGTTTACAAAGGTAGGCTAAGACTATGAGAAATGATTTCATGAATTTAAGTTTGTTATATTAAAGCTCTAAATGGGTTTTAAGTTTCACTGGTTTAATGATTTAAGGTCGAATCGTGAAAGTTTTCAAAGATAATTATCCTTTCTCGTGATTATGATTGTAAACTTTCTTAGAATTAATTTTAGCTATTTGATTGTGCTTGGAATTGTTATTAGTATTTCAAACATTTCCAATTATAAATCACCCGGAGATAAGTTATATAATATATATTTTTAAATATATTAGAGTGCTGCTGAAAACACGACATTTATTTTAATTTTAGGTACCTACACACTACTCCGATACACAGCACACCACTACACAGGACTCTACATAAAAAAATCAGTTGATTCAGTGAAATATTGTAATAATCACATTACGTTTTAAAAAAGAAACACGATTTTAGAGATCAATGACCATACCTAAACGCCATTTTAAATAATGTAATACGATACAAACCTTGACCTAAAAACTATATAGTAAGGTGCGAGTTAGATAAAACAAGGATGTTGTTTTTTCCTGTTGTGCACCGCTTCAGGTCAGTGAACTATTATAAATATAGCTAGCTACCAATTAAGTTATATGTATTTTGTTTAACATTTTTTTAAACTATATTTGAGAAGTTATGCCAAAATCCTTATTCGTTTAAGTGATAAATATATTCATTTAATGTCGTATCATCGGAGCATTCCATATATATGTAAAAATGAATCTGAAAATTTTTTACTTTATACTTGCATCACGCGTAAACTGTTGAAACATCATTTTACAAAAAAAAAAATACGGAACATTACAAAATTTATAAAAAAAATCTTCTGTGTGGTATCCGGCTTAGTAGAATAGACCACCCTTATTTCTTACCAAGATGTCGTAAAAGGCAACTAAGTTAAGTTGACCGGAGTATCTGGTTGAGTAGAATAGAAGAGGGTGACCTCTTTCTTATTGGGGTTTTGTAATGTACAACTAAGGTATGTTAGCGGCAGGCAGGCGGCCGGTCGTAAAACATGCAACCAAATTATGTGACAACATGTTTATAAGATGGGATGAAGGCAAAAGAATGATGATAGAAAATTTAAAAAAAATTAGTCGAAAGTCTATTTTAACACTTACTACAGTTTAGTTGACGCGGGCCTATACGTAGCTCGTTAACATACATAGTATTGTCGATACTCAAAACGTCGTAAAAGTGAATCCAATAAAATAGCCGAACACGAAACGGCGTTCGCCCGTCGCTCGGTGGGCTTTTACCCGCAAGCCAACAAATCCCAGTTGAAACTAACTCACTAATGTCACACGTGTCGCACAAAGCCGTCCATCCGCGAGTTACGCTTTAGGGGGCAATAAAAAACCGTTTCCCTTTGTTCGTCCATTCGTACAAATGCCGTATTGTATGACGGCAGGTATTCTCACTGGAAATATAGGCGTCCAAAAAGCGTGCTTTATGATCCTAACGATCAAATGACGAAAGTTATAATATATTTTATAGAAAAAGTCGTTATTTTGTGGAATTTCATTGTAAAATAGATATGATAACACGTGTTTGTTAAGGAAATCTATAAAATGCTAAGTTTAGGAAGCAAAAACTGTTCTTATGTCTTATACTTGCAGGATTAGTTACCGCACGTATCACAAAACACAAATCACGTATCGCCACCAACATCACACTACAGCGAGCAGTATTTAGTTCACAAAACTGACATACAATTGAGGATAACAAAAATTCAACATAATAATTGGCTTACAATAATTGTTGTCTTCTAGATGTGAACCTAGCATGCTTACAAGGGGTACCATACGTAAATTATTACAAAAATACTTAATTTAAATTATACAATAATAATAATAATAAACCGAAAGTTGCAAAATTTTAGTTTAGTTTCATATTTTATTTTTAATTAAGTTTACTTAAATATTAAATAAGATTAATATTAATAGTTCTAATTTGCTGTAATCCGCGTCCGTTATGAGAATATATGTAATGCTAAGTGTAAGCAGGCAACAATCACATACCAATCAATACAGTATAATACAGACAACAAAAACAAAAATAACTACAAGTGGTTGCAGAAGTTTTTGTTTTGAAGTTGATTTTACAATATCACTAAAATAGTTTAAACTTTCTTGATTCAAAATCAATAAAAATACAATCGAACTGAAGATTCAAATATCTGTTCTGAAGAAATTAAGCAAGTTTCATTTTTTCAGTTAAAAAAATAATAGAAATTTCAATGTAACTTCAGTACAGAGCAGATAATTCAAGCTTTATAAAGCGCTGCACGGTTGAATGAGCGCACCGGAAGTGAGCGCTAAATTAGCGGTTGAGCCTAACGCGTCAACATGCGAAAGTAATGGGTAGATTATAATCCTAAGTTTCTTGTTCCGCTTTCTAAGGTGTGGTCGTAAAGGAACGAACGTAATTAAAATTTTCAAAATTTGTCGAATGATTCGTTACAAGTTCTTTCCATCAATACGTTCGTATCAACTTAGGTGTTAAAATATTCTCAATGATTTTTTTGTGTTCACAAAGAAAAGTTTTTTTTTTATCCTATTATGATAATAATACGTAGAATACGCAATTAGTATATTAGGGGAAGTCTGAAAGTTGCGCACATTACAGAAAAGATGAAATGTGCGAGACTGAGTTGGTGTGGTCATGTAATAAGAAGGGATGAAATCATGTGACCAAAAGCCATGATGTTTCTTACCGAGATGTCGTAGGAAGCGTAGTCTTAGGTAAGTTGACGTCAGAAAGGTGGTCGTCAAAATAACTAGCCAAAACATGTTGCTGACCCCACATAGGAGTGGGATAAAGGCAAATGATGATGATACATTGACAGACTTAAAATGAAGCTGACAATTCTTATCAATGTGACAATTATATCACTAACTGGCATATGCATATGCCGTATGCCATTTACGTTGTTTGATTAAGTTTATCTTTAGTTTAACTTTTTACTCTACGTAGAGTAAAAAGTTGTTTTTCTTAAGTTTCATGTAAATTTAAACTAATTTATTTAAATAGTTTTCACATAAAAAAATAAAACTGACAAACTATTATGATTGCTAAAGATATACAGTTAATTATTCATTTACCGTTGGGCAGTTATTTATGAGGGTCTACTTAACGCCCGGGCGCGTCGACCCTCTACGCCGTAGCACCACCAAGTATAATGTGGGGCTCATTATTTGCGTTTAAAGCCTCTCATAATCTATATTGATGAATTGAATACTCATAATCTTTTATTGATTTTTCACTTTGCATTATTTTTTTATTACTTCTTCAGTAAAATATCCGTTCTAATATGATAAATGCAAAAGTATGACTGTGTGTCTTTAAAGTTATCTAGGCAAATTCGAAAAAGAAAATTGATGAAATTTGGTATAATTGTGGTTTATATACCGCGTTACCATATCAATACCATGCAATTATCAATGAGACACATAAGTTTTAAAAGAAAAAGTCATTGGTCTCTGCCCGGATTTGAACCCGTGACCTCCTCGAAAGAGTCGCACGGTGTTACCTCTGGGCTACCACAGCTTTACTTTGCAATAGGATCTTTAAAACAAAATATTGTTTTATCAATTATAAGCGCTCATCTACGGAGTCAGCAAACTTTGCCGTAAACAAACGTCAAGTAGAGCAATTAATCTTTTAAGCGACGAATTAATAAGAAATTAAGTAGTCTCAAAAATTTGTATTAGTATTGATTAGGTCCAATTCATACTGGACACGAACCAGTCACGCGATAATATTCACGTGACAGATAATACCCCTGTAAAGCAACGATATTCCAGTCGCAATAACGTTGAATTATAGTGTTCACTACTAATGGTCGTTCGGAACGTGAGCAGATTGGAATTAGGCCTCTCGTGTGCCGGACACATGAACTTTATGCGTTGAAACGGCATAATCGTCAATGCGAAATGCTTTTTGTTGCAATTGAATCGACCGTCAATTAATTGTTTTATCGATCGGGAATGCGAGCAAAGTGATGCCGTTAAAGGCGTCATCGTCTCAAAAATTTCATTGCCGATTATGTGAACTTAAAAGCGGTCATGTGAATTTAACTTTCATCAACTAATAATAACTAAACTAATAATTAATCTAAGTTTAATCATTTTAACTGTGATTCTGTTGTGTCATCATCATTCTCCTGCCTTTATCCCACTTAAAGGACTGTAAAACATGTTTTAAACGTGTTTTGGCTAGTTATTTTACGATCGACCGTCTTCCTGATGTTAACTTAATTGGTCGCCTTTTACGATACCTCGGTACGAAATGAGGGTTGTCTATTCTTCTCAGCCGGAATCAGCCGGATACCACACAGCGGTGTGGTTCTATTGAATGTGCTATAACATTAAGCAATTTAAAAAGAAATCTTTGATCTTTACTCTTAAAACAGAGGAGATTGATATACGAGAGGAAATCGAGTCTCAAAGATTAATTTTTTCTCTGTCTAAATAATTATTGTATCGTTAACAATTGTTCTTACAAAGTTTTTATAGTAAGATTTAAAAAAAACGGAGTGTAGACTAAATATGAAAAGAATATCATCGACATTCTTACTTTTGACATTCTATTTTCTCCCTCTTTCTTATCGAGATGTCGTAAAATACGACTAAGATAAGTTGACGTCAGGTAGGCGGCCGGTCATAAAAACGCAGCCAAATCATGTGACAGTATGTTTATAACATGTTGTGCCGACCCCACTTAGAGTGGGATAAGGGCAGGAGGATGATGATTTTTTTTTTAATAACTTTTTACTTGAAATATTCCGAATTGATAAAATATTCAATCTCAAAGTTTTATTCAGTTTGTAGTTCGTATTTCGTAATTACAATTTAATATCTGTGCTGATGTTGTTTGGTTCTGTGGACTCCTTTATTGTGGAGCGAAATCAAAGTAATTACAATGGGTATATATTTATTACGATACGTCTTACAAGTTTTCGTATTCATTAGCGACTGGCTATTGACCAACAAGTTGCTTCTAATGCAGACATTAAAGATAGGTTGACGTCGCGGCACTTTATCTATTTAAATGAGCACAACAATAGATCCTTACCCTTATTGTTTTATATTACATGAAATCACAAACACGGCAATAGACACGTTGGGCCCGCTCATAAAACGGTTAGTGTCGTCAATTATTCATTTACACTGGGGCAGTTATTTATGGCTCGCTTAGCGCCCGGGCGCCTCAGCGCGCTACGGGCACCGCTACGCCGTAGATAGCGCGGCCAGATTAATATTTATTTGCGTTTAAGGCGCTACGCGTGTAATGTTTTAGTGAGAAGTGATGCTATCTTTAATGGACGACAAAAATGTTATTTCGTCTCATCATAATTTTTTTTTCTGTTAATTTAATACATACATACATGCCGTGTGGTATCCGGTTCAGTAGAATAGACCACCCTCTTTCTTACCGAGGTGTTGTAAATTCAAAAAATTCTTTATTCAAATTGGCTTTTACAAGCACTTTCGAATCGTCCAATTACAATAAGGCTACGACTGGTTTGGAAAGGTGCTCTTACCGAGAAGAACCAGCAAGAAAATCGGCGGTCACTCTTTTCAAAATTAAGAATTACAAAAATGTATTTGTATTTAATAGCAAATTAAAATTTTTACTATATAATCTAGTGCGTAGCTGGTCGCAATTTAAATCCCAGCTTTCTTATCATCAACAGTATAATAAGCTTTATGAATGAGTGTATTTTTAATTGCCTTTTTAAACTTGTGTAAAGGCAAGTCCAAAGTAAAATACGACTAAGGAAGGCTGAGGTCAACCAGGCGGCCTACTTGATGAACTATAGTTATGACGTATTATGGTGTACTACGGAATTATGCAAAATAACGCTTGCTTTAGAATTAAAATAAATTTGTCATTTTAGCGTCAATGTTACTGATATTTATATCTCCAAAACACTAATTGTTAAATTGTTTTTTAAACATGCAGATGAGGTTGTCAATGAAGCTTGGTAGTTATGTAAAGAGGTTCGACAGGCGTGATAAGATTTTTTCCGTACATCACTTATAAACAGTTATTCACTTAACGCGTATAACAAATTCAAACAAGTAACATTATAATCCGTCCATTATTTGACTATGTTAACACGATCACTCAATTATGTAACGAATGTTTCAAGCGCTAATTCAGAGCACACCACCGCCGAGCCCGTTCAACTGTACAGCGCTTGATAGCGCTGGAATTATCCAAATTACACTATAGTGGTAGTATTAGCATTTCTATTGCTCAACACACCGGTATTATGTTAAGTCGCGGTATTCAAGTTTCCTGTAATTTGATTAAACCTCAAGCTTTACTGTTATTAATTTAATCGTACTGCAACATTCAATACATAGCACTATATAAAGACTCGATATTTCTTTAATTACGTGATTATTAATAGATGTAAAATTTTAAATATTTTAACGGTAATGAAATAAAAGCCAAGCAGATCAACGACTTAGATACGTTTCATAATCCTCCTGCCCTTATCCCACTCTAAGTGGGATCGCCACAATATATTATAAACATGCTGTCAGATGATTTGGCTGCATGTTTTACAACGGCCACCTGCTTGATGTCAACTTACCTTAGACGTATTTTGCGACACCTCGGTAAGAAATGAGGTTGGTCAATTCTACTCAGCTGGATACCACACGGCGGATCGACTTACCTTAGTCACCTTTTACGACACCTCAGTAAGAAATGAGGATGGTACTATTCTATTCAGCCGGATACCACACGGCATTATATAAAGACTCAATATTTCTTTAATTACATAATTATTAATAGAAGTAAAATTTTAACTATTTTAACGGTAATGAAATAAAAGTAAAGCAGAGTAGCGACTTAGATACGTTTTAACCACTTTTATGGTTATCAACATTCTATATTACGGTTTTAATTTTTTCAAGTGGACGAAGCCGCTGGCGATAGCTAGTAATTTATAAAATTAGGCGTTATTTTGTGAAGATTCATAGTACAAAAGTACTAACAAAATTATTCAGCTATCAACCGCTATAATATATAATTCATAATAACAATGATTGACGCGGATAAAAGCAACGAGAAATAAGAAATAGACACATGCTGCCGCGGGTTTTTTTGTAGATCTACAATTGTCTAGTACGCTACTTTAGTGTGTCACTCTTGACTTACTCGGCGTACACGACTTAACCTCCTAGGAGGAGAGTTTTTTGCCCGACATGTTCAACACAATTTACATAAAACCGTAATGTACTATTAACAAAATTCCGTTCAGTAGTTGTTGAGAAAATCGATTACATACAGTTTTTGCTGACTGTTTAATAACAAATATATGTCTTCCTCCTCCTTGAGTCACGTGCTCACTGCTGAGCATCGTAATGATCCCAATCTCGTCTATTGTCGATTAGCTGCCTCCATTTTTCCCGGTCAGCAGCACTGTGCATAGCCACGCTCAGTTTGATGTCCAGATGTTCAGACACCTGATCCGTCCATCGCTTAGGGCTCCGACCCCTGGATCTCTTTCTGTCTACCTTCCCAGTGACCATAAGCTTCTCAAGGTTATCGCTAGGTTTTCTGGCAATATGTCCACAGTATTGGAGTATTCTTTGGAGACATATGCTTGAGAGTCTCTGTTTCACCTTCAGCTCGCTAAGAATGGAGACGTTAGTTCTGAAGGCTGTCCAGGGGATACGCAGCATACGCATAGTAAATATATGAAATGAAATTTAAAATTTATTTATTGATGGAACATTTACAGATTGTACTTGTACAATGGTAGCGATGATACTGCAAAAGTTAAAACTGCGTTGCAGATATCAACGCCCACCTCCGATATTTAATTACAAAGTTCCAGACAAAAGAAACTACAAAATACAAATAAAATAAACTATAGTTAAATATTCATACAATTTGTCGCGAGAGTGTAAGAGACTGTGAATGAATATGTGTGTGAGAGTGTCTATGTATGTGGGTGTGTGTATGTGTGTGTGTGTGTGTGTGTGTGTGTGTGCGTGTGTGTGCGTGTGTGTGCGTGTGTGTGTGTATGTGTGTGTGTGTGTGTGTGTGTGTGTGTGTATGTGTGAGTAAAAGTAGAAGAGAAAGAGCAATGAACAGTTAAAGGATAGAAAGGATAGAATAATATGTATATAAACATTTTAGCACTTTTATATAAGTATCGATTAATACTATTGTCTTTATATGTATAACTTTCACCCATTATTACGCATGTAGTATTAATTACAAATCACGCTATCGTTAACCAAATAATTAATTGAGCAAACGAATGCCATTCATGCTCTTTGGCCGGAATCAGTAATTAGCGCAATAAATTATTCACAATAATTAATGTTACGACATCGCCGAATGGAAGTAATGGTAATAAATTACGGATAAGATAATAAATTATACGCAAAACTAGCAATCATGATTCAAATTTAAAATAGGTTTTGCGAATGAGATTATTTAAATAATAAGAATTATTGTCCTCATCAGACACCAATATTCATTCTTAGCACCATTTATATACAATAAAATAAACAAATATTTGGATTTTTACCCTAACATATTACCTAACTATTCTTAATTTTTACCCTAACACTAAACATATTGCTAAAAATAAAATTATTTCATAGTTGATACAAATGGATTATGATCAAATTGAAAATATTCTTTTAACTCTTATTTAAAACACTCTAAAATACACACAATCATACACAACACTCACTCATACCTTACCTACATGCAAATCACTTATTTTAAGACACACATCCACATACATCCACATGCACACACACACGGCTGTAATATAAGTTTTTAATTTTTGTTTTAAATTTTTAATTTTTCTTTTCGTTTTTACTTTTGATGAATAACATTTAAATGTTGTTCTTATTAGTTTTATACAAATTCCTTTTTTTCATTATTAATTGTAATTTTTTGTCATCGTAATTTATATATTTTTTTACTCCTGTACAATATATAAGTTGAACTAAGTTAAGGTGGGCACTGGTTCCCAAAATACAGTTTTAACTAGCTTGGGAGCCAGGGACACAATAATTGTACATGTGCATTGTTGTAAAATAAATAAATTAAAAAGAAAAAAAATTGTCTTTAGAATTTTCTTAGTACAAAAGTAGTGATGACATTGTTTTGCTACAATCTCTAATACTATGCGTTCTCTCGGTATGCGGTAAGACGACTCGCCGTGTAGAATCCGGCTGATTAGAATAGACCACTCTCATTTCTTACCGAGGTGTCGTAAAAGACGACTAAGGTAAGTTGACCCACCGAGTGGTATCCGGTTGAGTAGAATAGACCACCCTCTTTGTTGCTGGGGTGTCCTATAATACTACTAAGGTAAGTTGACGTCAGGCAGGCGGCCGGTCGTAAAATACGCAGGCAAATCATGTTCCAACATGTTTTAACATGTTGTGCTGACCCCACTTAAGGTGGGATAAGGGCAGGAGGATGATGAAACGTATCTAAGTCGCTACTCTGCTTGAATTTTATTTCATTACCGTAACAATTGTTAAAATTTTACTATTATTAATAACTAGCTTTTACACGCGACTTCTTCGAGTGGACTTTTGTTGCGTGATAGGTCGATAATTCTATCTTATCCTTTTATTGTAGAATTAACAGGATTTCTATAGTCTATATGTTAGACCGGTATATAAAGAATAATTGAAATTTCATCGATATTGGTTCAGCAGATTCGCCGTGAAAGAGTAACAAACATACACCCATACTCATAAACTTTCGCATTTTAAAATATTAGTACAATAAAATTATCATTATTTACGACACATTAAACATTTTAATATTTACAAACTTACGTGCCCAGACTTCAAACCGAACGTAAATAAAAAAATAAATCTTTCACAAATCTTTAATATTTTACCGAGTTAATAAAAAAAAAAGAAAATTTACATATATATGTATTGGAAGGGAAAAAAGATCTAGCTAGGTTTCATTTAAAAAATGACATTTTATCTCTGTTTTCGGGCATTGAATAAATGCTTTAAAAAAGTAGAATTGAATGCAAATGATATTTTAACTGCTAAACGTGCGTTAATGCTGTGAAAGCCCAATTGATAACGGGCGAAAATGCAAAGATCGAAACCCGGGATCGAGGCCAACATGTCACCGGCGCCTTCTTTCTTTTTTTATTTATTTTATTGCATCTTTTAATATGTTTCGAAAAAGCACGCTCACCCAGGTACTTGTTTATTGATTTGTCTATGATTTTCATTTAATTAAATCGCAAATCATTGTTCATTCGGTCGATCACTGTACGAGTAGATTTTTATCGTTTTAATCGTTCGACCCACTCGAAGAGATGAGCAGCGTCTATTTGCTAATTCAATTATTCCCTTGGTGGTAAGGCGGCGTGTTATTTATCACTGACCTATAAATCTGACGCCCTTCACACACGTTCTGCGAATTTGTTGGCGTTAGGGGGTCGTATGTTATGTTCATTACATGGCATAAACATCTAAACATTTGGATTTCAAAGAGATAATGATATCTGAATATAATAGACACTCTTTCTTACCTAGTTGACCCACCGCGTGGTATCCGACTGAGTAGAATAGACTACCCTCTTTCTTAATGAGCTTTTCGTAAAGGACGACAAAAGTAAATTGACGTTAGGTAGGTGGCCGATCGTAAAATACGTAGGTAACCAAATGTGACAACATGTGCCGACCCCACTTAGAGTGGGATAAGGGCAGGAGAATGATGATGAATGAAATTAACTCAGATCTTTATATTAGTGCTTTAAACATGTAGCCGGTGTTTACTTGTTTGCAAAATTATTGTATTTCTTGACACAAACGAAAAATACTTTAAAAAGTTTAATACATGTGTGTGGAATTAAATTACACATACTCTAATATCAAATAAAAAAATAATGGTATTTTTTAAGATTTCATAAAATAGACATCATCATCTTCCTGCCCTTATCCCACTCTAAGTGGGGTCGGCACAACATGTTATAAACATGCTGTCATATGATTTGGCTGCGTTTTTACGACCGACCGCCTGCCTGACATCAACTTACCTCAGTCGTATTTTACGACGCCTCGGTAAGAAAGAGGGTGGTCTATTCTACTAAACCGGATACCACTCGGTGGGTCAACTTACCTTAGTCGCCTTTTACGACACCTCGGTAAGAAATGAGGGTGGTACTATTCTATTCAGCCGGATACCACACGGCATATTTCATAAAATAGACAATTGCCATAAAAAGAGTGGAAGAACAATAGATGCTACAAAACAAGTTATAGATAATACGAATTTATACCTGAATGGAGAGAGAAGGTTTTAAAAGCGTTAATATTGATTATTGAAGACTGGCTGCTTAACCTTAAATCAAGCCTCTCCTAAACCTGAATTGAACGTACTGAGAGACGGTGATAAACACAATCTGTAAGTAGCGGCCTGTTACTATCCCACTGCTGAGAATAGGCCTCTTCTCTCTGTTTTTGGAGAGAAGGTTTGGAGCTTAGACTTACCACGCTGCTCCAATGCAGATTGGTAGGTTACAGAATTCTCTAGAGATATGCAGGTTTCCTCACGATGTTTTCCTTCACTGAAAAGCGTGTGATAAATTGCAATTATCAATTAGACACATAAGTTTTAACAGAAAAAACTCATTGGTGTCTGCCCGGGTTTGAAACCGTGACCTTCTCGAAAGAGTCGCACGGTGTTACCGCTGGGCTACCACAGCAGCTATTAAACACAATTTGTAAATACACGAAATATTTGATGGTTAACGAGTGAAAGAAAAACCGGTATATGAGATCCAGACCAAATGCTAGGAATTTCTGAAACCTTGAGTAAAAGTCAAAATCATTAATGATATAGCAATATAAACTAGAGTAAAATCAAAAATATAGTAAAAAATACACTTGGTTGTTTCAAAATAAAAAGCAAAGGCAAAGGAAGCAAAGCAAAAATGTAATGACGCGATTATTTTGTTATCATCTACAATGTAATGCTCTTCAGCATCAATTTTATAATTCGGCAAAGAAACGCCTAATTTTATAAACTCCATATTGTTAAGATTAATAACTACTTAAGTAATGAAAATATTATTTTGCTATAATTTGCGATAAATGACAATATATGTAACGCTAAATGTAGCGCTAACGGATTATAGAAAAATAATATTTTCATTAGTTTTGTATTATGGACCTCCGCAAAGTAACGCCTAAATATGTAATCATAAAGGTAAGCCAAAATGTAATGACGAGATTATTTTTGTATAATCTACAATGATTTTACTTTTCATTTAAATAGAAACGCCTAATTCTATAAGGTAAGGTAAGGTTAATGGCTACTTAAGTATGACTATGATGCAATAATACAAAATTTTCATTAAAAAAATATTGTATAAGATACTATAAAAATATTTGACACAAAGATAAATATTGAAAAATGTGTATTTAAAAGATACGCGCTCGAAACAAGTTCAAAAATATTATTCCACTGAAATATTATTTCATGTTTTGCATTCGATGCCAGATGCCGCACAAAAATGCATTCATCATTGCGAGACACAAAACACGTTCTGGAAATACCAATATCAGTTATGCCAGGTAGCTTAAATAATAGCTGTGAAATATTATACGTGGTGGCATGTATATAATATGGCATGAATATTTTACTATTCACTTGTTTTATAGTTGAGTTTTTTAATTTAATTATGCGGAGCGAATGTTAGATAGATAAACCACCCTCCTTTCTTAACGAGGTGTCGTAAGAGGCGACTAAGGTAAGTTGACCCACCTTGTGGTATCCGGCGCAGTAGAATTGAGTGATAATAAAATTTTGGTCAATCCGCATTTAGGTATAGGCGATCTAGTTTTGGATTATTGTAGCAAAATAATTCAAATTAAAATTAATTATTAATAATTATTAATATAATTCAAATTCTTTATTCAATTGAATCGTCAAATGTTTTTAAAAAAGCTACCACTGATTCGGAAGTTTGCTCCTTACGAGAAGAACCAACTAGAAACTCGGCGGATAATCTTTTCAACGAAAAATAATTACAATTTGATTACAAATGGTTACAAGTTAATCGTTGTAGCTTGGTGCGTAGCTGACTGCAGTTAAGATATGCTACTATCAATCAAATAATCTTCAAATGTATAGAAAGCTTTATGTACCAGCATCTTTCTAAGCTTGTGTAAAGAATAGTCTAGATAACGTTGAGGAATTTTGTTATAATAATGTTATCATTACTTTTATATTTAGTGATTTATGGACTACACAAATTTAATCATATATCTCAATTTTGTAGAAAATTAAAATGGCTCCCTATTCGCCTTCGCCGGAATATTCACATTCTCACCACTCTCTTTAAGATTGAGATCTATTTAAGACGTGAATTAATTGAACACAGTCGCAAACAACAATAAAATTAAAAAGTATTAATCACACATAGACACACAAACACACGCAGACACACACACACACACACACACACACACACACACACACACACACACACACACACAAAATACACAAACATGCACATCACGTCGTTATTGCAGCTTTCGTACTTTCTGTACTAAATTCTGTTAAGCAAAATTTTTTTATGTAAAACTATATAATCAGTTTGGTCTTATTAAAAGATTAATTTTTTTATATATATATTTTATGTAAATAGCTGTACATTATCCTTACTAATATTATAAATGGGAAAGTCTGTCTGTCTGTCTGTCTGTCGGTTCCGTTTTCACGGCCAATCCGCTGAACCAATATCGATGAAATTTGGCATAAATATTCCTTATATACCGGGGTAACATATAGGCTATATAAATCCTGTTAATTCAACAGGAATTAAATTCAGGAGCAATTAAATACGATGACATTCAAAACGCCATCTATAATAAACCTATGGAACTAATTTTTATTTACGATGTGTCAAAATCAAGTCAAATCTGTATTTACGAAGTATTTAGATTCCAAGTTTTTCGGGTTACGTCAAAAGAGTTATCTTTAAAGAGTATTTATATTTTATTTTATTTTATTCGTTTACTCGGCCAATTTAACTTGGAAAATTTAATATTGTAATAACAATGGATTATTAATATAAGTAATAGGGGTTATTTAGTAAAATAAATAAACTAATAATATTATAAATGCTAAAGTCAGTATGTAACGTTTTCATGGTCAATTTAATGAACCAATATAGATGAAATTTGGCAAGATTAATGTTTATATACCGGGGTAAAGTATAAAAATCTTAAAAAAAGTTATTATTATTATTTTTTTAAATATTTCGGTTTTTGTTTATTTCATAAACCGGAGAAAAATATTTAATAAAAAAGAGACCGCCAGAATGATGTATGTAACATCTTTTGGCCCAGACCAGAGTAATAATTTCAGTGTTGTTAAATAGAAAAATATTTGTTATCTTAGTATCAATTATTATTTTATTTTATATTTATTTATTATAGTTTGAGGTTATGTACATGTATAATAAGATACGATTTGTGGTGAAAATATAACAATAAGCTATAATCATTTAAGTTCAAGTAAAATTTTACTCATATATAATTTTTGTTGTCAAAAAAACAGACGTTTCAAGAAAACGCATTCTTAAACGGTCTTAGTTAGTAGTCTATGGCAACAAGTACGAAATAAATGACCATTAATTGACATGTATGTGTTTTATTTAATTTAATCCCATAGAAATTAAGCCATACTGCTAATGAAAAAATATTTTATTTCTAAACACCATTTTTTAATATTTGAAAAGTCATAACAGTTAACAAAATCAAGTTTAATATATTTTCCGATACCTATTTTAAAATATTATGTTAAAAAAAACATAATAATTTAATTTTTCGTATTTATACTAAAAACGTTGGAATCCAGCGCCGTACGTATAGGTAATAAAAAAAACAATTTGACAGTTGATTCGTTACGTATAAATGTTATTATGGACTTTGCTAGCGTATGTGTCAGTGATCACACGTGTTAGTGAGATTTCGGCGTATTTTTGGTCTTTTTATTGTTTTTAAGAGTAGAAATAGTTGGCATTTCTTGTACTAACATTATTACTAATATATTTATTGTACTAACAACTGTATACAGGGTAAGTTTTTGTATAATATTATAACTATATATTATTAAAACAAAGAAAGCTCGAATATGGATTGCGATCCTCCACCCGAACCTCCCGATAAGGGCGGTACGTTACCTTTGATTCGTAAAAGACAAGTGGATGTTCAACAAAATGATAATGATTCGGCTGTCACAAAAAAGACTATAGTCGATCCTACTTCGGCTAACCCGTCAATACAAACCATGTTTATTCATCCGTCGTTTTCCGCGAGCCCCCTAAGTTACATGAAGGACGACAAAGGTCCTTTCATCGTACAGATCTCCCGAGACGTCCCAGACCCAGCCTCAGGAACTACTATACGGGCTATTTCATTCGGTCAGTTTTTACATAAACACAAGATTAGTTCAATAGTAAATGATGGAGTCAAGAATGCCGGCAGGAATAAGGTTACAGTTGAATTCACATCTGCAGAATCTGCCAATGACTTTATTGTTAATCCCTTACTAAATTTGACTAAATACAAAGCAATTATACCCACTTACAATATCTCAAGAATGGGTCTTGTAAAAGGAGTCCCGGTGGACTGGTCGATGGAGGAATTTGTCGATTCTTTGGAACTTCCTTCTGGCTGTGGTATTGTGCTTAAGGCAAGGAGATTAAACAGGAAGGTGACAAGCGATGGTGTTGCATCTTGGGTACCGACTCAGTCGGTTGCTCTTACATTTAGAGGACAAATGCTCCCTGCTAAGGTATACTCATACCATACTTCCTTACCTGTAGAATCATATAAACTCCCTACTATCCAGTGCCAGGACTGCTGTCGCTTTGGCCATATCAAACTTAATTGTAGGTCAAAACCCAGGTGCTACAGATGTGCTCAGCCCCACTCAGGAAATTCTTGTGAAGTCACCAAAGAGTTGTCAACATGTTTATACTGCTCAGGGAAACATTTTGCAACTGATAAGGAGTGCCCAGAGTTTTCAAGGCAACAATCAATTAAGATGGTTATGTCACAAGATAGTATATCTTACATGGAAGCATCTACTCAGTTCCCTCCTGTCCGACGCTCCTATGCTGAGATTGCAAAAGAAATGTTCACACCACCTATCTTTTCTCCAAAAAGTCCTTTGCGATCCCAATCTACAACAAAATCCTATAGACAGACAGTCTTCCGCTCTCCTCGTCCTCGTACACCATTGGGAAAAGGTTACGATAAGAGTGCCCACCAGGACATTGTTGGTGATTGCTCTTTATCCCTTCCAAATGGTTGTGCATTCAACAATAATCCCACTGATTCTACTCCCTCTCAGGGAAAAATTTTAGAAATTCTTTCGGAATTTCTTTTGAGTATTGTTGCCCCATGCAGTGAAATTCCTTTACCGTCCAACGTTGCCCATAATCTTACCCAACTTTTTAAAATCCTTCAAAATGGCCCCAACAACATTTCTGCAATGGAACTGTAAAAGTATAAGTTCTAAAAAATATGAATTACTTTCCCTCATTAACTTGCATAAGCCTGCCATTGTTGCCATCTCGGAAACATGGCTAAGGCCAGGTTCCCGGTTTCGGGTTCCAGGCTTTTCCTGTTTGAGGGATGACAGGAGTGATGGGCATGCTGGTTGTGCCCTTTTTATCCAGAACTCCTATCCCTTCTCCCCTATTCCCCTCCCTCCCTTCAGTCAACAGATTAATGCTGTTGCTATCCGTTCTCAGAACATTTCTTTTCTCTCACTGTACATACCTCATCCTTCCTCCTCAATCATGCCTGAATTGAAAACCATCCTTTCATCCCTGCCCACCCCTATCATAGTCATGGGGGATTTTAACATTCACCATACTATGTGGGGGTGTTACTTCTGTGATGGGTTAGCTCCCGTGCTTGTGGACATACTTGATGATGTAGAACTTTGCATCATTAACGATGGTTCTCCGACACGCAGAGTTTATCCTAATCAGAACCCTAAATCTGCTGTTGACCTTGCATTATGTTCTCCCAACCTTGCATCCCAATTATCTTGGAAAGTCCTCCCATCCACTTATGGTAGTGATCACTTCCCTATCATTATTTCCCATAATAATAGAATCTTACCTCTTCCTAATCCTGACCCCATTCTAAAATACAATACCAAAAAAGCAAATTGGGCAGGTTACTCTTTATCCGTTGAAAACAAGATGGACTCTCTTACGTGTTTGGATGATAATAGTAATATTTTGGTTTACTATAATATTTTTTTGAATTCTCTAATATCTTCGGCCGATCTCAATATCCCTAAAAAGCACCCTCCAAAAAATCATATGCTTTCCCCTCCTTGGTGGGATGAGGAATGCAGTAATTTGTTTCGACTCAGATCTTTGGCAGAAGAGACATACTCTATTTGTATGTCTCAACAAAACTTTTTAAATTATCAACGAATTGATGCTAAAGTTAAAAAACTGGTCAAAAAAAAGAAAAGACTAAGTTGGACTAGTTTCTGTGAATCTTTACTTCCTCGATCCTCGTCCTCAGTGGTTTGGAATAAAGTTAAAAGATTTCGCCGATCTCTTAACCACATTGATCCTTCTTCCAATGACTCCTCCAACTGGCTTAACGATTTTGCTGATAGATTGGCTCCTCCTTGGGTTCCATATAATGACATGTTCCTTAATTTTACATCAGGTATAAGTTCAGATGTAATGGATGCTCCCTTCTCTATGTCTGAGTTGCAAGTAGCACTCGATGGATTGAAAGACTCTACACCAGGAGAAGATGGCATTCCATACTCATTTTTACTAAATTTAAGAGAAAAAGCAAAACTTTGTTTCTTAAACATAATCAATAAAATTTTTGAGACTGGAACAGTGCCAGATGCTTGGAAATCCCAAATAATCATCCCTATCCTGAAACCACACAAAAATCCATCTGATCCCAATTCCTATAGACCCATAGCATTGTCATCAACTTTAGCAAAAATTTCGGAACACCTCCTTAAAAACCGCTTGGAATGGATAGTAGAAAGTAGAAATATTCTTCCCTCCTCCCAATTTGGGTTTCGGAAGGGTTTTAGCACAACTGACAGTCTTAGCATAATTACAACAGACATTCGATTAGCCTTTACAAAAGGAGAGTACCTTGTGGGTGTTTTCCTGGATATTGCTTCTGCATACGACAATGTCCTTCTTCCGTTGCTCAGGCAGAAAATGCAAAAGCTGAGTATACCGCCGAAGATTGTGCACTTCCTATGTAATCTGCTGTATTGTAGATCCGTTGTGGTGAAACATCACTCAACATCTCTCCCACCCAGACTTGTCTGGAAAGGTCTCCCTCAAGGCTCTGTCCTAAGTCCTCTGCTATACAGCATATACACCCAAGATCTCGAATTGTCTGTTAATAATTTCTGTAATATCTTGCAATATGCTGATGATATTGTTCTCTACTATAGTTCTTGCTGTGTAGAGGACATATCTCAGCGAATAAACTCTGCTTTGTATTATCTAGGCCAATGGCTGTCTGACCATGGTTTATCCTTGTCCGTTCCTAAGTGTCAGGCAGTGGTATTCACTAAAAAAAAATCTATCCCTACTTTCCAGTTTTCTTATGAAGACCAACTCATCAATCTTGTAGATAAGGCAAAATTTCTAGGAATTTATCTTGATTACAGATTGAACGGAATAGCCCATACCGATCATGTTATAAAAAAGTGTGAAAAGGGTATCAATGTGCTTCGTGCTATAGCAGGAGTATGGTGGGGAGCTCACCCCTATTCTCTTAAATTACTGTTCAACGCTCTAGTTCGAAGCCATTTAGATTATTGTCTGTTTGTCTTAGAACCTTTTAATAAGTTAGCATTTGAAAAATTAAATAAGATCCAATATAAATGCCTCAGAATTATTCTAGGCGCAATGAAATCTTCCCCCACTAATGCCTTACAAGTTGAATGTGTTGATCCTCCTTTATCCCTCCGTCATCAATATTTATGTGATCGATATGTTAGTAAGTCGTTACAGCTGTCCTCTCATCCTCTCTGGTACAAATTATCCCTCCTATCTCACTTGCCTGTTTGTAGGAACTCAAGATCAGTCATATTGAATAGTTTCCTCAAATACACCTCCCTGCCCCACCCTTTATTATGCTATTTATCCAATCCTCTCTTTTGTACTCCTTTTCAATCTCTTGTATACAATCCTATAATCATCACAGATCTAGGTTTAACCAAGTATGCACCTGATACACAACAGAAATTCCAAAGGTACGTTCATCACAATTGGCAGAACCATCTCCTGATATATACGGATGCATCAAAGCTATCTCCGGATAGCTGCGTTGGGGCAGCCTGCTGGATCCCCAAGTATAAAATTGTGTTGAAATTCAAATGCCCTCCAGAGTCTTCCGTGTTTACAGGAGAGGCCATTGCTTTGTTAGAAGCAATCCTGTTTGCACACTCCCATGAACTACAACAGACAGTTATTTTGACAGACTCCCTTAGTTGTTTATTATCTATTAAAGAAAATCCATTTCGTAGTAAGTCAAGATTTCCTATTGTTTCGAAGATTAGGGAGATTTTGTTCTCTTGTTATCAAAAAGGATTATCCATCCTATTAGTCTGGATTCCTAGCCATTCCGGTATCCCTGGAAATGAGGTTGCTGACTCATGTGCTAAAGATGCAGTTCTAGATGGAACGCTCGAACACTTCGAAAATACAGCTAGTGATCTTTGCTCGCTAGCGAAGACTTACCTAGACAAATCCTGGACCTCGTTCTACGAGTCCTCAAAAACTACCAAGGGTAAGTACTACGCTGCTCTTCAACCAGACATCCCAAGACGTCCATGGTTTTTTCTCCAGAGATATGCAGATAGATGGGTTTCATCTACAATCTCTCGCTTACGTCTTGGTCACTCATGCACACCTGTACACCTAGCTAAGCTCCGGATTAGGGACAACTCGATCTGCGAGTGTGGTTTAGACGAAGGCACTGTATCCCATGTCCTTTTGATTTGTCCTAAGCTCCTTCGTCCTTTATATGATATTCTCCCATCCAAAATCCCTCGTCCCGTAAATGTTGAATGTTTGTTAACGTCTGTGTTTAGTCCTTATTGTAAATATTTATGTAAATATATTAAGTGTAATAAAATAAAATTGTAAAAATATATATTGATTATAAGTATTTTCATGTAACATGTAAATAATACGTATATTTATATTGTGTTGTCCTATTTGTTTTAGGTGACGGGTAAAACATAAAGTTCCCACTATTTGTAACATATATCAAAATTCAGTTTTATTCTCTAGTTCACCGTACAATCTCCTTTGTGTGTTCTCTACCTTACGTGACATTGGCGAAGTATTCTGTGCAAATAATGCACTCCTGAAAGCCATTAATTGAAAATTGAATTGAATTGAAATGTTATTATTTAATAAGTTTTCTAACACGTTTCCGAAGCTTATAATATTTATAGATATATTTAATTCCAGAAAACATTATGAATTTTTCATGTATATAAAGTTTTTGTACTCCTTTTACTGCGCTATTTTAAAATATATTTCATGTAAGTACGGGTTATTTACTAAAATTATTATATTAAGCTCTTGATCAAACAATAAATCCCTCTGATTCATCCCGGATCGATCTAATTTTTGTGATTGAGATATTTGAAGGTTTGGATGGTGACAGAAGCCACTCCTAATTTCAAGACTACAGTCCACGCGAACGAAGTTTCGCGGGTAAAAGCTAGTATAAAATAAAATAAAAATAAAATAAAGATTTTGTCAGTCCCCTCTTATAAAACCATGTTTTTCTCTAAGTCTTTTACAGTCCTTGCATCGCGTCTTTGGAACTCACTACCAGACAGCATTTTTAAACACTCCTCCCTTGCACACTTTCAAACTTAGGCTAAAGCAACACTATCTTTCCTAGCTGTCATAACCTATATCTATGTAAGTTTATTTCACTTCGTATAGGTATTAATATTATTATATAATATCTGGGTGACCGAGCTTCGCTCAGTACTTTTTTACAAAAAAAAAAAACTTAAAAAAAACAATTATTTAGTTGGGGATCGATCCTTGGCATTCACATTTCTCAAGTCTGCCCGTCACCCGAATAAGCTACGTCGACTTGACAGTTAATGGCGAAAATTCAATAAAATATCAATTTTTCTCCCCAAAAACCTCCTACATGTTGAATTTCAGGAAAATCGTTGGAGCCGTTTCCGAGATTCGGAATATATATATATATATATATATATATATATATATATATATATATATATATATATATATATATATATATATATATATATATATATATATATATATATATATATATATATATATATATATATATATATATATATATATATATATTCCGAATCTCGGAAACGGCTCCAACGATTTTCCTATATATATATATATATATATATATATACAAGATTAACTCATTTAAATATAAAGATGTATTTTATTTTATGAATATTAGAATGTAAGTTTATCAATATATAATTTGTTATTTTGTTTCTTCTAGTTATCCAACCACCAAGGGTCGCTGGCAGATATCTCTTATAGATAAGTTGTCCTTTGTACTTGTTTTCCATTTAACTGCATTTTTGTATATTTTTCTTTTTTGGTACATAAATAAATATTGAAATAATCTAGTTCACGTTTATCTACACCATACGTAATCCAGTCGGTCCGCGAGGCTCGTGTTTATTGTCAACCATAAAGCTGGAACAAAATCCGAATCATCGCTATAACACAACTATTACAAATGCCGTAAAAATCCAAACTGGGCTACATTTTATTCGAAATGTCCGGTATAAATCCGTGAAATCGGCACGTTTAGAATGCGAGATCTGATATTTTATTACTTGACCGTTATGCAAGACAACGAATCGACTGGCAGAATAAAAACGTTTTTTCGATATATTTTTTTATTGTCAGCGTTAATTAGGGGTAGAAACATTGCAGAAGGAGTACATTGCTGTGAACAGAATGGTCTAGAGTGCTTAAATATAAATGAAAGGATGGATTAGCTCAGAAGCATTGTTGCGATGAGTACGAAATACAATTAATAGAGCGCATTAACCTGAATAACGTTAAGTTACATCGTCTTTGAGAAAAACTTAAATGGGGATTTGTTAAGACAATATAACACTTCAGTTATTAACTTATGGTATTTTTCAATGAGGTGTTTTCACCATTACTCTTTCTACAGTTTTTAAATAAAGAAGAGATTTACAAATTAAACCAAATTTTCAAACATGCTCTTTTATGAAAGATAGCTTTGTCATTACAGCAGTATAAAAACAGTGTCAAAAAGAGGCTGACATAGAAATCTACTATACTGTTGAAAATTACATAGATGATAAAAATGCGTGGATATAGTTACACTTTAACTCTACCAAGATAGCAATGTATAAGTGTAATAATGTAGCAATGTAAGAATTATATGTTGAAAAGAGCAACCGAATTTCTAGGGGGCGCTTCTCGGTAGTAACGGCTTTCCAAACTAGCAATAGAGTTGACGATTTAAAAGCACTTGTTTATAATTATACTGGAGTAAATAATATTTCGAATTGGAATTTTAAATTTGAATTTAAATGAGCAGTGAAGAAAATATCCAGAATAATCCAATCTCTACAAATGGTACTAAATCTTAACGTTAAAGATTATTAGAAAAATAGTAATACTGAATATTACTATAAAAATGTATTTAGAAATAAAAAGAAATTAATATGTAGTAAAAAATAACGTATGCAATAAACTGTCAAAGGTAACACAAGTGACTGTCGCTGCTCTGTGCCCAAAATATATTCAATCCCAAATAGCTAGCATTTGTTTCATAGAATTGCTACATTTAGAAAGCACAGCCTGACGTTACGGCATTTGTATGTGAATGAATGAACAAAAAAGTATACATTTTTGGCTCTATTCTATTACACTTTCAGTGTACCTTTTGCACTAGTTGCTGTAACATATTTTAGGTTAATAAAGTTGCTTTACCTTAACGGATTATGGAAAAAATCTGTCGAGTAATGAATCATTTATATTTGAACAAAAAGGCAAAGAAATATAATCAGCCTTAAAATGTTTATTTAATACACTTAATTCCAATGATAAAATATTTGTTAGATTATAAAAAATGCGTCAAGTTATGAAAGAAAATTTAAAAGGATTTGGGAGTAGTTTTTTTGCATTGATTTACTTTATTCACAATAACATTAAATGCAAAAGAAGGTGTATTCATAAATTATTATTTCGTAATTTATTTAATAACTTAAAAGATATTTGGTAGTATCATGAACTTAATCCGACAATTATTACTTATATTTTTGATTATTTTAAAAACGACACGATTTTACGACACCTCGGTAAGAAATGAGGGTGGTCTAGTATACTCAGCCTGATACTACACGGTTAAAAGTTTTCACATGATTAGTCTACGTATTTTATACGTATACGACCGGCCTGCCTGTCGTCAACTCAACTTAATCGCCTTTTACGAAACCTCGGTAAGAACTGAGGGTGGTCTATTCTACTGAGCCGAATACCAAACTGCATTTGAATATAAGCATATGTAAAAACATAGTAATGGTAAACAATTTTTAAGTAAAAAAAAATAGTATTATCAAACTGTTAGTAACTGCTTGCACTATAGGGGATTGCTAACAACATTCAGTGAACTCATATGCGTTATGACAGCTTAATTAAACCCCCACCGCGCGGCATGTTCTAGTGGTTGAAGGGGGAAAATTTTGCAGCAACAAAATAGATATTTTTGCAGCTAGACTATCAAAAAGACTTTCAAGAGATCTAGAATGGTTACAAACTGTACTCAGCGCGAGACGAGTCGCAGTCAAGGGCAGTTCGCTAATTGGCAGACAACAGAAAAATGGCGACTGAAAATGTAGTTCTGCGCAACACGCAATTCCAAACGAATAAAATTTAATTATTTATATAATAAAACGATTTATGTATTACTTTAATTAAAATTAAGCAGCATTTATATATTCATATATTTATATGCTGCTTGAATTTTAAAGTAATGCACGGTTAATATCCTGATATACACTATTAAAAAGAGGCTGATAGTATAACGTTGAGGATTATTTAGACGATAAGAATGCGTAGATTTAGATATTCTTTGACCCTGTACAAGATAGAAATGATTAAATGTAACTAGTATTAAGAATTGTATTTTTAAAAGAGCAACCGCCGAGTTTCTTTCTGGCTCTTCTCGGTAGGAACAGCTTTTTGAACCAGCAGTAGAGATGACGATTCAAAAGCACTAGTTTACAAGTTTATTTGAATACAGAATATTTTGAATTTGAATTTGAATGTATTTAAAAAAAAACACTAATGTCGATTTTTAGATATAATTTTTTATTACAATATATTGTTATGTGCGTATAATACCAGGGAAAATATGACTAATGACTCGATTCAGAGGTCATTTATCATCGCCATAGAGTTATTATACTAGAATAAGTACCAATGAGTTTTTCTCTTGTGTCTAAATGATAATTGCAATTTATCACATGCTTTTCGATGAAGGAAAATATCGTGAGGAAACCTGCATATCTCTACAGAATTCTAGGGATATGTGTAACGTACCAATCCGCAATGGTAGGTGGTAGGTCTCAGCTCCGATCCTTCTCTAAAAAAACGGAGTGAGGAGGCCTATGCTCAGCAGTGGGAAAATAACAGACAGTTACTTTTTATACAATAGTTTCATATACTATTTAATACTTATTATATTATAGCACCTGGGTGACCGAGCCTTGCTTGGTAGTTTTTAAATGATGAAAAAAAAATAATGTAAAGAAAAATTAAAAAATAATAGGGCAGGTGGGGCCCGATCCTAGGTATTTTCACCTCTCTAGACCGCCCGTTCCCCAAATGAACCAACATGACTTTACGTTTGACAGCGAAAAATTGTGATTGTATTTAACGTAAATTTCAAAACAAAATTTAGTGCCCGAAAACAGGGATAAAACGACATTTTTTTTTAAATAAAACTTATCTAGATCGATTTTTCTCCCGCAAAACCTCTACACGTTGAATTTCGAAAATCGTTGAAGCCGTTTCGGCGATTCCGAAAATATATACTATATACATACAAGATTAACTCATTCAAATATTAAAGATTTATTTAGTCATATCCGACTGAGTAAAATAGACCAACCACTTTCTTACCAAGGTGTCGTAAAATACTAAGGTACGTTGACATCAGGCAGGTGGCTGGTCGTAAAATAACTAGCCAAAACAAGTTTAAAACATGTGAATTGACGGATAATGTAACTAAAAGCTCAAAATATTATTCTGTAGCATTTTAAAATTTAGCTATGTAATTTAATAAATGGAGTACTTACAAAAGCTGACTTTCTATGGAAAAAAAGTGAAAAAATCATTCTTTTCACTTTGCCTTTTATCTTTGCATGTAAAGAATGTAGAGTTTTATTAGGGGGAAGGGAAATCCTGCATCGGAATACAAAGTGGCATCTCACTCAATCTGTCAATTAATCTCTCTCACGGATGCTGCATCGATCTTTTGTTACCATATTGTGGAGCGTAGGCGTGCTACAGTCTCTCTGTAGTGAGATTACGCTTTATAATTGTTCAGCCCGTTGGCGCAGTGGGTAGTGACCCTGCCTTCAGCTCCACGGGCTACGGGTTCAATTCCAGCCGAGGGCCAACATTTTTTATAAATGAATTTATTAGTCTTCGACTCTTGGCTTATATTTGTATTTAAGTATGTATTTAAAAATATACAAGTACATATTCACCAGTTGTCTGTCTACCATAACACAAGTATTCAGTTACTTGCTTTGGAGATGAACGACCGTGTGGGTAAGTATCCCATATTTTTTTTTGTAAGCTAAACTGTTCGAATTAAACATTAATCTTGTTGCAACATGTTTATAACATGGTGTGCCGCACTTAGTGTAGGATTAGGTCAGGAGAATGTAGATACATGCATATTGTATGTAGTATGTAACATAATTAGAGTTTTATATAACATGTTTGTAGTGTACGCGGGTTGAGATGTGTAACTTACTTGTATATTTATATACAAGACACATATTATATGTAATACATACATGAACATCCTCACACTAATACTAATGTACAAAAGAACATAAACGATCTCATGATGCACCACGTTAGTAACCCGAGAGCCCTTGGTGAGAGTGGACGTTAAGTGGCATGTGGTTAATTGTTAGTGCGTGTTTGAGCCTGTCCTATATCAAAACATTACTTTATATACACTACACTGCTAATTGAAGCAGAGTATTAGGTTTAAGTTCAAGTTCTCCTCAAGAAGTCGTGAGATGGATCGGATTAAAGCTCCTAACATGTTTTTCTGGCCCTTATTACTATAGACATTGAGGCTAAATAAAAATCATACTTTTAAAAAAATATCGTCGCATATAATAAAACTGTTGAATTCGGTCAACAGAACGATCTCAATGCTCTCGAGAGCGGAAATTTTATATTCTTTGAATATAATGCGGGCGATATATCTACGAATGGGGAGCGAGTGTATTTTCAATTCCGGCAACAATGCGCTGTTTTTCGCGCAAACTACCCACTTAAATATAATGCGGGCGATACCGCGGCGGCGATAGGTGGGCTTTTTTACTTTACGGTTTGGTGCCAACTATAAGCGACACGCGATAACACAAGTTAGGAGCCTTTTGAAATATTTAAGTTTTTTTGAAATTTAATTTATAATCTGCTGAATTAGATTTTCGAAACGATAAACTTTCAGAACAAACGTTTTGTTTGCTTTTATTTAGCAGCTTTTGTAAACTCGTAAGTCCATGATCTTTTATATTTAAATGAGTTAATCTTGTATGTATATATCGGAATCTCGGAAACAGCTCCAACGATTTTCCTGAAATTAAGATGTAGGGGTTTTTGGGTAAAGAAATCGATCTAGCTAGGTCTTATGTAAAAAAAAAATCGTTTTATCCCAATTTTTGGGTATTAAAAAATACGAAAATTTATATTAAATATAAAACACTATTTTTTCCATAAACTGTCAAATCAGCGTAGCTAATTTTGGGAACGGGCAGTCTCACGAAATATAAATATCTAGGAGTGATTCTCAACTATGATTATTATATTATTTTGTAAAATTACCGAGCAAGGCTCGGTCAACCAGGTACTTATTAATTATGTCTATTTAATGAATTTCTTACACTTCGGGTTTTTTAATCTTATAATAGAACTCAGAAACAATACACCACGTTCTAGATCTCCTTTAAAATAGGTGTATGCATTATAAATTAAAAAATAATTACGCTGTTTTCACATCATTAACAGAACAAAGTGCCAAATGAATATGAATAATATGAATTTGAATATTGAATATTCTAACTGAATATAAATATTGCTAGTTTTACTTTAAACAAATTACGATCGAACAATCTATAAATGCAATGATATGTAATGTGTTTTATTAAAGTACTGATACTTTTAACTATTTCCGTGTTGTTTAAATATATTTTAAAACTATACTTATATATAGAGCTAAAGAGGTTGTTTGTGTTGTTTGATTGTTTGAAAGCGCTAATCTCAGGAACTACTGGACCGCTTTGAAACATTGTGTGAGTATAAGATAGTCCATTTATTGGGAAAGACTAAGATGAATAATAAAGAAACAGCAATAAAAAAAAAGTACGTAAACGGACTAATTTAAGTCTTTCCTTGCGTGCGCTGAGTAAACGGTAATAGTTATTCAAAAGACCGCGACAGCATACGTCTAGTTTTTAAAGTTAACACACTGTTACTGTTTTTAAAGTTAACACCTATATTACGGTTTTAATCTTTTTTCGCGGGCGGAGCCGCTGGGTATTGCTAGTAACTAGTGCATATTCATCTGGTCATTGTCAAAATGAAAATTGGAAAACTGGTCAAGTGCCTCATAAACGCAAAAAATAAACAAGACCCACTCCGCTTGTTACTTACACCAAACACTAAAGTCCCCAACGGAGGTATTTTATTTAGAAATATTGTTTCGGGACACATGTGAACCTCCAATAGACATTTACTATTGCGCAGAAAGCACGGGTATTGAGTTAGAGGAGAAAAAGGGCGATTTAAATTCTTATTTCCTCCGAAGTATTATACAAAGGTACGAGGAATGTGCCATAGTGGAAATCATAAAGGATTTGAAAGTACGCACACAAACTTATATATCTGTTTCTATTACTTACAAAGTGAAAACGCGAAGGAGCATGGTATATATTTTCAGGATTTCTACACAAACTTTCCCTTTTTTGATTAGTAACTTACACATTTTCGAGAAATTCTATGGACATATTAAGCACTGATGAGTAATTACCATTCTGTTGCTCTTATTCCACACTAAATGGGATCGGCACAACATGTTATCACATGATTTGGCTTCATATTTAACTTATGACACTTTGGTACAAAAAGAGGATGGTCTAATCTACTCAACTGGATAATACACGGTGTGTCAACTCACCTAAGTCGCCTTTTACTACATCTCGGTAAGAAATGAGGATTATCTATTCTGCGCAGCCGGATACTACACGCCGGGTCGACTTATCTTAATCGCCTGTTACGGCACCTCGGTAAGAAATGAGGGTGGTCTATTCTACTCAGCCGGATACGATACGGCTAAAGTACTGAAAAGTAATGAAAGTAGTAAAAGTAATGAAAATATTATTTTGAATTTAAACTACCGTGAGCGTTATTCGTAATTAATGTATAGAAACCGGCTATACTCAGGTCTTATTTTATCGGATGAGCCCAACTAGTTTTAAGCTCATACGGGGCTCTTATTCTTGAGCTCTTTACGCGGCGCGTTAGGCGATAAAACAAGACGTGAGTATAGCCGGTTTCTATACATTAGTATTATTTTGCCATAATCGGCGATAAAAGAAAATATATGTAATGCACGTGTTTTTACTTTTAAATGTTAGGTTTAGTTGAAATTGCTTATCACTTTGATGTTCGGCTTCTTTGTCATATTATTAAAGAATATATTAGCAGTCAAAATTACATTCTTTCAATATTTATTCATATCACTTACATATATAAGGTGAAATTTAATAAGACGCCGTTCGATAAAACGTCGCACGGTTATAG
Source organism: Morpho achilles (assembly GCA_947086495.1). Classification (NCBI taxonomy): domain Eukaryota; kingdom Metazoa; phylum Arthropoda; class Insecta; order Lepidoptera; family Nymphalidae; genus Morpho; species Morpho achilles. The sequence goes on along the minus strand of CAMTZB010000021.1, from coordinate 15,090,708 downwards.
TCATTACCGTTGACAACTCGCAACAATTTATTCAGACGAGTTTTCATGAGACATCACTATGGTTTGACTTTTGAGGGTGTGCGTCGACTTAATGATGTAAGAAATATGAGAAAGCCGGAGCTCTTGACAATGCGCTCTAATATTACTTAATAGGGATGGACCAGCAGTTCGTTGAGTTTGTGTTATATCGATAAAGAGTTTTTGATTTATTTTATATTATTATATATATTATATTCATTCACTATATTGTTAACATTTGTAAAGAAACACTTTATTGTTAACATTTAAATTTGAATTTAACATTTAAATTGATTTTTCAAATGTTAACAATTAAACAAGTCGCTTAGCAAATGCATATAGTTACAGCTTTCACTTAATATATTATGAAGAAAGTTTTAGTAAAGATATTGGTGAATCGGATATTCCGAATAACTAGATGTATTTATTTATTTATTTATTTATTCAATATAAATATTAGATATACATATTGTTAGAAGGGAGAAAGAATAAGTAAAGTAGATTTGACATGTTTTTATTTTATTTGAGTTTTATGTATTTCTGAGTTGTCGGAGAAGTAGTCGTTTGTGTAGGTTCCGGGAGATGTATGTTTTTCGTAATGAGTGCCATTATTTCAATTATGACAAAAAGCCAAATTTTAATTTTTACTCTCTCAATCTATACTTAATTTACACACGATATCAACCTTTGAAATTTGCTTTTTACAAACAAGTCATGATAGGGAAAATATTTTTAAAAATGTAAGTCTTGTTGGTTATCTTTAATAAATAAAAATGAAACACAATTATAATAGTTGTAAATAAAATCTCTTGCCCTCTTGATTTTATTCAAGCTGTGAGCTATTTTGGACCTTTTTGTCGCTTATTACTTGAGAGCTTTCAAAAGTAGATAAAATAGCCTTTATTCAGCTGTCGGTAACGTCTTAATTGAATCAGCCTACCTCCAGAAGAAATCTCAGTATTATCAGATCAGACAATAAAAAAGTCATTTAATTTACCGTTTAAATAAATAGAAATATCGCAGTCGCCTATCGATTGAACAGCGTCACATCACTACACATAACAGGCGCTACGTAGCCCAGCGTCGCCCCTAATGATACAAGCAACGTTGCAGATGAAATTTCGCGGTCTCGATAGAGCTCGTAGTGATTCCCGCCCGGGGGTCACATTACGTTAATCAGTTTTTCTGCGGCTTCACAACGTGTACGTGCAAGTTGGGTGTGTTAACCCATTCCGACAGTGTCACCTAATATTGTTTTCGACTTGGCTCTACTAAAATTTGATAAGAGAAAATCTTTTGTTGAAAACAAAGGATATTTCTACCGAATAACATTTTCTTCGTTGTTACCAGTGGATATAAAAGTTGCTCGCCTTATTTTTTACAAGGAATTCCATTCCAAACGATCTTGTACCGTTTTTGGATTTATGTTGCAAGCAGCTACGCTTTCGACCACCTTTCCAGACCAGTGGACCAGCTTCATAAATATTTGATGATTTGAAAGAGCTTGTAAGAATTATGAAAGTCTACTTGAATGAAGAATAATTTGAATTCGAATTTGAAAAAAGTATCCCAGCTACCTTTTTAAAGTAGTTATTCTACCCATTAAGTCTGGGTGTATATTTGTATTTAAGTATGTATTTAAAAATTATATAAGTATATATTCACCAGATGTCTGTCTACCATAACACAAGTATTTAGTTACTCTTATATATCTTATTTAATATATATATATATTTATATATTCCAATAAATAAATAAATAAATAAATTAAATATATATTTTTTTTTTTTTTGGAATTTCGGAAACGGCACCAACGATTTTCCTGAAATTCAGCATGTAGGGGTATTGGGGAAAAAAATCGATTTAGCTAGGTGTTATGTAAAAAAAAATCGTTTTATCCTTGTTTTTGAGCATTAAAAAATACTAAAATTTATATTGAATTGAATTTTTGCCACAAACTGTCAAGTCAGCCTAGCTTATTCGGGGAACGGGCAGTCTCGACAAATGTAAATACGTAGGATCGATCCCAATTAAATAATTATTTTATCCTTTTTTTTGTAAATAATTACCGAGCAAGGCTCGGTCACCCAGATATTATTTATTTATATTTATTATTTATTTTCAAAAAAAGGCTCAGAACCGTATGTCAAAAAGTACATTTTAATTCACTACCCTTGAAACAATAAGTAATTTTAATCAAGCTGAACGCGAACCAGAGTCTGCCAAACAGAAACTTTTATTAATCAGAGTGCCCGAATAAAGGGAGTCATATTGTAACCACGAGCGATTATGTCGGTCCCTCACCCCATACCTCGTAACAATCGGTTATTATATTTCGCATGGGGTACAAATTATTCCCTTCGGACCTAAAGAGTGTATGAGTGCACCTAATCACACTGATTTGTTACAATAGTAAGATCAGAGAACCTAAATGAATGCTCTACAATACAAAATACACAATCACAATCATGCAAAACTAATGAGAATATTATTTTGCTATAATGCGCGATAAAAGAAAATATATGTAATGCTGAATGTGGTGTACTATTCGTCTTCATACCTGATACATGCAGAGTTTTTAATAATTTATGCACTACCCGACACCGATAACACAACAATACACAAGCACTGCACAAATTCACTACCACAATCACCGCAAAGCGCAAAGCGTCGCAAAGTATCGTGGAGTCAATCTCCAGACGAGGCTACGGTTACGGGGTGAAACAATTGTTAAGATTGTGGTGGCGAATGTGTGCAGTGCTTGTATTTTTGTGTTATCGGTGTCGGGTAGTGCATGAGTTCTTACAAATTCTGCACGTTATAAACAATATGTTATAAACAAGTTATCACATGATTTGGCTTCACATTTCACGACCGGCCACCTGCCTGACTTCAACTTACCTGAGTAGTATTTCACGGCGAAGCAATGAGGGTGGTCTATTCAACTCAGCCGGATACAATACGGCGGGTCGACTTACCTTAGTCGCCTTTTACGACATCTCGGTAAGTAATGAGGGTGGTCTATTCAACTCGGCCGAATACCACACGGCATTCTGATAACTTAAGTTTTTAATTGATAATTGCAATTTATCACACTCTTTTCGGTGAAGGAATGCACCGTGAGGCAACCTGCATATCTCTAGTTAATTCTCAGGATATGTGTAACCTACTAATCCTCATTGAAGCAGCGTGGTAGGTTTTAGCTCCAATCTTTCTCTCTAAAAACGGAGAGAGGCTTATGCCCAGCAGTGGCATAGAAACAGGCCGATAATACTGATTCTCAAAAATTTGCAGACTAATGGAGATAAATATATACGTAATTGAAGACACATTGGCTAGAATAATTAGATTGTAGAAGCTTGCAATTTAATATAGTTTACTACTATTCCTTATAAAAGTTGTTAAGGCTTTGCCAGTTTAAGTTAAGTACTATTCTAGGTTACATGATTTAGCTTTATAGCTTTGTTTACATACAATCAAATAAAATAATGTCTTAATGCAAACCTGCCATTACGAAATACACTTGAACACGATGAACTTTTATACGGTAAGGGTTTAAAGTAATGGAAAATATCTTGCATACTTATGATGATGTTGAGTTAACTAAATCTGAGATAATGAGGCATCATCCACCTGAAACAAAAGAAAACAATATTTAAATATAAAATGTTTTAATATATTTATCTTGCAAATTTCAAAAGACGTGACTTTACGACGCAGTTAAAGATATTAAATTCACAAAGCATAATATTTGGAATCATCTATATATTAGACAGTAATATATATATATGAAAAAACAGTTTGTATGATTTTTCCTTCATTGGTCTTAAACAATATTTCAAATCAATGATAGCTTTAATATCATCAGCCATTTAACGACTAAGAGGTAGTTGAAATCTATTCGAATTAAGAATATTCTAAATATGAATATAAAAAAATACAATAACAACATAGTATTTTCGAATTAAGAATATTCTAAATTTAAATATAAAAAACACAATAAAAATTTAGTCTATTCGAAATAAGAATATTCTAAATTTGAATATAAAAAATACAAAAGCAACTTAGTGTATTTGACATAAGAATATTCTAAATTACAACTTAGTATATTCGAATTGGGAATGTTCTAAATTTGAACATAAAAAAAAACAATAACAACCTTAAATTGACATTGCTCACCGACATTTTCTATTTATTTTAATTATCAGCGAACAAATTCAGTTGTAATAACTTGGCAAAGCTCTAGAATTGAAGAAAATAAATTTCCCAAAGCCCGCGCTGTAAACACCGTAATTTACTGACATCGGACCTCGAACAACGTCGTAATGGCGATTCCAAGAGATCACAAATAATAAACATGACTATGGTTGATTGCTTTACGCAACTATATATGAGAATGGATTTAGTTTAACCAATTTTTGTTTTGTCTTCTTTAATCATTTTAACCGATGACGTCACAAGACCCATTGTTTGCAAGATATAAATAATATAATTTTTCGAATAATACGGCTCCAACGATCTTCCTGAAATTCAGCATGTAGGGGGTTTTGGGGGAGAAAAATCGATCTAAATAAGTTTTATTTTAACAAGATGTCGTTTTATCCCTGTTTTCGGGCTCTAATTTTTTTTTTAAATTTACGTTGAATACAATCACAATTTTTCGCTGTCAAACGTAAAGTCATTTTGATTCATTTGGGGAATGGGCGGTCTAGAGAGATGAACATACCTAGGATCGAACCCCAACTGCCCTATTATTTTATAATTTTTCTTTTAATTGAAAAAAAAATTTTTTTTCATCGTTTCATTACATTCATTTCAAAATTTACCGACCAAGGCTCGGGTCACCCAAGTACTAATTTATTAATTGCGATGCAAAATATCCTTTTAAAAAGTTTAATTTTACATACTGGTTTAGTCCCGATGACAATGCATGTTTATATTAAGCACGACATGGTGTTGCTGCAAGTATTGGCTCCAGACGAGGGAACTCCTTAAGAGTACCCTCAGTTCAAGAGCTTCCTCACAGTAGGGACATGAATTTAACCCTTTTTTTTTTAAACCACAGAAATTATTATTAAGGTGAGTTTTATAATTCTAGACTACAAGAATTTCAAATAACACAATTTGAATTTTCTATTAAAATTAGCTTTTTACGCCGTGTGGTATCCGGCTGAACAGAATAGTACCACCCTCATTTCTTACCGAGATGTCGTAAAAGGCGACTAAGGTAAATCGACTCGCCGTGTGGTATCCGGCTGAGTAGAATAGACCACCCTCATTTCTTACCGAGGTATCGTAAAAGGCGACTAAGGTAAGTCGACCCACCGTTTGGTATCGGGTTAAGTAGAATAGACAACACTCTTTCTTACCGAGGCGTCGTAACATATATTATGTCAGGCAGGCGGCCGGTCGTAAAATAGTCGTAGCCAAATCATACAACAACATGTTTGTAACATGTCGTGCCGACCCCCTTAGAATGGGATAAGGGCGGGAAGATGATTAAAAATAGCTTTTTACTGATACATACGACTTTGTCAAAAGCTTTTTAACTGGCTTATTTCATTATATTGTTTTCCTTGGATAAATTGATAACATTTTTGGTATATATTGCAAAACGATGAGAATCGATATATTTACCAAGAGTGACAATGTATTAGAGCGATATCTCTTGAGGAACGATTTCTGTATCGTCAGATTTTTTGTCACTCCTAAACAACTCATCGTGACAGACATCAAATCGAATCTGTCATATTATCACGGATGGCACAAAAAATATAAACAAGTAAATAGTGTCATTTGACACTACTGGAAGCCATAAATTGAAGAATTGAATTGAATTGAATTTGAAAAATATAAACACCATTGAACGATGAATGATATGTCAAATGTTATCACTATTTTACGTACAGTTTTACTGTTATAGGCCATTTAGTACGTAATGTGCAGTTTTATTTTGTTTCTGCCTGAGTAGAATAGACCACTCATTTCTTACCGAAGTGTCATGAAAGGCGACTAAGGTAAGTTGACCCACCATGTGATATTCGGTCGAGTACAATAGACCAACCTTATTTCTTACCGAGGTTCCGTAAAAATCGACTAAGTTGACCCACCGTGTGGTATCCAGCCGAGTAAAATAGATCAGCCTCAATGCCTATCGAGGTGTCGTAAAAGGCGACTAAGGTAAGTCGACGTCAGGCACGGCTGGTCGTAAAATACGTAGTTAAATCACGTGACAACATGTTTAAAGCATGTTGTTCCGACCCCACTTAGAGTGAGATAAGGGCAGGATTTTTATTTCTACCTATAAATAGCGTAATTTAAGCGACATATATGTTTTAATGTGCACAGTTCCCACTATACAAGATCATTTATTACGTAAGTATTAAAGAGTCAAATTTATATACTTAATTTTCTAAAATTATTATTTTTTTTTATCTCTATTAGTTTATCGGTCATACCTTGGTAAGAAATGAGGGTTGTCTATTCTACTCAGCCGGATACCACACGACGGGTCAACTTACCTTAGTCGCATTTTACGACGTCTCGTTAAGAAATGAGGGTGGTCTATTTAACTCAGCCGGATACCACACGGCATATTTATAGAAATAAAAATGTACAACAACATAAACAAATGTACAAATTTACAACCTGAAAATAAAAGTTTCGTGTATAAGTGTTAACAATAACTTTCGCAGGCGAAAATGTCCCAGCCCTCAGGTCTCAAAGCTCAAATAACTTAAAGCGCAGCTGTAAAGGGAAGGTACTAAGGTTATAAAAGTAAATGCGAAGATTTAGGAGGACGTCGCGTCTGCACCACCGTAACATAAATCTGCCCTATACATTCCGGGCAAGGTTAGGGTACGCACACATTTGCAAAAAAACTCATTAAAGCATTAAGAACGCCTTCGGGCGTCTTCCACAGTCACGTATCTAGGGTTGTCAATCGTTGATTATTAAAAAAATGATTATTTTAATACGATAAAATGATTTATTCCTTTTTTTAAATGATGATAAAATAAATTATTTATATTACAACATATAAGATGAATAAAGATTGTTTCGAATATATATTACAAGCCGCCAAAATACTTCATTATGAATTAAAGCACAACGGGAAAAATTTCAGATACATAATTTATTAATACTATGCGATTTCAAAGTTTAATATTTGTTTAACTTTACATTAATGACGTTATAAGATTAGCGCGATACACTTCAAATAAAGAATAAACACCATGAACAACGTAATAATAAATTGATTAATGTCATCCATGAAAATTTTTTGAACAGGTTAGGCATAGCGGCATCGTATTTACGAACATAAAATACACTGCAAAAGTAAAGATCCTTCTGTTAACTTCGCCGCAGTCGGATATAAATTATATTTCAAGTAGACTTAAAATCAGTAATTCAGCGTAATTTATATGTCAATAAATTTTCCATGTCGTATCCCCTCGATATACGCCATTATTAATTAAATTAATTTACAACATAAATTTAATATATTTTACAATTTGACAACCCTAGTAACAGAGGCCTTACGCCGATGTCTGTACAAATAAAGGATTCTATTAATAATGCTCGCTTATTGGCGTGCCTTTCGTTTTCGAACGGAACGGGGACTTTACAGGGCTCACCGAATAATAATTTATGGACCTATCACAATATTTGTTATTTATTTAGCGAGAGCTATGCAAACCGTCCTTCGCGAGATCTTGGGCTTTTCAGTTAAGAATAATGAGAAAAGTAAATTGATCAAGGGGCTATTTGCATATTTATTTATTCTAACGAACATTTTAACATCTAGTGACGCTTTTGATTCGTTGAATTTAATATTGACATAATAAAAAGTAAATTTGTTAGTATTTTGATGTTTAGTTTTCTATGAAAATTGTTTCGTCTGTTGTACTTTATAAGAACACATCTCATTAGAATTTAAGGCGCAGTGTGGTATCCGGCTGAATAGAATAGTACCACCCTCTTTTCTTACTGAGGTGTCGTAAAAGGCGAGTAAGGTAAGTCGACCCGCCGTGTGGTATCCGGCTGAGTAGAATAGACCAACCTCATTTCTTACCGAGGTGTCGTAAAAGGCGACTAAGGTAAGTTGACCCACCGTGTGGTATCCGGTTTAGTAGAATAGACCACCCTCTTTCTTGCCGAGGTGTCGTAAAATACGACAGAGGCAAGTTGACGTCAGGCAGGCGGCCGGTTGTAAAAACGCAGCCAAATCATGTGACAGCATGTTATAACATGTTGTGCCGACCCTACTTATAGTGGGATTAGGGCAGGAAGATGATCTAATTAGAATTTAAGCTTTCCTGACTTATTCATTCTACTAGGTATTTTTTGACCGGCCACCTTGCCTGACGTCTATTTACTTTAGTCGCCTTTTACGCACCTTTGTAAGAGACTGATCTATTCTACTCAGCCGGATACCACATGGCGGTTTATATTAATATTAATATGTAAAAAATTTAATTTAAAATACAATGATTAAATTTTTTCAGTACATTAGTATAAAACATAAAATTTAGAAAACTGTTTTCTGAATCGCGCATCGTAAAATTACATCTTTCACTTGTGTTGTTGTATATTAATGTAACTTAATTAACTTAAAAAGAATGAAACTGTACTGTAAAAAAAATATATTTGCATAAACCAATGATAATATAACTATTGAATTAAAATAGATATGAAAAACAATATCTTTATTTAAACATAATATTTAAAAAAAAACGCAGATTATCAGTGATATTTACACTTTATTATATTTACTTTGGGGTGTAAGGGGGAGGCTCGTCCCAATCAGTCTCCCCAATTGTCAACCTCACCTGCACGCGGTGCACCCTGCAGATTAACCAACGAGGCTCTGGCGACCGACTTATGGCGGTATAACCATTCATATAGCTGACCTAAATTCTACCAGACCGACAGTGGGCAGCAGCACTGTCGGTGCGATATGGTCAGCACTGCGATCACCAACCCGCAGGCCAAGCGTGGTGATTACTGGCAATACCTTCATGGCATTAAAACCAAAACCACAGCCCCTAGTTCCCGGCAGCTCCGCTATTCCCAGCTCTGGTAGCGGTTTGGGTAACGGCGGGGCAGGGGGTGTCAAGAATCTCCGGCAGAGATTCCGCTGCCAACCCCGACGACTAGACCTGGCAACGTACAACGCACGCACTTTGAGGGAAGACGAAATTCGTCCAATATTCCTCAGTGTCTGAAGACTAAAGTCTTCGAACAGTGCGTGTTGCCAGTGATGACCTATGGCTCTGAATCTTGGTCGCTGACTATGGGCCTCATAAGAAAGCTCAGAGTCGCTCAGCGGGCGATGGAGCGAGCTATGCTCGGAGTTTCTCTACGTGATCAAATCAGAAATGAGGAGATCCGTAGAAGAACCAGAGTCACCGACATAGCTCAGCGGGTCGCGAAGCTGAAGTGGCGATGGGCGGGGCACATAGTGCGGAGAACCGATGGACGTTGGGGTCTCAAAGTGTTGGAATGGCGACCCCGCACCGGAAAGCGCAGTGTCGGAAGACCCCCTGCTAGATGGACAGACGACCTCAAAAGGGTCGCGGGGAGCCGCTGGATACAAGCGGCACAAAATCGTGTGTTCTGGAGATCCCATGAGGAGACCTATGTCCAGCAGTGGACGTCCGTCGGTTGAAGAAGAAGAAGAAGAAGATATTTACTTTTATAAATATATTCTATCGTATTTATTATATTATTATATTTATAATATATATTTTTGTATTATTTCATATTATCAACAGGTCCATTTTCTGTTTGTTATTATTGGTTAAGTTTTAAATTAATTTTTAATTTAAATCACCTGTTTAATTTTAGACTGGTCGGCAGGAAGAGATTCCGATTCCGGAATAAGCCCGCCCGATTGCAAATTATGTTGTTTTTATATTTTTATATTTGAATTGCAATAAAGAGATAACAAGCAAACAAACTATATACGTATTTATATACGTTAAAAATTAGGGCATCTCATAACGACTCACCAACGTAAACGATCATTATAATCTATAACTGTTTGTATCATAAATTGAGTTAGCATTCGTCGTTAAACAGAGCTCAAATTAACATCCTATAAACGTAAGGGGCACTGCAAAATCGGGGGTCAATCAAAATAAAAAAAAACGGTACTACGCCTGTGGATGCCTCATTAAATTGTCGCTTCACGAAACTTGACCCATTACTCATAATACCTACCTTTTTCACGTGGATAAGTACGGCCCCCGAGTGGGGGTGGCCACTTCACGGAATTTATGATGATCTATTGATTCCCTAAATTTCTCTCCTCTCTGCGAATTTAGGTAACGCTGCGAGCACACCGAGTTATTTCAGAAATGTATAAACATCAAAATTTGTCGACTTTTGAAGTGTTTTAAGTGGTCCCTATATATACGAATAATACTGTAATTGTTAGGCCGTGTGGTATCCGGCTGAATTGAATAGTACCACCCTCATTTCTTACTGAGGTGTCGTAAAAGGCGACTAAGGTAAGTCGACCCGGCGTGTGGTATCCGGTTTAGTAGAATAGACTACCCTCATTTCTTACCGAGGTGTAAAAGGCGACTAAGGTAAGTTACCGTTAGGCAGACTTCAGGACAAAATCGTAATGCATTACGATTACGATACCAGGAATTACAATTTTTTCGTGGAACCAGTCTAGACATTAATGGAGAAGACGTCTTTGATCATGTCATGTAACGGTCTTTTACTATCCCACAGCTGGGAATAGGCCTCCTGTTACCGTTTTTGGAAAGAAGTTTTGGAGCTAAGACCTACCACGCTGCTCCAATGCGGATTGGCAGGTAACACATGTACCTAGAAATCTCTAGAGATATGCAGGTTTCCTCGCGATGTTTCCCTTCATTGAAAGGCGTGTAATAAATTGCGATTATCAATTAGACACATAAGTTTTAATAGAAAATCTCAGTGATCCCTGCCCGAGCTTTGAACCCATGATTGCCTCTAGAGAGTCGCACGAGCTCACGGCTGGGCTTTCACAGCTCTATATGATCATATTCGATAATAAATTTTTTTTCGGTAAAATAATAGTACACCACGATTTAATGACGGAAAAATGCTTCATGGAAAAATATAGAGTGTGCACTCAACCTTTCAAGCAGTTTTCCCCCCTAAAAACTCGAGCCTGCTTCCCTAAATTATGTCTCAACTTCATACCCTCGTATAAAAAGTTTTTTACTACTTCACTAAGAGTTTAATGCACAAAGACGGCTCGATCCTAATAAAATACAGATTTGCCAAAATAGGAAAAACAATCAAACTTCGTACCAAGTTTATGCAACTTTGGTAATTCTGTGAAGGGAAATTTTGTAAAAAAAAAATATAATGAAAGAATCATCATCTTCCTGCCCTTATCCCACTCTTAAAAACATGTTAACACATGATTTGGCTACGTATTTTACGACCGGCCGCTTGCCTGAGGTCAGCTTAGGCCCCGACCCAGAATTGGCGCACTCTGGGGTACAGAGTTGCTGCTGGCGGGGATGCGGGCAATGTGTAGAACGATACCCTGTCCCCTCCACCAAGAGCGTGGTGGAGCACTGTCAGGTTTTTAGTAGGTGCGCGTCCGACATACCCGACCCATAATGGGTTTCTTGACATTGAAAAAAAACCTTAGTCGAATTTTAAGATACTTCGTAAGAAAGAGGGTGGTCTATTCTACTCAGCCGGATACCACATGGCGGAAAAAATATAATGAAAGAAATTCTAAGATATTATTAACGTTAGATTATACTGATAATTCATTACAGGTCACATAATTAGCTTAAATTTTATTCCTTTGGCAATACCTTTTCAAGACCCTCATTAGTAATATTTTGAATTAAGCACACTTCCTTTCCTTGAATGTGTACACGTGTGATTCATTGAATGTAAACGCGTGTGATTCCTTGAATGTATACAAGTGTGATTCCTTGAATGTATTTATTTTATTAATTTATTTCTTTTTATACATATATTTAGAAAAGGGAAAGAAAACTTTTAAAAAGGCGTAAAAACGTGTATAAAGGCGGACTTATCCCTTAAAGGGATCTCTTGCAGTCAACCTTTGAGTAATAGAAGGAAAAGGATAAGAATTGAAGAAGAAAGAGAGTACGGGTCATATAGAGAAAAATAAAAAGTACATAAAAATTTAACTATCATCTATTAAATAATGTAAACACGAGTGGTTCCCTGAATGTTTATACGTAATATTAAAAATTTGTAAATTGAAACTATAATTTTTAATTCAATTTTTTTACAAAATATCAATATCAATTTACCAGTATCAATCCGCATCTTACCCTTTCGGTATTTAAGTTACAGACTAAAAAATATTTACCTTAAGCAATTATATATTAGTAGCATCTTTTCATCTACCTATTTATTTTACCAAAATTATTGAATGGATTTAATAATTAAATTTATATAAACTTTTTCTTTTTGTCTACATTACCCGTATTCTCTTCCTTCTTCAATTCTAGTCCTTTTGCTTCTGTTACTCAAAGGTTGACTGAAAGAGATCCCTTTTAGAGATAAGTCTGCCTTTACACATGTGTTTTTTTTTTACTTTTACTTTCCCCTTTCTAACTATATGTACAAAAAGAAATAAATAAAATGTTACACGAATAAAAAGAATTATTAAACGAAATCTGCTTTTGACTGTGCTTTCATCTATCGTTCGCGATCGCTAGAAATTGTTACGCCATTGTTCGATGTCCGATGTCGGTAAATTACAGTGTTTAGTGGGAGCGGAGGGGGTGCTTTGCGAAATTATTTTGCTCGATACAATGGCTCCGCTAACTTGTAGGAAATAATTAAAGCCCGCCCCTTGTGCTTACATTCGGGGCTTGCTGAAATCATGTGACGTTGTAGAAAATATAATAAAGCCTGTTACTATCTCGCAACTGGGCAAAGGTCTTCAGACTCCTTTTGGAGAGAAGAATGGAAGTTTAGACCCACCACACTGCTCCGATGCGGATTGGTAGGTTACACACATCCCAGGAATTCTCCAAAGATAAACATATTTCCCAACGATGTTTTCTTTTTCTTTACCGAGAAGCTTATGATAAATTGTAAGTATTAGGAACATAAATTTCAACAGAAAAAGTCATTGCTACCTTTAAATAATTTATATAATTAGGCGTTACTTTGCGGAGATCGATAATACAAAAGAAATTATAAAATTATTTTGATATAATTTGCGATAAAGTAAAATGGAAGATATATGTAATGCGAAATGTAGAGTGGACAATCCGTTTTCATACTTGATAAAGCAGGATTCGTAAAAACGCATGTACAAACCTCCACCACCGCCACCACAGTACACAAGCATTATATACGTACAATATCACAAACTCAACTATCGTTTCGCCCCGCAACCGAAGCATCATCACTCCACGACAAAATCGCAAAGCATTACTACCTGCCTAGTATTAGGACCTTTGGCTAAATAAATAATATCTGGGTGACCGAACTTCGCTCGGTAATTTTTTCCAAAAAAAAAACTTAAAAAAAGAAAAACAATTATTGAGTTGGAGATTGATCCTTGGCATTCACATTTCTCGATTTGCCCGTTACCCGAACAAGCTAGGTCGACTTGACAGTGAATGGCGAAAATTCAATTCAATATAAATGTTAGTGTTTTTTTATGCCCAAAAACAAGGTTAAACAATATTTTTTTTACATAAAATCTAGCTAGATCAATTTTTCTCCCCCAAAACCTCCTACATACTGAATTTTAGGAAAATCGTTGGAGCCGTTTTCGTGATTCGGAAAAAATATATATATACAAGATTAACTCATTTAAATATTAAAGATATATCGCGACGATAAATAGATTTATAAAAAAAGATATATCCATTATTATAAATGTTCAAACATTTTAATCATAACATAAAAAATTAGGGTCGCTTTTTGCACGCGAACGTTATACCCAACGGCCAAAAAGCGCAGTCCAAACTCGATTACAACAACGTAACAACCAAAAAAACACGTAATTTCAACAAGTAACGCCATTCTAACCGAAAATTTGCGACACCTGGCCAATCTCTAGAGAAAAAAACTTTGTCGAAATGCTGCAAAAAAAAACTCAAGCAATAAAAACGAAAACATCGCCCAAACAAAGGAAAGCCCGGAGGGTCATAACTCGCGGCGCGTTCCCCTTTATACTTGTGACGTTGGTAAATTCGCTACACTGGCATATGATGCGTCCCTTTTCAGATGACGACAGAAGAACTATGATAAAGCAGAGATTAAGTTATACAGCGATGTGTCCATTCTATTGCAAAAGTACGTTTGTCCATTTCTTAGGTTTCACGGAGTTCCCGCTGAAGTACTACAAACTAAATTAAATACAACTTTTACTTTTGTGGTGTTCAATAAAAGCGTTCATTCATTCATTCATTCATTCTCCTGCCCTTATCCCACTCCAAGTGGGGTCGGCACAACATATAAACTCGTTGTCACATGATTTAGCTAAGTGTTTTACAATCGGCCGCCTGCGTAACGTCAACTTACTTAAGTCATATTTTACGACACCCCGGTAAGAAATAAGGGGTTTTATTCTACTCAATCGGACACCGCACGGCGGCTCAACTTACCTTAATCGCCTTTCACGACACTTCGGTAAGAAATGAGGGTCGTCTATTCTACTTGACCGGATATCACTAACATAATAAAAAATTAAAAAATACGTATTTAGTGGAGGATATTTTAATGCTTAAGTTACCATGAATAAATTCATATGTACAGTTTTAATACGTATAACTTAGCCTCGGCACTGGTAGTATAGCAGTATCAACGCACAATATCATTTGTCGACCCAGGTTTGATTCTCCACTTTCCCCAGCAATGATTTTACTATTGCCCTATCTACTCGATGACGCTCATTTCGTAAGAAAAACAGGTCTTTAGTCAGAAAAACAGGTTTTTAGTCAGAAAAACAGGTTTTTAGTCGTTACCTCAGTGTGACTGAAATAAATTTTATTAGTGTCAAATGTCTTCAATATTGGACAAGCGGATTAGCTGTTAAAGCATAACAGACAGACAGAATTCCGCGTTTATAATATTAGTATGGATTCTCATTCAAAATTGCTAAGGAGTGTATTTTGAGACTTAACCAAGTTGCGATGTAAATCGGCCACCAGAGTGACATATGTGCTGCCAAGTCGATTTACATCCGTACGAGTATATACTAACTTTGATTGGGTTGAAGACGGAGAAAATTGGAACTGAATGCATATTTTATAAGTGGCTTCATTTTATCCTACTAATATTATAAATGCGAAAGTTTGTTAGTATTGATGTATGTTTGTTACTCTTTCACGGCGAATCCGCATAACCAATATTGATGAAACTTGGCACAATTATTCCTTATACACCGGAATAACATATAGGCTATAGAAATCCTGTTAATTCTACAGGAATGGTGTTACATTAAAAAGCAACATCAACTTATCACATCACAACAGTTTACCCGAACGAAGGTGCAGATAAAAACTAGTTGTCTATTTTATATTTTTTTATTTATTCTTTCTAAGTATTAAAGATTATTTGTGTATTCGTAATTATAAAATTATTTGAGTACAAATTTTACTTACTTTATATTATGTTATAGTAAAATCTTATAAATTGACTTTTATTATAACTCATATGCACTAAAGAGATGAAATTATTAAAGTATACTTATAAAATATTCATTGATTTTTAAATAAAAATACATTTTAATATATTTTGGATAATCATAATCATGAAATTCCGTGACGTAGTAACATTTGTTGAATAAGAGGACGTGAATCTATTTACCACTCAGTAACGTTTACTATTGTTAAGAAGGGTTATGTTATATAATACCAAGAATATATCACTTGATACACTTTATAACACTTCAGTTCGTACACAGTTACAAGAAACAACAGAATGCCGCCATTATATAATACGCTCGTATGTAAACTGTCAACTTGAATAAGGAAGCGTCTTCAATTTGACACTATGCTAATGACAGTATTTCAGTTAGAAACCCCACCATACGTAGGAAAATCAAAATCTATTGTACTAATAAGTGATCTAACGAAAATAAGCCTACAGTGTCTGTGATAGTTATTTAAGCTTGTTAACATATTAGTTCCTGGTTAACCGAGCCTTGCTCGGTAATTTTTTCAAAAGAAACTTCAAAAAAAAAATTGAATCATGTCGTAACATATATAAAGGCCTGACAAAGATTAATTATAACATTGGAGAGTTAAAAGTAAAGTTCTAATACAGAAAGCCACAGATGATAAGAATTTTGATTTTTTTTTATATGTGGATGTAGCAAGATAACGATGACAAAATGTAACTAGTTATAAGAATTTATTTTTGAAAACCCAAACGCCGAGTTTTTTGTTGATTCTTCCCGGTAGTAGCAGCTTTTGGAACTACCGATACAATTGATGATTCTATTCGAATTAAGATTATTTGGAATTTGAATTTGAATATACAAAAACACAAAATTTTGTGGAAAACAACAGGTGAAAAATTTTAGGATCGTTCAAAAAGGTGTCACACAAAAATATATTAAATCCGTTTTGACTTGAAATACTTTATCATGGCGGGAGTGGCCTTAAAAGAGATGGAATATCCATTATACAAAGACGTTGGACCATGATTAAGTTTGTCTCGAGAGCACCTGTGACAGCGGCTTTATAAGTTATATTAAAACAATAGGTCGGAGTTTAATACAGTGTCTTCGGTAAAAAGATAAAAGACTTCGGTAGAAAGAATAGAGCACGGTGCAGGTATTTTATTTTGAGAAAAGAAAAACGGTCCGAGTGTTTGTAAGGAGGAAAAAATTACACTTTACGGTTTTTCCATCATGAGATTAAAAGATACAAAAGATCGGTTCCTTGCTCAGTCGCTATTGTGGCGAAATGTGTAATTGTTTTATTTGTAAGTCGAAATGGTAATGTTTTTAATTACATAGCTCTCTCCATAGCTCGCTGATCGACCTTATATTGGTGGACCAGTCGCATTGTCAGTGTCCACGACTCGGCTCCATATGTCATTACAGGCAGGACGCACTCGTTGAAGACCTTTGTCTTTAGGCTTTGTGGTATATATATGTGATGATAAGATGTGATGAAGTTTTCTATATGCCGACCAGCCAAGCTATATTCTTCTGCGGGCCTTCTTCTCGAAGTACTTTCTAGCTGGAGGACTTTTCCAAGGTAGATGTACATCTGAACAACATCGAGAGGAACTCCTTAAAGGGCAATCGGCTCCAGAATGACATGTTTATTAAACATTACTTTAGTTTTATCCAAGATCATCCGGAGACCGATGGTCACATAATACAATTATAACACGTTTTCATGTTAAAACGATTTCTCAGTCAACCGGAATTCGAAATCGAGTAATTCTTAACGCAAAGCTAAGATGCGTCACACGTAGCACCCTCCCATAAATCGTACGACGGCCGTCGTTCGCGGCAATAAATCTTTCCATTCACTAATACACCACATTCAAATGTAGCGCAGCGTGCCGAAGAAAGTTATGTACGCCCGTTGAGATTCCAAGGCAGTGTTTGGAATTGCGATTTCACTGTTAAATATTGCTTATATATATAATAAATATTTTTTTAAATATATTGGACTCTTACACAGACGGTCATCCGTCTCCAAAGTAATGTCACGGAGGACAGACTACTGGCAAATATATACAGTTATACTTTTAAATATATACTTCAATACAAATACACACCCAGGCTCGAAGATAACTTTTTATAGAAAATCTTGGCCGTCGGCGGAAATCGAACCCGCGACTCATGGGGCTGAAGGCAGGGTCACTGCCCACTGCGCCAACGGGCCAGTCATACGAAATACATTGATCTGACATTTTCACGAAATTTTATGCAAAGTATCTCATGAATTAATATGTCACGTTTATAATAGTACTTAATTAACGGTAATTTTTATTATTTTTAATTTTTATTATTACCTATTTAAGCTGTGGTAGCCCAGCGGTATCACCGTGCGCCTCTTTCGAGAAGGTCTAATGTTCAAACCCCGGGCAGACACCAATGAGTTTTCTAGTAAAACTTATGTGTCTAATTGATAATTACAATTTATCACACGCTTTTCGGTGAAGGAAAACATCGTGAGGAAACCTGCATATCTCTAGACAATTCTGGGGATATGTGTAACCTACCAGTCCGCATTGGAGCAGCGTGGTAGGTCTTAGCTCCAATCCTTCTCTCCAAAAACAAAAAAAAAACGGAGAGAAGAGGCCTATGCTCAGCAGTGGGATAGTAACAGGCCGTTACTTACTAACGGTAATTTTATTAAAAGATAAAAACCAATTAAAAAAGAAAGAAAGGGCTGGCGATATCTGGGACTTGATTCCGTGTATTTTAACTTCTTTCGTCCGCCCGTTCCCGACTGAGCTAACACAACTTTACAAATGACAGCAAAATTAACCTTTGCATTCTATTTATATATTAGCAGTTTTTCAATACCTAAGAACAGGTATAAAACAAGATTTTTTTCATGAAACCTAGCTATATACATAGTGATTTCATGTATACTGGTAAATCGGCTGTGAACCTATCTACTGGTCTCTTGAGAGGCAGGCCATATGGGGGAGTAGCAATTCTGTGGCGCAAAAGTGTCTTCACGTCAGTGTGTATAGTGCCGTGTACTAGTGATCGCACATCAGCCATAAAGCGTATAACTGCGAATCGCGAACTGCTGTTTTTTAGCGTATATATGCCTATTGATAACGTTGACAATATAATAGAATTTAATGAATGTTTAGGTGAGATTGTAGCTATTACAGATTCATGTGGTATTGAGTCTGTGTATATTTTAGGCGATTTTAATGCTCATATTGATGAGCCATTATATAGTGAACTTCTTAATTTTTGTACAGATCAAAAATGGGTATGCGCTGATGTGATGAAGTTAGGACGGGACAGTAATACGTACACGTTTATAGGCGACGCACATAGGTGCCGGCGGTGGCTTGACCACTGTTTGACTACTGAGGTAGCATGGCTGTCGGTTCGTGATTGTAGGGTGCATTACGGTACTTATTGGTCTGACCATTTTCCTCTGGAGGTGAATTGTAATTTACATGTTGCTAGAATAAAGACACTACCTCATGCGAATCATGTAAATAGTACAGATAAAATAAAATGGGGAGAAACAATCCAGATCACTATGTATCGGGACCTATGTAATAGTACATTATCGACTATAGATTCTCCTCCAGAATTAACCTCATGTTGTGATAAGAAATGTACAGACCTAAGTCATAGGACTCAGATAGATAAGCTATATCATAAGGTTATACAGGCGCTTCAGGAAGCTTGTAACTATCTCATCCCTACATTCGAGTTTTAAAAAGAAATAATTATTAAAATTTCAATATTTTAGAAAAATCTATAAATATAAAAATAAATGTTTGTTTGTCACGCAGTACCGTTTTTTCGCATCTTTAATTGATGCTCTATTCATAAAATATCAAATTCAGAAAAGTCATATTTTTGTCAAATTGACGGGATGTCACGTCATCCGCCGTACTACAGTATTGAGAGAGCGGGCGGAGCGTAGAGCGCAGAAGTGATCTGTTATGTCGCTTATGAAATGTTGTTATAATGATATTGTAGATGTGTACTGGGGCGATACAAGATATTAGTTGAGTTTTAACTCGACTATTTTCAATAATTGATAATAAATACACATCTAGGCCCGCTCTCGTATAATGGTTCAAGATGCAAGATCGTGCCGATCTTTGGAAAGGCTGTGATTGTGACTTGACCATTAAGAGTATAAGCGATGGTTACATCGCTTTGCTCACCTCGAACGATTATAGTGTCTGAATGTTACTTGGTAAAGGCAACTTTGCTGAGTAGTGGTTGGCACTCTACCGAACATGCTCCGGCGGGTACTGGTGGGAGACTTAAGGTTTAGGCCGGCAGTGATTTCGGTCATTGCTGTGTGCCTGGCCCAAAAGGCTACACTAGGCTGCATCTTATTAGGGCTGGGTCTAGGCCCGTAGTTAACTTCGGTTGCTGCGGCGTGCCTTTATTCGGCTTTGGTTTGACGCAACCAGAGTTACTTTGGGCGTGTGCCTTTGTGATACGGGTTTGGTTGGGCCTGTGGTGATTTCGGTCGTTGCCGTGTGCCTTGCTCGACCTTTGTACGCATAGGCCGCTTGAAGTAGTGCCGGTACAGTGGTGGCTGAAATGTTATTGTTTGATGAACGGACATCTAAACGTTGTCCTGAATCTCTCAATAGTGACGGAACCACAGCTGATTGTTGCTGGGCGTTGCGGAAGTTAACTTTATGTTGCTGAAGTGATACGCCGCGGCAGTGATGGATCGCTATGGACTCTGTTCATAGTAGCGGATGGGAGTGGTGTTTCGTCCTTTTTAGGACGTCCCTTTAGCTTAGTTAATGATACCACGAATGACCATTATAGCATGGCATTATTGCATAAGAGCCGCCGGTCGGGTCTTTGTTAACAAGACTGCGGACTAGCTTTAGACAGTGTGGCCTGCATTTCCCTTATCTTACATCTTATGTGGCTTGCCGCGTTAAACATAAATTACCTTTTGTTGTATGAGGTGGCGTGTTGAGCTTGGCGCATACCGTAAGCGAGTGCACTATGTGTGACTCCATTATATGGTAGTGGGTGAATAAGGGTAAATGGCATTCATGTAATGCTCTGCAATACACATATTCCACTTCGGTGGACACACACTTTCCACTTCGGTGGACACACACCTATATGGTGTATATATTATAACTGATCAAGTTGCTTTGCAACATGTGTGCCATTTTAATGGGTTTCCACTGTGTGGACTTTATACGTGTTATACGTATTATACTGTATGTGGTTTTTACCATGGAACGCACCGTTACGATGTGAGCAGGCGACATGCGCCTTACTGAATATAAGAATTGGTAATTTATTATCAATGTTACCAGGCCTCGTGCCTTTGGCTAATGCCATATTTTATAGCTCCGGCTATTTATTATTTGGGCTTCGGTCCTCTATTACACACCAAGGCACTCGTGCCTAATATGTCAACTGTGGTTTTGTTGACTCCCGATTTCATCAGCAATTTTAGGGAAAGTGTTTGACGGTCTGCTTGAGCGCAGGCTGAGTGGTTATTTGAAGTTGAATGATGCACAGTTTGGTTTCAGAAATAGCTTATCAACTGAAACTGCTATACTGGCGCTTAAGCAAACTGTGAAATACTATACTGACAGAAAAACTCCTGTGTACGCTGCTTTTCTTGACCTCTCAAAAGCATTTGACCACGTTTGTTGTAAAAAACTATGGGCCAAGTTAGAAATATCTTAACGTTCCCTCAGACTATGTAGATATACTGAGATTTTGGTATAGTTCACAAACAAACAGGGTCAAATGGGCAGGTGTTTACTCTGAAGCGTATCGTCTTGAATGTGGAGTCAGGCAGGGAGGATTGACATCTCCAGCCCTGTTTAATTTATATGTTGATGAGCTTATTGGTGAACTCCGTAGAACTAAAGTTGGATGTTCGATTGATGGAATTAGTATCAACAACCTAAGTTATGCCGACGATATGGTTCTGCTGAGCCCATCAATCAGTGCACTTAGGAGACTGCTTGCAATATGTGAGTCATATGCTGAGTCACATGGACTCTTATATAATGTAAATAAAAGCGAGCTCCTAGTTTTTAAAACAGGGGGAAGAATATTAGAGAACATCCCGCCAGTGTATCTAAATGGCGTTCCGCTTAGAAGAGTTAAGGCTTTTAAATACCTCGGTCATATTGTTACTGACGACCAGTCTGATGTGAAAGATATTGAAAGGGAACGCAGGGCGATGGCGGTCCGATGCAATATGTTGGCTCGAAGATTTTCACGCTGCAACAATTTGGTAAAGCACATTGTATTCAAGGCATATTGCCAATCATTTTATACGTGCTGTCTTTGGGTTACATATACGCAGAGGGCCTACAACGACCTGCGTATCCAATATAACAATGGGTTCAGAATGCTGTTGGGACTACCACGTTTCTGCAGCGC
Source organism: Morpho achilles (assembly GCA_947086495.1). Taxonomy (NCBI): domain Eukaryota; kingdom Metazoa; phylum Arthropoda; class Insecta; order Lepidoptera; family Nymphalidae; genus Morpho; species Morpho achilles. The sequence continues at coordinate 15,068,612 of CAMTZB010000021.1, read as the reverse complement.
GTCACTGATGTTTGCTGAAGCTCGTATTAATGATTTTTATGGAATAATGAGGATAAGAGCAGCATCAGTGATGAGGAGAATACGGGGAAGCTCTAACAGTATTCTGAAAGTACTGAGTGAAAAACCTGATAATCCATTTATGAAGCACTGGATTCGAATGCATACGAAGTCCCAGTGTTTCATAAATGGAAGGTATAGAATAATTTAATTAGTACCTAACAGTCACATACCTAACATAGTCTATAAGATTTATTTTTTACTAACAAAATGGATGTAATGTCTGTAATCAATAAATTATTATTATTATTATTATATTATTATTATATAAATTTAATCTACCCTACATCCCTATATATACTAAGTTTCATGAAAATTGTTAGAGCCGTTTCCGAAATTCAGATTGTATATAATATAGATATATAACTATAAGATTAACTCATTCAAATATTAAAGATGTGTAATTTAACATAGAAAAAAAGTAATTGAATGTTATCATTCCATTGATGTGCATATGCCTCCTCTCTCCCTTTTCGGACAAAAGTATTGGAACTATGACCTACCATGCTGCTGCGTATTGGTAGATTACACAAATCCTCAGAATTCTACAGAATTTTTCACCGAAAAGCGTGTGATAGATTGCAATTATCTATTAGAGACACAAGACAAATGAAGTGACCAGCCGAAAATATCAAGAAAACGCCTTATTCATTCTATTATAATGAACGGCGACTATGCCGTTTGGTGTCCGGCGGAGTAGAATAGACCATCCTCATTCCTTACCGAGATGTCGTAAAAGGCGACTGAGGTAAATTGACGTCAGGCAGGCGGCCGGCCGTAAAATACGAAGCCAAATCATTTGACAACATGTTTAATGGAATAAGGGAAAATGATGAATTCATTTAAGGCATTTCCTCTGTCTTCCACATATACTTATGTTATAGCGAGAGATTTATTTAGGAACCCAGTACCCTAACTAAACATTCCTTTGCTATTTCTATACTAATAAAGGCAAGAAGTGTGTGTGTACTATAAATTAATTTTTCGAGTGGGCCCGGTCCAATAGACCAAGGAAAACAAGTTAGGGGGCACGTGTTCAAACAAAAACGTGTACTGCCAGCATCTCCTATATTATCTCGTTCGGGCGAATGGCCTCTAATGCCGACCATTACGTGAACTAATGTAAATGTGTTTGTACACCATTTATTGTGCTGTTCGTTCGTTCTGTACGTACGCCAGGCTTTTACATTGCTGCGCCATTATTTCGATTACTTGTGTATGTTGATGTAATGAACCAAAAACATTTTGGATATATCGAAATAGATGTACAAAACCCTCCCAGATCCTAGGTCCTCTGAATAATACACTTCACTTGTCACTTAATACTTTATGCGGGAACAATATAAGTAGGTATGTGCGGCTCATTGACAATTTATTACACGCTTTATATACGTATATTCAAAATTACATTTATGTATAAATAATAATTTGTAATGTGTATTTATAAGGTGTCTATTTGTTATGTGAAAGTCGAATAAAGATCTTCTTATTCTTATTCTTTTCGGTGAAGGAAAACATCGTGAGAAAACCTGCATACCTCTTGAGAATTTTAGGAATATGTTTAACTTACCAATCCGCATTGGAGCAGAGAGGTAGACCTTAGCTACAATCCTTCTCTCCCTAAACGGAGATAGGATGCCTATTCCCAGCAGTGGGATACTAACCGGCCCTTACTTTACTTTTTACTTTACATGTGGGATTATTATTGTAAAATGGACTTCAAATAGATCTCTATCATTTTGAGGCAGCTCAGAAGCTTTGAGGAAAGTTGAGGTTTCCAATACTGCATTTTCCAGTGGGTGAGCGTCACCTGTAAACCTTGAAAGTTCAATGACCATTGGTTTACGTATGTCTATCGTACATCCTAATTTTAACTTTGCACATTCGTAAAGAATATTACAAAATTGAAAATTATTTGGATAATAAAAATGCCTGGATTTGAAAATCCTATTAGCTTCATACAAGACTGCCATTTAATAACGTAAAATTGAAAATGCTTAAAAGATTGACCGCCGAGTTTCTTTCTCAAATCAAATCAAATCAAAAACCTTTTATTAACAACAGTCACACTTACCCTACATGAACATTTACACTTACAAAATAAACAATATAAAATAAAAAATTCTACCTATGCAATAAAAAATTCTACCTATGCGTTTTCTGGTTCTTCTCGGTAAGAGCAACATTCTTAACCCGTTGTAGCTTCATTAATCATGAAGATTCATAAATATTTGAAAGAGCTTATTTGAATAAAGTTTATTTGATTTGATTTGATTCGACTCGCTAGCTTATTTATTTTAAATCTTTTACGCATTACTCAATTTTGTCACGCAGAAATCCGAAGTTTCAAAATTTTTGAAAATATTATACACTGAACAATTTTGAAATTCCACTTCCATCATCAACAAACTAAACTGCAACCTCAACTTAAACTCGACCCAGTTGTTTATCCGTGTGAACAAGAGCAAAGTTTTCGAAACAAAAGTGACAAGTGAGATTTTTTATACGAAACTTAGCTCTTAAATATGACGGGCAAGTTACGACTTGGGAACTTAAGATGAGAGAGTGGCAATAGAAAGTTTCCATTTTCCTTGTCAAATTACACCCCCCCACTCCCATTGTTATTACGCCTACTCGGGAACAAAGTGTGATTTATTCTTGAACAATATCAAATGAGAGTTTAACTTACAGTATACTTTGACTTCATTGATCTGGTTACTGAAGTGTTTTGACTAGAAAAAGGTATGATACTGTGTCCTGTTACAAGAAAGAGCGTCTGATGTACAAAAGTTTTAGATTCTATACCAGGATTACAAGATGCAAGAAAATTTAAAGTATTAAAATATAACTGTATGTTTTCTTATATAAAAAAGCGTGTACGTGTTTTCAATGCCTTTCAAGAATAACTGACAAAATGACGATAGTTTCTGGAGGAGGTCGACACTATACTGCTCTTGAAAATAAGGTTTTATCTTGCACTTAGCGAAGGTTTAAATTAAGAAATTAAAGGTTTACTAGAGGTTTATTACGAAAGCGATCATACTCACTAAAAGCTCACTGCTTTATTTTTACTACTGACAATTGTTAAGAAACCTGATATATAACAATATTTGTAACAGATCTAAAATGTACTGATTTTGAATATATTTTTAGTAATAGAACTCTCCGATCCGAAATTAAAATTAAAGTTATATTAAGTTACTTAACTAAAAGTTACTAATTTACAATAAACTTTCAATAATGAATAATAAACGAAAGAAGGAATAATTTAATTCTTAAAAGAACTTCGATTATTGAAATTATAATTTAATAATAGAAAGTTTTTGCTATCTTTTTACCGACTCAATAGACACTTGAAAATGTTCTTGAATACAAGAGTCCTTATTAAATAGGAGCATCGAACTTGTTTATATATATTTTATTTAAATATTTCATCCATGCTTATATTTTTGCTGTTTATAATCAAACTAGCTGACATGACAGACGCTGTTCTATCTAAACTATTTAAGTAAGACAATTTTGAAATTTGTTTTGTCAATTTTTTGACTTCCATATGTATCGCGTATCATGGTATAGAACCGACCTTCTTCTTTAACTTACAGACTTGGCTTTGTATATTGATATGGCGTGAATAGAAAAACCTTAACAACATGTTTCTAATACAACCTCCTTCATAGAGTTGGTCATTAATATGAAAAAGAATTGTGGCTGTGATATAAATATGTGTCATTGTCATTTCTCAACAACTGTTGAGAAAGAGTAAATGCGTTGACTTTAGGAAAATTGTTTTTTTATTTTTTTAATAAGTATAAAGGAGAAATATCGTTGTTAGTTATAACTTATACTGATACTTATCGAAAACTTATAGAACTTAGAATTAAATTAGAACCTCTAAAAAAAAAAAAATTGACAAGACATTACAGATCGAGATAAAACTATTCTATCCTTGAAGTTGTTCTGAAATATAATAGAATTTTATCGGAATCGGTTCAGCAGTTTTGAAGATCAACGCAAACGCACGATGTGACATGGGATTTTTATATATTTAAAGATTTTATTGTTTACTGTATTCACTCTATACTGATTTGGTCAGCCAGAGCATGCCAGAAGCGAATCGCTTCGTATGAAATGACTGACTGAGACAAAAACCAACTTTGTGCTTAGGAATTGAAACAAAGTGTTACGGAAAATTGCCCTTTATCTATCTGCACACAAGATCTAACTTTAAATTTTCATATCAAATACTTAGATATAAAATGATGTTATATATAGAGAATACAACGCAAATAGTCCTTTAAAGCTTGTCATTATATTTAAGTTTAGTATTGATTTATATTTTATTAAGTTAAGTTATATTTTATTTTATTATTAAGTTTTATTTTATTAGGACTTTATTAGTATGGATCAGAATGTTGGGCAATGAAAAAGACGGATGAAAGAAGAGTACATGCAAATGAGGTGAGAATGTTAAGGTGGATGTGTGGTGTGACAAAACTAGATAAAATACGAAACGAGTATATAAGGGGAAGTCTGAAAGTTGCGCCCATTATAGAAAAGTCGAGAAGTGCAAGATTGAGATGGTATGGACATGTAATGAGGAGGGATGAAAATCATGTGACCAAACGTGTGTTAAATTTGAATGTGGATGGATATGTGCCTAGAGGGAGGCCTAAAAAGAGATGGTTGGATTGTGTGAAGTATGATATGCATATAAAAGGAGTGGCGCCAGAGTTGACGAAAGATAGGACAGAATGGAAGAGAAAAACATGTTGTGCCGACCCCACTTAGAGTGGGATAAGGACAGGATGATATATATATATTTTATTAGGACGTAAAAATTTATGTGTATTTATTTTGTGTATGCACTTTTAGTTTTACAATAATATTAACACTGCTACGAGATATTTTGGGAAGGTTCCTATAAAGCGTAGGTACTCCAGCTACACACTAAATAATTTAATTTACGACGTCTTAATTCAATACACGAACGGACGGTACGTTCTGAAATTGCGGCTGAGATTTTGGCAGTTCTATTGTTTAGGTGAGAATACTGAACGCAAAACCATGTTATCTAATTGACATCCCGGCAAATCCATTTTAAATTTTACGTTTATATTTAGCATTTTTGTTTTTTTATATATGCTCACAACATGTTATAAACATGTTCTCATATGATTGGGCTACGTATTTTACGAATGGCTGCCTGCCTTACATCAACTTATCTTAGTCGTATTTTATGAAACCTCGATAAGAAAAAGGGTAGGCTATTCTACTCAACCGGATACCACACGGTCAACTTACCGTAGTCGCCTTTTAAGACACATCGGTAAATAATAGGTGGTCTATTCTACCCAGCTGGATACCACACGGCGGATCGACTTACCTTAGTTGCCTTTTACGATACCTCGGTAAGAAATAAGGTGGGTCTATTTCAATCAGCTGAATACCATACGGCACACTCGCTTTAATTATAAAATCTGGGTGACCGAGCCTAAACCAAAAAAAAAGAAAATATATTAGGGTTTGGTGGTGCTCGATCCTAGGGCATTTTCATTTCTTGCGACCACCCGTTCCCCGAATAAGCTACGTTGACTTGACAATAAAAAATTTAGTATATTTTAATGCCCAAAAACATGGAAAATATTTTTTTTTAAATAAAACCTAGCTAGATCCATTTTTTTCCCCTCAAACCCCCCACATAATTTTCAGGAAAATCATTGGGGCCGTTTCTGAGATTCCGAAATATATTACACATACAAGATTAACTCCTTTAAATATAATTAAAGATAAGAATGAATAGGGAGTTTTCTTGATATTTTCGGTTGGTCACTTCATTTGTAAAATGTACTCCAGTCTGACGTTCACTAATTGAGTTTGAGACTTCTTAACTCAATAAATAGACGGAATGTTATGAAATTGCGGCGTGAGATTGGACAGTTTCGGTGTTCTCACTGTTTCATTGAATTTACTTGTGTACTTCTATTTTGTATGTCATTTTATCTTTACTTAAATAATTTTCAATTTAACGTAAATATTTTTATTTTTCATTAATTTAGCCTAGATATAACAATGAAACTACGTTGCTGTAATCCGTGTTTGTTTAGAGAATATATGTAATGCTAAGTGTATGAAGCAGGCAACATTCACACACCTTATACATGCAGTACAAATCTGTTGTGAACGCAGCCACAACAATATTTTTTTAATATCTGTTGCAAAATTCAAATTTCTTGACAACTACTTTTTAACGGACGATCATACTTGCGACACTGACAAATAAACCTGAGAGAAATATACCACATTTGTATCATTTATCAGCGCACATTATCTCCACAAGAACTAAGCAGGAACAAGTCACCACACGGATTACAAATCACCGCCAAAACCAACACAAGCAATACACAAACTCACTACCACGATTTCTACAATCGATTCGCCCCAAAGCCGAAGCATCATCAGGAGGAAAGGCTCCATGAACGCAATCGTAATGCGTCGCCCCGACCATGCAAGCAGTCTTATATTAGTTCAACCCTCACCATTGAACTGTCCTCCAAACTCGTTTAACTAAACGGAATTGGAAACATTTGCTGAGTAATATAACTTAAAAGATTGTCTGTCACTTTCACGATTGATCCGCTAGAAACAAGGTAACATACAGGATCAATAAACATGATTGTGGGTATTAAGACTAAAAACTACGCGAACGAAGTCGTGGATATTATTATTCATATACATAATTTTGTTTAAACAGCTATAGAATGTTAGGCACCTTTAAATATGGACAATTAAGCAAATCTTCATCCCTAACGCGATATCTTTCTCGCCGCCCGTAATTAAACAGTTGAACTCGCGAGCGAAGCGTCGACGCGCTAATATAATGAAGTCAGCATAAACCGCACTTAGCTGGTTTAATATCGCGAGGTGGCGTCGGATCAACTTTTCGCCGCTGCCAAGGTGCGCGTAACAACCGTGTCGGATTAGTTGATGTGTACTCAGCTTAATACTTGCTTCTTTGTTAGACTAGCGCTTCTTGTTGAATACAAAATTAACATTATTACTAGCTTCTGTCCCGAATTTGTTCCCATGGACGCCGGTATCAATGTAGCATACATTGATACAACAATTACGCTACAATAATGCTACAATAACGCTACGATTATGCTACAATTTAAGCTACGCACCAAACTTTAACCATTTACACTTTAAGTGGAGCAACGTTATATACACGTCAAATTGAAAAAACGTGTCATAACGTTTATACACGACGGCAAAAAATTCTTCTCTTTCTTTCTTGAAACAACTTGCATAAACGGCTGAGTTCGTACCAATTCCTTCACCCCCTTTTTGCCGTATTGAAGTGACTGACTGGGCATTGGAGAAAAGCTCAAAGCCATAGGAGATTGAGATGGAAAGAGCTATTAGTTTATCTGTTAGAGTTAGTTAGTTAATGGGCAGATCTGTAGAAGAATTCTTAATGAATGGAAGATAAATGATAAATGAATAACACATTCAGATATCGATTTGAACGGCTATTATTTTAACGACGCAATCTTATAATGCACACTATTGTAAATCGATTATAAAATTTCTATTACATGTTCAAGTTACTGATGTTTCTTAAGTAAATGACCAAAGTCGTGTAAGAGAAATTCCGGAATCTATAAAGGTAATAATAATTATTGTATTATGGATCTCCGCAAAGTAACGCCTAATTCTATAAATTATTTCCGGAATCTATATTAGACTTAACTAAAGAAACTGTACAAACTACGAGTATGGTTATACGTAAAACACCATCATCTTCCTGCCCTTATCCCATTCTAAGTGGGGTCGGCACAACATGTTATAAACATGCTGTCACATGATTTGGCTGCGTTTTTACGACCGGCCGCCTGCCTGACGTCAACTTACCTCTGTAGTATTTTACGACACCTCGGTAAGAAAGAGGGTGGTCTATTTTACTAAACCGGATACCACACGGTGGGTCAATTTACCTTAGTCGCCTTTTACGACACCTCGGTAAGAAATGAGGTTGGTCTATTCTACTCAGCCGGATACCACACGGCGGGTCGACTTACCTTAGTCGCCTTTTACGACACCTCGGTAAGAAATGAGGTTTGTCTATTCTACTCAGCCGGATACCCACACGGCGGGTCGACTTACCTTAGTCGCCTTTTACGACACCTCGGTAAGATATGAGGGTGGCACTATTCTATTCAGCCGGATACCACACGGCGTGATGTTGTAATATTGAATATCCAAACATAATATATTTAGTTTCACTATCAATAAAATAATATCAAACGCTCGCAATTAAAATATTCAACATTTTATTTTTACCCTTTACACATTTTTAACTACGCACCCCGTCAACGGAATTCATGCTTACCCGAGCGGGCCCAAAAACGATTTTGCCACAGTGTTTAATGAAATTCCAGGAGAAGCTGCATTTATTTAAAGCTCAAACACGTTTATTTGCTCGTTCCTATTATTATCTTTGCAAAATGTCGAAGATGTAAATAGGCAAATCTATAAAAAAAAATTATGTTTATTTCCTAAGCCAACGCAGTGTGGTATACGGCTGAGTAGAATAGACCACCCTCATTTCTTACTGAGGTGTCATAAAAGGAAACTAAGGTAAGTCGACCCACAGTATGGTATCCGGCTGAATAGTTTAGACCACCCTCATTTCTTACCAAGATGTCGTAAAAGGCAACTAAAGTAAGTTGGCCCGCCGTGTGTTATCCAGCTAAGTAGAATAGACCATCGTCATTTCTTACCGAGGTGTCGTAAAATACGACTAGGGTATGCTGACTTCAGGCAGGCGGTCGGTCTTGAAATACGTAGCCAAATCCTTTTACAACATATTTAAAACATGTTGCGCCGTCCCCACTTGTGGGATAAGGGTAGGCAAATGATGGAATGTTTACCTTAATATTTATAATTTTTCATTGTCACTAAGTAACTTTTTGTGACAGTAAATTAGTCAATTTTTGCCATCATTCGTTAAGTTGTAATGGTGCAGTGGTATACAAATGGTCTACATATGAGGAAAAAATCTGCGTTCAAATCCCACGAGTCTCTAGCCTTTATTATAATTGCATTTTTGTATTTTTTTACGTGTATTTTTATGTATTATTATTTTATTATTAATACGCCGTGTGGTATCCGACTAAATAGAACAGTACCACCCTCATTTCTTACCGAGGTGTCGTAAAAGGCGACTAAGGTAAGTTCACCCACCGTGTGGTATCCGGTTTAGTAGAATAGACCACCCTCTTTCTTACCGAAGTGTCGTAAAATACGACTGAGGTAAGTTGACGTCTGGCAGGCGGCCGGTCTTAAAAACGCAGCCAAATCATGTGACAGCATGTTTATAACATGTTGTGCCGACCCCACTTAGAGTGGGATAAGGGCAGGAAGATGATAATGATTTTTTAAATTGTAATTGTGCAATGGTATACAAACGGTCTACAGACGGGGAAAAAATCTGCGTTCAAATCCCACGTGTCTCAAGTTTATTATTTTTTTTTAATTGCATACTTTTATTATTTTACTTGTATTTTTTTATATACTATTAATAAAATTACCGAGCAAGGTTCAGTCACACAGGTATACACTAAATAAGTAAATGAGTGGCATATATTATTACTAATGACTGTGATGAAATCGTTGTTAAACAAAGGAAACTACGAGTAGTATTACACCAGAAAATCCATCTCGGTTGCAAGTTGTACCCTCGCAGCGGCGGAAAGTTTAGCCGTCCCCGCCTCGCGATATTAAACCGGTTAAGAGTGGTTTATGTTGGCTTTATTATATTAGCGTGTCGACGCTACACGGCCACGCGAATACAGTGGTTTCATTACACGAGGTGAGAGGATAAATCGTTCTGGAGTTGAGATTTGTTTAATTACCCATACTTTAAGGTGCCCCTCACTTGATAGGAACACTTTATAACCATGGAAGATTTTAAACTTTCGTGATTCATAATATTATTTAACAGGTACCAGGTTGACTGGGCCTTGCTCGGTAATTTTTTACAAAATAAAAAAGGTACTTCAAAAACATAAAAAAAGGGTATCTAGGGCTCGATCCTAGGTATTTTCATTTCGCGCGACCACCCGTTTCCCGAATAAGCTACGCTGACTTGACATTTCACGGTGAAAATTGTGGTGTATATATTCAATAAATAAAAAGTAAACTTTGGTTTTTTTATGCCCAAAAACAGGGATAAAACGATTTTTTTTAAATAAATAAAGATATAAACAAACGGGTCACATCGCGAAACGAAACATCGAACCTTATACAAAGGTAACTCGAGGTTATCGCTATGTGACCCGTTTGTTTATATAATACTTCATAACCATATCGAACGATTACATTTTCGCTCAAAATCGTCAAAGGCTTCGAAGGTAATAATATCTGGAAGACATGTTTTTCGAATGATGAACTCATTCACTCAATTAACTCTTAAAAAATGTTGGATATTCGGGTGCAAATGAAAAGACTCTTCGAAGGGCACTGACCGTTTATTGGTTTACATAACAGCGGATCACAGCCCGCACGCATACATCATATACAACAAAAGTAAACAAAGACAGACAGAACTATTAAGCATTTATAATAATAGTATGGCTTTAAAACTGCTGTTAATCTCAATGCAATCAAATGATGTCATGACATGTCTACCATTTAAGGTTAATCCGCTTCAACAATTTTTAATGTTTATCAAAATACTATATTACGGTTTTAATGGCTGCCTGTCGTAAAATACGAAGCCAAACCATGTGACAACATGTTTTTAACATGTTGTGCCGATCGCACTTAGAATGGGATAAGGGCAGGAGCTGTGGACGTTTGCTAGTTAGTATATATTTAAATAAGTACATGAATAAAGATACAACTTATATACAAACACCTCATATAAATACGCTATATACATGGTTACAATTACACCATATGCGCTATCGTTTCAAGTCTCATCCACGATATATTTACACAGTGCGAACGCTCCAAAGTGGCACTCGACGCGAATGTTTGTATTTACTTTCCCTTTTTTGCATTTCCCGTGCGCACGTCGCAAGGATATCCGATATATAAACAAACGTACGAGCAGTTTTATTTTGTAGAGAAAATGAAGCCATTTAAAGTTACTTAGGGTTTAACGCTTTATAAATAGTAAACAACTTGCTCGGTAATTTCTTACAGTATAAAAAAGAAACTTCCATAAAAAAAAATTGAATGTAAATAATTAATGTTAAGTAATTTTTGAATGCCTGAAGACAGGGATATAACGTCATTTTTTATTCAAACCTGTCCAGTATTTCCTGAAATTAGGTCGTTCAAACAATCAAATAAACAAACAAACTCTTCAGCTTTATATATTAGTATAGATTTTAAACTAGTGGTATCCGTAGCCTTGTTTGCGCCAACTTAAGCACTATGTGTCCTTTATAATGCAATATGCGACTGCCCGTTCTCATACTACCTCCGCGCTATCGGCGACGCATGCGAGGACTGAGTTAAACGGTTCGTCTATATATATACCTTTTCTCTTCCTTCATTATATTAACTCTGAAAGAGTAACATGTTGATAGACTGTCACATTTTGTATCATAAAGCATATATATATTTTTATATTAAGCAGAAATATTAAGCATATTTATATTTATAAGTTAAATAAAAAACTTGTATCTTAAAATACCTTTTTTATTTATCTTATAAATATAAAATCTTTGATACTATGTGAAGGTAATAGACCTAACCGAAGCGCAAGTTGTGGTTATTTTTAAGTGGGTCTACATCACGCCGTGTGGTATCGGCTGAATAGAATAGTACCACCCTCATTTCTTACCGAGGTGTCGTAAAAGGCGACTAAGGTAAGTCGACCCGCCGTGTGGTATCCGGCTGAGTAGAATAGACCAACCTCATTTCTTACCGAGGTGTCGTAAAAGGCGACTAAGGTAAGTTGACCCACCGTGTGGTATCCGGTTGAGTAAAATAGACCACCCTCTTTCTTACCGAGGAGTCGTAAAATATGACTAAGGTAAGTTGACGTCAGGCAGGCGGCCGGTCGTAAAAACACAGACAAATCATGTGACAGCATGTTTATAACATGTTGTGCCGAACCAACTTAGAGTGGGATAAGGGCAGGAAGATGATGATGATGTTTAATACTATGCGAAGGTAATAGACCCAACCGAAGCGCAAGCTGTGGTTATTTTTAAGTGGGTCTACATCCTGATTAAGATGTAGCCGGTGGATAATCCTTTTTAAAAATAAAAATAGAAAAAAATAAATTCACAACTAACGAGTTTTGTGATGTTTAATTAAGCTCCTTCATAACAAGATGTTAACTCATATCAAAAAACTTTATATCACGTTGCGTGATATAATCTAACTATACAGAAAGTGTCATATAAATTGTCTATCGCGAAAGTTAGATTGAGAGCTTGTGCAAAACTTATTATTGCCATGTTAACGCGCCCGTGACCCGGGTATCCGCTTAGTTAATAATATCGGCACTAACGCGTTACACAATTATCCCGGGTTATCCGGATAACGTATCAGTCCGGATATTGTATAAGGGCTCGGATAACGCGAGTGAGTAACAATGCTGTAGCGTGTACCATATTCTTTATGGCTTATTTATAATTCATCGATGTTATCTTTATTATTTAAATGAGTGAATCTTGTATATATTTGGAATCTCGGACACGGCTCCAATGATTTTCCTGAAATTCAGCATGTAGGGGTTATGGGGGAGAAAAATTGATCTAGCTAGGTTTTATTAAAAAAAAAACTCTTTATATCTCTGTTTTTAGGCACCAAAAAAAACTACGAAAATAAGAATAAATAGCATAATTTGAGCTTTGAGCTCTTAATTTACTCATAATTTGAGCTTTGCCAAATGCAAGGTTTTATGGAAAAAAAATCCTTTTATCCCTGTTTTGAGGCATTGAAAAACTGCTCCAATATTACTAGGAAACAAAGCTTAATTACACTTGCAAAGTTGTAATAGCTCAGTTAGGAACGGATGGACTAAAAAAGTGAAAATACCCTAGATCCAGCAAAGCTCGTTTACTGAGGTACATATTGTACAAAATTACATACATTTGAATGAACTGGTATAAAATATAATATCCCCATGCATTACAGTGCCATCCGAAACACTTTATACGTGGTATTAAAATCGAACCGGTCACATAACCGCTTCAAATAAGATAAACCATCACGCCACAAACAACAGCTAAAATTGAATTTCGAAATCAGCCGGAAAATCCCGAGGTATTCCGTGTTTCGTGTATTAAAATTAACTCAATACGTAAAGCCGACGGCGTAAAATTTTAATAAGCCTCCGATATGAAAACATTGACGGCAGATGTAAGAACAGAGCCGCTTCTTAGTTTACCCTTAATTTTGGAGCCACTAAAAAGTAATTTTATATGATTAAGTAATTCCAAATCGTAAAGTTAGATTTTGATTTATAAAAATTACAATAGAAATATATTGCTGTAATCCGCGTTTGTTAAAAGAATCTGTGTAATGGTAAATGTATGAAGTTGTGGTACTGATTGTGTTAAGTGCTTGTGTGGAGTGTTGGTGGTGGCGGCATTTTGTGTTGCGTGTGGTGATTTGTCCTGCATGTATAAGGTATGTGAACGTTGGCTGCTTGATGAACCTAAATATCGGTACATAAAAATAATGTTTAATTATTCAGTAAACTTATTCTATAATCAAAATTCACAAATTAAAAAAATAGTAAAGTAGAGGCCTGATACTATCCCACTGCTGGGCATAGTCCTTTTTTCTCCGTTTTTTGAAGAGGTTAGAGCTAAAACCTACCAAAGCAGCTCCAACACGGATTGGTAGGTTACACATATCCCTAGAATTCTCTAGGGATATACAGGTTTCCTCACGATGTTTTCCTTTACCGAAAAGCGTGCGATAAATTAAAATTATCAATGAGACACATAAATTTAAACAGAAAAACTCATTAGTGCCTGCACGAAGTTACACAATAAAAATAATACTAAGCAAAACGAAATTCGAAGCAAAAAAAATAATACTAAAGTCATTTATACAACTTTAGTTTTGTTTTTGATAAAGAAAAGAGAACAGACTTAATAACTTTTATTAACTTTCACTAGAGCGCAATCAATATTCCCTCGCGTGCTTTATAAACTTGTCTCTTAATTCACGAACTTAAAAAGTAAGAATCATAAAATTTAATGTATTTTGCACAGTTGCCATAACTTTTTATTCTTTCCGTTTTATTCCAAAGAAATGCAGACATAGTTACAGTAGTCGTTTCTCACCTCAATTTCCTTCGTTTTACATAAATTCGATAAAGTCTGGCGAGGCTCCAAATATTGGATTGGAGCTGATGTGATGTTTTCAATGTTCTATTTGTTTCTGCATTATAGTGCTGTCGCTTATCACATTAGGAAGTGTGAGGGGGACAGCGTGCGAGGTACAAACCGAACGCGCTATCGGTTGCTGTGAAATAAGGTATTTGGATCGTAGAAAATAGTTTTGCTGTTGGGACTGAAATTGCAATGCAGGTGTAATAAACATTCAAATTCAAATACGTAATGCACTGTATAAGAACGTATGACATTCTATTCTAAAAAAAATTGTTTGATTCAAAACGGCATCGATGTCCTCATTCAATAAACGTCACCACGAGTTATCACTCGTGGTGACGAGTGATAACTCGCCTATCGGCGCGCTTAACATTTAAAAGTTGCGACAGTCTAATATAATTTCGAATTCAATTTGCCATTTTCAAAAAAAAAGAGTCAAACATAAAAATGATAAGAATGTCGAAATAATTTAAGTCCTAAATTTATTTTTTATAAATTACTGCAAATATGACAAATATTAATGATTAATAAACAAAAATCATGTGGGTACATATAATTTGTCGTGAAAGACGACTAAGGTAAATTGACTTCAGGTAGATTTCTAATCGCAAAATACCTAGCCAAATCATGTAACAACATGTTTAAAACATGTTATGCCGACCTTACTTAGAGTGGGATGAGGGCAGGAGAATGGTGAAGTTATTTCACTGTTATATAAGCTTTAATTGTGCCAAATTTCATCAATATAGGTCCAACCAATAGGGTTAGAAAACATTTGGATGACACTCTTATGAAAAAATAAAGATTTAAACTTAAGTAGTCGCTAATTTAATGGCCGCAAATTAATAACTCAAACTTTTCACAAAGCTGAACATCCATATTCATGAAGAGCGATACCTTCCCACTCGATTCTGCGTTTTATTCAATTAATTTCCGATACCGAATCGATTCTATCTTCACAAACCACTCAGCGCTCCCTTTAAAAGGTTTCAATCTATGAATATTCTGCAAAGTACCCGCGCTAACAAGTTGAATGGAGGTCCAATGGATACATTTACATAACCGTAATGTTTGTCTGAGGTGAGTTCGATATTAGTTCACATGGCTTTCATTGCATTTAATAATGATAGATAATATAAAAACTATTCATAATAAACAAAACTATTAGATATTAAGTGTAGTTCTCGATTGTATAAATATAAGTGCCTGGGTAACCGAGCCTTAAAATTAAAAAAAAATTGAAAAGAAAAATTAAAAATTAATAGAGCAGGTGGGGCTCGATCCTAGGTATTTTCACCTGTCTAGACCGCCCATTCCCCAAATGAACCAACATGACTTCTACGTTGGAGAGCGAAAAGTTGTGATTTTATTCAACATAAGTTTCAAAAAAATTTTACAGCCCGAAATCAGGGATAAAACGACATTTTTTAAAAATAAAACTTATCTAGATCGATTTTTCTCCCGCAAAACCCTGAATTACTCTGGCTGACACACTGAATTATAGGAAAATCGTTGGAGCCGTTTCCGAGTTTCTAAAAATATATATACAAGATCTCATTTAAATATTATAGATAATAAATTGATGTACCTAATAGAAAAAGCAGGAACCGACATAATCTTGCGGCTCATGCTTTGCACCATGCAACAGTACGTAAACCGTTTTTGGGTTTGAGTAAAAGATTCTATAATAAAATTCCGCAATCAATTTTTGCTTTGCCACTACAGTAATTTAAAAACAACTGATACAGAAAACATACTATGGTGTCAAGGATTAATTAGACGATAATAATGCATGGATATAGCTACCCTTCGACCCTGTACAAGATAGTAATGACTATATGTAATAAAGGAATACTAGGACTATATGTAATATGGAAATATTAAAACCGTAATATAGTTTTTTGATAACCATAAAAATCGTTAAAGTGGGTTAACCTTAAAAGCTAGACATATGATGTTCCGGACATTTATTTAGAACTTTAAGAGAGGAACAACTTTGTGATACATGGTTGTTGAATAATTTTCACCGTTTACGTAGCGCACGCAAATCTTTAAATTTTGTCGTCTGCGTAATATTTATTATGGATTTCCGTAAGTAAGTAACGGCCTGTTACTATGTCACTGCTGGGCATAGGTCTCTTCTCTCTCTTTTTTTTTTTTGGAGAGAAGGATTGGAGCTAAGACCTACCACGCTGCTTCAATGCGGACTGGTAGGTTACACATATCCCCAAAATTCTCGAGAGATATGCAGGTTTCCTCACGATGTTTTCCTTCACCAAAAAGCGTGTGATAAATTGCAATTATCAATGAGACTCATAAGTTTTACTAGAAAACTCATTGGTGCCTGCCCGGGGTTTGAACCCTAGACCTTCTAGAAAGAGGAGTACGGTGATACCACTGGGCTTCCACAGCTTCTCAGTACACAGTTACACAGATCTCCGTATAGTAACGCCTAATTCTATAAATTATTTGCAATAGCAATGTTTAGCAAGAACTTTACTCAAACATATACGCCGCGGGAGCAATCTCCAACATTGCATCCAACGTATCAACTGTTTCGTCTTTAACGAAGCATGCTGAATTATCAATTGCGATACAATAGCTGGATGCGGGCGCTGTTAAACTTTTAATTGGAACGAAATCTCAGCACCGAAGGCGTTTTAATTAGGAAAATTTCCTACGTACAAGCGGCGCGGACGCTGTATAATTTCTATGCAAATTGCGTCTTTAACTTCACTTTCTACAGAAGCAACACGCAAACGGATGCTTCTCTAGTGGGATCTGATGCTTCATTTTACATTTATAAATGTCTTCGAGGATGAACTAATAATGAGCTCTACTTTGTTACTTCGTTTGCTAGCTCAATTTTGAGTGTGCTTGGAGCTTTAACTTGCTGAGTGAGTTTTGTTGCTTTTTATGTTTTTGATTAAATTTTCATTTTCATACGTATTAACTATTATTGGCAATTTTTTTGTATATTGTATCATCATCATCGCTATTCTCTTGCGCTTATTCCACTCCAAGTGGGGTCGGCACAAACATGTTGTTAGATTAATTGGTTAGTTATTTTACGACCGGCTGCCTGCCTTACTTCAACTTAAATTAGTCGCCTATTACGTCACCTCGATAAGATATGAGGGTTGTCAATTCTACTCAATTCTACTCGGATACCACACGGCGGATGAAATCCAAAATTGTAATCAATTATATTTATTTAATATCAATAGAAATTTCATTAAGGCTAGAAAACATTTGATTAAAATGATATTACAACATATATTGACTGGCCCGTTGGCGCAGTGGGACCCTGCCTTCAGCTCCGCGGGTCACGGGTTCGATTCCCGCCGAGGACCAACATTTTCTATAAATGAATTTGTTGGTCTTTGAGCCTGGGTGTATATTTGTATTTAAGTATGTATTTAAAAATATATAAGTATATATTCACCAGTTGTCTGTCACCCGTAACACAAGTATTAAATTACTTACTTTGGGGACGGACGACCGTGTGTGTAAGTGTCCCATATATTTATTATTTATTATTTATTATTATTTATATATTTATCTTTGGTATCGCTCTTCGCCAAACTTACTGTAAAAGGAAATACAGTTGCCTGACGTGTCTACGAATATCGCGTGGCGTTGCTACGGTTTGTAGCGATACAAGATGCCTATTAGAGCTACGAAACTGAATCAGATACTGTGCTTAAATCAATAACAATCTGACTGAGCCTTAATAAAGCTTTGCAGACACCAGTTTTATGTCTTCTTGTACATAATTCTAATGACTCACATAAAATAGATACTCATTATAAAACAAAGTCCTGAGAAGCTCACGCAGTTGCAAAAAAGCTCACGCAATTTACTCACGTGCACAGCGTAAACCATGAGAGGTACACTCAAATAATGTACTCAAAAAGTATAGATCTACAAATTTACTATATTAAAAGTTCGCGATAGCATGTCTCTATCTCTTGATGGCTTACATAAAAAAATATTGCCTTTACGAGCCAGCGTTTTTCCATGACATGACATCGACTTGCAAAACGCTCAATTTTGTACGCATTTTCTTTGATTTGGTAATCTTAGTTAAGTATTTTTTTTCATGTATTCCTTTCTTTTGGTTTAATTTATATGTTTAACTTAGAATAAAATTAAGGGATTTACATGGGAAAAATTTTGAGACAGGCTAATTTCCACGTAATTTGCCTACGTGGACGCAGCTCGGCGAATCATCTCGCTTTAGTTACCTTTTATACCTCGGTAAGAAATGAGGGTGGTCTCTTCTACTCAGCCAGACCACGCGGCTTATGTATACAGTAAGTAACGGCCTGTTACTATCCCACTGCTGGGCATAGGCCTCTTCTCTCCATTTTTGGAAAGAAGGATTGGAGCTAAGACCTACCACGCTGCTCCAATGCGGATTGGTAGGTTACACATATCCCTAGGGTTCTCTAGAGATATGCAGGTTTCCTCACGATGTTTTCCTTCACCGAAAAGCGTGTGATAAATTGCAATTATCAATTAGACACATAAGTTTTAATAGAAAAACTCATTGGTGTCTGCCCGGGTTTGAACCCATGATCGTCTCTAGAGATTCACACGGTTGCACCGCTGGGCCATCACAGCTTAAAATTTTCTTGCTTAGCTCATAAGCGATAAAATAAAAATGCAAATCTATCCATACATATACGTCGTCGTTTAAACATTGGGGGCTTATTAAAATTTTAAGCCGCAGGGCTTTTCAAAATAGAATTAATTTTAATATACGAAACATCAAATACCTCAGAGTTTCCTCAGCTGATTTCGAAACGAAATCTCTTTGTTTGTCGTTTAATTAATGTCATGCTTTACTTTAATTGTTCAGAAGTTTCATGTTCTCTGTAACTTTAATTAATTTTATATTTTATTTAATAAATAAAGACTAAGTCATATCTTACGTACGTGATTTTGTTATTGTGATTTTTATATTTACGTCATCATCTTCATCATCATCTTCCTGCCCTTATCCCACTCTAAGTGGGGTCGGCACAACATGTTATAAACATGCTGTCACATGATTTGGCTGCGTTTTTACGACCGGCCGCCCGCCTGACGTCAACTTACCTCTGTCGTATTGTACGACACCTCGGTAAGAAAGAGGGTGGTCTATTCTACTAAACCGGATACCACACGGTGGGTCAACTTACCTTAGTCGCCTTTTACGACACCTCGGTAAGAAATGAGGTCAGTCTATTCTACTCAGCCGGATACCACACGGCGGGTCGACTTACCTTAGTCGCCTTTTACGACACCTCGGTAAGAAATGAGGGTGGTACTATTCTATTCAGCCGGATACCACACGGCGTTATCTTCGTACTTCCCAAAGATTTTATATTTACGTATTTATTTATTATTAATTATGTACCAAAAATCTAAAAAAGTTAGAAAATCATTTAAAAAAAGTGTTCAAAATCAACTTATCCACTTGACAGAGATCTCTGATAATTATGAAGTGAGACACTTTATGGTAAAACAGTTTTGTGACACAAATTATAAAGTTTGGTTTATTATTTTTTCTTTTGTAGAACGTAAGTAGCCCTTACATTATGCGTGTAATCAAATCATTTTTAGTAAACTAACGGTCTGTTACTATCCCACTGCTGGGCATATGCCCCCTTTCTCTATTTTTGGAGAGAAGGATCGGAGCTAAGACCTACTACGCTGCTCTAATGCGGATTGGTAGATTACACATATCCCCAGGATTCTCTAGATATATGCAGGAATCGTGCGATAAATTGCAATTGTTAATCAGATTCAAATTTTTATTAGAAAAAACTCATTAATTTGCCCGGGGTTTGAACCCGTCACCTTAGTGAAAGTTTCGCACAGTCTCACAGATTCATGTATGATTCATGTAGGTTATTGGTAAATTGGTCATAGCAAAATTGTTATATCGAATGAATTTATGGCACACCATAGAAATGGATAGGCTTACAATGGAAACAATGGCAGTAACTATTCATTCATCAATGAGGCTTTCAACCTATAGACTAGGGTTAATTAAGGATAGCATCTGAAATGTAGGTATCAAACAGCTTCGCTTGCAAACTTACAAATTGATTAGCCACACAAAGGAAACAATGAAGATCGACTCAGAACAGCGGTAAGCTTTTAGAGCTTTAGATATTTTTATATCAATCGAAAAGTTATGGTATGGTTGTAATATCGTTTGATGATATGCAATTTATGCTAAGGTAAGTTGACCCATTGTGTTGTATCCGGTTTAGTATTATAGACCACCCTCTTTCTTACTGAGGTGTCGTATAATACGAGTAAGTTAAGTTTACGTCAAGAAGGCGGCCGGTAGTATAAACGCAGCCAAATCATGTGACAGCATGTTTATAACATGTAGTGCCGACCCCACTTAGAGTGGGATAAGGGCAGGAGGATGATGATGATATGCAATTTACGCTATACTCCCATAGCCTAACTGAAACAAAAAATACACCTTAATAGTAAAGAGCTGGTAAAAGTTCAAAAATTTTTTGATTTCAAACTATCTTGAGTAGTATTCATAGTCAATCTTCTGCAAGAGTTACTGGGATAGCTCTATACTACGTGTTCAAAAGAGGCTAGTTAAACATTTAGTAATTCGATCAAAAGCTCCTAATCATTTAAAGTCGTACAAAGACAGACTTGTAAATTAAAAAATGAAATCATTGGTTTTTCTAAGATCTCTATTAGACATAAAAATTTTCTATGAAATTTTTAATGGGAAAATTGTTAAACATGAACTGTTTAGTAGATTTAATATAAATGTACCTCGTAAACCTCGCATTCCATATCCGTTCTTTAAGTTCAAAGTCTGCTAGAACGACTGGGGTAGATTACCCCAATATCACGTATCTCGCGCTTATATAATAGCTGCACAATGGACGAATTATCACCGGATTTTTCCTGCGATGGGCTGTCGTCATTTATAAAAAAATGTAATAAAATTTTAAGTTCAGAGTTTGGTCCTTAATGTTGTATTTTTTTATATTTTCATTCTTCTCTTTGGTTTTTTGTTTTTTCTGTTTAATTTTAGGTTTGCAATTGTTAAATTATTACTAAGAATTATGTGATTTCCTGTAATTGGTACTACATAATTAATTTAAGACTATTTGGATCATCATCTTCCTGCCCTTTTCCCACTCTAGTGGGATCGGCACAACATGTAATAAACATGCTGTCATATGATTTGGCTGCGTTTTTACGACCGGCCGCCTGCCTGACGTCAACTTACCAATGTCGTACTTTACGACACCTCGGTAAGAAAGAGGGTGGTCTATTCTACTAAACCGGATACCACACGGTGGGTCAACTTACCTTAGTCGCCTTTTACGACACCTCGGTAAGAAATGAGGTTGGTCTATTCTACTCAGCCGGATACCACACGGCGGGTCGACTTACCTTAGTCGCCTCTTACGACACCTCGGTAAGAAATGAGGGTGGTACTATTCTATTCAGCCGGATACCACACGGCTAAATTTAAGACTATTTGGATATTTTTGGGTTAAATAACTAACCAGATATCGAGTGAAAACTATTGAACCTGGTTCTTGCGAATGTAAGGTAGATGGCTTAAAATGAAAATAAAAACATTTGGATTCTTAATTGTCATATATACGAGTAGCTATCTTCACCTCGTCGCAAAAAGAAGAAAATACGCTCAGATATGACAAAAATGTAATGGTTTTAAGCTGAATAAAAACTAGAAAAGACACCCATAATGTGTAAATATATTATAATACCTTACAAACTGTATATTTCATCTCCAAATGAGGCATAACGACTTCCCCGAATTGCCGCACTACATCTAAAATAATCCTGAGGGTCTTGTTAGATTCAACAATAAATTCATTCGAAACTAAGTCCCGAAATCGTTAGTTCTTAGTGGTCCATACCATCACTTATATTACATATGAAGTTTGTGACATAAACGAGACTTAACGATCTGTGTTTAGGGGTTTATCTATGTAATAAATATAAATACTTCTTCACATAAACCGTAGTATTATATAATTTCATATCTCAGAAAGGTAATCTCAAAATTAATATATCATTAATTTTTCATCATTCATTCAGTGATCAATATCACTCATTCATCAGATTCAGCGAATCACATTTTATGTTTCATAATTTTTCCTGCCTTTATCCTACTCTAAATGGTCGACACAACATGTTACATGTTTTGACTTGTTATTGGATGATCGCCTTTTACAACAGCTCGGTAAGAAATGAGGTTGGTCTATTCTCCTTTACCAGATACCACACGGCGAGTCAACTTACCTTAGTCGCTTTTTACGACACATTTGTACGTAATGAGGATGGCCTATTCTACTTAGCCGGCTACTACACAGTGGGTCGATTTATCGTAGTGGCCTTTTACGACTCCTCGGTAAAAAATAGGTTGTTCTATTCTAATCAGCCGGATACCACACAGCGGGTCAACTTAGCTTAGTCGCCTTTTACGACTCCTCGGTAAAAAATAGGTTGTTCTATTCTAATCAGCCGGATACCACACAGCGGGTCAACTTAGCTTAGTCGCTTTTTACGACTCCTCGGTAAAAAAATAGGTTGGTCTATTCTAATCAGCCGGACACGACACAGCGGGTCAACTTAGCTTAGTCGCCTTTTACGACTCCTCGGTAAAAAAATAGGCTGGTCTATTCTAATCAGCCGGATACTACACAGCGGGTCAACTTAGCTTAATCGCCTTTTACGACAGCTTGGTAAGAAATGAGGTTGGTCTATTCTACTCAGCCGGATACCACACGGCGGTCATATTTAGAATACGGATAATCTCTCACGGTAAATATAGGGTTTTACCAACTGATTTCGTAGCGTTGTCGCTTTAGGGTCGCTTATAATTTCATTTAACATCTCTACTAATATACGCCGTGTGGTATCCGGCTGAATAGAATAGACCACCCTCATTTCTTACCGAGGTGTCGTAAAAGGCGACTAAGGTAAGTTTACCCACCGTGTGGTATCTGGTTTAGTAGAATAGACCACCCTCCTTACCGAGATGTCGTAAAATACGACTAAGGTCAGGCAGGTGGCCGGTCGTAAAAACGCAGCCAAATCATGCTAAAGCATGTTTTTAACATGTTGTGCCGACCCCACTTAAAGTGGGATAAGGGCAGGAGGATGATGATCTCTACTAATATATAAAGCTGAAGAGTTTGTTTGTTTGTTTGATTATTTGATCCCGCTAATCTCAGGAACTGTTGGACCGATATGAAAAAATCGCTAAGATGAATAGAAGAGGAATAGCAATAAAAAATAGTAAGAAAACGGCATAATTTAAAGATATATATAATTATAATAATTAAACATATATAATTTAAATAGCTGTAATTTTTACAACGGCAATATCAATTCCCTCACACAATACAGCAAGTACATACTAAATTAACCTCACAAGATATAATACTGTTCAATTTGCTCTCCAATAGCCAGTTAGCATGATAGACATGTCGCTTTGTAATTTGCTAAGTAGAGCCACATAGCCAAAGGGACTGCAAATAGGTGCACTGCGGATTATATAATACTAGATTTATAGTACTCTAAATGCATTATGATTTAATATGCAATACCTATAAACTATAATATAGCCGTGTGGTATCCGGTTAAGTAGAATAGTACCACGCTCATTTCATACCGATTTACCGAGGAGTCGTAAAAGGCGACTAAGCTAAGTTGACCCGCTGTGTGGTATCCGGCTGATTAGAATAGAACAACCTATTTTTTACCGAGGAGTCGTAAAAGGCCACTACGATAAATCGACCCACTGTGTAGTAGCCGGCTAAGTAGAATAGGCCATCCTCATTACGTACAAATGTGTCGTAAAAAGCGACTAAGGTAAGTTGACTCGCCGTGTGGTATCTGGTAAAGGAGAACAGACCACCCTCATTTCTTACCGAGCTGTTGTAAAAGGCGATCATCCAATAACAAGTCAAAACATGTAACATGTTGTGTCGACCATTTAGAGTAGGATAAAGGCAGAAAAATTGTGAAACATAAAATGTGATTCGCTGAATCTGATGAATGAGTGATCTGAGTAGAATTGTCCAACCTTATTTCTTACCGAGGTATCGCAAAAGGCGACTAATGTAAGTTGACCCACCGTGTGGTATCCGCTTAAATAGAATAGACCACCCTCTGTCTCACCAAGGAGTCGTACAATACGACTAAGGTAAGTTGACGTCAGGCAGGCGGCCAGTCGTAAAAACGCAGTCAAATCATGTTACAGCATGTTTATAACATGTTGTGCCGACCCCACTTAGAGTGGGATTAGTACAGTAGGATATATATATATATATATATATATTAGACGGTGCATTTCATCCACTACATTTTTTCAGAAATGTAGTATATATGAATAATAGTACATTACCATTATATGTAAATTGTGTTGAAGAGGTCGCGTGATTGTAAATAACTCGCCTGCTGGGAGCTATACTGCCATGCAAAAACTAGAGGAGACAAACTAATGAACTAAAAAAATGCATATGTACAAAAAATATTACAAAAAGTCCGCAACAGCATGTCTCTATCTCTTATGATTAACTCATAATAACTATTTTTATGTTGAAAATTTCATTTCGGTGAAAATTTTATGATATACTTGATTTTTACGAGGGCAAAGCCGCAGGCACAGTTAGTTTCAATATATTCAACACCATTTTCAGAAAATTTGTATCAAATACAACTATAAAATTTCGCACTAAAACAGTCGTTATTTTTAAAGCGGTACAAAACACACACATCAAATTTCACCCTCATTATTAGTAGGCTATAATAACTTTAAATAAAATGAACATCCTTTACATTTATGCTGTCATTCACAAAATAAATTATAACATTTGATACGTTGACGTCAAGCCCGATGAAATCAAATGACCCAAAATAAACTAATTATGTGACTCCGTAATCCAAACATTATTACATCGCTTAGTATTCTGCGTTGGTTCATTCTATTAATCAAACATTTAGAGAAATGTCCGGTGGATTGATGTAGTATTATTACTTAAAAAAGTAATATTACGGGTGCTTTTATTAATTAGATATATGTACAGTAATACTAGTTATTTATAGTCGTGACGTTAGTGCCTTAAAACGCCACCAACAACACCACACAAGCACTACATACAGTCGCCACGACAATCTCTAAAATCGTTTCGGACCATAATCGAAGTATCGTCTGAAGGAAAGACTCCACGACCAAAAGTAGTCGTATTGCGATTACATTACCTGAAATGTGTGGCAACTGGTCCTGTATGTTTAAGGTATGTGAACGTTGTCTGCTTCCTACACTTAGCACTACTTAGATTTTCTTGACAAACGCGGATTTTAGCTTAATAAGTCTATCATAACTTTTGTACTATGGATTTCCACAAAATAACGCCAGTTTCTAAAAATTGTTTAAAAGATGAAGTATTAAGAAGGCTGTATTAATTATTTATCTGTCTTTTAGAGCCTCAAAAATTTTTAGCATGACACCGTGCGCTAGTTAAATTCCCATAGGAGCAAAGGTGGTCACAACTTCTTTAACCTGGCAAACAAATATATAACTCAAATCAAAAATATTATTTATTGAAATATACTGTTTTCAGTACTTTTGTGTTTCTAAAGAATCTTACCACTGATTTGGAAATTTGAACCGAGAACAACCAGCAAGAAAACAAATTCAAAACTTACATTACTTAGCCGCAGTCTTGTTAGAAGCTGAAAGGATTTTCAAATCCAAGCATTTTTATCAATCAAATTCAAAACATTCTTTATTCAATTAGACTATTTTAAGTACTATTAAATAGTCAAATCTTAAATATATATATATATAATTAAATCTTTAAAAAAAATTACCGAGCAAGGGTCATTTACCGGCACTATTTTTAAAGAAGCAAAGAAGCTGCTACTGATTCGGAAGAAACAACACAAGCAAGAAAATCATCGGATAATATAAGCAAAAAAAAATCTTTTACAGTTTGAATGAATACAAGTTACTCGTTGAAGCTCGCTGCATTGAAGATATGCTTCTATATCTCAAACTGCTTCATGTTATTACTATAGTGGTGTACACAATATTGATCCCCTCATCTCTCAATATTCACAGTACGTACGTTCTATTAATCAAACATTGTGAATAGCGACCGGTACATAATGTGACGTGATTTCAAAACGTGCTCCATTCCATTCTCGCTGTTGAACTTTCAGCTGTTATGTCTGATGATAATTTTCGTTTCATCTGTTTGTCCGTTTTGTATGCTTTATGGATGACAGACAATTAAGTCTCCTAATGGTGCCTATAGATCTAACTAACACAAGAATACTTTGACACGAGCAAACCTAGCTTTTATATATGACTTTATGTTATAAAAGTCAATATATTCACCTCACGACAGCCGTGTGACGGTTATGAAATAATACCGCCTTATTGAAATTTATATCATTCTTTTAGAACTGAAAAAATTCTTAAGGCAAGTTTAATATAAAAAATGCCCACAAACTCACGGATTTCACTGCAGAAATTCAATGCAGTTTTTTATCAGCAAAGGAAAATGAAATTTACGCATGACTATATTATCATTTTCTTAACCTGATCTCACACCAGTCTTACTCTACACTAGGTGGGGGTCGGCATAGTATCTTCTAGTCTTCTCCTCAATCTTTTGGCAACTCTGGTGCTACACCTTTAATATATCTTCTATTTTTTTATATTCTTTATTTGTCTTTCTTTCAGTCTAAATTATGATAATCTATTCGTACAGCCATCCATATTTAATATATAATACTATTTTGTCACATAACATGACCATACCCACAAAATCTTAATCATTATCATTGCGAATCAATAATTACTAAACAATTTACAGAATTTTACATTCGTTTGCTGAGATCTATAATACAAAAGTAATAATAAATTATTAAATAAATTATTTACTATTATATTATTAGTCCACCCTGCATTTAGCATAATATTTATTTTCTATTTACTTTATCGCGGTTTATAGCAAATTATTAAACATATATTATAGTAATCGTCTTTAGAAATTTCTGACACTGTTTTCACATAAAGAGCTCCGTTTCAATTACCTCTAATGAATGAAATCTGAAAAAATGAAGGTTATTAAAGGATTCAAAGATATGGAAGTACTAGAACCGCAAAAACAGC
Source organism: Morpho achilles (assembly GCA_947086495.1). NCBI lineage: Eukaryota > Metazoa > Arthropoda > Insecta > Lepidoptera > Nymphalidae > Morpho > Morpho achilles. The sequence continues at coordinate 15,040,991 of CAMTZB010000021.1, read as the reverse complement.
TAAATCCACAATATAAAAACGGCAAACGATGGAGCATAGAAATCGAATAAATAAGATATATTGGTTCCAATGCGACAATACGCTAGAAAACAATGCTGGAAGAGAACTTCCAATTAGAAGTCAAATTAAAATTTAAAAAGGGACCTGCGAAATCAAGGGCTGTACAAGATTATCTGAAGTAACCTATGTCCTCCAAAACGTCCATAAATTGAGAAAAAGGTGAAATGTTTGTAAGCAATCATAACAGCCCTTAAAACTGATCTTCTTCTTTTTGTAACATTGTAAGCTTCTCTTTGAACAGATTAACTACCTTACTATAAATTACTGATTGTAAAACAAATGACGAGTTTAATTTCACTCAATTCATGCCCGGTACTCTTATCGGCTCTATCTGAACCCTCAGTTTCCATTCAATTTGCCTCATCCCGATTAGAATCAATTTCTTACAGGCGAATTTCGATTGGTTTTCTTAATTAAGTGCTAAATGTAACTTTTGCATAAGCCCGCACTTAAGTTGTCTTTCGTATTTAATTGAGTGATCATCAGTTAAGAGTTTTATGGAACATTTGCGACTTCAAAGTCCGGGACGACATATCGCCACCGTTACGTGGCATCTTCAAACTATCACAACGTCAGTTGGAAATCTTAATCTTAAGCGATCAAAATTGTTGAACGCTCGCTTGTAGCTAAAAATGTTAAAGGACCAAATATTAAATAAAAATAACATTTTAAAATATTAATGTATATAATGGAAATATGATACCGATTGACTCTTACGAATAATTGGATTTCTAATTCCGGACATGCACCTGGAAATTTTACTATGAAAAGTTGTTGATTTCACTGATATTTACAAGTTATCATACCTTACATTCAGGTAACATCGTAAAGAACTCATGGAATTAGATTTATTTGCTGATATTTTGTATTCTATGCGTTATATTGATTTAATATTTTCAATTAACATTAAATTTCATTAACATTTCAATTAACGTGAAAAAAATATATAATCGCAGAAACCAGTTACATCACTAAATTAGATGAATGTGTAGAATATTGCGCAAAATTCTATTAACATCTCTTATCTGATCAGTGATGTCGCTTGATCCCCCCTTTTCCCTTGTTCCTGTATCAAGATTATTACTCAGAAAATATGTTTTCCGACTAGCGATAATAGCTTTGTTTTAACACCACAAATCTTATTAATGTTTTCGTATTTTATATAATTTTTTTTAATAATTGTTCATTATACAATTATAAATCGCTTGATTTTGTTAATAATCAATCCGTCGAGTATCAAATCGAGCGGACAATCTCAATGAAAAACTTTAAGTAACTTTTCAGTTAAGTCGTCTCTTTCAATTAATTGATCATGTCATTCTTCAATTAAGTTTTGCACAGAAAGTTTGTTATCATCTCTTCTTAGTAAGTATCATTTGAGTGGAAAACAGGATTTGTCAAGGAAAATCTACAATTAAAAGTTTGCCCTACCTAGGAAAAAATATTTGATATATTAATTAGGGAATTGAAATTCTATTGCTGGGGCACTTTGACTGTGATATTAAGGACAGGTATAACAATATATTGCATTTTTTGTGAAGAATTTTAAGAATGCGCAGAACTTTCAACGAGTTTTTTAGTGTTAAACAATAAATGAATGCTTCGAATAAATATTCGTCCTTTCTGTTACGATGATTTTTTTGAAAACAACTATGTCAAGATCCTAATTAGATTAAGCTTACTTCGTATGAAGAAAACCTTTTTAAATATATTATACTGCTAGTCCCAACAGTTTAACATTGTTACAGACAGACATGTGGAGAATAGGGTGTGGAAGATCTGTTACCGTGTAGGACTATCATCCTAAGAGCAAGTAGGAGTATCTTCATAAGAGTGCTTCCTGGGAAGCGTGTATTCAACAAGCGCTGATATAGCCATGGTTAGTAATCACCCTACTAGATGCTAGCTTATAGTCCTGAGACCTTGTCTTCGCAGTCAACGACGCTGTGTATCTAACTTATCGACCTTGTAAGCGAACTTCAAGCAGTTTTGGAGCATAAAAAAGCAATAAATTTCCAAAACTCCGTTGCGGTACAACTGGTGACATTGAGAGAAGCCTGTCGTCATCTTGCCATTTGTATCTGTCATAGTCTTCAGGCCATTATAGCACTATTTGTTTCAGCAATAGAACAGTTAATAGCTTGTATGGCCGTGACAGCCGCGGTAACAGCGTGCACCGCGGCCATTATTTAAACTTAAATTACATTCGTATTTTGACACTTGTTTCGTGTTGCACACGTCTTATTTCATAGAGGTATGGATGAATTGAATTGATATTTATAGCCAACGCTTAAAAATAAGGTCATTAAAACTGAAAAGGAAAAATTGAATGACTAAACATTTACACTGCTTGCGATTTATCACTGGCATGTGTAACATGTTGATGTGAAGTCACTATTGACTCAACAATAATTGTTCTTACATATTATGTTTCAATAATTAGTCTAATATCGTAGAGCGTCTTAATTCTTGCATTAAGGGTAAGAGAAAAAATTTGATTCCCTGAATAAACTTCATTGTCACAAATTGAACCAGAACCCCTAGACCCCGGGAGCCCCGCTATTTCCAGCTCTGGCAGCGGTTCGTATAACAGCAGTGGAAGGGTGTAAAATATCGTCAGAAGAGATTCCGATAAGTGCACAATATCGTGAGGTATGATTCCGTGAAGAGAACTACGAGTATGTCCAGCGGTGGACGTCTTACGGTTGACGAAGAAAAGGTTGTAAAAGTCGAAGGCTTTTCGTAATTCTTTTCACATATCATTATGGCTGATCATAAAAAAATATTGTCCCGGAAGTACAATATTAATGGATCTGTCACAGCCACTAGCGACGGGCCAAACATAAAAGCATTATGGAAGCTCACCTGCAAGATTAATTAGGACTAAAATATTGCGTCATTATTAATTACACTGTTCGGATAACGAATTGGCGGGTTTTGTCATTGAACAGTTATAAATTGCAATCGAAAAATTGGTACATTTTTAGCCTATTGTATGCAACTAGCTTTTACCCGCAACTTCGTTCGCGTGGATTGTTGTCGCTTTTCAACGTCATCCTATTCCTGTATTAACAGGATTTATATTACCTATAACCCCTGTGTATAAGGAATAATTGTGCAAAATTTCATCGATATTGGTTCAGCGGATTGACCGTGAAAACGTAACCGACATACAGTTAGGCCAACTTTCGAATTTATAATATTAGCAAGCATAGTACGGATATTTAAAAATAAGAAGCAAATACCAAAGTCTACAGCAGATTTCTCAATTAAGCTTCCGTGAAATAACTTCCTGGGTACGACGCAAAATATTTGACATCACGTCCAAACTTGAAACACACTAAATTATGTGCCTCTACCCTAAATGTTTGTTCTCGGCAGTGGCCCGCAAAGTTTTAAATGGCCGCCCCTGTTCAAATGACGAGGTGTCGGCCACCGTCGGCCGCTGTCGGCGACTGACGGCCAGTGACGGCCACCGGCGGCGGCCCCATTACCCGCAACAGTTTGATTTAGGCAAGCTTTTGATATCGTGTGAAGTTTCGGTATTGTTTTTCGGTGTTTGCGTCCGACGTGAACTTTGTACCCGTTTAATGGGATTGGGAATATATATTGCTTTTAGAACGCGCGTTTATTTTTTTGATTTCGCAAAATAACTACGCGATATCATGCAAATGCTGCTCCTATGTTTGTTATTTTAATTATATAGTTTTAGAGTAACAATTACTTTAAAGTATAAATAATAATTTGTATAAAGTAAATGAAGATCAAAAATCTTCTTCAAATTCAAATTGAAACTATACTTTATTCAAGTAAACTTGTCAACAAGTGCTTTTGAATCGTCAACTGCTGAATTGGAAAGCTGTTTCTACCGAGAAAAGCCAGCAAGAAACTCGGCGGTTGCTGTTTTCAAATAAACAAAAAAAACATACATTATATTTTGTACAGGTTCGAACAGTAGCTATATCCACTCATTCTTATTATCTATGTAATCCGTTCAAGAATTATAGTAGGCTTTCTGTATAAGCCAACTTAAAACAACTATTAGGAATAGTTGTTTTAATCAGCTGTTATGGCAAACCTAAAATTGATTGCGCAATTTTATTATAGATACAATATATTTTTTTTTTAATTTTGAAAATCTTGGTACCTGGAATAAACTATTTATCATCATTATCCTCCTGCTCTTATCCAGCTTAAAGTGGGTTCGGTACAATATATTATAAACATGTTGTTACATGATTTAAAAACTTATCTTAGTCACCTTTTAGACATCTCGGTAGGAAACGAAGAAATTCTATTTAGTCGGACACCACACGGTCAACTTACGTTGGTAGCCTTTTACGACACCTCGGTATGTAATGAGGGTATTCCAGTCAGCCAGATACCACACGGGTTTCTAGATAGCATAATTAAATTAAAAAATAATTTACATAATGTATTTTCACTTATTAATTTTTTGAAAGATTTGAGAGCACCATTATAAGTAAAAAAGCAGGGACGTGGTGATTAGCATCATTATCAAAAGACACGAAGATCGCAGGACGTTTTTTTTTGTACCTGCAAAGTACGTTTCAGAAAATCAGGGCGCCGCATATTTTACCCATTTCGGTTTTTTAACGCTTATAAAATATAATTAAATGGTTATTCCAAAGAGATTATTTTCATTTCTTTAGCCGTGTGGTACCCGGCTAAGTAGAATAGTACCACCCTAATTTCTTACCGATGTGTCGTAAAAGGCGACTAAGGTAAGTTAACCCACCGTGTGGTATCTGGTTTAGTAGAATAGACCGCTCTCCTTACCGAGGTGTCTTAAAATACGACTAAGGTTAGTTGACGTCAGACAGGCGGCCGGTCGTAAAAACGCAGCCAAATGTTACAGCATGTTTATAACATGTTGTGCCGACCTCACTTAGAGTGGGATAAGGACAGGAGGATATAATATTATTTTCATTTCTTTTCACTGGACGTCCATTGTTGAAAAAAAAGTAAATATATGGTAGTTATCATCATCCTCCTGCTCTTATTACACTATAAATGGAGTAGGCACATGTTTTAACCATGTTATAACGTGATTTGGCAAAGTATTTGACGACCCACCGCCTTCATGACGTCAACTTACATTAGTCGCCTTTAACGATGCCTCGGTAACAAATCAGGGTGGTCTATTCTACTCAGCCGAATACGCCACGGCACTTACCTTAGTCGCCTTTGAGGACACCTCGGTAAGAAATCTCTTCTTCTTCTTCTTTATCAACCGATGGACGTCCACTGCTGGACATAGGTCTCTTCGTGGGATCTCCACCATACACGATCTTGTGCCGTTTGGACCTAGCAGATCCCCGCGACTTTTTTGAGATCGTCAGTCCATCTCGTGGGGGGTCTACTGCGTTTTCCGGTGTGGGGTCGCACTTCCAGCACCTTGAGACCCCAACGCCCATCAGTTCTCCGCACTATGTGCCCCGCCCATCGCCAATTCAGCCTCGCGACACGCTGATCTACGTCGGTGACTGTAGTTCTTCTACGGATCTCCTCATTTCTGATTTGATCACGTAGAGAAACTCCGAGCATAGCTCGCTCCATTGCTCGCTGAGCGACTCTGAGCCTTCTTATGAGGCCCATAGTCAGCGACCACGTTTTGGATCCGTATGTCACGACAACACGCACTGTTCGAAGACTTTTGTCTTCGGTAAGAAATCAAGGTGGTCTATTCTACTCAGACGGTTACTACACGGAATGTAAATAAGGCAATATACCCTGTAATATGAATACAAATAATAGCCGAATTGTATTATATCTGTGTGAATAATGACAGATATTGGGGACACGCAGAATGCGAAGTAGACAATTAGCATCATTTCCAAAGGGCACGAAGCCCGCGGGCCATCTTTTCGCCCCGACGCAATTTGTTTCGCCTCATCAGGGCGTCAACACGTTGACGCGTACGCGTTTGGTTATTTTAATCGAGCCGCGCCCGAGGCGACGTCGCCCCTCGGCGTTGAATCGCGAAACGTTCGTTCGCATAATTGTTTTTGTCGAGAATTGACACGCGCTCGGTTTAGTTTTGACACGCGCTAAAGATGAACTTGTTTAGGGCTTTAGCGCATTGACTTTTCACGTCGACAGGCGAGAGCTCTATAACAAACTTACGTTAGCTCGCCGGGTGTGAAAATTTCAAGTAAAATAGTTTTGATGACTAAAACTTAAAACATAGAGCAGAGATCCGATGGGGGTTGGTGTCTCAAAATGTTGGAATTGCGACCTCACACCGGAAAGCGCAATGTCGGAAGACCCCCTAGAATATACTTTACTAGTTTTTTTTACTTTTTATTACATAAATGGTACGTACTGAGTATCTAGGCACTAGGCAGTACAAATCCAGCACCATAAATTCCAAGCAATTACACCACCAAATGTTTCAATGCGCAGCACCCAACCGTGAAAACATAATTTAATGAGAATCAAACCGCGTCACGAAAAAGGGGCTGAATTAATTACCATCAAAATGACCGCCGCGACACGGAACCATGATTATTCATGTACGGTCACTAGTCGGTGGCACTAATTACATAACAAAACCGACATTATCACAGTATCTGACCGCCGCCATTAGATAACCGCCCCGCAACGCGTCACGGCAAATATATTCGAACACCGATTTAGATAAACTTGCCAAAAATAATAGTTCCAAATCGATACTAATATTGGAAGGCCGGGTTCACAGGTTCGATTTCCGCAGAGGGCTAACATTTTCTACAAAACACTTGATTATTTTTTCGAGTCTGGATGTATATATATGTATTTGTGTATTTATTTTAAATTATCAAACTAAAGTAACAATTATAATGTAAAAAAAAAGAGAAGGCGCCGATGACGTGGGATTCGAACCCGGGTTTTGAACATTTTCGTTCCGCCCTTCACCCATGGGCTAACGCAACGTTACGTTTGACAAAAAAAATCATTTACTTTCAATTCTACATTTTAGTATTTTTTAATGCCCAAGAACAGGGATAAAACGATTTTTTTTAAATAAAACCTAGCTAGATCGATTTTTCTCCCCCAAACCCCCCTACATGCTGAATTTCAGAAAAATCGTTGGTGCCGTTTCCAATATTCAGAAAATATATTTATATATATACATACAAGATAACCTCATATAAATATTAAAGATATTTATACATAGATTTATATTATAAATACGATATAACATGTCTGTCTATATGTTGCGCTTTGAAGGTTAATTCGCTGTTGTGATATTGATCACATGTGGTAAAACAAAAACTTACATACTATACTGCTAACATATCACTACATATTATAAAACAAAGTCCATATTTCCGTATGTACGCATAAAACTTTAAAACTACGCAACCGATTTTGATGCGGTTTTTTTTAATAGATAGAGTGATTCCAGAGGAAGGTTTGTACGTATAATAACATTTAATACGGAGTAAAGAAATACTGTAATTTTTGAGGTTTCTGTAAATAATTAAATTTTTTTCCGCTTACATTGCAAACGCAGGCTAAACCCTACGAGATTTATCAAAATAATGTACTAAGTATTTGTACACCTTGAAAAGGTCTACAGAAAAGTCCGCGATGGTATATGTCCATCTCTTATGGATAATCCACTATAGCATTTTACTTTTACGAAATATAATGCCTTATTTTTGAAGCAATTTTTATACAATACAGCATTAATCCTTATCCAATTAAGTACCTTAAATAAATAGTTGATTTAATATAGATCAATATGGCCGTTTACTGCATGTAATTTAAGTGAACATTTTTGGAGATATTACAGATTTAAAATGCCGTGAGGACGCCGTGCTTCGCCCTATAACACTTCGACTTTAGCAGCTATGTCGCTCTTTCAAGAGTTTGTTTAAAGACATTCTGTAATTAATTGTAAAAATAAAATATATATGGAAAAATGTTAAAATAAATACGCAAATATGTACTATATGAATTTAGATATTCAAAGATAGCAGGAAATCTTCTTGGAATAGGGAAAGGGAAATTGTTTTTTTCCAAATTTAACTCTTGCGGGCCACGGGCAGTAATGAATAAATCAAAACTACTGGATCGATTTTAATAATTTTTTTTCACTGAGTGACATGGGCTATATATTTTATACCCGTGCGAAGCAGGGGCAGGCCGCTAGTAATATCAAAAAATAAATTTTAAGTTAGCAAGTTGTAGTTGTTAGTAGAGTTCAAAAAAGACCTACGCGAGTCTTTTATAGTGTAAAGGTTACATTTAATTCTGAAAAAAGGTCGCACTTTCACCACTCGACGTGTAAAAGGAACACTCGAAACAACGTAGACCACAAACACAGATGTTCACAGCGTTAATGACATCTTCTATGACGTCACAAAAGACGCGAATCTTTTTTCGCCGCGAAAGGAAGTCGGTGAGCGCTCGTAGAGTGCGAGTCTTCTTTTGACCTGAGTTATTTACACGTAATGTATGGCTACCATGATTTATGTATTTAATGGATATTTCTATTTAATTTAACCACCGTGTGGTATCCGGCTGAATAGAATAGTACCACCCTCATTTCTTACCGAAGTGTCATAAAGGCGACTAAAGGAAGTCAAACCACCGTGTGGTATCCGGCTGAGTAGAATAAACCATTTCTTATCGAGTTGTCGTAAAAGGCGTCTAAAATAAATTGAACAATAGACCACACTCTTTCTTCCCGAGGTGTCGTAAAATACGACTAAGGTAAGTTGACGTCAGGCAGGCGGTCGGTAGTAAAATACGTAGCCAAATTATGTGACAACATGTTTGTAACATGTTGTGCCGACCCCACTAAGAGCGGGAGGTTTAAGGAACTTTTGGGCACGATTAAGAATTCTACATTCAGGATATACTAGACACTGGTGCCAAAGGTATTCTACTGCCTTATTTATTAACACAATACAAAAATTCATTAACCATTATACATACTTCCACTATTTTTAGAGACACATGTGTGGGTGGCTCACATCCTGATCCAATAATATTGCTTTTTGGCGTAAATTATTGTAAATAGTAATTAAATTTAAAGGTAAAAATCGTGTTATCTCTGATTTCAGACATTGAAAAACTTCTAAAGTATAATAGGAATACAGAGGTGGCAACGCTGTCTTTTGTAAAGTCAGAAAATACTCCGGATCGAGCCCCACCTGCTCAATTATTTTTTCAAGCTTCAAGATTAATAATGTTTTTCTTTAATCGCTAAATATAATTTTATACCCTTTTATGAATTATTTTATTTTTATTGTTATCCATTTATGTATTTCTCATTTGCTTAGGCACGTTGCTACAGTTTATTAATTTTCACTCCTTAATTATTTACGCCTATTACTACTTTTATTTTTCTGTTTGTTTGCTTACTGCACCTATTTAAATTTTCCGTTTGATCCTAAGGTTGAGTACGCTTAATTTAGAGTTAAGTCAGCCTTTTGTACTTTTAAATCTTAATAATGTAATAGAGATTAAAACATAAATTCACCTTTTTTATATCTTTTAAAAAATACCTATCAAAGCTCGGTCACTCAGTATATCATACAGTTAGTTTAAGTGCAAGAAAAAAAGTCTATGTCTCATAAAAACCAAACGTATGGTTATTACCAAAAGCGTAGAGCTTCGTCTTGCTCGCTCAGGAAAGTCCTTCACGCCCTTTGATGTCAAAGCGGAATCGAGCAGTGTATTATAAAATGGCAGAGACGTTTAAAAATCTCGCTTTTAGTTAAAAGAGATATGGACTCCTTTTAATAACCAGTACTTCGGCATACTTTAAATGGATTCAAAGTACGTTTTGAGATCAAATTTTACTAAGGGACAATATTTATGAAATATCAGCTTAGTCGTGTAAATTGAACTAAGAATAACGTCGTTCGCGCCAACTTGAGTGTATAAGTAATCTTAATATTACAATCTGTATTTTTTCTTTTTGCAAAAGAAAAATGGTAATTTTTTTTTTCAAAATTCGATCCGGTGTATATCTTAGCCTCGATTGTGATATTTTTTGAGGTCCAACATTTTCTATTAATAATTTGTTGGTACTTCGATTCTGGGTGTATAATTTACATCGCACGCTTAGTATTAAAGTGGCTTATTTAAAATTAAATTGAGTTCGAAGCATTGTAATCCTTATTTTAATGGCATCTATGATCACGCTACGATCTATTAAAAAAGGTCGTGTTTCCTTCTTCCAAGTAAAGGGTCTCTTTAGCACTCACATATTTCGTAGGCGCCATATTACTCTTTATTATAATTAGCAGCGAAACTTTTTTAAATTAGGTCACTTTAATACTAAGCGTTACATATTTAAAAGTATTAAGTTACTTTGGAGACGGACAGCCGTGTGTAATTGTCCCATATATTTATTACTAGCGGCCTACCCTGCTTCGCACGGGTATAAAATATATAGACTATGTCACTCAGTGAAAAAATGATTAAAATCGATCCAGTAAAGTAAGAGAAACAATTCCCCTCTCCCTATACCAAGAAGGTTTCCTGCTATATCTAATATCTAAATTCATATACTACATATTTACATTTTACATTTCTCCCTATATATTTTATGTTTAAAATTAATTACAAAATGTCTTTATATACAACATTTATAGCTTTGTTATCATTACAAACATGTTTTCTTTAGAGGTTACTCTGAAAAGAGCGACATTTAGTTGTGCGTCCGATCGCTGTTAAATTCGAAGTGCAACAGGGCGAAGCGCGGCCTCCTCGCGGGATTTTAAATCTTTGATATCTTCGAAAATGTTCATTTAAATTACATGCTGTAAACGGCCATATTGATCTATATAAAATCAACAATGTATTTAAGGTACTTAATTGGATAAGGATTAATGCTATATTGTATAAAAATTGCTTCGAAAATAAGGCATTATTTTTCGTAAAAAGCAAATGACAAAAAATGTATTGTGGGTTATCCATAAGAGATAGACATATACCATCGCGGACTTTTCTATAGACCTTTTCAATGTGTACAAATACTTAGTACATCATTTTGATAAATCTCGTAGGGTTTAGCCTGCGTTTGCAATGTAAGCGGAAAAAAAGTAATTATTTACACATCTCATTAGAAACCTCAAAAATTACAGTATTTCTCTACTCGGTATTGAATGTTATTATACAATAAACCTTCCTGTCGAATCACTCTATATATTAAAAAAACCGCATCAAAATCTGTTGCGTAGTTTAAAGATTTAAGAATACATAGGGATATAGGGACAAACAAAGAATTTGACTTTGTTTTATACTATGTAGTGATATTCCTTATAGCATGATTCAGTAGTGTATTCACGCGCGATGGCTTATTATTAGCGTATTTCATGTATAACTTTGGGGTTTCTATACCGATTTCAATTATTCTTTTTTTAAACAATGGTTAATATTATTCACTTTTTTATTTAGGGATGACTGAGAGTGATTTAAACGTAGGAGTAGACAAATATGACCAGAAAGCTTCGAACTGCTAAGCTATCGAGAGTTACACGTGTTATTGTGAGTCAACCATAAAAGTTAGACATATGCTGTCCTGGGATATTTTTTATATAATTTTAAGGAGAACATTTTCGTCATACATGATTTCTGTGTAGCTTTAACCATCAAAGTTGCACACGCGACGGAAGCTTAAAAAATGGAGTAACTTCTCCCGTTTTCCCGACATTTCCCTTCACTGCTCTGCTCCTATTGATTGTAGCGTGATGAAAAGTATACTATAACCAGCCCAGGAGTATGAAGAAAAATCGTACCGAGTTTCGTTAAAATCCGTCGAGCAGTTTTTGTTTCTATAACGGTTATACAGACAGACAGACAGACAGACAGACAAAAATTTTACTGATTGCATTTTTGGCATCAGTATCGATCCCTAATCACCCCCTGATAGTTATTTTGGAAATATATTCCAGTTACAGAATTGACCTCTCTACAGATTTATTATAAGTATAGATAGATAGAAGATAGAAGATAGATTATTAAATTTCATCAATAGTAGTTCAGCGAATTGTCCTTGACAGCCTTAAACACAGACAGACTGATATCGCATTTAGAATGTTAAGTATGTATATAGCATTCGTGTATTTTTGATACGCAAATACATTCCGCTAATGGAATTATTAAAACAAAACGGAACAAACATTTGGATTGTACAGAATTGTGGGTATTATTAGAATATTTGCGAACCGTTCGGAATACTGTAAACCAATGATGTAATCGAATTTAATGCCATTGGCATTATTGATAGCAGTGTACTAATAGTATTCTTTTTTTGATTATCTCAATTGACATTTCTAAACGCAATATAGCTATACCAAAAATTTCCCTGGAAACTTTTGCATTTTAGTGGCATATGATCGTTTTTCAAATCGACTATATGCTATTAACGCTAACGGCTTTTAAGACATCACCAGCAGAACGGGCGAGCGCAGAATCTCCGCCAAGATTGCGAAATGCGTAGAGTGGAGCTCTGTAGCTCCTCTAGCGACAGCGAAAGTCGTCATAAGGGTGCCTCCTGTGAGATGGGTACAACGGCTTAAGACTACGTGTAGGTAAGAACTGATGACTTGACTGTGACTAGCTTTAACGCCGTTGGGAGTATAGAAGCCAAGCCCGACCGATGTTAGAAAACTGGAAAATCGTCTTCATCATCAAAAACGAGGTATTACGAGAGGTATAGGTAGAAGCCACTGTTATAGGTGGATTCAGAACTACCAGAGATTGTAGCTATGAATACAAAATCAATTTTGTACCATTCATGCTCTAGCACGTTAATAGTTTCTAATTAACATAATGAGACGAGAATCCGCACATATTAAGGCAAACAGTATAACAAGCACACTATATGAATGCAAGTAGTTGCTTTGCGAATTTCTGCAGCACTAAAGTAATATACGCATAAAATAAATCGATAGTTATTATAAAACGAAGTCCCGAAAAGCTGTCTATCTGTATGTAATTTATTTTCTCAAAATCTACTCAAAACTTGTAAACAATGAAGGGCTTTTGAATCGTCAATTCTACTGCTGGTTCGGAAAACTATTTTTTATGGTTTACTCGCAATAACTACTTTTATGTTCAAAACTTAAATTCGGGGAAAATTTTGTAAAAATTTAAATACCAATTAGCACTTTACAAAAAACTTTGTAGTGCCCTCTCTTGAACACTTTATTATGTTGGTAAATGGCAATGCAAAAAAATTCTTTCCCTTATATTTCTATAACATTAAGGCAGATGTTTGACTGAGTTCGACCATTCTTAAGGATTCTCAAGAGTGGTAAGGACATCGTTAGCTAGCCCTTAAGCATGTTCTCATGTCCATCATTCTCCTGCACTTATCCCATTCTAAGTGGGGGTTAGCATAACGTAATTTTCTCCTTTATTCTCTCTTACCATTCGTCTTGCTCCTTTTATAAACATGGCATACTTCACGTCGGAATTTTTTTTAAGCAATTGGACGTTTAAATTATAAATACATTAGAGCACCCCATTTTTTTTTACAAATATAGGTAGCTCTTGTTTTTCCTTTAAGTCATCTTCAGTTTTCAAGTACAAGACCTTCAAAGACCTTCAAATTTATCCACCACGATATTTTTGCCTTCAAATTTAAAGCGGCGGTACGGAATGTTTAGGGTAACGGCCTTGTGATCGAGAGGTCGTGGGTTCGAATCCCGGCCATTATACTACTGACGTGAACCCACTCCCAACACAAGCATTTTAGATTAGCTGAAGGGGTTAACAAGTTTACTAGTAATTTGTAACCCAAATTGCTATAAACCCTTTAAAAAAATTCAAAAATGGAAACATTGAATATGCAACGTAAGCGGAAAAAAATGTAATTATTTTCAACATCACATTAGAAATCTCAAAAATTACAGTATTTCTTTACTCCATATTGAATGTTATTATACAAATAAATCTTCCCCTTCTATCTATTAAACCGCATCAAAATCTGTTACGTAGTTTTAAAGATTTAAGCATACATAGGGATATAGGGACATATTGTGCCGACCCCACTTAGAGTGGGATAAGGGTAGGAGAATGAATGAATAGGGATATAGGGACATAGGGACAGACACAGAAAGCGACTTTGTTTTATACTATGTAGTGATGTGTGCCAGGCTGAGATCTACTTGTACGTGAAATATTTAACATATCCGATTGCCTAAATTGGAAAATTGCAGGAATACACACTTGCTTTTTATATGAATTATTAATGTGTATAGGATTCATATAAAGTTGAAGGCAAACCTGAATAAAGGGGAATGCCTTCAGAGTACCGACATTCCGTGCTGATTCAGAAAATCCACCACGACGGTCGCTCCTTCGTCATTTTTTGTTTGTTTTCCGCCTGTTGTGTACTGTACGTCTGTCTGGTGTTTGTGTGGGTATAATGAGAGCGGAGCAATCATTACAATGAATGGAGACTCGGATGCAAGGACTCTCGTCTGAATGCCGCGCCCTTAGCCGCCGAGACTTAGTGTGTCTACGCGATATTGCTAGCGCGGATTAGTGGGACCATTGTGTTCAATTACAATACTAAGACATGATAAAAAGTAATCTTGAATATGAAGTAGTAAATATACAGATGGAAATCAAAATAATGCTTAGGATAAATTGTACTATATTCAATAGCTCAATATACAAGCTTTAATTGTAACAAATTTTAACGATATTACTCTAGGACGATTCGAGTCCTTACAATTTAAAGTAGGAAAAAAGTTCAATCCAACTTAATGAACTCTCTATCTATCTAATCTATTGAAAGTTACGTACTAAATTAATATTTACAACTCATTATAAGTTCTACGATAAAGGCACACATTGTGATTTATAGAATTAGGCATCGCGGATTATAGATTATATAATTTTATTTATAATTTTGTATTATGGATCTCCGCAAAGTAACGCCTAATTCTATAAATTATAGAGAAAATCGCAACGCAACGCAACGGAGGTGTGGCATACAATGCGTTGTTCCATTGCGTCGAATCAACGCGACGCATTACTGGGGCCTCTCCCTAAGTCGCCAAACATTAGTCATCTGAGACAGTCGGAAAAAATATATAAATTCAAATTATCAATAGTAGGACCAATCATTCCATTACAAACAAACAAAACTTTTAGTGTTATTATTCGTACACATTATTTGTTCACTTCATGAAAATAATGAAGCGCCAGCGTGAACAGTCCAGCAATTAAAAACTGCATGAAATTATTATACTAATAAAAACCCGCTGTGGAGTGTTGTAATTGGGTCCCGCTCGGAAAAAAATGACAGGAAAATTTCATCGTTGCTTTTCTTTAGGTCATGACGTTTGTGCTTTCTCCATGTAATTCTGCCAACGAAATTTTAATATTATTTTCCAAATAAGATTATCAGACGTCTGTAAGCTCGATTTACATATAAAAAACAAAGTCCCCAGAAGCTGTCTGTTTGTATGTAATCGAATTTCATATCTACTAAACTTATTTTTGTACAATTTTTACCAGAACATCAATGAGCACTGGTTACAGTTAATTTTACGTGGGTTCGGGATTTATGTGGCAAAAACTTTGTGACACAATAATCTACACGGAAGCGAGGCAGCGGGCACAGCTAGTAAAGAATATAAAATTAAAGGTTTATTTATTTAATACTATATTTTTAGGTAAGCCAAACTAGTTCCAAGTCAGAAATTCAAAACGAATGTCTTAGCGACGCTTGATGGTCATTTCAAATAAATTAAACTAGTATTTAAAAAATTTATATTCCGATCAAAAATGTATATTTAAATACCCTATTTTCGTTAGCAAAGTAAATAAGAATATGATTCAAAGGGTCGATAATTCTATCACGTATTATTGTTGCAATTGATGTATTGAATAAAATGAGCTCTTAAATATAAAGTCTTATGACAAACGAAGCTATCTCGCTTAGAGTTTTAAACATCATGACGCCATATACACATTGATGATATCATTCACTGTTTAAAAGTGTTACCGCAACGTCCATTTTACTCAGTTTTATAACCTATGAACATAAAAGTATTATACGCCATGACACATAAGTTTCATAAACTCTTTTAATCATAAAACTATTTTACAATAAATCGCGATAAAAGAAAATCTATGTGATTTATGAACATCATACAACTATGTATATCCCAAATTCATATTAGCGATTTATGATTTCATATATATTATTTATTTCTATATAAAGGTTGTCTGTAAGAGATCTATCTATCTAATTTCGGGGACGCCTGTCGGTGCAGGGCGGGTGGTCAGCTCCTATTTCGGACTGTTCCACCCATTTCCCCATGTTGGGACAAGGGTTTCACTGCTGTCCCGACAGTGTCACCTGCTCTAATCTACCCGTGGCTTTTACGAACCTGATAATATCCCTGAAGGAGATATTTGTCAGATCCTCAACTTCAATTTCATCCTTACCTAGTATCTCCCATCTTACCAGCGAGTACATAGGGCACTCAGCCATAAGGTGAAGACTCGTTTCTTCCTCTCCGCACTCTAGGCACGCAGCATCTTCTGTTATTCTCATTATTGACAGGTGTCTGTTTAACAGGCAGTGCCCAGTTGTAATACCTGTTACAATTGCTATATTTTCCCTGCTCTGAGACATCAGCTGTTTAGACTTCCTTGTATCAAACGATTTGAGAAACAGCTTTGCTTGTCTGAGCATTGTGTTTCTCCATCTTTTGTTCGATTCTGTTTCTATTCTTTTTTCTATCACACACTTTATTATCTTATGTGCAATTGGGAGAAAGGGTTCTGGTCCTACGAATGTTTGACTAGCTCCCTTTCTTGCCAATTCGTCAGCTTGTTCGTTCCCTGCATGGCCACTATGCCCCGGAATCCATGCAATCGTTACTTCCCCCGTCTCAGCTAATTCGTTTAGTACACGTTTACATTCCTTCACGATAGCTGAGGTTGTTTCTATGCGGTCAAGTGCTTTTAAAGCTGCTTGACTGTCGCTATATATAACTATATTGTGTTCTGATGCTATTTGTGTTTCTTTAAGTTTCCTGGCACACTCCATGATAGCCATCATTTTGGCCTGGAAGACACTTGTATATTTACCCAGATTTAGAACCTGGTGTAAATCTGACGAGGTGCTGTAGATAATGCCAGCTCCTGCCAGCTTCGTGGATTCTCGTCTTGAACCGTCCGTGTAGCAGATGGTCTGACTCATCTCACTATATTCCACTTTCCAATCTTCTTTTACTCCTATATGTATCCTATATTTTTTGTCGAAGATTTTCTGTCTCTTGATCAGGTCACTTCTCCTGACTACCATAGACAGATTTTCTCCGTAAATCTTTTCTATATCTGTATGACCTTTATCTGTAAAGTTTCCTTTCCATTGTTGGAACACTTTCATCTTATACCATTGTTCTATAGCTTTTCTTTTGGCTGCTAGGTCCAGAAGATAAAGTCCCACCAGAACTTCTAGTGCAGCAGATGGCGTTGTTCTCACTGCACCTGTGATCATTAGTGTTGTTATCCTCTGTATCTTCGTTAAGTCCTTGCTATTGACTCTGATGTTGGCTCTGTGCCACCTGTCTGTAAGAGATAGTTTATGTCTATAAGGCTGTCTTAGCACGCCTTAAATGTCAGTCAAATCTTTAGTATCATTTTGCTGCTATATTTCTGTTATATTATTGTAATTTGCAATAAAGTTTTAAAATAATTAAATAAATAATACCAAATATGACTTTTATAAGTTATTGTAGGTTTGATGTCATGTAAGATAAATAGATATCGTTCATACATTTTAGTACATATTTAAAATCAAAATAAAAACTGTTATCTCTCTAAGTGTAATAAAAAACCGAAAGCAGTTTCAATACAAACAAAATTATACATCACCTTTTGTAGCGTAATAAAAATCGGTAAAAATTATTGCGCCCATAAAATCCGAAACTCGTTGGAAAACAACGCCTTAATTTCAATATTTACAATGGTAATGAGTTTTCGGTTTACTACCCGTTACAACTACGCCCTTTCCACGTTTCTTATCATTGTGTGCCCGTTTTATATTTATTCCCGTCGTTAATCTCCTTTACGATCTTTCTCTTTCACCTTTACTATCATCCCTGATTGCTATCCATAGATAACATTCATTAAACCCACGCGCACCCTGAGAAAATGCCGTGCGGACCGAGATTTGTTTTTGTTTCATATTTAAGACTTTTGTAAGGACATATGCGGACTTATATGTACCGCTGGCTGAGAAGAATAGACCGCCCCCATTTCTTACCGAGATGTCGTAAAAATCAACTAAGGTAAGTTGACCCGCCGTGTGGTATCCGGCTGAGTAGAACCGACTACCTTCGTTTCTTACCGACGTGTCGTAATGGGCAACCTAAGTTGACCTGGCGTGTCGTATCCCGCTGAGTAAGACCACCCTAATTTCTAACCGCTGTGTCGTAAAAGGCGACTTAGGTAAGTTGACGTCAGACAAGCTCGTAACATAACTAGACAAAACTTGTAATAACATTTTTTTTCATGTTGTTCCGACTTCAATTAGAGTGAGATAAGGGCAAGAGGATGATGTAAGGACTGCTATGTATCGTCCATACAGCACTTATATGCTATAAACCCATAAGTCAAAACACTAAATTGAATTAATCACTAATCTTATAGAAACTCTTCATACTAGAGATTATTTATACATATATGTTATAGCTATCACTCACTCGTAAATTACTCATTTAAGGTTTTAGTGTACGGTTACGGTATTTTTTGTAAACAATCTTTTTCAATTGCTACAACCAAGTATTAATTTCCAGAAATTTTTTTTTCGACTCTCACTTTCGTTTTACTCTACGACGTGAATCTAAAAAAAGATTTATGTCATTGCTTTGTCTAAAGGACGCCTAATATCTTTTGAATTAAAGATAACGTCTTTCAATTAATAAAGTTTTAGTTTACAATCAATTCTGCACAAGTTTATTTTTACCAACTCTATCTTTTACTATTAAAATGATCGAGAGAAACACATTAAAATACGGTTATAAATTAATATAGATCCAAATCAACACCTCTCACGTGTAAGAATTAATTTAAAAATATTATTTCGATAATGATTTCAAATTATAGCAAATGCATTGTCACCCTACTTTCACCGCAACACCTACTCAAGAAGTCTTAGAAACTATGCATTCATTTTAACAATAAGATTGGATCTTATGAGATTCCATACAGAATATTTTTAATAATATTTGTTCAAATAACTTTTGTAAATACAGAGGTATAGAAGCCATAATAATAAATTACTTCGCTTTTTTGCAATTACTCTGATTTATGATATTTTAGAAAAAAAAACTATACAATTATTGAAATAACTGTTAAGAAAATTATGAGCATCAGATTAATTCAAAATAACGCATTTTTTGTTAATAAAGGATTCAAATGGAAATCTGAAAAAAATATAAATGAAGAAAATTACTAAATTATCTTAAATGAGATAAAATAAGAAAATTACTAAATTCTTTCAAATGAGACAAAAGAAGAAAAGTACTAAATTATATCAAATGAGACAAACGAAGAAATTACAAAATTACCTCAAATGAGACAAAAGAAGAAAATTACTAAATTATCTCAAAGGAGAAGACTAAAGAAGACTAAGTCCAACTCGCCAAAACCTACTCGTCGTTAATCTGAAATGGAGTCAGTCGGATGGAGTGAAAGTCTGTCTGTAACGCTTTCCCTGTTAATTCTTTAGAACAATATTAATAAAATTTCACACAATCAAAGATTTTTCACCAGGGTAGATAGAAAAAATTTAGCACACGCTTTTTGAAGGAAAACATCGTGAGGAAACCTGCATATGTCTAAAGACTTCTTGTGATATGTATAACCTAATCCGCATTGGAGCAGCGTGGTAGGTCTTAGCTCCAATCCTTCTCTCCGAACACAGAGCAAGTAGGTTAATTCATAGAAGTGGGATAATAAAAGATCGTTACTTTACTTTATAGGGGATTTAGAGCACTCGACGACTACTAATATTATTATCTTTAATATTTAAATGAGTTAATCTTGTATGTACATACATATATTTTCGGAATCTCGGAAACGGCACCAACGATTTAACTGGAATTTTGCATGTAGGGGGTTTTGTGGGATAAAAATCTATCTAGCTAGGTTTTATTTAAAAAAAGCCTGTGTTTGGGCATTAAATAATACTAAAATTTATATAGAATTGAATTTTTACCATTAACTGTCAAGTCAGCGTAGCTTTTTTCGGAAACAGGTAGTAGCGAGAAATGAAAATACCTAGGATCGAGCCCCACCTTAATTTTTTTTTTAAGTATTTTTTTTTGTTTTGTGTAAATAATTAGCAAGCATGGCTCGGCCACCCAGATATTATAAATAATAAAGTATTTGAATGTAGTCATTGTGCCGCCGTTATTAGAAACATAAATAAACCCGGCCATTGTTGGCGGCGGACAAAGAAAGCGGCGAAGATGCAAAGGAATAAATAAAAGGCGCGGCCCGTTCGCGGTGTCCATATTAATTTTCACCTTGGGCCGACATTTTAATTTTGCAACGTTTTTCACCGAGAGATTTCCCAGGAGCAATTTGCGAAATTAGCCTAACAAACAGACCAAATTTAATGGCGCCGGTATGACACAAAGGACAGCTTGCTAAATTATTTACGCTCCTCGAGAGGGACATTCTTGCCTCACTTTAACCGCTGTTGACGATCTTTTCAAATAATATATACAAAAGTCGTTCGTTTTTCGTTTGAACCACTCTAAACTGTATATACCGAAACAGTATCAGATAAGATAGAAAAGCGTATAAAGAGCAAAATCTAAGTAAAATTTATTATTATTCTACTGATAATTTATTTTATTTACGTTGTCACGTAATTTGGCTATGTATTTTATGACCGGCCGCCTCCCTGACGTCAACTTAACTTAAGTGAACTTTTAGGAAACCTCAGTTAGAAATAAAGGTGGTCTATTCTACTCAGCCGGATACCACATGGCGGGTCAACTTATCTTAGTCGCCTTTTTCGACACCTCGGTAAGAAATGAGGGTGATCTATTCTTCTCACCTGGCTACCACACGGTGGGTCAACTTACCTTAGTCGCCTTTTACGACACTTCGGTAAGAAATGAGGATTGACTATTTTACTCAACCGGATACCACACGGCGGGTCAACTTACCTTAGTCGCCTTTTCCGACACATCGGTAAAAAAAAGAGGGAGGTCTATTCTACTTAGCCGGATACCACACGGTATTACTGAAAGGTACATTACTAAAAGATAGTGCAATTCTCCTGGAAGGTTTAGGCTAACAGTACATTATAGACAAAGTAGGAACCGACATAAGCTTGCGGCCCCTGCTTTGCGCCTTGAAAAAGTACGCAAGTCGTTTGTGGGTTTGGGTATAAGATTCTATAATAAAATTCCACAATCAATTTTAACTTTGCCATTACAGCAGTTTAAAAATACTATTAAGGAGAGGGTGATACAGAAAGCCTACTATACTGTTGAGGATTATTTAGACAATAAAAATGCGTGGATTTAAATATTGTTCAACCCTGTACAAGATAGAAAAATTAAATGTAACATACGTAAACATTAAGAATTGCATTTTTAAAAAGAGCAACCGCCGAGTTTCTTGCTGGCTCTTCTCGAAAGGAACAGCTTTCTGAACCACGACGATTCAAAAGCACTTGTTTACAAGTTTATTTGAATAAAGAATATTTTGAATTTGAATTGAATTTGAATTACGATTTTATGTAAATAGTGTTGAAGTGGTTACGCGTTTAAAAAAAAAACTCGCTTTCTTTAGTCGCGTGCTCCGCGTAATCTAACAGAGATACACCAAAGTAATTAACTAGAAAATTATAGATCTACTAAATTACTACAATAGCATGTCTCTATCTCTTATAGTTGACTCTCAATAAGTACTTTTGTTTAAAATGATACAAACGCGCGCGAAGACGCTGACGCGCAGAAACGATGCCCTAAAAATTCCACACAACGCCGTCAAAAAATGTTACACAAAAGTGAGCAATATCCGCAAACATTTGTAAGATCTCCACGTGATTCAGACAGCTTTGCTTTAGATTTTCAACCGCAATACCCGGTATGCCCATCAAAACTCACAGCCGTTTATGCATTCAACTCGCGAGCGGTCAGTCGTATGCTTTTAAATACGCCTTCCGGCTCGCTTCATACATACGAGAGTGTGACGTCGCCCGACCTATTTCTGTTTTCGGTTAACTCTAGTGTATCGGACACTTAACCCACTACGCTTCCAGTTTTCATATCCCTGGTATTACAGTTTTAGCTAATGCAATGTGTTGAAGAGGTTGATTACGCTTCCAATTTGCATATATATATATCTTCCTGCCCTTATCCCACTCTAAGTGGGGTCGGCACAACATGTTATAAACATGCTGGAACATGGTTTGGCTGCGTTATTACAACCGGCCGCCTGCCTGACGTTAACTTATCTTAGTCGTATTTTACGACACCTCGATAAGAATGAGGTTGGTACATTAAACTTAACCGGATACCACACGGTGAGTCACTTACCTTAGTCGCCTTTTACGACACCTCGGTAAGAAATGAGGGTGGTCTATTCTACTGAGCCGGATACCACACGGAGGGTCGACTTACCTTAGTCGCCTTTTACGACACCTCGGTAAGAAAAGAGGGTGGTACTATTCTATCAAGCCGGATACCACACGGCGTAATTTCATAATATTCTTTATACAAGTGAACTTGTAAACAAGTGCCATTGAATCTTCAACTCAAATATTGCTGGTTGGGAAAACAGTTTCATCCAAGAAGATACAGCAAGAAACTATGCGGTTGCTCTTTTCAAATTATAATTTTTATAATTAGCACATTAAGTCACTACTTTTTTGGTAATAAAATAAGGGTGGTCTACTCAGCCGGATACCGCACGGCGGGTCAACTTATCTTAGCCGCCTTTTACGACAAAGGTAAGAAATGAGGGTGATCTATTCTACTTAGCTGGATACCACACGACTAGACCATTCTAAAGAACCCTATTATAATTAAACATATAAAAGCACGTAAGTCGATGACCAAAAAACATATTCACACTGGTTTTGCCTGACGATGTTTCCCTACTACGATAAGTACGAATTAAATAATTATATATCGCAGCCGTATCATATATATCCTCCTGCCCTTATCCCACTCTAAGTGGGGTCGGCACAACATGTTATAAACATGCTGTAACATGATTTGGCTGCGTTTTTACGACCGGTCGCCTGCCTGACGTCAATTTCCCTTAGTCGTATATTACGACACCTCGGTAAGAAGGAGGGTGGTCTATTCTACTTAGCCGGATACCGCACGGCGGGTCAACTTATCTTAGCCACCTTTTACGACACCTTGGTAAGAAATGAGGGTGGTCTATTCTACTCAGCTGGATACCAAACAGCTAGACAATCCTAAAAAAGCCTATTAAACATATAAAGGCGCGTAAGTCCATGACTTAAAAACAACGCCTCAAAACATATTTCCCTACTTCGAAAAGTACGAATTAAACATAACTATTTATGGCTACCATGACTTAAACCTGTAGTCTCTAAAGTATGATCCACCATTTCTATCCATAGAGGCCGTATAATAATGGTGCTATTGACCGGATTCCTTTTAACCCAGACGCCATATCATGGAGAATTACAAGAAAATCTCTCCAATAAAGCAATAAAGCAAGTGTTATAGAATGTCCGTAAAGAGAGTCGATAGAGGCCAGATGGGCCGACAACATTATGACGATTGCGTCCATTCTGTTGGCATGACGCCGAGAAAGGTGAAATAAATAAAAGGGGAAAACGAACAGTGGCGAGCAAAGGTTGCGTTCCATAATTATGAATAACGCAAGTTTATGGTACAAAAGTATGATACAACTATTTTGCTTTAATCCGCGTTTGTTGATCTATGTAATGCTAAGTGTAGGTAGCAGACAACGTTCACATACCTTATACATGCAGTCATCATAACAACACACTACTCACACTCACTGCGACAATATCTACAATAGTTTCGTCATGTAACCGAAGCATTATCAAGATAGGCTCACGACAAAATCGCGAAGAAAAATAATTCTATTATAACTTTTGTAGTACGGAATTCTGCAAAGTAACGTCTACTTTTATAAAATAGCAAGTTATAGATTAAAAAAAATTATTCGGGGAATATTTTCCTTAGAGGGTAATCGGGATTTGCTGCACCTGAGGCGTTGCGTGTAGGTGACTAATTAATGTCACATACTGAAAAAAGATCGGTCGGCCGCGCAAGACGGAGCAACGGTGCTCTGAGTGAATTATAATAGATATCGGTGTTCGGTGGATATTCGTGTTTAATATATACAAAATATAAAGGATAATTCGGTGGATGTGTACATGAATAATATCAAAGAACAATCAAATAAGTGATTACACGGATATAAGTGGATTTAGTTTTAGTGGTTATACTCCGGCCGGAGCGGCGTGGACGCGATAACCTACGAGGAAGCAAGTTAAAAGGTCAGAACCCTTGATTGAGTATTAGTTTGGTTGTTAGTATTAGTTTGGCTACTGAAAATCAGTGTTGGGCTTTCCAGCTCAACAATCGCATTTTATAGCATTGTACTGCTATTATCTGTATGTTTCAATTGTTTGTTTGTTGTATAATATACTGTATGTATACTGTTAGAATAGTAGTGCAATTATATAAATAAAGATATTCTTGATATTATTATTTTCCTTGATTATTCGGGGCGGAGAAATTGCCGTTTGTCTGCCTATCCTACCTATGCTGAACTGCAGCTATCGAAGGCACGCAGTAGGCGCGAACGATATTATTCGCTTTGTCGAAATATGTTCCTAATTTAAAATTTTATGTAGCATTTATTAATGGCTTTGCAGTGCTACTTAGGCGTAAAAAACTGTCCCAAAGAATAATATAGAGCTAAAAATAGTGATTGTTAAGTACAAATTTAAAAAAAAAAATATTTCAACTGCTGTAATATAGCAAATTGGTGTTCTTACTTAATTTTATATTATGTCTTCACATAATCATCATTTTCGTTCCCTTATTCCACACTTAATGGGGTCGACACAACGTGTTCTTCTTTTCAATTCTCTCCTATCATTCGGCAATTATGGCTCTACTCCTTAAGGTTATATGTACGTCATTCTTCACGCAATGCAGCCATTTTTTAATAAATAAATAAATAGATAAATAAACAGATAAATAAATAAATACTATTTATTTATTTCGGCCTTCCTCTAGTCATATTTCCATCCACATTCTTATTAATACTCGTTTTACATGAATTTCATAAAGAAACAATAAATAAACTATTTGTAGCAACCATATAACCTCTTACACCAAATTGAAATGAAATTAATACAAAAGATTTTCTCCACTGGTAACATTTCTCTCAGGGGACCGCTTCAAGAAAATTTTCATAAGAACAAAGATTTCTCTTAAAATTTATATATTTTTTGGAAGTGGAAACTTCGCAAGAGGAGTATACTTTTAATTAGTCATACTTTAATTATTTTTTTTTCCCGGATATATTACTTTCCACTTTAATGGAATTTAAGATGATCTCAGTGGGGCGGTCGTGATTATTAAGCAGAATATTCAGAAGCATAAATTAGTTTTATGACACAGCTGTCTGTCTGTATTTGATAAATTTCCTCAAAATCTACCGATTTTTGTACGGTTTTTAATAAAAGATAGTGCAATATTTTCGAAAAGATTAGGTCAAAAGCTCATTATCATTATATGTAAATTTTTTTATGAATATTATGCACGTCTGTCTAAAGTCAAAAATAAAATTATAATATTTCTGGCTACGATATGGAGCCCGTCATATTAATTAGTATTTTCTTCAATCTATTTAATGATATAGGTATCATTTAACCTTAACCCTTACCCCACTCTAAGTTGGGTCGGCACAACATATTATAAACATGTTGTCGCACGATTTGGGTAGGTAATTTACTTGTAGGTCGTCACACGTTGTCACTGATTTGGCTTCGTATTTTACGCCCGGCCCGCTGCTTGACGTCAACTTACCTTAGTCGTACTTTCATACTTACTTTACTTATCTTACTTACTTACTTTACTTATCGTACTTTCGTCATCTCGTTAAGTTAGAGGACGGTCTACTTTACTCAACCGAATACCACACGGTGGGTCAACTCACTTTAGTCGCCTTATACGACACCTCGGTAAAGAAGAGGGTGGTATTTTCTACTTAGCTGGATAGCACGTGGCGTTTCAACTAACCTTAGTCGCTTTTTGACATCTTGGTAATTAGGATGTAGGTGTATGATATTTAATTAAAATGGTATATTAAAAGCGTACAATAAGTAAATTTAGCTTTCATAAAACACTTTTCAAGTTCTCAAACACCCTTTAATTCAATACGGTGCCCCAATTTGCACTTTTATGCTGCAACTTGAGTCGCTAACTGCACTCATAAAACTGAATCACGTTGCACGGAACGGGTGAAAGAGCAATGGTACGCCGCCCGTACTAATAGTACGTACATTGCGGTCATACGTCTTGGACTTTACACCTACAGTGAAATCCTTAAAGCTTTTCCTTGAAGTGCATTTTAATGGATTGCACTTTTGCGCCAGCCGTGACGGCTTTGGTGGTTATAGTACGTGATTTTTACTAACGTATCACGTGATCATACATACAAGATTAACTCATTTAAATATTAAAGATACTCTGCTAGATACTAACTCGTAGTTTCTTGGAGATAATGTAGCAGCCAGTATACTATAACAATATAAAAACTTTTATATTGATTTATTATGCAAGACTGTATCTATATCGTTAGGATAGACCACTCCTAAAAAGAGTCCCTTCCGATTTAATTCCACTACAAAGGAATCATTGACATCAAAAGCGACCCGAAAAATATATCTTATATCAATTGTCTTACATCAATCCCGAGTGGCATTGCGTAATAAAGATAACGGAAGTATATTTATCTTTTCAATATATCAAAAGCAACTTTTTTGTACAGAATCAGTACGATTAACGTTGAAATATATTCAGCGTGTAATCAATGAACTGCGAATCAATGGAAACGTCTGATATTAATATCAGAAACAGCCGCGGCCGGGCGGAACGTGTGGACGCGAATAAACTGCCGCCGTTTATACGCGTGTAATTGAGGCGGATTAAAAAAATATACAATTTTCAATTTTCAAGTGACGCGGCTGCTTTTGTGTATTGAAATACGAAATTTGTTATAGACTAATGGAAAATGATGAATACCGTGTATGGATAAAGTGAATACTTAGTGGAATAGGCCACCCTCTTTCTTACCTGTGACAACATGTTATAAATATGTAATATGCTGACCTCACTTAGCCTGGGATAAGGGTAATATAAATAAAAATCAAGCTTGGGTTACTTCAAGTAAAATCTTTTAGCAACATAATTTACAATCATAAAAGATAACCAAAAAATACAGTACAAAAATAAACGCGGAAAAAAATATCGCTGCTTCCAAATTTAGATTTCCGACCGCTTCCGACATTTTATTGCTTCCTACGACCGAAAATTCTTAAAAGTGTTAACACCTTAAAACCGAGTGGTAAACGTTCGCGGTAATTTCACCGTACAAGCATGAAGAGCAATCAGCTTAGTTATATAATGGCTGAAAGGCGCGCCGTAGCAGCGAGCCACGGTACGCCATTCGACTTTTTGAAATACACCACTAACGAGGCACTTTATGCTGTTGCTTTCAAACAAAATAGAGGACCGAGACAAGACAGAGTGAGTTTTAGAAACAAGATTATGGTGTTTTTATGTCGTATTTATTGTTTATTTCTTTGAGGTTATGAGGACAGTGTTTGTTAGTGTGAAATACGCTTATAACTAGACTTTACGTTTCTAGCGAGACTTTCTCGCTCGTCTGTTTAGATGGAAAGCAAAATAAGACGGTGTTAATTTTGGGGTACAGAATTATGTTGATCCTACGCCGTGTTCATCCGAACTTAACTAAAAAAATATGGTACGGAGAAATATGATTCAAACAACATCGCGTTGTAGGTTTCCAACAAAATAATGCTTGAATACGACTTTTGAATATGATTTTTGCGTACAAGTGGCTTTTTGTATCGTATTTAGTTAGAGAATATGTTTCTAAAGAGACCCTACTATTTTGTGTTCATATAAAATTTAAAGCGCACGCCGTGTGGTATCCGGCTGAATAGAATAGTACCACCCTCATTTCTTACCGAGGTGTCGTAAAAGGCGACTAAGGTAAGTCGACCCGCCATGTGGTATCCGGCTGAGTAGAATTGACCAACCTCATTTCTTACCGAGGTGTCGTAAAAGGCGACTAAGGAAAGTTGACCCACCGTGTGGTATCCGGTTGAGTAAAATAGACCACCCTCTTTCTTACCGAGGTGTCGTAAAATACGACAGAGGTAAGTTGACGTCAGGCAGGCGGCCGGTCGTAAAAACGCAGCCAAATCATGTGACAGCATGTTTGTAACATGTTGTGCCAACCCCACTTAAGAGTGGGATAAGGGCAGGAAGATGATGATAAAATTTAAAGCGCGTCGACAGAATCAATTGTTACACTATTATGAGGGTATTATGTCGTTTTCAACTTGAAAATGGTGAATGATTGTGAGATCCATTCTAAAAAGACAGTTCCGTACAGTTCCTTAAAAGCTAATACCAAAAAGCTTTATCTACCATTCTACTTGTTAGTTTGATCTTCAGAAATAAATAAAATGTAAGTTATTTTACTTAAGGCATGAATCTTCAATTCTGTAAGAGAACCGGTAGATAAGGTGAATCAGTATTTATGTAACATTAAATCTGTTAATTCATTTTCTTATGTAAGTTTTGGCAATTTTTGTAAAAAAAAGTTTAATAAATAATAAAATTTCATAAAAAAATCGCCAGACTTTTACTGCTTGAAATTATGAAAAGATATACAAGCTTAATAGGCTTCGGTAGTCCAGCGGTAACACCGTGCGACTCTTTCAAGGAGGTCACGGGTTCAAACCCGGGCAGACACCAATGAGTTTTTCTGTTAAAACTGATGTGTCTTATTGATATTTGCAATTTATCACACGCTTTACGGTGAAGAAAAATATCGTAGGAAACCTGCATATATCTAGAGAATTCTGGAGATATGTGCAACCTACCAATCCGTAATGGAGCAGCGTGGTAGGTCTTAGCTCCAATCCTTCTCTCCAAAAACTGAGAGAAGAGGCCTATTCTCAGCTGTGGGATAATAACAGGCCGCTACTTATACAAGCTTACTAAGAACATTTTTTCCTCTTTAAATACACAGTATTTTGTACAATTATGATTTTAAATTCTTGATTTCTTTCCCTCAATTATATATATATTTTTGGAAACTCGAAAACGTGGAGAGGATTTTGGAGTAGAAAAATCGATATAGCTAGGTTTTGTAAAAAAAAACCGTTTATCCCTGTTAAAAATTAGCATTAAAAATACTAAAATTTATATTGAATAAAAACAATATTTTTGCCATAAAGTGTGAAGTCAGCGTAGCTTATTCGGGGAACGGGCAGTCTCGAGAAATGTAAATATTCGATCCCCAACTACCTAATTATTTCTTCTTTTTTTTAAGTGTTTTTTTGTCTTACCTACTGAATGGTCAATCAATTATCGGTCAACCAGGTACTCGAATTTAAATCACTTAATGGTATAGGCAGTATGGGAGCTCCACAATCAATTTTAGCTTTTCTATGTTAAAGGGAGGTTGATACAAAAAGCCTACTATACTGTTGAGGATTATTTAGATAATAAGAATGCGTGGATATAGCTACTGTTCAAACCTGAACAAGATAGTAATGACTTATTGTAACTAGTTATAAGTAATATTTTGAAAAAGCAACCGCCGAGTTTCTTGCTGGATCTTCGCTGTAGGAACAGCTTTCCGAACCGGCAGTAGAGTTGATGATTCAAGAGCACTTATTTACTTGATAAAGAATAATTTGAATTTGACATAGACAAATTAATTAAACTCCTTTTAAAGAAAAACAATATCTAATTTTTCTTCTCCTTAATATCTTAATGTTATTTTAATGACTTAGTGTTATTTGCTATTTCGTTCGCATCTACTATCTATTGTAAAAAACATCCTTAGTTATGTACTGTATTGTTACTTCCCTACTCCCGAAGGGGAAACGGGAATTTTTGAATACTAAATTATATGTTTAAGCTTCATCTCTACTTAATCTCATGTACGTTGCTTTAGCGGATTAACCGTGAAAGAACGGACTAACTGATATAATTTTATAATGACAATAGCACAGAGAGGGATATCTAAAGCTAGTTCTCTAATTGTTAACTTACAGCTTTTGACAAAATAATTCGCTGTTAAATAAACCGATAGGTTTTCAAAAAGCAGAAAAAAATATACAAAACAGATCTATAAGGCTAGCCAAGGACTTGTTTGACATAAGTAAATATTACGATAATGACCAATAAGCTACTATTAATTTAATACGTATCGTATTCAATAAGGCAATCAATTGAGCAACTATATGTAATTACTTAAGACGTAATACCGCCTTATTAATACATTCAATTTACCCTAATCAACAATGCGGGTTCGGAGATTCGATTCATGGTCTCTTAGTGATATAATTAAGATGGTATGAATTAATAGCTTATTATAAATATATCCATTTAGAGATCATGGTAAAATCAGATATTTGTATAGTAACCAAGTCACCGCCGTATTCCAAAAGAGTGAGCTGTAAAGGAAGGATGGGGTATATAGTTGGGGAAATAGTGTTTCTCCAAAAAAAATAAGTAAAGTAAGACCTGTTAAAACCCCACCAGACCTACCACGCTGCTCCAATGGGGATTGGTAGGTTACACATATTCCCAGAATTCTCTAGAGATATGCAGGTTACGGTGAAGGAAAATATCGTGAGGTAAATACGATAAATTGCAAATATCAATTAGACAAATAAATTTCAATAGAAAAACTCATTGGTGCCTGCTCGGGGTTCGAACCCGTGACCTCCTCGAAAGAGTCGCGACGGTGTTACCGCTGTCTTATCACAGCTTATTAAGCTTGTAAATCTTATAGGAATTTCAAGCAGTAAAAGTCTGGCGAATTTTTTTAATGAAATTTTATTACTTATTTATTACCCTTCTTCATTTTTTTAGATAAATTGATATTTTTTTTAGATAAATAATCTTTGTTGTTATATTTCTACGTATAAAAAATTAATTAAATGTTACTTTCGACGTTAATCTGTTCGGTTGACAAATATTTGTGATGATGTGATGTGATGTGATATCATATCTTCATATATTACGTAGTTTTGGCGACAAACTCGCAACGGTTTCGCGCGTACGACCGTACAATGAGCATTTGTGATTTACTTGCTACGCTTCTACGCACTTACGTCCAAGTCACGTAGCAAGTTCGTCCGAGTCACGTAGCAAATGTGATATGAATTTGCGACGAACTTGCTACGCTTCTACGCGCTTGACAGTAGATGCTTCGATGTTTCGATCACTTTTTTTTGCTCCTAACATCGACGTACATAGTCATAAGCGTATTTTTTTCGACCCAACATAATCCTTCAATGCAGATTGGAAAGCTATACATATTCCAAAAACTGTTCATCCTCCTACCTTTATTCCACTCTAAATGGGGTAAATGGGGTCGGTATAACACATTTTAAACATGTTGTTATAAATTTGGCCAAATTTTTACGACCGGCCGCCTTCCAGACGTCAACTTACGTTAATCGTATTTAATGACACCTCGGTGAGAGTGGTCTGAGGTCAAAAAGGGTGGTCTATTCTACTAAACTGGGTAACATACGGTGGGTCAACTTACCTGAGTGACCCTTTACGACACCTCAGAAATGAGTGTGGTCTATAAAATACCACACGGCGGATCATCTGAGCTTAGTCGCCTTTTACGACAGTTTGGAAATGATGGTGGTCTATTCCACCAAACTTTGAAGAGATAGAAGGCGATTTTGTCGCAATACTTTGCTTCATCTCGAAGCGCATAATAAGCATTAAGGTAAGAGTCTGGTTGCTTTGAACTTGTGAACTCTGACGGCTGAGTCTACACTAGACTTTAAATAATATTTTATAAGAAACATCTCTTTGAATGAATGTAAAATGTATTTACCAGTGAATGATAATCTTAGCAGTTGTATGTAGCCCCCGCAGTCCCATCAAAAGGTTTCCGATTTCAATGAGTTATCTCCGGCACACACACACACACATTACATAGTGTACGGAAAATCTGTACGTCTGAGAATAGCCCTCGAAAGGCGGAAAACCGGAAATAATTACTTTACTTCGTTATGTTGACGAGGGTAGAAATATATTACACGAAGTATTTTGTAAGGTTTAATGACTTATTCTGCTTTAATGGAAAATGGATATATAACAATCGAGTTTATTTATTCTAATTGTATTTTTTATAATTTGACTGACCCGTTGGAGCAGTGAGTGACCCTGCCTTCAACTCCGCAGGTCGCGGATTCGATTCTCGCCGAGGGCTAACATTTTCTATAAAAGAATTTGTTGGTCTTTGGCCTGGGTGTACATTTGTATTTAAGTATGTATTTAAAATATATATAAGTATATATTCACCAGTTGTCTGTCACCCATAACACAAGTATTAAGTTACTGACTTTGGAGAAGGACAAATGTGTGTATCTTATATATATATATATATATATATATATATATATATATATATATATATATATATATATATATATATTGTACGTTGCGCACGCTTAGCTTAATTTTGAAAATAGTGGTTTTGTGGCAAATTGCATTAAAGCTTAGCCTTCAAAACTCGTGATTGTTAATTGTGAGACGCATAACTTGCAAGAAAACACTAGTTTTATAAAAGTTCTAATAGATGATATAAGGATTACAATGTATCTAACAATTTAGCCTTATTTAATATAGGCGTATATATAATACTAGCAATCGCCAGCGGCTCCGCCTGCGTGGAAATATTAAAATCGTAATATAATATTTTGATAACCATAAAACCGGTTTTAGTGGGTTAACCTTTAAAGCTAGACATATGCTGTCACGGAACTTTGTTTAGAACTTTTAAAGAGAAATTTTTTTGTATTACATGATTTTTGATTAACTATTACCGTTACCGACTCAGCGCACGTATGGAAAAAGCTTTAAATTTTGTCGTTTTCGTAACATTTTTTATTGTTGCTATTCTCCTATTCATTTTAGCATGATATTATATAGCCTATCGCCTTTCTTGATAAATGGACTATCTTACACTGAAAGATTTTTTTAAATCGGTCCAGTAGTTCCTCAGATTAGCGCGTTCAAACAATCAAACATATAAAAAAATTAACTCTTCAGCTAATTTATAGAATTAGGCGTTGCTTTGCGGAGATCCATAATACAAAAGAAATAATAAAATATTTTTTCTATAATCCGCGAAGAATTCTTCTTCTTCGCGGATTATAGCAAAATGATTTTATTATTACTTTTGTAACTCTTCAGCTTTAAGTATAGATAAGCTAAGCTAAGCAAGCTAAGCGTACAGTTATATATCATCATCCTCCTGCCCTTATCCCACTCTAAGTGGGGTCGGCACAACATGTTACAAACATGTTGTCATATGATTTGGCTACGTATTTTACGACCGGCCGCCTACCTGACGTCAACATACCTTAGTCGTATTTACGACTCCTCGGTAAGAAAGAGGGTGGTCTATTTTACTCAACCGGATACCACACGGTGGGTCAACTTACCTTAGTCGCCTTTTACGACACCTCGGTAAGAAATGAGGGTGGTCTATTCTACTCAGCCGGATACCACACGGCGGGTCGACTTACCTTAGTCGCCTTTTACGACACCTCGGTAAGAAATGAGGGTGGTACTATTCTATTCAGCCGGATACCACACGGCGGGTCGACTTACCTTAGTCGCCTTTTACGACACCTCGGTAAGAAATGAGGGTGGTCTATTCTACTCAGCCGGATACCACACGGCGGGTCGACTTACCTTAGTCGCCTTTTACGACACCTCGGTAAGAAATGAGGGTGGTACTATTCTATTCAGCCGGATACCACACGGCTTCGTACAGTTATATATGTTGTATTAAAATTGTACATTTAAATCAATGTGTGGTTTATTCTTTATAAAATTACAGATTTGGCATAAATACTTTTTATAAGTGAAAGCCACATTAATATAGGTAAGCTAGCTAATACATTTTACATTGAGTATTATATAACTGAAACAAAATGCAGTTATTTGTTTTAATTATTATTGCTTATTTTGAGGTTGAGTTTCAGACATTAAGGACATTTAAAAAATTTATTTTCATTCATCTTATTGACCCTTAACGACCCAAAATTGCTTTAAAACTTTGGTTTAAAATTCATTTCATCATATTCAAATTAAAAATAATATAATTGCCTATGGCTCCAAAATGAAAAACTTTCTCACAATTATTTGAACGCAAATTACGTTGATTTTATATAGGGAACGACACAATGAATTCTATCAAGCATAGACTAGTAATTTTCTAAATTGGACAGTGACGGAGGGCGACAGCACGAGCTAGAATAACATCATTACAAGAGCTTTAATATTACAATAATTGAATTATAAATTACTAGTCCTACTAATATCCCGCGTAATTTTAATTTTTTTACACCTTATTACATTTTTATAACGAATCCCTATTTTTTGATAATGTAATATATCCTATGTTGCTCAGTAAAGATTTAGCTTTCCAATGGTAAGAGAATTTTTGAAGTCGGTCCAGTAGTTTTTGTGTGAAAACATTACAAACATTCATACAAATTTTTCCTCTTTATAATATTAGTATAGAAAGGTTGGAACCCTTTGCAACTAAATAATGGTAAACATAGTTATTGTATAGATTCGGCTATACTCACGTCTTATTCTATCGGGTTCCCGCCGCGATTACGTCGTGTAAAGAGCTCATGAATAAGTACCCCGGATGGGTTCGAAACTAGTCGGGCTAACCCGACAGAATAAGACGTGAGTATAGCCGGTTCTATACAATAACTATGAATACTACTCACGATAGTTTAAATTTAAAAAAAAATGGTAAACATATAAAATATAGAACGTTTCTAGTAAAGGGTAAGCTTATTTAAAATCAAAATATGTTTACAGAAGGTATGATAAAATAGACCACCCTCTTTATTACCGAGGTATCGTAAAATACGAATAAGGTAAGGTTTAGCAGAGGACTTTATTTTATAATATTTATCTATTATAAAACAAAGTCCCCAAAAGCTGTCTGTATGTATGTAATCGATTTTCTTAAAATCTCCTGAACGTATTTTTATACAATTTTTATTCAAAGATAGTGCAATTCTTCCAAAAGGTTTAAGTTAATAGTACAATACCATTTTAAGTAAATAGCGTTGAAGAGGATACGATTTAAAAAACCTCGCCCGCTGGGAGCTTTATTTACGTGCGCCGTGTTAACCAGAAGAGATACACTAAAGTAATATACTAGACGATTGAAAATCTACAAAAATACTAGAAATAAGTCTAGGACAGCATGTCTCTATCTCTTATGGTTAACTCACAATAACTACTTTTATGTTCAAAATTTCAATTGGGGAGACACTTTGTGATACACAAATTTTATTAATAATAGTGATTTTTATTAATAATTGTGCTCTATTGATTAATAATAGTGATTAATAAATTTCTACGCAGGCGAAGCCGCTGGCACAGCTAGTGTATTAATAATATTGAGTGTTAATATCGAAAGTGGAATAAATTCACATTGCGTAGAGTGAACAGACAGCGTACATATAAATCAGTGAGATACCATTATCTCCGCGCTAAGGAATCTCTCGTAAAATCAACGAGGCATTCTATTTAACTCCATATTTCCCAAAAGGGACAACCAGACAAACGCCGCGATAAATCTTATGTAAATCGAGTGCAGGTGTCGTGATTCAGTGCCGCGTATCAAGCCGTCTCTACTAATGTGTTTACCCTATTATATCAAGAGGTTTAACGGCCAGACAATAATGAGCTTCCCTTCTTCGCTTAACCTAAAATAGAGAACGCGAAAACCTTGGAAAAGCGATGCAAACGCAGAGGCCTATAACGCTGGTTATGCTTACAGCCTCAACGTAGATTTTCGACAAACATCGTGATGCCAACGTTTGCATTAAGTTTTATGGCTTCCCCCCATCTTGTAAACTTTCGTATATAGAAAATGCTGGCAAAGACGCGATATATTTTCGAGACTAAAAAGGTAAAACTGAAGCTAACGATGTTCTACACTAAACTTTGGTTATTTTCGCAAACGATTTGGGATTTTTGTAACAGTACAGATATTGGAGTAAGTGTTCAAACAGCTGATATCATTTCGCACTGAGAAACCTTCTCATTATACATACTATCAAAAACAAATCTACCTTCTGTATGTAACTCTTGATCCAAAAATAAAGTGAGAGCCTTTTGGTTGGTTGAGACCCTTCTCGATTAAATCATAAAAAACCATACATACCAAACATAACCAAAAAAAACATTGTTGAGACACATGGTGTCTTGTTTATTACATATCGATTAATGTGCAAGGTCTAAATATTTTCGATTTTTTTTCCACAATTTAAAATGGAACATTATTCTCCTGCCCTTATCCGACTCTAAGTGGGGTCGATACAAAAAGTTTATAAACATGTTGTTATATGATTAGGCTTTGTATTTTTGATTTCGTATATTACGACCGGTAAGTAGACGTCAGGGAAGTGGCCTGACGTCAACTTACTTTTGTCGCCTTTTACAACACCTCAGTAAGGAATGAACGTGGTTTATTCTACTCCGCCGGATACCGCACGTTAGTTAAAATGCAAAGAAGTACTTGCCAATTTTCATTAGAGCAGCGTGATGGATCTAAGATCCAATTTTTATCTACAAAGAACAAGCTTTTAAACAGTAGCGTTACCTTACGTGATTTATGTATGGAAATTACTTAGTATTACCACTCGCGTACAAATGAAAGCACGTGGAAATCCAACATTGAAACCTATGAGTTACACTTCATTTACACTATTGAGTGAGAAACGTTAACGGAATGTAAAGTAGCATCAGGTTCATCGCTTGATATTGTATAATCTAATTTAAACACGTGACATCAAATTTCCGACATAATTTCAACTTACATGAAAGTTACATGAAATAGTCCGTAATTTCAATACGTGACGTTTAATTTCCGACAAAATATCAATAAGTGAGGATAGAAAAAGATTCACTATGCAGTACGTAGGTAGAACGTAAACGAATGTCAAATTTTCTGTACTTTAAATATGGTACGTT
Organism: Morpho achilles; assembly: GCA_947086495.1. Lineage (NCBI taxonomy): Eukaryota > Metazoa > Arthropoda > Insecta > Lepidoptera > Nymphalidae > Morpho > Morpho achilles. The sequence goes on along the minus strand of CAMTZB010000021.1, from coordinate 15,003,576 downwards.
AAATTTTTTGACGTCAAATAAAAACACGTTGATGGGATGCAACGTAAATAAAATCAAATGTATGCTACGGACTAAAATTAAAAAGCTTTAAAGTAAAAAAAAACAACAACAAAAAAAACGAAAAAAGAACGTTTTGACTTTACACAATATACATGTACAAGAAGTTAATTAAAAATCTCTGCGGATAAGTATCGCCCTATGCAATTATAAAGTGAAACAGAACTGTATCAAGCTCAATACATAATTTTTGTGGTCAGGCTTATTTGTACACCACAGAGAATACACTTTTTTATATACTTTATTGTACCCCCCAGAAATTCCGCAATTCATACTAGACCAGTCTACACAAAGGTTTAAGTTAAGTATAACAGATGTACTTAGTACTTATTCGTAAAGCATATTATATGTTTTCTATTTTACTTCATGGTGGATTTGAGCAAAACAATTTTATTATTACTTTAGCGTCATAGTTGCTTAAAAACTATCGTATCGTATAAAAAGTAATGTTGATGCATGATATACATCATTCATTTGTATCACTGACAACGGCACATTCACTCGTCCACAAAGGGTACGTAAATAGGACGTGCTGCCGGATATGGTCCGACATCGGCTGGTGGTGACACGACACGAGAACACCGTCGGCCACGAATCCGATATGCTGACACGACGTATCTCAGTCTATTTCAACATTGCACCAGGTTTCCGACGTAGTTTTTACGTTCCGAAGTGAATTAATGGTATTAGTTTCAGGATAAAATAAAATTCAACGCGCAACGTTCTAACGATACGTTCCCCAGGATTCGTAAAAGGTTTGAAAATACTATTCGCCACCATAATCTAGATTGTGTTGAGATATGTATAGTGCTAGTGTAGTGTTGGGTGATGGTAGTATCATCAAGCATGCATAAATTATCAACAAGCATAGTTTACGATACTTTTAGCATTACAGAGATTTTAATAATAATAATAAATATATGGGAAACTTATTACTTATTTATTATTACAGAGATTTTCTTAATCGTGGATTATAGCAAAATTCTTTAATGTATTTAATATTATGGAACTCCGAAAATAATAGGTAATTCTATAAATAATGAGTGGTGTTCCAAAGTGTTAAATGTCATAAAGTTGACATAAGAAAATTATAGATTTAAGTAGCATAAGATAGCATGGTGTGGATATTTCTGAAATCGGCTTATGTACAACATATGTTAACAACAGTCAATATATAGCCTGTACGGTTCAATGACCTATAACTTACAGGTTATAGGTCATTAAACCCTATGGGTAGAGAAAGAAAAAATATTTTAGTTCTTCCACCATCTCCTTCAACCGATGGACATCCACTGCTAGACCTTTTTAAAGTCATTACTCCACCTCGTAGACGGTCTTCCGACAAAGGTGCGTTTTAAGCATTTTTTGAGTGATGTTACATATTTTAACTACAGTCTACTCACCAAGCTGCAACCAACATTTAATGTAATTAAAGTATATAGTTATTTTTTTTAAATATTATCTGCTGAGTTTCTTGCTTGATCTTCTCAGTAGGACTAAACTTTCGAATCAGTGGAAGCTTTTTAAAACATTTGACGATTCAAAAGTCAACTTGAATAAAAAATATTTGGAATAAGACAGAGCGCAAGATATCGATACTAGCTTATTCATTTATCTCGATGAAGGGCGTTCGTAAAAAGGACGTACCGGATGGGTCCCGATATTGTCTAGCCATGACATTGTGATACACATACATCCGCCATGTCGACACGACATGGTTGGGTCAGCCTTACATGTGAATTATCAGTCGTATTTTTTGTGCCAAAATAGCATTAACAGATGGTAAACTGTCATTTTTTTTTTGTTTTGGTTATCGTAAATCCTTTTACAAATTCTCATCGCCTAATGTAGTTTTTTGTTATTAGGTTCTCATCACTGACGAAGACGTCTAAGATCTGATGAATATTAAGGACAAAATCAATCAACTTTGATCAATTCCTAAACATTAACCTTACCTCCGTAAAAAAGTAATAATAAAATTATTTTGCTATAATCCGCGATGAATCATGGCGGATTAAAGAAAAATAGCTTTATTATTACTTTTGTATTATGGATCTCCGCAAAGCAACGCCTAATTCTATTAATTAATTAATTACAAATAATGTAACCTCTGTATCCAGACTACGCGCCTAGTCTTAATAAATCTCCTTGTATTAAAAATCCAATGTCCAAGATCATATATTATCGAAAAGCGGATGGTCACACAATCCATTGTCATCCTCCTGCCCTTATCCCACTCTAAGTGGGGTCAGCACAACACGTTATAAATATATTGTCACATGGTTTGGTTACGTATTTTACGATCAGCCGCCTGCCTGACGTCAAATTAACTTAGTCGTATTTTACGACACCTCAGTAAGAAAGAGTGAGGTCTATTCTACTCAACCGCATAACACACGGTGGGAAAACTTTTCATCACACAATTCAGTAGTGAAATAATTTAAAAATAATTTAAACCGGTGAAAGTATACTGGCACTAGAATCCCCATTGAGAGTTACATTTACATTTTTTTATACGAGCAGCACACAAGTTTATATTGTGGCAGTCATCATGTCATAAAAAAATCAAATTAAACAAGGACGCTAACAAGATTCCTCCATTCCCTCTGTAGATTTTATTTTCGTTACAAAAGTTTATGCTCACACTGCTCTGACGACGAAAACCGTAAAACTAGATTCTGCGCCGGCTAACATTTTGCGACGCGTCACGTCACCAATATTCGTGTCTAACATTTTTCGATTTTATTTCGGTTTAGTCCTGACCGAACTAGGGTCACCAAATAACCAATCGACAATTTCGGGATACACGGGATATATTATTTATTTATGTACCATAAAAATGTTGGAAAAAACCTTATTGGTAAAAAAAGTGTAGAAAGATCAACTTATCCCTATGACAGAGATCTCTGCCAGCTAACATACGGAAGTGAGACAATTTATAGTTAAGAAAAAGATGGTACGCAAATATCAAACATTAATGTAGTTAATAAAGTTGTAGTAAAACTTAGTAGGTTATCTATGCATATTATAAAACAAAGTCCCCGAAAGCTGTCTGTATGTCATGATTTTTTTTTTAAATCTACTTAAACGATTTTGTAGTGCTTTTACTAAAAGGTAGCTCAATTCTTCCGGAAGGTTTAGGTAAGTAAGTAGCGGCCTGTTACTATCCCACTGCTGGGCATAGGCCTCTTCTCTTCGTTATTGGAGAGAAGGGTTGGAGCTAAGACCTACCACGCTGCTCCAATGCGGATTGGTAGGTTACACATATCTCCAGAATTCTCTGGAGAAATGCAGGTCTCCTCACGATGTTTTCCTTCACCGAAAAGCGTGTGATAAATTGCAATTATCAATTAGACACATAAGTTTTAATAGAAAAACTCATTGGTGTCTGCCCGGGTTTGAACCCATGATCGTCTCTAGATTCACACGGTCGCAACGCTAGGCCATCACAGCACTAAGGTTTAGGTAAATAATACAAAATGTTGAAGAGCTCGTGCAGTTTAAAAAAAAATGCCTGCAGAGAGCTTTAGTTGTTGGTTCTGTTGAGACACACTCAAGTAATGTACTAGAGAATTGTAGATCTACAAAAATATTCTAAAACGAATCCGTGACAGCATGTAATATGACAAAATCACAATAGCTACTGTTAAAATTTTAATTTCAAACACTGATTTCTACGCGGGCGAAGCCGCTAGCCCAGCTAGTATTTAATAGGAAATTAGCGACATTATTACATTAACAAAATTATTATTGATTTACAATTAAAACGTACGATTCATTCGCATACGCTATACATGCAAACTTCGTAAAAACTTATGAACTATCCACCAACAATACAGCAATAAACAAGTTCTGCACACATTCCCTACCATTATGTCAATAATACTTCTCAGTCTCTTGAATATTCACTTCAATATTTACTGATAAACTGTCTTATTTTGCTTCAGCCGTGTATTTTCGCCTCTAATTATTATAAGTTATACTATAACATATTTTTGTTTTATAGTGAAAATTATAAATATTTGTCGTATTTTCCATATTTATCTATACACTTAACATCAAGAAACGAATAGGTTCTTATATAAAACAAAATTTAAGTATTTACTCCTGCAATCTTGTTAAATAAAAACAATTTTTCAGTTTTTCATTAAAGAAATACCAGAATATCTCGAAACAATTCATTTATTTGAAACAGTTAAAACGACGCCCCACATTTTAATTTGACTAAAGTAGGGGTGCTGGCGAAAAGTACTCAGGACATTAAATGTCGGTGAAATATATTTCTGAATTTATCGAAAATATAAAAATTAATATATAGAAATCGAAATTATTAATTATGAATCATTTAAAACATGTAGATACATATTCTATTCTTAATAAGATCGATAATCGGTTAAAAAATCAACTCGTGGAAGACATAAAGCAGAAAAGCCTGTTATAATTTTTCCCATTGAAGTATTTACCATACTTTAGCAGAAAAAATTGAAGTACTATTAAATTAATCGTTATTGTAACAATTATCATTTATTTTAACGAAAACAAAGTTTTTTAATTAATTTATAGTATGGATAATCATTAAAACTCTGGATGGTTTGACTCCACTTTATTGTATTCATATTATACTGTTTTATAAAAAACATTTTTAATCACACTGTGATAACGAGAGTCTTTTTATCCGTTACGTTTTCACGGCTAATCCGCTTGACCGATATAAATGAAATTTGGTATAATTAAATATCGTACACCGCATAGCATTAAGGAAAAAAAATCCATATTTTTTCAGGAAAATTATAAATGTGTGTGTCTATCTGTTACCTTTTCACGGCTAATCCGCTTGACCAATATTAATGAAATTTGATATAATTAAAGCCCGTTACACCGAATAAAATGAATGATAAAAAAAATCCCGTATTTCCTTCGGAGACAGGAAAAACACATTTTATTATTGAGGGTACTTAAACGCTTATGTTGGCGTGAATGAAGTCGCGGTATCCACTAGTACCCAATATGTCGAAAACATGTCTACCCTACCTTTGAACTGGTAACAGTCGCCAGTCAATTCGTTCTCGGGCACGCCTGTTGCAAATTTAGTTCACGTGGCTTTTTAATGTTTTTTTCGCGGCCACCAATTTATTCTCGAAATATATAGAAGGTGACATCATCAATCATGATAGCAGTATCGTTTTCTGGAAAATTGCATAATGTGGCATAAATACGTAGATAAAGAAACGAAATTGTTTTACAAAAGTGAGCCATATGTGCCATTAATAATCTAAGACCATTTGAAAGAAAAAATGATTTATTTTATTTATTTATTTCTATTAGCAACAATGGTTACAATACTTAAAATCTTATTATTATATTTCCATTATCTTATTACAATTGCACCACTAATTATAGGTAATTATGACATGATTTGTAAAATAAAACAGCGGCACTGAGCTCTTACTGATAAAAACGAAAACAAAAATGTTAATTTGGCAGCCACAGCATCTTTAATCTAAGATAGAATGCATTTAACATGTGCGTAGTGCCTATGAATCAATTTAATTTTGGCGCCATTTACTATAAACTCCCAGGAATATTATAATTCTGTACGATAAAAATGGTAATGACGTCAGAATTCAAATTGAATCCATGTCAATGTCTTTTAACGGAAATAGACCGCGCTGCAGTTGGCAAAAATAGGTAGACTAAAAATAGAGATTTATCGCATTTCTGTTCAAATCTAAATATAAAAATATTTTTATTAAAATGTGACATTTTTTATTTCCGTCGTGTGGTATCCGGCTGAATAGAATAAGTACCACCCTTTTTCTTACCGAGGTGTCTTAAAAGGCAACTAAGGTTAGTCGACCCGCCGTGTGGTATCCGGCTGAGTAGAATAGTACCACCCTCTTTTCTTACCGAGTCGTCATCAAAGTCGACTAAGGTAAGTCGACCCGCCGTGTGGTATCCGGTTAGGTAGAATAGACCACCATCTTTCTTATCGAGGTGTCGTAAAATATGACTAAGATAATTTACCGTCAGGCAGGCGGCCAGTCGTAAAATACGTAACTAAATCATGTGACAACATGTTTATAACATGTTGTGCCGACCCCACTTAGAAAGGGATAAGGGCAGGAAGATGATGATCTGAACATTTTTTATTTATAAATATTATTTACTAGTTATTACCCGCAACTTCGTTTGCGTGGAATGTTGGCGCGTGGTAATTTGATAATAGATGACGCTTTTGAATGTCATTCTATTCCTGTAGAATAAACAGGATTTCTATTGCCTATATGTTATTTCGGTGTATAGGGAATAGCTGTGCCAAATTTCATTGATATTGGTTCAGCGGATTTGTCGTGAAAGAGTAACAAGCATACATCCTCACAAACTTTCGCATTTATAATATTAGTAGGATTCTACTCGCACTAGTATCCTAATTAGTATATTATATACATAATAGTTTAAATGTACTTACCGTTATTTCCCAGGCACATTTAAATTCCATTTTTATAATAATTCTCCTGCCCTTATCCCACTCTAAGTGGGGTCGGCTCAACAAGTTATAAAAATGATGTAACATGATTTGGCTGCGTTTTTACGACCGGCCGCCTACCTGACGTCAACTTACCTTAGTCGCCTTTTACGACACCTCGGCAAGAAATGAGGGTGGTCTATTCTACTCAGCCGGATACCGCACGGCGGGTCGACTTAACTTAGGCGCCTTTTACGACACCTCGGTAAGAAATGAGGGTGGTCTATTCTACTTAGCCGGATACCGCACGGCAGGTCGACATACCTTATTCGCCTTTTAAGACACCTCGGTAAGAAATGAGGGTGATACTATTCTACTTAACCGGATACCAAACGGCTATCCATATTTATAATAATTCTATTTATAATTTTTTTTTAATTTCTCTTGATGTTGTTTTCATATTCATGCTTTAAATCTCAAAATAATATTTTGTGTAGTTTTTAAAAGAAAATATTTAATTTCTCTATTATATAGGTGTCTAACGTAATAAGGTTGCTTTTTGTATGGACGATTAGGAGGTTAAAAGAAATGCGTGCGTTCACTTTGAAACTTTATTCCGAACTGGTGGAACAGATAATTAACAACATAGATTAATACAAATCTTTTTAGACATCCCGCCCACCAAAGGACGCAGTGCTTTCCACTATACAATTCAAAATAACATTATAATCAATATAATCAATCATATGAACAATAATGAAGTGTACACAAGTTTATAGCTCTATCAATAGCTCACAATAAATGCAAGAATAGAAATGGAAATGGACTGTATATCTTTAGGTTTTAAGGTAAGTAAATTTGACAATATTTATTTATTATATTTCTATTACACTTCATCGACTCAGGTAAGTATTACATAATTGTATAGGTTAAGTATAGTTTGTAATTAGCACTTAAGACATTATTTTTCTCCTTATATTAATAGTAGAAACTTGAATTATTTCTAACTTTAATTTTATATTTTAATTTTAAGTAGACAGTATGTTAGTTTAATAAAGCTCTAATAGTATTAAGTAATTCACACTAAGTTATCATTATAACACATATTATATATATAACATGTATATAGAATATATTTAACATATCAATAACTCTCTTTTTTTTTTTTTACAGGTGTTTGTGCTAAGTGCAAATAGTCTACTAAATAGTTACATAACAATGTATGAAATTATGTATAATTTTTAATTATTGTTAATCTATATAAATTAAATCTTGTTATGCAATTTTAATCACAATAAAAAGTTAAAAACTATTTTTGTTTTGTTATTTTTACAATTTTACTCATAGGCCTTTTAAAATTACCATTTTTACATTTCACAGTTACTACACGAGTTATATTATCTGGCCCAACATGTTTTTGTATTATTCTACCTAGCAGCCACTTACAAGGGGGGAGGTTATCTTCCTTTATAAGGACTATGTCATCGATTTCTGGATCAGGATGTTTTTTATTCCATTTATATCTATTATTTAAAGTTACAAGATACTCTTTATGCCATCTATTCCAGAAATCGTTGACCATCTTTTGTGTGAGTCTCCATCTGTCTAAATTTGATATTTTACATTGTAAATAGTTCTCATCAGGTATATTTATTAGAGGCTCGCCTATAAGAAAGTGGCCTGGTGTCAGTGGGAGGGGATCAGCAGGATCATCACTCAACAATGTTAAGGGCCGTGAATTTAAGCATGCTTCCACCTGTGATAAAACTGTAGCTAGTTCCTCATATGTTAGAGTAGTATCTCCTATTACTTTTAGAAGGTGTGTTTTTGTGCTACGCACCCCTGCCTCCCACAATCCGCCAAAATTTGGTGAATGAGGAGGTATAAAATGCCATGTAGTATGCTCTAATGATAATAACTTTGCTATCTCATAAGGAATAGACGATTTAGCCTTATTAAACATGTCCCTCAACTGTCTGCTTGCTCCTACCATATTGGTACCATTGTCACTATAAATATCCTGACAATGGCCTCTCCTGCCTGTGAATCGCCGGAATGCTGCAATAAATGCCTTCGAAGTTAAATCTGTGACAACTTCTATATGTATAGCATGAGTTATAAAACATATAAATAAGCATATATAGCCCTTATATGATTTAGCTCCTCTTCCTGGTGAGAATCTAATATTAATAGGACCAGCATAGTCCACACCAGTTGTCTTAAATGGCTTGGTAGGATTAAGTCTTGATTCTGGTAACTGTCCCATTAATTGTGTAGTGTTTGTTTTCGAATGTCTAATACATGTCACACATTCTCTGTAAATTTTCTTAACTTGATCTCTGGCACGCAGAATCCAATATTTTGATCTCAAATAATTAAGCATAACTTGTGGACCACCATGAAGTGTTCTCTGGTGCACATCTACTATTAAAAGCTTGCTAAGATGGCTCTTAGCAGGTAAAATTATGGGATGGCGTACATCATAATCCATTTGTGATTTTTGGATACGCCCTCCAACTCTAAGTATCCCATTCTGATCCAGAAAAGGATAAAGTTTTCTTAACTGACTCCTTTTACAAATACATTTATTAGATTTTAATTGCTTTATTTCTTCATCAAATGCAATACTTTGAACATTCTTTATACAATTATTTAATGTCTCATTTAATTCTCTCGGTGTCACAATGTTATTATAAGTTTGACGGTGTTCCTTTGGCAATTTCAAATTCAAAACTCTTCTGCAATATGACATAATTTTTAGCATTTTTGACAAAGATGAATATTTACTCCAAATTAAATTCTCCTCTGTATGGGATGACAAAGCAATTAAAGATCTCACTTTTTCTTCTTCATTTGTGTCTTCAATGTCACACAATTTATTATTTATGTCTAGTGTTGGTAACCATGAAGGCCCATTCCACCATAACTCATGAGTCGCTAACTGACTTGCATATAATCCTCTTGAGGCACAGTCAGCTGGATTAGTATCTGTTGTGACATGTCCCCACTGATCAAATTCTAGTATGTTTAGGATCTCAGAAACTCTGTTACTGACAAATGTACTCCACCGACTAGGTCCAGCCTTCAACCAAGCTAAAACTATTCTGGAGTCTGTCCAGGAATATAAATTCTCTTTGGGTATTTTCATTACTTGAGATGTTTCAAAAATTAGCTTAGCTGCTAATACTGCCCCACACAGTTCAAGTCTTGGGATCGAGACACTTTTTTCAACAGGGGCTACCTTAGTTTTGGCTGATATTAGAGTTGTATAAACTTGCTCATGATTGATGACTCTAACATATACAGCAGCTCCATATGCAAGTTTAGAAGCATCCGCAAATACATGTAATTCAATTTTTGATTTATTAATGCTGTGTAACCATCTCGGTATGGAAATCTCTTTAATATATTTAAGCTCTTCTCGATATTGCAACCATTCTGTTAGTAATTCTCCTGTTATCATATCATCCCATTGTAGTCCAGTTTTCCATAACTTCTGTATAATAATTTTTGCCAAGACTACTACAGGTGCTAACCATCCCAACGGGTCATATAGCTTAGACACTTCAGACAATATCTGTCTTTTGGTTACAATTGGTTTCGGTTCTGGTAAGTTTAACGTGTACTCAAAAGTATCTGATTCTCTATTCCAACTCACTCCTAGCACTTTAATCAGATTGTTGTTACTTTTAAATGATATCTCATGATCCTCTCTTTTATTTTTTCCAATATAATTCAGAAATGTGTTGTCATTAGTACTCCATTTCTGAAGTTCAAACCCTCCTAGATTCATTAGTTTATTCATCTCATTATAAATATGTATAGCTTCATCAACTGATTCACATCCTGTTAGGAGATCATCCATGTAAAAATCACTTTTTGTTATCCTCGCAGCATCAGGACATTTCATTTGCTCATCTTCAGCTAGTCTCTGGAGTGTCTTTACAGCCAGGTACGGCGCACATGCAGTACCAAATGTTAACCTCAAAAGTCTAAAATGTTTAACAGGTTCATTTGTTGAAGATCGCCATAGCACTCTCTGAAATTCTGTATCTTCTTCTGCGACACGTACCATTCTGTACATTTTGACAATGTCTGCTGCAATACAAATCTTGTGAGTCCTCCACCTCATTAACAGGTGTCTTAAATCCTGTTGTAATTTAGGACCGACAAGAAGATTATCATTCAGTGAGATATTATTTACTCCTTTACATGATGCATCATAAACAACACGAACTTTAGATGTTATCTTATCTTCTCTCAACACAGCATGGTGAGGAAGGTAAACAGCTTTAGAATTATCTATATAGCTAGGATCAATTTCTGTCATATGATTTAGTTTTATATACTCTTCCATCACATTGATATATTCTTCTCTCATTTTCTCATTCTTCATAAATCTCTTCTCTAAAACTTCTAATCTCTTCGCAGCTATGTCTCTCAACTTCCCATATTGACACTCTGGATCTTCATTCTTAAATGTCAATTTTACAATGTATCTTCCACTTTCATCCCTCACAGTTGTAGAATTATAAAATGCCTCACATCGTTCATCGTCCTTTGACAGTTTCTTCACAATACTATTTGGCTCATTTTCTAACTCCCAGAATTGCTTCAATAATTCATCTTCCTTAACTTTGATATGCAGACTTGTTATGTTTCTCCTCGCTGAAGTTGTTTCCTGTGACATCTTTCCTGAAATAACCCAACCAAGAATGGTGTTTTGTGCTAATAAGTTTTCTTGTGGGTGTTTTATGATGCCCTCCAATAATATATCTCCATAGACTTCAGCTCCAAGAAGAATATCTATTCTTCCTGGTGTTGTGTACTCTGGGTCTGCTAAATCTAATTTCTCAAGTTGTGGCCAATTAGGGGCGCTAAAGTTAGTAGTGGGTAATAATGAAGTTAATGAAGGTAATACATACATACTCACACAGACTGAAGTGTTAGGATTGTGGCGTGATTCCACTAAGAGTGAAACCATGTGTTTAATTCTCATCTGCCCCTCTCCAACACCTGACACCCAACCACTTACTGACTGACGTTTTAAATTTAAGAACTGAACAGTAGCTTCATCTATAAAGCTAGCTTGCGAACCCTGATCTAACAAAACTCTAACTATATGTTTGCACCCATTTTTACTTTTGACATATACATTTGCAGTCGCTAACAACACATTACTCGAGTTATTTTCAATAGAACAATTGCTAATAATATGTGAACTACAATTAGATAAATTAGGCTTACCCAAATCAGTCACCTTACTCATAGAAGCAGAGTCACTCTCTTTTGATTTGTTTATTAAACTCTCTCTCTCCTCTCTGTCCTCTTTGTAAAATGCAAAAGTGAGTGATGTCTCCTTCCACACCGCTTACAACATGTTGACCTTCTGCATCGAGATGCAGCATGTGTAGATGACAGGCAGTTAAAACATAATTTATTTGACTGAACAACGTCCTGACGTTCACTTGTTTTCATATCACTGAATCGCTTACAATTATATATATAGTGACCGCCACTGCACAACACACACTTTAATACACTTGTTTTATCTTCTTTGTTTACATTAGTATGAAACATCTTTGGTCTCACCACAGGCTTAGTAGGTTGTGTTGAACGTATCTTATTATTTTCCACCATCTCCAAAGATCTAAACCTTGCTTCCAGAAAATCCCTTAATTGTGACCAGGTAGGTATCTCATTATTATTATCACTTATACTCAGATTTTGTTCCCATTGCTTCATTGTTTCTGTGTCCAATTTCGATACAACTAAATAATTAATTACTAAATCCCAGTTTCCTGTCTGAACACCCATATTCTCTAATGCTTTCATGCATGTTGATGTTGTGTCAACTAATTGTTTTATAAGACTTGCTGACTCTGAATGTATTTGTTTTTGAGTAAACAATATTTACATAATGGCGTTGCAGTTGAATCGAACGTTATTATATCTTTTCACTAACTGGTCCCAGGCTTCTGTATAATTCGCATCCGTGGTAGAAAAATTACGTAATAATAATTCGGGTTCCCCTTTTAGATTTGTTTTCAAATAATGTAGTTTTTGTACAGGTGACAATCGCTTATTTTCATGTATAAGTGAACAAAATAAATCGTAAAATGGCTGCCACTCTTCGTAATTACCACTGAAGGTTGGCAATTGAATCACGGGTAACTTTACCTCATTTATCGATGTTTCTATTGATGATGATTGACTCGATGATGTATTTAAACATAAAAACGGCTGTATAGCATCTTTTAAAGTACTTTTATATTGAATATACAATTCCTCGAATATGTCGTATGTATTGTTTGTATAATATATATCCTCTTTATCTTCTTCAGATGACTTTAAAATTATATTTTTATGGCATTCCTTAAAGGTGCAAAATAGTTGTTCTAAAACCTCAATGCGGGTTTCGATATATGAACGTTTTACTCTCTCTTTTGGAGACTTCTTAAAATTCTTTTCAGAGCGTTTTAAGTTTTCTAATAGTTCTTCTTGATAATTGTATAATTCGTCCATAGTATATGTCGATTAGCGATGAATTGCTCAGGTTTATCAGTATTTTTCACTTTGTAAAGTTTCTTGCACCACGCGGTATAAAGACACGCTATAAAAAAAAGCACTCGGTGACTCAACTCTCGAGTAGTCACGTACGCCAATCGACCGTCGAGTATAATCCGGCTCGGTTGAACCATATGTCTAACGTAATAAGGTTGCTTTTTGTATGGACGATTAGGAGGTTAAAAGAAATGCGTGCGTTCACTTTGAAACTTTATTCCGAACTGGTGGAACAGATAATTAACAACATAGATTAATACAAATCTTTTTAGACAATAGGTCAAATATGAACTTATAATTAGGTATACACAGTTTGCTGGCGTGAAATATTTGTATGCGTATTATTGGTATTTTATATGGTAGATTGTTAAGTACGCCATATTTTAATACTAAATGCATTAATTCGACGATATTAAAATGACGCTCCATTACCTGCAACAAATAAAAAAACAGAATTTATTTTTTGTTATAGAATTTACAGACTAGTATATTTAAATAATTATTTTCGTAGTCATGTAAGTTATTTAAGATAGACATCAATTGCACATTTATGTTCTAATAAAAATAATAGTGCAATTTAATTCTACACTCCGATTACTAATAACAAGTTATTTTTACAGCAAAATAATTTTATTATGAATAAAATTATTTTGCTTTGTCACGTAAGTTATTTAAGATAGACATAAATTGCACATTTATGTTGTAATAAAAAGAAACAATTTAATTCTACACTCCGATTACTTATAACAAGTTATTTTTACAGCAAAATAATTTTATTATGAATAAAATTATTTTGCTATAATCCGCGATAAATCTGTCGTGGATCCAAAGATTATCTAAAAAAAATTTATCCTGGATTACAGAAAATTTATATTATTGAATAAATTATTATTAACATTATTTTTATAATTGTATTATTTTTATTATTATCGCCGTGTGGTATCCGGATAAATAGAATAGTACCACCCTCATTTCTTACCGAGGTGTCGTAAAAGGCGACTAAGGTAAGTTGACCCACCGTGTGGTATCCGGTTTAGTAGAATAGACCACCCTCTTTCTTAATGAGGTGTCGTAAAAGGCGACTAAGGTAAGTTGACCCACCGTGTGGTATCCGGTTCAGTAGAATAGACCACCCTCTTTCTTACCGAGGTGTCGTAAAATACGACAGAGGTAAGTTGACGTCAGGCAGGCGGCCGGTCGTAAAATACGTAGCCAAATCATGTGACAGCATGTTTATATGTTGTGCCGACCCCACTTAGAGTGGGATAAGGGCAGGAAGATGATGATGATGTATTATTTTTATTATTAAACATTTTATTATTACTTTTGTATTATGGATCTCCGTAAAGTAACCCCTACCTCTATAAATTAAGTAGAAATATTGTTATTATAATAAATCCTAGGTATATCAGTTACGCATACCTCGCAGTAATCACGTGTTAGATTACATAACATTATTTTAGAGTAACATAATATCAAGAGAGTAATTTATCGCACTACTTAATATTTCATCTCCGAAAGATTAGCCTTTTACGTAAGAGTCTGCGGTAACAGGTGGTATTTCAACCCCTCCACACCTCCCGCACTACGCGCTCACCCTACCAAAATCGTAATACGCAAATTCGAATTCAAAATTTCTTTGTTCGAATAAACTTTCACTAGCACTTTAGAATATTTTAATTCTGACAATCCTTACTAATATTATAAATGGGAAAGTCTGTCTGTCTGTCTGTCTGTCGGTTCCGTTTTCACGGCCAATCCGCTGAACCAATCCATCCATCCTCCTGCCCTTATCCCACTCTAAGTGGGGTCGGCACAACATGTTATAAACATGCTGTCACATGATTTGGCTGCGTTTTTACGACCGGCCGCCTGCCTGACGTCAACTTACCTAAGTCGTATTTTACGACACCTCGTTAAGAAAGAGGGTGGTCTATTCTACTAAACCGGATACCACACGGTGGGTCAACTTACCTTAGTCGCCTTTTACGACACCTCGGTAAGAAATGAGGTTGGTCTATTCTAATCAGCCGGATCCGCTGAACCAATATCGATGAAATTTGGCATAAATATTCCTTATATACCGGGGTAACATATAGGCTATATAATTCCTGTTAATTCAACAGGAATTAAATTCAGGAGGAATTAAATACGATGACATTCAAAACGCCATCTATAATAAACCTATGGAACTAATTTTTATTTACGATGTGTCAAAATGAAGTCAAATCTGTATTTACGTAGTATTTAGATTCCAAGTTTTTCGACTTACGTCAAAAGAGTTAACTTTAAAGAGTATTTATATTTTATTTTATTTTATTCGTTAACTGGACTAATTTAACTGAGAAAATTTAACATTCTAATAACAATGGATTATTAATATAAGTAATACGGGTTATTTAGTAAAATAAATAAACTAATAATATTATAAATGCGAAAGTCTGTTTGTAACGTTTTCATGGCCAATTCGCTGAACCAATATACATGTAATTTGGTAAAATTAATGTTTATATACCGGGGTAATGTATAAAAATCTTCAAATAATTTATTATTATTATTTTTTTAAATATTTCGGTTTTTAATTATTTCATAAACCGGAGAAAAATATTTAATAAAAAAGAGACCGCCAGAATGATGTATGTAACATCTTTTGGCCCAGACCAGAGTAATAATTTTAGTGTTGTTAAATAGAAAAATATTTGTTATCTTAGTATCAATTATTATTTTAACTAATATTTTTTTATTAAAGTTTGCGGTTATGTACAAGTACAATTAATAGCTAAATACCATAATAACACATTAAAAAGATAGGATTTGTGGTGAAAATATAACTATAAGCTATAATCATTTAAGTTCAAGTAAAATTTAATCATATTTAATTTTTGTTGTCAAAAAAACAGACGTTTCAAGAAAACGCATTCTTAAACGGTCTTTAGTTAGTAGTCTATGGCAACAAGTACGAAATAAATGACCATTAATTGACATGTATTGGAAAGTTTTATTTAATTTAATCCCATAGAAATTAAGCCATACTGCTAATGAAAAAATATTTTATTTCTAAACACCATTTTTAATATTTGAAAAGTCATTACAGTTAACATTTTCAAGTTTAATATATTTTTCGATACCTATTTTAAAATATTATGTTAACGAAAACATAATTTAATTTAATTTTTCGTATTTATACTAAAAACGTTGGAATCCAGCGCCGTACGTATAGGTAATAAAAAAAAAACAATTTGACAGTTGATTTTACCATTTTAATTTGACGTTACGTATAAATGTTATTATTAAATAAGTTTTCTACACTTCTCTTTTTTCCAAAGCTTATAATATTTATAGAGATATTTAATTCCAGAAAAAATAAGTAATTTTTCATGTATATAAAGTTTTAGCACTCCTTTTACTGCGCTATTTTAATATATATTTCATGTAAGTACGGGTTATTTACTAAAATTATCATATTGAGCTCTTGATCAAACGATAAATCCCTCTGATTCATCCCGGATCGATCTAATTTTTGTGATGGAGATATTTGAAGGTTTGGATGGTGACAGAAGCCACTCCTAATTTCAAGACTACAGTCCACGCGAACGAAGTTGCGCGGGTAAAAGCTAGTTGATAATAAAGTAGTAGTTTTCAACATCTTAACCAACAAATTGTACATTAGAAACACTGAGGAGAAACTTTAACAATGAGTACCTTGTCCAACAATGAGTAGTTGTTGACCCTCGTTAATTTTTTACAAAATAAAAAAAGGCACTTGAAAAAAATAATAACAGGGTAGGTAGGGCTCGATCCTATTTTCTTTTCGCTCGACCGCCCGTTTCCCGAAGGTACGCTGACTTGACATTTCACGGCGAAAATTGTGTCGTTTAAATTCAATAGATTAAACTTTAACTTAAACTTTTGTTTTTTTAAGCCCAAATACAGGGATAAAACGATATGTTTTTTAAAATAAAACATAGCTAGATCAATTTTTCTCCTCCAAAATCCCCTACATGCTGAATTTCCGGAAAATCGTTGGAGCCGTTTCCGAGATAAAGATTTGAGCAGAATGCTATTAATATTGGTATCGTAGATTGTTCGTACTTAATATAATAAGTACATATTCACCGGTTGTCTGTCTACCATAACACAAGTATTAAGCTACTTACTTTGGGGACGGATGACCGTATGTGTAAGTGTCCCATATATTTATTTATTTATACTAGCGGCCTGCCCCTGCTTCGCACGGGTATAAAATATATATCCCATGTCAGTCAGTGTAAAAAAAATGATTAAAATCGATCGAGTAGTTTTGATTTATTCATTACTGCCCGTGGCCCGCACGCGTTAAATTTGGAGAAAAACAATTACCTTTCCCTATACCAAGAAGATTTCCTGCTATCTTTGGAATATCTAAATTCATATTGTACATTTTTACTTATTTACTTATACATTTTCCCTATGTATTTTATTTTTACAAATAATTACAGAATGTCTTTAAACAAACTCTTGAAAGACGGACATAGCTGCTAAAGTCGAAGTGTTATAGGGCGAAGCGCGGCGTCCTCACGGCATTTTAAATCTGTAATATCTCCAAAAATGTTCACTTAAATTACATGCTGTAAACGGACATATTTATCTATATTAAATCAACTATTTATTTAAGGTACTTAATTGGATAAGGATTAATGCTGTTTTGAATAAAAATTGCTTCAAAAATATGGCATTATTTTTCGTAAAAAGTAAATGACAAAAAATGCTATAGTGGGTTATCCATAAGAGATAGACGTATAACATCGCGGACTTTTCTGTAGACCTTTTCAAGATGTACAAATACTTAGTACATTATTTTGATAAATCTCGTAGGGTTTAGCCTGCGTTTGCAATGTAAGCGGAAAAAAATGTAATTATTTACAGAAACCTCAAAAATCACAGTATTTCTCTACTCCGTATTGAATGTATAATAATACGTACAAACCTTCCTCTGGAATCACTCTATCTATTTAAAAAAACCGCATCAAAATCTGTTGCGTAGTTTTAAAGTTTTATGCATACATAGGGAAATATGGACTTTGTTTTATAATATGTAGTGATTGTTATTTTCCTCGCTAGAGAGCTCCGATCATAAATGCGTCCGATCGCTGCTAAATTCAAATGGTTAAAGGGCGAACCGTGTTTTTTTTTTCGAATTTGACTAATGCCCTAATTAGCCCTAATGGCTTTGACAGAGTCACCGATAAGACGGGCGAGCACGGAAGCATCGCCGAGAGGCGAACCGCGACTTCCGACGCGCTATTTATAGGCTCACGGCGCGGCCCCTGCATTGTAAATCTGTAATATCTTCGAAACTATTTATTTAAATTACATGCTGTAAAGGGTCATATTGATCAATATTAAATAAACAATATATTTAAGGTTCTTAGTTGGTTAGGATTAATGCTATATTGTATAAAAATTGCTTTGAACATAAGGCATCATTTTTCGTAAAAATTAAATGACAAAAACTGCTATTGTGGGTTATCCATAAGAGATAGACATATACTATTGCGGACTTTTCTGTAGACCTTTTCATGGTGTACAAATACTTAGTACATCATTTTGATAAATCTCGTAGGGTTTAGCCTGCGTTTGCAATGTAAGCGGAAAAAAATGTAATTATTTACATCACATTAGAAACCTCAAAAATTACAGTATTTCTCTACTCCATATTGAATGTTATTAGACATGTAAACCTTCCTCTAAAATCACTCTATCTATTAAAAACAAACCGCATCAAAATCAGTTGCATAGTTTTAAAGATTGAAGCATACATAGGGATATACGGACATAGGGACAGACAGAGAATGCGACTTTGTTTTATACTATGTAGTGATATTATTTATTTTTACAATTGATTAGACAATGTCTTTACATACAACATTCATAGCTTTCTTATCATTAGACAATATAAACTTGAAAGAAGGACATTTAGTTGCGCCTCCGATCGCTGCTAAATTCGAAGTGCTTATAGGTCTAAGCGCGGCCTCCTCGCGGGATTTTAAATCTGTAATATCTCCGAAAATGTTCACTTAAATTACATGCTGTAAACGGCAATATTGATCTATATTAAATCAACAATTTATTTAAGGTACTCAATTGGATAAGGATTAATGCTGTATTGTATAAAAATTGCTTTGAACATAAGGCATCATTTTTCGTAAAAAGTAAATGAAAAAAACTGCTATTGTGGGTTATCCATAAGAGATAGATATATACCATCGCGGACTTTTCTGTAGACCTTTTTAAGGTGTACAAATACTTACTACATCATTTTGATAAATCTCGTAGGGTTTAGCCTGCGTTTGCAATGTAAGCGGAAAAAAATGTAATTATTTAGGACATCACATTAGAAACCTCAAAAATTACAGTATTTCTCTACTTCGTATTAAATTTTATTATACGTACAAACCTTCCCCTAGAATCACTCTATCTATTAAAAAAAACCGCATCAAAATCGGTTGCGTAGTTTTAAAGTTTTATGCGTACATACGGAAATATGGACTTTGTTTTATAATATGTAGTGATTTAATTATTGAGCGTTCAAGTACCCACAATAATGCAATATGAATCTTTTATCTACTCAAGAAAGATACAGTTTTTTTATGAGTATATTATTTATACTACTCCGCTGTAAAAGCTTAGTTATGCCAAAGTACATCAATATTTGTCCAGCAGATTAACCATAAAAGCATAACAGACAGACTTTTGCATTTATGATATTGTTAGCGCACACTATATACAATAACACGATATAATGGAATACCACAATTCCCGCTATGAGAAGCACTTCTCTAGAATGACGAACAAACACTGAATGTCGCTGAAACGTTTTATCAATAGGAAGACTCAACCGGAAACAACACGTCACAGTGTTGTCACCATTTTAATCAAAAAGGGCGCGATACTCTTGTTTCATGACTGTGTTGCTATAAAATACAAAGCGGAAGTCAATGGCGACAACAATATTAATATCGATTATTTAAAAATTTTCTATTTCGGATTTATTTTTACATGAGTTCAAACTGGCTCTTAACAACCAACCCAACCATGCGTTAGACTAGATTAATATTATATTAGACTAGACTAGACTTAAACTAGTAGACTAGTAAATATATTAGATGACGTTACCCCCGACCCCACCAATGAATTTGGCCCTTTTCGATAAGAGCCTTCTAAACCATGGGAGCTCATTATAATTGTACGATCCGAAAGTACTTGTAAAAGCTTAATTGAAAGAAAAACATTTGGAATTCGAATATGGACTTAACGAAACTCATCACTCCACTTTATCGTGGACTAAATTTAATTTATTATCATTAAGATGACTTAAAAAATATTCTTGAAAAATGTGAGAACCAAATTAAAAAAGGAATTTACGTAAAAATGAAGCATCAAATAATTTTAATATTATATAAATTCGCTTTGAAATCGTAGTTTCGGAAACTCAATTATCTCGTACCTCATCAATTTTCCGAGAAATTTTGTTTGGAGTATTTAAATTTAATAATACCTTTATTGCGCCACGGTTCAGATAACGTGAGATTTTCGCTTTCAAAATCCAATCTGTATTTTATAAACATTTTGCCTAGTAAATGTTTTCAGCTTCGTAATTTAATCGGTGGTCTATAATCACGGTTTCTTATAACACCACCCACCCGTTTTTATGAACAATTTTAATAAGTAAATAATACCCTTTTAAAATTTAGAGAACATTTTTCTTTTTATAAAACCTATATACTAGCGACTCCGCCTGTGTGGAAATCAGTGTCCTACAATTTTTTTCCGATTTGAAATTTTGAACATAGAAGTAATTATTGTGAGTTAACCATAACAGATAGAGACATGCTATCATGGACTTTTTAATAAAATATTTAATAATTTTTTTGTAGATCTACATTTCTCTTGTAGATGATTTTAGTTTATCTCTGTTGGTTTACACATCGCATGCGTATAAAGTTTTTTTTTACAACCGCGCGATCTCTTCATCACAATTTATATAAAAATGTAAAATACTATTAACTTAAATCTTCCTGAAGAATTGTACTACCTTTTAGTAAAAACCCTACAAAATTCTGTGTGAAAAGACTGTGAGAAATCGACTACATACAAACAGACAACTTTTGGAGATTTTGTTTTATAAAAGTGTATGTATATTTTCATCGTACATAATTATCGTAAAAAGTACAAAGTTTATGCTTCACATATTAATATATTGTTTAACTACTTTACTCAGTTGTTAGATACGACAAAGTAAAAGATATGATAAGTAAATGAGCTGATTTCTTTAGTAAAGCCACTGATATATATAGATAAAGTAATGATAAAAGCAAAGGCTAACTAACTAATAAAATTTGCTATCTCAACAATGTAAAGACCGTTATAAAAAAAAAAACTTGATTACCATTATGAAGATTCGTTACGCCGGTAATACAAAGAGTCAAACGCGTTTGTATCTACCCGTACTTTTGGGCCTATTCTGCTAATCAAACCCAAATTAAAACAGACACACAATATTGAGCTCTTTTGAAATGGCAACCCTCACCAAACAGATAAGCGCGCCATTTGTGTATATTTTGTACTGAAAAATACCTAAAAGTAATGTAAAGGAATCGTAAAAACTTTTGTAATATAATTATCAAAAGAAAACCAATGCTTTTTTTACTTTTAATATGCTTACTGCGGATCAGTGATAAACATTTAAATCGGTTCAATATACGACTCTATGGTACGTAGCTTAAAAAAGACTAATCTCTCGGCAAGCAAATAAAAGCTAAACGAATAAAATATGCTTAAGGTCATATTTCATTAGCGAAAACTTCGAAGCGAGCCGACTCGAGCCGACTTTACCCGAACGATCGTTACATTCCCCCGCGTGACGGTTCAGTCTCGTTCAAGGCTTACAATCAATGCGCATATAGAAGTTTTCAATTCAAAAATTCAAGCTACGGAAAATGAACATTTTTTTAAAGTTTATTAGCAATTTTCGGTTACAAATTACTTAATTTATAGAATTAGGATTACTTTCCAGAGATCCATAATACAAAAGTACCTAATAATTTTTTTATATTTTATTTGTTATACGTTATTTTTTTATTTAAATAGAATAATAATTATTATTAAAATAAAATTATAATTATAATAATAAAATTAACGTTGTCGCCAGTGACTTCCGCTGTGTATTGTCATGAAACAAGAGTATCGCGCCCTTTTTGATTAAAGTGGTGACAACACTGTGACGTGTTGTTTCCGGTTGAGTCTTCCTATTGATAAAACGTTTCAGTGACAGTCAGTCTTTGTTCGTAATTCAAGAGAAGTGCATCTCGGAACGGTAATAGTAGTATTCCTAATATATCGTGTTATTGTATATAGTGTGCGTTAACATTAAAAAAAAAAAATTGTGTTACAAATTACTTGTAAGCTGGTTAACCCATGCAGCTATTCTAAATGCTAGTAGTAGTAATGTTAGTAGTGGATTCACATCGGTAATATAATGACCGGGATTATTATAGATCATATTGGCACCAGCTATACACAAAATTTCAATAAGACGTGATAAATTTGAAATTCGGCTGACGAGAACGTCCTACCAAGTGCGTCTAAAAGGACGGTAACGTTATTCACGTCGAGGATACATTTTATGAGCCGAGAGTTCCTTTTCAGGCACTTCAAAAATCCCTTGCAAACATTTACAAGGGCCCTGAGGGTGGTATAAGATTGAAATTGTTGGGGAAGTGTACCCAACATCTATGTATATCACGTTTATATTATATAATATAGGAACAATAAATAAAATAAATATAAATATAAATATATGGGACACTTACACACACGGTTGTCCGTCCCCAAAGTAAGTAACTTAATACTTGTGTTATGGGTGACAGACAGCTGGTGAATATATACTTATATATATTTTTTTGAATACATACTTAAATACAAATATACACCCAGGCTCAAAGACCAACAAATTCATTTATAGAAAATGTTGGCCCTCGGCGGAAATCGAACCCGCGACCCGCGGAGCTGAAGGCAGGGTCACTACCCACTACGCCAACGGGCCAGTCAATGACGTGACATTTTTAACACTTTTTATTTAGGTGTAAAAATGATGGATTTAATTAGCTTATTTATACGATACTTATTTTTATATGTAAAATAATTAACCAAATCACACGCCGTGTGGTATCCGGCTAAATAGAATAGTACCACATTTTTTTGAATACATACTTAAATACAAATATACACCCAGGCTCAAAGACCAACAAATTCATTTATATAAAATGTTGGCCCTCGGCGGAAATCGAACCCGCGACCCGCGGAGCTGAAGGCAGGGTCACTACCCACTACGCCAACGGGCCAGTCAATGACGTGACATTTTTAACACTTTTTATTTAGGTGTAAAAATGATGGATTTATTTAGCTTATTTATATGATACTTATTTTTATATGTGAAATAGCTAACCAAATCACACGCCGTGTGGTATCCGGCTAAATAGAATAGTGCCACCCTCATTTCTTACCGAGGTGTCGTAGAAGGCGACTAAGGTAAGTTGACGTCAGGTAGGGACCTGGTCATAAAATACCTAGCCAAATCATGTGACAACATGTTTATAACATGTTGTGCAGGAGAATGATGAAACTAACACTACGTTATATGAAATTTAAAAACCGCCTAGAGCTGCTGACGGTTATCTGTTTTACATATATATAAGTTATCATCTGTAAATATTTTCTTTTTTAACTTTTATTTCTTTTATATTTAACGTAGAGAAACAAATAAATAAATTAAGTTAAATAATTAGTTCATACTACACGGTGGGTCAACTTGACTTAGTCACCTTTTACGATACTGCGGTAAGAAATGAGGGTGGTCTATTCTACTTAGCGGGATACCACACCGCGGGTCAACTAACTTTAGTCGCCTTTTACGACAATGCGGTAAGAAATGAGAGTTGGTGTATTCTACTCAGCCGGATACCACACGTCTAAACGAAGTCACCATCTTCCTGACCTTATCCCAGTCTAAGTGGGGTCGGCACAACATGTTATAAACATGCTGTAACATGATTTGGCTGTGTTTTTACGACCGGCCGCCTGCCTGACGTCAACTTACCTCTGTCGTATTTCACGACACCTCGGTAAGAAAGAGGGTGGTCTATTCTACTAAACCGGATACCACACGGTGGGTCATCTTACCTTAGTCGCCTTTTATGACACCTCGGTAAGAAATGAGGTTGGTCTATTCTACTCAGCCAGATACCACACGGCGGGTCGACTTACCTTAGTCGCCTTTTACGACACCTCGGTAAGAAATGAGGGTGGTACTATTCTACTCAGCCGGATACCACACGGCTACGTCTAAACGAAGTCTAAGTAATTAAAGTAAAATAATACAAATAAGACAAAAATAACGAAGGAATACAACTTTGACTTTCTTAGACACTGATAATAATTTTTCAGGTGCAATAAAATTAAACTTATTACAATATAATAGGATAAAATATTTCTATCCACATAACAAATTTTATGAACGTAAAGCCAATTCTTATTACTTACAAAGCCAGACCAGATGCTCCTCTCGCCTAGAACTTGCATTAAGCCATAAAACATAGCAAGTTAGCGAGCCAGAAACTATATTTTATAACAGGCTGCTATAAAATTTAGCTTTACATATTACACCATGTAATACATTTCTACCGGAACACTGCAAGGTAATTTCCTTACCAGCGTGGAGTTTCCATAAATTTTAATAAGACGGTATATGTCCTAAATTGTTCAAATTTAAATACCTTACATTTAACATTTTAGCATTTTTTCAGTGCTGTCGATAAAACGAAACACACACACACGCACGCACGCACGCACGCACGCACGCACGCACACACGCACGCACGCACGCACGCACGCACGCACGCACGCACGCACGCACACGCACAAATATATTTTCCGAATCTCGGAATCGATCTAACTAGGTTTCATTACCAAAAAAATGTAGTTTTATCCCTGTTGTCAGTGCCCGAAGCACTGAAAAAATGCTATAAACATGTTGCCACATGATTTGGCTACGTATTTTACGACTGGCCGACGTCAACTTATCTTATTCATATTTTACGACACCTCGATAAGAAAGAGAGTGGTCTATTTTACTTAACCGGATACCACACGGTAAGTCAACTTATCACCACCACCTTAGTCGCCTTTTATGACACCTCGGTAAGAAAAGAGGGTGGTACTATTCTATTCAGCCGGATACCACACGGCGTTAAATGTTGAATTAATAGTTAATGAAAATTTTACTGTCAAACGTAATGCTATGATAGCCTAATGGTTAATGGGTGGACGAGAAAATGTTCAAAACTAGGCTTCGAGTCCCTCATGTCAGCGGCGCTATTTTGCTTTTTTTTTAATTGCATTTTTTTAAAAATTACCGAGCAAAGCTCAGTTACCCAGTTACTATATATTTAAGTGATTATTTGCAAGCATTATTATTTATACAAGTTACCAAAATAATTTTAACAGCGTAATTACCAAAACTCATTATGTCGGTAAATGTTTCAAATTACAAAGTAATTTTCTGTAATTAAAACATTCGCTATTTTAATAACATCAACGCTCACTATAAAGCACTTATACTTTGTACCTACATTTAACTATTACTCTTCCCACTAATAAGAGGATGAAACGCAAACATCACTACGCTAAAATAATGCAAAACTACATGTATCTTTGTTGCAAATGTCTACAAGTATTTATTTTAGGATAGAAGCCATGCAATTTAGCGGCTGATTATTATGAATTTGACATTGAATATTAAACCGTAGTAGTATTGTATATCCTTACTATTATTTAATAATTAAGCTCTTGATCAAACGATAAAACCCTCTGATTCTTCCTGGATCGATCTGATTTTTGAAGGTTTGGATGGTGACAAAAGCTTCTCCTAATTTCAAGACTACAGTCCACGCGAACGAAGTTGCGCGGGTAAAAGCTTGTCTTTAATATGTAAATGAGTAAATCTTCGGCTCCAACCATTTTCATGAAATTCAGCGTGTAGGGGGTTTTGGGGAGAAAAATTCGATCTAGCTAAGATTAAAAAAAAAGTCTTTTTATCCCTGTTTTCGGGAAAATGCTAAAATTTACGTTGAATATAATAGACAATTTTCGCTGTCAAATGTACAGTCATGGTAGCTCATTTGGGGAATGGGCGGTCTAGAGAGGTGAAAAATACCTAGGTTCGAGCCCCACTTGCCCAACTATTTTTCAATTTTCATTTTTTATATCTTTTAAAAAAATAAACGAGCAAGGCTCGGTCACCCAGGTACTATACTAATATATAAAGCTGAAGAGTATGTTTGTTTGAACGCACCAATCTCAGGAACTACTGGATCTATATTACATTACGCTAAGATGAATAGGAGAGGAGCAGCATTAAAAAACAGTACGAAAATGGGAAAATTTAAAGTTTTCGTAAAGTAAAGTTGAAAGTTGCGTGCGGTGATTCAAAAATCGGTGCGGTTATTCAAAAATCATGTATCCCCTCTAAAAGTTATAAATAAAGTCCGCGACATCATATGTCTAGCTTTTAAGGTTAATCCACTATAAACATTTTTGTGGTTATCAAAAGAATATATTACGGTTTTAATCTTTCCACGCGGAGCAGCTGGCGATTATATTATAATTTTAAATAATACATAAATATACACAGACTCGAAGAACCACCAAATTTAAAATTATTGTAAATTTTTCCCTGGACGGGAATCAAACCCACTACCCGCGGAGCTGCAGTTAGTGTCACTGTCAATAAAAGTATAAAAATCCCTTTTTTCTTTAGTAACAGAGATAAACCATATTATTGGAATAAAATTGAGGATGCTTCCAAATTTGAGTAAATACGAACTAATTTGTGTAGAAGTTTGTTTTAATATACTTTATAATGCAACACAATAGCTTATCACCTGCTACCTCATTGTTTAAGCATTATCAATAGTAATTATTCATAATATATTGCTGCATTCGGACAGAAATTGGTTAACAATGAGACACATCGCCTACAATATATCTTGGAGTAATGAGCAGTAGGGCGCGCTTTAAAACGGTATCTTCCTCGACAATCTAATAATATATGTTAAAGTAATAATTAATTAATTAACATTAACATTGGGGTGTAAAGTATTCAAAGTCACGTCACAGTGATAATATATTGTGTCGAACCCAATTAGAGTGGGATAAGGGCAGGGAGATGATGAGATGATGATGATTACATTACAACAGCAACCGAACCTAGTAACTGAAGATTCAAACAAAACGGCTTTACGAGTATTTCGACCATACAATGACAATGACTTTGATTCTAAAATGTCCATATTTAAAGGGTTTCGGGGATAATACATTGATCTAGCTATGTTTCATTTAAAAAAAATAGCTCATCCCTGTTTTCAGGTATTGAAAAACTGCTAAAATATTATGCTAAAATAAAGACTAAGTACGCTGTCACTTGCAAAGATATAATAGCTCAGTTGGGAATGGACGGACTTATACTTCTTTCTCTTTTTTAATTATATGTATAAAAAGAAATAAATAAAGAAATATAAAGAGAAAATATTCCGGATCAAGTCCCAGACCTCCCTTTTTTTCCTCATATTGCATCATCTTCTAAAAAAACTGAGCAAAACTCGGTCACCTAGGTAATGAAATAATTTACTTAAGTTCTAATTCATTATATTCCCCTGCCATTAAGGTTTAACGATTTTGATTAAAACAATGCAATCGCTCAAATCGGTAAAAACTGTGCGTGATACGTTTGTTAGTTCAGAAAGTACTAAGTACTAGTACTAAGTACTAGTACTAAGTACTAGTACTAAGTACTAGTACTAAGTACTAGTACTAAGTACTAGTACTAAGTACTAGTACTAAGTACTAGTACTAAGTACTAGTACTAAGTACTAGTTCTAAGTACTAGCACTAAGTACTAGTACTAGTAAGATTAATTAGATTATGATTATAATAAAAAAGATTAATTAGATTTTGTTGGATGATGGAAATGATTTAATCTTACAGTTTTCTAGGTATCATACCACGAAGTAAAATGTCTATTAGGTTTCCTTCCTTTACTGAAATGTGCGGTAAGCAAGCTTTCCGATCCAAATCTTGGTGCTTTAACCCCCCTTTTTTGACCATATATTTTTAGAACGAAAGATCTTAGTAATCGTTGTAGATTTATAATTCGTTTCCCGTAACTTTAAAATATCAAGGAACAGAAACAAGGTTTTAAACAAAGTTTCACAGAGTTATTGATATTTTTAGTCGACATACCTATTCATTTTTAAAGTAATAATATTTGTCATTGACATTCTAGGAGTACGGTCTACACGTCTGCCTGTCTGTCTGTATGTTGAGCTTTCGAGGCTTGTCCGCTGTAGCAAAATTGATGAAATTTAACACAAAAGTAATAGCAAAATAACTTAATTATTACTTTTGTACAATGGATCTGTAAGCAATGCAAAGTAACGCTTAATTCTATAAATTTAACACACTTCAATTCAAATTCAAATTCAAAATATTCTTTATTCAAGTGGACTGTTTACAGTACTTTTGAATCGTCAAATGTTTTAAAGAAGCTACCACTGATTCGGAAGTTTGCTCCTACCGAGAAGAATCAGCAGCTGGATGCGTAGCTAACTGCAGTTAAGATATGCTATCACTCAAATAATCCTCAATAGTATAGTAAGCTTTATATAGCAACATAGTTTTGAGATAATTTCTAAACTTGTGTAAAGGCAAGTCTAGATAATGTTGAGGAATTTTGTTATAAAGTTTATAAACTTATTTATAGGATAAAAGAATTTAGTTTTGTTCTCGAAAGCTGTCCTTTTCGGATGTAGTTATGTATTATATCTGCAAAAATTGATATAATTCGAATCAATTGAATTTTTTTGCGCTTCATATGCTATCAGCGCAAAAAAGTTGTATTTTTAATTTTAATTCCATGTATCTACAGTCAAAACTAGATTGAACGTGTGGTCGAGATTAAAAATTGCCGTTTTATTTCAAATTTATAACAGCAATAGGGCGCGCGGCCGTGCGCTGGGTGCGTTTTATTACAGGCAGAGGGCGCTAATGACGTCAAATAATTGGTGCTTTAAATGTAAATGATGACACACGCCGCCCTTTCGGGGCTTTATTAAATTTTCGTCGCCCCGGAGCGGGC
Organism: Morpho achilles; assembly: GCA_947086495.1. Classification (NCBI taxonomy): domain Eukaryota; kingdom Metazoa; phylum Arthropoda; class Insecta; order Lepidoptera; family Nymphalidae; genus Morpho; species Morpho achilles. The sequence goes on along the minus strand of CAMTZB010000021.1, from coordinate 14,974,258 downwards.
GTCTGCGATTGTATTAACCGACGGTAGCGCGAGATCATCGTTACGATATGAAGACCACTCGCAATATTGTTAGATTGCTTGTATAACATCGTCGTAAACACTCTTTCCATCTAATTTATCGGTTACAATTTTTAATATAATTTTATTAAACCACTTATGAACTTAGGGGTATTACAATTTAATAAATTAAACTTCCTGCACACTTACAAAAACTTTATTAAGTTTTAGATCTACGGTGAAACATTTTATTCATTTCAAATACTAATATATATAAATATTATATGACTTATAGGTTCATATTTTGAATAATTGTATGAATGCATTGTAGTACCCGGAGGAATAGAATAGACCACCCTCATTTCTTAATGAGATTTCGTAAAAGGCGACTAAGGTAAGTTGACCCACCCCGTGGTATTCGGTTGAGTATAATAGACAACTTTATTTCTTACCGAGGTGTCGTACGACTAAGATAAGTTGACGCCAGGCAGGTGGCCGATCATAAAATACGCATTCTTTTTACGAATCCTGCATGTATAAGATATACAAACGGATAATCCACTTTACATTAAGCATTATATATATTTCTATTTTATTTTGTCGCGTATTATAGCTAAATAATGTACTTTTGTACTATGAATATCCGCATAATACGCCTATTTCTTTAAATTATTTAAAATCAATCAAATTTTGAATGTTTATTTTTAAGTAAAAGGGTACTCCGAGCAATCCAAACAGATAGATAGATAAACGCATTTATAACGTAAGTTTGGTTTTATAGAACAGTATTACCTATATTTTGTGAAAATGTAATCATTTTAAACATTATTGGCTACCGTGAAATGGTTAATTAATGTTAGCGAGCGCGCTAGAGCCGGCGGCCAGCCGCAGTCGCCGCCACAAAGCTGGTGTATGTTTTTTGTTGGCTATTTTATGAACACGCAGTTCACAGTATGCGGCTCTTGATGGGGCGTGTGGGGTTGGCTCTTTCCAGTCTGTCTCCTAACGTCACCCGTGATCTGTTTATTTATTCGTAAATCGAATACTTTTTTCTTACATTTGCTTCACAGCATATTTTAAGCAATTTAATTTATGTACAGAAAAGTATAAGAATTATAAAACGATAGGTGATGTATACAATAGATAAAGCAGGAACCGACATAAGCTTGCGACTCCTGCTTTGCACCTTGCAATAGCTTGTGGGTTTTGGTATAACATTCTATAATAAAATTCCGCAATCAATTTCGGCTTTGCCATTACAGCAGTTTAAAAACACTGTTAAAAAGAGGCTGATACAGAAAGCTTACTATAGGTACCCTTGATGATTACTTAGAAGATAAGAATGTGTGGATATTGAACCTGTACAAGACAATAACGACATAATGTAAATAGTACTAAATAAATGTAAATAATATTAAGAATTATATTTTTAAAAGAGCAACCGCCGAGTTTCTTGCGGGCTCTTCTCGGTAGGAACAGCTTTCCAAACCAGCAGTAGAGTTGACGATTCAAAAGCACTTGTTTACAAGTTTATTAAAGAATATTTTGAATTTGAATTTAAATTTGAAATGAGTCGGCGTCCAACTCAGCATAGAAGCAACGTGATGCAGCATATAGCCAACATCACGCTTTGCTGGTTTTCAGTCGAAACCTGGTGACGCTCCGAATAAAACTACTGTACTAAAATAATATAAAATAAAAATAAAGATATATAAAATTTTAATATAAAATAAAGATATAAGAAATTAAATGCTAAACCAAGCTTGCGTCTTAATAATAGTAGATTTAAAGTAAGGAAATATCTGCCACATAATTTTGGAACTGTTCCTGCCGTTTAACTAATATTTTCATAAGTGCCAGTTTAAAAGTGTAACTACTTTGATGTTCAAAATTTAAGTCAAATATACTGATTATCACTTGGGCAAAACCACAAGCATAGCTATTTGTGTAATATAACGAAATCAATATCAAGTCTAACTTATCCTTATAGCGGTTGTCAAATAAATGTCACAGAAACAAAGATTTCTACATAAATGTAATGTTTAAAAGAATGAAGACAAACACTACGCCATTGCAGAGCTAAATGTTGCACAAAAACCGACAATTCAACTACTTAACGGAAATGATCAAGACTGTAAAGTTTTAGCTAGAATTATCTGGCGTCTTAAGAGTCTAGTAGCACTGGAATACGCTGAATTTAACGCTGCAAAACGGTAGACAGCCATCCCAAAGGTCTCAGAAGTACACGAACCGTGAACATAAATCTAAAGGCTAATTTCCGGAAAACTACAAAAGAATTCTTTCACATTTAAAATACTAGACGTTCCTTTTCAAAATGTAATAAACAAAGAACAATGGAATTATTATGCTGTATTTCAAATAATTATATCCAACTCCATTATTTATTGTGTAAGAAGTATTCCCACAGCATCTCGACATAATTTACCAAGGAAACACTATTTTAAATTCCAAGTAAGCAGAACTCAGCACGTCGCGAATGGACGTCGTATTAATTATTACAACAAACTTAGACCGAAGCGTAGTTCAAATTAAATGCAAATTTCACAGAGTTGAGAGAGCAGCCATTCAGTTCCATTAAAACAATACGAATTTAAATCACATTCAAATTTTGCACTTCGATTAAAAGCCCAAGAGGTATGCGTGCCTAAGTGCAAAGCAAACAGAGGTACCGGCCAACTTGCGATCTAAACCGGACCGGACCGAACGATCCAGTTTGAATAGAGCTCGGGCTTTGCTAGCAAACAGCCGGGATCGGTCCAGTCAATAGATGACTACTGAGGGAGGCGGGTGTCAAACAAGATTGGCCATTTTCATGTGATCCCAATTACTATGTGTAGAGAGCCAAGCCGCTTATGCAAATGACGATTTCCCGCGGACGCGTCTAATGGGCCATAAGGGAGGGAGCGTTGCACTTTTAGAATCACCTCCCACTGACGCCTGATTCTAAATAAAAGTTCATTTTATAAATGCATTTTTGGATGATGATTTGAGATTCAAGCTCATTTCGATTGAATCAATCAGCAAATCAAATAGCTGTTGCTATCCATTTATTGATTCTAACATTATTTTTGTACTTTGACATTCTGTAAAGTAACCTTACTATTATAAATGAATTCAATATTTATATTAAAAATTATAATAAAAAATCATATAGAACATATAAATGAGAATATTATGCCAATTTAAAACGTTACGTAAACTAATGTTCAATGAAAATCGTGAAAGAATCATTTCACTATCGTTAAAATCGCTTCTGTTTGTTAGCTTACATTCGTAGATTTAGCCCGGAAAAAGCATTAAATCGAACTCCCCACAAACCACACGAATCGAACAAAAAACGACGAAAGCAGAGTGCTTGTAAAAACAACCATTATTTTTTGTACGACATTTGTTTGGTCCCTGTAACTAAGCATATGATGTATGAATTATTACCTTCAAAATGTAGGATCTTACCATAAATGTGCAAAACGGTGGACTGTGTCTATGTACAAGGGATTACGGGTTCAAACCTCCAGATAAACACCTCGTTGATATTAACAATTTAACGCTCTTTGGATAAGGTAAGTATGTAAACTTCAATAACTCATGAGAGACGAGAGCTCATAATATTAGGACTGTCTTTAAAGGATCAAACCAGAAATGCGAGATGCTGAAGTGAAAAAGAGAAGATCGTGTATTTAAAAAGTTTGAAGGTGTTTGAGGCGACACCGGAGACATGTAACGTTGATAGGAATTTTCACTTATTGGACTCACTAAAATCGCAAGGTATTCAAGTGACAGTAAAATGGTAAAGAAATATCTTAGAGATATCTTTAATATTCAATGGAACTTCCCTTGGTTAGGAAAAGAAACACAAGGTTCATACTCAGAAAATATAGATGGGAGGCGGGATTGATTGACTTCCTAAAACTCGTTAAACGTCTTTAATTCTTTCACTTCTTTATCTCAAAATCGCTCAATGAGCGATCGAAAGAGATGCGCTCTGAATATATTCTACGTGATTAAATTAGAAATGAGGAGTTCCATAGAAGAACCAGAGTCACCGATAAAGCTCAGCGTATCACGAAGCTGAAGTGGCGATGGGCGGGGCAAATAGTGTAGAGAACAATGTACGTTGGGGTCGCATAGTATTGGAATGGCAACGAAAACGCAGTGTCAGTAAACGAGATGGACTGACGATCTCAAATAAAAGGGCGCAAGGAGTTGCTGGATCCAAGCGGCTTAAGATCGTGTGATGTGGAGATCCCACGAACACACCTATCTCCACCAGAGGACGTTTGTCGGTTGACAAAGAACAAGAATAATTTAGTAATACACACACATTTTTTGATACAGTTTTGTAATTTAAAATACGAACAATGAAAGTTTCTACTAAAATTATTAATTTCAAGCTAAAGATAACCATATATTTTAAATCTGACAAATTACTGGCGTACTTTATTGCACTAGAGTTTATTGAAACGTACACAACGCCCATATCATTTAAACGAATTATAACGAGCGGCACGGTTAACCCACTTGAAATGAAAATAAACCCAGTATTCCGATGATCATTGTATGCAAAAGGTATTAATACAATTACAGGCTATCGATTACATCGGGAGCCGTTCAAAACAAATTGTTTGCGAACTAAATATACCCACCATACGTTGCGCTTGCATGGAGTTCCAACTTTTTTAATTTTACCGTCCCTCGACTATCCGGCTCTTAGGACGGTGTTACACCAAACGATTCGTGCTATGCAAATCTTGTTTTGCTTTTGAAAAAAGTAAAAAAAATAGTAACTATTAAAAAAGCCCAAGAAAGCACAAAAACACATAGAGTCCTTTGATATTTGTAGAGACGTCTCAACTTTTTATAGATCCCATCGTAAGAAATATATTTGATAAAAATCAAACTAATCTGCACATAGTTTCAAATAACACAAATAATTTTATATCGGTGTAGAAATTACGGAGAAATCGGGTAACAAATATTAAGAAGGTTAAGAAAATATGCATTAAAAAGTAATAACCTACATTATCAATTTACAAATATATAAACAACTATTTATTATTTTATAGAGCCCCTAATGATGGTCAAACAAATTGAGAACATCTAAAACTATAAAAATGTTAAGTTAAGCTATGGTTTCTAGCTGATAGTAAGTGTTAACATTATAAGAAAGCTCATATGCTATTAGCCAGTGAGTGATGAAAAAAGCAAAGCTCAGAATATATTTATGTAAAATTAAAAATAAAACCTGTTGAAATGGACTGAACACATACTCACAGCTTAGAGAATAGATAGGTGTCCAAGGTTTATAATTACAAAGGCAAGCCTAGACTGTAAGATAATGATCGTCAATATACTTCCCGTATATTGACGATCCCGTAAATTTTAGATTTTACATTAACAAAAATCCTCAAAATTTATGTATACAGTTTAGCGACGGGCAACCATACCAAATATAAAGATAAATCTTTAGCAACGCATTCGATAGATTGTATCCTTTATTGTGATATCGATTGGTGAGGTGAAAGCCTAATGAGGTACAAAGTAACAATGGAAATTTCTAATAATGAAAAAAAAAATCAATATCATGGTAAAAACAGACTTTGTAAATTGACGTTTATGATTAATATCTATCTATATCTATTTAAGAATAAGAATAAGAACTCTTAACTTACTCCTTATGTTAATAAGGTTTCGTTAAAGGATAATGCTAAAAATTTATTATGAACATTATTACTATTAGATATTTAACAACAGACCAAAAAATAGTAGTAGTAGACCATTAGTATCACATAAGCAAGCATATGACGACTTCAAAACACAATTAGCTCTCCTACCGGGAATCAAACCCCGGACCAGTAACATAGAGCTTCGTGAATTGGAAGTCTTTAGATGTTAAACATGTAATAAACATCATTTTCATTTTCCTGCCCTTACCCCACTCTAAGTGGGGTCGACGCAACATGTTTTAAACATGTTTCGGCTAGTTATTGAATGACGTCAATTGAGCTTATCTTATGACACCTCAGTAAGAAATGAGGGGGGTCTATTCTACTGAGCAGGAAACCACAAAACAAAAACTGGTTTTTGTAATTACACTAAATTTGATAAAAAAATCTATTTATATGCTTGTTATTGATCAACGGTAATGCTGTTGAGTTTAGGGATTTCAGATCACAACCGCATGCATAATTTACGATGTTAAGGTTGAATGCATAATTTACCTTTATTCGGCTATTCCATTTGTATTATTTAATGATTCTCTAATTTTATGAACGAATTTGCTTCGAAAATGCATTGGTTTACAATAGAACAAAAACAGAGCAGTGCAGAGCAACATTGTAAATATTTTATTCAATTTCAACTACCACAAGCTTTCCATAGTAATACATAGCATCGATAGATCCCCTACGAGGTGGACTGACGACCTCAAAAGGGTCGCGACTCGCGAGGAGCCGCTGAACCAAGCGGCACAACATTGTGTGTTATGAAGATCGCGTGAACAGACCTAAGTCCAGTAGTAGACGTCCATTGGTTGAAGGTGATAACAATGATGATGATCCATAGTTATACGATGTGCGAAATTCAAATGATTCTTTATTCAAGTAGACTTTTTCCAATACTTTTGAATCGTCAAATAGTATCAAAGAAGCTACCGCTGATACGAAAGTTTTTTCCTACCGAGGAGAATTAGCAAGAAACTCGGCGAATATTCTTTAAAATAATGCTACCGTTTGCATGATTGATTACATGTTGATCAATCGTTGCAGCTTCTGAAACTGTATGTTACGCTTGTACGACTAATCCGATGGAGCAACATTGATGAAACATGTTACAATGGTACCTTAAGACATGAGTGCTCTGACATACGAAAGTTTTGAGATACGAGCCGCCAACCGAACTATATTTTGCATTGAGATACGAGAAAGATTAGAGCTATTAGGAATCGTGCTTAAACCGCTGCATACGAACTGGATGTGGTCGCTGTCACTAATGTCGTGTGCAGCGTCTAACAGTTTTACCTATCTCAGCCTAGACCTGAGTCTATTTGAGTGCTAGGTCTATTTGTTATTGAAGATTTTTTAATAAGTTGGGTTCGCCCTATGGTTTTATAACTACGGGCTCAAAAAAAGATGATGTCTATTGAATTAAAGCATAGAATAACATGAGAGAGGTATGAGACTAATTGACTTGGCGGTATGCGATATAATGCCGGTTAACTACGTCACAATAATTTCTAAGCGTCGGACCTCTCTCCATGGTTTGGGTAGCAGAAAAGCAGCTTTAAAGAGGAACCTAAACACAAAGCATCATATGTGACAAAGCACGAGCGGTTAATGGTGATTTGCTTAAGACAACTGAGTTAGTGTTTTGGGAGCTGGAACGAATTAATGGCATCTCAATTAACGTCAATAGGGAAGATTTATTTGAGATACGAGCAATCATATCTCAAATATGGGCAAGGTTAAGAATCGAATTAACCCGTATATCGAGGTATTACCAAAGCATACATACCAGATTAACAAATAACCTAAAAAATCGAAATAATAAACATGAGAAGTTGACGTGAACGAAATCACACATTAAACTAGTATAAAATGTACGTAAAAGCGTAAAAGAACGTCACAAACTGGTCTTCCAATAGCCATTAGTATTGATCACAGTGACCGTTGTTGAATTCAGGGGTTCCGGATCACGCACGCATGCATAATTCACAAGGATAAAACACATTTAGCCCACCACTCGATTTGTGCTAATAGCATGCCCCTTAATTCTATCAGAGAATTTACATTTAGCAACGTATATACTCGTACATACGTAACCTCTAAATTCTATTTTTTACATTGCACTAATTTTACTAGCGACTTCAACGTTCGCATTTGTAACATTAGTATGAATATATTGGTGGTATTTGTGAGTTTTAGGCAACAAATTTAGTGATTAAAGCTGTCTAATTAATGCAATGCGTTTTGGTCCATTTTCCCAAAAGAAAAATGGGAACTTCTTTAGCCTTATATGCTACCCTTGTGTATAAGATTTATTTGTGTTCAATAAATTCCACACACGCACACACACATACGTGAACTTACACAGGCACAAAGACACGCGCACAAAATTTCACCTTAATAATATTAGTAGGAACTAGCTAGCTATGCTAGTTCCTACTAATATTTACATCATGTAACTAAGAGGCTTACTGAGCTTTAGCAAAATAATTTGGTCGCATTATTTCATACAAAGTGTTACTAAAATGTGCAAAGCTTATCCACTAGCGATGATCGCATTATTGGTTATACTGCGACCGCAGATTTAGTGAGTTACATTATTTCGGAACAACACAGCTTCCACCATTTGTAGACCGTATTATTCTCTTTTTCAAACGTTACACTAATGTTCAAGTTTTAACCTTATCTCTTTATGTATAGAGAATAAAATATTTTGATAAAATTTAATAGGCCGACCGCAGATTAAGCGCCTTAAAGTATAACATTATTTTGCAATGGTTCGTGTCCATCGCGAATGTGGGCACATTAACCCTTAACGCCAGTTTAGTATAACAAAGAGAAACATTTTATACTACTTGGGGCGTTATAAATAATTCAAAGTTTAACTTAATCGCTAAAGTTCTCGTCATTTGCACCTGTTGCTCCCTGCCAATTAGTAAATGAGTCCCTTTTAAGCAATATGCTTGATTACTGCTTGAATAAAACGTAGAACATTTCAACGTCAGAATACATTAAATTCGGACATTGAAATTTAAAGGAAGAGACGTTGTAGATGTTGGATTTAAAATTTTATGTGTATCTCAAAATTAAAGTTACGTAAACAACAAAATACATGGGACATGCGGCTTAACTAGGGAACGCTAAAAAAATTCAATTAGAGGTTAAACATCGAATCCTATTCAGCTAAGCAGCATTTGCTAAATTACTTTGTCCAACTCTTTCAGTAAATTCATAGGTTTACAAATATTACATGTTCTCAAAGATTACGAATCGGGAATCAAACCACAGTTACTGAATATATATGTAGTGGATTACGACCTATAAAACTTGTTCCGTGTCGCTGTCTGCCTCATAAAACATAAAAAGCTTAGAGTTAATGAATGGAAAGATACATGCTCGAAGCATCTCTATGTGTTGTTACTAGAATTGAAGAGAGAAAGATCAGTTTCAGATATATCTTAACGATTCCCAAATCTAAAGCAGCGTTTGACGAAACAAAAATCATTCGAATTCGTAAGTAGACCCTATAAGGTGAGTAATCAACTATTGCAACTTGAAAATATTGTTGAAAGTCGCTGTCCAAGGAGTCGAAAACTTTTCTGGAAGCCTGACGTTGTCTTAAGAACTCCTATTTATAAAAAAGAAAAAGTATAGAAATAATTATTTTCTATTTGCAAAGTAGCGGTTTAGATTAATAAAAAAACAGTTTAAAACAAAAAAAAAACTGGAATTTTCCTTTTTACATATAATTGTTTACGTAAATAATAAGTATAATAAAACAAAAAAAAAATTAGACCATGAAAGCTCATGATAAAACCGTTACGTGGGATATTGATTCAATGATAATTCCCATTGTTATTTCAGTTAACGGTCTAATAGCGAAAAGCCTCGACCAGCATCTCAAGAGGTTTCGCTAAATTGTTTTCTCAAGGGTATGATACAAAAGCACGTATGATTATAGCAGGTATAGCGATACCTTCACTCAGGAGGCCTAACCACTACGAGGTTGGGAAATGAATTGCATTTCTTTAATACTTAAAAATTGTTTTTGCTAAATGAGAACCGATATTGAAAATATTTTGAAATGTACATAATTTTTTTAAGTAAAGTAAATGAATTTTGTGTACAAAGAGCCAATCTGTCATTTATGTGGATTAAAATTATAAAGGGTTCGATGGCCACACTGAAATCCTTTCATTGATCCAAAGGTTTCTCGCTAATCCGCACCGCAAACTGGATTTTGTATCAGACCGCAGTATTATCTGGGTTATTATTTAATGCTAAATTAATTCGTTAGCGTTATTTTGTCAATATTCCTAAGTCAAGTGGACAACAAAACAAAATTTCGAAATGCGATAGTCTGTCTGTCCTGTAATTAACAGCGGTAATTTTCATGAAATTTGTAAAGTATAACTAAAGCTATGCTATATATGCTAAGCTATGCAATAATATGTATAGGGAAAAAGGCAAAACAATATAATTTATAATTGAGGTTAACCTAACACTAAACTTTTAACGTCATTTATACAACGTATGTTACATTTTATATATTGGTTTTATCTATGCTAGCCAATGATACAAAAGTAATAATAAAAATATTTTGCTATAATCAGCGGTAAAGTCAATCTGTTTTCTTATCCGATACATGCGGGATCCGTAAAAACACATGCACAAACCTCCACCATTACCAGCACAATACACATGCACGACACATTTTCACTATCACAAATTCAACAATCGTTTCGCCCCGCAACGCAGGCATCATGAGATAGACTCTACGACAAAGCAAAGCTTTGCGACTTGGCTTTGCGGATAGACTTTATTTTGGTTTTATTATTACTTTTGTATTATGTATCTCCGCAAAGTAACGCCTAATTCTATAAGTTATCTAACCAATGGTGTTAAATATTTTAAATCTACCTCTAAGTTGTTACTAGGTATTTTCGATTTAAAAGAGAGGTCGTTGCTCGTATTGACTAACTTACTGTATATTTTAATAGAAATAGTGACTTTTTGTTTGATTTATGACATCCTATCGGGACTCCACTCTGAACCCCTGTCGCCATTAAACAAGATTATCCCTTATGTAGATTAGACAGTACTCAAGGATTTTGAGCGGTAAATCATTTTAATGTAGCTTTTGGAGTAATTTCGAGGTTGGTATCTGTGTAATAGCGGTACTTTAATGCATAATAAAAAAAAATTTTTTCTTCGTAGAAAAAGTAATATTATTATTTCGCTATAATCCGATAAAAGAAAATATATCGCAAGCTTAGTATTAAGCTCAGTTAAAAAGAGTTGTTTTATGGCAAATTGTAATAAAGCGTAGCATAGTGCCTACAAAACTCCTGAGGGATAAAAAGAGACTAGTAACTTGAAAGAGCAAGAAAACACTAGCTTTTTTAATAGTTTGTAGCGTTATGTCATAGATGGTATTAAAATATGGATTACAATGTATCTAAATCAATTAAGCCTAATTTTGAATTAGATCACTTTCACACTAAGCGTGCGACATTAAATGTTAAATGGACTCGTAGAGTGTACTATCCGTTTTCTTTGTTATTTTTTTGTGCATAACAATATGTATATAATGTATATAATAGACAAAGTAGAAAACGACATAACAGTCGGCACCTTCTTTGTTCGATGCAAAAGTACGTAAGTCGTTTGTGAGTTCGTGTATTAGATTATATACTAAAATTCCGCAATTAATTTCAGCTTTGCCATTACAGCAGTTTAAAAACACTGTCAACAAGAGGCTAACTACAGAAAGCCTACTATACTGTTGAGGATTACTTAGAAGATAAGAATGCTCTTCTCAGTAAGACACCATCCATAACTAGCAGTAGAGTTAACGATTAAAAGCACTTGTTTACAAGTTGTAATAAACTTGTAATACTTGAATAAATAATATTTTGAATTTGATTATTCAAATTCAAAATATTATTTACAGTAGTACATTGCTAGTACATAATAAAAAGAAAGGTTGCCTTGAATTCATCAAACCAAAATACCACAAACAATAATAACGAACGAGTTATCAAAATCATTTCATACCAAATGAAATAAACAGAGTTGCACTTCAATCAATTTGAAACTCTACACTCTTTGTAATAATTAAGTTGAGTTTTATTAAAAATGAAGCGGAAACTCAATGCCGTTTGAATAAAACGCATGACTACATTCATTAGGACACGGGCGGCGTGGTTTTTTTGTTGTTACCCTCATTATTTGTTCTTTAATGAGGGCCCCTACACCGATGGAAATGTTTGCGGTACGCATTGTATATAACGCACAGATATAATTCACCTTTAATGGAACCTGGGGACAGATTGACCGTAATACGTATTTGGGGTGACAAACAAAATATTTAAACGTAATTTAATTTTAATTTTTTATTAGTGACGACATAGCTAATTTTATTAGATCCGCCTTTGGTATCCAGCTGAATAGAATAGTACCACCCTCATTTTTAACCGAGGTATCGTAAAAGGCGACTAAGGTAAGTCGACCCACCGTGTGGTATCCGGCTGAGTAGAATAGATCAACCTCGTTTCTTACCGAGGTGTTGTAAAAGGCGACTAAGGTAAGTTGACCCACCGAGTGGTATCCGGTTTAGAAGAACAGAGAACCATCTTTCTTACCGAAGTGTCGTAAAATACGACTAAGGTAAGTTGAAGTCAGGCAGGCGGCTGGTAAAAACGCAGCCAAATAATGTGACAGCATGTTTATAACATGTTGTGCAGACCCCACTTACAGTGGGATAAGGGCAGGAGGATGATGAAAGCTAATTTTATTAGATCGTTTTATGATAGCAATTCTATTGACAGTGTGTACTTAAAGACACTTTTATGAATGTCTCTCATATTTAAAACCTATTACATCATGTTAAAACACCTTGTCTATGATAGCAATTTATATATTTATACGTAAAGCAAAAACTTTATACCTGTTTTTATAAAAATCACGCGGACTTAAATGTATGAAATTTGATTATATCATACTTTTGTTTATTCTGTAGTCAAATTCAGAAGAGATTTTCGTCTAGAATATTATTCGTCTATTGTCTTACTGAATGAAATAGATAATCATAAATCATTTTTAAATTATAAATAGTCTACAAATCAGCTTGTAGTCTACAAGTCAGCTTGTAGTCTACAAGTCAGCTTGTAGTCTACAAGTCAGCTTGTAGTCTACAAGTCAGCTTGTAGTCTACAAGTCAGCTTGTCTACAAGCTGACGAATGGACTGTGAAAATGTCTTTAATTATGTACTATCTGTTTTGGTTCTTTTCCGGAACGTAAAACCGTTTTTTTATCGTATATGTTAGACTAGTATGTAAGCTTCAATCGCACCATGTTTTAACAATATTGTATTAGTAGATTAGCAGTGAAAGTGTAAAACAGAAAACAGGCAGACAGAAAGACATATATGCATATTCGTAACACATTTATAATGTTAACATGAATCACTTCAACAATACCTTCAATTGTAACTCTACGAAGATACAAACATGGTAAATTTATGTTCAGATTACATCATTATCCTCCTGCCCTTATCCCACACTAAGTGGGGTCGGCACAACATGTTATAAACATGCTGTCACATGATTCGGCTGCATTTTTACGACCGGTCGCCTGCCTGACGTCAACTTACCTTAGTTGTATTTTACGACACCGCGGTAAGAAAGAGGGTGGTCTATTCTACTAAACTGGATACCACACGGTGGGTCGACTTACCTTGGTCACATTTTACGACACCTCGGTAAGAAATGAGGTTGGTCTATTCTACTTAACCCGATACCACAGGGCGGCTATGTGTTACATATGCTTAATTATATCGTCATGTAATGTTGTTTACCTCTTCAAAACATGGGCTCTTATTAAAGAACAATTAATGAGGGGTAGGTATAAAAAACCGCACGAGCCGCGCTGTCCACGTTCTAATGAATGTTGCCATGCGTTTCATTAAAATAGGATAAGAGAGAGTTCCTAAATCATAATTTCATTATTACTTATTAAATTTAACTTTAAAATGGTATTTTATAATCCATCTCTATTTATACTAGCTGTCCAATCGTGTGTTGCTGCGGCTCAGTCTGGTTTCGAATTCCCTTGAAGCAGAACTGAACAGTTAAAAAAAATGCTCCGATCACCACCAAACTTTACAGGGTCATCTACTGAGTCATTCTAAAGACTGTCTGTAAATTTCATTAAAATCGGTCCCACCGTTTCGGAGTCTATAAAGGACATTCTGACGTACATTCATTTTATAAATAAGAAGATAGGTTAAATAAATAGTATTTATAAATTACATTTATGAATGAATGAAAGAAATAGTCACAAGTTTTTGCTTTACATTAAACTATTACCTTTAAATATTGTTTATCTCTATTATTTATCTTCGTAGTTAACGATTCTGTATCTTTCTTTTAAATCTTAAAACATTTGGTAATGTAAATTTTTTGGTTTTTTTGTTGTGATAAATTTAAAAAACGTTTGTAAATCAGTAACAAGGAATTTGGGAACAAAAGTTGTTACAGATATTATTGTATAATAAATATATGTATGATTAGCCGTGTGGTATCCGGCTGAGTAGAATAGTACCACCCTCTTTTCTTACCGAGGTGTCGTAAAAGGCGACTAAGGTAAGTCGACCCGCCGTGTGGTGTCCGGCTGAGTGGAATAGACCAACCTCATTTCTTACCGAGGTGTTGTAAAAGGCGACTAAGGTAAGATGACCCACCGTGTGGTATCCGGTTTAGTAAAATAGACCACCCTCTTTCTTACCGAGGTGTCGTGAAGTACGACAGAGGTAAGTTGACGTCAGGCAGGCGGCCGGTCTTAAAAACGCAGCCAAATCATGTTACAGCATGTTTATAACGTGTTGTGCCGACCCCACTTAGAGTGGGATAAGGGCAGGAAGATGATGAAATATATGTATGATCTTTTATTTATTGCTGAAAATTAATGAATTCGCGATGTAATAAAATTCACGGTCGTCTCTGGATCTAAAAAAGAAGTGTATCACGGGCGTAATTTTAATAACAACACGGTTTTTAACATGAAACGATGAAAATTGATGAGCGCGAAAGCCTGCACATTTATTATGTTTAAAGTGGGCTGTGATTTCGGCATACTTGTAGCGTATGTAAACAAAAAGGTAAAATGAAAGCAGATATACTATAGATATCTGTTATATATTTGCTTTCCGAAATTGAACACGTTGACGTATGCAAAATACAATTTAAATAAATTTCAGAGTTAAAGACCAATAAATATACAAGTTCGGACTGATATATGGGTCACTGTAACCTTCGCTATCTTATTTCCTCGTAAAGTCCATACCCACATGACCATGTGGGTCCATGACCTTTTTGTAGTATTTTTGTTGATCTACAATTCTCTTTTACATTACTTTAAACTGCGTCCATCATATTATCAGTCTTTTGACAGCTCACGCTCATTAAGTTTTGTATTGCTTACGTACAAATATCATACAAATAATATTTGTACTTTATGGATGGGTACCGCCCACTTAGTGATGTCACACATAATGGTTACTACGATTATGCCACAGATTAAAAATAATCGGTAGAAATCGATGTTACGAGTATTAAAAGACATTTAATAACATTATATAAAGTTTTACTTTCTTCTTAGTTAATACATGAATACAAATAAAACAATCAGGATATTTTAATTTATTTTATTAGCACGAGTCGTCGGAATGATAATCAACACTAGACTCCTCCGATGAGGAGTCTTCAGTAGCAGTTATTATTAGCTCTTGTGTAGATAATATATTATCAAACGCAATATCACGTTCCCAATCAGAGAATATTACTCTTTTAGTTCTTTCCACCACACTTGCCCAGTTCTCGGCCGTTACGTGGGTGCAAGCATTTTTTAGCAATTGCAACATTTTATTCGCTGTGAATGGGGGGCTTGTATTGCATCTCGCAGCATGCCCTTTTACTTGTGCCCATATAAGTTCTATTGCGTTGTACTGGCAGTGGTATGGAGGAATCCGAAGAACAGTATGGCCATATTCTGCTGCCATTTCATTGATTACATAGCGTTTTGCTCTCTTTTTGGTTTTTAATATTTTTATTAATTCAACTTTTAACATTGAGTCGTCCACATTTTCTCCATAGTCCCGAAGCCAATTAATTATTTCATGCTTTTTATTAGCCTGTGTTGGCATTTTGTCAATTTGACGGGAGTGGTAGGGCGCATTATCAATAAAAATTATTGATGGTTCTTCCAATGAAATGAGCATTTTTTGAACCACTCTTCATACACATTTGCATTCATCTCTTCGTGGTAGTCATTTGATTTCTTCGATTTAAATGCCAACAGTGCGTCTTGTACAAATCCTTTTGCTGTACCTGCATGGCAAATGATTAGGCGCTCACCTTTTCCCATTGGTACTGAGGAAGTGGAATCAGCAGTATCATCAGTCCAGAAACGAGATAGTGTGTGGTTAGCGTTGAGCCATGTTTCATCCGTGAAAACAATATTTGCCCAATCTTGTATTTTCTTTGCCTCTCTTAAAAAATCACAACGTGCTATAGCTATATCTGTGCGTTCCATTAATAATTTTCTTTTATTTAACTTTTTATATGAAAAGCCAATTGTGTTCAAAACTTTGACCAAAGAAGATTTTTCACCATGAAATAGACCACTTCTTTTCAAAGAAACAATAAGTTTTCTCAAAGTTGGAATTTCTTTTCTCAAGTAGTAATCATATACATGACGACGAATAGCGTCAGCGTCAAAGTCATCAACAGCTGTCACCTTATGAGCCCGGCGCTTTCTTTTTGGTGTAGATGGTTTGTTTTGCTCCAAGCCGCTCCTGCCGTAGGCATCAGTAGTGATTTTAGTCACAGTTGATAGACTGATCCCCAACGCGGCTGCAACACGGTTTCGGACTTGCGTGATAGGTATAAGAGGTCCGCCATTTTGATTTTCTTGCTCAAAATACTCATGAAGTTTTAACACTAACTGTCTCGATTGTGCTTTCAACACACGTCCTTTCGGCATTTTCACGATCAATTAATATAAGTTTCACAAAAGTTTTTCCGAGGAATAAAGCTACTTAACTCAAGGTGTAACAGATGCGAGAGAACACTCAGCGAACGTAAATGCGTGTGACTATCACGGGCGTTTCGTTGAGAGTGACAGATCACGTCAAAATGGCGGCCGAGCGGAAGGTCTGTTGATGTTGCCAGTTGATGTATAATATATTTTTTATGATTATAATAAATACACACGGATTAACATTTATTTTCAAAAAACTAAGGCAATATTAAATCAAAATGTTGATTTCTATATCTGTTATTAGTTTACGTAGGTTATCATTAATCGAATTACTTAGGTACGTAATTCGATTAATGATAGTAGGTACTATAATCGGAATGGTATCGCATACGAGAATCTTTAGGACATCACTAAATATGTAAATCGTCAATCTGTCAAAAGATGGTTAATATAATGGACAGTGTATAGTGTATTTTTGTTAGTTTACGCGGCGCACGCGACTAAAGCTCCCACCAGGCGAGGTTTCCTAAATCCGCACGACCTTTTTAAATACAATTTACATAAAACCGTGATGTACTATTAACCTAAGCCTTCCGGGAAAATTACACTACCTTTAAGTAAAAACCTCACAAAAATCTGTTCAGTACATTTTGTGAAAATCGATCACATAAAAGCAGACAGCTTTTCGGGACTTTGTTTTACAATAAGTATGTAGATATAGAAACTTAAAGCTAATTCTATTGAAAAACAATATTTTTGGTCTATATACAGTGACTAAGGACATTTAACAGAATTTTTTTTGCATGTCAAAGAGACATGTTTGATTAATTTATTGAAGCGTTACTTTGCAGAATGCATACTTTTTTTAGGTATTATAAAGAACAACCAAAACGAATAACTTTATTGATGTTGTGCCATCTAGCCACGAGACTAATAAACAACTTAACGGTAACCTAACCTTATAAATTAACTTATATACAATATAAGAATAGGTCCAGTGACTTATTTTAGTCTTTCTTGCTGTATGAGACACTTTATTCTTGTGTTCTTTCAAGTAGCACTAGCACTACACTAAACTATCACTATATTAAACTAATACAAAAGGCTCTGTTCTTTACAGTCTTCTCACGAGTCCAGTGAAGCTGGATCGCCTCACTGTTCACGTGATGAAGCCTTTGCTAGTGGGCTTCAGCGTACTTTTTTTATAACTTTATTAACAAACTCAACTTGAAGATGTTGGTGAACGTTCATTCTTTATATACCACGATACGTTAAAATTAGCCCTCAGTACATTATTTTCGAATCATTGGATAATTGGAATCTTTGGTAATTCCATAGTACAGAAGTTACGATAGCAAAATAATAGCATAACTTCCGTACATGTTTAATTGCTACTCATACCAGATAAAAGATGAGCCCATACGTCGTGACACTGCGCTTAGTTTTTAACGTCTAATAATCTCAAGAAACAGAGCAAAATTGAGCTGAATAGTTCCAAGAAATCCATAATAGCAGAAATTTCACTTCCGCAGAGAGTTATCGCCTGATCGAAATCTTGGATCCTTTGAATTGTCCTACCGTATTGTTCTCGTCTAACAATGCGAACGGTTTATAACAATATCTTGTTATATCGATTTTCTATTGTATTCGTGATATCGAGACGATGTAAAAAATAAATTTCCTATATTGACAAGTTGTCTACTGTGCCCTAGTTAAAACAATATTTCAATTGTGAATATATTCATTTATTTATTCGCTTATGAGGATATCTAATAGTTTTTAAACATTTTTATCACTAGACAACTTTTCCAACAACTCCTTTAACTACATTAAAGGTCATAGGGAAAGTAACTAAAAGAACATTTTCTTTATTTGTAAAGTAAATAAAAAGTGACATAAAAAAAAACTTTTCTGTCTCTCAAGCTTTATAATTACAAGCAAGATCTTAAATATCCCTTTAAATTACTAAGAAGCAAACAGCGTCATCTCAATTTAAAGATATTTGTTAATGATTTAATCTAACCTGCATTGTTTCTCTCCTCTAAGAAGGGAAGATACAAAGATTTGACAAGACCGTATATGTGTATAAGCCGGCTATCAAATCTTCCGACTAGAAAAATCCCCCGACAATTTCGTGCCCATTTGGGGTACTTATTCATGAGCTTTTTACAGGACGTAATCACGACGACTGTCTATCCATAAACTATGATTATTACTAACAATAGTTTAAATTAAAAAAAAGTTACATGATCTTAAAATTTTCCATTTCAATTCTCAGAAATCTGCCTTCAGCATTTCCAACCCTGGGAAATGGTAAAAAACACGCTGTAAAAGCATTATTAATTTAATCGAGAATTTTAACAATTTTATTATTTGTTTGTCTTATATCATATCCGTCCATCAGTTTTACCCTGAGATACGTATACATAGCTTTAATATTTAAATGAGTTAATCTAGTAAATAGTATACTTAGTATATATTATATAGTAATAAGTGATTTATTATAAATATATATAATTATTGCGCATAAGTTTTTGTGATTTTATTGAAATTAAGATGAAAATATATTAAATAGTTAATCTTGTATATTTATATATCAGCGTAGCTTATTCGGGGAACGAGCCTGTTTATTTTTTTCTTTTTTAAGTTTCTTTTTTTTTTAAATTACCGAGCAAGGATCTGTCGACCAGGTATAACCAATAAAATGAGAATAAAATTGTATGCAATAGCCTGTTGACTTAATAATATTTATATTGAAGTCGGCAAATAAACTGGAAACGAGGGGTATTAATTTCCAATGAAATATTCACCAGATGAATATGTTAGCGAATCGAAATATGTGCAGAATGTCGCATAAAATTAATTTTAATGTCCACGTTGAAAGAATCATTGCGTGATTAAATTTGAATTATGAAAATTTTACAAATTATTGACGCGTTCATTAGTTCCGATTTATTATAGGCTATTCACGTATTAATAAAGTGTTCAATAATTATAATCGTGTAATTAATACTCATATAATACATACGTCTTTCTTTCAGGATTGAAATGAAGAAACAGTGGTTTCTGGTATATGATAATGATATATTTTTATCGGGGCACTAATATTTGAAGGAGTTAATCTTGTATTCTAATTCTTGGAAACGGCACCAACGTTTTTCGTTAAAGTCAGCATGTAGAGGGTTTTGGGGGAAAAATGATCTAGCTAGATTAAATTAAAAAAAAAATTATCACTGTTTTCGGGCACTGAAAATAATACTAATCTATAATAGAATGTATATCAATATGCATAGATATTTTCAATACCCTGGATCGAGCCCCATCTGCCCAATTATTTTTTCATTATTTTCAAGTTTCCTCTTTTTTATATCTTTAAAAAAATTACCGATCAAGGCTCGGTCACCCAGGTACTAGTTATTATAGAATGTATTACATAGTTATGTACGAATGTCATCTTAAATGAAATCTCCACAATTACAATGAAATATCCTCCTCCTCCTTTAGTCGCGTGCTCACTGCTGAGCATCGTGATGATCCCAATCTCGTCTATTGTGGATTAGCTGCCTCCATTTTTCCCGGTCAGTATCACTGTGCATAGCTACGCTCAGTTTGATGTCCAGATGTTCAGACACCTGATCCATCCATCGCTTAGGGCTCCGACCCCTGGATCTCTTTCCGTCTACCTTCCCAGTGACCATGAAATATATTGAATTACAAATACATTGAAAAACAAATACATTGAAGCTGGAAATTGGGAGGTTAAATTCCTTACTTATGGACCCCGCGTGTTATTGAATTCAGAAAATTAATCCTTTAAGGGAAGAACATAAGTTATGAGAAGTTTTAATAGAAATTAGTTAATTTCGAGTGTAAAAATTAGTAAAAATCAACCAGTATGATTATTACAAAGTGTAATTTATAACGAACAAACCGGCAATTAAACGATTATGTTTCACTTTTTTTGTATTTACAAAATATGTAATCAGACGGCTTATAAAACGTTTTAATATAGATTCTGGTTTTTCCGAAAACATTTATAATATACGGCCATTGAACGACACGTCGTGAAAAACTTGATCAAACGAAATATATCCAACTTTTTCATTTTTAAATATGTACTAAAAAGAATCGAACGGTACGGTAAAATAAAAAATGTATGAAACACTCACACTACACCGAATTACACACACGAGAGTCCGTCCCAAAAGTAATTTAATACTTGTGTTATGGGTGACAGACAACTGGTGGTGGAATATATACATATATAATTTTTACTACATACTTGAATACATATTTACACCAAGATTTGAAGAATAAACACAATGTTTCATCTTCATCATTTTGCCCTATCCCACTATAAGTGGGGTCGGCACGACATGTTATAAACATGCTGTCACATGATTTGGCTGCGTTTTTACGACCAGCCGCCTGCCTGACATCAACTTACTTCAGTCGCATTTCACGACACCTCGGTAATAAGAAGGAAAGAACGAACACATTTTTTATAGATCATTTTGGACCTTAGGCAGGAATCGAACCCGCGACCCACGAAGCTGAAGGCAGGGTAACTGCCAACTGCACTAGCGAGACAGTAAACTCTATAGTAATATATAAAGCTGAAGAGTTTTTTTGTTTGTTTGTTTGAACGCGCTAATCTCAGGAACTACTGGACCGATTTGAAAAATTCCTTAAGTCCAAGATAGTCCATTTATGGAGTAAGGCTATACTTATAACATCACGCTAAGATGAATAGGAGAGGAGCAGCAATAAAAATATTACGAAAATGGTATAATTTAAAGCTTTTCTTGCGTGCGCTATGCAAACGGTGAATGATGTTCAAAAGTTTGTTATAATTAACTCACGATAACTACTTTTATGTGCAAAAGTTAAATTCGGGACAAAAAAATTTGAAACAATTTTTTTTTATGCGGGCGAAGCTGCTGGCACTAGTTAAATAAATAATATATATCCTCTTGCCCTTATCCCACTTTAAGTGGGGTTCACAACATGTTATAAGCATGCTGTAACATGATTTGGCTGCGTTTTTACGACTGGCCGCCTGCCTGACGTCATTCTCTGTAGTATTTTACGACACCTCGGTAAGTGGTCTATTTTACTAAGCCGGAAACAACACGGTGGGTCAACTTACCTTAGTCGCCTTTTACGACAGCTCGGTAAGAAATGAGGGTGGTCTATTCTACTCAGCCGGATCCCACACGGCGGGACGTCTTACCTTAGTCGCCTTTTACGACACCTCGGTAAGAAGTGAGGGTGGTACTATTCTATTCAGACGGATACCACACGGCGTGGAATACTAACCTTACATGTATAAGTATATTTTGCAAGTTTAGTGTTGACGCTGCTTCGGTAGCAAACGTAAGCTCAAAGCCATAACCGAAGCTAATTGTCAGTCTGCCTCTGACACATACAGAACCCGCCACCTACGTGCTTTGAATAATGTATTGACATTAAATCAATACGTTACTGAAATGTTTGCCGTACATAATCACACGATGACCACATTATGTAAAATGGGGGTAATTGAGCCGACAAAATTGATATCATTCTACTGCGGATCGTATTTAATTCCATTTATGAAAGTTTTTTCTTCACAAATGCTGTTAAAGTGCATTGAATAAATTCTAGTTCGAAATTCAAAGTATTCTTTATTCAAATAAACTCATAAACCAAGTCTCTGTAACCAATTGAATGAATGTAGATCGACATTAGATAATATAAATATTTATTGATAAAATAACGTACAATATTTATAATTTTTAACATTAAATAATACTTATATACTAAATAAACTATTTACTAAACTAGGTAAACTCTTTTTCATAAAACAAGCACTTAATAAAAACTTAAAAGAAATTAAAACGAATTAAATACAAACTAAAAAAAATTTAAAACATACATATAAATAAACAAATATTAACACCTATTTTTTATATAAATTATTTAATATATATCGTTATATTATATTATATCGACATAAGCTTGTGGCTTCTGCTTGCGCCTTGCAAAAGTACGTAAGTTGTTTGTTGGTTTGGATTTAAGATTCTATAATAAAATTCCGCAATCAATTTTAGCTTTGCCATTACAGCAGTTTAAAAACACTGTTAAAAAGAGGCTGGTACAGAATGGCACTATTGAGGATTATTTAAATGATAAGAATGTGTGAATATTAATACTCTTAATTAATTAATACTCTTCGACCCTGTACAACGGTATTGATTAAACTAAACTACTGATAAGAATTATATTTTGAGCAACCGCCGAGTTTCTTGCTGTTTCTTTTCAATAGGGACAGCTTTCTGAACCAGCAACAGAGTTGACGATTCAAAATCAATTGTTTACAAGTTTATTTGAATAAAGAATATTTTGAATTAAATTGTATTCCATTGAACCATACTTCGTCAGAATTATATCGTTATCTCTTTAATAATGAAGCGTCTTTATTTTCTCATACAATAAATAGAGAAATTTTCAACTTAATCTTGTGCCGAGATCAACAAGTTTTCCTTAAGAAACTGAAACACTAAGACTTAAGACATAAATGAAGCTTTGAGAGGGTTGTCTTATCACTGAGAGCTGATCTTTTTGAAACCTGTAACCAGAGATAAGTTTATAAAATACAGCGGTCGGCGTTGAAAACTTTAAACTTGGTTTTCCGACCAATAGATTTTCCGTTGGACTGACAGTGACGTTATCGCAGTTTGTTTTCACAACTACACTATTTTTATTAACGAACTATGTCTGTGGTTTTGAAACCGTGTGGTATCCGGCAAAGGACTAGATTCCAGGCCGTTAATAAACTAATAAAAGTGGTATCCGGCTGATTAGAATAGTACCACCCTCATTTCTTACTGAGGTGTCGTAAAAGGCGACTGAGGTAAGTCGACCCGCCGTGTGGTATCCGGCTGAGTAGAATAGGCCAACCTTATTGCTTACCGAGGCATCGTAAAAGGTGACTAAGGTAAGTCGACTCGCCGTGTGGTATCCGGCTGAGTAGAATAGACCAACCTTATTTCTTACAGAGGCATCGTAAAAGGCGACTAAGGCAAGTCGACTCGCCGTGTGGTATCCGGCTGAGTAGAATAGACCAACCTTATTTCTTACCGAGGCATCGTAAAAGGTGACTAAGGTAAGTTGACCCACCGTGTGGTATCCAGTTGAGTAAAATAGACCAACCTTATTTCTTACCGAGGCATCGTAAAAGGCGACTAAGGTAAGTTGACCCACCGTGTGGTATCCGGTTGAGTAAAATAGACCACCCTCTTTCTTACCGAGGTGTGGTAAAATACGAATAAGGTAAGTTGACGTCAGGCAGGCGTCAGGTCGTTAAATACGTAGCCAAATCATATGACAACATATTTGTAACATGTTGTGTCTACCCCAATTAGAGTGGGATAAGGGCAGGAGGATGGTATATGTCTGCGGCTTTACCCGCGTGATACAATGTATTTAATTAAAATTTTGAACTTATAAGTCGTTATTTTGAGCTAACTATAAGAGATAGAGATATGCTATCGCGGACTTTTTTGTAGTATTTTTGTAGATCTACAATTCTCCAGTACATTACTTTAGTATATATCTGGTGGGTTAAACGGCTTACGCGAATAAGCTCCTAGCAGGCGAGTATTTTGCTGCTGCGCGATCTCTTTAACAATTAACATAAAACCGTAATGTACTATAAACTTAAAGTTTCTAGAATAATTCACTACCGTTTAGTAGAAACCGCAGAAAAATTCAATTAGTAGATTTTGAGAAAATAGGTCATGTACAGCTTTTGGGAGTTTGTTTTAATATTTATTGATTGTACAGTTAACTTCGTTAAATAATTAAATACCATCATCTTCCTGCCCATATCCCACTATAAGTGAGGTCGGCACAAAATATTACAAACATGTTGTCATATGATTTGGCTACGTATTTTATGACCGGCCGCCTGCCTGACGTCAACTTACCTCTGTCGTATTTTACGACACCTCGGTAAGAAAGAGGGTGGTACTATTCTACTCAGCCGGATACCACACGGTGGGTCGACTTACCTTGGTCGCCTTTAACGACACCTCGGTAAGAAATGAGGGTGGTACTATTCTATTCAGCCGGATACCACACGGCGTCTGTCATTTATGACACATGTTGATATTTCATAGCGTTCTCAAAATAAATGTTTTCGCATCTACCAATCGCAACTGGATACATTGCAATAAAATAAACCGTATCAGCGTTTATAATTTGCAACTTGTGCAAAATTCATTGTTATATCCAGGACTCACCGTTCGAAGTTCGCAGCCGGCCATGGTCAATTCAAGCTTTACATATCACGATATAATTACGCATTTAAATCAAATAACGCAACTGCCTCTCACACTCGATATATCATATAAGAAACGTGAAATTATGGAAGAATAACACAAAACACACATACGCGATCACGAAAACACGTTAGCCGATTCGAAGAGATACAATAGTGCGTCATATTCCGGCGAGTAAGCCGGCGTTACTGGCCGTCGCGATGCCGGCGCTCGCCCGCCCGCCCAATACCCCCGCCCGCCCTTACGAACCTTTCTTTGTTTCGCATCCCCTCCGCGCGTGTTGGACAAATTTTAATCTTATTCTTGCGTACTCCAATCA
The DNA here is from genome assembly GCA_947086495.1 of Morpho achilles. Classification (NCBI taxonomy): domain Eukaryota; kingdom Metazoa; phylum Arthropoda; class Insecta; order Lepidoptera; family Nymphalidae; genus Morpho; species Morpho achilles. The sequence continues at coordinate 14,948,836 of CAMTZB010000021.1, read as the reverse complement.
GGGATGTGACTTAGAGTAGTAAAAATCGATTTATAAATAATCGATATGTTTACCTTTAAAATTAATCGTATTTTAAAAACTTTTCTTACCAAGGTGTCGTAAAAGGCGACTGAGGTAAGTTGACCCACCGTGTGGTATCCGGTTTAGTAAAATAGACCACCCTCTTTTTTACCGAGTTGTCATAAAATACAACTAAGATAAGTAGACGTAAGGCAGGCGGCCGGTCGTAAAAACGCAGCCAAATCATGTGACAGCATGTTTGTAAAATGTTGTGCCGACCCCACTTAGAGTGGGATAAGGGCAGGAGGATGATGATTTATTATGTCGTATCAAAATAATCGGTTAATAAAAATAGATTTTTACTGACTATTTCAAAAGTTACCTTTATTAATATCAATAATTAATAACAATAAAGGCTAAAGTGGACTACTATAAATAAGCTGTGATAGCCCAGCGGTAATACCCTACGACTCTTTCGAGGAGGTCACGGGTTCAATCCCGGGCAGACATCAATGAGTTTTTCTGTTAAAACTTATGTGTCCAATTGATAATGGCAATTTATCACACGCTTTTCGGTGAAGGTAAACATCGTGAGGAAACCTGCATATCTCTAGAGAATTCTGGAGATATGTGTAACCTACCAATCCGCATTGGAGTAGCGTGGTAGGTATTGGCTCCAATCCTGCTCTCCAAAAACGGAGAGAAGAGGCCTAATCCCAGCAGTGGTAGAGTAACAGGCCGCTAGTTACTTTTACTTTTTTACTACCAATAAATAATAACTGATGCACAGTTTGTGAAATTTAATTAAATGTGTAGTTTGGGTACATTGGCTTCATCCGCCAATGCATATCTAATCTTGAAAAAGATTAAAAAAGAAAAAGAGGATAGTTCAAATAATCGATTTTTGATGAAAATATAATCGATTATTAAAAAAAGTATCGATTATTTTTTCACATCGCTAACTCCAATTGACTTGAAGCCAGCGATAGCGGATGTGATAATTGCAATGTTCTTGTCATCGCATCTCGATATAATTGAATGCTTAAAAAGGGTTCATTTTATAGACCGTTCGAGCATCCCCACTGTGATATTAAGCATGCATATTTGAGGAAATAATTATATTCATGGCAAAATAGTTGACAAATGATAGGGGAGAGAAAATATCGTACGCGAATCTCTTTCGAATTGCTGTGTTCAATATACATAGATTATTATATAAAAATATTATCTCCTGCCCTTGGCCTACTCTAAGTTTTATATATGTTATAAACATGTTGTTACATGTTTACGACACCTCGGTAAGAAATGAGGGTGGTCTATTCTACTCAACCGGATACCACATGGCACTTACATTAGTTGCATTTTACGACACCTTGGTTAAAAAACGTCAGTGGTGTATTCTACTCAGATGGATACACCACGGTGGGTCAACTAGCCTTAATCACCTTAAACGACACCTCGATTAGAAATTAGCGTGGTCTATTCTACTCAGTCGGATACCACACGGCGGAATAATGAAATGAAATCAAAATATACGTTTAGAACTTGTTGTCGCTATTGACTTCCGCTTTGTATTTTATAGCAACACAGTCATGAAACAAGAGTATCGCGCCCTTTTTGATTATAATGGTACCAACACTGTGACGTGTTGTTTCCGGTTGAGTCTTCCTATTGATAAAACGTTTCAGCGACAGGCAGTCTTTGTTCATCATTCAAGAGAAGTGCATCGCGGAACGGAAATTGTGGTATTCCTAAAATATCGTGTTATTGTATATAGTGTGCTCTAACAAATTGTAATGAGATAACAAATGAAAAAAGTGTTTGTTTGAATGAAATTGCAAAGTAAGTATAACATACTAAAGGATTTAGTGCATTTGGCGTTAAGGCTTTCAGTTACGTGGTAAATAGCCAAGAGAAAATTCTCCGACTGCTACTAACATACGTGAGAAAATAAAAAGTATTTTAGTTTAACAAAACAACCGAGTAACTCATTGACTCATCGTTGGGCGCTTGTACTAAGCGCGCGTGTACCGGTGCTCTCAATGTTTTGCGTATTACCCACAAAATGACAAAGTGTGATAATTGTGGAAAGTCTATAACTAAAGGCAGCCCGGGAATTGAATGTAATCAATGTGCAAAAATAATACATATTCGTGTAGAGTGCTCAGGCTTAAATAGAAAACAGCGCACTGCATTGCAAGGCAACGAGAATCTTGAGTGGACTTGCGAAGACTGTAAGAAAGAATCACCCAGACGTCGAACTGTGATCGTCCCTGACGAAGAAGATGAAGATGAAACGAATACAGTGCTATCGACTGCTTCAATCGACCTTAAGAAACTTTTGAGAGATATTTCAAATGAGGTACAAAAATCAATAAAACGAGAAATGCAAGATATAGCGAAAACTTGCGAGTTCCAGGCAGAGAAAATGGATGAGATTCTACAAACCATGGCGAGTTTTAAAACAACCGTCCAAGAACTCACAAAAAAGAATACAGAGTTAACTAACAAAAATAACCACCTTACAACAAGGGTAGGTGCTTTGGAACAACGCATACAAGCTATGGAACAACAACAGCTATGTGACACAATTACCATATCCAACGTGCCGCACGAAGAGCAAGAAATTACAAAAGAACTAGTCAAGACGATTGCAATAAAACTGGAAGTCCCCTATAGTGAAGTTCTTGATGCAAGGCGTATAGGGTTAGCGACTAAATCACAGCGTCTCCCTGTAATTCAAGTAAAACTGGTAGGTGAAAGTGCTCAAACTAAATGGCTACAAAAGGCGAAAGATATTAAAATTACATTAGGAGACATTATGCCAAACTCTAAAATTACTAATACCCAGCAGCCAATTGCTATACGAGAAGCTCTCACCTCGTACAATAAACAGCTATTATGGACTGCGAAGCAAAGGTTACAAGAACATTTTAAGTTTATTTGGTATAAAAAAGGTATCATTAGGGCAAGAAAGAATGAAAAATCAGATTCAAAGGTCATTAGATCGGAAGACGATATAAAGAAACTATTAGTGGTGCAATAATTGTTTCAAAGTGTCCTACATATATACGGCAAACCTTAATTACATTTAATGGCTATAAGTCTACAAGATATAAATGAATTGTCGGAATGCACCGACATTAACCACTATTTTAATAATATTCCACCTAATCGTAAAAAACCTAACTTAATATGCATTCAGTTAAATATTCGATCCATAATTAAAAATTTTAACACCTTAGAACAATGTATTTTGTCTTGCCAAATATGTATTGATGTGATAATCTTAACTGAAGCTAGCCTACCAGAGTACCTAATTAATATGTACAATATAGACGGATACATATTGCACATAGTATCGCGAAAAAATCGTAAAGGCGGAGGTATCTTTATTTATGTCCATAAAAAACACAAATTTAATATGTTCAGATATAAAACACAACACTTCGAATCATTTTGCTTTAAAATAACAACTCCTAACCAATATTCGGCAGATATATGTGCAATATACCGCCCACCTAATCTAAGTAAACACTTGTTTATCGATGAACTCAAAACACTCATCAAAAAATTTGGCCCTAACAGTGAACTATACATTTTAGGTGACATAAATATAGACTTGAGCTGCAACACTCCTGTAAAACATAAATACAACACAATGCTATATGGTCTCGGTCTTGTGTGCGGGATAACTCAATATACGCGTATTGAAACTGTTAATAATAAAGTAAGCAAATCGTGTATTGATCATGTCTACGTTAGAACTCGAACACAAGACGTTTACACCGCTGCACTGGGGACAAAACTAGCCGATCACCGTGCAACGGTGTTGGCCTGTTACGGTCCACAATCGCAGCGTATACAGAGTGATACAATTTATAAAACTATATATGACAAAATTAAATTAATTAAACATCTGCAGGATATAAATTGGAAAGATATTGAAGTATTAAATTGTCCTAACACTATTTATGAAATGCTATATAAATCTATAAATGACTGTTATAAAAAATCGGAAATAAAAATTAAAACATCTAATAACCTAAAAAAACAAAATAATTCATGGATAAACAACAAAATATTAAAGGCTGCCAGATACAGAGATACACTTTTCAATCAATGGATAAAAGATGACAGCAACATGATATTAAAACAAAAATATAATAAAGCTCGTAATTATGCCAATAATATAATAAATAAATATAAAAATAAAAATACTTATGATGAAATTAATAAAAATAAAAATAACCAGAAAAATTTATGGTATTTGCTAAATAAATTAACGGGTAAACTCCGTTCATCCCTGGATACTACAATAATAAATGCATTTCGTAATGATAATTTAACCTCAACAGATTTAGCTAACAATTTTGCTGTTAACTTTGAAAAAAGTGTCGCTAAGATTGTACCAAAATGTATCATTAAATTATTAGACACGCGTAAATTTAATAAACCAATAAATGTATCTATGTATTTCCAAAAGGCAAATGCATACAAAATCGGTAAAATTATTAGCTCCTTGAGTAGCAATAAGGCACCGGGAGTAGACGGTATTCGTACTGTGGATATAAAAGTCATAAGCAATAAAATTACAACTGCAATTGCTAAGCTAATTAACATTAGTATTAGAAAAAGTATTTATCCGGATGATCTTAAAACTGGTATTGTAAGACCTATATTTAAAAAGGGAAGTGTAGCGCAATACACCAATTACCGACCTATTACTATTCTCCCCACTATAGACAAAATTATAGAAAAATATATTTGCCAGCAAATTTTCAAGTTTTATGAGGATAAAGCTATACTTAATACAAAACAATTTGGCTTCCAACCACGTAAAAATACAATAAAATTGTTATCCACTTTTACTGATCAAGTATATGAATATTTAAATGTAAAAAAACATGTCCTTATTGTCTATATAGACTACAGTAAGGCGTTTGACACTCTGCGTCATGACTTGCTTATCACAAGACTAGAAGAATGTGGGATACGTGGCCCTCTATTAGCCTGGTGCACCGAATATTTACGGAATCGCTCTTATCATGTAAAAATATCGAATTCGTTAAGTGATAAAGTATACGTACGAGAAGGAACTGCTCAAGGTTCGGTATTAGGTCCGTTACACTACCTTACATATGTCAACAATATGGCGAACATAATAGAACATTGTGATATATATCAATATGCCGACGACACTTGCCTCTTATCAGCTCATGAAAATATTGAAGAAGCACTTCGTTTGCTTCAAATAGATTTTACAAATCTAATTAAATGGTCCCATGACGCCGGCTTAGTTCTCAACGCTGACAAAACCAAGCTCATGTACGTAAGCTCAACACAAAATAGGGTTTACATAAATCCGAAACTTATTGCTCATGAGCATGACTGTCTGCATAGCACACATATCCACAAACTACCTTGCCAATGTGCTCCTATTGAAATTGTCAAAAAACAAAAGTACTTAGGGCTTGTCATAGACGATCGAATGAAATGGACTGAACATATTAATGTAGTTTGTGATAAATTAAGAGCCATATTATCTAAGTTGTCCCTAATAAAATACAAGATCCCATACCCTATACTGTTAAACTTATACAATGCTCTAGGAGAATCAATAATCGCCTACGGTATTAGTAGCTATGGCTTAACTAGTAAATCGCACCTAAATAGAATCTATACTTTGCAACTGCGCATCTTGAAAACAATAACACCTAATAAAATTAAAAACAGCTTTAGGGACGATTACTTTCAATTATTCCGTTATTGTAAAATATTACCAGTCCATCAAAAACTGAATTATCAACTACTAATCGAGCAATTTTTTAATGATAAACTAAAAATAACTTATAGTGGAATAGCTAGAACACGTCGACAACATACCGAAAGACTTATCATACCAAAATGTAACAATTTATACGGTAAAAATCAACTTAAAATCAAAATACCTACCTTAATAAACGAGTTGCCAAGGACTCTTCGAGACCAGATAAATGATAAGAATATTAAAAGCAAACTAAAAGATTATTATCTAAATTTATCAAATTGAATACCATATACATCAAACACACACACACACACACATGCACACACACACACACACTCACACACACACACCCACACACCCACACACCCACACTTATACATACATACACATACACACACATACGCGCGCACACTCATTAATATTCTATCCATACTAATTAATATACTATAAATTATTTTTAAGATATTAAATTAATAGATAACATAAAATAAATAACAATATATTTTTAATATGCACTTATACACCATTTATTTTATCATTACTATGTATAAAATTTAACTATACTACATTTTTACTAATATACTTATCATATTTAAAAAATCATCCTGTACTTAGCCTACCCCTCCATGCTCACCTGTTATCGCTAGAACGATCGAGTGCGATTAGTCATTCTTTCTCACTCGGGCCGTTTCTTCACAAAAATAACTATCTTATGTTACGTTCACTAAGAATTAATATTGTTTACAACAACGCACCTGTACTTATACTGTACCTGTACTGTAATTATAAGCTAACCAACGATGATGTCGCGGTATACAGAAAAACTTGTTTTAAGTTTATGCTATGCCGTGTCGAATTTTTGTATTATCATTTAAGATTTTATGTAATAAATAAAAAAAAAAAAAAATAAAAAAAAACAATTCGGTCAAATTCAATCGAAAATTGAATCAATGTAATACCTAAATAATTTCCCCCAATATAAAGTACACCCTAAACTAAACCCCTCTCGTAAAACACTGCGAATAGCCAATAAACAAAACTCTTGACTATCGAAGCGTAAGGGTACCAAAATAAAGCGAATTGCTTCTAAACATTACGGAATACATATAAAAGGCGCTCTAATTCACTAGCTAATAGAAAGAACACAAGTTTTCACCTTTCAAGCTGCTCAGCGTAGCAAAGCAAATATTTGCTCCACGATTCGGTAACATCGCATCGCTTCTACTTAGTAAAAATTGTACGCGGGTTCCGCACTAAATTTCTTTTGAACAAAAACAAAATAAATGCTTTTTATGCATTTATTTATTATTTTATTCATTCATACACTTTATTGTACACCACGACGAATAAATTGGAAAGAGAAAATATAATAACAATAAAACAGCAATAAAAACAACAAAAAAACATAAATTGTAACGTACACTAGGCGGCCTTATCGCTTAGTAGCGATCTCTTCCAGGCGACCCTTGGGTCAAGGAGAACTGTAACAACGGTGTAGGTAGTGCACTATTCTGTAGTTAAATACATACTAATTATACATACGAATACAAAGACAAAAGATTTACACATCATAAAAATATCTAAAAGTAATATATATATATGCAATCTATAAACTAATACATATTATATAATAAATATTATGTATTTGTGATGATGATTAATGATTTAAATACATTACATTTCAAATTTTAATTCATCAAGTTTTATTTTATTAATATTGCTTCAACGGATTGTGTCGTATCCGGCTATTACTAGCGGGATATTACTAGTTCTTAATAAAAAAATACAATTACTATATTGCTTAGTTCTTTAGGTAGATAAAAGTTATTTTCTGCTACGGAATCCTAATTTACCGTGGGGGACATTGTTAAATGCGCCTCACTCGGATGTGCGATATCGAGACCTATCACCGCGGCGCACTTCAAAGCATCTCGTTGCTAGGTTACGCTCGGGATCATATTTACGTCACTGTAATTAAGTTACGCAAAAGAATTAGAATGTAATGCGATCACCAAAGCATAATTAATATGAATCCCTAGGTAGGGATCAATCAAGATGCAAAATAAATAAGTATTGTTGTTATTTATTTTTATTTGACTTATATTTTAATATACTATTTGACTGACCCATTGGCACAGGTTGTAGATATCACGGGCATTATGTAAAATAAGTTAGTTCTTCTAGCTTTAGTGTAATATGTCATCATCTTCCTACCCTTATCCCACTCTAAGTGTGATATAGTGGGATTTATAAAATGTTATAAACATGTTGTCACATGATTTGGCTACGTATTTTACCACCGGCCGCCTGCCTGACGTCAACTTATCTTAGTCGTATTTTACGACGCCTCGATAAGAAAGAGGGTGGTCTATTCTACTTAACCGGATACCACACGGTGAGTCAACTTTCCTTAGTCGCCTTTTACGACACCTCGGTAAGAAATGAAGGTGGTCTATACAACTCAGCCGGATACCACACAGCGGTGTAATATGTATTATTAAATATTTCTTTTAATCTATATATGTATATATTTATCACTTGTCTGTTATCTATAATACAAGTTGAGTTACTTATTTTGGGGATAGACGACCGTGTAATTGGCCCATATATTTATTATTACTAATGCCGTCGTGTGGTATCCGGCTGATTAGAATAGACCATCCTTATTTCTTACCGAGGTGTCGTAAAAGGTAACTAACGTAAGTTGACCCACCGTGTATACTGCTAAGTAGAATCGACCACCTTTATTTCTTGACGAGATGTCGTAAAGGCGACTAAGCTAAATTGACACGCCGTGTAGCGTGCGGCTGAGTAGAATAGACCACCCTAACTTTTTACCGAGGTGTCGTAAAAGGCGACTAAGGTAAGCTGATATCAGGTGGGCAGCCAGTCGTAAAATACCTAATCAAACCATGTAACAACGTGTTGTAACATGACGTCAGGTGGGCGGCCGGTCGTAAAATACCTAGTCCAATCATGTAAGAACATGTTGTTACATGACGTTAGGTGGGCGGCCAGTCTGACTTCTTGACTAGGTATTTTACACCTAGTAAAATCATGTAACAACATTTTTAACATGTTGTGCCGACCCTACTTAGACTGGAATAAGGATAGGAGAGTGATGATAGTTCATTATTACTAATAATTTTTTAGTCAACTCAAAAGCATTATGGACATGAGTAGGTGCTTTGTAAGAGTTGTAGAGATCATAGATTTAGTCTAGTTTCCAGACGTCGCGTCACAATCTGTTGCACGACAAACTATCATAACCGCGGTGTACTTCAAACGTCTGGTTGCTAGGCAACGCGGATGTTTATGAGACTAACAAACCCTACGCCGGTGCAATTAAACTACACTTACGGTCTATTACCTAGCGTGTAATGCGATAGTGCTTGCCAATAAGGCGGGAAACTTGATTGACACAAGTACGTAGAGTACCTACTCGTTGGTTCTGAACAATAAACTTTAGTCAGGGTTGCCAACTGTACTGTTTAAAACAGTAAGTATAGTAATGAAACTGCCTGTTACTAACCCTATGTTGGGCATAGGCCTCTACTTTCTGTTTTTTTTTGGAGAGAATGGTTGGAGCTAAAGCACCAAAAAATTGCTCCAATGCGGATTGGTAGGTTGCACATATCCTAAGACTTCTTTTTAGATATTTCACTATGCTTTCCTTTACCAAAATGCGTGAGATAGTTACATTTTAAGTAGGAAATAGACAAAAAGTTTCAAGGGAAAAACTCATTCGTGCCTACCCGGGATTTAAACGCGTGACCACATCAAAAGTATTTCACGGTTACAATAGAACGCTTAGTCCTTTCTTCCTAAGTCATTCACCCTTCACAGAATAGTCGTGGTTGACGATGTGTTTCATCTGTAAGTGTAGCTCTTGCAATGTACTTCAATCTGTCACGGTTTTCAGCGTCTCAAGAACATTTAACTACTGTTTTTTGAGACACTGGTCTTATAAGTCTTTCCAACGCGTTGTTGATCGACCGCGTGACCGTTTGCCTTTAACATTCCCCTGGACAACGAGTCTTTCCATTGAATGTTCGTTACAAACAAATGTTCGTTACGAACGCTTAGCCAGAGAGCGCTAAAATTCTGTCACGTGCTATTTCCAATAACAACATGCGGCAATCAAGCAACGCTGAAGACCTACATAAAACAATAAAATGTAGAAACTCCGTGGAAGTTGAAAAAGTAATTACTGGTTGGCAAAATAAAAAGAAAGCTGTAAAATAAACGGTGAGATGTAACCCTCTTTAAGGTATCAATGATTCGTTACCCGCATTTATGAGTTTTCCAAAATAAAAAAAGCGTGTGTTAAGTTGGGCTTTATAATTAAGGTTGCGTTTTCAGTTACCAAAGCATTCTTACACGTTTTGTATTCAGAATTTTAAAGATATAGCCTGATAAAGTCATTTAAGTAAACCTTAACTAGTTTTACTTTACTTTTGTGACAAAAGCGGAACGTGAATCCCACGTGTCGTTAGACCCACTTCTCGCTATCAGATTGGGCTGAAATTTTAGATACTTGTCCAATCATGTTTATCATAAACATGACTTGAAGCTGCCTGGGTTGACTCCGGACGAGTGAACTTGTTCACAACCGCTATATAAAATTTCTTATTTTTTTTTATAACTTAACTTATTATTTATTAAACTTCTTCTTTGATCAACTTTAAATTTTTAATTATACATACTCTCCTAACTTCAGATTTATTTAATCGATATGATAAAACGAATCTGAAGTTGGGAGATTTGCTTGTTATTAATTAATATAACTTTTCATGTATATTTACTGGCGCATAACTTTGTACTGAGTTTGTTACATCCCAAAGGTCTTTACTCTTTAGTAAATATTTGTAACCGAGCGTAAAGTTTGAGATGTTGAAAACTTTTTAACTTAAATATCTGACTACGTTTAATAAACAATATCAAATATTTATCGTGTTTAGTTGTTTTTTTTAATATCATAAGATTTCAAACAGATTAAGGAACATATGAATGACTTTAAAAGTAAGGTAAGTTGATCCGTCGTGTGGTACTTGGCAGAGACCATCAGAGAGATAGATCACTTTAATTTTTTACCGAGGCGTCGTAAAAGGCGATTAAGATAAATTGATGTGAGGTAGGTGGCCGGTCTTTACGACCAGCCGCCTATCTGCCTAGCTAGCCAAATCATCCAATAACATGTTTTCAAGCAGTGAGTTAAGTAGTTATCAATTAGACACATGTCAACAGAAAAAATCATTGGTAATAAATAAAATAAATATATGGGACATATACACTCGGTCGTCCATTCCTAAAGTAAGTACGTAATACTTGTGTTATAGGTGACAGAGAACTGGTAAATATATACTTAAATACAAATATACACCCAAGCTCCAAGAACCAACATTTTTTTTAAAGAAAAACGCTGGTCCTCGGCGGGAATCGAAATCGCGACCTATGGAACTGAAAGCAGGGTTATCGCCCACTGTGCCAACTGTCTAGTCAGATAGAGTCCCACGGTCTCACCGCTGGGTCATCCCAGCTTTTGAAAAATAAATAAATTTACGAATAAATAAGACATTCAAGGATTGAGAAATATATATTTAAAGAGCTACTTCCGAGCTTTTAATAGATTTTTATCTATCGTATAATCTTTGACTAATCAAAAGAGTTTGTAAAAAAGGTGTTTGAGAAAAATATATTTTGAATTTAAAAGCAGATTGCAGGAATAAATACTCGGCTTAATGTTACTAAGTTAACCATTACAGAATAGGTGATCGCACTTACTGCGGTTATTTTGAATTTTCATTATTCATTGACGCCTCGGTACCTTGTAATTTTAGATTTATAGCGCTCCTTGGTAGCAATGAATATTGAAATATTCATAATTTACAATGCTCAATTTATGTTTACCAACACCGTTTTCTAGTGAGAGTGCGTTTTCTGATTCTTGCATTATTCATTGATGCTTCTTTAATATACTGCTTGAAACTTTTAATTTATTAAGATTAATGGAAGATTAAATATTTGATTACATGTCGCACACTTAGCATTAAAATGACCTTATTCTTATTCAAAATTAGCTTTAATTGAGTTAGATACATTGTAATTTTTATATCAACGCCTTCCATGACATCACGCTACAAACTATTTAAAAAGCTAGTAGTGTTATCTTGCTCTTCCAAGTTATGGGTCTCTTTAACACTCATGAGTTTTGTAGGCGCAACGCTTTATTGCAATTTGCCATAAAACTCTTGAATTAGGTCACTTTAATACTAAGAGTCCGAACTTTGAATATATATTCACAGTCGCGGTTTTAAGCCTCAGATTGGTACCAATGAGTTCGCAAATTTATTTGTGCCTAATTAGTATTAAAAATATTACTGGTTAAGGAAAACATCGTCAGGAAACCAGCATATCTCCTAGGAATATGTGGAATATGCTAAACATCCCAATTCCCTCTAGAACAATGGGGTATGTCTAAGCTCGAAACCTTTGCTCTAAATAGGAAAGAAGAGGTGTTTCGAATGAGGGGGGAATCATAGGTCGCCATTTTAGTTAACGATTTTTATCTAATATATCTGAGACCAACAGTCTAAAGACTGACCGACAGTTTATTCTCAATGATACGGTCCATTGGAAAGATGAATGGGCCAAAAATTTACTTCATTGCTAAATATCATTCAAACATTTATTGAATTAGGTCACAATTACGCGTAACAATAAGGTTCTACTTAGGTTTACTATCCTTACTTTTATAATTTTAAATGCGTTAAGGTGCGTACAGACATCACGAGGCCTATGTTGCGAATGATTCGTCTCGCTCAAGCTGTGTGGACGTGTGTGCTCACAGTGAGCATTCGCGTCATACGATCGTTGCGAACGCTGCCTCAGTGTGAGCCATTCGCTCCGTGTAGGCGGACGTTTTGTTTACGTCGCACGCTCATAAGTCATGGAGCCTATGTATTCCCATGATGTAATCGGTTAATAAACAATAATATTACGCACTATCGTTTTTCTGATTTTTTAAAAAATATTTTATGAGGCTGCAGCTGCAATTTGCACTTGTCCTTGTCGGAGCCATTTTTCTACTGACGAATACCATGCGTGGTTGTTTTTGTGCTCAGCTTGAGCATGTGTCATTCGGGATGCATGTATAAATGTACCGTCGTTTGCCTCAGCATGCGTGACAAGCTGTTCGCGACGCACGCCTCGCGATATCTGTACTCGGCCTTAGATTGTTTGCTTGCCTCTACACACAAATCATCAATTGATCAATGTGTTTCTGATATGAAGATAATTTACAATGTATAAAGTGACATACGCTGTGGTAGCCCAGCGGTAACACTGTGCGACTCTTTCGAGAAGATCACGGGTTCAAACCCGGGCAGAAACCAATGAGTTTTTCTGTTGAAAATTATGTGTCTTATTGATAATTGCAATTTATCACACACTTTTCGGTGAAGGAAAACATAGTGAGGAAACCTGCATATCTCTAGAGAATTCTGGAAATATGTGTAACCTACCAATCCGCATTGGAGCAGCTTGGTAGATCTTAGCTCCAAACTTTCACTTCCAAAACGGAGATATACTATTAATCTACTATTCTCAGCAATGGGATAGTAACAGACCGCTACTTACTTACTTTTTACTTACTTACTTAAAGTGACAAGTTATTTCTCATTGCTGTACTGAAACGGGCATAAATTTGTCTAAGAACAATCAATATAAGGCACAGGCGTGGATTGCAATAATACACTGAAACAAATAATGAAATAATGTTTACGAGCTCGACGCGATCGTCTCTGGGCTTGCATTATTCATTGCCGCCTCTGCACCAAGAAGCTTGAGATTTGTAGCATCTGTTGGTGGGCGATTTACGGCGAAGAGCACGGTTGTTAACTTTCATGGACACAACAAGATGGCTTTTAGTTGGAAGGTGAATTTTATTTGTAACTTGTTATAGCCGTTGCTTCGTTCCATAGAGTTATTATACACAGTAAGACATAGATACAGTCTAAAATGTGTCCATCGAAAAAAAGAGAGCGTATGAGAATACCTTAAGTCTATCTTTTAAGTGTGCTTAGATAGAGATAAATGTCTTACATCTTCCTTCTCCTATTATTTTTTAGATACACGAACCCACAGGCCTGTTTAGCTATATAGCTACTCTTCTCTTTTTATAATACCTCTAAGCTTCATTCGCGTCAATTTAAGTGATAAAATACTTTCAATTATCCATTATTTGTAGATAGGTAGCACTTGCGGCAATCTGTCAAATCCTGATGCCATTCTTGTTAATCGTACAATTTGTATAAACTTTATTTTAAGTTAGAACGAACCAATGAATTTTAGGATTCTGATTTAAACATATGCGTTGATTAAAGCGTTGAAAGGTGACATAAGCTACTTTTAATAGCGATTTGGAAGTTCACACATATGAAGTAGCGAGAAGTAATTAAATATGTAAATTAATTAACCGCCAAGTTTCTTATGGTTCTTCTCGGCAAAAGCAACATTCCAAACCAGTTGTAGCTTCATTAATTATATTGATCCTTGTCGATTCAAAAGTGCTTGAAAGAGCTTATTTGAATAAAAATTATTAAGATATCATTTGATTTGAATAAAAAATCTAACGCAGCGCTACAGGGACAAAAAAATTCTTAACATTTATTATCAGAACATAATAATAAAATCTCTTTATAATCAAACCAATATAGGAAAATTATTCATATATTTTAGGATATTTTATATCAAGTCTTAGAGAACTTTAAAACATTGAATTTTCATTTCACATTTTATATTTTAAATGTAACATCAAAAAATTTAATATCCGCTTACGTTATTAAGTCAACGTTGTTGAAGGCGTATTACTTACACCTAATATGTTACCGTCAGCTATAAAATATTATAATTTTAATATACTCATATAATCTTCATAGTAAGTTGAAAAAAAATCAGAAACATCATAAATTTCATGAATTTATACGTTTTTTAAATTTATCTAAGTGAGGTCGGCACAACATATTATAAATATGCTGTCCTATGATTTGGATTTGGATTTAGATATTTTACGACTGACAGTCTACCTGACGTCAACTTACTTTAGTCGCCTTTTACGACACCTCTGTAAATTATAGGGTGGTCTACTCTACTCAGCCGGATACCATACGGCAGGTAAACTTAAATATATTATATAAATTGAGTTTAGTCTGTTCTATTCAGCCGGATACTACGCAACGGGTCAACTTACTTGAATAACCTTTTACGACATCTCATTAGGAAATGAGGGTGGTCTATTTTTCTCATAGTTCTATTTAATTAAAGGGATTGAATAAATATATTGCATATTAAGTAGCGGCCTGTTACTATTCCACTGCTGAGAATAGGGCTCTTCTCTCCGTTTTTGGAAAGAAGGTTTGGAGCTAGACCTACCACGCTGTTCCAGTGCGGATTGGTAGGTTACATATCTCCAGAATTCTCTAGAGATATACAGGTTTCCTCACGATGTTTTTTGCAATTATCAATTAGACATATAAGTTTTAACAGAAATATTCATTGGTGTCTGCTCGGGTGTGAACCCGTGACCTCTTGGAGTGAGTTGCACGGTTCTATTGTATATTACACCACGTAAATTTACTTTTCGATATATTCCACACAACACACTGTGATTGCATGCGTTCTGTTCCCATTATCAACCCCACCCTGACATACTTCGCGTAGGGTGCCGTCATCGCAAGCAACTTGCATTTCCTTTTGCCGTTCCAACTTCCGATGGCACTTCGAGCTGTGTGAAATCACATAGAAGGATACTATAAACATAAATATTCGCTGACATTTACATATTTTGACCTTTATCAGTGTAGTTCACGCGTACTGGCCTTTACAAGTGACATTGTGGAGATAAACTTGAACTAGTATGGCTTGGATTATTGCATCACTAACTGGATTTAAACTTGAGAACTCATAGTTTCCCAGCTGTATTGGTAATGTCTCGCTTTAATTCAACATTTTTATTCGACTGGCCCATTGGTTCAAAAGGTGATCCAGAATTCCGCTCCGCGACTTTCGCCGAGGACTAACTTTTCCGAAATACGATTTGTTGGTTTTCGAAGAACCAAATTTCGAAAATGCTTGTATTATATGTATGTTCTGTATTATATTAATATTTATGAAATCAAGGATAAGTTGTAATTACTTAAATAAAAATTTCATGTTGTATGGTATTTTTATCTCAGGACATTTAACTTAACGTACGCAGAAGTAGAGTGAGTAGCAGTTCTGTAGTAAGATTATTGATGTCTACATACTTGCTACGTTCATAGTTACGTGAAATGCTACATCGTTAAGTATAATGGAAGTAATATTTTGTTAGTACTTTACCTTAATAAGCTGTGGTAGCACAGCGGTAACACCGTGCGACTCTTTCGAGACGGTCACAGGGCAGCCCGGGCAGACACCGAGTTTTTCTGTTAAAACTTATGTGTCTAATTGATAATTGTTATTTATAACACGCTTTTTGATGAAGGAAAACATCGTACGAAAACCTGTATATCTCTAGAGAATTCTGGAGATATGTGTAACCTACCAATCCGCATTAGCGTATAAGTAGCGTGGTAGATCTTAGCTCCAAACCTTCTCTCCAAAAACGGGGAGAACAGGCCTATTCTCAGAAGTGGGATAGTAACAGGCAGCTACTTACTTACCTTTATATACGAGTACATAGATTTTTATACGTAATCTTAGTAAAACAAATATAGGGTAAGTTAATTTATATAATTGCGCTAAGATTCCAGTGAACATAAGCAGCAAATTGTCAAATAGAATGTTGACGAAATGTAGTTTTGAATTCGATGGACCTTCTAAGATTTGGTGTGTTACAGATTATAACTCCTGTAGTTTTGGAATGGTTCAACAGTGAACGAATGAGCATTATTTTGAGGTTGACTAGAGCAATTCACACAAGCCTTTGATCAATAGAGGATCTGAATGGGATGTGATGGTATGCAATTAAAAATGTTCGAGAATCCAAGTTCACGGATTGCAGTCGGCATATAAAGATAATGGTAAAAATTGTGGCGTCCATAACACATCACTTTTTGTGGCTCAAGGGACACTTCTTGATGTCTTCTCTCCAAGTATGTACTTCAAAAACAGCTATGCGACGTGAGTGATTGATGACCATAACCTAGACTCGTGAACATTCTATGACACTTAGCTAGTATAAAGTGGTGCAATTTGTTCTTATCTTATCACAAGCCGAATTTCTGGATCGTAGAGCCGTTTCGGACTCGACAGACTCGGAATATATAATATATATATATATATATATATATATGTGTGTGTGTGTGTGTGTGTGTGTGTGTGTGTGTGTGTGTGTGTGTGTGTGTGTGTGTGTGTGTGTGTGTGTGTGTGTGTGTGTGTGTGATACAATAGATATAATATTTCCTAAAGTATAAAAGTACCGTATTCTCTGTGTCCATACCGAAACTTTCACTGTACTATCTATCTAGATTAATTGTTAAGTAGCGAGCTTCTGATTTAGCCACAGCGAAACTTAACAAAGAGGTCGGCTTCATTTCCGGCCCTTTGTGACGTGGCGGCGAAGGCTTCTGAAATTAGTCAAATTCAAAGAAACGTGGATTCGGGGCGGAATTCGATGGCATCCCTCCTAATGGTTCATTTGCTTCCGAGCTTTGGTAGTACCTTTTTTATGGGGGCATCTGTGGCCTTTTTTTATTTATACTAGTGCCTGCGACTTTATCCGTGGCGAAATCAGTGTTCATAGACTCTTTCCTGCGACCATCCCATCAATTTATTGCAAGTTAAATTTGTGTTGAGTTATTTAATATAAAAGTTAAGTTATAATGAGTTAATCATGAGAAATAGAGACATGCTGTCGCAGACTTTTTTATAGTACTTTTAGAGATCTACAATTCTCTAGTACATTACTTTAGTGTATCTCTGTTGGTAAGAAAGAAGGTTGTCTATGCTGCGCAGCGGATACCACACGGCGGGTCGACTTACCTTAGTCGCCTTTTACGACATCTTGGCAAGAAATGAGGGTAGTATTATTCTATTCAGCCGGACACCACACGGTGTAGTAGATACGATATCAAATAGTGCATGATAACTTCACACGTTACTACAATATCAGTTTTAAAATAACGTACCTACCGGTATCGTATCGTAACGGTAGGTACGTTATATATAAATATGTATATTTGAAAAAAAAGGGAAGTCATATATGGGACCTGATATTCGCTATTGGGTATTTGATTTTTAAGTCCGACCGTTCCCAACTAAGCTATTATAATTTTGCAAGTAACAGCATAATTAGTCTTTCTTTTCCAATAATATTGCAAATGCTTTTCCGTGCCTGAAAACAGGGATTAAAGGATATTTAAAAAAAATTAAAAGCCTTTTCCGAAATTCAGGTACCTAATATATAAAAAAAGTAAGTAGCGGCCTGTTACTATCCCACTGCTGAGAATAGGCCTCTTCTCTCCGTTTTTGGAGAGAAGGTTTGGAGCTAAGACCTACCACGCTGCTCCAATGCGGATTGGTAGGTTACACATAGCTCCAGAATTCTCTAGAGATATGCAGGTTTCCTCACGATGTTTTCCTTCACCGAAAAGCGTGTGATAAATTGTAATTATCAATTAGACACATAAGTTTTAACAGGAAAACTCATTGGTGTCTGCCCGGGTGTGAAACTGTGAACTCCTCGAAAGAGTCGCACGGTGTTACCGCCGGGCTACCACAGCATACAGGTAATATATATTAAAGATTAAAGACAATTGTTAAAACATTCACAACGCAAAGCCTTACCAAAAAGCTAGTCTTCGTAAACCGCGGGGTGTTTTCGAGGCACGTTTAATTGAAAGAGAATTGGCGGTACAAAGAAAAATGTTTTTTCTTAAGATTTCATTTATTAAATCTGGCGGGATTAGCGATACGGGAAAAATTCTTTAGCATTTATTTTTAAGGGAAAAATAATTATTGAAAATATAGACCATTTAAGAGGCGCCTTAATTTAACATTTCCCTTATTTTTGACTTCTTAAAATATTTGATTTAGGGAAAATTGTGATTCGCTTTCAGGATTCGTATTCTTCTTGTATACATGAATGTATATGATTGTATTTAAATGTATATGAATGTATATGAATAAATATGAATATATATGAATGCATATGAATGTATATAAATGTAGGGGTGGCTCGGGGGATGGATTGTTGGCTTGTTGCTTCTTAATTAATAAAAAAAACTTCTCGAATTAATCACCTTTATTGTTAACACGTCTTTTACAATCATCTTACACTTTCGCCATCTTACTTCTTATCCCCCACTTCCTCTTTCGTCTCTCTCACTCAATACTACGTTCCGTTTACAACTTTTTTATCATTTTAAACTTAAATATTTTTAACCTACAACTCGGCCATCCTGCTAATCAGTCTGCCCTCGGACTGACTATAAAACTACATATGTTTTACTGAATTTTATAATCTTTAAACAACTTAACAAACATCAAATTTTATACATTAATTATAAAATAGAGTTTATGTTCTTACGAATTACTTCTTATTTTTATTTATTATACTAACTACACATTTTATAAACATCTTATGAAATAGAGTTAATGTTCTTAATATTTAGTTCTTATTTTTATTTATTATACCAACTACACATTTTATAAACAACTTATAAAATAGAGTTTACATATAGATTTATTATTCTTTTATAGCAGTTTAAATTTTAATTTTTCTTACATTATCAAACAAACCTTTTACACAAATAGAAAATAGATCAATCTTAGTGATACATTTTTTGTTAAACTAGAGTTTAATTTAATTTATAAGAGAAATAACAACAAACTTATACAAACAAAATAGATGTGTTAAACAGAAACTAAATATCCAATAAACATGGTAAATACTTGCTTTTTACTATTAATAAACTGAAATATAAAATAAAGATCAGGAAATAGTCAAATCATGTGACCATCTTTTCATATAATCTACTGCTGTAGTAGTTTTCTTAGGACCTTCTGTATTATTATTAACTTTCTGTACTTCATACCTATCTTTTCCTAATTTGTTAATTATTTTATATGGACCAAAAAACTTAGGCTTTATTTTTGAATTTGTAATAAATTGTGTTCTCTGTATAGCAACTAAATCTCCTTCTTTGTACTGATAACCTGCCTTCCTTTTCTTATTAAAAGTTTGCCTATTCTCTTCTTGTATCTTATAAATTTGCATCTTAGCTTCTTTTCTTAATTCTTCTCTTTTCTCAATAAATTGATTCCTATTTTCCTCTGATAATAACTGTAGAATATTTAAATCTTCTTTGGACTTTAAAGTTCTTCCCATTAAAAGTTCAAAAGGTGATGTATTAATAGACCTCTGGTAAGTAGCATTAATTGCTTGTTGCAATTTACTGACATGTCTGTACCAACTTGTTGGTTCTTCAACACACATTTTAGACAATATAGCTATTATTATTTTATTCATTCTCTCTACTTGTCCATTTCCTCTAGGAACTCCTGTTGTTATCTTAATGTGTTCAATATTTTCCTGTCTACAATACTCTGTAAATTCTGATCCAGTAAATGCTGTTCCCCGGTCTGTTATCAACCTATCTGGATTGCCAAAATCCTTTTGATGCAGTTTTAACTTTTCAACGGTTTCTTTTGAAGTTGTTGACTTTGTAGGATAAATCCAAACAAACTTTGTATAAGCGTCTATAATTGTCATAATATAGTTGTACATCTTCTTTGTTGTGTCCAAAGGACCTAGATGATCGCAATGAAGAGTCTGTAATGGTAGATCACCTTTGTCTATAGGATATATAAATCCCTCTTTCTTCCCCGTTTTTCTACTAGCAAGAATACAAGGTACGCAGTTAAGAATAACTTTTTCAATTTTAGTATCCAATCCTTTAATGTAATAATCCTTTTCAAGTAAATGTTTTATTTTTGTTTTTCCAAAATGTCCAAACCCATGTGTTCTCTTTATTATTTCCATAGCCATTAATTCTGGAACTACTAATTTCTTTTCTACACCTTTATAGATAATACCATTTTCCATAACATAATCTTGATACTGACATTTTTCTTTGAGAATATCTCTTATTGCTATTAATGATTCATCATCTTCTTGTGCTTGACTTATTTTTGTAAGTAATTCTGTTTGTATAATTCCTATATATCTACTTAGAGAGTCAACATGCTGCATTTTATCACTATTTCTATGAACAATTGTATACTCAAAATCTTGAAGAAACATTATCCATCGTGCAACCTTCGGTGGCACATCTTTTTTAGTCAATGTCTTCTGAAATGCTTCACAATCAGTAATAATTTTAAATTTTATTCCTATTAAATATTTCCTAAACTTTTTCACACCTTCTATTACTGCTAATGCTTCTAATTCATAACTACTACATTTCTGTTGGTATTCTGTTGTCTTTCTACTCATATAGTGGACAGGGTGCATATTACCATCTGCTGGATCTTTCTGCATCAATATCGCTGCATATCCATACTTACATGCATCAGTATGTAATTCGGTCTCTAACTGAATATCAAATATTTTCAAAACAGGGTCGCAACATAATTTAGATTTTAGCATCTTGAAAGCACACCTCTGTTCATCTTCAAAATAAAATTCACCCTTCTTTAGAATGTCACTGAGTGGTCTTGCTATCATAGCATAGTTTGGAACAAATTTTCGAAAGTAGGAGGTCAACCCTATAAAACTGTGAAGTTGTTTTAAATTGTTCGGTTCTGGAAAGCTTTCTACAGCTCTTGTTTTCTCCGGTGATGGTTTCACGGTACCATCTGATATGACATGGCCTAAATATTCAACTGATTTCTGTAATAATTGTGTCTTTTTCCAATTAATTTCCAATCCATATTCTGCAGCTACTCTTAACACTTCTCTTAACCTCTCTAGTGCTTCTTGTTCATTCTGTGCTAGAACTATAAGGTCATCAATAAATATAAGAATTTTTCCCTGTAAAATTAAATCTCGAAACACTATGTTGATATATCTCATGAAATATTTGGGGCATATTGAAAGACCAAATGGAGCTTTTAAAAATTCAAATTGACCTTCAGGGCTACTTGTAACAAAAGCAGTGTATTTAATCGATTCCTCTTCAATTGGTAAATGGAAAAATGCATTCTTCAAATCAAGTGTGCTGAAAACTTTAACTTTACTCAGTTTATCAATGTGATCATCTATTATTGGAAGTGGATATTCATCTTTGACCATTTTTTGGTTCACCTTCCTATAGTCGACGCAGACTCTAAAGTTACCATCCTTCTTTTTAACTAACACCAATGGACTAGAATATTCAGAATAACTTGGCCTTATAATACCATTAGCAAGCCACTGTTCAATCTGTTTCTTTATGATTTCTTCTTCTTTAATAGCAAATCTTCTTGGTCGTTGAACTACTGGAATATCATCTTTTAAAACAATTCTCATCTTAATAGGAGACTCTTTAATTTTGTTTGGTTTATAATTGTTAATTAAATTTTGAACTTCCAGAATATGCATATTACTAATGTCACTAACATCTTTAGTACTCGTAGGTAAGCAGTTAAGATAAGAACTATCATATGAATTTGGTCTGATTTTGACTACACCCTTATCAATCAAAATTATTGTACTTGCAAGAAAAGATTGTCCTAATATGACATTATACGGAATTACGCCTTTTTGAACAATATGAAAATACGTACTATAAATATAATTATCAACTTCAATGGTAGTATGGAACTTACCCATAGAATAAGCTTTAAAAGAACCAAGTCCAACTAGCGTTAACTTAATGTTATCACAACACTTTCCTTTTAACAGGGTAAACAAGTCATACGATATCAGATTTATATCACTGCCTGTGTCTATGAGACAATTTACTAACGTATTACCGATTTTAATGCACTTTATCGATTTATTATTTGAACTTTCCCTATAACACTCAAAACTTAGAATACTTTCCCGGTTCACCATATTGTTTACATCGGTGTTTGACAGATGCGATTTCCACAGACAATCGTTACTTCGTTCCATTCCCGTAATCTCTCTTTGACAAATACTGCCAACATTGACATTTGACTGTGATCGAATGCATAATGAATCTTGCGGCATCTCATTGGCCAGAACTTCGGACTCATTACTGCCAACCAACTGTGACGTAATATTAACACCTCTGTTTGATGTCTTGCAATGAATTGCAATATGGCCGTATGAATTACACTTGAAGCATTTGACGCCATCTTTGCAAGCGTCCGCCTTATGACCTTTATCACCACACTTAAAACATCGCTGATTTCGCTTACCGCTTTCAGCGTTATCTCTAGAATGCTTCTCAGATTCATAATTTCTGCTTGTCCGCTCGCGTTGCTTAATTTTCTGTTTCACTGAATCATAAATGCTTAACTTTTCTTTTAACATTGAATATGTCGTAATGCCATATAACATTATCTTGTTCGACTCATAATCTGGAATGCCATCGATAATGTACTGTATCGCCACGTAGTCGGGAAATTTTGCTCTTTTACCTAATTCTTTCATTATTAACATGTATTGATAACAACTTTCTTCCTTACGTTTCTTCCTTTTACTCATAATTTCATGCATTTCCTTAACATTAACAGAATCCGGAAATTCTCTTTGTAGCGCTGTTTTTAAATCATCAAATGTTCTGAACGGTTTCTCCGATCGAAGCCATAAACCAGCCGTGCCCATAAGCGATCGTCGCGCTATAATTAATTTCTGTTGCGGCGTCCATCCAAATATCTCGGCGTTGTCCTCAATATCCTGTGCCCATTTAGAGGAAGAATATGTCACATCATCACCTGTAAATGTTGAAATTCCTTCCCCCATGTTAATTGAATCATTACCAGCCATCATCTTCGTAAAAATTTTATAACACCATAAAATATGTAACAGCGTGCGTAACCTTACACCGGTCAGCCACGCGGTTCGTCTTAACAATCTTTGTATTACGATCTTTGCAATGCCGGTAATTCTTGTAATTCTTGTTTTCCGTGTTATCCCGGACGAGAATCTGTAGGGGTGGCTCGGGGGATGGATTGTTGGCTTGTTGCTTCTTAATTAATAAAAAAAACTTCTCGAATTAATCACCTTTATTGTTAACACGTCTTTTACAATCATCTTACACTTTCGCCATCTTACTTCTTATCCCCCACTTCCTCTTTCGTCTCTCTCACTCAATACTACGTTCCGTTTACAACTTTTTTATCATTTTAAACTTAAATATTTTTAACCTACATAAATGTATATCAATGTATATATATGTATGAAACACTTCGCGGTCGTCCGTCCCCAGAACAAGTACCTTATTACTTATGTTTTGGGCGTAACCCAACTGGTAAATATCGCTCGCTTAGTATTAAAGTGACCGAATTCAAAATAAGACTTCATTGCGTTAGATACATTGTAATCATTATATCGAGTTTTGTGGGCATTATGCTCCGCTTTATTGCAATTTGCCACCAAACAACTTTTATTAATTACGTCACGAGGCGGTAGTCACGTGGTGGTAATCCAAAGCATCTATATCGTTAACTACTTGTTTGTTTTGCAATACATAGTGTATTGCAAAACAAACAAGTCTGCAAAATTAATGATTATCTTAAACATAAGTTTCTTAGTAAGGAATCAGATGTTCTCCCACTTCTACGGCCAAATTATTAGTTTCTTTTTAATATAATCTTGTAAAAGTGTGTTACGCAATATTATTGTAAGTAATACGAAAAATATATATATATATATATATTTAAATCGCAGAAGTCTTCTTGCGTCATTTTAAACTCGAACCCTGTTGCGTCTACCATTTCTGAAGGGATTTTTAACTAAATTAAAGCGTATACTATACCTTTAAATCTGTATTATTTCAGTATACAACTTTAAATTCCATTAATAAGTTTTATACCGATATTCAATTTTAAAAATTTCTCAATCACTTAGCGGTTCCGTTCATCGTCGAAATAATGTGGCACATTGTATATTTTTGTATATACTTCGTACACTGTTTAGGCTTTCACGCTTCCTAATTAATTTATATCTAACTTGATTCTGTATATTATGCAATATATTTTATTGATATTACATTGACATTATTACATCCATTCTTTGTTTCAACTAAAATGCTTCCGAATATTGCTGCTGTATGAACCTATGCGTAACATTGACTTAACGGCTTCCATTGACCTCATCAGATTTCTAATACTTAAATATGGCACGTGAGTCATATTATTAAAAAAAAAAATTTATAGTCGTTTACTTATTACTAAGTGAGCTTTTATGAACAGGTAAGTAACTTATTATCCTAAGCCAAAAATTACCAAGTGGATATATACGGCTATCATTCTACCCAGAATACTGTACGGCGCTTCGATTTGGTGGCACAGAGCCAACATCGGAGTCAACAGCAAGGACTTAATGAAGATACAGAGGATAGCAACACTAATGATCACAGGTGCAGTGAGAACAACCCCATCCGCTGCACTAGAAGTTCTGGTGGGACTCTATCCTCTAGACCTAGCAGCTAAGAGAAAAGCTATAGAGCAATGGTATAAGATGAAAGTGTTCCAACAATGGAAAGGAAACTTTACAGATAAAGGTCATACAGATATAGAAAAGATTTATGGAGAAAATCTGTCTATGGTCGTCAGGAGAAGTGACTTGATCAAGAAACAGAAAATCTTCGATAAAAAATATAGGATACACATAGGAGTAAAAGAAAACTGGGAAGTGGAAAACAGCGCGAAGAGTCAGACCATCTGCTACACGGACGGGTCTAGACGAGAATCCGCGAAGCTGGCGGGAGCTGGAATTGTCTACGGTACCTCGTCAGATTTACACCAGGTCCTAAATCTGGGTAAATATACAAGTGTCTTCTAGGCCGAAATGATAGCTATCATGGAGTGTGCTAGGAAACTCAAAGAATCACAAATAGCATTAGAACATAATATAGTCATATATAGCGATAGTCAAGAAGCTTTAAAAGCACTTGACCGCATAGAAACAACCTCAGCTATCGTGAAGGAATGTAAGCGTGAACTAAACGAATTAGCTGAGAAGAGGGAAGTAACGATTGTATGGGTTCCGGGACACTGTGGCCATGCAGGGAACGAAAAAGCTGACGAATTGGCAAGAAAGGGAGCTAGTCAAACATTCGTAGGACCAGAACCCTTCCTCCCAATTGCACATAATATAATAAAGTGTGTGATTGAAAAAAGAATAGAAACAAAATCTAACAAAAGATGGAGAAACACAATGCTCAGACAAGCAAAGTTGTTTCTCAAATCGTTTGATACAAGGAAGTCTAAACAGCTGATGTCTCAGAGCAGGGAAAATGTAGCAATTGTAACAGGCATTACAACTGGGCACTGCCTGTTAAACAGACATATGTCAATAATGAGAATAACAGAAGATGCTGCGTGCCCAGAGTGTGGAGAGGAAGAAACGAGTCTTCACCTTATGGCTGAGTGCCCTATGTACTCGCTGGTAAGATGGGAGATACTAGGTAAGGATGAAATTGAAGTTGAGGATCTGACAAATATCTCCTTCAGGGATATTATCAGGTTTGTAAAAGCTACGGGTAGATTAGAGCAGGTGACACTGTCGGGACAGCAGTGAGACCCTTGTCCCAACATGGGGAAATGGGTGGAATAGTTCGGAATAGGAGCTGATCACCCGTCCTGCACTGACAGGCGTCCCCGAAATTAGATTGATAGATAGAACTTATTATCCTCGTCATTCAGTTAACTAATAAAGAAAGCTTTTATAGGCAGGTAAGTGATGTTACTAACCCAGAAAAAACTTGAACTGCAGAAGTAGTTGAGATTATTAGGTGAATGTGCGTATTGTATGCATGTGTGCGTGCGACAAGAAGCGTATATTTAGGGATGTCTCGGTGCTTACCACTGACTATTAGCAACCATAGGTTGGTACGAGGCACTCTGAATATTTATCTAAAGCTGGAACGGATCCGTTTGATGAAATCAACAGTCCGTCTGAATGTTCTCTAAACCGTAATTGGATCTGTAACATTCTAGAAACAACTTAAAACCAATTCACTACTCTGGAAACCACGGATAACGTAGGACAAAAACTCGACCGAGTAGCAGAAATCCTTCGAAATGAGGGCACAAAAATTTGGGAAAGCCAACGTAAGGGCATGAAGTCAAAGCTTTCGGGAGATACTCTCCTATTAATGGCAGAGCGACGAACCCTATGCTAACTTCGTGAGAAGTAGAGGCTTTAAACAAAATAATTACCAAGATGGTTAACGACGCGACCTCCGATTAGCTAATACGCTCAAAAATCAATTGAGCAGAATCGGGCTCCAAAAGTGTTTATTAAGCCTCTTGGAAAAAGTCACCTGACGAAGTTAACCACATTAAAGGGAAAGTCGTTACTCGTCCAAACGGAAATCCTCTCGGAAGTGGAAAGCCACTACGCCGAATTTTACGCATCGCATGCTACCGCTGCACACAGAGGACAAATTAAGCCGCCACTATACGGAAAAACTGCCTGATATCCATCTAAATGAAATTGTTTTAGCCCTTGGACAGCTTAAAAATAGAAAAGTCACGGGTGAGGATGGTATTACAACAGGGCTGTTAAAAGCTGGTGGAATTCTATTTGTAACAGAGCTTCAAGAGCTGTTTAATACCCTTCTCTTTGCCGGGAGAACTCCAAAGGCATGGCACAGAAGTATAGTGTTATACAAAAAAGGAGATATAACACTCTTAACTAACTATAGGCCAATATTTCTTCTGAGCCATGTCTATGAGCTGTTTTCAAGGGTTATCACAAACCGCCTCGCATGATGATTCGACGAGTTCCATCCCCCGAACAAGCCGGGTTTCTATGCGGGTACAGCACGATAGATCATATCCACACCGTGCGGCAAATTGTACAAAAAAGTAAAGAGTACAATCAACCACTATGCCAAGCTTTTGTGGATTATGAAAAAGCTTTTCACTCGGTCGAAACCTGGGCTGTTCTGGAGTCTTTACCTCTGTAAAGACTCCAGAACAGCCCAGGTTTAGACCTCAATATATCACTAATCGACTTGGCATCTCTATGCCAAGTCGATTAGTGATATATTGAGATGCTGAGATGTCTGTATGAAAACGCAAGAAAGGCAGTCCGAGTCCAAAACCAGTAGACAAGGCATATCCATCTTCAGCGAGGCGTAAGACAAGGGGACGTCATTTCCTCGAAATTGTTTTCAAACGCACTAGAGGATATGTTTAAGACGCTGAATTGGACTGGTCATGGCATAAACATCAATGGCGCTCATCTCAGTTTCGCGTAAGATGATATGGTTTTAACGACTGAATCCATAGAGGATTTGCAATGGATGTTGCATGGACCGGCTGTTTCTTCTCATAGGATCGCTCTCCGGATGAACTTGAGTAAAACCAAAATCATGTGCAACGAGCACGTTGCTCCGGGACCGATTTCCTTAGATGGGGTCACTCTCGAAATTGTTGATAACTACATTTACCTAGGACAGACGCACGAACTAGAAAACAACAATTTCGAGTGTGAGATTATGAGAAGGATACAGCTAGGCTGGGCAGCATTCCGCAATCTACGTTGAGTCTTCTCGTCACCCATCCCGCAGAGTTTAAAGACTAAAGTATTTAACCAGTGTGTCCTAGCTGTCTTGACTTACAGTGCCGAAATGTGGACACTAACAGCTAAGGCGGTCCACAAGCTTAAAGACGCTCAGCAGACTATGGCAAGAGCTATGCTCGGGGTTTCTCTGAGGGATCGTATTCGCAACTAAGTAATCCGTCGGAGAACTAGGGTCACCGACATAGCTAAGCGCATAAGCAAGCTGAAGTGACAATGGGCCGGCCATACCTGTCGCAGAACCGATGACCGTTGGGGTAGACGTGTTCTGGAGTGGAGACCAGTGACGATATACGTAGGACAGCGGGCAGTGGATGGAAGTAGAAAGCCAAGGATCAGACTAAGTGGCGAATAATTGGAGAGGCCTATGTCCAGCAATTGACGAAAATGGGCTGATAGTGATGATGCCACGTAATCCGGCAATCTATATGCCTTTTTATGCACGTCACCGGTATGGCCCATAAACGTAGCTAAATGTTTCATATCATTCTCAGTTATGCTAAATATTTGTATAAAGGTTGCTAGAGTCGCGTAGACGAAATTGATTTTGGGTTTTTGGGTCCAGATAATCTTGATTATCCCTCGAGAACTTTGTAATAATAATAAAACTTTGCAATAAATGTTATCTAATAACTGAATATACGTTGCAACAGTAGTACCCTGATTTGATTTTGGCTGCAGCTTCATTGGCTAACGGGACTATAGTGACATTATTCCACTTCTTTTTGTTTAAATCTGTTGCAGCTTGACTGGAGATGACATGTCGCAAAATTGCATCTATAAGATGCATTAATGTCTTAAGATCTGCTTCTGTTTCTGCGCTATTGATTTCATTGTAAGGACCTTGTTTTTTCAATGCAAACATAATGGCTATATTGCAGCATTGTTTAAAAGTAGTTGAAACATTCATAGCAAAAGAAGGTTTCGAATCTATACTTTTTGGCATCACAGTTATCTACAACTTTAGTTGCCTCTGCCATAAGATCTTAACTGAAACTGATGTAACTGGTTTTAAGGCACTCAATAAATTTATTATAGAATTATTAATTTTTTAAATTTCGATTAATAATTTTGCTAACTCTCTTACTATTCTTGAAACCACATTAATAAAAAGAAGATCTGATTTAGCAACTAGCGATGTCTTATCCGCTCTCTTCATATTTACAGTTTTACAATAATAATAATATACGCAATTATGAGTACAATCACTTTGCAAATTAAAACGCGTCCTAACGGCTCAATGTTTGTTTATTAACAAAACGTAGGACTCGCGCGCGCACCCCTTGGGCCCCCGCATCACTTATAAAATCGATTAAATTGGGAAGAAATTTGGACGCAAGATAATGCTAAATAAAAATTGAAAAAAACTTTTTAAAATATACGTCGGAGGCAATAGAATGCTAGCATCAGAAATATAATATACGTGCCCAAATATACGCGAGCACGTAGCGACCTCCAAATTGTGCGCGGCAACTGGCTGAACTAATAAATACATCGGAATTCATTCCCGCGATAAAATAACGTCCCATCCAATTTTTTGCCCACGCATTATACATATAAAAACACGGCTCCTGACAAATTTTTAGGGTTGGTTTATCCTGCGTCCGTATACTGGATGCAACAAGTCGGTTGGACGCAACAAGATCGGTAAAAAGTGCCATGTAGGACGCAACATGATGTGCAAGATGTATATATATATATATATATATATATATATATATATATATATATATATATATATATATAACGCCGTGTGGTATCCGGCTGAACTCGTTTCTTACCGAGGTGTCGTGAAATACGACAGAGGTAAGTTGACGTCAGGCAGGCGACCGGTCGTAAAAATGCAGCCAAATCATGTGACAGCATGTTTATAACATGTTGTGCCGACCCCACTTAGAGTGGGATAAGGGCAGGAAGATGATGATGAAATAAATAAAATATATATACTTCTAAGTTCAATCGTGATTTCCACACGGGCGACACCTGAAGCTAGTATGATAAATTAAAGATTTTTAATTTTTTTAATATCGGGTTTCTTATTTCAAATGGTGTCAAAAGGTTAATCAAAAGGGCTGACCTTTCTATACCCTTACAAAGTTTCTGTTCGATAAAAGCATGCAGTCACGCAAGATCTGTAATAAGCAAGCAAATCACGTCAGGCGTGTACTATTTGATTAATTTTTACTGATAAAATTAATTTCTGTTCTGGTATTTTCTTGATAATTTATTTTATTAATTTCCATTTTAATAAACAAGGAAAACATATTTTCAAAGTTCGGCTTCTGTTTAGGACGAATTTGGAGTAATAATTTATTGTATACGTTCAACTATAAGAATAAAATTTCTATGGTATCTAAGAGACGATAATTAGCTATACAATATTAGATGGTAGATTGATAGTATAAAATGACCGAACGGTATTTTTTTACAAAATTAAAAAAAAAATAATTAGACAGTTTGGATCGATAATAGATCTCGTATTCACATTCTCGAGACTGCCCGTTCCCTGGATAAGCTACGCTGACATGACATTTTATAGCAAAAATAGTGTTTTATATTCAATATAATAAAAAAAATTAGTTTTTTAATGCCCAAAAACAGGGATAAACGATTTTTTTCCAAAACCCCGTACATGCTGAATTTCAGGAAAATCGTTGGAGCTGTTTCCGAGATACGGTATACATATACAATACACGTCAGTGTTAAAAAGACCTATAACTTAGAAGAACAAGAAAACACTAGCCTTTTTTAATACTCTGTAGCGTGATGTCATAGATGACATTTAAATAAGAATAACAATGTATTTAAATCAATTAAAGCTAACTTTGAATAAGGTTTAATACTAACAACATGCAAAAACAACTGGATAGATTAGAATAAAACTTTTTTGTGCTTCTAAAAAATGGGTATATAATAATTTGTTGAATAATGTTACTACGATTAGTGATGGCAAAAATTCCGTATTAAATTTCGTATTTTGTTATTACGCAATATAAAATAATTCCCAAGCAAATATTTGGGAAAACCTAAATAACAATCACGAATGGGACCCAATCTGTTTAATATTTTATTCGTATTGTATTACTCGGTCTTGCCAACTTAATCAATATTTGCTCATTCCACCGAAACGTGCCAAGCATGTGATATTTCAAACCGCAATTATTCGCGATCAAAGAAATCAAAGGCTGATTAAAAGTATCGTGACGTCAAACCGGAGAAATGATTTCCCGGGATCCATTATAATTTGTCCACACTCTGGTAACCAGGACCGTAAATTATACCCGATAAGGTAATTGCAATAAAATGGTCATATAGCACGACAGAATTTGACTAACGGTACAAATTGTATGCATAATTTTTTATGGCAACATCCTACTAATCCAAGTCCAGCTAAGTCCAGCAGAACCACTGCCTGCGACTGATCGTAGGAGCCCCGAGGTATGTGCGGAACGACGTCGTGCATCGGGATACCAGAACGCCGACCGTGGAGGAGTATGTCCGTCGCCTTGCGCGCCGACTGTTCGCGCGCGCGGACAACAGCCCGCACGTACAACTCCATGGTATCGCGCCACTCCATGCGCGACCACCCGATGGACGTTCCCTGCCTCGCGAGCTCCTGCGATCACCGTCTCCGCGGCCCGATGTGGATGACGACGGCGACGACGAGGACGACGCGACGGGCGAAAGGGCGAAAACACCGGACATGACACCACCCGAACGAGGACTACCAGAAGACGACTTTGAGGTCTGGGAGCTACCATTCCCAGACCTCCCCACCGAACAAGACATCCATTAGGTCGCCTAGGTGACCTGGGCTTATGGCCCAAATACCGGCACCTTTAGGTCACCTAGGTGACCTCGGCCCATGGCCGGAACACATACCGGGCTTAAGTGCCCGCGAGGAGATGCCCGGGTTCTCGTTTACCCCCACCCGGGGAGTAAACGAGACCCTGCTACGACGTTGCGCGTAAAAGCTGGTGGTTGAATTCAAGTTATATCATTGGTTTTGTTAATTCATAGCAAAAAAAGCAAAAATTCTGATAAAATTTAAGTTAGCGTTGAAAAAGTTTTGGGATAATTAAAATGCAAAAATTCTATAAATTTTTGGATATCGGACCAGTAATTATACTACACTCTTAAACTAATGTATAATAATATGGATATGGCAAATGTTTAGTTTAGGTTAGTAAAGTAATATCTTTAGAAAAGAAAAATACACCTACAAAATCTAAAGCTCATGATTAAAAGTGTCCGTAATTTATGAAGTAAAAATGAAAATGAATGAAGTTTGTAGAAGAAGAATGAATTTGTCCGAGTTTTGATAACAAGGGCCGTAAACTCCGCACTAGGCTATATACTGGATTAGCCAAGTCTGTTAAGTACAGCCTCAAACATGCAATAATAGTATGACACGTCCGCTCTCGCTCGCGGCTCTGGTGCTACTGACGTGGTGCGTTAGTGACTGTATGGATATTGATGTATGTATGATATATACATGTCTTTATGTTAATATACAATGTCCATTTTGTGTATACTGAATGTTATATGGAAATATTTTTTCTTTTAACTTATAAGTTCTAAGTAAGAGAAATGTGCACAATTAAGTAATTATCGAATACATCTAATAGGATGGAAAGCGTGCAATCTGACATTGACTTTTTTTACTGGTGAAGTAATTTCCGTTCTAATTTGTTCATATTAAAAACAATTAATTATTCCGATAAACCGTGCCGACTCCGTAATTAACAACAATGACCCCAATAAATTCATGCCAAAAAAAATCTAAAGCTCGTGAATTAAACGTACGATGTGACGCCGTGACCCATTCCTCGACCAAGTTGTCAAGCAATTTCCTGGGCGCCGTTATAATTTGTTCAAATTACACTGATCCAGATCATAAATTATACTAGACGGTCTTACTGTCATAAAGCGCGCAAACATCGCTTGATCACTAGATTGGACAAACATTGTTTAATATGAACAAATAGGTTTGGGCAGAAATGATTTATGAACATTCTTTATTATTATTATCATCTTCCTTTATCACAACAACGCAAATTAGGCGCAAAACTTTCTGACAGTGTCACTTAAATTAAAAAACGATCTGTTAATATATTTTGAATTTTGTTTCGATGTAAATGG
Source organism: Morpho achilles (assembly GCA_947086495.1). Classification (NCBI taxonomy): domain Eukaryota; kingdom Metazoa; phylum Arthropoda; class Insecta; order Lepidoptera; family Nymphalidae; genus Morpho; species Morpho achilles. Next base: position 14,915,237 of record CAMTZB010000021.1, on the reverse strand, counting down.
AACGAAGATATACTTAAAATAACATTTTAAAACAACTGACTCTTATAGCGTTTTTTTACGTACAATTTAATATGCGTTTAAAAATAGAATAATAATTCTATATATAGCTATAATAAAACCCCCGTGTGGACTAGAATAGACTACCTTCATTTCTGACCGAGGTGTCGTAAATGGCGATTAGGTTAAGTTGACGTCAGGCAGGAGGCGGGACGTAAAATACGCAACCAAATCATGTGACAACATGTTCATAACATATTATGCCGACCCCACTTAGACTGGGATAAGAGCAGGAGGATGTATTATTAACTGCGATTGATTGTTAAAAAAATTGCACAAATTTATCAAATTACTATAGCTTATTCAAAAATTTGTGAGACATATAATAGACTTGTACTAAACTAGAAATGTTATATGTTTCGTAGGACCATCCAGCAAATAATCAATTAATTTGATCAAAAGTAATAATAAAATTATTTTGCTATAATCCGCGAAGAATTCATTCGTTCTTCGTTCATTCATTCTTCGCGGATTATACCAAAATAATTTTATTATTACTTTTGTATTATGGATCTCCGCAAAGTAACGCCTAATTCTATAAATTATTTAATTTGAACAAAGTAAATTACTATTAAAAATTTTGATACAAATTTTTCAAATTTTTACTGATAAAGTGAACGAAAAAAAAAACTGAATCTACGATAGTCAGAGAGAAATTTAATATTACGTATTTTCAATTTCATTACAGAGAACCTAGCAATTCCAATTTTCATAAAGCCCCAACCACACTATTACCTTCTGATTGAATTTTATAATTGCATGACTATTACCTATAGCCCAGCGGTGCGAATCTTTAGAGACGATCATAGGTCATCAAAACTTACCTGTATGTGTCTAATTGATAATTGCAATTTATCACACGCTTTTCGGCGAAAACATTGTGAGGAAACCAGCATATCTCTAGAGAATCCTAGGGATATGTGAAACCTACCAATCCGCATTGGAGCAGCGTGGTAGGTTTTAGCTCCAATCCTTCTCTCCAAAAGAAACAAAAACGGAGAGAGAAGACCTGTGCCCAGCAGTGGGATAGTAACAGGCAGTTACTTACTTAAACTATTTCCATCTCACAATCGTCATATTATTGAAGTTTATCTTGTGTAAGCCAAATTTGATACCGCTTCAAGTCTCATTGTGTGTTGATTGTTCGGTCGGAATGATAAGGCGGGAAATCATTGGCGCGTGATAAAGATAAAAACGGTTACTGGGAAACACAATAGAACGTTTTCTTTAATATAATATTTTTTAACTTTAAACAAAAGCCAAAATAATTAGGAAAAGAAATATTGAAATGTTTATTTAAATTACAATAATCTCTTTAAGTTATGTTCATATCCTTAAATATTATAAAACATGGATGACCTGTAGGTCCGTATTTCGCGATAAACTCAAAAACTACTTAACAGATTTTCATGCAGTTTCCACAGATATTAAGAGTAATTTTCGTGGAAGTTTTAAATGTATAATTTGTGAAGGTTGATTTGAAATTGTAATAAATTTACAAATCATCATCATTCTCCTGCCCTTATCCAACTCTAAATAGAGGTCGGCACAGCCTTAGCCTCGAAACATCTGCAAGCAAAGAGGGTGGTTTATTCTACTCGGGTGGATACCATATGGCGAGTCAACTTATCTTAGTCACGTTTAACGACACCTCGGTAAGAAATTAGGGTGGTCTATTCTACTCAGCTGGAAACCACACGGCATTGTTATAAGTGTAATAAGTGTACAATTTTAAGCGTAAATGAAAATACAGGTATGTGTATCCACGTGCGGTTTATTGCGAACAATGCGATTACTTATAATTATAATCCCTCGGGCCGTGTCCAGTTTTATATCACGTCATCAGCAGCCAATAGGAGCGGAGCTCGATGACGTGATACCAGTCGCGTGCGCAATTGCCTTAAAATATTGTCAGGCGTGAACATAATTCCCGGCCTTGGAAGCGGGTACTGGTTCCAACGAAGTCGCGACGGAAGCCGCATTAGTCAAATACTGGTAATGGGCAAATTTTGGAGAAGGCGCGTCGTACTATGCTGTCCGACCTTCTGATGTCAGCGACTCGAGATACTCCATCTTTACCGGGATAGGTCTTGATAATACGCCCCAAACTCCACTTTAATGGTGGTAAATGGTCATCCTTAATCAAGACCAACATGTTCTCTCGCAGTTCTCCCTTTTGGTGATGCCACTTGCTCCTTGTCTGCATCTCTGACACGTACTCCTTAGACCAGCGAGCCCAAAAGTGCTGGCGAATCTGCTCCACTCGCTGGTATCGGGTTAGGCGTGATGTTGGAATGTCGCAGAGCTCGGCGGTAACAGGTGCAGTCAGTGGACGACCAACCAAGAAGTGAGCAGGACTAAGAGGGAGAAAATCGTTGGGATCTGAGGAAAGAGGAGTCAACGGGCGGGAATTCAGGACAGCCTCAATCTGCGCTAATACTGTGCTGAATTCCTCAAACGTTAGGTGAGCATTACCTACCACGCGTCGTAAATGGTGCTTGCAACTTTTCACCCCGGACTCCCATAACCCACCCATGTGACTTGCATATGAAGGAATCATTTTGAAATTAATGTTCTGCGCAATAGCATATTGTATAATTTCATCAGAACAAGAAGCTAAAAATTTTTTAAACTCGTTCATTAAGCCTATAAAGTTCTTTCCGTTATCGGAAAAAATGTCGCTTGGCTTACCACGTCGTGAAATGAACCGCTTTAAAGAAAGAAGATAAGAATCCGTAGATAAGTCGCTTACCAGCTCCAGATGTACTGCGCGCGTAGCGAAACATATAAATAAACATATATAAGATTTTTCTAGTTTCGCTCCCCTACCTTTACGGTTCAACGTGAACACTGGGCCGGCGTAATCGACACCACAACGAAGAAACGGAAACCCACCATCTAAGCGTTCCGGGGGGAGATTTCCCATGACAGGAGTGATCGTCTTCGGCTTCAGTCGCGCACACCGCACGCACGAGTGTGCGACCTTCCTGGCAAGGTTACGACCACCGATTGGCCACCACATTTCACGCAACGTGAATAAAAGAAGCTGCGGCCCTGCGTGAAGAAGTCGAAGATGCTCGAACCGAAACAAGAGAACAGAGAAGTGATGTTTAGTCGAAATTAAAATAGGAAATTTTTTATTAAAATCAAAATGCGGAGAATCTTGAATGCGTCCACCTACACGAATTATTTCATTATTATCAACAAATAAATTTAATTTTGAAAGTTGATTAAAATTTCTAATATTCCTTTTATTTTTAAGATTATCTACTAGATCAGGGAAGGATTCTCGCTGACTAAGTTTTGCTAAAATTAATTCAGCTGTTGCTAATTCACTAAGTGATAGTGAACCATTTCGCCTATTTAGTTTTAGGTTCCGTGTATTATAAATAAATCTTAGCATATACGCCATAGCTCGTTTAACTCTTTTAAATTGCGAATATCTATTAAACGGAAATAACGTATTTTCAGCTGTCGTTTCAGCCGCGTAACAACAAATATTCGTTGATTTAATTTCCGGCAAATTGTCAGAAGGTGAACTATTACTATACATGCCAGGTATTTTAAAATTTATATCATGCAAAAATGAAGGCCCCTCCCACCATAAAGATGAGGCGCTAAGGGACTCCAGACCTTGACCCCGCGAGACATAATCGGCAGGATTGTCCTTGCCCGCTACATGACGCCACGGATGTTCCAACGACAACTCGTGAATCTCTGCCGTCCTGTTTTGAACATAAGGTTTCAGTAAATTAGTAGGCATACCTAACCATCCTAATACGATGGTAGAATCCGTCCAAAACACAATTTTATCAAAATTCGAACGTAGCGACCCACTTAGTTTTTTAAACAATCGCGCCCCTAATAATGCACCGCACAACTCTAAACGCGGTATAGTTGTAGGTTTAGTGGGAGCGACCTTGCCCTTGGAACACAACAAGTGAACGGTAACATCACCCGACGCACCGATCGTTCGTATAAAGGCGCATGCACCGTAAGCTATTTGCGACGCGTCAGTAAATATATGCATTTCAATATGAATGGGATCAATGCACATAACATTACGTGGTATTTGTAAGGAAGCCAATGAGCTTAATTGTTTTATAAATTTATACCATCTCTGCGCGATATCGTCGGGAACCGGTTCGTCCCATTCTAGCTTTAATAACCAACACTTCTGTAATAACGATTTAGCAACGGTAATTATCGGGCTTAACAATCCTAAAGGATCGTAAATTTGAGATGCACAAGAGAGAATAGCGCGCTTTGTTAATACTTCATTACCTTGTTGAATTTGCGTATAATAATGAATTTTATCGGTCACGTTATTCCAACCAATGCCTAATGTTTTATTGCTAAGACCGGTTTTATCTAAGAAAGATAAGCGCTCGGAGTGCGACTCGATGTTTGATGAATTGAAGTTCGCGCGGTCATAATTAAAAACCCACTTTCTTAATTGAATACAAGCTGTATTTAAAACCTCACTAGTACCCTGGCAAATATTTTCTAGATCTAATATGCTATTAGAAGTAACAATTAAATCGTCCACATAGAAACAATTATTTATTGTGTCAGCTACGTACGGAACATCGCATTTTTGAGCTAATTCCTTCAAACATCTACAGCTAAGAAAAGGTGCAGATGCAGTACCGTACGTTACCGTATTCAGCTGGAACACCTGAATTGGATCTGAGGGCTCATCCCGCCATAAAATCAATTGCAGGTCACGCTGATCTTTCGCTATATTTATTTGACGATAAAACTTTTCTATATCAGCGCAAGCTACATACCTATTTTCGCGAAAACGTAACAATATTGAAATTAAGTCTCCTTGTATTGCGGAACCAATCATTTGCAAATCGTTTAATGATTGACCTGAGCTTGAGGCCATACCTGCATCAAACACTACGCGGAGTTTAGTTGTAATAGCGTGCTCCCTGAACACCCCATGATGCGGTAAGAAATAATGCGGATTACCATAGGTATGAACTAAGCTCATATGACCTAAATTAAGATATTCATGAATAAAATCAGAATACAATTTTTTATACTTAGGGTTTCCTTGTAGTCGTTTCTCTAATGCGTAAAACCGACGTTCAGCTTGGTCTCGCGTTTCACCAAGTATCTCAGGCGGCCCTTTTAACGGATATCGTACACAAAATCGACCATCAGGAAGTCGTACCGTGGTTCGAATAAAATGTTCTTCGCAGGCAGTTTCTTCACTTGTGCGTATTTTATTTGAAGAAACGGGTAATTCTTCTAATTCCCAAAAACTTTTGACCAATTGATCGAGCGAAATTATTTCTGGGGATTGTGTTAAAAAATTACAGTAAACCGGTTTTTGTTGCGTATACGGAATAGAATGAATAATACCGGAAACTATCCAACCTAATTTTGTATTTTGAAGGAATGACCCATTTTTTAAGCGCATTTTTCCTTCTATAATTAATTCCCAAAACACGTCAGCACCTAAAAGTAAATCAATACTTTGACTTTCGTAAAAATTAGGATCTGCTAACGGCAAATTATGAGGAATCATAAAGTTATTTAAATTGATATTAGTAGTAGGTAATTTAGACGTTATCTTCGACAACAACAAACATTGAACCCGGGCAGTGAAACTCCCGTCGCGCGATTTTAGTTCAACGTTACACGATTGCGCACATTGCGTTACTGAATTACCTACACCGTAAATATGCTGAGTGGACTGTAAAACGCGTAATTGTAATTTTTTACAAAACGATTCCGTGATAAATGATCGCTCGCTGCCACTATCTAAGATAACGCGCGCCGTATAATAATCACCCGCTGCACTGCGTATGTCAACAACCGCTGTGGACAAAAGAATTAGCTGACCTTTACTAACATCACTGCTATGTAAATTATGGATGCTTGGCGAGTGCATAGTATCTACGACTAATGAATGATTGAGCGTGTGTGCGTTATCAGCAGCGGACGGTGAAGCGAGCGCTTGCTCGTAAGTTGTTAACGTAACAACTGGATTATTATCTGATTTTATCGCGTCACAAATTAAACTATTATGCTTTTGGTCGCATTTTCGACATGGGCCGAAAATACAAGTCACCACGGAATGCCCTGTACGCATGCAATTTATACACAAATTCTTCTCTTTTACAAATTTTAATTTATTATGCGCATCTAAGTCTATAAATTTTTGACACGAGTACAATGGATGCTGATCGTTACAGAATAAACATAGCTTTTTAAAGTTTTGTGACTTTTTATTTTTATATTGCGAATTTTTAGAACTATTGCTATCGGAAACTATGTTACAATGAATTTTAGAAGAATGATTATTATTTTGAGACGTCGATCTTTTGTTTATTTCGCTATACGTACCAGTTTTACTATGATTAACTATTAGAGTAGTTAATAAATCCGCCTTTTCCTTCAGAAATTCTAGTAAATTGTCTAACTTAATCTGTTTCTCGCGATTTATTTTATAAAATGTATTTTTAAACTGTTCCCATTCTCGTTCGGAAGCGTTATCTAATTTGGAAACCACAATGTAAATAATCAATGTGTCCCAGTGTTCTGTCGGCTCGCCCAGTAGCTTTAAGGTGCGTAAGTTTTTTAATATTGTATCAATTAATTTATTAAGTTGACTAGGTGATTCTTTAGTTATCGCCTGAATTGAAAATATGGCTTTAATATGGCTTTGAATTAATAACCTAGTGTTATTAAACCTATGTAGCATAAGATCCCAAGCTACTTGGTAATTCGCAGAAGAAAATTCAACGTTTTCTATAACAATCTTTGCATCACTCTTTAAACTTGCTTTTAAATAGTGAAATTTCTGTATTTCCGGAATGGTCTTGGAATTGTGAATGAGCGACAAAAATGTGTCCCTAAATTCTACCCAGTGCTCAAGGGAACCGTCAAAGCTAGGGACTGCAATAATGGGCAATTTTACAGATTCGTGACTGCTTACAGCACAACATGACTCATGTAATACGGAGCAGTTATGCGACTTATTTACCGATTGATCTGTATCTTTTTCCGGATTCACAATACAGTCTAACATGGCCAAAACGACGTAATATTCTTTTTCAAATTCTACGCGAGATGCTATAGATTTTTCAACATCGGACTCGGAATACAGGTCCTCGATTTGGCTTTGAACATGATTGAAATCGTCCAGCAATCTCTGAGCCCCCACAATGCGCAATTTTAATTCTGCTCGTTGACTAACTGTTAACTCAACATGTTCGAATGACGAAACGTATTTTTTGAAGTTTGTTAATCGGCCTTTTATAAAACCCCTTTTTTTCCGTAACTCCTTTATCATCAAATCTACAGATTGCTCAGACATAGCCATAATTACAGCACAAAGTGAAAAGTTGCAAGTAGGTACTTACGGATCCGCGATACCCGATATAACCTTTCGTCACTCACAAATGCAATACCTTATGTGAACTCAAGTAATTGTATGCAAACACTGAAAATTGAAAACAGCACAGTATTAGACAAATGATCCAAGAAAGGGTGTAATTTTTTGGCTGGCACGTCTTACCACATCTGCGTATATTGTATATTTCGTATATGTAATTCCACATTCAATTAAATCCGGCTCGAAGGACCACAATGTACAATTTTAAGCGTAAATGAAAATACAGGTATGTGTATCCACGTGCGGTTTATTGCGAACAATGCGATTACTTATAATTATAATCCCTCGGGCCGTGTCCAGTTTTATATCACGTCATCAGCAGCCAATAGGAGCGGAGCTCGATGACGTGATACCAGTCGCGTGCGCAATTGCCTTAAAATATTGTCAGGCGTGAACAATAAGTATAGTAAATTAATTGAAATAGGACAATAAGTGTGCAAACTTTCAAAATAACATCATTATTTAAATACATAATTTAAAGTTACATTACAAACTTCCTTATAATAGGAATAATTCATTATGATAGGAAAACGCTTTAGAATATTTTCCTAGAGTCACTTCAATTATTTTATAATCTTCCGTAAATTCGAAAAGAAAAATTATTAAAAACTTCCAAACAAAAAGAAATTAAATTGTCAGTTTGTTCAGGCTGATTGATCACAAAGCCTGTATTGGACCTATAACGTCGGGCCCGATTCACATTTTTTCGCCGTTTAAATTTTCCAATGCAAGATTTGGTCGTGAGAAAAATAGTCGTACAAAGAACTCATATTATTAATGGCAACTGGATTACAGTTTTAGTTAAAAAAAAAAAATATTACTATTGTTAATAAATTGCTCTGTTGTTATTAAAGTCCTAATGATTTTTTTAATGTGACAATACATTGTTATACTAAATTCATTTTATAGTGTGCATAAATATGATTACATCTTTTGATTTTAAAAAATCCTTATAACTTTGGAAGTATTAACAATATGATCTAAGATTTACGCGTGTTTATCTAAAGATAAAGTATTATAGGATTATCGGATAATAATACGTATTAATAATAAAAAATAATATATTTATAAATAACATAACAATAATATTTAGTTATTCTATACAATAATATACAGTGATATTTATATTTATTATTATTATTATATAAGACCTTCATTATCCTTCTGCCCTTATGACACTCTAAACGAGGTCGGCACAACATATTATAAGCATGTTGTAACATGATAGACATTTTACGACAGGCCTTCTGCCTGACGTCAACTTACCTTAGCTGCCTTTTACGACACCTCGATAAGAAATGAGTATAGTCTATTTTACTCAGTCGAATAGACTATCGTCAACTTTTTCTTTTTCTCTATATCACTCGTATTCTCTCTTTTTTCAATTCTTGTCCTTTTCCTTCTGTTACTCAAAGGTTGACTGGAAGAGATCCCTTTTAGGGACAAGTCCCCCTTTATACATGTGCTTTTTTACTTTTTCTTTCTCTCTTGTAACTATATATTGACTGGCCCGTTGGCGCAGTGGGTAGTGACCCTGTCTTTAGCTCCGCGGGTTGCGGGTTCGATTACCGCCGAGGGCCAACATTTTCTATAAATGAATTTGTTGGCCTTTGAGCCTGGATGTATATTTGTATTTGTATTTAAGTATGTATTTAAAAAATATATAAGTATATATTCGCCAGTTGTCTGTGTCACCCATAACTCAAGTATTAAGTTACTTAGTTTGAGGATGGACGACCGTGTGTGTAAGAGTCCCATATATTTATTTATTTATTATATGTATAAAAATAAATAAATACCAAACGGCAGATTTATTAAAACACCTTAAGACTAATAAAAGTTAGTCGATTTCTTAGCGCACACATAATCGAATTCCCTTCTATCATCTTCCTGGCGGACAAGTGAGTATCGTCCCTCAATGCAAATATTTATAAAAGAGGTAGGGAGTACCTAGAAAAAGATTACCACTGATTGATTAGATCCGCAACAGGTAGGGAAGCGAGATGGACACAGCTGGGTACTTTTATCCTACCCATTTTAAAGCGTTTGTTTAAAATGTACAAATATTTTTATCGCTGATTGTTTATATCTAACAAGCTTGTTATCGATGTGTATTTTTGACTACGAATTTTAAGGATATTGTAATATCCGCTGAGTAAAATAGACCACCCTCATATCTTACCGAAGTGTCGTAAAAGGCGACTAGGTAAGTCGACTCGCCGTGTGGTATCCTGCTGGGTAGAATAGACCGCCCTCTTATCTTACCGAGGTGTCATAAAAAAGACTAAAGCAAGTTGACTCGCCGTGTTGTATACGGTTGAGTAGAGTAAACCACTCTCATTTTTTACCGAGATGTCGTAAAAGGCGAACTAAGGTAGGCGACCCGCCGTGTGGTAACCGGTTGAGCAGAATAGACCACCGTCATTCTTACTGAGGTGTCCTAAAAGGCGACCAAGGTAAGTTGACGTCATGCAGTCAGTCAGCAAAATACCTAGCCATGTGACAACATGCTTATCATATGTTCTGCCGACCCCACTTAGAGTGGGATAAAGGTGAGGATGATGAATATTCCCTATTTTGTATAAAAAGTTATGTCGCCAATAGTTTATTTTTAAACGCTACGTCACTCGTGGCTTTTTATTCAACAGCAAGTAGCAAAACTATCAATACAAAACAAAACAACACCATCAAATCTCTGAATATCCATCGCTCGGAACCGCATTACTGGTAAATATTTATAGCGGTGCTGTCTGAAACTTGGGGCGTACAATGCGTCCAAATTAAAATTCCATCAAGGGATTTTCACGCTATATCTCACTGTCATAAAGCATGTTTTTCCTCGACAACTTTTAATGTTAAACGTTATTTATAACTAAGTAAACATACGAGAGCCTTTCGTAACTGGCCCTTTAGGAACATTCCCAAAGGGTTAAGAGAATTTCTGTACACATGTGTTTTATGTAAATCACGAGGAAATCCTATCATGCTGTAGTCTTAGAAAAATTCAATACCTTTAAGGTAAGGTTGTACTTTTCTTTTATTCTTATGTTTTAATGTGTAGAATCCGGCTATACTCACGTCTTATTTTATCGGATGAGCCCGACTAGCTCACGCCTCGATAACGCCGCGTAAAGAGCTCATGAATAAGAGCCCCGTATGGGCTTGAAACTAGTCGGTTTTATCCGATAAAATAAGACCTGAATATAGCCGGTTTCTATACATTAATTATGAATAACACTCACGATAGTTTAAATTTAAAAAATTATGTGTTTTGTTTATACTTCTTATTACTTTAAAAGTGCTCACTGGCATTGTAGTTAATGAAAAATATTTACCTCTTAGAAACTACAGTGACAAGATTTGAACCGAATCTTAATGAGAAAGCTATAATAATTTTATTGGAAGTATTTTAAGGGTAAGATCCTTTTTCAAAATGCAAATTATCATTAAATCTCGATCGTTCTGACCGAAAGGCTAATACAGGCGCTTTAGTAAATATTTTTCAATCTCTTTATTTAAATCGGAATGTGAACAAATAAAGCATATCACCGAAATACACCAGGGAAATAAAAGGGTATATAATTAAGCCTGCAACCATATTATTCGTGTTATTGACGATGTATATTTCATATTTTGAAATAGTGTAGCTGGTACCAAAACAATGAATTAAATGAAAACAGTGTGGAATTTTATATTTTCCCTGAGTCCACCTAAGCTCGAAGGGTCCTGAGCTCTCCCCGAGGGAGGAACGAAAGGTTCTTGTTGCCTTTGTTAGGATATACATAATCTGACGCCGGACGGTGTTTTTCTAATAGAATATTTATAAAACAAAATGATGTATTTGAAAAAGACATAAAACACTTAACATGGGCAGAAACGAACTTACGCATACAAATAACGAAAAAATCTTATAGCCCTAATTAACAAAAACCTTATAGCACTAATTAACAAAAACCTTATCAAAACCCTCGTTCCGTAATGATGACAATACGATTCGTAGCAGTAAGTAAGTAACGACCTGTTACTTTACCACTGATGAGAATAGGCATCTTCTCTCCGTTTTTTGGAGAGAAGGTTCGGAGCTAAGATCTACCACGCTGCTCCAATGAATTGGTAGGTTACACATATCCCCAGAATTCTCTAGAGATATGCAGGTTTCCTCACGATGTTTTCTTTCACCGAAAAGCGTGTGATAAATTGCAATTATCAATTAGACACATAAGTTTTAACAGAAAACTCATTGGTGTCTGCCCGGGTTTGAACCCGTGACCACCTCGATAGAGTCTCGCGGTGTTACCGCTGGGCTACCACAGCCTGCTTAACCTTACTAGTATGATCCACAACACATCATCATTTTGACTGGCCCGTTGGAGCAGTGAGTAGTGACCCTGCCTTCAGCTCCACGGGTCGCGGGTTCGATTCCCGCCGAGGGCAAACATTTTGTATAAATGAATTTGTTGGTCTTTGAGCCTGGGTGTATATTTGTATTTAAGTATGTATTTAAAAAAATATATAAGCATATATTCACCAGTTGTCTGTCAGCCATAACACAAGTATTAAGTTACTTACTTTGGGGACGGACGACCGTGTGTGTAAGTGTCCCATATATTTGTATTTATATTCATAACACATCAGTACATACATATGTTTATTTTAGTTAAGAATGAAACAATGAAAATGTAAATGTTATTATATTATTAAATTGTACTTGTTATTACTTTTTGTTATATAGAAATATAAACTTAAATATAGCAACACGCATGATCATCTAATAATCGTACGAGTCTGCGTAAACGGGAATAACTTCAATAAGTTACAAGTTCTATCGGCGACTTTTATGGTCTCAACTTAAACGTTAAAATACCGTCAATTGTGTGACAGGAAAGTGAGATATTTTATATGTTGTGTATATGTTTTTCATTGTTTCAAAGAAAAGTAACGGCTTGTTACTATTCCACACAGACATAGACCTACCCTCTCCGTTTTTGGAGGGAAGGGTTAAAGAAATAAAACCCACTGCGCTGCTTTAGTGCGGATTGGCAGGTTACACATATCCTCAGAATTCTTTAGAGGTATGCAGGTTTCTTTACAATGTTTTCCTTTACCGATGAGAATGTGATAAATTGCAGTTTTCAATAACACAAAGTTTTAATTGCATATCCGGGGTTAAAACCCCTGACCCTTTCGAAACGATTGCACGATCTCATCGCTGGGCTATGATAACTAACTTGACTATTTTGACAATAAACAATTTTTTTCGACAAATTTTTAGAAAGAATATTTCTGTCAGATTGTTAAAACCTAGCATTATAGCTTGATTTCGCTCTGAAATGTATAAATTTTTATGTTTAAAAAGTTTTTATTTTAGTCGTACATCATATAAAATCCGAGTTTAAACAGATTTGTAGCGTGCAAAATAATATAAAACATTGCTCATTTCAGTAACGCAGTGTCAACTCAAAAAGGCTATAGAAAAATGCAGGGGGATTTCATTTAGCGATCTCGCCTTTTCATTTTCGAAACAAAACTTAGCGTGATAATTCTAACGTTTCCAAAGCGAGTCAAATATGTTCATGATACGTATGTAAAATTTAAAAGTGTTATTCATAAAAATATTCTGTTTTTATATTAACTTATATCTACTTTCCATTATAGTCATAAAACATACTGTTTTATACAACACACTTACCCGGTTATTACAAACAAGTGGTCTCAAGCGCACCACGTCACTAACGGCACAGCCCTTAGCGAGAGTGGACGTGTGGTATATTAAGACAAAACACATATGTTGAACATTATATACGTTGTACTAACTACGGTATACGATGTAGTACTTTTCTACCGTCGTAATAACCGATCATTTAATTTCGGAATCAATTCTTTTTTTAATTATAGAAGCAGGCGTTTTTTTACGGAACTCCATAGTACAGAAGTTACAAAAAAAATATTTTCCTGTAATCCGCGTTGTTAAGAGAATACATGCAATGCTAAGTGTATGAAGCAGGCAACAATCACATATCACATACATACAGGACAAGCCGCGACATGTATCACAAGACGCCGCCAACACCATCACTACATTCAAGCACTACACACACTCACTACCACAACCTCTACGATCGTTTCGCCCCGAAACCGAAGCATCATCAGCAGGATAGGCTCCACGACCAAATCGTAATCATAACAAAACAGATTCTTTTTAATTAATTACAATTATAATTTGAGTTTGCAATAATTTGATATACCGTAGCTTTTGAATATCGACCTGTTCATTGCGGCGAGGATTGTGGCCGCTATGGCACACCGCCAATTTCGTATAAAAATGTTTTACTTTCTTATTCCTCATGCGTACCGTTAAGGTGGAATACGATTCCACCGTCCATGTTTCCCCTCACCAATAATATTGGCAATCTTCGATGCAAAAGTGAATGGATTTCTTTATTTGTACGTCGTAGGGCTCAGTTGTGCTATGGACATATGAAAGTTGATTTTTATTTTTCGATAAATTGTATGGCCAGTCAAAAATTTTTTTTTTTGAATAGCAATGCTAGCTATGCGTTTCCGCCCGCGTAGAATGATTAGAACCGTAATAATAGTCTTTTGATAACCATAAAAATGGATAAAGTTGGTTTCCCCTTAAAAGCTAGACATATGCTGCTGCTGTAGACATTTATTTAGAACTATTTGAGAGGGACAATATTTTTATACATGATTTTTGAATAACTATCACCGTTTATTCAGCGCACGCAAGGAAAGTTTTAAATTTTGCCGTTTTCGTAATATTTTTTTATGGCTTCTCCTCTCCTAATCATCTATGCGTGATGTTATACAGCCTTCTTCGATAAATGGTCTATGTTACACTGAAATAATTTTTCTGACTGAATTTTTTTAAATGAAATAAATTTTAAGAAATGAGGGTGGTCTATTCTACTCAGCCGGAAACCACACAACAAGTCGACTTACCTTAGTCGCCTTTTACGACACCTCGGTAAGAAATGAATTTGGTCTATTCTACTCAGCCGGATACCACACGGCAGATTCGTTAATAAAACCAAGCGAAGATATAAAATAACTTTTCATTACGTAGTCCAGATTCCGCGTTGCGCATTCACCGGTGCTTGCGGCTGATTCAATTTGATCACTATAACTGCGTTCCAACTGTCGCCGAGCAACCGCGGCCCGCTCGCCATCCAAGTCACGGACATTGGTTCGGTGTTACTGTAAGCGTTTTCGGAGTCAACTCCTTATGAGACGATTTAAATGGAAATATTATGAAGAGTGAAGTCATGTGCCTTGTGGTATCCGGATGAGTAGAATAGACCACCTTAATTTCTCACCGAGATGTTGTAAAATGCGACTAAGCTAAGTTGACGTCAGGCAGAAGGCTAGTCGTAAAATACTTAACTAAATCACAGCACAATATGATTAAAACATGTTCTCTTCATGGTTGCTTCGAATTAAATGTCACTTAAAATTAATGAAAAAAAAAAGGCGAAGAATAAAAACGTCAATTTGAAGCCGCAATGTTTTATTTCTTTCCTATGCTCGTCATATATAAATATAAAAACAGGTTTATATACCTTTCACAATGATTGTATATAAAAGAAACAATTAAAATCGTATGTTTCTTTTAATTTTATGAATGGAAATGAAATGAATAGAACAATAAAATAAAAAAGTATTAAACACACTTAGACACGCAAACACAGGCACACGCATGCACTCACACACACACGCACGCACGCGCGCACACACACACAGACAACCACACACAGACACACACACACACAATACACAAACAAGCACATCACGTCGTTATTGCAGCTTTCGTACTTACTTCTAAATTCTGCTAAGCAAAATTTTTTTAATGTAAAACTATATAATCAGTTTGGCCTTATTAATAGATTTAATTTTTTATGTGAATAGCTGTAGATTAAATAAAAAAAAAGAATAAAAAAATATGTTTCTTTGTAACAATTTCACGCCCAAATACAGAGCACAATACAATAATTGTTGAGACAATCTCCGTCGATAATAATGGAGCTATTTATATTAGTAGTGATATCGGTGCAGACCAAAACGAACATAAGATTTAAAATAAATCAATATTAGGACGTATGCGCCCTAATTGGTGAAAATTAAAAGTCGGTTTAAGGGTCTCGTACTCGTAACCTCAACAAAATCCGAGTGGTCCTTCAATTTGGGAAGGCACATCATCTCGCTAGGTCTCATTGTTAGTGAAGTTTTGCGATATTAGACTATAATTTAAGGTATTAATAGGTAGTAATAACTTTTTTAGCCATGTGTTATCCGGTTAAGTAGAATAGTGCCACCCTCATTTCTTACCGAGGTGTCATAGAAGCCAACTAAGGTAAGTCAACCCGTCGTGTGGTATCCGGCTGAGTAGAATAGACCAACCTCATTTCTTACCGAGGTGCCGTAAAAGGAGACTAAGTTAGGTTGACTCACCGTCTGGTATCTGGTTTAGTAGAGTTGACCACCCTCTTTCTTACCGAGGTATCGTAAAATATGACAAAGGTAAGTTGATATCAGGCAGGCGGCCGGTCGTAAAATACGTAGCCAAATCATATGACAACATGTTTATGACATGTTGTGCCGACCCCACTTAAACTGGGATAAGGGCAAGAAGATGATGATGATGAATTTTATTATTACTTTTGAAAAATATTGCCGCTCACACTATAACCACAAACTCTTTCCAACTACGTACAGACTTCACTAAGAGGTGTTTGTATTGAAATTGATTTATGGAAATTTTGCGGCGAAGACGTATAGTCTACTGAGAGTTCGCATCGGGTCGTTAAAATGAATAGATTGAATTTTTATGCTCACCCAACTAAAGTTGAGCACTAAACATAATATTTGAAAGTTGATAATATTGTATTTTGTACGAACACTTTATTAAAATCCCATCGCGACTCCTACTAACTTCTCAAGTTATAACGTTTATTCGATATATTTATTTATTTATTTTATTTATTTACTAACTATTCGATACTAGTTATACTTGTGACGGCGTTCGCGTCAACTTCAGTGTTAAAATACCCTCCATTAGAAACAATAAATTGTATTGTTTTATTATCTCACTAGTATATCCCGCGGTTTCACCCGCGTACATTCCGATCTCATGGCAGTGGCAAGTATACTAAGTCAGACTTTAGATTTATTTTGGTTAACATAAAAGTTTTATTAATGGCGGATCTTTAATCAACTTTTACAATGTAGAAAAGTTATATTGGCATAGCTCTAATGGTTAGATATATGGTATCGCGGACTTTTGTAGATATTAATACGTTCTATAATACTGTAGAACATTTTTTTGTACAATAGTTTCTGCAGCACATGCGATAACAGATTTTTATGACTACTTTTTTACACCTTACAGACTATGTTGCTCAGTACAGAAGCAGCTTTCTAATGGTGAAAGAATTTTTGAATTCGGTCCAGTAGTTGTTATTTGAAAACATTACAAACATAAAATTCTTCCTCTATGATATGAGTATAGACTAAGAGGGACTCCTCTAATGGAGAGAAGGATGGAAGCTAAAACCTACCACGTTACTGCAACGCGGATTAGCAGAGTTAAGTGAAGCCATTAAAGCAGGAATTCTTCGCTAAGAAGATCCTTCCACGGTGTTTTCTTACACTAAAAAGCGTGCGATAAATTGTCAACAGACAAACACTTTTGCAATTCTTACATAAGAATAGATATGGAATTTAACAACTTGAGTCTTTAAAGTTTTTTTGTATAAACTTTTGCGGCTACTCCATTGGGAAACGAGTGACTTTACTAAAAGTTTACATATGATAAACTTTTTCGACTCCCTATAAGTTTACTAACGGCCCTAGGGAAAATGAGGATAATAAAAGTTGGAAACTTTTATCTACTAAATAATGTAAATTCATAGTTTAGAGGCGTACCGACTACATTATTAAACAACTTTAATCAGAATTAATGTATAGAAACTGGCTATACTCACGTGTTATTTAATCGGATGAGCCCGACTGGTTTTAAGCCCATACGGGGCTCTTATTCATGAACTCTTTACGCGGCGTTATCGCGGCAGGAACTGAGAGCTCCGTATGGGTTTGAGTCTAGTCAGGCTTATCCGATAAAATAACACGTGAGTATAGCCGGTTTCTATACATTAATTATGAATGCCAATCACGATAGTTTAAATTCAAACTTTAATCAGATCGAGTGGAATTCTTGTATTTTTTATATATTTCTTTATTTTATTTTATCAGAAGTTCTCAAAAGTATAACCACGAAATAAGGATGCTACGGTTAACGGTTTGAACGTCTCGTTTATCTAACTTATTATATATAGGCTATAGAAATAGTTAATTCTACAAGAATAAGATGACATTGAAAAGCGCCATCTGTTATCAACCTATCACGCGACACGATGGTTATAAACTTGTGTAACAATATCTGCTGAATAATATTTTAATTATTATTTAAGTCTTGTTCAATAGGCTTAGATATGGATCTTTGGACCTTCCACAAAATACCAATTTCCCTTAAAAGTGTAGACTTTTAGTCTTCAAAAATTGTTTTTTAAACTAAATTCTATAGCTTTTAAGTGGTCCATTTTAATTGGTCAACTTTAGCAACCTCAATATAAACTTTGTTTTTCACCTAATTTCATATCTGGAAAAATATTTATATATTATAAAATATGTTTTAGTGATGATAGAATAGATGCTGTGTTGATATTTTAGTAAATTTAACCCCTTAAAAGCTAATGAACGCCCGCCGTTCGTTATCTTATACGCACTTGACTGCCCTATTTTATCTTCTCAGACGAATACCGCCAGTAAATATGGCGACTGCCTAAAATAATACAAGTGACTTATACCATATACTTATACCATTCCGTAGAAAGGTCGTGTAACTTTCAAAAGCTCTGTTAAATTTTTATCTTTTCACATTTGAATAACGTACAGTTTATGATATAGGTCTATGCATGGGATTTCTACACCCTGTGATTTAAAATCATTCGAAACTCGATGCTCTTTGCGAAATTTAGGAATTCGCACAAAAAGAAGATTTTACCAAATTGATTATTTACTGTGGGACGGAATGTTGCTGATTATTGACTGGGGTCTTTGGCACGGTTGGTACTAATGCTGCCTCCACAGGTGGCGGGTCCGTTGAGGGCCAATATTTTCTAACAACAATTTCTTGTTTCTACAAGTCTGGGTGTATATAATATATATATATATATATATATATATATATATATATATATATATATATATATATATATATATATATATATATATATATATATATATATATATATATATATATATATATATATATATATATATATTTAAGAATGTATATAAAATTATATATACATATATAATTTTATATACATTCTTAAATATATTTAGCACTTGTCTGTCCCCATTAACACCAGTATTGCGTTACTGACGATCGTGTGTGTAAGTGCTCCATATATAAATATTCATTATTTTTTTACAGTTTGAAATTGCCATTCTAATCTTTGCAAACTTTTTAATGTATCTATCTACACCTTACATTCTTTATAATTATTCTTATATCCGTTTGCAACTTAGTTGAAAATATATAATAGAAATGTTTGGAAAATAGAATTAGTAAATCAATATATGTATTGGCTTATATTTGAAAAACATAAAAACCTGGTAAAAACGCAATAAACGATACATCCAACAACAAAAGGAAGGCAACATTGAAATCGTAACAATGGTTTCATGTTTATCCAAAACTGATATTCCGTCATATTTCTAATTATATAAGGTCCATACAAAGAGACAACGTAAAATGTCCTCCGCTCTCTTTATAATACTTTTATATTATTTCTTCAACTAGTAACCATGGCGACCGCCAAAGTTAATACTAAAACAAGGTCTTATATTTCTGTCTTCATAATATTTCAAGGTATAGAAGACAATGCAAATTTATATGAACTTGGACGTGGGAAGATTTTGGGGCTTTCTTTTGTAATTAAGATATTGTTTTACTGAGCTGTGGTATATTTTCCAAAATATTAGCCAACTCAGCTCTTCTTAACTGACTTTATATATAGTTTATATAATGACGCGTTTACTTTGAGGATATTCATAATATAAAAGTAATAATGAAAAAAAAACCAAAGCATAGCTTCTCTATTTTGTTGTGGGGTCTATATCCTGATGATGCTTCGGTTGCGGCACAAAATTGGTGGCGGTGGTGGTAGTTTGTTCAGTTGTTTTTACGAATCCTGCATGTATCGGGTATGAAAATCGATAGTCTACATTACTCTACATTATATATATTTTGCTATAATCAAGAAATATATCAGTATGTAATATTAAACAATACTTTATTATAATGACAATTTTTTAGAAATTTAGCCGTGTGGTATCCGGCTGAGTAAAATAGACCATCCTCTTTCTTACCGAGGTGTCCTTTAATTGACATCAAGCAAGCGGCTGGCCAAAAGAATTTGTTCATTCTTCGAGCCTGGGTGTATATTCCTATTTAAGAATGTATTTAAAAATTATATACGTTTATATTCACCAGTTGTCTGTCACCCACAACACAAGTATTAAATTACTTCGGGGACAGACGACCGTGTGTGTAAGTGTCCCATATATTTATTTATTTACTAAACCGCATACCACACTGTGGGTCAACTTACTATATATAATATCTCTAAAGATAAATAATATATCATTAAAAAAATATATAATAATGAGAGTTTACCGTTATGTCGGTTACTTGAAATGAATTTATATTCTGCTTTTATTTATATATATTAACACATTGTGCCGACCCCACAAAATAATTTTCTTATAATCATAATTTTAAAAAATCAAAGTAATGGACTCTTCGAGTGGCAATCTGTTAAGTTTATGTGACTAGAATGTAATTCAATACACTCGAGATCGGTAAGTTCCCGATCGGCTAGACGAGTTTATTATTAATATTAGACTTCCTTTCGACCCCAAGTATAGAAACATGAAACGTCCATTTCCCAACTACTGCGAAGGAAATAACTTCGATACTGTAAGTTAATATTAAATGAATTAGTTCCATAACTTTTTATAAGTACGCATTATTTCATAGTTTTGTTTGAAGGAAACGCACAAATTATTTTCGACAACCATTTTGTATTAGGATAATCGTTCAAATTCAAAATATTCTTTAATCAAATAAACTTGTGAACAAGTGCTTTTGAATCGTCAACTCTTCTGGTGGTTCGGAAAGCTGTTCCTACCGAGAAGAGCCAGCAAGACTCTCGGTGGTTGCTCTTTTAAAAATATAATTCTTATGACTAGTTACATTTAGTCATTACTGTCTTGTACAGGGTCTAAGCGAGCTATATATGTTAATTAGATTATCTGTTCTCTACTCATCATCATTCTCCTGCCCTTATCCCACTCTAAGTGGGGTCGGTACAACACTTTATAAACGTGTTGTCACATGATTTGGCTACGTATGTCACGACCGGCCACCTGCCTGACATTTATTTACCTTAGTCGTATTTTACGACACCTCTAAAAGAAAGAGAGTCTATTTTAATCGACCGGATACCAAACGGCGAGTAAAGTTACTTTAGTCGCCTTTTACGGAAAAATATGAGTTTAAAAAAAAAATTGTTTGTTTTGATAATATATATTGAAACATACTAAAATAATATACTAATTATAATTTTCCTGCCCTTATCCCACTCTAAATGAGGTCGGCACAACAAGTTTTAACCATGTTGTGATGTGATTTGGCTAGGTATTTTATGACCGGCTGCCTGCCCTACGTGAACTTACCTTAGTCGCCTTTTACGACACCTCGGTAAGGATTAGAGTAGTCTATTCTACTCAGCCGGATACCACACAGCACAGTAAAATAAAATAGTAAAAATTAAAAATTCTGTTGTCGCTAATGACTTCCGCTTTGTATTTTATAGCAACACAGTCATGAAACAAGAGTATCGCGCCCTTTTGATTAAAATGGTGGCAACACTGTGCCGTTTGTTTCCGGTAGTCTTCCTATTGATAAAACGTTTCAGTGACAGTCAGTCTTTGTTCGTCATTCAAGAGAAGTGCATCACGGAACGGGAATTGTGGTATTCCTATTATATCGTATTATTGTATATAGTGTGTGCGTTAACAATACCTTCTTAAAGGTGGTATAAGGAGAAACTATTTCTTAAAAATGACTTCCTTCGTCTCCACGCTTTATTTACAAAAGATCATGAAATTGGCGGAATAATTACGGTTCGCATACTTTTTATTCCCTTTGGTAGGTATACTTTAATCAGAAAACTTCTAGAACTGTCCACCGACATCGTCCGTTGGATTTTTAATCTGCATGCCGCATGTTTGTATGCCATTCAAAGATCGACTCCTGATTAGTATTTCCTTTTTGGCTCTCATTCCAAGTTGTCTGCCTCTATTTATATTTTTTATGGAAACGTAAATTTCGAAACGTTATATAACGTGAGGGTAGATGCCGTGTGGTATCCGGCTGAGTAGAATAGACACTCCTCATTTCTTAATGAGGTGTCGTAAAAGGCACTAAAGTAAGATGACCCACCGTGGTTTTAGGGCAAGTAGAATAGACCACCCTCATTTCTTACCGAGATGTCGTAAAAGGCGACTAAGGTAAGTCAACCTGCTCTGTGGTATCCGACTGAATAGAATAGACCACACTCATTCTTGACGAGGTGTCGTAAAAGGTGACTAAGGTAAGTCAACCCGCCGTCTGGTATCCGGTTGAGTATAATAGACCAATCTCATTTCTTACCGAGATATCGTAAAATACGACTAAGGTAAATTGACGTCAGGCAGGCGGCCGGTCGTAAAATAAGTAGCCAAATCATATGACAAAATATTTACAACATGTTGTGCCGAGCCCACTTAGAGTGGGATAAGGGCAAGCAGATGATAATAATGATATAACGTAAGGTTAGAAGACCAAAACTGTGACTTGTTGTCGCCATTGACTTCCGCTTTGTATTTTATGGCAACACAGTCATGAAATAGGGGTATCGCGCCCTTTTTATTGAAATGGTAGCAACACTGTGCCGTTGTTGTTTCCGTTAAAGTCTTCTTATTGATAAATCGTTTCATGGACATTCAGTCTTTGTTCATCATTCAAGAGAAGTGCATCTCGGAACGGGGATTGTAGTATTCCTATTATATCGTGTTATTGTATATAGCGTGCGCTAACAGACTGAAAATTATTCTGAAAAAAGTCTACTTTTCGTTCCATTATTTTTTTTTAATTTGACACTAAAATTCAGCACATAAAGGGTTTAATTTACATCATCTCTTTCATCCCACTCTAAGTGGGCTCAACTCAACATGTTACAAACATGTAGTAGTATGATTTAGCTACGTATTTTACGACCGGCGGCCTGCTTGACTATCTAAAGGATTATCTTATATCATCATCCTCCCGCCCTTATCCCACTCTAAGTGGGGTCGGCACAACATGTTATAAACATGCTGTAACATGATTTGCCTGCGTTTTTACGACCGGCCGCCTGCCTTACGTCAACTTACATAAGTCGTATTTTGCGACACCTTGGTAGGAAGGACGGTGGTCAATTCTACTGAACCGGATACCACACGGCGGGTCGACTTACCTTAGTCGCCTTTTACGACACCTCGGTAAGAAATGAGGGTGGTACTATTCTATTCAGCCGGATACCACACGGCGCTTACATGAAATTCTTAAATATTAAAAAATACGCATATATTTCGCGCCTTTGTGAGCTCGTTAAATGCCTTAAGCCCAAGTTCGGATCTTTGTTAACACAGCCTAAACTTGGACGACAGAAAAACACTCGTGTGCGAAACAAATGTAAGTGGGTGGAGGCATTATGGCGACCTTCGGGGGCGTAAACCGAGTCTAACGCTCGCCACAACTTAATGGAATAAAAACATAAAAGATATTAGGGACCTTTGGAAAGGGCAGAATATAAATTCTGTTCAAGTAACCGACATAACGGTAAACTCTCATTGTTATATATTTTTTTAATGATATATTATTTATCTTTAGATATAATATATAAGGTAAGTTGACCCACCGTGTGGTATGCGGTTTAGTATATAAATAAATATATGGGACACTTACTCACACGGTCATCCGTCCCCAAAGTAAGTAACTTAATAATTGTGTTATGTTAGACAGACAACTGGTGAATATATACTTATATATTTTTTAAATAAATACTTAAATAGTAGAATAGACCACCCTCTTGCTTATCGAGGTGTCGTAAAATACGACTAAGGTAAATTGACGTCAGGCAGGCGGCCCTTCGTAAAAACGCAGCCAAATCATGTGACAGCATGTTTATTCCGCCCCAACTTAGAGTGGGATAAGGGCAGGAGGGTGATGATGTTATAAAATTTCAATTTGGGATTATTTGTGACACATCGACTTCAATGCGAAACCGCTGGCACAGTTACTAAGTAATAAATTAGGTTCTAGTAAACTCACTTGATACGTTCGTATAATAAATGCATAGCATTCCTTTAATGAAATCCCTAACAAACTATATCCCGCACCACCTTAAAGCTAAAAGGCAATTACTCTTAGCTAAGTAACCAAATCAATCTTGTTCGGAGTGTTAATTAAACAAATTAGTTAGGATTCTGTGTAAAATCTCGTGACAAATCCCGAGTTTTGAGGAGTTTGGAGACTAGTACGTGAGTAATTTACTAATGCACTGACGTCGTTCACTTCGCGCAGGAGATATTTAACGGTAATCATATAGTGATAGATTAAGCGATTTGTGATGTTATTAATCGAATACAATATCGTATTTTGCGGTTGTTTTTTGTGAAATATCTCTTGCAAGTCCAAGTTAATTTTATATAACCGGATAGTGGGGCGATGTAAAGCGTCGTTAGGGAAACACAATGAACGGCATTCATATTTATTCTATGTTTTATTTTGAATGAATGAATGAATTATATATGAATTTTATATATATAGCATATATGAATGTTTCCGTGTTAACTTCAATGGCACGTTCTAGCCCTTGAACTATCTGTAACATTGTGTTCCTTCGGGGACTGTAAAACATGTTCGTACGAGTAATTGGGGATATATAACGCTTAATTTGACGCGAACAATGTAGCTATTATACCTGTATAAAGTAAGTTAAACAATATAACGCAGATAATTGTGGTGACTCACAAAGCTTATTATCTTATCATTATCATCATTCTCTTACTCTTATCCCACTCTAAGTGGGGTCGGCACAATATGTCTTCTTCTTCCATTCTCCTCTATCATTCATCAACTCTGGTGCCACCCTTTAACATGCATATCATTTTTCACACAATCCATCCATCTTTTATTCGGCCTTCCCCTATCTATACATCCATCCACATTCATATTAAAGCTTATTAGCTTATATTGTTCAGTATTGTTGTATTGATCGAAACATTTTAAATTAAGAATATTAAAGGGACCACTCGATACAAAATCTGAATGTTCAATCGCTATATACCGTAATAGGAACTCACCCGAAACGCACACCGTACAGAAAATGCACTCCTGCTTCATATTTGCCGCTTTCATTACTGATATTAAAAACGAGTTGCGCATCCATTAATTAATAACAGAGGATTTCATAGCTGACACCTACGGAATATTGAAATTGATGTCGTATCGAGGAACGTATGGACGGCAGTTTTTAATCAAAAGTGAAAATATAATATATCGTACTACCAAAAAGCAAAAAGCTGAGAAAGCCCAGAGGCGGTGGTATTCTTTCAAAGGGGTCGCGGTCTCAAGCCCCGAGCACTACTGACTTTTTGACAAATATGCCTAATTGATACTTGCAATTTATCACACACTTATCGGCGATAGAAAATATAAATTTCAAGTTATTCTTTATTCAAGTAACCTTGTAAACAAGTGCTTTCGAATCGTCAATTCTACTGCTGGTTCGGAAAGATGTTCCTACCGAGAAGAGCCAGCAAGAAACTCGACGGTTACTCTTTTAAAAAATATATCCTTATTACTAGTTACATTTAGTCATTACTGTCTTGTATAGGGTCGAAGAGTAGCTATATCCAAAAATTCTTAGCTAGATAATTTTAGTTACAATCGCGCAACCTGTTTAACACTATTTACATATAAGGGTAAATATCTGGGTGACCGAGTTTGCTCGGTAATTTTTTACAAATTAAGAAAAAGAAACTTAAAACAAAAAGAAAAAATAATAGGGTAGGTAGCTCGATCCTACATATTTTCATTTCTCGCGACCATCCGTTCTCCGAATAAGCTACGCTGACTTGACAGTTAATGGCAATAAATTAAATTAAATATTAATTTAAGTATTTTTTAATACCCAAAAACGGAGGTAAATGATTTTTTTAAAATAAAACCTAGCTAAATCGATTTTTCTTCCCCAAAACCTACCTACACGCTGAATTTCAGGAGAATCGTTGGAGCCGTTTCTGAGATTCCGAAAAAAAAATATAAACTATTCAGAAGAATTTCACTAAAGTTTAGTAAGAACTGTACAAAAATCCGTTCAGTAAATTGTAAGAAAATCGATCACATATTATACTGCTATGCATATGCTGTATTTGAGGACTTTGTTTTACAATAAATATATATAGAATTTTTTTATAAAGAAGGACCTATAATGTCTGATATATTACATGATAATATCAAATTTAAAGGTATCCTCATACCTACGGGTTCGGTGACGTCATGTCAAGCTGAGTACGTTAATAGCTTGATGTAATTGAAAATTGACCTACCCCGGGGTAGGGATTTAATAATAGATAAGGGTCAATAGAAGCCCGCCGTTGTAGCATAGGACGCCGTATTATGGTTCCCCGTATAGATGAAACTTTGAGATGGTAATTCTATCAATCTGCATACTTAATAGAGCGTAGAAGACAGTATTTTCATACGAGATTATTTAGAGGTCCTCAATTTCAAAACTCATGCATTACCAACTTGAAAACTTTTATTGACTTTCATAACCATTCATTAGAACGCACATATATTCAATTTAGATGATTGTTCTCGATTTTAAATATCATTCCCCTTTGCTTATCCCACTTTAAGGGGGATCAGCACAATGTCTCATAAACACGTTATCACATGATTTGGCTAGTTTGGATGTATATATCGCACGCTTAATTCAAAATCAGGCTTCATTGAGTTAGACACTTTGTAATCCTTATTTCAATGCCATCTGTAGTATTTATAAACTAATATTGTATGAATATAGCACAGGCTCAAACACGCACTAACAAGTAACAACATGTCACTTCACGACCACTCTCAGCAAGGGCTCTCGTGTTACTGTCGTGGTGCATTCTGAGACCGTGTATGTACGTTTGTACTAGTGTGAATTAGTGTGACTATGTTCATGTATGTATTACATATAAATATGTGTCTTGTATATAAATGTACAAAGTACGTTACACACGTCTCAATCCGCATACACTACATCATCTATGGTATCACGCAGTGAACTATTAAAAAGCTTGTGTTTTCTTCCAAGTTATGGGTCTCTTTAACACAGACGAGTTTTGTAGGCGCTCCGCTTTAATGCAATTTGCAATAAAACAACTTTTTTGAATTCAGTCACTTTAATATTAAGCATGCCATATATACTGAAATTTTATTAACTTTAACATGTACGACTTATAGTACTGAAGACTTAACCTAGTCAAGTCTACAAGTTCTCTCATAAATAAAGTTGTCAAGGGCCCTCCTTATTCAGATACGACAAGATGTCAAGATTTACTGGCTACGTTACGAGACAACAAAACTATTTACGTCATCACATACATCGACCGCTTAAAACACTAGGAAGCTATTGATATATCAATAATGTCAGCAATGTACTCTAATAACTGACTTTCCACGTTCCAGCAAGTGATATTTCAACACGTAATCCAGGCAACATCTTCGACAAGTATATTTGACAAACGAGAGATTCACTCGCGATTTGTTTCATTGTTATTCCACAGGAAATTTATAGGGATGCAGCAAACCATGACAACGGTTACTACGTAAATTGAGTTTAGCGCTTGTTATCTTTTATTCAACTTGTGCCGGGATTTTATGGTAATACATTGTGCTGGCGAGATCTCTAGATGTTAATATTTAAAGGTAATTTTGATATAGACAATATTTTCATGCGGTATCCGGCTGAGCAGAATAGACCACTCTTTCTTACCGAGGTGTCGTGAAAGGCGAATAATGTAAGTCCACCCATTCTGTGGTAATCAGCTGAATAAAATAGACCAACCTCTTTCTTATCGAGGTGTCGCAAAAGGCGAATAAGTTAAGTTGACCCGCCGTGTGGTATCCGGCTAAATATAATAGACCACCCTCATTTCTTAGTAAGGTTTCGTAAAAGGCGACTAAGGTAAGTTAACCCGCTATATTGTATTCGGCTTAGCAGAATAGACCGCGCTCTTTCTTACTGAGGTCTCATAAAAGGCGACTAAGATATGTTGACCCGCCGTGTGGTATCCAGCTTAGCAGAATAGACGACCCTCATTTCTTACCGAGGTTTCGTAAAAGGTGACTAAGGTAAGTTCACATATGTTTATAACATATTGTGCCGACACCACTTAGAGTGGGATAAGTACATGAGAATGATGAATATTTTCAAAGATATCTCTTTCTTAACTGTTGGTTTTTTCATGTTTGGATAATTATTTTATTCACGTACATTAGACCTTTCTTTATTCTAATTTAGCTAGTTGTATTATTTAGTACTTTGTTACTACCCTAATAGTTTTTTGGTACAGACAAGTGATTCCGGGTCCATGCATGCACAAGATTAATGGCAACGATAAAAGATACAGTTACCCTCCGTTAGCAGTATGATAAGGGATTTTGCATTCCGGTACGACGTGTCCGGAAGCTGTTGAATACAACAGAACACATTGATTCTTAGGTCAGCGAAGCAATACCCAAACAAGCCAAGTTATTTTGCTTTGCGATTTTATCGTGGAGTCATCTCCTGATGATGCTTCGGTTGCGCGCCGAAGCGATTGTTTAGTTTGTGATAGTAAACGTATATAGTGCTTGTGTATTGTGGTGGCAGTGGTGGAGGTTTGTGCATGTGTCTTTACGAATCCTGCATGTGTCAGGTATGAAAACGGATTGTCCACTACACGTTTAGCATTATAAATATTTTCTATTTTACTTTATCGCGGATTATAGCAAAATAATTTTATTATTACGTTTGTATTATGAATATCCCCGCAAAGTAACGTCCAATTCTATAAATTATTTAAAATGTATGCATATTGATTATATTTATGATAGGGTTGCTCACTGAAATATGCATGTACGAAAGAGAGAAAAAACCATGTTAAAATGATAAACTTATTCTTAAATTAAATAAAAAAAAACAGCACCGGGTAAGTTGTGGGAATCGAACCTAGGCTTCGAATCTTTTTAGCGCATTACCATTAGGCTGTCACAGCTCAAATTATGAGTTGCCATCTATTCCTATTTTTTGTAGTTTTTTTAATTCCCCAAAAATAGAAATGAAACTAGATTGATTTTTAAAAAAAACCTTGCTAGATCGTTTTTCCTTCCCCGAGTCTTGCTCGGTAATTTCTTAAAAGATATAAAAAAATAAAGAAGGCGCCGATTACGTGTAGGTTTCAAACCTGGGTTTTGCACATATTCGGTCCACCCGTTACCCACCGGCTATCGCAATAGCCGATGGACAACTAAATAAAATCCTTTGCTTTCAATGCTATACTTACCATTTTTTTAATACCCAAAAACAGGGATAAAACGATATTTTTTAAAAAACCTACCTATAAATAAATACCTTATAAATAAATCTATAACATTTTTCCTCCCCAAAACCCTCTACATGCAAATCGTTGGGGCCGTTTCTAAGATTCAGAAAATATATTTATATACATACAAGATTAACTCATTTAAATATTAAAGATTAAAGATACAAGACGTTCCGTTATATTTTTTATTTTCTAAACGACGAAACCTGTCCCCAAGATAGTAAAACTCTAAATAATGATGATTGGAAAAATAATAGAGGTAGGTGGCAAGGTTTTATTGGCAGTCCTCGTAATGCTTAGATGGTGGCTAATCGAGGGAGGTAATTTTGCTGGATGGCTGATTGGTTATCGATCCAGATGCCTGGCACCTGGCAGAACGGCACCCGGGGTGTTTCTTTATAAAATTTATGGACTGTCTTGCTGGAATGAGAGCGAAGTAAAAAGTTCAACGCCCTTTTATTGATGTGGGCCAACTAGTCAAATTAAGCACTGGATGGTGTTTAATTGCCTTTAATTTGGAAACATTTTAAAAATGCACCATGGAGGGGGTTTTGGGGAAAAAAAAATGATCTAAGTAGGTTTTATTTAATAAAAAAATCGTTTTATCCCTGTTTTTGGGTATTAAAAAATACTAATATTTACTTTAAATTTATTAAATATATAAAGCACTATTCTTGCAGTTAATTGTCCAGTCAGCGTAGCTTATTCGGGCCACGGTATGAAAATACCGAAAATATAAATATACGATCGAGCCACAATAAAACCAAACCATAAAAAATCGGGTAATATTTTTTTCTTTTTTTTAAGTTTTTTTTTTATTTTGTCAAAAAACTCCGAGAAAGGCTCGGTCAATCAGGTACTTATATTAAATTGTTCAAATTGTTACAATAGTTCTTCAGCTGAACTACTAAGCTATAATTTTGTTGGGTCATAATATAGAGAGAGATCCCGTGAGCGCCAGACCTTCGTCATTTTATAAAAGCTGAAACTTTGTCAGTGCATGCTCCCAACACAGGTAAGAACGATGGTAGATTGTGGAATATACTTTTTTACCTACTAAACCGGATACCACACGGTGGGTCAACTTACCTCTGTCGTGTAAGTTGACCCACCGTGTGGTATCCGGTTTAGTAGAAGAGACCACTCTCTTTCTTACCGAGGTGTCATAAAATACGACTACGGGAAGTAAACGTCAGGCAGGCGGCCAGCCGTAAAATACGTAGCCAAATCATGTGACATGTTAATAACATGTTGTGCCAACCCCTCTTATAAATGCAGGAGGATGATGAATATTAAAATTATAATTACTTTAACCTGAATATTACTTGTACATAAATAGATAACACGTTCACTAAGGCCTTTACAACCCTCCAGTACAAGAATAGCATCAGTCTCCTAGTTTCGCCTGAACAGCGCAGCGACCATGCGTAAACTTGTGTGCAGCCTTTATGCTTGATTAGCCTAAAGACGTTCGCGCATGCGCTTAAACCATTATAACGTAAGGGCACTATTTAATTGAACATGTACTAGCAGTTGACCGTTTTTTATGAAATTTTAAATAATAAGCAATTTGTGTGTATAGCTAATATAAAATAATAATTAATAATATAACATTTTAAATATTAAGCAATGGGCTTCACTATCTACACACCTCAGCAGCCTCTATAAAAGAAATCAGTTAATTTTGTGAGGTAACTTAGACACAGGAATTGTATCACGTTTTAAAATAATTAAAAGATACATGGTATAGAAGGGTGAATGACCGTACTACTACTGACCGTACTAATTCTATTTCGTATGTAATGCATAACCTTGACCAAGAAACTAGTGTGTTACAAATGCGAAGGAGATAAAACTATAATATTATTGTTTTTTATGTTTTTTTAAAAACGCGCATCGCGCCATGTTAGTCAACCGTTACTAAAAAAGCTATATCTTAATTAAATTTTATTTATTTTGTTCGAAAATACATTTTTTTAAACGATATTTAAAAAGATCGAATCATACTAAAATTATCTATTATTTATTTATCTATTATACCAATGATCGGTGGATTAATTCAATGTCGTGTAGTCGTACCGACTGTATAAAATTATTAAAGAAAATAGCATAACCTCGTTCTAAAATTTATAACTGATATACATCGAAGTCGTTTCACAGCTCCACCAGACGATACAATCTAGAACATGATAGACCCTTATACATGTGACAATTCTATTACTTTAAATCCGTTGCGATATCCGCGGAATCGAACACGTGCCCGCAGACTGCAGCACATAATACATTTGTTACTCTCTCAAATCATATCCCCGACAATATCATTTCGTGAGTCGACGTTCCATGAAATACGTCTTGAGTGACTCTGCACAAGATGCCGCCACTGAGGATATTATGGAAGCACTATAGTACAAGCTATACTATACTTTACTATGATATTATTATTTTAATAATATATAAATGACGTGCGATTCTTTTGACGGAGGCACAAGTTCAACCTTCGGGCAAACACCAATGAGTTTTTCTATTTAAACTTATTTATTTATTTATTTGAATTAATTAGAACGGTTCACCAATAACACCAATTAACATTAAAAATGATAGATAAAAAACAATATACAAGACAGGATATAAAATGAAAACAACTATTGAAAAAAAAACTTAACCTAGTAACATAGTGGAGTTATAATGCTTATGTCTCTAATTTATAGTTGCTATTTATCACACGCTTTCGGTGTAGGGAAACATCGTGAGGAAACCTGCATATTTCTAGAGAATTGTGGGGATGTGTGTAACCTACCAATTCGCATTGGAACAGCTTGGTAGGTCTTAGCACCAGCATTTCTCTCCTAAAACGAAGAGAAATCTGACACAAAAATTTTTAAACATGGTCTTCATTATAGCGCCGCAATAGTAACGTTATAAACATCAGACCTTCAAAAACACTCAGATGTCGGAGCGAATGAAGTCTAATAAAGAAATCTTTCGAAAGCTTCGAAAGCCCACTAATATAGACTTAAACTAAGTAATATTATTGTTGGCTAATAAATATGGCAATACATATTAAAACATATATATATATATATTATTTAAAACATATCCAATTCATATAAAAACAATAAAAGTATTATTTTGGAGTATAACAATAATAAACAAATTGCAGAAAATTGGTCGCATGTGCAATTTGAGCGCAACATGATAGATTGGATTCTTTCAATAACAAAAAGTTTTGTTAGCTTCTAAAGCGTCATCAGAAAAAATAGGGAATACTAAGGCTCCTAGACTTAATGATAAAGTCACTTTACGATCAATCGTTATGAGAATAATACATAGCCAAGTGAGACCTATTTACAAAAATATTAAGCTAATTTTAAAACAGATAAATCGCTATAGCAAGCATTACTCCACCGCCCTACATCAACTCGTCCCCGTACGAGCTAAACTTTCCCGTTGTAATATTTTATCCCCTCCCTGTCTAAATCACGGAACTTCTTTTACAGTGATTTGATGATATTGCACTTTGACGAATACAGGAATTGGATGAGGGGTAAAAATAAAAACAAGATGGATGACGTCGTCACGGCGACCGACTTACCCGAAGGAGACCTCTTTAGACCTTCCTTTGTAAGAGATATTACACACTTAGCGAAATCTATGACTGTACATTCACGAGATAGTATAAAATTAGAAGGCTTTTAGGTATATGATACTTGACTTCTCCGTTGACTAGTGGACAATTCAAATTAATATATCTGTAGTCAAAGTTTGACGTTAGGGCTTAGAAAAATAATTAACAAGAATTTAAAACCTGAATAAGTAAAGTAACGGCCTGTTACTATCCCACTGCTGGACATAGGCCTCCTCTCCGTTGCTGGAGAGAAGGGATGGAGCTAAGACCTACCACCAATTCGGATTGGTAGGTTACACATATCCCTAGATTGCTCTAGAGATATGCAGGTTTCCTCACGATGTTTTCCTTCACCGAAAAGCGTGTGATAAATGGCAATTATCAATTACGTATAAATAAATAAATACATGGGACACTTACACACACGGTCCTCCATTCCTAAAGTAAGTAACTTAATACTTGTGTTATGGGTGATAACATTATAGTATAGTAAAGTGATAAGGCATTTGCAGGCTCTTCGTTATGGTCACACGTTACACGCACACACTGTCAGTCTAATCAACGCATACAAAGGAATCAATCTATTCATGCCAATCATAGAACAAAGACTTTCTACGTACAACGACACGCCAATCAAGTAGAAAGCATCTTGTAATATAAAGTGAGTCGTGTCGCTGCTTTGACGTACATACATTATGTGCGTAGTTATAACCCTTCACTTAAAAGGATTACATGTGAGTTAGTCAAGAACGCCGTGTGGTATCCGGCTGAATAGAATAGTACCACCCTCATTTCTTACCGAGGTGTCGTAAAAGGCGACTAAGGTAAGTCGACCCGCCGTGTGGTATCCGGCTGAGTAGAATAGACCAACCTCATTTCTTACCGAGGTGTCGTAAAAGGCGACTAAGGTAAGTTGACCCACCGTGTGGTATACGGTTGAGTAAAATAGACCACCCTCTTTCTTACCGAGGACTCGTAAAATACGACTAAGGTAAGTTGACGTCAGGCAGGCGGCCGGTCATAAAATACGTAGCCAAATCATATGACATCATGTTTGTAACATGTTGTGCGAACCCCACTTAGAGTGGGATAAGGGCAGGCGGATGATGATGTGAGTTAGTCAAGTGAAATTATGAAGAAATTTGACATTTTGAAGCTATATTAATCAGGCGAAGCATCGTTAGTTCACTCTATAGTAGATTGTAGTAAAATCCCATATTTTGGCAAAGATATCCACTATCCTTCGAAAGAAATATTTAATTATCACCTACAATAGACACATTATATAATTAGGCGTAATTTTGCGGAGATCCATAATATAAAACGTACATACAGCCCTTATCCCACTTTAGGTGGGGTCGGCATAGCATGTTATAAACATGTTATCACATGATTTAGCTACGTATTTTACGACTGCCCGCCTACCTGACGTCAACTTACCATAGTTGCCTTTTACGACAGCTCCACCAGCTCCAGGATACCATACGGTTTGAGATAATTATATATATATATATATATATATATATATATATATATATATATATATATATATATATATATATATATTTGAATTTCGGAAACGGCTCCAACAATTTTCATGAAACTTGCTGGGGGGGGGGAGTTCCTTAATACTTGAGTTATGGGTGACAGACAACTGGCGAATATGTTATACACATATAATTTTTAAATACATACTTAAATACGAATATACACCCAGGCTCGAAGAACCAACAAATTATTTTTATAGAAAATATTGGCCCTCGGTAGGAACCGAACCCGCGACCCGCGGAGCTGAAGGCAGGATCACTACCCACTGCGCCAACGGGCCAGTCAACGGGTCAGTTTATTTCATTTGATTAAACACTTCGCTTAATTTATATTACTCACCTGTCGGTCTCGCCAGTTAAAGCTTTGTAGCTCTGCAACTCTATGTCTTCCATGTACTCCGAAAAATCTAGAACAACAGAAATATGTGTAAAAAAAAAAGATTGGATATTGTTAAATTAGACAACATAACCCGTGGATTTGATTTTTTGTCTACAACAAAATTTTAAACTTCAGCTAGTTTAATTGTGCAAAACAATGTATGTAAATAAATATCTTTAACATTTAAATGAGTTAATCTTGTATAAACATATGTTTTCGGAATGCATATATATATTTTCGGAATCTCGGAAACAGCTACAACGATTTTCCTAAAATTCAGCATGTGAAAAATCGATATAGCTACGTTTTATGTAAAGAAAATCGTTTTATTCCTGTTTTTGGGCATTAAAATAAAATTTATTTTGAATATAAGACACTATTTTTGCCATAAACTGTCAAGTCAGCGTAGCTTATTTGAGGCACGGGACGCCTCGAGAAATTTAAATACCTAGAATCAATCCCAACTACCTAATTATTGTTATTTTTTTAAGTTTCTTTTTTTTATTTTGTAAAAAATTATCGAGCAAGGCTCGGTCAACCAGATACTAAGTTATTATTTATGAAGTTTTCTCTTGACCGCTTGTTAACGGTTTGCTGAGTGCAAATTTTGAATTGATATAGGACTGAGCTATAGTTATAAATAGTTAGCGTTATATCAATTTTAGCTCAGCACGATTCGTTATTTGTTTCGTAGCACTAATAGGCATCGTCTATTGCTACAAACCGTAGCACTTCTACAAGATATTCGTAGACACGAGTTATTGTATTTCCTGTTAAGATAAGATCGGCGTAGACAATAAAGGTCAATAACTAATAGAATAATAAGGGTAAATAAGGGTATAAAACTCATTATAAGATAACAGACTAAGTAAATTTAAAGTAGCGGCCTACTGCAGGGATAAGGGAATTTTCTAGGAGCATGTAGGATGTAGGAGCAATTTCTTTACGATATTTTTCTCACGGTAAAACGGATTAAACTTGTTTGAATTATTAAATGAACTTCAATCAAAAATTCCTATGAACTATGGACCGACCAATATAAACATCTATGTAACTTATTGTATTTGGATAAACTAATTGTTTATCTTTTTGGTTAATATCACCGTGTGTGAGATTTTTGTAACTTTCGGCGCCAGATTTACTGAAATTGGATATAATATTGTTGCTTTCAATAAAATCGCAGCATATGTAATGTTACGCTCCGTACTTTCACTTTATTTTTAGTAGAAATAATAAAAATTTACAACTAAACCTCGCATATAACGATATTCATTCAATTAAAAAGCGTTAAGGATAGGAAAAAGCAAACGAGTATCATATAAAAATTCCAGTGTATATTTTTATGTTACAGTTCTATTTAATTTTCTGCGTATCTCGTTAGCGAGTAGCTGTTAATAAAAGATAAATGTATATCTGTATCTATTAGAATGCATATATCTTTTATGATGTATTTAGTTAGCAATATATGGAGTAGGTATGATAGCGATAATACGACATTAAATGTACTCACTGATCACTTCACTACATATTATAAAACAAAGTCCATATTTCCGTATGTACGCATAAAACTTTAAAACTACGCAACCGATTTTGATGCGGTTTTTAATAGATAGTGATTCCAGAGGAAGGGTTGTACGTATAATAACATTCAATACGAAGTAGAGAAATAATGTAATTTTTGAGGTTTCTGTAAATAATGACATTTTTTTCCGCTTACATTGCAAACGCAGGCTAAACCCTACGAGATTTATCAAAATGATGTACTAAGTATTTGTACATCTTGAAAAGGTCCACAGAAAAGTCTGCGATGGTATATATCTATCTCTTATGGATAACCCACAATAGCAGTTTTTTTCATTTATTTTTTACGAAAAATGATGCCTTATGTTCAAAGCAATTTTTATACAATACAGCATTAATTCTTATCCAATTGAGTACCTTAAATAAATTGTTGATTTAATATAGATCAATATGGCCGTTTACAGCATGCAATTTAAGTGAACATTTTCGGAGATATTACAGATTTAAAATGCCGTGAGGACGCCGCGCTTCGCCCCTATAACACTTCGAATCTTTCAGAGTTTGTTTAAAGACATTCTGTAATTAATTGTAAAAATAAAATACATAGGTAAAATTTAAAAGTAAATAAGTAAAAATGTACTATATGAGTTTAGAAATTCCAAAGATAGCAGGAAATCGTCTTGGTATAGGAAGAGAAAATTGTTTTTCTCCAAATTTAACGCTTGCGAGCCACGGGCAGTAATGAATAAATCAAAACTACTGGATCGATTTTAATCATTTTTTTTTACACTGACAACATGGGATATATATTTTATACCCGTGCGAAGCAAGGGCAGGCCGCTAGTTAACGTATAAGATAAGTTTGCCCTTAAATATCGTTGACAAATATGTACATTATATTTGTAAAAAAAGAAGTATAATTTGATTGAGATATGGCTAACAAGTGACGATTGACTGACCTGGCACGGCGCACTTGTTCAAAAAGCAAGATAAAACAACAACATTATAGTTCTGTCTCCTTCGCACTTGTATGTAGTCCCTCGGTCAAGGCCAATGTATTACATACGAAATGAGATGGAATAGGGTTCGGTCATTCACCCTTCTATATCGGATATCTTTTGTTTGAAACGTAAAATAATTCTTGAGGCTAAATTACTTCAGTAAAATAACTTAATTTTTTTTGTAAGCTGCTTAAGTGTAGTTAGTAATGTAGGTTAATGTTGAATTAAAATTGATGTTAAATGGTCATTATCATATCATACCAGTAGTAGAATAGACCACCCTCTTTCTTACCGAGGTGTTGCAATAGTTGACTAAGCTAAGTTGACGGCAAGCGGGCGGCCTGTCGTAAAATATGTAACCAAATCATGTGACATGTTTATAACATGTTGTGCACTTAGAGTGGGATACGGGAAGGAGGATGATGATCTGAACCTACTTGTATATAATCTTGTATATAATTAGTATATAACTTGTAGATAACTTGTTTATAACTTGTATAAGGTATTTATTGGGTTCCGTCAAATCAAATTTATCTCATGTAATAATATATTTTCTATTTTAAATCCGTCGCAGCTTTCGAACGCTTCAAAAGGCAAAAGTATTCGTGTGTAATGATTTACGCTTCCTTTCTATTTCCCCTGTCACGTCGACTTTAAATGACAGATCTCGGAGGACAGGGAAAGATTTTAGGGTTCCAGGGGTAATTTCGTTTTATTTTGTACGCTTTTTGCAAGGGAATTCCGTTTAAGGCTTAAGTGCCGGCCGTGATGTGCATATTGCGCGGATTGTTTTTACTTCGCAGGTGATCTTTATGTAGATTACCCCGAAGTCCCGAGTGGCTATATCCAACTGATAGGTATTTTTGTGGTTCGTGCTAATTCTACTGCTGGGATAAAAAATTTCCGGCTATTTATACTAATATTTGTGGTGTAGAAATCTATAATACTGATATAGTAAAATTCGGATTAATCCAAAACGGGCTGTACCGAGCACAATAAATTAATGTCTTAAAATAAAATATTCTTTAATAAAGACTATAAGCCCTTATTAAATTATTATATAAATTAATAAAATATTTTAAATTTATTATTTTAAATTAAAATAAGCACTTTTAAGTCGTCAAATGATTTTAAAGGTAATCATTACCACCCTCTTACATACCGAGGTCTCGTTAACTTACAACATGTTTATAACATGTTGTGCCGACACCACTTAGAGTGGGATAAGGGCAGAAGAATGATAAAATGATTTTAAAGATACTACTGTTCCGAAAGCTTGCTCTTACCGAGGAAAATCAACAAAAGTCATTGATGGTTTTTCTCGCGATCTCTTTATAAAAGAAATACTACATTTTCATATATTTTATTACTCCTGTAGTACTTTTTCATATTTTTCAACCAATGGACATCCACTACTAGAAAGGAAAGTAGCTTTTTTGGAAAAAGTTCTACATCTGCTTGCATTGTGCCGCTTTCTGCGAACTTTTTGAGATCGTCAGCATAATGTTTTAATATAAAGTGTGGGAATATATTTATACAGAAACGGTTTAACGCTATTTATTTTCATGTTCTAAAATCCTTTTCTACATTTGTAAAAAAATATAAAAAACTATAAATTAATTCAATTTCATAAAAATAAAATATTACACGCATAACAAACTAGAATATTGAAATCCTCTTAAATGAGTTGATAAAGTCTCACAAATTATACGAGAAAACGCCGAGATATTTCATTAAGCTATCTAGAACGGTCTTCAATAAAATTTATTATCTGAAGTCCTTCAAAATTGAAAATATTGAATCACTAAAATTTATACATCATCAAACCTTGTCAGATTTGAGAACAGCGAAATGAAAATGAAGGCAATCGTTTTGAGCATAATTGAAAAAGATGGTGTCATCTGTCTTTGGTGTTCCATGATTTTCAGGTAAACAGTATTTATCTCTTTCGCTTTTATGGACGGGGGGCGAAGAAATGGGAGGTTGAAGGCAGAGACTAATGAATGGGACAGATTTTGCATAATTAAAAAGGGGTGCTTTAGATTATTTATTTCGATGAGTAATGGTTGCGTAGCGCTGAGTCTCAGTCTTGTCATTGTATTTATTTTAATTTGAAATTTGGAACGACAGTGGCTTTTTATGGAAAAAATGGGTACTGATTGCCTTTTTATAACAAGTTGCTTTACAACAAATTCTTTAGACTCGACAACTGATTTGTGTTTGAGGATTCAAATTCAAATTCAAATTCAAAATATTCTTTATTCAAATAAACTTGTAAACAAGTGCTTTTGAATCATCAACTCTACTGCTGGTTCGGAAAGCTGTTCCTACCGAGAAGAGCCAGCAAGAAACTCGGCGATTGGAAAACAACTCGAATTCGGTTGCAGACTGAAAACTTAGAAGATATGTGAGCTGTATGGAAACTCCAAAACGTTTCGATATATCAAATAGTATAAATACAAAGTCTAAATATAAATAAATAAATGTGAATAAATATATAAAGGACACTTATTTAAAAAAAAGTAGTTATAACATTTAATTAAAAGACATTTTTTTTTACTGATATCTGGAAAATGTGCTGTCAATGCTACCAAGTAATTTCTAACAAATGCTAACTAATATTCTTTGACAAGTATATTTAAACCACTAAATTAAAATGTAGCTACTACTGTCTCGAAAGGTTCTTACCTAGAAAAACGATTAAGAAAATAAGCGATCAAATATGTTTACAAAACAATTTAGTTTGGTGCATAATTGGTTGTTGGTGGAAACTGTTGTAAGTAGCGGCCTGTTACTATCACACTGCTGAGAATAGGCCTCTTCTCTCCGTTTTTCGGAGAAAAGGATTGGAGCTAAGACCTCCCACGCTGCTCCAATGCGGATTGGTAGGTTACACATATCTCCAGAATTCTCTAGAGATATGCAGGTTTCCTCATGATGTTTTCCTTCACTGAAAAGCGTGTAATAAATTGCAATTATCAATTAGACACATAAGTCTTAAACAGAAAAACTCATTGGTGTCTGCCCGGATTTGAACCCGTGACCTCCTCGAAAGAGTCGCAGGGTGTTACCGTTGGGCTACCAGAGCTCAAAGTCGTAAGCTTGGTGAGTTTGGTAAATGTGGTTGTGGTTATAATTTTGATTCCCACTTGTATTTACATTATTAATTCATCCCATTCACAGCTAGTTAAATGTCAATACTCATTTAGCAAGAGGGCAAAGTGGCGCGTGATTTCCCGCTCACTGCCCATCGAAGTATATCGTGATAGGAATAGCAAATAACGCCGAATACTGCCAAGGAGTATATCTGATCGCTTTGCAAAATATTTCGCTATTAATATCTTAATCCACAAAAGGTTAGCCGCCTAGTTTAATTTAGCCTATAAATATTCGGGAAAAAGGATTTTGAATACAATATATTTTTGGCTATAGATAAAAATATACATTTCATTACGTGAATTCAGATTTAATAAGAGGGAGACGTTTCGAGGTGTCTGGCGCAGACATGGGGAGGCCTATGTCCAGCAGTGGACTGCGATAGGCTGATGGATGGATGGATGGATGGATGGATGGATGGAATAATCTTGTATACATATAGAATCCTAATTTCGGAAATGGTCCAAACAATTTTTATGAAACTTGGTATACACGGGTTCGGGGATGATTAATAGATCTAGCTAGATTTCATTTAAAAAAATGACATTTTATCCCTATTTTCAGACACTGAAAAACTGTTAAAATATTATTGGAAAATAAAGGCTAATTATGCTAGGCCGTGTGGTATCTGACTGAATAGAATAGTAACACCGTCATTTCTTACCGAGGTGTCGTAAAAGGCGACTAAGGTAATTCGACCCGCCCTGTGGTATTCGGCTGAGTAGAATAGACCAACCTCATTTCTTACCGAAGTGTCGTAAAAGTCGACTGAGATAAGTTGACCCACCGTGTGGTATCCGGTTGAGTAGAATAGACCACCCTCTTTCTTACCGAAGTGTCGTTAAATATGACAGAGGTAAGTTGACGTCAGGCAGGCGGCCGGTCGTAAAAACGCAACCAAATCATGTAACAGCATGTAACAACATATTTGACTCGCTTTTGAAACGTTAGAATTATCACGCTCACTATTTAACATCATAACTTCTGTCCTATGAAAATTCGTTGAAATAATAAATAAAGTAAATAATTTATAGAATTAGGCGTTACTTTGCGGAGATCCATAATACAAAAGTAATAATAAAATTATTTTGCTATAATCCGCGATGAAGTAAAATCATCCGCAAGCACAATCTCGCAAAGCTTTGCGATTTTGGTCGTGGAGTCTATCTCCTGACGATGCTTCGGTTGCGGGGCGAAACGATTGTTGAGTTTATGATAGTGAACGTA
Source organism: Morpho achilles (assembly GCA_947086495.1). Classification (NCBI taxonomy): domain Eukaryota; kingdom Metazoa; phylum Arthropoda; class Insecta; order Lepidoptera; family Nymphalidae; genus Morpho; species Morpho achilles. The sequence continues at coordinate 14,873,503 of CAMTZB010000021.1, read as the reverse complement.
TATCGTGCTTGTGTATTGTGGTGGCGGTGGTGGAGGTTTGTGCATGTGTTTTTTACGACTCCTGCATGTATCAGGTATGATAACCGATTGTCCACTCTACATTTAGCATTATATATATTTTCTATTTTACTTCATCGCGGATTATAGCAAAATAATTTTATTATTACTTTTGAAATAAAGTAAAGTAATAATTTAAGACAGTTTATAATAATTTAATACATATAATAATTTAAGACATCTCAATATAATATAAGACAGAGTTAAAAGAATTTTTTTCTCATTCTTGTAAATTCACACACGATTAGAATTCCAAATTATAGCACATCCGATTATCGATTCAAACCATCGGCGACTAGTGGGATGTCAATATCCATTTACGAGCGGGGACCGTTGCGCGTTATTTGCGACTACCCGCTGAAGGGTGCTGTGATCCGAATACCAAATTGCGTTGACTTTGACAGTGGTAATATGGAAAACGAACAAAAAATCATCTCAATATAAATGATAATCATTATCATTATTCTTTTGCCCTTATCCCGCTCTACGTGAGGTCGGCACAACATGTTTTAAACATATAGTTAATTGATTTGGCTATTATTTTACAACCCTTTAATTGCCTGACATCAACTCACCTGAGTCGCCTTTTACGACACCTCGCTAAGAAAGATGGTGGTCTATTCTACTCATCCGCATACCACATAGTGGGTCAACTTTCCTTAGCCGCCTTTTACGACACCGCTGTAAGAAATGAGGGTTGTCTATTCTACTAAGCCGGATACCACACGCTAGGTCGACGTACCTTAGTCGCCTTTGAGGACACATAGGTAAGAGATGATTGTTGTCTATTCTATTCAGCCGGATACCACACGGCGGATCAAGTTACCTTAGACGGATTTTACGACACCTCGGTAAGAAATAAAGGTGGTCTGTTCTAGTCAGCCGGATACCATTGAGTGATTTATTCATTCTAAGTGATAATAAGTTAAACATAAAAAAAGCTTTTAACAAAATTTAATGTCCCTACTGTTAATCATTGAAAAGTTTCTTTATCTGGAGCCAATCCTGGCAGAAGAATCAAATCATGATTATCAGAAACATACATTGTCATCTGGACTGGATCAGTATGTAAAATTTTAGTTCAACCGGACACCAAGAAATGGGTCAAATTTAATCCGCAATCAAAGTATCATAAGTAGATAGAATCCAGGACAAAATCGCGAAGCTTGTTTTAAAAACACTGTAAATTGACAATAACGTAAACAACCCCGCCCGCTAAGCCGCTTGTTATATAAAATAATCTAATAATTACCTAATATCTACCATCGTATACAAAACAATAAAAATATCAGCCTCAATATATCAGAATATCAATCGCGTCTATTGTCATTATTTTCGGTAACGTTTCATCCGCCTTTTGTCCTCACCCCAAGGAAATTTTATAGCCCTCATTTATTACGCGACACAATATTTTGCGATAAATGATGATACTTTGAATCTATTTGCATTACCACAGAGCAAATATTTAGCGTCGCGTTTTGTTTTCGTTTACAAACATGTTATGTTGGTAATATAATATGTGGATAAAACAGTGTCACGAACAATAGTAGCATTTTCAGGCGAAACAAAACGGATATTTTGTGACTGCCTTATGTCATTCATTCGACAAATACAATAGAATTGATGTAGCCTTTTTGATTTTGCACTGTCAATTACCACACTCATACAAACGTACAAACAAACCGACAAACCTAACAGTTGTCTGTCGTGCGGTTTCCGGCGGACTAGAATAGACCACCCTCATTTTTACCGAGGTGTCGCAAAAGGCGACTTTGGTAAGTTAACGTCAGGCAAGCGGCTGGTTGTAAAATAACTAAACCAAAGATGTTTTAAACATTGTATGAGATAACGACATGGGGAATGATGTCTATGTATGATATACGTAACAGTTATTTTTTTTTTTTCAAAATGATTAGAATCCAAATAGTGCGCTTAGTGTTAAGGTGACCAAATTAAAAAATGTTTTTTTACAAATTACTATAAAGCGTAACCTAGTAGTATTTTAATAAGAAGTTATTATCCTACATAAAACAAGAATCTTAGAATCATTTTTCAAACGACAAATATAAAGCTTGCTTCCCAAAAAGAAATGAAAATCCATTTAACTTAGCCCGCTCTTTCTTTTTGACATTCATTCGATAGTAATTATTCATTTTGAAAAACCAGTTTGCTCTATATATGTCTCTCGATTTAGGCTTTAATCATTTCTAAAGGTTACTATATTAATTTAGAGTAGTTGGTAATTAATCTGTGCGGTAATTAATTTTGTTGGAAACTATCGAAAGTTTACTAAAATAATAACTAATTTTTCTGTTTACAATAACAAGAAACTTCATGTACACGAAAAAATAATATAAATAACTTAATATATGAACACAAGAACCTACCTAATTAATATTAAAACAGTACAGATCTACGTAACTTAACTAACGTATCTAGTTTAGTTAAACTAGATATCTATAGACACGTGACTTAAAACACAAATCTCATAGACTCTTCGCACTTTATAGAAAATTGAAATAATAAAAATCATCACGACAAAGACTACAGAGATTCTAATAGTTGTATTTAGTCAATGTTCGAAACGAGAACGCCAAATAGGGTATTCCCCGATATTCGAAGTTTTTAAATAGATAGGCAAAAAATTAAATTTTCTAGATCCGACACAGTCTAGTCATATTTTCATCTACAGCGAGAAAATTTAGATTTCGTTGCCACCGTTACTTTAAGGCGTTATAGTTACTTTGCCATCAATGTACAATTTATTAAAAGGCGAATTTCATTATAATTTTTAGGGCGTGTGAAAGCACGAGTGGGATTCTTAGGGGACAAAGTTTTCGGGGAAAATTTGAAAAGTTTCACAGTTTTCCTTTTCTTAGCACCTTCGCACGTGCGAGGGACGGGAAAAGTTAAATCGACAAAAATAAACATAATCGTAAAATGTGACCCGAACCTTTTCCAACTTATTTCTTGTGCTTTGAGAATAATTCGGTTTAGACTTTGCTTTTAGTGTATATATCGATGCAAAAACTTTGATACATAGGTTTGAGAAGTATACATGCAAAATAAAATTCAGATAATAACGTCTATTAAATTTTTTTAGGTTTCTGTATGTTGAACGGTTGAAATTTTGTCAAAGCTGTCAATAATTACATAGTTTCTTGTTTAAGAGATGTTAGTGTAACATAAATATTTTATCAAAAATATATCATCAAAAGCCTTTCAGGTCAGAAGGAAAATGGATTACCACAGATAAAATCTTTTCTCTATACGTTGTTAAAAACGAAATATAAAAGTGTCCCCGAATAAACTGAAACTCTTGCTTTGACAAGCTTATGGATTATAGGGTACAAGTGAGTTATTTTGGTGAACAACTTTACAAGTTCACTATATTTGGTTATCAAAAGGAAACTTTCATATTGTCAAACGATTTAGTGTTATATAGCATGAACGGAACACTTATGTTTGGGCAATTTTTTCTGCATTTGAGGTGTGGGTAGGTGACTAATTAATGTCACACACAAAAAACAGAAGATCGGTCGGCCGCGCAACACGGTGAACGGCCCTCTCAGTGAATTGCAATAAATATCGGTGTTTGGTGGATGTTCGGATTAATATATACGAAATATAAAGGATAACTCGGTGCTTGTGTGTATAAACTATATTAAAGAACAATTAAAGTTGTGATTCCACGAATATAGGTGGATTTTTTGTGGTTATACTCCGGCAGGAGCGGCGTGGACGCCGTGACTTAAGAAGAAGCCTCTAAGTCAAAGGTTGTTTGATTATTCGGGGTGGAAAAATTGCCGGTCCTCTGCCTATCCTACCTATGCTCACCAACTGCAGCTGTCGAAGGCACGCAGTAAGCGCGAACAACTTATAATTTAGTTTATTTTTTTATTAACAATTTAAACATACATTTATACCCATTTTTGTACATCTTTATGTCCTTCTGTCTGCTCGTATATTGATTCTCTTTATTTATACCAGAAATTCTACTTGATGACTTTAACACAAGGTTTAAGTGTACACGTAAGGCACGTGTCACAATAATGTGCGGTATAGTAATATAATAAAATTTTTACATCAATGAATAAAATAATAAAGAATAAATAAAAAAGTGTGTTTATTTAAATTTTTTATTGGAAACTGTGTTTATTATGTAAGGTTTCAATAATTATTATCATACTAGGTACATTGTAATATAACTGTTCATTTATATTTCCGTAATTCATTAAGAGATTGGTAATTTAAAAAAAAAATTGGTACAAGCATACCCTTTTCCGTCTTTTTTATACCACAATACAAATATGTCTCAAAGTAATTTTTATAAGAAAATCTGAGATAGATTGTATCTATCTTTTACGTCCAATATAATATTCGTTTCTATAATAAGAAAAAAATACAATAACGAAATTCTTTATGCCAAATCAAAACATAACCCAAACATTGTCATATTTTATCAGTTTGATAAAAAAATATTATCCGCCCGATGGACTCTTTTGGGGTCAGATAATCCCGATTCATGCTACTTATTTATCCTTTAATATATCTAAAAGTACAAAGGCCCAAAGTATTATATGATGTACGTATAACGAAGGACATGGTGGATTCAAGTAAAAAAGGTTGACCAATCCTTTATCGGCGAATTCCAATATCGAACGTATAGAAACCGCTCCTATAGGGAGCGAGCCTATTCATGCCATTGTTGGTACAGTCGCCGAGACAATGTTAATACTGTTTTTATTGAAATTTCTATCATATTTCTTGTTGAAAAGTTTTAGCCCAAGCTTGACGTATGTGCCGCGACGTCATCGTATCTCAAATGTCAGTATTAAAAGCGACTGTAAAAAAAGCATAAATGTAGCATATATGTCTATATAAATAAAAAAATAAAAACTTGCTAGTTAGGCAGTCGCTAATTAATACGCAAACTTGTAAGACGTACCATAATAAATGTTACTCTCCCACTGCTGGGAATAGGCCTCCTCTCTCCGTTTTTGGAGAGAAGGATTGGAGCTAAGACTTACCACGCTGCTCCAATGCGGATTGGTAGGTTACACATATCCCCAGAATTCTCTATAGATATGCAGGTTTCCTCACGATGTTTTCCTTCTTCAAAAACTATGCGAGAAATTGCAATTATCAATTGACACATAAGTTTTAACAGAAAAACTCATTGGTGTCTGCCCGGGTATGAACTCATGACCTCCTCGAAAGAGTCGCAGACGGTGTTACCGCTCGGCTATCACAGCTTGTATAGCTTGTAAAAAATAATATTATTCTATATATATATATATATATATTTATATCATATATAATAATAATATATTTGAAATATTCCACCATCTTTATTTTTTTAAACAAAGAAAAATAAAAGAAATCATAGAGGTTCATTCTATGTAATATAATTTTATCAGCCCCACAAAATTTAGACCCACTTTTCTAAAGATGTATTGATTTACTCCCCCTCAGCGGCTGTCAATATGTAACCCGATTGGGGATAAACACTATTGTTTGCATTTCAGTACCTTATATCCCTTTGACTATCTGATGGCTTAAATGAAATTGACGCTTTGATGTGTTTGTTTTGTCTCTTATACATTATGTTAAATTTCAATCACTTTCAAGTGACTTTAAAAAGTCATGTCTTTTACGTCCTTGTTTATTCTGCAATTACAATTTAAAATTATAGATTAACTTTTTTTTAGTAAATTACTTTCTGTGCGTGCGGCTTCGCTCGCGCGGAAATCAGTGTTTTTAATTAAAATTTCGAACATAAAGGTCGTTATTGTGAGTTAGCCATAAGAGATAGAGACGTGCTGTTACAAATTTTTTTGTAGTATTTTTGTAAATCTACAATTCTCTAGTACATTACATTGGTGTAACTCTGTTCGTTTACGCGGTGCACGCAACTAAAGTTCTCAATTTTTATTTATTAAGCATTAGATCCATTTAAAACAAAGTATTGAATTTATTCATTTTTTGATAGATAAAATATCATTATTTTTGTCTTGTCTTACTGTACACTGATACCTCTGATTGTCAATTTGTTACTATGTAACCTTATATATATAACCTTAATTAAAAACTTACTATAAGTGACAAGTTTTTATACGAATTTCATCGTTCTGATAGTTATATTAAATTAATAATAAACGATTGACACAATTCAATTTTTGCTTTATGAATATTTATATAAAAAATATATAAAAATGAATTTACAAAAATTGAGGTAATTTATTGCTGATGATACTTTGACGTAATAAAATATTTAGATTTTAGTACCCGAATGTACGTTTCGCCGAGACTACTCCACATATATTATAATATGACCCGTGACATAGTGAAAACTAAAAGGTCTACGTGGGTTTTGTAGTATCGGAATAAAAATAATTCGATGAAATATTTAAACAGGATCGCGAAAGGGTAAAATAGAAGAGGAATTTTGTTTAAAAAATTGTTATAAAGATGGGAAAATATATAAAATGTTATAACGCAAAATGAGACGTTTATTTTAAGTACTCTATAGTATTATGTCTTACTGAATACTGTTATGGGGTAAATGTGCGGATAATTTTAAGGAAATAAGCGGAACGTGCAACTTTATTCGGCCCAACTTAGTTTATAATACCCTTTATTATGTACTATATTTTTTCAAATTAAATGTACTTCAATCGTACCGAGTCTCGTCAATATCCATTAGCCTTGAAAGTATAAGTGACGGATAGACAGACTTCGCGTTTATATAAATATGAATTTCATCATCCTCCTGCCCTTATTCCACTCTAAGTGGGGTCGGCACAACATGTTATAAACATGCTTTCACATAATTTGGCTGCACCGGCGACCTTTTTACGACCGGCCACCTGCTTGTCGTCAACTTGGCTTAGTCGTATTTTACGCCACCTCGGTAAGAAAACGGTCTACTAAACCGGATACCACACTGTGGGTCAACTTGCCTTTCGTCACCTTTTATGACACCTTGGTAAGAAATGAGGTTAGTTTATTCTACTCAGCCGGATAGAACACGGCGCGTTGACTTACCTTAGTCCCTTTTCACGACACGTCAGTAAGAAATGAAGGTGGTCTATTCTACTCAGCAGGATACCACACGGCTAACTCTTTGAAAATACATTACCTCTTGAAATATTTTAACCTATGTAAACAGCACTTTGCTATTAATTTAAAAGTTTAATAATCGAGGCATTGTGCTTTGAATCACTTATATGAAAATTTCATTGCAGCTTTTCGTGCAAAATTAAAGCGAAAGCATTATGGAAACATTTACGGAGGGTAGTTGTTAAATGTATTGTATATAAAAGTTGACACACGATGTTAATAATGTTGACCTACAAACGTGGATGAGTTAAATTTATAAAAAGACAACAGTTATCATTAATATTCAAATTCAAATGAAAATTATTTCATTTAACTACTACTGATTCAAATGATATTTCGGAAATACAGAGCAAAAAATTCAGGGGTCAGTCTTTTCAAAATCAGTTTTGAGAAAAAAATCACATTGTGGTTGTTAAATTTTTTTTATACCTATTCAAGCTATATTCAAACTTTGTATGCCTAACGGCTGTTAGCTGTGATGGCCTAGCGGTGTGACCGTGTGAATCTCTAGAAACGATCATGGGTTCAAACCCGGGCAGACACCAATGAGTTTTTCTATTAAAACTTATGTGTCTAATTGATAATTGCAATTTATCACACGCTTTTCGGTGAAGGAAAACATCGTGAGGAAACCTGCATATCTCTAGAGAATCCTAGGGACATGTGTAACCTACCAATCCGCATTGGAGCAGCGTGGTAGGTCTTAGCTCCATCCCTTTTCTCCAAAAATGGAGAGAGGAGGCCTATGCCCAGCAGTGGGATAGTAACAGGCCGTTACTTTTATGTCTAACGGCTTTTACATCGTCATCGGGTAGTGTGGGCGATCGCAGAAGCATCATCAAGGTTGCGAAATGTAGTACTGCTGAGGAGTACCACATCCTCCTAACCCTGCTCTATTGCATATAATATTTTTATATTTAAATGAGTTATTCTTGTATGTACCTCTATATATATAATTAATGAACGAATGAATGAAATATGCTTTATTGGACACCAAAATATTAAAATAACATCCATATATACGATTTTCACAAAATTCAGCATGTATGGGGTTATGGGGGGAAAAAATTAATCTAGCTAGGCTTTATGTAAAAAAACGCTCTATATCCCTGTTTTTGGGCATTAAAAAATAATAAAATTATATTGAATATAAAACACTATTGTTGCCGTAAACTGTCAAGTCAGCGTCGCTTATTCGAGGAACGGGCAGTTTCAAGAATGTCAATCCCCAAGAACCTAATTATTTTATTCATTTTTTTTAAGTTGCATTTTTTTATTTTGTAAAAAATAAACCAGGTTAACCAGGTAGGTACTTCTATTTAATGGCAGCTAATTACAATAATTACCTACTATTGAAAAATCAAAGTTTCTTTGCAGGAAAACCCTAAGAGTCACAAATTCTATCACTATCATAGTTATCTGGAGGATATTGAATTTTGCTAATAAAGAAGGGAACCTTGCCGTTCGCAGAGCGAAAACGGGAAAACCAAACTCACTGGAAAACCTAAGCCACAAAACGTAATAGGATCCTGAAAATGGCAGCACAACATCGGCCTAATAGAAATCAATCTTCATAAACCAAAAAAAAAAAGAAAATCACCCGTCAAAGTCACGACACAGGAACAAAACAAGGAACAACCCTCGCGCCAACCCAAGCGTGTTTTGCGTAACTCACTTACGACTATTCAATTTGGCCGGGTGTATTTTTGAATCAATTTCCCGGTCGACTTGACGCGTTCGGCTCGCGCGTGTTCGTGCGTGCCCGTGCGTGCCCGTGCGTGTAGTTCGGTGACACCGCGACGCGCCCGTTAAGGCGGAAACGGCGAAAATATTAATTTCGCATCAGGAAATATATGATATGCGAAGATACATATATAAAACAGAGCGAATTGTGTGTGAAATACGTGAAGCCTGTTGATGTGTTAAATTGATTCTATATCAAATATACACATGCTGCAGTAAATGTCTAAGATTTTTTAAAATAAATATATGGGGCACTTACACATACGGTCGTCCGTCCCCAAAGTAATTAACTTAATACTTGTGTTATGATAGACAGACAACTGGTAAATATATACTTATGTAGTTTTAAATACATACATATATACACCCATGCTCAAAAAAGCAACAAATTTTGATAGAAAAACCAGGACCCGCGATGCTGAAGGCAGGGTCACTACTAATTATGCCAACGGACCAGTCAGGCCTTATATAGGTAATAATTCATAATTAAAACTAAGTTTAAAATTTATGAATGATAGAAAAAAAACCCGGCATCGCAGTAGGTCGAAACAAAGTCGAAACTAAAATAAATCCTTCCCCTAACAATTTCATGTTCGCCGCAACCCTTTGTTCTTTTAGGAAATTTCCTCGAAGATCCATGTCATGATTTATAGCTTCAAGGTTCGGCAGACAGTAGTTTTCGGGTCGCGGATACGCCACTCGCAGGAGATCTATTGGTTTGTTGTTAACCCATTTACATAATAGACGTTTTTTGTTCCCTTTTTCTTTATCAGAGGTGGCATGTGTAGATCAAAGGCTGATTTTCCTTTTTCCATACCTTTTCCATTCAGTGTAATGCCAATTTGATTCAGATATTTCGTCACTATTTTATAAGCTATTGAAATATATATTTGGTTATAAGGCAGTAATACTAAATGTTACCAGGTGTCCAGAATTAGCATCAACAAGTCAAGCTAAAAAAGCTTTTAATTTTTTTTTAACTAAATTTCATATCCTTACGGTTAACCGTTAAGGAGTTCCCTCCGAGTTTGGAGCCAATCCTGGCAGTAGCATCAGGTCATGCTTATCATAAAAATGCATTGTCATCGGGACTGTACCAGTATGTAAAATTTTAACTCAATCGGACGTGACTCAGCTCAATTTAACTTGCAAGATTCCACCTTCATATACATTCTCTATCTCTGTCTATCTCTCATGAACCAATAGCCGTCCACTGTTGGACATGAGTCTCTTCCAAGGACATCCACGCTACACGATCTTGTGCTGCCTGGATCAAATTGTTTTTTACTAGGGAGCAAGAAAAACACATGATTGACAATATTGCTTTATAGAAGCTGGTGTTATTTTGCGGAGTTCCATAGTACGTGCGGTGACTTCTCCTGCATTTATAAGATATGTAAATGTTGCCTGCTTCATTCTTTTTACAAACGCGGATTACAGCAGAATAATTCATAGTAACTTCTGACAAAATTGCACCATATTTGTGAGTATTTGTACAAATAATTTGATCCAAACACAGTTGCGGGCACAGTCTGTATTTATATATTACTAAGGCGCTAAACATTCAAGTCGATGTCACAAGTGTTTATGGTAATTGCCTTTGTACAGGGATGAATCCCCGACCCTTGTATTAACATGCGATTATGCAAAAGGGGATCGACTATTGTCTGGCACAAAGATGGCTTTAATATATATTATCAATTACTTTTCGTCCCCTCGAAAATGTTTGGAAAGAATTATCTAAATTTATTGCTATTTGAGAACAAACTTTTTCATTAATTACATTATTTTTTCTTCACATGAAGCCAGCCATAGTATACCATAAAATTTAAGTATTAAAAGTAACCCTAAGAAATATGTTAAAAACAGTTTGAAATTATTAAAACGATTCATTTGAATCACGTTTAAAGAGAAAACAATAACTAGCACAAACATGCATTTTATGCAAGGTTCCAAAATTTTATATCGTAACCGAAACAAATAGCGAATCAAGTACACCCAATTTCTTCAACCAACTATGTATTCCCTAAGTGGGGTTGGCACGATTGCAAACATGTTGTCACATGATTTGGCTACATATTGTACGCCCGGCTGCCTGACGTCAACTTACCTTAGTCGTATTTTACGAGACCTCCTTAAGAAAGAGAGTGGTGTATTCTACTCAACCGGATACCAAACGGCGGGTCAATTTATTTTAGTCGCCTTTTATGACACCTCGGAAAGAAAAGTGGGTGTTCCAAAATTTAATACATTGGCCGAAATGAATAGCGAATCTTCTAATACAACTGAATTACACCAACAAAAGATGTATGTCATATAAATGTAAAATTAGTTGTACAAAATGTCGCATACGGAAGCTAGTATAATAAAGTATTCACACATAACAATATTATAACTAAATTAAGTGCAATAGTCAATCATAATAATATCAAAATATATTGGCTCCTATGAAATAACCATCATATTGTATTGATTGGGCGATGGCACGCCAGCTATTAGAATGGCATGTCGGCTATGCAGTGGCCGTAACAGCCGGATAAAGCGGCACCGATGTATAAAAGCCTCGGAAATGGGCCAAAGGCTTTATATCTAAAGGATTTTGGTTTGATCATTAATTTCGCATCGCCCTTTTGTTTACCTCACGAAATTGAAAATATCGCACATTTCGTTACCATCATATACTTAAATACAAAAGTTACGTGGAAAAATGTTCTCTTATGATTTTTCAACAGTAAATTAATTTGGCATTTGCTTGAACTTTAGTTAGCTATTACTAACTGATACTGACCGATCTAAGGATATGTTTTATATTGAAATATATATATATATGTGTAATATGACTCCTGTATTACCGTTAAAGAGATCTCTTGAACAATTGAGTCTTAGGGCATTATATTGTAGAGATAAAAAACAACAAGATATTGTATAGAATCGTTCATCATCTTCCTGCCCTTATCCCACTCTAAGTGGGGTCGGCACAACATGTTATAAACATGCTGTAACATGATTTGGCTGCGTTTTTACGACCGGCCGCCTGCCTGACGTCAACTCGACATTCACGACACCTCGGTAAGAAAGAGGGTGGTCTATTCTACTAAACCGGATACCACACGGTGTGTCATCTTACCTTAGTCGCCTTTTACGATACCTCGGTAAGAAATGAGGTTGGTCTATTCTACTCAGCCGGATACCACACGGCGGGTCGACTTACCTTAGTCGCCTTTTACGACACCTCGGTAAGAAAAGAGGGTGGTACTATTCTACTCAGCCGGATACCACACGGCTTATTGTATAGAATCGTTGATCATCAAAAATTACTAGAGAGAGAGAGAGAAGAAACATCCAAAAATTATTTTTATTCATAAATATAAATTAAGTTTAATAATTTAACTTTTTATTAATTTAAGGCAATCACAGGTCACATGATTGGGCTAAGTATTTTACGACCGGCAACCTACCTGACGGCGCCTTAGCTTAGTCGTATTTTGCAACACTTTGGATAGAAATAGGGTGGTCTATTCAACTCAACTGGACACCGCACAGCGGGTCAACTTATTTTAGTCGCCTTTTACGACCCCTCGGTAAGAAATGTGGGTGGTCTGTTCCTCTCAGCCGGATACCACTCGGCTATGTTAATATAAGGCAATGTTGTCGTAATAAATTAACTTGTGACAATTTTTTCTGAAATTTACTTTTTTAATCATGACTTTATTTTAACAAATGCTCCAATGGTATTATAGATTTGTGATATGTCTTTATTATTAAGTAAGTAGCAGACCTTTAAAGTACTCACTGGCTACAGTAGGTGGTAGGTATCTTCTTTTTTCTGTGATCATCATCTTCCCGCTTTTATCCCACTCTAAGTGGTCGACACAACATGTTATAAACATGTTGTCATATGATTTGGTTACGTTTTCTACGACCGGCCGCCTGCCTAACATCAACTTTTCATAGTCGTATTTTACGACAATTCGGTAAGTCTATTCTACTTAACCGGATACCACACGGTGGGTCAACTTACCTTAGTCGCCTTTTACGACACCTCGGTAAGAAATGAGGGTGGTACTATTCTATTCCGCTAGATACCACACGGCACTGATGTGTTAAATTAAATTAAATGATGTATTTAAACTGTATGTAATTTACAATTTTGTATATACTTGCTTTAAATCGCAACTTAGTTCGCATGAACTACAATCTTGGAATAAACCAGTATATTCTGTCATTTATTACATATTTGAATTGACTTTGACACATCGTGTATAAAAAACTTTGTTAAGTTCATAACATATTGCGCTGTTGCATTTTCTGTGATATGCATAATCAATTTATTATCTTCACTGCCTATGGCTATTACGGACGCCATTCTTTATTTTGATGATGTCAGAAATCCCATGCATGGGATCAACTTACACTGGCCTATCGCGTGGAGCTTAAAAAGAAATTATTCCCTCTTTTTTCCTTAAAAATACTTTCAAACAAAACAATACATTGACGTCAACGCCGCGGGATAAATAAGCTATTTTAATAACGCCTTTAATATTTGGAGTGTGGTGAGTCTGGTCACCCCGGTACGCTGTCAAAATGACACGGGTGATGGATGGCGGTTTTTTTTGTCCTCAATCATCATTTTATTGAAATTGATGGCTTGTTTGGAGCGCCTTTATTCGATAATCGCGCCTAGGAAAATATTAATGCGGACGGACAAAAACAAACGTTGGCTATCCAATTCTCAAGAGATCTTTTTGTTTATAAAGTATATTGATGGAATTTGAATAAGTGAAACTTATATACCGAAACAAAATGAAGGATAAAAATTCGCTTTTTTCTTGTGTTTACAGAGAAAAAACATACATTACATAATTATGCATATTTTAACGCAAATTCAAAATATTCTTTATTCAAATAAACTTGTAAACAAGTGCTTTTGAATCGTCAACTCTACTGCTGGTTTGGAAAGCTGTTCCTACCGAGAAGAGCCAGCAAGAAACTCGGCGGTAGCTCTTTTAAAAATATAATTCTTAATACTATTTACATTAAGTCGCTACTGTCTTGTACAGGTTTAAAGAGAGCTATATCCACACATTCTTATCTATTAAATAATCTTCAAGAATATAGTAGGCTTTCTGTATCAGCCTCTTTTTAAAAGTGTTTTTAAACTGCTGTAATGGCAATGCTGAAATTGATTGCGGAATTTTATTATAGAATCTTATACCAAAACCCACCAACGAGTTACGCACTTTTGCAAGGCGCAAAGCAGGAGCCGCAAGCTTATGTCGGTTCCTGCTTTGTCTATTGTATACATCACCTATCGTTTTATAATTCTTTATATTTTTATGTACATAAATTAAATTTCTTAAAATATACTGTGAAGCAAATATAAGAATACCTGTTTCCTTAAACTTCTCTCGCAGGGAATTACGCGGTCTTAAATTATAAATGCCACGTATAGCTCTTTTTTGTAAAACAAGAATTTTTTCACTATCCGCGCATTTACGCCATAGCAATATTCCATAGGACATAATGCTATGGAAGTAGGTAAAATAAATATATTAAAGAAGTGGAAGGTAAAAGGTCATGAGGAAGATCTCTAAAATAGTCTGATCGGCTAAATGCCACGGGTGCTACCAACTTTCATGACTCTGTTTTCATGGCCGGTGATAGAAACCGCTGGAAGGATATACTCCACCAGTCTAAAAGACTGACAACCTGACGGTGTTCACGATCCTTAGAAATGAGGGACTGACTAGAGAGAGAGACAGAGAGATATCCATCATCATCTTCCTGCCCTTATCCCACTCTAAGTGGTGTCGGCACAATATGTTGTTACATGATTTGGCTGCGTTTTTACGAACGGCCGCCTGCCTGACGTCAACTTAGCTTAGTCGTATTTTACGACACCTCGCTAAGAAAGAGGGTGTTCTATTCTACTCCACGGAATACCACACAGTGGGTGAACTTACATTAGTCGCCTTTTACGACACCTCGGTAAGAAATGAGGGTAGTCTATTCTACTTAGCCGGATAGTACATGGCAAAAATATTTAAATAACTCTCTTAATAGTGGACTTGTTACATTACGCCTTCACGCCTGGTATGGCTGTTCCCTTTTCCCCCCTTTTTCCCTTTTAGAATCCCTTTTTTGTTTTAGAAACAGGAAAAATATACATTTCTTAATTAAGGGTATTTTAACGCAAATATATTATAAACAGAGTAGCGCTAGAGTTAATAAATGATAGAAGAGAGTCCAAGATGAAGACTTTATGTACCGACCACGCTTAGAATGGATTATGGGTGGAAAATTGATGATTACAATATAATCAATATTACTTTGGTGCATTAAAAAAAACTTTAATTGTATACAAAATGTGATCCTTTAATAACGGCGGATAGCTCTGAAACATCGCAAGGCTGGTCTAATTGACAGTTCTGTGAGTAATCGAGTTAGAAGGCACTTTGTGAGATTAGAATCGCTTGTTCCAAAACACGAAATCACGAATTACAATGCAAGGTAAAGACTGTGTTTTTACTCAAAAATTGAGTATATCCTCTAAACCGATTCATATATTTTTATTAGTACAATGGATTTAGTTCACCATATACTGATTCCGAACATTGCTCTTATCTAGAAGAAGTAAGAAGCCAATTCGTTGGTACCAATAAAAAATGATTATAATTTTGTTACATTTTATACATGTTGTTGGTTCATTCATGTGTGGATGATATTTTATAAATATTAGTACCTAGCTCGGTAATTCTTTTTATAGATAAAAAATAGTCAAAAAAAAATAAAACAAAAATAATTGTGCAGGTGGGGCTCGAATCTAGGTATTCTCACCTCCCAAGACCGCTCGTTCCCAAAACGAGCTACCCTGAATTTATATTTGATAGCGAATATTGTTTATTATATTGAACGTAAATTTTAGCATTTTCTCGAAAACAGGAATAATTTTTTTTTTTTAAATGAATCTTAGCTAGATCGAATTTTTCCCACCAAAACCCCCTACATGCTGAATTTCATGAAAATCGTTGGAGCCGAAGTTTAACTCATTTAAATATTAAAGATATTAAGGGAACTTACTTTTTTAATAGTGACGTATGTAAATTTTAAGTTACATCAAAGATTTCAAAAATTTACATAGGTTAACATATAGTTTTTTTAGGAAACTCATTTCTGTGGATCTTTAAGCTCATATTGAGTCATCCCTTTATGCCGTCAGGCAATTATAATGAATAAATGAAAATAACAATTGTTATTTACGACGCGTTTTGCTCCCAAGTTAATTTATATTATTAATTGAGGCTGAGAGCAAAGGCCATTGGTTCACGCTGAAACCGTAGTTGTGCAAAAGGAGTGAAGCCATAGCAATGCGTCGCCATAGCGAGCTGTTATAATTGCGAACCAGTGTACGAGATACATTCTCTATTATATTGAAAGAAATTAACTATTTAGTTAGTATCTCAGACCGCCGTGCGGTATCCGGCTGTGTAGAATAAACTACCCTCATTTCTTACCGAAGTGTCGTAAAGGGCGACTAAGGTATGTTGACGACAGGCAGGCCGGTCGTAAAATAACTTGCCGAAACTTGTGACAACATGTTTAAAAATTATTGTGTATAAAATTTAATATTAAAATAAAATATATATTAAAATTTATTTATTTATAATTACCGTATAAATAATAAATGCACTTTTATATAAAACTTTTAGCATTTTTATATTCTGAATCAGTAATAGAAAATTTTTGATACGTTTCTTATTACCACGGCGGAGCGTAAAACGAAATTGAATATATATAAAATATTGTTAATAAAGTTCGTATTGCTGACATTTCGTCTGACAGCTGCTTTATATAGCTTTATATAGTACCGTGAAATTTCATTTCAAACTTATGTTAATAAGTGTAAAAGTGTTAACTTTTACCCAAAATTTATGACCTTAAATTAAAAGTACATAATTAATATATACTAATATTATAAATAGTAGCCTGTGGATAGTTCTAAAAGAAATGGGAGTGCCCTCAACACCTTATTTGTCTGATCCGGAATTTATACTGCAACAACCGATTTTACGTAAAAATTGAATCAGAATGTTCCAAAATGTTCCAAATAAAAAAAGGTGTACGCCAAGGTTGCATTCTCTCCCCGATATTATTCAATATCTACAGCGAGTACATCATTCGCAAAACAACAGAGAATTGGGAGAAAGGATTTCCGTTGGGTGGGAGACGGATTTGCAACCTTCGGTATGCTGATGACACAGTTCTACTTACCACCTCAATGGAAGACATGAAGGAGCTTCTGCAAAAATTAGAGGCAGCTAGTATGGATCTAGGACTGACAATCAATAAGACCAAGACCAAGTTGATGATAGTTGATCGCGCTGGAAAGTTAGCTGATACTAACATAATACCCTCTATTGAGGTTGTGGATAGTTACGTATACCTCGGTTCCCAAATTTGTAATGACGGCAGTTGTGTTCCGAAAATTAAGAGGCGTATCGCAATGGCAAAAAGTGCCATGACTCGATTGACAAGATTGTGGAAGAATAGAGGCATTTCGCTTAAAACAAAGAGTCGGCTTGTGCGTGCCCTAGTCTTCCCAATCTTCATGTATGGAGTGGAGACATGGACTATAAAAGCGAGAGAAAGGCAGAGAATAGATGCATTCGAAATGTGGTGCTGGAGGCGAATGATGCGGATCCCGTGGACTGCCAAGCGCACAAATGCATCTATTCTTTCGAAGCTCAAAATAGAAACGCGCCTCTCCTCCATATATTACAAGCGCCTACTCGAGTACTTCGGACACATCATGCGGCGTGGCGACGACTCCTTGGAGAGATTAATAGTTACTGGCAATACAGAAGGCAAAAGACCTAGTGGCCGCTCACCAACTAGGTGGTCTGACCAACTGCGCCAGTCCTGCACGTCCGCCAAATTTTATGAGTTAGCAACAATGGCCACCAACAGAAGCAGGTGGAAACGAATTATCCACTCGAGGATAATATCTAGCCAGGACCACGATCTTCAGTAATGAAGTACGACTAGAGAGAGAGAGAAATATTATAAATGCGAAAATCTGTAGGTCTGTAACGTTTTCACAGCGAATTCGCTAAACCAATATCTATGAAATTTGTCACAATTAATGGGTATACACCTACAAAATCCTGTTAATTGAACAGGAACAGACATTGAGAAACGCCATCTAACATCAATATATCAAGGTTTTTGTATTCACGATCTGTCAAAGTCACGATATGTTAAATCAAACTAAGAACAACCTTCCATAGATATTTTACTGTTTCTTTCAATAATTCTTGTCTATTGGACAAAATGTCACAGTTTTGACGCTACAAAATTTTTTAAGCATAAATAGATTTATCGCACGCTTAATATTTAAGTGACCAAATTCAAAGTATTTTTGTAGCAAATTCAAATAAAGCGGAACGTAGCGCCTACATTACTCGTAACTGTTACAGAGATCCATAACTTGAATGTGCAAGAAAACACTAGTTTTTTTAATAGTTCGTACGTGATGACGTACGTGCTGGTATTAAAATAAAGATTAAAATGTATTTAACTCAAAACTAATTTTGAATTCTGTTGCTTTAATAATAAGCGCGCGATTTGTTCTATGATAATTTAACAAGTAAAATATATCCCACTGTTCAAACTGTTCAGTTACAACTCGCTGCAATAATGTACAGTTTACTCTGTACTGGCAAATAAGGTTCGATCTCGACAAGGCTTGTGGCAACTTAAATGAGATAGCCTTTGAGTATCGAAATGAGAAACTGAATCTTGGATGTTGATTGCTGTTCGGGCTGTTTTAGATGAAACTAGGACGACCTATTGTAGATTCTACTATATATTTGCGATATTCAACGGTCTGATTATCATTGTAAACTCTGCTGGCTGAACTTGCAAAGGCCTGAGGAATACACTAGTATCATATGAATAGAATAAATTCTGCTTGTATAAGTATGTTGAATATAATAGCAAATCCCCTATTTCATTTAGGGCCTGTTTCACAAGTTACTGAAATGTTTCGGAAAGTTACCGACAAATAAACTAAGTAACAGATAAATGTCTCTAAAAAGAGACTCTAAAAAGTGAACAATTTAAAAAGTAAAATCGCGGCCATTTTGAAATAGGTATTTGCTATCCAGCAGATCAACAAAATAACAGTCACATGATCTACTTGTTATCTTATTATGGACTTTAAGTTGTGAATAAGCCTAACAGAAACCTAAGAAACGCAAAATTCCGAGATATGTGTCAGATATGTTCCGAATAAGCTAACTGGCAGTTTATTGGTAACTTGTGAAACGGGCCCTTAATAAATTATTTAAAACAAGACTATCTAGACCTTTACACAAGTTTAGAAATAATCTTAAAACGATGCTACAAAACGCTTACACAAATGAAGATTATTTGAGTGATAGTAGCATATTTTAACTGCAGTGAGCTACACACCAAGCTGCAACGGTTAATTTAATCAGCTTTCAGTTACATTATGAGGGTCACTGAAAAGCGGTGATCGGATCTCGGATTCGAACTACATATAGCCGAATTTTTACCCATTTTTTGATGTCCCACCACGTCAATTGTAAATAAATTTGTATTCTTTGGTGTTGTAACACTAATTGGTATGAATAAAGTTTTCATTTTTTTATTATCTTTCAAAACAAAAGTATGGCGACTTCTCATATACCGTAGAATAAATTTTACCTATATTCTAACATTCTTAGAAATAACGAGCATATCGAATAGCTACACATGCAGTATACATGCTAACCTACTTCCTATCTTGTAGGTCTTTGTGTAAATCAATATCTACAACGTACAAATAACGTAAATGAATCAAAGTAACAGAAATATCTCTATTTGAGTAGAATCATGGGAATGGGAAGGTTATTATCAAATTGAATAAAGAATATTTAAACAGTGTTTATAACAATTCTATATCCTTGCTAGACCAAAGTTTACAGGGAAAGAGTAAAGATTATATCCCCCGAATCTCTTGGAGTACTTCCAAATAAACTGGGACACGGCTCACGTGCCTTCAAATCCTTTCCACTTGTACGATGAATCACGACACGTGTAAGGTGCCTGGGGCTAAGCAGTTTTCGTTTTTCTTGTTAAGAAATCTCTAAGATAAATCTTTTCTGCGTAATCCATTTTGTGGGGGATGATAGTGACTGGCTGTTTTACTTCAGACCCTTTATTTATGAAATCGGCGTTTTGTATTAGAATGTGTGTATGTATTATATGTGTACATGTATTAAAACTTAAGTTACGGGAATTTCTATTAAACAAAAGTGATGATTTGATTATTTTGCCACCTTTGTTTATAGCCTAACCCTGTGGTCGGCAAAGTGCGCAAATATTCTCAGATGGCGCAAAAATATTTTCATATAAAAGCATGAACATTATCAAGAGTATACTGAGAATTCATGTTATTTATGAAAACTTGGAATCATGCCAATAGTTAAACAACAACATACAAATCTGAGTTACTCAAACTTTCTTAAAAAGATGCAAGCACATTCTTCGCATTAATAAACATATAAAGATTTAAATTCTGTTTTACTTAGTGCACTAATTAATTCGTGTAGTAAAAATTTACTAAACAAGCATATTTAGCTTCCAATTTTGTTTTAATTGTTTTAATGTTTTGCCCTTTTGCTTATAAGTTTGCCGACCACTGGCCTAACCTATATATATTTATATATATATATATATATATATATATATATATATATATATATATATATATATATATATATATATATATATATATCCTAACCTAACCATTTAATTCAGAACTTCCACCTACCTCGCCTTAATTAGTCGCCTATGAACTTGTGTAAATGTACAAATTAACACTTTAATTAATTAATTTAAACTATATATTTTAAAGCTGTGATGGCCTAGCGGTGCGACCGTGTGAATCTCTAGAGACGATCATGGGTTCAAAACCGGGCAGACATCAATGAGTTTTTCTATTAAAACTTATGTGTCTAATTGATAATTGCAATTTATCACACGCTTTTCGGTGAAGGAAAACATCGTGAGGAAACCTGCATATCTCTAGAGAATTCTGGGGATATGTGTAACCTACCAATCCGCATTGGAGCAGCGTGGTAGGTCTTAGCTCCAACCCTTCTCTCCAAAAATGGAGAGAGGAGGCCTATGCCCAGCAGTGGGATAGTAACAGGCCGTTACTTACTTTTTTATACATTTTAAACTTATCATTTTATTATTACTTTTGTCTCATGGTCCCTCGCAAAGTAACGCCTACTTCTATAAATTATTAATCATTTTTAATTTCGGACCATTACGTTTTTGAATACGTATGTACTGATAAACGCAATAGTTACATCGTTTGCACAACATCGACCACATCGAGCTTAACGTAATCGGCTTAAAAACTGAATCAAACATTCGCAAAAGGATTTAGTTTCTTTCGATTGGACGTGGAAAAAATATGCAAAGGGTTCCCTTCGTTCGCAGATGTACGTCTTTTAGAGGCTTTATTCAAATAGTATTTGCGTTAAGTCCTCGCTAATATCATAAGAGGAGAAAGTTTCCCACGTTTGTTGGAGTTTAAAAGAAATACGGCGGAACTTTTCCCTTACGAACGTTGAGTTTATTTACTTTACAGGATTATTGAACGTATTTCACTCTTTATTTGTACGAACGTGCTTTACGTATGAAAATTGTGGGATGTTGATTTTATACCCGTTAATTTAAACTGTTTTATTTGTTAAATCATATATACCTTAAACAAACATAAACACATTAATAGATAGTGCCTGGTTAACCGAGCCTTGCTTAATATTTTTTACAAAAAAAAAAATGTTTGGCTAGGTATTTTACGACCAGCCGTCTGTCTTACGTCAATTTACCTTAGTTGACTTTTACGACAGCTCGTTAAAAAATGAGGATGGTCTATTCTACCCCAATTAAATATTAAAATTTACTTTTAATTTATTGAATATATAAAACACTAATTTTGCCGTTAATTGTCAGGTCAGCGTAGCTAATTCGGGGAACGGCTGGTCGCGAGAAATGAAAATACCTAGGATTGAACCCCACCTACCGAATTATTGTTCTTTTTAATTTCTTTTTTTTATTTTGTAAAAAATTACCGAGCAAGGCTAAGTCAACCAGGTACTTTTAATAGTACATTATTCTTCTAAAAAACATTATATATCTATACTTATTATAAATATAAATGTATCAAAAATGTAGAGTGGACAATCCGTTTTCATACCTGACACAAATCCTGCATGATTTGTAAAAACACATGCACAAAACTCCACCACCGCCAACACATTACACAAGCACTACATACGTTTACTATCACAAACTCAGCAATCGTTTCGCCCCGCAACCGAAGCATCATCAGGAGATTTGTACAATGTAGCCCCACAAGATGAATTGGGTATAATGGCTTGTGGGTTAACTATAATGGCTTGTGGGTTAAGTATTGATAAATAAATAAATAAACTCCACTACAAAATCGCAAAACGAAGCAATTCCTTTTCACTTCCTTTTCACAATCATTTATTTTATGATCAAAATTTCAACTAAAAATACTATGCTATTTGTGACACACTGATTGCCACACGGGCAAAGCTGCTAGCTAGTTGTGTTTGTAAATGGAATATAGAAATAAAACGATGAAAATGTAAAACTTTAGTAAGTAATGCCATTACACTGCCTGTAATATAAAACTGCCGTTCGGTTTGCGTAAAGTTAAATAAACGATCTGTTAGTGCGACAGCGAGTCGCGTCCCGCGTCCAACTCAGCGGAAAGTGTAACAATCTATTCAAAACCAATCTTAGAATGGAATCGATCTAAACTTGGAATAGATTGCCTTGGAGCAGATTTTTCTGTACTGCACTAAATAACAAGTTAAATAATACTGTTGCCAGTATTAATATTAGTAAGAGCTTTGATAGCCCAACGGTACAACTGTGCAACTCTTTCGAGGAGGTCACAGGTTCAAACCCGGGCAGACACCAATGGGGTTGTCTAATTGATACTTGCAATTTATCACACGCTTTTCGGTGAAAGAAAACATCGTGAGTAAACCTGCATATCCCTAGAGAATTCTGGAGATATGTGTAACCTATCAATCCGCACTGGATCAGCGTCGTAGTTCCTAGCTCAAATCCTTCTCTCCAAAACTGAGAGAGGAGGCCTATTCTCAGCAGTGGGATAGTAACAGGCCGCCACTTACTTACTACTACATTTGCCAGTATGTCAAACACATGGAAATGTACGAAAATTACTACACGAAAGTCACAAAAACTGAAATCTAGTCAAACATCAATATTATGTTGACTTATTTCAAATTCAAATACAAAATATTCTTTATTCAAATAAACTTGTAAACAAGCGCTTTTGAATCGTCAACTCTACTGCTGGTTCGGAAAGCTGTTCCTACTGAGAAGAGCCAGCAAGAAACTCGACGGTTACTCTTTTAAATAATATAATCCTTATTACTAGTTACATTTAGTCATTACTGTCTTGTATAGGGTCGAAGAGTAGCTATATCCACATATTCGTGTCATCAAAGTAATCCTCAACAGTATATAAGGCTTTCTGTATCAGCCTCTTTTGAACAGAGTTTTTAAAGTGGTGTAATGGCAAAGCTAAAATTGATTGTGGAATTTTATTATACAATCTTATACTAAAATCTACAAACAACTTATCAGGCTACACCATAAATTCCACATAATTCCTCGGTACAATTACATAACAACAGTCACTACTTATATGTTAAAATAGTTAATACTAATATTCGTTGTGAAAACTGTTGAACAAAAGGCTGAAACACGCTCTTTAAGTGAAACGGTTTCGAAATAATGATTAAGGGGTTAGAATAGAATCGGGATAAGAGCCAGTTCGCCTTTATCCCCTATCCCGCAAGCGATAAAACTCATTGTTATACTTACTTATGTGCGCCAGCTTGCCGAATGTAGAACACCTGGAATCAACAGGGTTGACCTTTAATTGTCATTCCTTTTTATTTTTAAAGGAAATCCATGCTAATATCACAAAATAAAGATAAAAAAAACTAAAAATACGCAGATACAGCGCATCGAAAGAAGTGAATAATAAGGCAAAAAATAAGAACCGAGGTGTCGTAAAAGGCGACTTAGGCAAGTAAGACCCCGCCGTGTGGTATCTGGTTGAGTACAATAGAGCACCCTCCTTCTACCGAGTTGTCGTTATATACAACTAAAGTAAGTTGACGTCAGGCAGGCGGCCGGTGGTTTCTCGATGCATCGATTAGCGGAGGGAGGGGCTTACTTTTAGAGAGGCCCCGACCCAGAGGTGGCGCACTCTCGGGTACAGAGTTGCTGCTGGCGGGGATGGGGGTAATGTGCACAACGATACCCTGTCCTCGCCACCAGCAGCGTGGTGGAGCACTGTCAGGTTTTTAGTCGGTGCGAGTCCGACATACCCGGCGCTCGTTCCCGTCGGGCGGTGACGACTCATAATGGGTTGTCCTCACATAAAAAAAGGCTGCCGGTCGTAAAATATGTAGCCGAACCATGTGATAATAACTTAAGTACGTAAGTATAAGTAAATTAACATGTTAACCCGACCCTATTTAGAGTGGGATAAGGGCAGGAGAACGATGTAGAAGGTAACTTTATATTTAAATTAGTTAATCTTGTATATATATATTTTCTGAATCTCGAAAACGGCTCCAACGATTTTCCTGAAATTCAGCATGTAGGAGGTTTTGGGGGAGAAAAATTGATCTAGCTAGGTTTTATGTAAAAAAAATATTATTTTATCCCTGTTTTTGGGCATTAAAAAACACTAACATTTATATTGAATTGAATTTTTGCCATTAGCTGTCAAGTCGACGTAGCTTATTCGGGTAACGGGCAGCCTCGAGAAATGTGAATGCCAAGGATCGATCTCAAACTATATAATTGTTTTTTCTTTTTTTTTAAGTTTTTTTTTTCGCAAAAAATTACCGAGCGAAGCTCGGTCACCCAGATGTTACATAATTAATTATATTATGCTCCTAGAAACGAAACTCAAACAAAAACCCACCACAAATAATACGACATCGGATCATTGGAATGGGCAATATATCGACGTATATACTCGTAGGTGCTATTCAAAAATTACCATCGTTAGAAAAATGTTGTGAATGCGAATATTTGTTAAAACAAGATTATTGTAACACGATGACAAGCACGTGTAAAATGCTTACTAGCAAATTTCTAATGAAGTGTCCCACTTTAATCTCAAGAGGAGCCCCTGATCAAGATTAGGGAAAGTGATGACAGATGCTCCGTAAATCAAATAATGAGTGAGCCACGAGACTGAAGCGCTCTCACCCCTGTTAACGAGAAAAGTTCAACTTTATTCAATGTTCCTATTATTTTCGGGTGTGGCTTTAGTGTGACTGATCTAATTCGAGCGACAATAAACTTTTTAATATTTAAAAATGTATATTTTCATTAATCAGATAATAAGTAAGCAGCCAGCCCCTATTCTAGAGTACGGAATTATCTCGGAGAAAAGTATTATTTACTTTTATTTATATACTTTAATGTACACTACAAATTATAGTAAAAATAAATATAATCACAAAAACTATATACATTTCGTACAGTACAAAAAGGTGGTCTTATCACTTAGCGATTTCTTCCAAACAACCTTTGGATAAGGGAGATGCTAGATAAATGTAGGTAGGTGGTGTATTATAATTAACATACATTATACATAGTACGCCGTGTGGTATCCGGCTAAATAGAATAGACCACTCTCATTTCTTACCGAGATGTTGTAAAAGGCGACTGTAGTAAGTCAACCCGCCTTGTGGTATCCTTCTGAGTAGAGCAGACCACCCTCATTTCTTACCGAGGTGTCGTAAAAAGTGACTAAGGTAAGTTGACCCACCGTGTGTATCCGGTTGAGTAGAATAGACCACCCTCTTCCTTACTAAATCACGTGACAACATGTTTATAACATGTTATACCGATCCCACTTAGAGTGGGATAAGCACAGGTAGATGATGATACATACTACATAGTCATATAAATTATTATTGTAATCCCTACGATGTGTCGTAGGGATTAAAATAATATTGTTGTTCACTGTAGTAAATTTGAATCTCTATGTAATTTAATGAATTTTAATTCCACATTGAAGCAGCCTGATGTGTTTAAGCTTAAAGTTAAACAAGGCCTTTGTCTAGAAATAGGTATGTAACAGATAACCACGTTACTTCTTTCAAATAAAATTCTAACTAGTGAAATAATTCAAAACACTTAAGCAAAACTAGAGCTTCACACAACTCTGCCTACTAATGCATTATGAACAATATGCTAAGAAGCGACGCGTAAACACATCCGTAACACACGCTTGGAACACTGCCAAAGCTGGTCATTCATCATTAAGCGACCAATAGCGTTTTAGTGGAGCGGAATAAAGCGAAAGATAAGTCGAGGCGTTAGACGTTATGTCAGTTCCGTACCATTTGCATTGTAACCATTATCGTGAAGCATATGAATTTGTTCCCTTTTAGTAACATTCTGCTGAACAGTTGTTAGTTTCACTATATTTGTTTATGTTTCTCGTTTTGATGCATTGTTTATACAACATTTCTCAGGATTATATACTAGCTTTTGCAAGGCAGCTTAGACTACGTGTTTGTCCCATTACCGCATTTTGAAAACATAATATTTTTCCTCCCTATGTTATCCTCTATTTTTACTTTTTGGTGATAGAACAGTTACGAATTTCTTTATGTATACAAGTTACCTTAATCCTCGACCTAACTAACCGCTAAAAGCTCTCAATCGTCAAGTTATTCCTTGACCCACTAACTTAAAATTTTAAATTTTTTTACAACTACTACTATAATATATTGACAGCTATATAATTTATAGAAAGCAATGATACAATTACTTTACTTTCATTATTCGCGTTTTTTTAAATTATATACTTAAAAAAAACTTTTACTTTTGTAATGTGAAAGTCTGCAAAGTAATGAGTTTAAAGAAATATTTGCAAAAAAAATTGTTAATAATAATTATTCACTAACATATCAAACCATCATCATCCTCTTGCCCTAATCCCACTGTAAGTGGGGCCGGCACAGCATATTATAAACATGCTGTCACATGATTTGGTTGCGTTTTTACGACCGTCCGCCTGCCTGACATCAACTTACCTTACGACACCTCGGTAAGAAAAGAGGTTGGTCTATTCTACTCAGCCGGATACCACACGGTGGTCACTAACATATCCAAAAATAATTGTCCATCATTCCTTTGTTTCTATTATTTATGGCTATAAATTGCGGGCGGCTATTTGATTTGATAGATTGATTTCCGCTCCGCTTATCACTCAGCGAACCCGTAAATTGGTCTCAGCACAATGATTGCCGCACGCTAGTGTCAGCGATTCGGCTCTCGTTAGAGAGCAATCGTGGACTCGAAATTAAAACCCCTCCTCACCCAGACTCTAAAATGAAATGATTTGTGTCATTCGATGGTTTCAACGAATCTGTCGTCGAGGCAAGAAATATTGAAATTCGAAATCAAGTTGCACATCCGCAATTTGGTCGCCAAATTTCGGCTTTTATACTTTATAGCATTTTTAGACGATATATTTATATGAGCTAAACCTTCTGCTAACGACTTTCTCTACAAGGACTTCAATTTCCATCTTCTTAATAACTGATGAATCAAACAAATAAATTTAAATAACGAATATGTGTTTTTCAGAAAGTGCTTCCTGTATTTTTAAACTATCGTGAGTAGTGTAAAGAAAATCATAGTTAGTGTAAAGAAAACAGCTATACTCATGTCTTATTCTATCGGGTTAGATAATAGAATAAGATTTGAGTCAAGCCAATTTCTATACATTAAGTACGTTTGCTGTTTGAAAAAAGTTCCAAAGGATGATTGAATTATTGAATAGAAAAATTTGTATATAAGAAAATAAATTCTTAGGTATTTGTCTAATGGAAACCATAACATTTATTTCTTAATACCTGGATGACCTAGCTTCTCTTGGTATTTTTTTATAAGAAATTGCGATATGAAAAAAATAAAAATAAAGTCTTCTGATATCTGGACTAGATCCAGAGTAATTTCACTTCTTGAGACCGCCCGTCCACAACTGAAATATATTAACTTTGCAAGTGACAACGTAATTAACCCTTGTTATCGAATAATATTGTACCGGTTTTTCAGTTCCTGAAAATAGCTTTAAAACTACATTTTTTTCAATCTACCCTATCTAGATCGATTTATCGCCCCCGGGGGGATTCCCCTATATACTAAGTTTCATGAAAATCATTGGAGCCGCTTCCGAAATTCAGAACATATATAAAGCTCATTTAAAGTTGAAAGATATATGACTATTAATGTATAGAAACCGGCTATACTCACGTCTTATTTTATCAGTTTCCGCCGTGATTACGCCGCGCAAAGAGCTCATGAATAAGAAAAGCCTCAACAAAAAAATTAGACGTGAGTATAGCCGGTTTCTATACATTCATTATGAATAAAACTCACGATAGTTTAAATTCAAAAATATATGTCTATGTCTTTTTTATCGGTACCCTCGCATGTTAACACGATTTAAGATTCGCGTTAAGAGTTAAATATATTTAGTTAATAAAGTTAATAGTATTTTTCTTCGAGAATGGCTTAAGTTTCATTATGAAAGCATAAAATGTGCAAACTATCCCCTAGCTTATTAAAACTCCAACAGCTAAGTTAAGCTTCTTTTTATCTTAAAACTTTACTTAAGTGTTGTTTATAAAAAAAATCGGAGTTAATTTTTAATGTTTAGCCAAAACGCAAGGATTTTTTAAGAAGCTAAAGTAGTATTTAAAATAGATATGAAATAAGTAATCATCACCTTTCTGCCCTCATCCTACTCTAAGTGGGGTCGTCAACTGACCTTTGTCGTATTTTACGACACCTCGGTAAGAAAGAGTATTTTCTATTCTACTAAACCAAATACCACACAATGGGTCAACTTGTCTTAGTCTTAGGTAAGAAATGGGGGTGGTCTATTCTACTCAGCCGGATACCAACGGTGGGTCGACTTACCTTATTTTAAACTATATATGAATATACCTACCAGTTCTCTGTCACCCATAACACAAGTATTAAGTTACTAACTTTGGGGACAGACAACCGTGTGTGCGTAATTTTACCATACCTATATATTTATTTATTTCAAAATCTGTCCGTCTATATGCTAAATTAAATATTAGTAAAATACGACTATGGTAAGTTGACGTCAGGTAGGCGGCGGGTCGTAAAAATGGAGCCAAATCATGAGACAGCATGTTTAAAACATGTTGTGCCGACCCCACTTAGAGTGGGATAAGGCCAAGGGGATGAGTTTTAAGTATATAAATACAAGTGATAGTGAACGCGTGTAGTGCTTGCATATTGTGGCAGTGTTGGTGGAGGTTTGTGTATGTGTTTTTACGAATCCTGCATGTGTCGGTTATGAGAACGGATAGTCGACTCTACATTTAGTATACATATTTTCTATTTACTTTATCGCGGATTATAGCAAAATATTTATTAATTTTGTATTCTGGATCTCCGCAAAGTACACTTAAGTAGCGGCCTGTTACTATCCCACTGCTGAGAATAGGCCTCTTCTCTCCGTTTTTGGAGAGAAGGATTGGAGCTAAGACCTACCACGTTGCTCCACTGCGGATCGGTAGGTTACACATATCTCCAGAATTCTCTAGAGAGTTTCCTCACAAAGTTTTCCTTCACTAAAAAGCGTGTGATAAATTGAAATTATCAATTAGACACATAAATTTTAACAGAAAAACTCATTGGTGTCTGCCCGGGTTTGAACCCGTGACCTCCTCCAAAGAGTCGAACGGTGCTACCGCTGGGCCATCACAGCTTTCGACACACCAAAGTACAACTTATTCTATAAATTACATATATACACACAGAATAGGTGGAAAACGAACCCACAACACTGACAACTGCGCCAATGAGCCAGTCAAGCCAAATGTCAAACATAATGAAAGCATCCACTTTACGTCGAAAATCCAAGCACCCGTAAACCGCACATAACATTTTCAAACGCAAAGTGACGTCACATGAACCGCGCTCGCTCTAGTGGATACGGGACCTAACAATCATACCGCTGTAGGGCCGTAATTACAACTGTTCGCATTGAAAATGCCACTCGTCAAAGTAAAGAGAGATTGTTACTGAGGCTTTTGAAGAGATAGCGGCCGAGAATAATGGGTAACCCTTGGCAAACGCGAATCAACATTCATTGCTGTCTGGGGAAAAAATTGAAAAACATAAGTCTAGTTCGCTTCGACTTTAGTTTTTGAAAATACCCTCAGTGGGGTACTGTTTTTACCATTCCCAGAAGAAAAACAGTAATGTTTATATCCTACGGTGTCCTAAGGTGTGCTTACGCCCGCGTTGAAATTAGTATATTTAAGGTAATGGCACTAGTAATTGACCATGTACTAGTAGTTGACCGTTTTGTATGAAATTTTAAATAATAAGCGGTTTTTTTTGTTGTAGCTAATAAAAAATATTAATTAATAATATTAAATTTTAAGTATAAACAATAGGCTACAGTTCTGAGATTTTTGGGCAATTGTTAATATAATAGATTGACATATCTTTAATATTTAAATGAGTTAATCTTGTGTATATATATATATATATATATATATATATATATATATATATATATATTCCTAATCTCGGAAACGGCTCCAACGATTTTCCTAAAATTCAGCATGTAGGAGGTTTTGGGGGACAAAAATTGATCTAGCAAGGTTTTATGTCAAAAAATATTGTTTTATTCCTGTTTTGGGCATTAAAGAACACTAACATTTATATTGAAATGAATTTTCGCCATTAAGTTTGAATTTTCGCCATTCAAGTCGACCTAGCTTATTCGGGTAACCAGCAGCCTCGAGAAATGTGAATGCCAAGTATCGATCCCTAACTCAATTATTGTTTTTTATTTTTTTAAGATAAAAACAATATTATAATTTATATTTATATATATGGCATATGATAGCAACAGGTAATTCCAAATTTTTTTTTAATAGCAATTAGCAATACATTGTCAATTACTATAAATTAATTATTACCTTACATTGATATTTTGAACATTAAAGTGGTATCCGGCTGAGTAGAATAGACCATCCTCATTTCTTACCGAGGTGTCGTAAAGGGTGACTGAGGTAAGTTGACCCACCGTGTGGTATCCGGTTAAGTACAATAGACCACCCTCTATCTTACCGAGGTGTCGTAAAATAGGACTAAGATAAGCTAACGTCAGGCAGACCGGTCGCAAAAACGCAGCCAAATCATGTGGCAGCATTTTTATAAGATGTTGTGCCGACCCCACTTAGAGAGGGATAAGGTCAGCAAGATGATAGATATTTTACGTGATATATAATGGATAAAACCGGATAGTACACACTTCTTTTAGTATTTCAAAAATTTTCGGTTATCGCGGAATGTAGCCAAATTATGCATTAGGTAATTTTATGTTATTGGTGATCTCAAGGCTCCATGAATTCTAGATGCATCATTTAATGTATTAAATTTTAACCAAATATATATCCTCCTGCCCTTATCCCACTCTAAGTGGGGTCGGCACAACATGTTATAAACATGCTGTAACATGATTTGGCTGCGTTTTTACGACCAGCCGCCTGCCTGACGTCAACTTACCTTAGTCGTATTTTACGACACCTCGGTAAGGAGGGCGGTCTATTCTACTCAGCCGGATAACACACGGCAGGTCGACTTACCTTAGTCGCCTTTTACGACACCTCGGTAAAAAATGAGGGTGGTACTATTCTACTTAGCCGGATACTACACGGCTAGTATTCAATTTTTACTTATATTAACTTAATACGGATTAACTAATCCATCATCATCTTCCTGTCCTTATCCCACTTAAGTGGGGTCGGCACAACATGTTATAAACATGCTGTAACATGATTTGGTTGCGTTTTTACGACCAGCCGCCTGCCTGACGTCAACTTACCTTAGTCGTATTTTACGACACCTCGGTAAGAAATGAGGTTGGTCTATTCTACTCAGCCGGATGCCACACGGCGGGGCGACTTACCGTAGTCGCCTTTTACGACAACTCGGTAAGAAATGAGGGTGGTTCTATTCTACTTAGCCGGATACTACACGGCTAGTATTCAATTTTTACTATATTAACTTAATACGGATTAAGTAATCCATAATATTCAAAAATTTTATAACAAAGTTAGAAACGCTATATTGTCTCTTTTTAGAGAGGATGCTGCGTTAAGAGGATTAAAACCAGATGAGGGGAAAACACATGCGCTCCGTCGAGTAAGCACATACAGATCTGCATATTTTATGTATATATATCCATAGAATCAGCGGTGCCTGTTATATTTTTAGGGATTATGTTCACTGAAAATTCGTTACATAAAATTTATACTTATACATAGCCCCGAAAGTCTGGCGCTTAGAGTTTGTAACTATTATCGACTGGCCCGTTGGCGCAGTGGGTAGTGATCCTGCCTTCAGCTCCGCGGGTTTGATTCCCGCCGAGGACCAAAATTTTCTATAAATGAATTTGTTGGTCTTTGAGTATGTATTTAAAAATATATAAGTATATATTTACCATTTGTCCGTCTACCATAACACAAGTATTAAGTTACTCAATTTGCCGCCTGTCCCGACCGTGTGTGTAAGTGTGCCATATATTTATTATTATTATTTATATTTATTATAAAGTTTAGGGCTTCGAAACTCGGGAAAAAACTCCCATTCTCAAAATCCTATAAGTTTGGTGGTTAGTGATTGGGTATAGGTTAGGATTATTGCAAAGTCCAAAGATTTGGAACTCTGAACAGTCTTTATTCAAATAAACTTATAGTTATACGGAAACCGGCTACACTCACGTCTTATCGGGCTAGCTCGAATTAGGTTAGGTTTAGACCTACAAAAATACTACAAAAAAAATCCAAAATAGCATGTCTCTATCTCCTATAATTAACTCACAATAACTATTTTTGTATCTTTCGTGACAGCGATTTCCACCTAGGCGAAGCTGCAGTCAAGTATAATAGACTACATTAAGCAAACGCGAATACATTGTAATAATAACTTCCTTAATGTGCAGTTTCTGAGCTAACAGAAATGCGCCAACCGACTGAGTTTCCGATAGACTATGTTGCATGTTTTATGAGTCTACAATTATGCAAATCAGGCGAGTCATGAATCAATGAAATTTAACCAATTTACCAACCTGAATTACTGTAATCTACATTTGAAATGTTTAAAATAAGATTACGGGAACGATTCCGATAGATGATGTATACAATAGACAAAATAGGAAGCGACATAAGCTTGCGGCTGCTTTGCGCCTTATAAAGATACGTAAGTCGTTTGTGGGTTTGGGTATAAGATTCTATAATAAAATTCCGCTATGAATTTTAGATTTTTTTTTTTATACAGGAAAAAACCCCTTATGGGTACCGCCGCCCGACGGGGACAGGCGGCGGTTATGTCGGACTCGCACCGACTAAAACGACCTGTGTGCTCCACCACGCTGCCGATGGCAAGGACAGGGTATCATTGTACATATTGCCCCCATCCCGCCGACAGCTCTGATCCCAGAGAACAAATACCTCCGGGTAGGGACCTCTCGAAAGAGAAGCCCCCCTCCACTAACCGGTGCATCGGGAGCACCAGATGCACCGACCGCCTCGGGGACCTTATGCCAGCCGTCCGATATACCCCGTTCGGAACACCCGAAGGTCCCCAGTTAGGGCGGCAGACGATGGGCTTGAGCGAGTCACTAACACCTGGACTCACCAGCAGTAGATTGGATCCAGAACAACAGTTCGTGGAACCGCTCCGCCGCCTCCCTCTGCCCCCCTCTGCAGAGCAAAGGGAGGCCATCGTTGCCCACGATCGCTCCCTGCCCACCGTGTTATCTGATCACGGTCGACAGGGAGAAACCGCGCCCTAAGTAGGGGCCCCAACGCCTTGGTGGGTGTTTCCGCCCCCACCGGATAATTTTTTATAGAGGTTTTCTTCCTCGCAACCCGAAGGTCCCCGTTCCCATTGCTGGGCTTCCGGGTTTCGCCGTCGCTGGCCGTAACCATGTCCAGCCAGACTTAGAGTAAGCCCAACTGGACCCGCCGCTTATTAGGGACTTCACCCCAAACCCCCCGGAGTCCCCGGCCCGTCCAGATTGCCCTCTGCTAATCAGAGGGACAACTGGATTGGCCACCCCTCAGTGGTCCTTTCGCCAAGACTAAGCTTGCCCAGGGTGCACCACGAGGAGGCCGACCACTTTGGCACTCCATCAATTTTAGCTTTGCCATTACAGCAGTTTAAAAAAAACTGTTAAAGGAAGGCTTATAAAAAAGTCTACTATATACTGTTGTGGGTTATTTAGATGATAAGAATTTGTGGATATATACTACTGTCCGAACTTGTAGACGATATTTATGACTTAATGTAGTTACATAACATACATAAGTATTATTTTGAAAAGATAAATCGCCGAGTTTCTTACTGGCTCTTCTCGGTAGGAACAGCTTTTCAAAACAGCAGTAGAATTGACGATTCAAAAGCAATTGTTAACAAGTTTATTTAAATAAAGAAAATTTTGAGTTTGAATTTATAAAAGCAGGCTTTAATTTGCGGAATTTGTACTAAAATCATAATAGAATTAATTTGTTAAATTCATCATCATTACATTGCCCTTATCGGTGCGCACAAGTTTTAAACGTGTTGTTCGATGATTTGGCTAGTTATGTTATGACCGGCCACCAACTTACCTTACCAACTTAACTCCAAATTACCTTAGTCGACTTTTACGACACCTCGGTAAGAAATGAGGGTTGTCTGATCTACTCAACCGGATACGACACGGTGGCTCAATTTACCTTAGTCGCCTTTCACGACACTTCGGTAAGAAATGAGGGTGGTCCATTTGACTTAATCGGATACCATACGGCGCAATTGTCCCATATATTTATTTATAATTTTGTTATAAAACATACATACCTTCAAAATAAATTTTAAATCCAAAAAATACTAATTGATCCAAAAAACCAGAGTCACGGATTCGCACTACACGCGATTCGATATAAACACTAAAAATTTCGGTCGAAATCAAATAAAATAAATCGAAATCAAAAAGACTACATATATATAAAAAAAACACACAACACAAAAAAATAACGAGAATTTTAGTCACATTTCTTCGCCATTTGTATAACAACTAATTACTGACAGATGTCAGTATTTTTGCATAAATCTTTAATTGGTTAATACGTGATAAAAAAGGTTCAATATAATTTAATTATTAAATCTAAAGTACCTGGTTGACCAAGCCTTTTTTTATTTTTTACAAAAAAAAATAAATCCAAAAAACAAGAAAAATTTAGGGTAGTTGAAGCTCGATACTAGGCATTTTCATTTCTGGAGACCCCTCATTCCCCGAATAGGCTACGCTGACTTGAAATTTAACGGCAAAATTGTGTTTCATATATTCAATAAATTAAAAATAAATTTTAGTATTTTTTATCTATAAACAGTGATACCAAGTACCGCCAAGTTTCTTGCTGGCTCTTCTAGGTAGAAACAGCTTTCCGAACCAGCAGTAGAGTTGATGCTTCAAAAGCACTTGTTTACAAGTTTATTTGAATAAATTATATATTTTGAATTTGAATTTAGGAATCTATAATACAATTATACATTCCCGTAAACTAACGCCTAATAATATAAATTGTTTATTTAGTACTTAAATATACTACCTGGGTGACCGAGCCTTGTTTGGTGATTTTTAAAATGATGTAAAAAAAAATTGAGAAGATATATGAAAAAACAATTGGGCAGGTGGGGCTCGATCCTAGGCATTTTCACCTCTCTAGACCGTCCGTTCCCCAAATGAAGTACCGTGACTTTACGTTTGACAGCGGAAAATTGTGATTGTATTCAACGTAAATTTCAAAAAAAATTTAGAGTTCGAAATCAGGGATAAAATGACATTTGTTGAAATTAAACTTATCTAAATCGATTTTTCTCCCCCAAAACCCTCTAAATGCTGAATTTTAGGAAAATCGTTTCAGCCGTTTCCGTCATTCCGAAAATATATATTTTCGGAATCTGAGATTTTTTATAGATTAATTATAAGATTAACTCGTTTAATATTAAAGTTTAAATAAACCAAAACGCGTGTTTGTTTAAATGTTATAAGGATTTCAAGGAATATTGAACGTCGAACCAATTTATAAAGCGTATGACAAAATTTACAAGCTCCTCATAAAAATGCAAAAGCCCCGCTGGAAGTTCGTAATCGTATTTTATCAAAGTCAAATCTTCATTGTAGAGCTATATTTGACCTGATTGCATCATAAATTGATTCATGAATAAATAATATTTAGAGAGAGCACTTAAGGGGAAGATTACGTCCAAAGTTGATATAATGTACCTGCGAAATAATGTAGCTCCTAAATTATATAAATGTCAACTTGAGTTTTTTTTCCTTTTCACAAGCTGTGCTGCCAAAGCATGGCTTCGCTCGCGTTAGAATTAGTGTTACAAAAATTCCTCATCATCTTCATCTTCCTGTCCTTATCCCACTCTAAGTGGGGTTGGCACAACACGTTATAAACATGCCACATTATTTGGCCATTATTTAAAGACGCCGGTCTTTAAATAATGGCCAAATCATGTGGCCTGCCTGACGTCAACTTACCTTTGTCACATTTTCGACACCTCGGTAAGAAGTCCTCGGAAGAGGGTGGTCTATTCTATTAAACCGGATTTCACACAGTGTGTCGATTTGCCTTAGTCGCATTTTACGACACCTCGGTAAGAAATGAGGGTGGTATATTCTACTCAGCCGGATACCACACGGCGGGTCGACTTACCTTAGTCGCCTTTACGACACCTCGGTAAGAAATGAAGCTGGTACTGTTCTATTCAGCCGGACACCACACACCTGCGAAATAATGTAGCTCCTAAATTATACAAATGTCAACTTGAGTTTTTTGTGTCTTATCTAACCTTCACCTGTCATAGAAATATTATACTAGATGGGTAGCCAGCCCAAAATGTGCCACCATCATTTCTTACCGAGGTGTCTAATAAAGCAACCATGGTAAGTTTACCCGCCGCGTGGTATCCGGCCGAGTAGAATACACCACACTTATTTCTTACCAAGGTATCATAAAAGACAATTAAGGTAAATTGACCCGCCGCGTGGTATCCGGCCGAGTAGAATAGACCACACTTATTTCTTACCAAAGTGTCATATAAGACGATTAACGTAAATTGACCCGCCGCTCGGTATCTGGCTGAGTAGAACAGGCCACTCCCATTTCTTACCGAGGTGTCGTATAAGGCAACTAAGGAAATTTGACCCACCATTTGGTATCCAGCTGAGTAGAATAGACCACCATAATTTCTTACTGAGGCGTTAAGGCGCTTAAGGTACGTTCACTCACCGCGTGCTATACTGTTGAGTAGAGTAGACAACCCTCTTTCTTACCGAGGTGTCGTAAAATACGACTAAGTTAAGTTGACATCAGGCAGACGGCTGGTCGTAAAATACGTAGCCAAATCATGTGAAAACGTGTTTATAATATGTTGTGCCGACCCCACTTAGGGCGGGATAAGGCCAGAAGGATGATATATTTTTTATAGTAATTTGGTTTGTATACAAAGATACAATTTAAGGGAGACTTACTAGTATAAGAGTTACAAATAAAACATACGTGAATAAACTAAATTAAATTATGTCAAAAAATACCTACCCTTAATTTAGCACTTTTTTAAATCACTCCACGATTTTAATACACTTCCTAAGGAATGATACGAAAAATATTAGCTTGCCATCGATATCGAGCGAACGTGACCGAAATTTTGAACACCGAAATGAGTTCCGTGTTTCGATTTGAGATTTGTTATCGTGGGAAAGTAAAGAAATATATTTCGCTGCGAGCGATTCCTCTTTGCTTTTTTTACATTAAAAAATAATACGACTTATTCTTTAAATGTTGCCTCATTTGCTAAGTCCTCCCTTGTAGGAAGGTTCAATTATAGAACTAGCTATGTCCGCCTTGATCCGCTTGGAAATTATTTATTTAAATTTTGTATTTTGTGTTTGGTATTGAATTGAAATTTTTAACATAAAAGTAGTTATTGTGCTTTGACTATAAGAGATAGAGATATATCGAAGACTTTTTTGTAGGATTTTTGTAGATCTACAATTTTGTATTACATTACTTTGGTGTATCTCTGTTCACGCGACGCAAGCGACTTAAGCTCCCAGCAGAAAAGTTTTTATACAATTGCGAAACCTCTTTAACAGAACTTACATAAAGACGTAATGTTCCATTAACCTCAACACAATCAATGAGCTGTACTAACTAAATATCATCAATATTGATTGATGAAATTTAATTGAAATTTCATTAAAATCGTACAATTTAAGCTTATATACACTTACACATAGATTTAAAATCGTTTTTCCTTTGAGTACAGGAATAAACAATATAGAGCATAATCGAGGGTATTTTAAAAGTAACATTGACGTGAATGAAGTCGCGGGCATCGTTAGTGATACAATTATAGCTTGTATTCGTATGTAACAGGATATGCACGATGAACTAAGATGAAGTTTGTTTCTACATGAGGTACGATTTTAGGGAGGGTAGTACTAATTAAAACGGTTCAGAACATTCTCCATTACACGGACTATAGCTGCACAAAGGGAGCTGACGTCTATTCAATGCTATAAGCTCTACGGTGTTCCTGTTAAATTGGGATTATCAAACTAGGACTTCTCGTATTTGAGTCAGTTCAAATACATGTCATGATTAGAACGTCTCTTACTAGGTATTAAATTACTTTAAAAATTTATGAGCTTAATTGATAGTACCAAAAAAGCTTAATTGATAGTACAAAAAAGTATAAAAAATTACTGAGCAAAGCTCAGTCAACATTTATACAAAATAAAAAAAGAAACAAAAAAATTAGGGTAGGTTAGGCTCGCTCTATCCTAGGTATTTTCATTTCGCAGTGTAAAAATATTGTTAGTTATATTACGACGGTACGGCTGGTTATTTTATGCCGTCTGCATGACGTCAACTTACCTTAGTCGTCTTTTACGACACCTCAGTTAAAAATGGGAGTGGTCTATTCCACTCAGCCGGATACCACGCAGTGGGTCAACTTACCTTAGTCGCTTTTTACGACCCCCCCCCCCCCCTCCCGTAAAATATGAAGGTGGCAATTATACTCAGCCAGATACCACGCGGCGATTCAACTTACCTTAGTCGTCTTTTACGAAACCTCGGCAAGAAAGAGGGTCGTCTATTATATTCAATCAGATAAAATGGTCTAGAATAATATGTAATAAAACTATTATATTATAAAAATACAAATAGTTATTTTCCCTTATTTCTAATCGTCGTATAACTTGTCGACTTCCCACCGTGGTTTGTTCCATAGTGGACAGGGAGGGATCGTGGGCAGCGATGGCCTCCTTCTGCGAGGACGTTATGTCGCGGAAGGAGGCGGCGTAGCAAATCCGGGACGTCGAGTCCCTGGATCCGATCCGCCGCAGGCGAGTGGGGCGCAGGCGAGTGGGGCACAGGCGATTTGCCGAAGTCAGTCGCATGCCGCCCTAACGGGGACCTCCGAGCGATCCGAACGGGTTTTATCAGACGCTCGCTGGAGTTAGGTCCCCGAGGCGGTCGATGCTTCTGGTGCTCCCGATACATCGATTAGCGGAGGAAGGGGTCACTTTTAGAGAATCCCCGACCCGGAGATGGCGCTCTCTGGGGTAAAGAGCGGCTGCTGGCGGGGATGGGGGTTATGTGTACAACGGTACCCTGTCCCAGCCACCAGCAGCGTGGTGGGGCGCTGTCAGGTTTATAGTCGGTGAGAGTCCGACATAACCGCCGCTCGTCCCCGTCGGGCGGTGATGACCCATAATGGGTTGTCCTGACATAAAAAAAAACTTATCGACTTACAGATATAATTTTCCTTCAAAATAAAATTGATGATTTTTAAGTGATAATGTAAGCAAATGGATCCAATGTATGTACCCGCCCTTACATCGTGCTCGACCGATGCTAGTTTAATTCGATATTAATATAGAGCGGAAAACGAACGTTTTCGTCTTATTTTGCTTTATTATTTCCGTAAAAGAAAAAACGCTGCGCAAGCTGCCAAAATGTTATTTTATATGAATGGTGATAAATCTTTTAAAGAAAAGCAGTGTCGAAATTGTTTGAAAAAATTCTGTTTTGGAAATTATTTTTGGTTAAAGTTGACCGTTGTCCAGGTTTACCAGTTGCGCTTAAGGAGGCTGAAATCTTAAGCATCATCATTGCAAGTCGGCGCATAACTACACGTGAGAGTAAAGAAGTTAAATGTTTTACATACAGCCACTGAGAATCATTTAAAAAGTGTAGAGCTCGTTAAAAACCTTTATATTTGGGTTCCGCACGACGCAAGGGAGGTCATCTGACTAAGCATAAAACACCTGCTATTTATTGCTTAAACGAAATTAATTCGATCCGTTTTTAAAACAAATCATTACTGGTGACAAAAAATGGATTGTGTACAACATTATTAATCAAAGACAATCATGGTGCACGCCTAATGAGTCATTGCAACCACTTCATAGACAAATATCCACCAAAAGAAGATATTACTGGCAATTTGGTGGAATAAAAAAGGGATCAGTGTATTTTGAGCTGCTTCCATGGAACAAAACCATCAACTCGGACGTCTACTGTCACCAGCTAAACAAATTAAATTCAGTGGTCATTGAAAAGCGACTAGAATTGGTCAATCGTAAAGATACCATTTTCTACCAAGACAATGCTAGACTTTGGCCACTTGTCAAAAATTTATGGACGTTGTTTGGGTATTGATGTTACATTCACCTTATAGCACTGATTTTGCTTCATCGGATAACCAGTTTCTCGATTCCTAGATATCTCTCTTCGTGGTAAAACTTCAATGATGATGATGCTGTAAAATCTCACTAAATCGGCTTTTGGTCGCAAAGGATCAAAATTTTTACAAATGTGGAATTTTCAAGCTATCATAAAGATGCTAAAAAGCCATGAATAAAATGGAAAACATATAATAGATTAAAGTAAAGTTCAAGTAAAAAAATATCTATTTTATTTCATTGAAAAAATCCGCAATTACTTAGTTGCCAACGCAATAACTTCTTTTATGTTAAAAATTTTGTGACATACTGATTTCCACTTATTAATTTTATTATAATATTTGTTTTTCTTTTGGAAATAGATAAAAACACATATTGCTTTATTGAGGACAGTAAAACGCTTAAGTTGGCCCGAGCAAAGTCGCAGGTACCACTATTTAGAAAATAAGAAAAATATCTAACTTTTAGTAAATATCCCTTTAATAAATGTTTTTTTAAACGGGTCTTAAACCTGTAAACCCTTAGTAGTACGCTTTCTGATTATTGAGCCGTCACGGCTTTAACTTCCTTATAAACAAATGATGGGGCTATTAGCTCTGACACACTCATTAATGGGGAAAGTTAAAAGGATCTTAAAATATGAATACATATACATTCTACAGATAGCTACTTATTTGTAGGAAACTTTTTATTACTTTTATAATTATTCTCACCTTTATGGTTTTATAGCTAGTTTGCATATTTGAGACTTAATGTATACTTATATTTTTCATACAGTAAAAAGCAATCTCCAATGGTTGTAGATTGGGGCTTGAATCCTCGATCCTGCTGAGAATCACACAGTACTAGCAATCCGATATATTCTTAAACTCTATCATATTAACCCTTTTAGTGCCGGGTAAAAAAGAGGTGCGTATCCGTGAATAAGCAGCTGAATTAATAATAATATAATTTCACCATGTTGAGGAAAATGTTCATAAAAACTAAACGAGAAACAATGACATGATTCAAAATGCAATATACGGATGAAATAGGATAAGAATAATAATAAGGATAATATAAGGATGAAATAGGAAACCAAATAATGATACTAGTTTTTCTCTACTCATTAAAAATTATATTAATAACAAATAATAATAATAAAAGTAATTGATGTGCAATAAAGATAGTGCACATCAATTACATAGGAAATACAAGAGGAAAGAAATAAAAATAAACAGGAACACATAAAGAAGTGTAAAGGCGGTCTTATTACTAACAGTAATAGGTACGAACAAAAGGTATAAATGTTCATAAAAAAGTAATAGTTGAGTTCACTTTTACAAAACGTATTTGATTATACAAATGTTATCTTTTCACTATTATTTTATATGGATCAAAATATTATAAAGTATTACTAAATGGTGTTATTAAGTATACTTTGCATTTCATTTCAATTTATTTCTAAACGAAATAAACAATATTACCTACATAACAAAAATAAAAAATAAGTCGAAAGTGGTAAACGCCGGGCGGAAATCCTGTCATAATTTAGTTTGCATTTTTTAAATTCTATTGTAATGAAATTAGATCATTTATAACGAATTACAAATTTATTTTGAGTTAGAGTTCTCCCGCAATGGGAATAGCACTAGGAATAGAAAAGCATTACAACCCGAGGGCCGATATATCAGCTACTACTTCTCGCAAGCGCAGCCAGAGCCGATATATCGGCATCTGGCACTAAAACGGTTAAGTTGGCCATAAAATATTGCCAACTAGTGATCCATGTTTTCATAGCCGTGTGGTATCCGGCTAAGTAGAATAGTACCACCCCCATTTCTGACCGAGGTGTCGTAAAAGGAGACTAAGGTAAGATGACCCGCCGTGTGGTATCCGGCTGAGTAGAATAGACCACCCTCATTTCTTACCGAGGTGTCGTAAAAGGCGACTAAGGCAAGTTGACCCACCGTGTGGTATCCGGTTTAGTAGAATAGACCACCCTCCTTCTTTCCGAGTTGTCGTAAAATACGACTAAGATAAGTTGACGTCGGGCAGGCGGCCGGTCGTCAAAACGCAGCCAAATCATGTTACAACATGTTTATAACATGTTGTGCCGACCCCACTTAGAGTGGGATAAGGTCAAGAGGACAGTGATCCATGTTTTCACGCAATCTGCTCTACATTTTCATTTGTGAATTAAACTGTCGTATGTTATAACAAATTCCTACATTATTAACAATTAATCGTAGGGATTTAATTCCGGCGTTTATTTACTCATCATGAGTGAATTAATAATTAATACTACATTTATTATTTTCGAATTTATACTAGCTAGTTTACAAGCTATACTATTTTTCTAGTAAAATATGCGTCTTAATAATGTTTACTATTTATTAGTTAAATAATACGAGGAAATTCTTAAGAGAATTCTCGTAATATGTATGCCACCAATCCACAAGTGGTGTGCTTAACTTCAAAAAGGCAAAGGAAGCCCACTGTCCAACAGATTCCAGTCTCGTGTATCTTTAATGAAACTAATATATTTTCCGGAAAAGCTGAACATATTGTGATGGGACTTTACCGGGAAGATAAGGGAGGCTGTGGCTACTTTTTATCTAATTTATAGAAGCAGTCGTTTGCGGAATTCCACAGTTCAGAAGCTACGATAGAATTATTTTGCTATAATTCGCGTTTCTTAAGAAAATATTTTTGTACTGCTACTTATAGTTGGTGGTATTTGATTTTCTAACCAAACAAGGAATTAGGAATAGCAAAATAATTTTACCATAAGTTCTCTATTTTTTACCCTAATTCTCACATGGTCTGATTTACGCGGGAAAACCTTTGTTACACTGATTTTACCATTTTTAGCTCGTACATACTATATAACAATGTATGTGATAAATTTTTTCGAGATGTACCTATCAGTTTTTTTACGTTTTATGCGAAAAGATTTTACATCACGTTTTTATGGGAGTTGACTAAAATATATATTTGTGACACACAGATTTCTTCTTAAGCGAAACCGCGGTCATACCTAGTACGTTATAATTATATCTCATTCATTCACTCCGTATGTAGGTGGAAGTGCAATGTCCTCGATGCGATTCTATTCTAGTGCTAATATTAATTATTGACTAGATTTATTGTGTTATGTGTCAACGCACGTGCGTTCACTGTTGTAACGGTCTTAGTAGACTTTATGAGATCTGCTTTAATTATATTTGACTGGCCCGTTGGCGCAGTGGGCAGTGACCCTGCCACACCGCGGGTCGTGGGTTCAATTCCCGCCAAAGGCCAACATTTTCTATACACATTTTCATCCTTCCCTTATCCCACTCTAAGTGGGGTCGTCACAATATGTTATAAAGATGCTATCACATGATTTGTCTACGTATTTCACGACCGGCCACCTGCCTGACATCAACTTAATCCCACCTAGAGTGGGATAAGGGCAGGAGAATGATGAAAAATAAAATTTTATCACTTTAGTTCAAAGCAATAATATTCATTTTTATTTGAAACATGTTTACACGACTTTGTTTTCAAAAACTTTCACATATGGAAATTTATTCGATTTACTTAAAACTTTGTCTATTCAATGCTTGCTACATATTGGATAAAACAGAGTTTGAAACGGTTATTTGTCTTGAGGACTTGCAAACTTTCCGGTTTAGAAACTTCCCACTGTATGTATTATATGCGAGATTCTGGAATTAATGAAATGTGAAATCTCTTGGGTGGATTTGAGGAATACTTCTGGAATGTTATAATTGGGGTAACAAAGTCTTCGTTTTGAATAATGCTGATTGTATTTATAGAATTAGGTGTTACTTTGTGGAGGTCCATACAAAAGTAATGAGAATATTATTTTGCTATAATCCGCGATAAAAGAAAATATATGTAATGCTAAATGTAGAGTGTACTATTCGTTCTCATACCTGATACATGCAGAATTTGTAAGAACTCATACACTACCTGACACCGATGACACAACAATACACAAGCACTGCACACATTCACCACCACAATCTCG
The DNA here is from genome assembly GCA_947086495.1 of Morpho achilles. NCBI lineage: Eukaryota > Metazoa > Arthropoda > Insecta > Lepidoptera > Nymphalidae > Morpho > Morpho achilles. Next base: position 14,828,570 of record CAMTZB010000021.1, on the reverse strand, counting down.
CACGACTTTGCGATTTTATCGCGGAGTCTATATCCTGACGATTCTTCGGTTACGGGGCGAAACAATTGTTGAGATTGTGGTGGTGAACATTATTTTCGATAGTATAATTTGTTGATCCTCGAGTCGGGGTGTATATTTGTATTTAAGTATGTATTTAAAAATTATATTCGTATATATTCACCAGTTGTCTGTCACCCATAATATACTTAAGTATTAAATTACTTACTTTGGGAACGGACAACCTTGTTAGTGTCCCATATATTTATTAAAAAAAAAAACTAAGAGTGGCAATGGCAAAACAAATCTGAAGTATCGTTCATAATATCGCGTAAATGAACAGCACATCTCAAATTTTCAAGGTCTATGAATGCTAAAAATATATCTTTTTGAACTCTTTCTAAAATAAACTACCAAACTTCAAAGACAGAAATAAAACGGACAAAATAATACTGCACACATCATATAGTACTTGAGTGTCACTCATTTCATTATAATTTGCTTTTCGCTGTTCATTTCTTATTTCATTAGACATTTTTATTAGACGCATACATATTGTGGCAGATCGACCGTGTAACATTTATACACGGATGTCTTTCGTTTTTCATCGATGTAAATTATATTTTTCTTAAATTTTTCAGTGTCCAAACCAGAATGGTTCACTCGAATTTCTTACAGAGGTGTCGTAAAAGGCGACTAAAGGAAGTTGACCTCAGGCAGGCGGCCGATCGTTAAATATCTAGCCAAATCATGTGACATGTTTATAACATGTTGTGCCGACCCCACTTACTAAATAAGCGCAGGAGAATGATGATTGTGCTATTGTTGACTGGTTCGTAGTTGGTAGTGACTTTGTCTTCTGCTTCGCGGGTCATTGGTTCGATTCCCGCCGAGGACCAACAATTTGTGTCAATTTTTTTTTTGTTCTTAGAGTCTGGATGTATATTTTAAGTATACATTTCAAATTATATAAGTATATATTTACCAGTTGTCTGTCCCCCATAACCAAAGTATTAATTTACTTTGGGGACGGACGAATGTGTGTGTAAGTGACCCTTATATTTATTTATTTATTAATCTCAGTAGGTGCAACATCCGAAGTATTAAGGTAACCGAGTCTTGTTCGGTAATTTTTAAAAAAAATAAAAAAAAACTTAAAAAAAAATAAATATAATAGAGCTCGAGGTTCGTTCCATAGGTATTTTCATTTCACGCGACCACCCGTTCCCCGATTGATTGATTCCCTACGCTGATTTGACAATTAATGGCAAACATACTTAGTGTTTTATATAATACATCCCTAATACAGGGATAAACTGATTTTTTAAAATAAAATCTACCTAGATCGATTTTTCTTCCCCACAAACTCCTGCATGCTGAATTTTAATCGTTGGAGCCATCTTCGAGATTCCGAATATACATATACAAGATTAACTCATTTAAATATTAAAGATAATTGAAAACATGCTAGTGCTATTTGTCGAAGCCTGTATTCTATTTAGCTTAAGGCGTAATAACATAAATCCAGCCTCAAGTAGGCTTACAGACTACATTATTGTTTCGCTAAATTTGTACGAAGCAACAATTTTCTATGCTGCATGCCACCCGTGAAATTCGGTTAAGTATGTATTTTGGATCGCCTCCAAAACAATTAGTGCAGTGTAGTGTACATACTCGACGATGGCTTCGAAATTGAGAGACGCCCTAAACACTATTAGCGAACGTTTATCATAATGACTCCTCTAATTTACTGGACATTCGGAAACTAGAACGTTCTTTCTATATACATTTATTTCTAAAACTATTTTGAACAACATACAAGTATAATGAAGTGGTTGAAATCTTTATGTAAAATATCACGAATAAATTAATTAACGCGGTGTGGTATCCGGCTGAATAGAATAGTACCACCCTCATTTCTTACCGAGGTGTCGTAAAAGGCGACTAAGGTAAGTAGACCCACAGTGTGGTATCCGGTTTAGTAGTATAGACCACTCTCTTTCCTACCGAGGTGTCGAAAATACGACAGAGGTAAGTTGACATCAGGTAGGCGGCCGGTCGTAAAAACGCAGCCAAATCATGTGACAGCATGTTTATAAAATGTTGTGCCGACCCCACTTAGAGTAGGATAAGGGCAGGAAGATGATGATCACGAATAAACTAATTAAGAAATAATAAAATAATTAGATATTAATTAGAGTTTCGCAATCAAAAATTACGAATAATTTTACTGTAATCTTCAATCAGAGAAAATTTATTTTATAATGTAGGGTGTGCTATCCATTTTCATTCCTAATACATGAAATATTCGTTAAACACATGCACTACAAACTACCACCACATCTCTCTATTTAATATATTAAATTGAAAATGCAAACAGCAATTTTATTTAATTAAATGTGGATCTATTCTTGGATTCAAATTCAAAGAATTCTTCATGAATTATAATATTATTCTTTTTAAATACCGCGTCATGACCTGGAACTGCGGGGGAAATGGCCGAATCCGGCAAACGGCGGAAGTATGCATCTCTCATCGAGAGTTATATATTTGTGCCATTTGCAGATGAGACCTATTTTTGTTGTAAATAAAAAAAAATGTTTTGATCGTCAAATTACAATGACCACTGGTTCAGAAAGGTGCTCTTACTTAGAGGAACAAGCAAGATATTCGGCAATTACTCTTTTCAAAAATAAATATTTTATTTGTTTACAAATCAAATTATCAATTAGTAAACTTCCATATGCTTACCAACCTACCGATTGGCTTGCAACATCTACACGCATTGTCTGTCCATTGTGTTTCTGTTCCAGTGATTAATTGTTGTAGATAGTCAATAAATCTTACAACTAAATACCTTACACAACTAAGCTGAATGTAAAATATATTTATGCGTTCGATCTGAAACTTTCCAAAGTATAAAAATATTCGCAGTTTATTTTACCAATGGCGTAATAGATAATATATATTATAAACAATAGTTTGGTTTTACCCGAAGCGATAGGGAAGTTAGTTTATTATTATTATATTATAGTTAGTTTATACAATTAAATAATACTTTGCAGAGATAAATAATAAAGAAGGAATGATAATATCGCCCATCCCAAGAATAAAGTGTCATGTTCCGTGTATAAAAATAGAACATATGACTTTATTCTACGGATGGGGTGATATAATATTTCTATTATATCCTATCCTACTTCCATACTAATATCATAAATGCGAAAGTTTGTAAGTATGGATGTATGTTTGTTACTCTTTCACGTCGCATCCGCTAAACCAATATGAAATTTGGCACAATTATTCCTTATATACCAGGATAACATAAGGGCTATAGAAATCCTTTTAATTCTACAAGAATAGGGTGACATTGGAAAGCGCTATCTATTCCTCTATACCTATCTCGCGACAACAGTCCACGCGAACGAAGTTGCGGGGAAAATTATAATAATGATGAATTATTTTGTTATTATTCGCGTTTGTTAATAAAATATATGTAATGCTAAGTGTAGAAATCAAAACCGTTTTCGTACTATATACATCTTTTTTTTTTATACAGGAAAAAACCCCTTATGGGTACCGCCGCCCGACGGGGACAGGCGGCGGTTATGTCGGACTCGCACCGACTAAAACGACCTGTGTGCTCCACCACGCTGCCGATGGCAAGGATAGGGTATCATTGTACATATTGCCCCCATCCCACCGACAGCTCTGATCCCAGAGAACAAACACCTCCGGGTAGGGGCCCCTCGAAAGAGAAGCCCCCCTCCGCTAACCGGTGCATCGGGAGCACCAGATGCATCGACCACCTCGGGGACCTGTAAGCCAGGCGTCCGATATACCCCGTTCGGAACACCCGAAGGTCCCCAGTTAGGGCAGCAGACGATGGGCTTGGGCGAGTCACTAACACCTGGACTCACCAGCAGCAGATTGGATCCAGAACAACAGTTCGTGGAACCGCTCCGCCGCCTCCCTCCGCCCCCCTCTGCAGAGCAGCATCAGAAGAAAGGAGATACTAACAAAATCGCAAATTATTATATCATAATTTTTGTTTTATGGAATTCCGCATAGTAACGCCTACTTATATAAATTATATACAATCTTAACAAGCATGCTTTTATGTCTGTTTTATGTCATGTTTCTATTAATAAATTATTTTTAATCGAATATTATAGTAAGTTTTAATGACACGAAACAAATCCCGGGATTATAATAACAAGAAAACAAGATCAAAATCTTAAAAAAGATTTGACGAACGCAAATACTTTACGAACTAAGCGTGCTGTGGTATTAATACTTTGGAATCCTATTCCTACTAATATTATAAAAGCGAAAGTTTGTGAGTATGGATGTATGTTTGTTACTCTTTCACGGCGAACCCGCTGAACCTATATTGATGAAATTTGGCAAAATTATTCCTTTATCATATTCCTGCCCTTATCCCACTTTAAGTAGGGGTCGGCACAACATGTTATAAACATGTGGTCTCAAGATTTGGCTACCCATTTTACGACCGTCCACCGCTTGATATCAATTTAACTTATTTATTTATTTATAGATCACCAACAAAATACACACTTCACATTACTCTAATACATAGAACAACTTAAATAAGTGGAATTTTAATTAAAGGTAATAACAACTTTCAAACTAAGTTACGACAACTGAGAGATATAATTAAACTATAGTAATTTTATATAATTATTCGTAACCTCTGTAAGAAAGAGGCCTATCTACTTAACCGGATACCACACAGTGGGTCAACTTACCTTAGTCGCATTTTACGACACCTCGGTAAGAAAAGAGGATGGTCTATTCTACTCCGGATACCACCGGATCAACTTACCTCAGTCTTTTACGATACGAAATGAAGGTGGTACCATTCTATTCAGCCGGATGCCACACGGCGTTGGTAAAATTTTTCCTTATACACCGGAATAACATATAGGCTACAAAAATCCTGTTAATTATTCAGGAATAGGATGACATTGAAAAGCGTCATCTATTATCAACCTATCACGTAATAACGTCCACGCGAACGAAGTTGCTGATAAAAGCTAGTCATTTTATAATCTAGCCACAAATGACAGAGTTCAAATTTTTGCACCGCGCCGCTTTACATTGCAAGACCAGAATAATTTTAATTTGGAGGCCACGCCTACGTTCGCGTATTTTATTTTCTTCTGTGCAACACTATCAATATTTTCTCGTTGGAACGACTTTGTTTATTTTACTTACAATTGTTCGAATTGTGTGAATGCATTTTTCATTTGTATTTAGCAAGCTCGTAAATTATAGTTGAATTAGATTTGGCGACGTGACTATTGTTCTTGTTTTGTTGTACAAAGATTTTTAAAATTTTTGATGTCGTCGCGTCGATTAAAACTATTTGTTTTACGTAATTGCTTGCACTTTGCTTTAGCCAACAGTGAACTATCTCATAAAGTAGTCTTCTTTACAGTCTAGACCGCTAAAGTGATCGTGGCAAATATAAAATAATTTTACAAATTGAACATGAGTGTATGCATTTATTTTCCCGGCCATTATACTACTGATGTGAACCCATTTTCTCGGCCACTACTTACGTAAACCCAATCCTAACACAAGCATTTAGCTTAGGAAGGGTTAACAAGTTTACTAGTAACCTAAATTGCTAGAAACCTCTAAAAAAATATATCTCTAAAAATACTAGGAAAAAGTCCGCGACAGCATGTCTCTATCGCTTATGGTTATCTCAGAATAACAACTTTTAAAATTTAGTTCAAAATTTAAAATAAAAATATTTCGTTATTTACGCGGGAAAACTTTGTGACACTGATTTCCTAGTAGTGGCCGAGTGACGTAAAAGTAATCAAAAAATTAAATAAAAAAAAAATTGAGTATAACTGATGTCCAGATAAGCATAGAGCCAATATTAACTGAATTCTTTGAATTATCATCATCATCATTTTTCTGCCCTTATACCACTCTAAGTAGGATCGATCGGATTGCGACAGGCCGCCTGCCTGGCGTCAACTTACTTAGTTGCTTTTTACTATACCTTGGTAAAAATAAGGTTAATCTATTCTACTCAGCCAGATACCACACGTCAGTTTAACTTACCTAAATCGCCGTTTACGTCACCTCGGTAAGAAATGAGACTGGTGTATTCTACTCATCCGGATATCACACAGCGGGTCAATTATTGAATTATATACACTACAATGATCCTTGAACGGGAAAAACAATGCCATTTTTATATCCTCCTGCCCATATCCCACTCTCAGTGGGGTCGGCACATCATGTTATAAACATGCTTTAACATGATTTGGTTGAGTTTTTACGACCGGCCGCCTGCCAGACGTCAACTTACCTTGGTCGTATTTTACGCCACCTCGGTAAGAAGGAGGGTGGTCTATTCTACTAAACCGGATATCACACGGTGGGTCAACTTACCTTAGTCGCCTTTTACGAAACCTCGGTAAGAAATGAGGGTGGTCTATTCTACTCAGCCGGATACCACACGGCGGGTCGTCTTACCTTAGTCGCCTTTTACGACACCTCGGTAAGAAGTGAGGGTGGTACTATTCTACTTAGCCGGATACCACACGGCTAGGGAAAAACAATGCCATTATGAATTATATAAAGCGATAATCAATATATTCACGGTATACGATCAATAAGATATAGATAGCCCAGTATGCGTTGACCGGGCGTCACGTCGCTAACTGATAACTTACGGGTCAAATAGTTACGTAGGGACAGTGTGGGTTACTATTTATGAACAAGTAGGTAGACCGAGTTATTGAATAATAGTAGAGTGCATTCAATAAATTAAATATTAAGAATTATTATACTTCTTTACTCTCATAATGTTATTGTTGAAATTTATATATTATATTTTGTATACATATAATTGAATATCAGAAATCTAATGCATAAATTTTGATATTTGCATATCACCTTTTTCTTTACTGTAAATAGTCTCACTTCGTAGGTTAGCTCGCAGCGATCTCTTACTTAGGGATAAGTTAAACTTTTTACACTTTTTTTTATCAATAATGTTATTATTAAATACATTGCTCAAATGAAAAAAACTAAATTAATAAGAGCTTTAAATATTCTACGGCCTTGTATAAGGAAATTACTGTAATCAAATAATGTATTAGATCTATATTTACGTCAAATTTTATTTTCTAGTAAACGCTAGGGATATAAATTAAAACCTACTTATATAGTATCATTATCGTCCTCCTGCCCTTATCCCACTCTAAGAGGCATAGCATGTTATAAACATGTTGACACATAATTTGGATGCGTATTATACAATGGTTTTACCTTAGTCTTATTTTACGACATCTCGGTAAGAAATTAGGGTGATCTATTCTACTCAGTTGTATAGCACACGGCTTTAAATAATGAAGACTTATACTAAATGTTAAATATTCTCATCTGGAATATTAAATTAATCGCAAGCGTAAGGAATGGATCTACAAACAAATTAAAATCATATCTCTATGACGCTACTGATTACACCTCGTCAAGTTATATCCAGTTGTTCCGAGATGACAATAACATGTCCAAAGAAGTCTAGCATCGACTCCAATCACGACAAAGACGACGGGATATCTTAAAGTCGTATCAAATCCACGCTTAGAGTGCGTAGAGTCTACCTTTGCGAAACTTTCGCTATTAAAACATCTTAGTCATTTTCAAACTCCAGAAACATAAACTACAAACGTCATTTGGGTTTCTGGTTTAAAAAATTATACTTACTTAGCTTTTAATCAATTAGTTTATTAAATAGAATTCATCATCCTCCTGCCCTTATCCCACTCTAAGTGGGGTCGGCACAACATGATACAAACATGTTGTCATATGCTTTGGCTACGTATTTTACGACCGACCGCCTGCCTGACGTCAACATACCTCAGTCGTATTTTACGACTCCTCGGTAAGAAAGAGGGTGTTCTATTTTACTCAATCGGATACACACGGTGGGTCAACTTACCTTAATCGCCTTTTACGACACCTCGGTAAGAAATGAGGGTGGTCTATTCTACTCAGCCGGATACCACACGGCGGGTCGACTTACCTTAGTCGCCTTTTACGACACCTCGGTAAGAAATGAGGGTGGTACTATTCTATTCAGCCGGATACCACACAGCGTAGTGTTTATTAAATAGAATTAAGCCTCTTTAAATAGGAACTAATTTATCCTTTATTTCTTATGCAAGTTTATACAAACAATCAAGGCAAGATTTTGCAGTCTCTATTAACTTACGCTAAAGTTTATAAACATCTGAAAGCTTTGTATGTTGCCTCATCTAACTGAAACCTCTAGAGACATAAGTATTGAATATCTTTGAACAATGAATCTGTGTTTCAATTTAATATGAAATACATCTAACAGTTTCGTTATTATTAAACAAAATTTTTTTATTAGTTTTTCCTTATGATCGATATTGCGATAAGCATTAACTTCAGTAAAATGCGATGAAACACAATACACACATACACACACAATTTAACTATGACTACTAAGAAAATACAAATTTATTAAGAGTCTACAGACATATATATTTTACGTATATTAAAAATAACCACCGCGTGGTATCCAGCTGAGTAGAATAGACCACCCTCATTTCGCCCTATCCGAGGAATCCGAATATCATCAGCCATATTTCCTATGCTTATACATGGGACATCTAATTTTGTATTTTGGATGGGGCGATTTTTCCTTCCGAGGTGTCATAAAAGACGACTAAGGTAAGTTAGCACGACGTGTGGTACCTAGCTGAGTAGAATAGACCACACGCATTTCTTACCGAGATGTTGTAAAAGGTGACTAAGCTCGACGTCAGGAAGGCCGGTCGTAAAATAACAATGAAAAATTGTAACAACATGTTCAAAACTTGTTGTGGTGACCCCACTTAGAGTGGGTTGAGGCTAGGTGAATAATGAATGACGACAGTATATATAGGACACTGACGGCGGGACTAGTCCACAAGTTCAAAGTCGCTCAGCGTGCCATGGAGCGAGCTATGCTCGGAGTGTCTCTCAAGGATAAAATCAGGAATGAGATTATCCGCGAGAGAACCAGAGTAACCGACATAGCTAGCAGAATATGCAAGCTGAAGTGGCAGTGGGCCGGTCACGTCTGTCGCAGGACTGATGGCCGTTGGAGCAAAAGAGTCCTGAAGTGGAGACCGCGTCTTGGCAAACGCAGCGTAGGGCGCCCACCGTCTTGCTGGACCAACGATATCCGGAAGGTTGTTGGGGCCAGGTGGATGCGCATTGCGGAGAACCGGGATGTCTGGCGCAGACATGGGGAGGCCTATGTCCAGCAGTGGAGTGCGAAAGGCTGATGGATGGATGTATATATTAAATAAAATAAATCATTTTGAATTATAGAGAATATTTTGTGTTTTAAGAGACTTCTGTATTTAGCAAAATATCTTACAATAAATGTATTTCATCACAGAATTTGAAATTTACATCAACTAGACATTATAAAGAAAATTTTATATAATCTTAAACAATACAATTTAAATCATATAAGAAGTTTTCGTTAAATACTAAAATTAACGAGTGCGAAAACTTATGAATAGTAGTAACTCATAGTATGTTCTTCTTGTTCTCTGTATAAAGCCGAGGCGTCTTCTAGTACAACATAATCAAGTAAACTCAGTCTCAGCGAGACACGCTTGGAATGTGTCTACATAATCAAATCAGAAACAAGGAAATTCGTAGAAGAACCAAAAATTACATTACGTTACTGTTGTCGCAGAATTTGAGATGCAAGGAGTCGGGAAACAAAACACTATACGTAAAACAAACAGTACGATTTTATGGATATTAGATGGCGCGATCCTGGATGAAAATGCAGCCTTGGTAGACCTTAGACAAAGTGAAGAAAGAACTTTAGAAAAGCCGCAGGTCCAAGTGGCTCAAGATCAGGTAACATAGAAATCTTTTGAGACATAGGTCTCTTCAAGCATTGGACATAGATTTAAAGATTTCTAGTTTCAAGCTCCGCCCGCTTAGAAAGATTAAAACTGTAATATAATCTTTTGATTACCATAAAAATCGTTCAAGTGGGTTAACCTTAAAAGCTAGACATATGCTGTCGTGGACTTTTATTCGGAACTTTTAGAGGGGAACAATGTCGTTATAAATGATTTTTGAATAACTATTACCGTTTAGTAAGCGCACGCAAGGAAAGCTTTAAATTTTGCTGTTTTTGTAATATTTTTATTGCTGCTCCTCTTCTATTCATCTTAGCGTGATGTTTTATACCTAACTTACTATCTTACACTCAAAGAATTTTTCAAACCGGTCTAGTGGTTCCTGAGATTAGCGCGTTCAAACAATCAATCAAACAAACAAACTCTTCAGCTTTATATATTAGTATAGATTTATTTATGACACGAATCTCTAATTATTGGAATCTAAAATTTCTTTGAACATCCTTGTTTATTTGAAGAGATTGAAATATTATGAGCAGTATAAAACTATTTATATTTAGAACACACTTCCTTGACTGAAAGTAAATAATTCAAAAATCGAATGAAAAAAAAAATTGTAGACGTTTTTCAAGTTCATTCAGAGACAAAAAAGTTATTAAATTTTTTCTCTAGGATTATCGTTAAATTTATTCATAAATTAAAACTTACTTTCAAAAAGGAAATCCAAAACAACACATGAACTCCACAAAACACACACAAACACAAATAACGAAACCGCTTTCCGAAATCCACTAAACTTTGACCACGTGTTCGCTTGTTACCGGAAAGTGGAAAGTAAAAACAGTCCTGCAATGTGCACCACTCGACGCCGCAAGTAACTGACAACTGCCCGCTCGTTAGACGGACATTTACGTGGAACTAAACTATTTATTTTCATACACAACGCATCAAACTAATCGATAGCTTATATACAATGGACTCTGTATGTCTTGTACGTGTAATGTCCACTTTCCTCCTGTCCTCGGCGACTATTTTTGAAAGCGTTGATGATATTGGATGCGTCGTTTCGATTGGATCGCTCCAGGTTATAAATGACGTGTTTTTATGAGGTGCTTTTAGGATTCTCGGCCGAAACTATTAAACTGGCCTACTAATATTACACACCTACAAATTCAAATTCAAAATATTTTTATTCAAGTAAACTCGTAAACTTTTGAATCTTCTAATACTAGTTCGAAAAATTACCGAAAAATTAATAAGAAGAGCCAACCAGAAAATCGGCGCTTGCTATTGTCAAAGCGGTTGGTTTTTCGTAGATTACATCATCCCACTGCCCTTATCCCACTCTAAGTGGGGTCGGCATAATTTGTTATAAACATGATTAGGTTACATATTTTACACCTGGCCACATGCCTGACATCAACTTACCTTAGTCGTATTTTACGATACCTTAATTAGAAAAAGGATGATCTATTCTACTCAGCCGGATACCACACTGCGGGTCACCTTACCTTAGTCACCTTTTACGACATCCCGGCAAGAAAGAGGGCGGTCTATTCTACTCAGTCGGATACCATATGGCGGTCAGCTTACCTTAGTCACCTTTTACGACACCTTGGTAAGAAAGAGGTTGGTCTATTAAGCCGGATACCACACGGCGTTTTTACGTAACTAATATATGGTGCATAAATAAACAAGAATGATATCCTTTACATGGTTTTGTGTCTACAAAAGACTTTGTTATATTTTAAAATAAGAAATAAAATTGTATGTTAAAATATTAAACATTTTTAAAATTTTCCTGAAGAATTTCTCAAGTAAATATTTTCTCAAGCCACTGCTGTTTCTATAAAATGGCTATGAAAAGTTTTATATTAAATATTAAAGCGACGATATTCATAACATTATAAATGAAAAAGTGTGTTTGTTTGTGTTTCTTTGACGTCTGAACCAATTGACAGATCGATGTGTTATTTTAGTCCTTTATCTATTAAAGGAATTAAGAGTGAATAAACTATAATTTTATCTCGTTATTTAACTCTCTGGAGTCAGCATGTAGATGAAAAAAAATATATATAAATGGTGGGGGTTGAACAAATTAGTATATAACTATGCTTGCTTGGGTGATGCGTGGTCTTTGCCGTGGACTCTATCTCCTAATGATGCTTCGGTTGTTCAAAGGATTGTTTGTGATAGTGAACGTGTGAAGTGCTTGTGTATTTTGTTGGCGGTGGTGGAGGTTCGTGCATTGATTTTACAAATCCCCCATGAATCAGGTATAAAAACGGATAGTCCACTCTACATTTAGCATTGTATATAATTTCTATTTACTTATCGCGGATTATAGTAAAATAATATTATTAAAACTTTTGTATTATGAATATCCGCAACGTAACGCATCTACGAGTATACTTATTATAAAACAAAGTTCCCAGAATCTGTCTGTCTGTATGTAAACGAATTTCTCAAAATCTACGGAACGAATATTTTGTACGATTTTCACTAGTAGTGCAATCCCTCCGGAAGATTTAGGTTAATAGTATATTACGGTTTTTCAAATTGTGTTGAGGAAGTCGAGCAGTTGTAAAAAAAAGTGTTATGAACTTTATTCGCGTGCGTCAGGTTACCTGATAGAGAAAGACTAAAGTAATATACTAGATAATTGTAGATTTACAAAATAACTACAAAAAAGTCCGCTTCAGTAGGTCTCTATATCTTATGGTTAACTCACAATTACAACTTTTATGTTCAAAATTTCACTTCGGGTAAAATTTTGTTACGCACTTATATACGCAGGCAAAGCCGCTAGCACAGCTAGTAATTCTATAAATTACAAAATGCAAACTTGTTAAAATTTTGGAAAAATAAAGGAAGTAATATTTTATATTGAACTATGCTTTATATCTACCTATAAAAGCTAGATTTGCATTTTTCCTATTTCACGTAGTTCCGATGAAATCAAATATCCGCACTAAGCATTGCAAAAATAGTAGGTCGCCGCCGGTATTTCTTGGCTGCGATTATTGAATAGGCGACATAATTTAATATATTTTCTAGAAAGTCTATTAAAATGTTTGCTTGTAAATTCAGAGTTTTCATAAAAACTAAATGGAAATAAACTATTTACGCGAATTTTAGGGAGACTTGAGAAACCTTTATGTATTTAACGACCTTGTATATAAGTATATCTGTATAAAATAAAACGCACAATAAGTTCGAAACTTTTGGAATAAGAAGTTTCTGACTACGTGTACTATTAAGGCGGGTTCACACATAAACAATTCTTATACTTTCAAGTTGATATAAAATCAATAGTTATATTTTATTTAAACTGAAGCAAAGCACGGACTTATAGTAATAATTATAATGTTTTCGTTTGTTTTGTTGCAAAAGACCTATTTTCACATTGAATTTTTAACGATGAGTATTATAAGTTAAAACGTATACTTTAAATCTTGACTCCAAAAATATATTTTAGTTCCTCAAATTACGTCCAAATTCATTTTTATACAAAAAAAATTGTTGAGAACTGTTGCTTAATTAGATTTTTGTACATTAAATTTAACCATGTAGTTAATATCATCCATTGAAGATTGATGTACTTGGTTAGGTAAATTCGAATTTACAGGGCGAAGGATTTTAACGACAGATGTTATTGCTTTCAATAAACATATTTAGTAAGTAATCAAAAAGAGTCAAAAAGGTCAGTTTTATTGCTTATATTTGTACGTCCATAAAACGTATGATGAGCGAAATTTTTATCGTAAACGGGTTAGTGGTCTTCCTTAAATATTTCATAAAAAAATATGTCAATATGTATTATGGATGTCATTAATTTATTACTATTTTTATTTTATTAACAAAAATGTAAGTAATTTAAGATAGATATAACTTTTAAGTTATATCTATCTTAAATTACTTACACGCTAGTACTATACAAAACATGGTCGCGTGGAATGGTCCCGAAAATGTTGGCAGCGTTTCCGCGCTGAATCGCTGAATTGATTCTTTGTACGAAAAAGAAGCCAGCCCTCTTCTCACCTGAAGAGGCAATTAACCGATGTGTTAAAATGGATAAACATTCATTAGTACTTTCACTCAATGGGCCTAAGGTTTCAACTGCAAATTTATTATTAGTAAGAATATAGACCATTTTGGGGTCTGTGTGTTCGAAGCTTTATCGAGGGTAAAGGACAGCTGGAGGCAAATTACTAAATCGATACAAGGGTTTTAATAATTGATACGTCGATGTCCAACGTCCGGGGCCCTTTCCAATCCGTAGTAAATATTAGTATAGCTTATGATCGACGTCTGTTTATTCATTTATTTTATTTATATACTTTACTATTAATACCCGCGGTTTGACCCGCGTTCATACCGATCTCATGGCAGTAGAAAGTCGACTAAGTCTGACTATATATTTATTTTTGTTAAATATATCATCAATAGTTTCCGCAGCGCATGCGATGACAGATTTTTATGACTAATTTTTTTACACCTTATTACATTTTAACACTTTTATTTTACTTTTATTACACTTTTATATTGATCAGTAAAGATGCAGCTTTCCAATGGTGAAAGAATTTTTGAAATCGTGGTTTTGTCTGAAAACATTACAAACATAGATACAAATTTTCCTTTTTATAATATTAGTATTGTACACCATAGAGAAAATAAATACAGGGCCCGTCGTGTGGTATCCGGATGAGTAGAATAGTCCACCGTAATTTCTTACCGCGAAGTCGTTAAAGGCCACTTTATGTGCCGTGTGGTATCTGGCAGAGTAGAATAGACAAGGGTGATCTATTCTATGGCGACCCCGTACCGGAAAGCGCAGTGTTGGAAGACCCCCTACCAGATGGATAGACGACCTCAAAAGGGTCGCGGGGAGCCGCTGGATACAAGCGGCACAAAATCGTGTGTTCTGGAGATCCCATGAAGAGGCCTATGTCCAGCAGTGGACGTCCATCGGTTGAAGAAGAAGAAGAGAAGAAGATCTATTCTACTTTTTGACGAGGTGTCGTAAAAGACAACTAAGATAAGTTGACATCAGACCGGCAGCCGGTCGTAAAATAACAAGCCCAACAACATGTTCAAAACATGTTGTACCGAGCCCCTATAGAGTGGGATAAGGGTAGAAGAATGATGATGAACCTTAAAATTTTAATGCCAAAGTAGAGTGTTATAGAATTTCGTTGATAAATTTTGCGGGGATGTTGACTGAATAATATAAGAAATTCCGATAGCATAGACTGTAATATGAAATTCTTGTAAACTGTACAAAGCAAGGTTCTATACATCAGCTACTCCTAAAATATTTTAATATTTCTTGTTGAATATTTTAAGAAATATACTGAAAAATTTCCCTTTGAGTGAACTAAATTTAGAAATAAAAATTTAATTCATATGAATTTATGTTTAACGAGCTGCGCCTGCGGCTTCGTCCACGCAGATATTGAAATTTCAATTTTGAACATTTTTTTTTTTTGCTATTATAAAGAACAACCAAAAGGGAGTACTTTATTGATGTTGCAATCTACCCAAGAGGCTAATAAGCAACTTAAAGGTAACCTAAACTTATAAATTAACTTATATCTAAGAATAGGTCCAGTAACTTATCTTAGTATTTTGTACATAAAAGTAGTTATTGTTAGTTTACCATAAGAGATAGAGGCCTTATATTGTGGCTTTTTATGAAGTATTTTTGCAGATCTACAATTATTTAATACATTACTTTAACTTTGTATTTCTGTCGCTTTGCGTGGCGTACGCGACTAAAGCAGGCGAGTTTTTTTAACTATTGCGCGATCTTTTGAACACAATTTATAGAAAACCGTAATTTTCTTTTAACCTAAATCTTCTGAAACAATTGCAATATCTTTTAGTAAAAACCGTACCGAAGTCCGTTTAGTAGACTTAAAGGAAATCGACCACATACAAACAGACGGATAATATGTAAAGATAAACGCTTTATTTTAGTATTATTTTTATAATTTAATGACTGTGATAGCCGAACGGTGGGTATATATAGAAGAGGCAGAGACACCTCTAGGGGGTCACAGATTCAAGACCCAGACAGGCACCAATGAGATTGTCAGTAAAAACTATTTAAAAAAAAATTGTAAAACCTATCAGCCTAATTGACTTGACATTTATCATAGACGTTTTGGTGAAGGAAAACGTTTTGAGAAAACCTGCGTACCCTTGGAGAACTCCTGGGATATTAGTAATCTAATAAATGGGTCTAAATTCCACAAAAAAGGAGAGATGAGGCCTATGCCTAGCAGTGGGATAGTAACAAGCTGTTAAATACCTACAAATAGTTTGAAGTTTAAGAATCGAAAGCACAACTAAAATCATAGTTGATTGTTCTAGCGTATATTTAATACACGGCATTGGTAGATAATCAATATTTCTATTTCTAGAAACCGATGCAGTCTATAGGCTTCTAACAATGAATAAGTGGAACACTGCAGTCCTCATTATTATTGATACCTTATGGTATTGCATGCGATAGTGTTAGAAATTCATGGATAGATTTCTGCGATTTCTTTGATTTCTATTACAAAATTGAAGATTATTTGGATGATAAAAAAGCCTGGATTTGAAAATCTGTTCAGCTTCATATAGCACTGCGGTTTGATTATGTAAAATTGAAAATGTTTAAAAGATTGACCGCCGAGTTTCTTTCTGGTTCTTCTAGGTAAGAGCATCATTCCGAACCAGTTGTGGCTTTATTAATCGTGTTGATCCTTGACGTTTCAAAACTGCTTGTAAGAGCTTATTTGAATAAAGATTATTCTGATTTGATTTCATTTGATTGGCGTTGAAAACTTAAAGGAATTGATAAGTTTTTCCTTAGTTCTTTACTTTGTAAATTAAATTTGATTATTTAGTTCTTGTAGTGTATGTCCTGAGTAAGTATAGGTAATAGAAATTAAAAATAATATTTGTATCCTATTCTATCCTATCCTCTTATCTATTAATTTTTATGAATCTTTTTATGAATTTCAGAAAATTTTCATATATAAAGAGGCACCCTCTTATTTTTACCATCCTCCTCTTGCCCTTATCCCACTCTAATTGGGGTCGTTACAATATGTTATAAACATGTTGTTACATGAGTTTACGACCGGCTGCCTGCTTGACGTCAACTTACCTTAGTCGTATTCTACGACACCTCGGTAAGAAAAAGGCTGATCCCTTCTACTCAACCGGATCTTACACGGTGGGTCAATTTACCTTAGTCGCCTTTTACGACATTTCGGTAAGGAATGAGGATGGTCTATTTTACTCAGCCAGATACCACACGGCTAATAATGTTGTAATAATTTCCCGTGGTATTTGTCGGGAGACATAGCTCCGTCATGTAACAAATATATATTAATACCAGATCTTATTTTGTGATTTCATATAAAACTGTCCAAAGCAAATTTGTACTAACAGTCAAATGTTCTGGCAACTTTCCAGGTCACTGCACGAACTACGTAGAGGATATCATTCTCGGGTACGGAAAGATCATTGTCATCTTATAGTGTAAGAAATGTAGTGTATAGTAAATATATTGTCGACTGGTTGTGAATTTATTGTCAAGGGGACGCAACTTTCTTAGACAAGTTTTGATGCATACATCTTTCCGAATGGATAACAAAATTTTTGTCTACGTTACTAAACTTTGAAGATTTTGAGATTGCATATCATATATTATGACCCGCCGTGTGGTATCCGGCTGAGTAGAATAGACCACCCTCATTTCTTACTGAGGTGTCCTAAAAGGCGACTAAGGTAAGTCGACCCGCCGTGTGCTAACCGGCTGAGTAGAATGGACCACCCTCATTTCTTACCGAGGTGTTGTAAAATACGACAGAGGTAAGTTGACGTCAGGCAGGCGGCCGGTCGTAAAAACGCAGCCAAATCATATTACAGCATGTTTATAACATGTTGTGCCGGCCCCACTTAGAGTGGGGTAAGGGCAGGAGGACACATATGATATATTATGACTACATATTACACTTATAAAGTGATCACACGTCCCGATCTTGGTCAAATAATTAATACCACATTTTTTACCGAGGTGTCGTAAAAGGCACCGTGTTGTGTACGGCTGAGCAGAATAGACCACCCTCTTTCTTACCAAGGTGTAATTTATACGTCTTATTATCTATTATATTTATTTTTAATTTTAAAAATTCCTATTTTGTGCCATCCATTCTTTCAATTATGTTTTGAAAGCCTTAAAATTGTTTTCATCTTTTATAATATGCGGCAAGTTATTATATATTTTAATTGATCGCTTTGCGCCTTGCAAAAGTACGTAATTCGTTTGTGGGTTTTGGTATAAGATTCTATAATAAAATTCCGCAATCAATTTCAGCTTTGCCATTACAGCAGTTTAAAAACATTGTTAAAAAGTGGCTGATACAGAAAGCCTACTATACTCTTGAAGATTATTTAGAAGATAAGAATGTGTGGATATAGCTCTCTTTGAACCTGTACAAGACAGTAACGACATAATGTAAATAGTATTAAGAATTATATTTTTAAAAGAGCAACCACCGAGTTTCTTGCTGGCTCTTCTCGGTAGGAACAGCTTTCCGAACCAGCAGTAGAATTGACGATTCAAAAGCACTTGTTTACAAGTTTATTTGAATAAAGAATATTTTGAATTTGAATTTGATCTAAAATTTGATGAGATCCGCCACTACTGTAGCCTATAAGCGGTATATTATTACTAAAAGAGTATCAAAAGTTAATATCAATCGGTAGTTTAAAATATCCATGCTATTGATGCAACATGAGATGGACAAACATACATTCATTGTAACTCAGTGCCGCATACCAGTACTTTCAGTTGTGGGAACGATGCCAGAGTGTTTAGTTTTATTTCTTTTGACGCAACATTGATATATCAACATAGTCATACTATAACATATTACTTTCCATTCAATGATCATCATCATCTTCCTGCCCTTATCCCACTTTAAGTGGGGTCGGCACAACATGTTATAAACATGCTGTAACATGATTTGGCTGCGTTTTTACGACCGGCCGCCTGCCTGACGTCAACTTACCTCTGTCGTATTTCACGACACCTCGGTAAGAAAGAGGGTGGTCTATTCTACTAAACCGGATACCACACGGTGGGTCATCTTACCTTAGTCGCCTTTTACGACACCTCGGTAAGAAATGAGGTTGGTCTATTCTACTCAGCCGGATACCACACGGCGGGTCGACTTACCTTAGTCGCCTTTTACGACACCTCGGTAAGAAAAGAGGGTGGTAATATTCTACTCAGCCGGATACCACACGGCTAATTCAATGATATATTTACTATTTTTCGTAACTGTTAAGTAGATTTATTATTAATCATCATCCTCTTGCCCTTATCCCACTCTAAGTGGGGTCGGCACAACATGTAATAAACATGTTGTCAAATGATTTGGCTACGTATTTCAACACCGGCCGCCTGCCTGACGTTAACTTAACTTAGTTGCCTTTACGATACCTCGGTAAGAAATGAGATAGGTCTATTCTACTCAGCCGAATACCACACGGCGGGTCGACTTACCTTAGTCGCCTTTTACAACACCTGGGTAAAAAATGAGCTTGGTCTATTCTAGTCCGCCGGATATCACACGGCGAGGCCCACAACTTGCTTATAGAACTCTTTTAATCTTGATTTTGACGAATACATATTGTATTGGAACTATTTTTCTCAAATACTGGTTTACATTATTTATTTTTGGTATATTTATATACCAAATACTATATAAATACTATATTTTTTATAAAAGGAACGCCCTGTTAGTATCCCACTGTTGGACATAGGCCTATCTTTCGGTTTCTGTACAGTTTCGTAGGATTAGAGCTAAGATCTACCATGTCACACATATCCCCAGAATTCCCCTGAGATATGCAGGTATTCTCGCGATGTTTTCCTTCCAGAAAACATGTGATAAATCGAATCATCAATTAGATAATTTTAAGTACCTAGGTGACCGAGCCTTGATTGGTAATTTTTTAAAAGATATAAAAAAATAAAAAAGAAAGAAGGCGAGAAAAGATACGAGTGGGATTCGAACCCGTGTTTTAAACATATTAGCTTCGCCCTTTACCCATCGGCTATCGCAATATTACGTTTGACAATTAAAAAAATCCATTGCTTTCAATTCTACGCTTTACCATTTTTTAATGCCCATAAATAGGGATGATACAATTTTTTTTAATAAATATAAAATAAAATTAGCTAGATCGAATTTTCTCTCCAAAACCCCTACATGTTGAATTGGCACATGGGCCTTTCATTTCATCTGCGCGTTCTTACATGTTTTTATATATATATATATATATTTTAATGAATTAGATTTATATTATTGTCACAAGTGAATATACAGTACTGTAATACAGTACTACACAGTATCATAAACATACATGTACGTCTTCAGTTCTGCAGCATCCGTTGGATCTGGCGCGTGTCCAAAATGCTCTCGTGAATGAGTCAACGGTCCGATGCTCATTCTACCGCCCTACATATCAGATTGATTTAATTAATCTGTTTGATATGAATATTTATTTTAAGTTTATTATTATTTGTAAATCAATAAATTTATTTATTCAATGGTACACAAAACAAAATTCTCTCTGAGAAGTACAAAATAAAACATGGAGTCAAAGTACAAAAAAAATTCTATCCGTTTTAACAACTCGGTTAATTGCCTCTTCATGTGACAAGAGGGATGGCTCCTTTTATCGCACAAAGAATAAGCTCAGCGATTCATCAACGCGGAAACGCTGCCAGCATTCTTGGGACCATTCCACGTGGGCATGATTTGTATAGTCCTAGCGTGTAAGTAATTTAAGATAGATATAACTTGTAAATTTTTGTTGCATATTATTTAAACATCATAACATTTTTTATATATGCAGTACAAACTAGACAGTAACTATATTAAATAAATATAAATAAATATATGGGACACATACACACACGGTCGTCCGTCCACAAAATAAGTAACTTAATACTTGTGGTATGGACGACAGACAACTGTTGAATATATACTTATATATTTTTTAAATACATACTTAAATAAAAATATACACCCAGGCTCGAAGACCACCAAATTCATTTAAAGAAAATGTTGGCCTTCGGCGGGAATCGAAACCGCGACCCGCGGAGCATTTTATTTAGTATTTTTGTAGATCTACAATAATCTATTACATTACTTTAGTACATCTCTGTTACTTTACGTGGCGCACGCGACTAAAGATTAGAGAAGGCGAGTTTTTTTTTCAATTACGAAAAATTTACACCGTTCAGTAGATTTTAAGAAAATCTATCACATGCACTGACAAGTTTTGGGAATTTAGTATAATAATAAGTATAGATTTATAGAAGTACAAAATTTATTATATAATTATTTTATTATAATTTGCGTTTATTAAGAAAATCTATGTTAATACGAATAAAAATTTTGTAATTCAAAAAAAATATCTAAATATAAAATCTTAGGGTGTACAATAATTGTAGGTGTAATATTAATTATTTATTATAATTATATTAATAATTATATTAATAATTATATTAATAATTACACTTATTAATTCATCACGTTAAAATTCACTCTTGTCTTTTCTGACAAATTTTCATTATTTGAAATTATTTTTTTACACTTACATTTTAATGAATTAAATATCTATCATGCCAGAAAGATATATCATTTATCACATATTAAATTCCTGTACGACCATAATGCACTTATATATTTTACCCTAGGTATATATTCGGGACACAGCCGGGATACCGGGGGACGATACTCTTTATCCGGGATTAAATTTTGCAATGGACTTTGCGACGTCTAGATGTCCCCATCTCATGGGATAAATTCGAGTTTGAGTGGATTATATGTTGGAGTTGTTAACAATCTACACGGTGCAGTGAACCAAAATACTTGCTTTTTTAAATTAGATAGATAATATAGATAGATAAAAAGCGTCATCTTCCTGCCCTTATCCCACTCTAAGTGGGGTCGGCACAACATGTTATAAACATGCTGTCACATGATTTGGCTGCGTTTTTACGACCGGCCGCCTGCCTGAGGTCAACTTACCTCTGTCGTATTTTACGACACCTCGGTAAGAAATGAGTTTGGTCTATTCTACTTCGCCAGATACCACACGGCGGGTCGACTTACGTTAATCGCCTTTACGACACCTCGGTCAAAAATGAGGGCGGTACTACTATTCTAGTCCGCCGGATACCACACGACGTAAATTCGATAGATAATATAGATACATAAAAAAATGTGGATATAGCTAATCTTCGATCCTGCACGAGATACGACTTAAAGTAACTAGTAATAAGAATTATATTTTGAGAAGGCAACCGCTGACTTTTTTGCTGGCTGTTTTTGGTAGAAACAGCATTCGGAACCAGCAATAGAGTTGACTATTCAAAAGCACTTTTTTACAAGTTTACTCGATAATGAAGAATATTTTGAATTTGAATTTGAATTTAAGAGATATAACTTTAACCCTCAATACTTGAAGTTTTTATTAAATCAGTGGTATTCTCAGAGTTGTAAGGAAACCTTATCTATCCAATATTATAAATGGCGAAAGCTTTTACTGTTAAACAGTTATCAATATCGAATGATTTTTTTTATACAAAATTTGGAAAAACATAATAGAATCAAATGAACGAAAAATTATAATTCAAAATTTTGTGTATGATACCAAAAATGTTGTGAACGAAGTGGCGAATACAAATAGTTAATAAATAAAATTTAATATAACGACTATATTACGACAGATAAGGCATTAATTTTATTTCATAAGCAGCTATATACCTAAGTATCTGTTATAACTGAGAGCTGTCTATCGCATTTCGATCTAAGAGCACTCTTAGGAGCTTATTATTAAAGCTTAGCAATGAAGCCCTTTTATAGTTGCTATGATACTAAGTCGATTTACTCCAAAATAACAAACACGACCCCAATTAGTGTTCAATTTTGAACATTCCTGGTATATAATTAGCTAGTATTAAAGTGACCGAATTCAAAACAACGCTTAATTTGGTTAGCTTTATTACAATTCTTAATTATATACAATTTATAACATCACAACGAACCGTTGAAAATAAAAGTGTATTATTGCTCGTTCAAGGCGGTAGTGTAGGTTTGTAATACTTTGGTATTATGGATCTCCTAACCTAGCCTAATTCTATAAATTATTCAAAAATTATATTTTTTAATTAGTTCACTTTAGCACTTAGCGTGTGTATGACTCATTCTGTGACTAAAATATCAAGCATGTAACACAAGCAGGGTCTTCTCGTTTACTCCCCGGTTGGGGGTAAACGGGGTGCGGGCCTCGAGGAATTCCTCTTTACCCGGGCATCTCCTCGCGGGCACTTAAGCCCGGTATGTGTTCCGGCCGTAGGCCGAGGTCACCTAGGTGACCTAAAGGTGTCGGTATTTGGGCCGTAAGCCCAGGTCACCTAGGTGACCTAATGGATGTCTTGTTCGGCGGGGAGGTCTGGGAATGGTAGTTCCCAGACCTCGGGGTCAATTTCGGTGGTGTCACGTCCGGTAGTGTCCTGATCAGGAAGGTGTGTCATGTCCGGTGTATTCGCCCTTTCGCCCGTCGCGTCGTCCTCTTCGTCACCGTCGTCATCCGCATCGGGCCGCGGAGACGGTGATCGCAGGAGCTCGCGAGGCAGGGAACGTCCATCGGGTGGTCGCGCATGGAGTGGCGCGATCCCATGGAGGTGTACGTGCGCGCTATTGTCCGCTCGCGCGAACATCCGGCGCGCAAGGCGACGGACATACTCCTCCACGGTCGGCGTTCTGGTATCCCGATGCACGACGTCGTTCCGCACATACCTCGGGGCTCCTACGATCAGTCGCAGGCAGCGGTTCTGCTGGACTTGAAGTCTTCGCCTCTGGTACGCCGAACATAGCGCGTACCAGGCGGGTGCCGCATACGTCAAGTGCGAGCGGACGTAGGCACCGTAGACTCGCAGTTTGGTGTTGACAGGTAAATGGGATGTGAACAGCGTGTGAAGCTGGGACCTGGCAGCAGCAGCTTGGCCCACGGCACGATTGACCATGGGGACCATGCGCAGGCTGCGGTCCAACTCACACCCCAAAAACCTCGCTGTGGTCTTCCACTCTACGTCCTGGCCTCGAAGAGTCAGCTGACGTAGCGGCTTGGAGCGGCTGGTGAGCAGAGCGGCCGTCTTCCCGACGTTAACGGCCATCCTCCATTTGTCCAGCCATTCCAGCAACAAGTCCAGCATACGCTGCATGCGGTTGGTGGCGACGATCTGGTGGTAGGACGACGCGAAATACGCGCTGTCGTCAGCGAAGAGCGACAACAGCACGTCCTCCTCCCCTTCCCGCAGATGGTGGCGCAGGGTGGGGATGTCATCCGTATACGCCGCATATAAGCGCGGCGATATACAACTGCCCTGGGGTACTCCGGCTTGGATGGTGCGTGGCTGGGATTCGGCACCATCCACTGCCACGTAAAAGCTACGGCCGTGTAGAAATGATGCCAGCACTCGCACATAAGCAGGCGGCATGGTGGTGTCCAAGATCTTGACCAGGAGCCCGGCGTGCCACACACGATCGAAGGCCTTCTCGATGTCGAGAAAGACCCCCACGGTGTAGCGCCCGTTGTTCCGCTCACTGGTCAGGTGGTTGATTACCCTCGCCAGCTGGAGCGTCGTCGAGTGGCCGCTGCGGAATCCAAACTGCTCCTCGCGCAGAGGCAGATAGGGCGTGACTCGACGCAGCAGCAGACGCTCGAACAGCTTGGCTATGTGCGAGAGCAGGGTGATCGGCCGGTAGCTTCCAGGCAGGCGGCGGTCCTTCCCCGGCTTGGGAAGAACGATGATCTTCCCGGTCTTACACGCCTCTGGGAAGTGGCCGGTGCGGAGTACTCCGTTGAACAGTCTCGTGAGCGCTACAAGACCTGTTCGGGGCAGCAGCATCAGCGCGGCGTTGGCGATTCCGTCGGGGCCTGGCGCCTTTCGCTTATCAAGGCGAGCAGCGACCGACCGCAGCTCTGACAGGGAGATGAAGTCCTCTCCCCGGAGCGGCGGTGTAGGGGCCGACAGGAACCTTTCCAGCTTGTCCTGGACAGCCGCGTGATGACGGATGACGTGGAGGTTGGAGGTGTTGGGGGCGTTGGGCGTGAATGTCTTCTCCAGGTGGGCCGCCAGAATCTCAGCACGATCCTTGGCGGCATAGGTGCGTTTACCCGCGGCATCGAGCAGCGGGTAAACGGGGGTGTCATGTCCGGTAAGCTTCTTGCAGAGAGAGTACAGCGCTGTGTCGTGTTCGGTCGCTCGATCGACGGTATCCTCCCATCGCGCCTCGTCGAGAGCGACTACGGCACGCGCGATCTTCTCTGCAAGCCGGTTCAGGTCAGCCTTCACCCTGGGGCAGCGAGTGCGGGCCCATAGGCGGCGCAGGGTGCGCTTCCGTCTGAGCATGCGGCGGAGCGAGCTCGGCAGGTCCTTCCTTCGGTTGGTAGTGTCCGGCGAAGTCGAAGTGGTGGTGGTGGCTGCTGCTTTGGCGGCGATGATCGTCGCCGCGACGAGTGCAGCAGCATCGTCGACTTCCGAAGGTGTGGTGATCGGGCCTGCTAGCTCAAGCCCGGCAAGCTCGGCGGTGTAGCTCTCCCAGTTCGTCCGCGTCCGCGGCGGGCGAGGCACTAAAAAGCCTCCCTGGGTGGCTAGGGTGACCAAAACCGGTAGGTGTTGGGTGTCAAGGTCATAGAGGACCTCGACATCAAACGGGTTCTCGAGTCCGTGGTGCAGCACTATATCAAGGACATCTGGCTGGGAGCGGCTGTCGGTGGGAATGTGGGTCGGCGCTCCCGGCCCCATCACACCGTACCCGCTCCTCACGCTATCTTCGTGCAGTTGCCTCCCAACCCCAGTGATGATTCGCGATCCCCACGCATGATGTTTCGCGTTGAGATCACCGACGATCACTGCGGGTCCTTGCTGTCCGAAGATTGTCCCGACATCGGTGCTGCAGAAAGTCAATCCGGGTGGTTTGTAGGCGGCATAAATGCGGAGCTCCTGGTTGCCCACGTTGACACACACCCCTTGTGTACGGGTGCTAGTGAACGGGGTGTGCTCCAACTCTTCATGTATAATATCCCTCCGCACCAGAGCGGCCGTACCTCGGTACGGATAGCCCCGGGGAGAGATTTCATCACGCCGATACACGAAGAAGTTGGGCACGCGGAGCTCGACGCTGTCCGTGAGTTTGGTTTCGCCCAGGAGGATAACATGGATGTCCTGCGACTGGACGAGTAGTGTTAGCTCACGGACGTGTCCTCTTATGCCGCCCGGATTCCAGTATAGTACTCTTAGGGCGGTCACTGGTACGACCGCCCGAACTGGGTTATGGCCGCCGTTATAGCGCCGACTACATCCCTCGTGCTCACATAGTGCGCGAGCGCCGCCATGAGCGCCTCGATCAGGACCCGGACAATGTTGTTAATGCCCGAGTCCTGCGCGGCGGGTGGCGGGGGGAAAGTAGGGTGTGTGTAGTGTTCTGTGGCCTGTCGGTGGCCGCGGCTTCTCGGCGCCTCGGCGATTACTGGTATTGCCGCCAACGATGTTGATGTTGGCGGCCTGGGGTGCGGTGTGGACGCGGCGGTGGGCGCAGCATCTGCAGGCCTCGGCTGCCTGCGCCTGCGCCGGTTTCGTTTCCTTCGCAGGGGCTCCCCCCTGCCTATCGGGTCATTTGCCGGCGGTTGCAGAGTCGCCGGCTCCCGGTCTATGATAACCCCGCCCGCTTCCCCCCGTCGAGTAGCTGGGGCGGTCGGGATGTAGGCCGGCGGCGGCGGGTGTTGCGGTTGGGGGGGGAACTTTCTCAACCCCCCCTGCCCTCTTCTTCATCTTCCCGTCCGGGCGCGGCGGCGCGACATCGATGCCGCGCTTTCGCGCCTCACGGCGAAAGACTGGGCATCTTCGGTCGCGCGCCACGTGCGCTTTACCACAATTCGCGCACTTGGGCGCGTCTTCCTGGGGTCTGTCGCAATCTTGGGCCAGGTGCCCGCCTGCGCAACGGACACATTTGGGCGGCCGGTGGCAGTTGGCCGATGAATGGCCAAACTGCTGGCATCTATGATACTGGGGCGGGCCACGTCCGCCCTTCCAGGCCTCGATGGTGAGGCCCGGCATCGACAGGAGCTCGGTCTCTCTGTACAGGTGACCGAGCTCTTCGAAGGTCAGGTGCTCCAGCTGCACGTAGTATGTGCAGCCGTGCCGCCCTCTGACCGGTGGTATAGCCCTCGCCTGGGTCGCCGGATACCCAAGGGATCGCAGCGCGGCGATGACCTCCTCAGGTGGGGTGTCCTGTGGTAGCCCCCTGATGGCTACCTTGCTGGGCAGGCTCGACGCTGGGCTATAACAGAACCACGCGATGTTGGGGTCCTGTTTAGCGGCGTCGAGGAGGTACTTCTGCAGCACCCGAAATTCCTCCGCTGACTTTGGGAGGAATCTGACACCCTTCCCCATCGGGCGGGCGTTAGGGGCGTGTCCGAGCTTCTCTCGGATCGCGGTGAAGTGCCTCGTCCAGTTGGGGAGGCACTCCACGGTGATGGGAGGGTATTCGGAGCGCGCTGTCTTCGCTCCGATAGTGGCCTGCGGTTTTTGCTGGCGCTGCAGCTCTTCCTGGCGCTGCTGGAGCACGCGGGGTGACGGCGGCGCGACGGCGGCGGCGGCGTAGCCGGATGGCCCGGCCTGAGGTGTAGGGGGGCGGGACGTCGCCATTGGAGACGGCGACGAGGCGAATCCGGCGTAGCTCGTCGAGTCCCGAGGCCAAGAGACGGATCCCTGCGACGCGCTCTCTGGGAGCGGTCGCACGCCACCCTCGTCCCGAGGCGAGGAGGCCGGCAGTGGAGTGGCCCGAGTCCTTTGCTCGGCTGTAAGGTGTACGTCGAATGACGACGACGTTGTCAGCGAGGTGGCCGGTGACTGGTCCGTCTTCGGACGCTTGTCGTCTCCCTCGAGAGATTCGGGCGAAGAGTCGGCAGCCCGCGGACGCTTCGGTGCTTCGCCGCCCGATGTAAGCTCAGCTACATCGGCGGTGAACAAAGGCGCGGAGTCTGGCGACTTTCGCTCGCCGGATGGAATCCGGAAGCGTGGTAATGGTGCAGGCGCTGGCGGTGGTGGTGTCGCTGCCGCAGGTGCGATCGGCGTAATCGGGACGATGTTATTGTCCCGTACGTCGCACCGTACTACAGCGCGGGCGAACGCGGGGCGCTCCCCCCTAATACGAGGGTCCCTCGGGGGGGGGCTCCCCCCGACCGGACATGGTCGCGCAGTATTGCGCGTGTGAGTTGTGCTACTTGTGAGAGTAGCAGCAGAGGTGCTCAGTGAGCCGCTCCTGTGCGAGTGCAGCTCCGCGCACCCTCGGCGCGTGCAACCCAGCCGGGTGAGACCCCTGGGGGAGGCCCAGCTAGGCGCCCGCGAGCGGGGGCGGAGACTACAAGCGCGTAGGTATAATGAGCGGTGGTGTCACTGTGGGCACGTCTGCATACGTCTTTGCAACGAAAGGCGGTGCAGATCGCTGCGTCCGGGCAGCTTCGGCGGAGCAGGTGCACGCGATGCGCTGCCGACCGCTTCCTCGAGCCGCAACACGGGTTGCGGCGAGTACAACTGTCGCCGGTGGCAGGGGTGCAGGGGCGTTAACCGAAACTGGCGAACTTTGCGTCTCACACGATACGCGCAGCGATAACGTTCACATAAACAATACGCGTCCGTTCACTGCGCGCGTACGCACGAGACTGTAACACTGTAACACAACGTACTAGGAAAACCTGATTCCGCAATCAAAACTAGATGGCGCCACTGATCGTTTGCTCCGCGCTATCGAAGTGCTTTCATAGTAATATAAGAAGTCCCCATACATGCTGTTATCAGATCGACATCGCTATCAGATCCAAGGGCTCTAATGTGCATCTGGAATGCCGTGAGGAACCCGTCGTCTGTCCGCGATGCTTTCCGTATTCGTGAATAGCACGCATTCCCGCCCCCGACAGTACGTGCGTCGGGTCATCGTCTTAAAGCGTTATATACCACTACCTCCATAACATTATAGAGTTAAAAAATATTTTTATATTTTAGCTTGTTAGAGATAATGCCGTGGAACAAAAACTGGTCTAGACATTTATGATAAGAACGCTAAATGAAGTAGACGATATGGTATAGAAATGGATATTAGATGCTCTGAATTCCAGCCAGGTATCAGCACAGGTAAATAAGTCTGCCACAAGTGAGCCCACACAATAGCAGGCGGCTAATTTATTACACTGTGCTTAAGTTTGTATGTCCATGAAACGCATGAGTTTATATCTTTTTTTTTCATTGCAAAATTATCGTTAGGTCTTGGTAGTTCTCCACGAAATGGTGAGTGATGAGAATGGAGAATGAGGAGATTAAAAGATAGGGACACGTTATTTGTTTTTACAAAAATATGGTATTATATCTGAACAAGGCGAGAATCAAATCGCTGTGCAAGGACCTTTAAATACTGTTTTAATCGTGCCTTAATTTTGTTACGTATAGTCATCGCATCGTTGTCCTTACTTAGAGTTGTTATTGTCTAGTGTTGGTCGACCATTTTTCGGACAGTCGCCACAAGTTTCTCTCCTTGGAAAAATAAAAAGCGACGTGCAGATTTGTGTTAAGGGCAGTTCGGATCTGGTCCGTCCAACGACTTGTGCTGAGTCCTCTTAATCTTTTGCTGTCGATCTTTCCTGTAAATATAAGTTGCTCGAACTTGTTACCTTCTTTTCTAGCGATATGACTAAAGAACTCAAGCACTCTTCGTAGGGAGATTAAATGTAATGTTGACTATAAAATATATACGTAAGCAAAGTATGAATTTGAAAGTTAAAATAAGCACATATATTCTAGTAAAAAATTACGACAAACTTTATATTCTGAATTAAAATGATTCATCGAGAAGGATTTTATATTTTAGGTATTAGATTAGTTATTTGTAGAAAGTAAACGTTAATAATATAATAAGCTGTGATAGCCCAGAGGTAGAGGCAGAGACCGTGCGACTCTCTAGAAACGATCATGGGCTCAAACCCTGGGCAGGCACCAATAAGTTTTTCTAATAGAAATACTTAAGTAATAATGCTTAAATGTTAAATAATAACTTATGTGTCTTATTCATAATCGCAATTTATCACATGCTTTCGGGAGAGGCTGCAAGACTCTAGAGATTTCTTCGGATACGTGAAACCTACCAATCCGCATCCGTGGTAGGTCTTATCTCCAACCCTTCTCTCCAAAAATGGAGAGAGGACGCCCATTCCCAGCAGTGGAATAGTAACAGGCCGTTACTTTACTGCTTTAATAAATTCTTTTATTTTTCTATAAACCTTAGGTAAGATTAAAAAAGTTGTTAAAATATATTAGTTTTTGAATTTAAGCTATCGTGAGTGTTACTCATAATTAATGTATAGATTCCGGCTATACTCACGTCTTATTTTATCGGATGAGCCCGACTAGTTTCAAGCCCATACGGGCTCTTATTCATGAGCTCTTTACGCGGCGTTATCGCGGCGGGAACTGCGTGTAGCAGCTCGGCTCGGCTCGGGCTTGAAACTAGTCAGGCTCATGCGATAAAATAAGACGTGAGTATAGCCGGAATCTAACATTAATATATTAGTCATAAGCAATACATAAATCCACTGATTACAAACGCTAGTTTCATGGCTCAATGATTGGGGGGCTGTTGGCAGAATTTACACCGCTAACCGGTCCCTCGTTCTCTTAACAAGCTTTCTAACAAACAGTAAAGAGAAAATTATAGGAATTCGCACACCCTAATAATTAAGTCCTTCCAATTTGTGAGTGAAACAGAGAAAATCCTACGATTCGAAGTGATTTTCTTACTTTAATCAGTTTACATTTAATTAAACATCGTTAAGAAAAACATTTCGTATTCCGTTTTACATAAATGTTGAAGGCGTGGGTTGAACTAATATTGTATTAATAAGGCTGATTTTTTTTCTTACAATTTGTTATTATTTATTTAACTAGTATGCTATCAATGTAAAGAATCCGTCGCAGAAAATGTTTCTCAGTGTATTTGTGACTTGGTAGAATAGTGAGTTGATCAAGATTCTGTATTACATATTTATAAATCCACCAAGGATTGTACATTAAACTTTAATCAAACAAATAATCATGATAATATAATAGAGTGAATAATAGAATCACGGGTGATTCTTACTAAGAACATTAGTTGATAACCTTGCATACTTTATATATAATAAATAGTACTAGGTTAAAAAAAGAAACTTCAAATAAATAAATAAAAAATAATTGGATATGTGGGGCTCGACCTTAGGCATTTTCATTTCGCGCGACCACCCGTTTCCCGAATAAGCTACGCTGACTTGACATTTCACGGCGAAAAGTTAACTTTTTTATGCCCAAAAACAGGGATAAAACGACTGTTTTTTAATAAAACCTAGCTAGATCGATATTTCTCCTCCAAAACCCCCTACACGCTGAATTTCAGGAAAATCGTTAGAGCCGTTTCTTAGATTCCGAAAAAAAAAGTAAAACTGACATTGACGTGTGAATATCAAATTTTTCTGCTTAAGAAAAATTAATTATTTATTTCTTATTTTTTTATTGTAAATGAAGCAAATTCTAGTTTAATATTGTCCTACTATTTCTGGCTAATAATTATTTATAACTTATTTTTACCAAACAACGGAAACATGGATTTGTCTAACCAGCTAAGTAAGAACATGGACGAAATTGTTGTTATGTTTGAAACCCGCATGAAAAACTTTGATAAGGCACTAGCTCAATCTCAATCCGCCGCTCAATCTACACCCGCAAGAAATCCCGTTGGTGACTTAACTACACTGTCTGCCGAGTATGCAGATTTTAAAGAAAACATATGGAAAACTTTATCTATCTTCCGGCAACAAATACAACTGCTTACTTTTGGTTATGATAAGCTTGAAATGTTTAGTCGGAGGAAAATTTTACTCTTCCACGGTCTACCCGAAGAGGTTAATGAAAACGTGGAAAGTAAAATTCGTTCCATTTTGTGTGATCAACTAAAACTGCCAAATTGTGAGTATAGCGGTTTCGAATCTTGTCATCGACTTGGTGTAAAGAAAGATAACCACAGGCCAATTTTAGTTCATTTCGCAAGTCTAAAAATGAGAACCACTGCGTGGAGAACTAAAACCACTCTGAAAGGTACTGGGGTAACAATAACAGAATTTCTCACTAAAGCCAGACAAGAGGTGTTCGTTGCTGCCCGCAGTCATTTTGGCATGAAGAGTTGCTGGACGTCCGACGGAAATATTATAGTCGAACTTCCCGATAAAAGTCGAGTTAAATTAAGGTCGCAAACTGAACTTGAATCAATTATTAGTAAGAACTCAAAATTCTCCAGTTCTCAAGAGCAAAAACCTGCGAGATCTCGTCGTACAAAAAAGATTAAATAAAGTTATTGTAGATAAAATGATTCACATGATTGATACTCAAGATTTATTTCGATAATTATACTTTATTATTATTAATTAATATTATTTTTATATATTATTAATTATTTTAGTTCCATCTCAAAATAATTCAATTTAATGACATTGGATATTTTTAGTTCCTCTGTAGGCAAGTTTTTAATTATCACCAATGTCTTTTTGTGTCGTCGTTATATTATATTTTATTTTCTGCATTTTAATTTTTGTTTACTAGATCTTACTAAATTTTGGCATATCGCAAACATTGTCTCTAAATTTTCTGTGAATTTTTTACTATTTATAATTAATTATTTTGCTTCAATGACAATTATTCAGCTGTATCTATGTTAAAATCCTATTTATTTAGTTAGATATTAATTCACGTACTTATTTTATATGAGATATTAATGTGTTTTAAGTTTCTTTTTTGTTTCCAGTATGTTTCAATTCTGTAATCTCTAGTTGATCTGGCCAGTATAAGTGGGACAATTTATAATTATTATTGTTCAAATTTAGTATTATTATTGTTTATTCTATATTCTTTTATTATTATTGATTTTATTATATCTAATTTATTTATTTCATTATTTAGTATTGTAATTGTATTGTATTTTATGTCTGATAAATCTTGTTTTGGCGTTAATGATGACTTCTTTTCCTGCTCTTCCTCGGAAAGTTTTCAAAGTGCATCTGGTTCCATAGCTTCATCCAGTAATCTTTATTATGGCCTTGATACCAAGCTTCAAAATTTGTTGGTTACTGATTCTCACTGTTTTAACGTAGTACACATAAATGCCCAAAGTATTCCGGCTCATTATTCTGATCTTATTGTATCTTTTAGCAACGTCCAAGTCGACGCTATACTGGTTTCTGAATCTTGGTTAAAGCCATCACTTTCTTCGGATCTTTATGCTCTCCCAGGTTTCACTCTGGTTCGTAATGATCGTACTTGTAAAAGAGGGGGAGGTGTGTGTATGTATATCAGGGATGGTTTGTCGTTTCATATCATCAATCAATCAACATTCAATAATACTAGTGAATTTGAATACCTTTTCCTTGAAATTTCCTCATATCATACCAAACTCCTTCTGGGTGTAGCATACAGTCCGACGCTTCACGTTAATTATTTCAATGAGTTTGAATGTCTTCTTGAAGACTTATGCCCGTCATATGGTCATATAATTATCGCTGGTGATTTCAACACTTGTTTATTGAGAAATGACCATAGGTCAGATAAACTAAAAAATATAGTAACTGCATCTAATGCTTATATTCTGCCTTCCTCTGCTACTCATTTCCCAGGGAATTCTAACCCATCTCTTTTAGACATCATAATTGTTACTGAGCCTGAAAACGTACTGGTTCACGGACAATTAACGGCTCCCTTCTCTTATCACGACCTCCTTTTCTTGAGCTATAATTTCTCTATACCTAGACGTAAGAGTAAGTTAATTATGCGTCGTAATTATAAGAATATCAATTTTGATTCTTTCCACGAGGACGTCGCAAAGTTAGATATGACACCTATGTACTGCACCTCTACTGTTGACGCCAAAGTTGGTGTTTTTAATTCAATCCTTTTTCAACTGTTTGATTTTCATGCTCCTCTTAAAACTATTAGGGTTAAACATTTACCTGCGCCTTGGCTTACTCCTGAAATTAAAAATATAATGCACAAACGTAATAAGGCTAAAGGACTTTGTAAAAGTAATCCTAGCATAGAAAATGTAGATGCATATAAAAAATTACGGAATCTCTGTAATAGAATGTGTAGGAATGCTAAACGACGTTTAATTTTTTCTACTCTTCATAATCTTTCTTCTTCGCAGACTTGGAAGTTTCTTAAATCTCTGGGCGTGGGTAAATCTTCCAAAGTTTTGAATCAAAAAGTTGACTTTAATGCTTTGAATCTTTTCTTTTCTAAAGCTCCTACCAACATTTCTGATTCAGCTAAACATGTAACCCTACAAAAGCTGGCCTCAGCTTCACGTCCAAATTGTGAACCTTTTGCCTTTGATTCAATTACAGTAAGAGATGTTAAAAAGAGCATACATTCCTTATCCTCCAAAGCTGTTGGTAGCGATGGTGTTAGTAACGACATGTTAACACTTCTCATAGATTTCTTATCTCCAGCTATTTCACACATACTTAATTTTTCTATATCAACAAAATGTTTTCCCACTGCATGGAAATTTGCCCACATCATTCCTTTACCAAAAGTTTCTAATCCTTCTTCTTTTTCTCAATATCGCCCAATCTCTATTCTTCCTATCATTTCTAAGGTGTTTGAAAACATTGTTCTAAAGCAAATTTCCTATTTTGTCTCGAAGCATAATTTATTAAATCCATTCCAATCTGGCTTTCGTCCTCTGCATAGCACAACCACTGCTCTACTCAAAGTCACTGATGATATTCGGCTTGCTATGGACAATAAAAAACTGACTATTCTCGTTTTACTTGATTTTAGTAATGCCTTTAACTCGGTTGATCATGATGTATTGCTTGGTATTTTGTCCTCTCTTAACATATCTTCTTCTGTGACCGATTGGTTTTATTCTTACCTTCACGGACGCCGTCAGAGAATCTGGAATGACGAATTTTCCTCAGATTGGGTTAACCTTGGTGCAGGTGTCCCGCAAGGTGCTGTGCTATCTCCGCTTTTGTTCTCTATATTTATTAACGAAATCTCAAAAACATTAACTTGTTCCTACCATTTATATGCAGATGATCTGCAAATTTATAGACATTCTACAATAAACAACCTTGCTGCTGCAGTAGATGATATTAATAATGATCTCTCTAAGATTAAGAAGTGGGCTGATGAGTACGGACTTCTTGTCAATCCATCAAAATCTCAAGCTATGGTAATAGGCAGCAGACAACTGCGAAGTCAAATTGATTTCTGCAATTTGCCAGTCATCGCGTACGATGGTTTACCAATAATGCTGACTGACAAATCAAAAAATCTAGGATTAATTATTGACTGCAACCTGTCCTGGTCAGCTCACATTAACGAAGTCAGCAGACGTATTCACTATTCTCTGCATTCTTTAAAGCGGTTGCAGAATTTTCTTCCCATTAGTACTAAAACCTTACTTGTTCAATCACTTTTATTCCCAATAATCGACTACGCGGACGTTTGCTATTTAGATGCAACTGAAGAGCTTCTTAATAAATTAGAGCGGCTTCAGAATTTATGTATCCGATTTATATTTGGATTGCGTAAATTCGATCACATATCACATTTTCGAAGTCAATTAAAGTGGCTCCCAATTCGATTTTGCCGGAATATTCATATCCTTAGTATTCTCTTTAAAATTTTAAAAACCTCTTCACCCAACTACTTACGTGAGTTGTTTCACGAAGCTCCTCCCCGTGTCAGGCCTGTAAGATCTTGTGTGCCTCTAAAATCACTTACCATCCCGCCTTACAATACCGTATTTTTTGCTAAATCTTTTTCTGTACTTGCTGGATGTCTGTGGAACTCGTTGCCATACAGCGTCATCAATGACTGCTTTAGCCTTTCCTTCAGCACTTTTAAACTAAGACTAAAAAAACATTACACATCTTTACCATCATAATGTAATTGTTGACATTTATATAGGTATTATACTTTGTATTATATATAGTGTGTATGTATATATATTTATTTATATGTAAATATATTTTATATTTATTTTATTTTTATTGTTAAATTAGGAAATAATTAGTAGGTAATTCTAATTCATAATGATTGATATTTGCGTACCTTTTTCCATAATATAAATTGTCTCACTTCGTAGGTTAGCTGGCAGAGATCTCTATCATAGGGATAAGTTGACCTTTGTACACTTTTTTTACCAATAATGTTCTTTTCCTACATTTTTTATGGTACATAAATAAATAAATAAATAAATAAAAATAAAATATATATATAATTTTTTTATATATAAAAATTGTTGTATATATATATATAACAATTTTTTTTTACATAAAACCTAGCTAGATCAATTTTTCTCCCCCAAAACCTCCTACATGTTAAATTTCAGGAAAATCGTTAGAGCCGTTTCCGAGATTCGGAAAAAATATATATATATATACAAGATTAATTCATTTAAATATTAACGATAGATATAGAAGTGGCATTTATGTGTTTTAAATCCTAAAACAAGTTTAAGCAACTCATTAAAACGGGTTTAAAGTTAGTAATGAGATGTTTCACGTACAATCGAACTTTCCGTGGCTAATCCGTGCACCAACCTATATAAATTAAACCGAACAAACTTCGATTTCCGAAACGCAATTTGATCCGGAACATGTACGTATTTCTGAGTAAACAAATTTCACCCTCATATGATTTTAATCGCAACTCAAAGGGTAAAGTTTTTGAACGCGGACGTAATTAAAAGTTAAGCCTTTTACATGTAAATAGTATTTTGATGGAATGTTTTATTACTAGTTATGATGAAGATGTGTGGTAAGTCGTGTGGTATCCGGCTGAGTAGACCACCCACTTTCTTACCGAGGTGTCGGAAAAGGCGATTAAGGTAAGTTGACGTCAGGCAGGCGACCGGTCGTAAAATACGTAGTCAAATCATGTGACAACATTTTTGCTACGTGTTGTCCCGATCCCAATTAGAGTGTGATAAGGGCAAGAGGATGTGGATGATGTTATTTTTTCGTTAATAGCATTATAATAAAAGCTGTGATGGTCTAGCGGTGCGACCGTGTGAATCTCTACAGACAATCATGGGTTGAAACCAATGAGTTTTTCTATTAAAACTTATGTGTCGAATTGATAATTTCAATTTATCACACGCTTTTCGGTGAAGGAAAACATCGTGAGGAAACCCGCATATCTCTAGAGAATCCTAAGGATATATATGTGTAATCTACCAATTCGCATTGGAGCAGCATGGTAGGTCTTATCTCCAACCCTTCTTTCCAAAAATGGAGAGAGGAGGCCTATGCCCAGCAGTGGGATAGTAACAGGCCGTTACTTAGTTACTTACTTATTATAATTTTCCGTTGTTTTGTCGTGTTTTTTTTTATAAATTGTGAATGGATTCAGTTTGATAGTACTCGGTTGACTGAGCCTCAACGTAAATTCTAGTGTTTTCTCTAAAACAGTCATTTTTTTAAATTAAACCTAGCTAGATTGAATTTTTCCCTACATGCCGAATTTCAT
Organism: Morpho achilles; assembly: GCA_947086495.1. Lineage (NCBI taxonomy): Eukaryota > Metazoa > Arthropoda > Insecta > Lepidoptera > Nymphalidae > Morpho > Morpho achilles. The sequence goes on along the minus strand of CAMTZB010000021.1, from coordinate 14,790,929 downwards.
TAAAATCGTTGGAGCCGTTTCCGAGATTCGGTAAATATATTTATATATTTATATACATACAAGATTAAACCTTTAAATATTAAAGGTATAATATAAATACTTCAGTATTGTAACTTATTGAATAATTTAAATAAATTTCAGCTGCTTTCATTACGTGCACATCTCTTTTACAGCTTACATATTTAATATTTGCCATCCATAAAATTTCCACAGCAGGGAAACAATAAAGTGCATTTGGAGAAGTAAATTTAAACTTATATTCACAGAAAAAGCCGACTTACCGTTTATTGTGGCGATAAATTCCTGGAACATTATTTACACAAAGCTCGGCGGACGTTAAAGGCTGTTTTCGAAAGACGTTGGCTACCAACTAACAATGGATACGCTACATAACATTCTGCAAGATTTATTAAACACTTTTTCTATGTAATAGTGGATTTGGTGGATGAAGATAGATAGGATGACAAAATTACTTTAAGTTACTTTATATAGCTGTGATGTGATGTGATTTAAGCTGTGATGGCCTAGCGGTGCGACCGTGTGAATCTCTAGAGACGATTATAGGTTCATACCCTGACAGACACCAATGAGTTTTTCTATTAAAACTTATGTGTTTAATTGATAATTGCAATTTATCACACGCTTTACGGTGAAGGAAAACATCTTGAGGAAACCTGCATATCTCTAGAGAATCCTAGGGATATGTGTAACCTACCAATCCGCATTGGAGCAGCGTGGTAGGTCTTAGCTCCAACCCTTCTCTCCAAAAATGGAGAGAGGAGGATTATGCCCAGCAGTGGGATAGTAACAGGCCGTTACTTACTTACTTTTTTTTCTTTATCTAACTAGAGCCAGCTTTTTATGTATATTCAAGAGAACTGTATTAGTTTACAGTAATCTGTCTAAATTTAGTAAGAAATTTTCTACTTTGCAATTTTCATGATTTAATTTTATCAAACTCCTATATCATAAAGCAGACTTAGGTAAATCGAGCCGCCGTATGGTATCCGGTTGAGTAGAATAAACCACCCTCTTTCTTACCGAGGTGTCATAAAATACGACTAAGGTGCATCATTTATGCAGGCGGCCGTTCGTAAGATAGTCCTAATATCCACCTGTTCCTAATATCTCCTACACTTGTCCCACTCTAAGTGGGCACAACATTTTAGAAACATGTTGTCACATGATTTGGCTACGTATTTAACCACCGGAAGCTTGCCTGACGTCGACTTACTTTATTCGCCTTTTGCGATACGTCGCTAAGAAAAGAAGGTGGTCTAGTCTACTTAGCCGTATACCACACTGAGTCAACGTACCTTAGTCTACTCTTAAGACACTTCGGCAAGAAATGAGAGTGGTCTATTCTACTCAGCCGTATACCGACATTTTTATATAAACAAATTCATAATCCTTTTTGTATTACATAATTCACTGATCACCACGAATAATTCAAATTAGTTCATAAAAATATTTTCCAGTTTGAATATTTAGTATTGCGGTATTTTCGAGAGTTCCCGGCTCTCACACAAACGATTATCCTCTCGTCGACTGCGAATTCTGCAAAATGGCGACGCACTTCAGCCACTCATGTTTGCGCGCCACTCAATGCGTATTTACTGTAATTTCACTCTTTGCTTAATACCTTATTGAGTCTACCTGTTGTTCGCGAAGGTACCATTTTATTAAAACGCTCCGAATTGAAAACGACGCCGTCGGATTATTCTGGTAATTTTACTTTTTGTCTGCAATAATTGAATGAGGTTTTATACAAGATATCGTATCAAAAGTAATAATAAAACAATTTTGCTATAATCCGCGAAGAAGTATAATAGAAAATAAATATAATGCTAAATGTAAGTGGACAATCGGTTATCATACCTGATACATGCAGGATTCGTAAAAACACATGCACAAACCTCCACCGCCGCCACCACAATACACAAGCACTATATACGTTCACTATCACAAACTCAACAATCGTTTCGCCCCGCAACCGAAGCATCATCAGGAGATAGACTCCACGACCAAAATCGCAAAGCTTAGCGATTTTGGTGGATTATAGCAAAATAATTTTATTATTACTTTTGTATTATGGATCTCCGCAAAGTAACGCCTAAGTCTATAAATTAGATATCGTATCTTTAACATTTTTATTCTCGATATTATTTATTTTAGTTAATTTAGCATAAGTATTATACTTACATACATATGCGAAAGATTGTGAGTATGGATGTTTGTTTTTTACTCGTTCACGGCGAATCCGCTGAATGAATAACGATGAAATTTGGCACAATTATTCCTTATACGGAATTACATATAAGCTATAGAATTTCGGTTAATTCTACAGGAATAGAATAATAAAAAGAAGCGAACCTATTACGTGACAACACGAACTTGCGGGTAAACGCTAGTTTATATTATATATTTTCTTTTTGTCGTTCTATCCACCCGATTGATGAAAATATTTTTAAGTCAAATATTCTAATTTTTTAAAAAAGGACAAATATTTTCAAAGTAGTAGTATATAATGTTAATTATAGTTCGATTTACGTATTATTGATAACAATTAATACTAGATGATAGATAAAGACGACAGATGAATTAAGACTTTAAGATGAACATAAAGTTGTGGCAGAGGTTTGAAATTGAAAAAAATCCCTACCCAACTTTTTCTACTTATAATAATCTCGTAAAACCGTATTAGGAGAACGCAATACGCCCTTCTGGCTCAACTTTGGAAATAAAATAAAGAATAAAGTACTTTAAGTTCATATCATCGTGTTGTCTGTCACGGACCAATTTTATACGTTCGGATATGAAAACAAGAATACAAAACAAGTCAAATCGCAAATCCATAGAGAGGCCAGCCAAAAAGTCGGGAACATTTTATAGCCAAACTTGTGCAAAATGTTATCTGAAGTGTTATCCGAAAATTGGCCTATTGCCAACAGGATACTGATGTAGCTTTTCGTTCGTGTGGTCCGGTCATTTTTCAAACGAACCTCATCCCCCTTCTCAAAAGGAATTCACAAAATATTCTATGTTTTTCTTCTTCGTCAATGGACGTGCGTGCTGGATATAGGTCTCTTAACGGGTTCTCTACATATCACTATACTCCACTTTTACGCCCTGCAACTTTTTTGAGGTCGTCAGTCCTCATATTCGGTGCAGCGAGGACCTCCAAGCGGTCTGAACGGGGTTTATCGCTCGCTGGAGTTAGGTCGATGCATCTGGTGCTCTCGATCCATCGATAGCGGAGGGAGAGGCCACTTTAAGAGAGGCCTCGACCCAGAGATTTCCGTGGTATGGAGCCGCTGCTGGTCGGGTTGAGGGCAATGTGTCAAATGGTACCCTGTCCCCGCCACCAGCAGCGCTGTGGAGCACTGTCAGGTTTTTAGTCGGTGGAAGTCCGACATACCCGCCGCTCGTCCCTGTTGGGTAGTGACGACCCATAATGAGTTTTCCTGACATAAAAAAAGAGTCTAACGATTTAGCGTTTTCCAGTATGGTTGCCATATCTTAGCACCAACGCCAATCGTTTCTTCGTAGTATATGCACTAATTATTGCCACGTTGCATTGTTTCTTCTAAAGATCACCTCACTCCTGATTTGATCACATAAAGACACTCTAACTAAATACAGCTCGCTCCGTCGCCCGCATAAAATAGTAAAAGTCTCTACATACTTTTACTGCTTTTACGTCACTGTTTCTGGAGAAAAGGGTTGGAGCTAAGACCTACCACGATGCTCTAATGCGGATTGGTAAGTTACATATATCCCCTAAATTTCTAGATGTACGCAATTTTTCTCATGACGTTATCCTTCATCAAAAAGCGTGTGATAAATTGCAATTATTAGACACATAGTTTTAACGGAAAAACTCATTGGTGTCTGCCCAAGATTTGAACCCGTGATTCTCTCGAGAGAGTCACACAGTCTCCAGATGGGCTATCACAGCTATTATAACTAATAACCTTACAAAACTCGTAAACCGTATGTTTACTATCAAACTTGGCCTATATGACTATTCTAAATGTTTACTACTGAAAAGATTTGTTACACTAATTTCACGAGGTGTTCTATATATCACAAACCACTATATATTATTTCTAACACCGCGTAAGTTGACAATAATGTTCAGGGCTGAACACCGAGGACAAATTGATACCTCGACGTAATCTGGCTCAACGCCAAACCACATTCACCTTAGGAGAAACCCTTAGACAGTTTTATGATCGTTTTTGAGAAATACCCTTTGAATCACTTGATATATTTGTCTATAAGTAATATAAATGAGATTTTTTTTGTTTGTTGTGCTTGTTTGACATACGATGAGGCAACGGATCGATGTAAATTGTATTATGGACAAGGTTGAAGAGCTAATGAGTGACATATGAGATGTCGTAATTGACCATTGATCACCACTATTGAGATCGCCTTTAGGCTTTAAATATCGGTGTGAAGGCGCGATATAGAAAAGCTGTGTGGTATCCGGTTGAGTAGAATAGACCACCCTAATTAATTACCAAGGTGTCGCAAACGGCGACTAAGGAACATGGTCGTATTTCTGAATAAACAAATTTCACCCACATATGATTGATCACAACTAAAAAGGTAAAGTTTTTGAACGCGGGCGTAATTAAAAGATTGGCCTTTTACATGTAAATAGTATTTTGATGGAATGTATTAATACTAGTTATGATGAAAATGTGTAAGCCGTGTGAGTCCCGGCTGAGTAGACCATCCTTTTTGACTGGCCCGTTGGAGCAGTGGGTAGTGACCCTGCCTTCAGCTCCGCGGGTCGTGGGTTCGATTCCCGCCGAGGGCAAACATTTTCTATAAGTGAATTTGTTGGTCTTTGAGCCTGGGTGTATATTTGTATTTAAGTATGTATTTAAAAAATATATAAGTACATATTTACCAGTTGTCTGTCACCCATAACACAAGTATTAAGTTACTTACTTTGGGGACGGACGACCGTGTATGTAAGTATCCCATATTAGTATTAGTATTTATTAGTATTTTTCTTACCGAGGTGTCTCAAAAGGCGACTAAGGTAAATTGACGTCAGGCAAGCGGCTGGTTGTGAAATACCTAGCTAAATCATGTGAAAAATTAATAGATGTTTATTACTTACGTGCTTATCCCATAACCATGGTAAGGGTGTGACGCTTTTACCTTTGGCCACCAAACAACAAAGATTAAAATCTACCTACAGTTTAACGTACTAATACTGTGGTTCCAAGTTTCAGGTAGCAGTTAAGTAATGGCCCCAAGTGTACTTGTTAAGAGCAACAAGACCGGATTCAAGTCTGTAATATATACTAACCACCTCTAATTATATATTACTGGTGTGGTAAATTCCTTGGTGCATTAATTGATGCAGGCAAACGTTCGTAAAAGTCCGCCTTGCCACCACGGCGATGAGATTCTAATTATGACAAAATAACTAGTTAATTAACTTGTAATTCTAATGACTAACTAACTTACTATAAATGAATAAAAAAGAACTAATAATATACTAAGTTAGAACCGGAAAAAGGCTACTTTTTTCGTTTACTATAATTGTACTCGTCGTAAATACTCACATGTTGTCACATGATTTGGCTACGTATTTTACGACTGGCTGGCTGCCTGACGTCAACTTACCTTAGTCGTATTTTACTACACCTTGGTAAGAAAGAGGGTAGTCTATTCTACTCAACTGTATACCACACGGTGGGTCCACTTACATTAGTCGCGTTTTATGACATCTCGGTAAGACATAAGGGTGGTCTATACTACTCAGCGAGATACCACACGGCGGGTCAACTTACCTTAGTCGTCTTTTGTGACATCTCGGTAAGAAATGAGGATGGTCTATTCTACTCAGCCAGATACCACTCGTTGGGTAAACTTACCTCTAGTCTATCTCTAGTCTCTAGTCGCCTTTTACGACACTTCGATAAGAAATAAGGGTGATCTATTCTATTCAGCCAGAAAGCGTTTATCAGAAAAGTTTCATTTACTGCTTAAAGAGGTTTTATAACAATAGCTGTGATTTATTTCTAAAAATAATACAAAACATCGGTTTCCAGACGCCAACCTAGGAAAAGACGGATTTAAATCAATACACAAGGGATTTCCAGTTATTACGTATTTATAAGGAGGCAATTTACGCTGATGGGAAGGAAAACTTCGAGTAAGTTAGAGTGTTTATTGACAAAAGTACCTGCTTTTTTTATAAGATTCTTTGCGCTTGCATTTAGCCTTTGTATAAGATAAATTTGCTTATTAAACGTATTGACAATATTGTGATAATTTTTAATTGCAGTTACATAGAGTTAAGTTTTGTTATACAATTTAAACTTTATTTATTACCTATTTATGTAAGTTTACTTATTCTGTCTTCCTTTTAACTTTACTCAACCACTAACAATGTACATTTCATTATAAGGAGGTCCTTAGGCATATGGATTACCTGTTAGAGATCAATTACAGTGATAAAGCCGCCCTTACACATTTTATTTTTAATTATTTGTTTTATTTGTATGTAATGTTGTGTGTAATAAAGAATTTCTTATCTTATCTTATCTTAAAAGTCTATAAATACAATCACACATCACACACAAAAAGAGAAACAGATACTGTCTTATTTGCTTAATCTTTATTGTAATAGAGCATATTGTTATAGCTTCCCTACTCTAGTGTAATAAGTGTTTAGAAAATTATGGCACTTGATGAAACGAACCCGCGAACCCCAGAGCTGAAACAAGAGTAGCCTTTTGCGCAAACGGGGCAGATGGCATAGACAGATAGATTTTCGCATTTGTAATATGGACGGATTTAGCAAATTACATTGTTTACAATTTCCTTTTTGGCTACTTAAACATAATCTACGTTATATTCGGCATTGACCTCTCGCGGCATCGGATATTGCACAATTAATCCATGAGCCACTATCGTGAGGCAAAGACCTCGCTTATAATCATATTCTTATTCATTATTATCTAATAACGGTCATTGTATTATTAACAAATGCACCTATCTATTTACTTATTCGTAATTAGCGTGTGATTCATCTTTGACCTTATGTCACAAAGAAATACATGAGCTTTTATTTCACGAGCTCTATCGCTATAGTAGTATAATTCTGCCACTCTAAATGTGGCCGGCACAATGTTTTTCGCCTTCATTCTCTCTTATGAATTGTACGCCATGTGGTATCCGGCTGAATAGAATAGTATCACCCTCTTTCTTCCCGTGGTGTCGTAAAGGGCGACTAAGGTAAATTAGCGTCAAGTATGGGGCCGGTCGTAAAATACGCAGCCAAATTACGATCAGAAAATTAGCCAAATAACATGTAAGAACACGTTTAAAACATGTTATGCCGACCCCACTTAGAGTGGCGTGAGGGCGTGATGATAATATCTACAATGTAAAATAATGCTAACTTCAGAATTCAGAAGAAACTTTGAATTAAATTTTTGTTTTCTTTATTGTTATTTAGGATACGATTCCTTCATCTTTCTGCCCTTATCCCACTCTAAGTGGGGTCGGCACAACATGCCGTAAACATGCTGTCACATGATTCGGCTGCGTTTTTACGACCGGCCGCCTGCCTGACGTCAACTTACCTCTGTCGTATTTTACGATACCTTGGTAAGAAAGAGGGTGGTATATTCTACTAAACCCGATACCACAGGGTGAGTCAACTTACCTTAGTCGCCTTTTACGACACCTCGGTAAGAATTGAGGTTGGTCTATTCTACTCAGCCGGATACCACACGGGGGGTCGACTTACCTTAGTCGCCTTTTACGACACCTCGGTAAGAAATGAGGGTGGTACTATTCTATTCAGCCGGATACCACACGGCGTTTAGGATACGATTCCTTATTGACCTTTTATGTCACCGGAAATTTACGACGAAAAGTCCGTGAGTAAGTCCGTGAAGTAACCTATTATAAGGTAAGGTTACCTATTATAGTTAACGCATCGGCGAAATATAAGCTGAGAGTTAATTGCAACATTATGTTTTTAATTAGTGTAGAACGATGTTTGTTTATAATCCGCTGCATACATTATTTTTTTTAAATTGTTTATTTAATTTTTCTACCAAAAATTGAAAGAAATAATGTTTAAAGCGTGGTTCCTAATTGATTAAATTATATGGATTAAGATCTTTTGTTGCAAACAAAGATATACCCAATACCTTGGGTATAAGATTCTATAATAAAATTCCACAATCAATTTTAACTTTGCCATTACAGCAGTTTAAAAACACTATTAAGGAGAGGCTGATACAGAAAGCCTACTATACTGTTGAGGATTATTTAGACGATAAAAATGCGTGGATATAAATATTGTTCGACCCTGTACAAGATAGAAACAATATGTAACTAGCATTAAGAATTGTATTTTTTAAAAAGAGCAACCGCCGAGTTTCTTGCTGGCTCTTCTCGGTAGGAACAGCTTTCCGAAACAGCAGTAGAGTTGACGATTCAAAAGCACTTGTTTACAAGTTTATTTGAATAAAGAATATTTTGAATTTGAATTTGAATTTGAATAGCATATTCATAATATGCTAATTTTAGCATATTCAATTGTTATTATTTTCGTTAAAACAGTTTACAAACACTATTAAAAAAAGGCTTATACAGAAATATTATTGGATTACTTAGATGATAAGAATGCGTTGGCATAGCTACTCTTTGAACCTGTATAAGATAATAATGACTAAATGTAACTTGTAATAAGATTATATTTTGAAAAGAGAAGATTTTCTTTCTGGCTCTTCTCGGTAGGAACAGCTTTCCTAAGCAGTAGAGTTGATGATTACACTTATCCTACTCTAAGTACGGCACAACATGTTATAAACATGTTGTCACATGATTTGGCTACGTTTTTACGACCGGCCGCCTGATGTCAACTTACCTTAGTCGTATTTTACGACACCTCGGTACGAAAGAGGGTGGTCTATTCTACTAAACCGGATACCACACGATAATTCAACTTACCTTAGTCGCCTTTTACGACACCTCGGTAAGAATAGAGGATGGTACTATTCTATTCAGCCGGATACCACTCGGCGTAAAAATATAAATAAATAAATACATTGAAATTTTACTGTCATCAAAATAAATGTATGCTGAACTATTGCAAGTGTTGGAAGTAGGTAATACCGACGCTTAGTTATCGTTAGCGAACATATCATCTCTTAAGCCCGCCGCTAACGATTTAACAAAGAGCCCCACATTAAGATCCTCGTATTATGAGACAAAAAGCAGTCAACGCTTATCTTGGACGAACATTCACCCTCGCGTGAGGGTAAGCCTTTAAATTTTTTCTCCATTCCTCCCGGGAGTTATTACGGATGAGTGATGTCATTTAAGCCTTTTCTCTGCCGACATTTTCTGATATGTTTTTGTTACGCGTTTTATAATAACGTTTTGGGCGTCGTGTCGGCCTTGATGAACGAAAATTGGCCTAAATTTTTTTGTTCCAGTGAGTATTACTTTTTTGTTCGTTCGTTGTTGAATATATAAGCGTGAGCCTAACTTCAACGCAAATTTTTTTAATAATACAATTTTTTTAAAGTTTTAAAACTGTAATTTATGTGAAGGTGGAATCTTGTAAGTTAAATTTGACACACTTTCCAGCGTCCGATTGTGCTGAAATTTTACATACGTCCAGTTCCAATGACAGTGCATGTTTATGATAAGCTTGACCTGATACTGCTGCTAGGATTGGCTCAGACAAGAAAACTCCTCAACGGTTTACAGTAGGAACATGAAATTTTGTTAAAAGCTTTTTTACTTAACGTGTTACATTATTTATGAAAAGTGAACTTTTGCTTATTTATCGGGCTTTCTTGCGCATTCAATTGTAACATGCTTATTAGGGCTGTTTATTCTAATTAACAAAGCTCCTTTCAGAAGAAGGCCCTACTTGGGTACCACTTTAATATAATTAATTTCGCATTACATAGCTGGTATCTATGTACCCCGCCAATCTGCATTGAATATACATGTGGGCTTAAGCTTGATAAGTCTTTAAATAAGTGTTTATAAGAAAATTTCATACTTGATTATCCGTTGTCAATAATCATATGCTCTTACCATTTCTAACCTAAATTACCATTTCCAAAAAAAAAAAAATTCCAAATACCATTTCTAACCTAAATTTCTATTTCGCACTTTCTCTTCGACCAGTGGACATCCACTGTTGCTCATAGAAGTCTTTATGGGATTCTCAAATCCATAACTGTAAGTAGTCACGTCGATTGCGCTAACATCTGCTTTTGGCCCAAAAATAATTATACAAACCTTTGTCGGTCGCCAGAGCTTCTTGGATTTGTGAGAAGTAGGGTTATCGCTTAGAACAGGCTGCTATGGTATGGCTAAGAGTCATAGCTATGAATGTCCACCTGATGTTCTACAATCTCAGTGCAAGGCAGTATGACGTTAAATGATGTTGCCTGACTTTTATACGGTTAACAGTAAAAAAAATTGTACGGTGTTTACTGATAGACAGTACAATTCTTGAAGGAAATTTAGTTTAATAGTACTCCAGTATGAATAAACTAATATTTCTGGGACTTTCACTGGTGGATAGAAAGATTGTTAAGCAACATGTAGGCTGCTTTTTATTAGAATGTTTTGCTTTTTATGTAGGAAAATTTTGTTACACTTTTATTTCAGCAACGCAGCTGCGTGCTAAGTATTCAATATTATAGTGAACAATCTATTTACTAATATATCACCACTATAATATACCATAGGTGTTAATTACAAGTTGTTTAAGCCGCAACTATTCAGCACTCATTTTATAATACACTGAGATATCAATTGTCATCTACATAATTACGGCGTGGTTTGAATTTCACAGGAATTTATATTAAATCCAAATTAACTATCGCTTGATGTGAGCTATGAATGACGTGTCAAATTAGTTTATTATTACGTTTGACTAAAGATTTACCGAATATATTATACTAGCTTTTACCCACAACTTCGTTTGCGTGGACTGTTGTCGCATATAGGTTTGTAATAGATGGCGCTTCTTAATTTTATCGTATTCCTCTAGAACTAATAGGATTTCTATAGCCTATATGTTATTCCGGTATATAAGGAATGTTTGTGCAAAATTTCATTGATATTGATTCAGCGGTTTCGCCACGAAAGAGTAACAAACATATATGCATACTCACAATCTTTCGCATTTATAATATTAGTAGGATGGATATAATATTAGTAGATTAGTAGACTCGAACCAGATTGGTCCAAGTCTTCCCAATAGCGATCAGCGATACAACGAAGAGACGCTGGTGACGGACTTATGGTGATATAAGTGTTAACTCAAATAATTTACTAAGTTCAATATGTAGTAACTAATAACGAACAATAGAGTTATCAGTTACTTCATATTGAACCCGAGAGACCCCGTGTAGTATCCGGCTGAGTAGAATAGACCACTCTCATTTCTTACCAAGGTGTCAAAAGTGAACTAAGGAAAGTTGAAGTCAGGCAGGCTGCCGGTCGTAAAATACCAAGCAAAATCACGTAAAAACATGTTTTAAAACATGCTGTGCCAACCCCACTTTGAGTGGGAGAAGGGTATTATGGTGATGATGATCAATGCTGTGACCAAAAATAAACTTACTAAGGTAAAAATTCTCAATAACATTGATATGTATGAAAATTGGATTATCAATTTCTTTATAAAATCTATTATATATCCGTCTCTCTCTTTCCTTCTTCATTCATTAAAAAAAATATATTTTTCAGATTATTTTTTTCAGTCAGGGTGACAGCAAAAAATAGAGCTCGGAAATTACCTTATATTCCATTTGCATATTTAAATCTTTTTAACTACCTAATTTATGGCAAAAGAACGATCCTAAAATATTTTTAAATTTACTTTTTCACAAGAACATAACAACGAAAAAAAATAGGAGATTATTACTACCAAATGGCACTAATAATGTTTCTAAAAATAATAACGCATATTTAAAAATAATATTCACACATTTTATACATCATTGAGATATATTTCTTTCTAAAAGGTTTTTTTTACAAAGAAAGGCTAGCGCCTGGCTGCGATCTCGCCTAACGGTAAGCGAAAGATGCAGCCTAAGGTGGACTGCGCTTGCCACTATAGTGCCTATTCACTCTTTTTTTGAAATTTTGTAGATCGTAAGAGTCCGGAAAGATAGATGCAGGGAGGGAATTCCACATTTTGCCCGTGCGCATGAGAAATGATGAGCCAAAGAGAGTGTGTATTTTGGGGATATTAATTGTGTAGCGATGGAGCCTCTCATGGCGTCAGCTTGTCCGGTAGTAGAATGGTCGGAGGGATTAGATCAAACAAATCTGTGGCACACTCTCCGAAATATCTCTTATATATAAAAAAGAAAGTTGGTCTAAGTTACACTATGTATAAATCAAGAACGGATGAACCAATTCGGCTGAAAATTGGTGGAGAGGTTGCTTAGAACCAGGAGACGGACATAGGATACTTTTATCCCGTTCGACCGCATTTATTTATCTGGTCAAGTCGCTATAAAACGTGGTATAACAAAAACGACTATGACAGTAAAATAATAAAACGCAAATTTCAGTGGAATAACAAAACATAAATGACAGCTAAACGTAATTTTGTCTTTGATTTAGTATGGAAAAAAATTTGACAGTTATCAAAATAATAGCTAAACGTCACCACATAGTATAAAACAAAGTAGCTTTCTCTGTCTGTCCCTAAAAATGTAGTATTTGAATTTAGATATTCGAAAGATAGCAGGGAATTTTCATGGTATAGGGAAAGGGGAATTGTTACTCCAAATTTAACGCGTGCGGGCCACGGGCAGTAATGAATAAAACGAAACTACTGGTTCGATCAGTTTTTTCACTGAGTGACATAGGCTATATATTTTATACCCGTGCGAAGCCGGAGCGGGCCACTAGTATTCTATAAAAAACAGAAAGTGATGCAACTGCACGCCTGTGTTTAAGTGTCGCGAGCCTTCTTGGTTGTATACACTCAGAAAGTGATACGACACGCGCAAGGGTCAACAAATTCTTCATTTACTTATATTAGCACATGCGACCTCGCTCTCTGACAATTACAGGTTAAGATAACCGCATAACTTCATTAATCTAGCAAACATTAAAGCGGGAATGTCACGTATTTTGAACACAGGTCCGCCATTAGTGGATTGGACCTCATCAATCAAGACCCAACTTTGATTTATTGACACGTGGCTAATGTCTTTGTACTGTCCAAGATATTAGATACTGTAAACGAATAAATACAAGTTCATAGTAAGTAAGAGTTTTAGAAAACCATCATCATCTTCCTGCCCCTATCCCACTCTAAGTGGGGACAGCACAACATGATATAAACATGCTGTCGCATGATTTGCCTGCCTGACATCAACTTACCTCAGTAGTATTTTACGATATCTCGGTAAGAAAGAGGGTGGTCTATTCTACTAAACCGGATACCACACGGTGGGTTAACTTACCTTAGTCGCCTTTTACGACACCTCGGTAAGAAATGAGGTTGGTCTATCTTACTCAGCCGGATACCACACGGCGGGTCTAATCTTAGTCGCCTTTTACGACACCTCGGTAAGAAATGAGGGTGGTACTATTCTATTCAGTAGGAGTTTTAGAAAACCAATAGCGATTAATACTTTAGCGGAGATACGCTATAACACGTTAAATTTTATAAACACTAATTAACACGTTTATTTACGTCGGAAAAAATATTATCATTCTCCTGCCCGTTCCCACTCTAAGTGGGGTCGGCACATCATGTTTTAAAAATATATAAATTTCAAGTCAACTTCTGCCTACTTCTGTGAAATAATAAACAATACAAAAAGGAATCTAAGCAGATCTTAGCTATATAATGTAAAAATATATATGTAAAAATATATATGTAAAAATATATATGGATAAAGCCCTTTGAGTGAAATGTCCTTGAGTTATAAAAATATAATGTAAATATTCTAATTAAGGCAACATACAATTATAATCTACATAACTCTGAATTAATGCACCAATTCATTTAAGACTTCCGTATTTTGGTTGTTTAATAACATTGTTCTTAATTCATGATATTATTTCTTAAGGTTACATTCAAATACGAAACAGCCACAAATTCAAATTATTCTTTATTCAAGTAAACATGTTAACAATTGCTTTTGAATCGTCAACTCTACTGCTGGTTCGGAAAGCTGTTCTTACCGAGAAGTAAAACTCGGCGGTTGCTCTTTTTAAAATATAATTATTATTACTAGTTACAATTAGTCATGAATGTCATTTAAATAGGAAACATATACAACAATTTGGAATAATCTTTATTAAAGTAAACTTGTAAATAAGTGCCTTTGCATCGTCAACTCTACTGCTGGTTCGGAAAGCTGTTCTGACCGAGAAGTAAAACTCGGCGGTTGCTCTTTTTAAAATATAAATATTATTACTAGCTGAGCTATTATCTCAGTAATCCTCAACAATATATGTTTTCTGTTTTAGCCTCTTTTTGACAGTGTTTTTAAACTGCTGTAATAAAAAGTAAATTTTTTTTTGATAAATATTGCTATATTTTTTAAATATTATTTGCTTGTTTATGCACAAAAATTAAATTGCTAAAAATATACTGTAAACTTCTCTTGCAGGGAATCACGCGGAGTTAAATTGTAAATATCACTTTTGGTCTTTTTGAGATACAAAAATATTTTTGATGTGCGCGCATTTACCCCATAACAATATACAATAAGACATAATGCTATGGAAGTATGGAATTAGTAGAATATTGGTTTAAAAACATTTAAGACAATGTTTTTCATTACCTTGCTGTTTTCCACCATTACTAAATGTGAAACTAAATAAAAATAACAAATATATTTCGAATTTTAAAATTTTTACGAAGCCGCGAGAAATACGTCGTTTAGAAATAAAGTGTCAGTAAAAATGACATTAAGTTCTTTCAAGCTTTCAGTTCAAATTTTAACGAAAAAGATTACTCTAAGTGGAAAAGAGGTGAAATGTCGACTTCCCACGGTATACGAGTATATTATTTTATTTTTGATCAAGCGTAATATTACATTTTAAGGAAATTGTTATTGCCTTTAATACTTGACTATATTATTTGTGATTGCTACGTTGCAAAACATATAGAGACTTAGAACCTGGTTGACCGAGCCCTGCTTGGTAATTTTATACAAAATAAAAAAAAGAAACTTCAAAAAAAGAGAAAAATAATAGGGCTCAATCTTAGGTATTTTCATTTCTCGCGACCACCCGTTCCCCGAAAAAACTACGCTGACTTTACATTTAACGGCAAAAATAGTGTTTGATATATCCAATATAAATTTAGGTATTTTTTAATGCCCAAAAACAGGTGTAAACGATTTTTTTAAAATAAAACCTAACTAAAAACGATTTTTCTCCCTCAAAACACCTCCTGCATTCTTAATTTCAGGTAAATCGTTGGAACCGTTTCCGAGATTCCGAATATATTATAACGTTATATAAGACTCTAAGACTAACGTTATCAACAGTTCATATAAGACAAAATCTACTGTAGATATCATTCTTCTTCTGCCCTTATCCCACTCTAAGTGGGGTCGGCACAATATGTTATAAAATGATTTAGCATTTTACGGCCGGCCGACTGCCTGACGTAAACTTACTTTAGTCGGCTTTTGCGGCACCTCGGCATGCAAGAAGGTGGTCTATTCTACTCAGCCAGATACCACATGGCTTATCAACTGTAGGTATCACAATTTGGTAACACGTGTCGATTAATTAAACGTTAACTGTTAATCGACGTGCCTTTGTGCGAATAGTTATTGATAATAGTTCACGATTCAGGCTTATTGTCTCTGATCCTATTATTCTCTTGCTATGATACTGTTTGAAGGGAACTAATAATTGCTTTAGATATTGTGATGTATTTATTGAATGATACTTATTTAAGCATTGACCGCCGTGTGGTATCTGGCTGAGTAGAATAGACCAACCTCATTTCTTACCGAGGTGTCGTCAAAGGCGACTAAGGTAAGTCGACCCGCCGTGTGGTATCCGGCTGAGTAGAAAAGTACCAACCACATTTCTTACCGAGGTGCCGTAAAAAGCGACTGAGGTTTATCCACCTTTTGGTATCCGGCTGAGTAGAATTGACCACCCTCATTTCTTAGCAAGCTATCGTAAAATACGATTGAGGTAAGTTGACTTCAGGCAGGCAAATCGTAAAAACGCAGCCAAATCATATGACAGCATGTTTATAACATGTTGTGCCGATCTCACTTAGACTGGGATAAGGGCAGGAAGAATAAAAGAATA
Source organism: Morpho achilles (assembly GCA_947086495.1). Classification (NCBI taxonomy): domain Eukaryota; kingdom Metazoa; phylum Arthropoda; class Insecta; order Lepidoptera; family Nymphalidae; genus Morpho; species Morpho achilles. Next base: position 14,774,600 of record CAMTZB010000021.1, on the reverse strand, counting down.
ATATTGTGATATATTTATTGAACGATACTTATTTAAGCATTGAATGGCCCTAAAGATTTATAGAAGCAGTCGTTACTTTGCGGAACTCCATAGAACAGAAGTTATAATAAAATTACTTTGCTATAATCCGCGTTTTAATTAGGAGAATACATGCAGTGTTAAGTGCATGAAGCAGGCAACAATCACATACCACATACATGCATACGAACGTTACGGTTTTGTTCGTGGAGCCTATCCTTCTGATGATGATGATCGTAGAGGTTGTGGTAGTGAGTGTGTGTATTGCTTGTATGGAGTGTTGTTGTTGGCGGCGTCTTGTGATACATGTGGCGGCTTGTCCTGCATGTATGTGGTATGTGATTGTTGCCTGCTTTATACACTTAGCATTCTATCATAGTTTATCATAAAAGTAGTTATTGTAAGTTACACATAAGTGATAGAGACATGCTATCTTAAACTTTTATGTAGTACTATTGTAGATCTACAACTCTCTGGTACATTACTTTAATGTATCTCTAGTGGTTTACGCAGCGCACGCGAGTAAAGCTCCTATCAGGCGAGTTTTTGCATAAACGCGCGATCTCTTCAACACAATTTACATAAAACGGTAATGTTCTATTAACCAAAACCTTCTAGAATAATTGCACCTTTTATTAAAAACCGTACAAAAATCGGTTAAGTAGATTTTGAGAAAATCGATAACATACAGACACACAGACAGCTTTTGGGAACTTTGTTTTATAATAAGTATAGATAACAGAGTATCTAAAGGAATCTTTTATTACATCCTCCTGCCCGTATCCCACTCTAAGTGGGGTCGGCACAACGTGTTACAAACATGTTGTCACATGATTTGGCTTCGTATTTTACGACCGGCCGCTTGCCTGACGTCAACTTACCTTAGTCGTATTTTACTACACCTTGGTAAGAAAGAGGTTGGTCTATTCTACTAAGCCGAATACCACACGGGGGATCGAATTACCTTAGTCGCCTTTTACGACACCTCGGTAAGAAATGAGGGTGGTACTATTCTATTCAGCCGGATACCGCACGGCGTCTAAAGGAATCGTTTATTCTGGAACAATATCGTAGACAATGGAATCGAAGACAATAAGCTTGAAACAGTTGCTATCGATAGTACTCCGGTTAAAGCAAATCGATTAATAGTTTAGGTCAACTTGATAAACACGTGTTGCAAGCGTGCAATATGTTGATCGAAGCTTATGTTAAGCGTAGATAATACTCTGGGGTATTCAGATAACTGTACAAAGTTATAAGGTGTCTTAAATTTCTTAAATTTCAGCATTAATAAGCTATAAATGCTGTGATGGCCTAGCGGTGCGACCGTGTGAATCTTTTTTTTTTTTTTTTTGTGTAACCTACCAATCCGCATTGAAGCAGCGTTGTAGGTCTTAGCTCCAATCCTTCTCTCCAATAACGGAGAGAAGAGGCCTATGCCCAGCAGTGGGATAGTAACAGGTCGCTACCTACTTTTTTTAAGCTATAAATTACCAACAGAACATCTCTTAGAAGTATTTAACTTTATGAAGTCATAGTTTTGACTGGCCCGTTGGCGTAGTGGGTAGTGACATCACCTTCAACGCCGCGGGTTGCGGGTTCGATTCCCGCCGAGGTCCAACATGTTCTATAAATGAATTTGGTGGTCTTTGAGCCTGGGTGTATATTTGTATTTAAGTAAGTATTTAGAAATATATAAGTATATATTCACCAGTTGTCTGTCTACCATAACACAAGTATTAAGTTACTTACTTTGGGGACGGACGACCGTGTGTGTAAGTGTCCCATATATTTATTTATTATTTATAGTTCGGGACAACCTAATGCCGTGTGGTATCCGGCTGTATAATAGAATAGTACCACTCTCTTGCTTACCGAGGTGTCGTTAAATTCGTCTGAGGTAAGTTGACGCTAGGCAGGCGGCCGGTCGTAAAAACGCAATGTGACAGCGGGTATATGTGAGATGTTAGTCTGTCAGTGCTTGTCTTAGCAGTAACGCTGCAGAAATTAAATTTGATTAGAGAAAAATACTTTTACTTGCGACATCCCTAATTACTTCTGTAACAAAAGTTAACATTATTAACTTAATTTTATTTAGACAGGACCGATTTGCCAGCATATTTTAAATATGAATTTTGGAGTAAACACGTGCATAACTGCCTAAATATATCAAAAAGTTATATAGTATTAATACTATCGGAATAATAAACTTTAAATCTATCGGTCGATTTACCAAATCATCACATAATATATTTGTGTTTAGTTGTTTCCATTAACATTAGGCAAGTGTCAATAAATCAGCGCTAGGGTCCGTGATTGATGGGATCCAATCCACTAATGGCGGACCTCTGTTCAAGGTCTGTGACATTGTCGCTTTAATGTCTGTGAAATTAATGAAGTACGCACACATACAGTCTAATAGCTTATAATACATATACAGTAAATTATATATTGGGGGGCGACTGGCGGGTACAAACTGCGTTTGGTTTCAATAACTTTCTTTATTGAGATATTATACAATAATTATCTTAAGCTCTATTTTATATGTAGAGTATTTCTTTTGCCCTTGACTTCGTCCAGGTAGACCGTAGTAATGGAATAAACAGTAGCTTCTATCACTCTCCAACTCTGCAAATATCTCCATTACAAAAATCCGATCAATCCTGGGTTAAATTGCAATTCCTATGCAATTATTTCGCTACTCAGAACTTCAACATTAAATGCAATTTCCTTTATAGCATTGTTGATAAATTGAAAAATACAAAATTCGCAAAGCTTTGCGATTTTGTCGTGGAGTCTATCTCCTGACGATGCTTCGGTTACGTGGCGAAACAATTGTTGAGATTGTGGTGGTAATGTGTGCAGTGCTTGTGTATTGTTGTGTTATCGGTGTCGGGTATTGCATGAGTTTTTACAAATTCTGCATGTATCAGGTAAGAGAACGAATTTATCACGGATTATAGCAAAATAATATTCTCATTAGTTTTGTGTTATGGACCACCGCAAAGTAACGCCTAATTCTATAAATTAAATTGAAAAGTGGAAAAAAACGAAAAAAATTGTAAAACCTCATTTCGTGATATATTAGTATAGAGCACCGTGTGGTATCCGGCTGAGTAGAATAGAGCACTCTCATTTCTTAACGAGGCGTCGTAAAAGGCGACTAAGGAAAGTCGACCCATTGAGTGGTATCCGGCTGAGTAGAATTGACCACCCTCATTTCTTAACGAGGTGTAAGTTGACGTTGTAAAACACGCAGTTAAATCATGTGACAACATGTTTATAACGTGTTGTGAGGACCCCACTTACGAGTGGGATAAGAGCAGGAGGATGTAATAAATTAAAAATATTATTAAATCGTTAAATCACTCAACAGTGATTAATCATTAAAGAGTGATTAATTAAACTTGATTAATTAGTGTTTACTTACATTAACCTTTAGGTCATAAGGGCAGGAGAATTAATATATTAGGATTATAGCAAAATAATTTTATTATTACTTTTGTATTAGTATAGAGATAAATATACAATTTCAGAACTTCAAAGAAACACCTCTAAGCAATTTATATTAAAATTAAGTGTCGTTTTATAACTTATAAATCTTAAAACAATAAGGGCCGAGGGTTTTGTGGACGATCTATTATTTCCCATAGAACAATCCAACTAGTAAACAAAAGGTATGAAGACAATAGGCTGAAACGTTAAATCTTATCGATATATATGCGATTAACAGTTAATCGATTAAAGAGTATTTCAGTTTATTAGGAAGGACATTAGAGTTTGGAAAAATCGCCACAAACAAAGAAAAAAATAAATATATATGGGCAAATTACACACACGGTCATCCGTCCAAAAAGTAACTTAATATTTGTATTAAGGGTGACAGACAACTAGTAAATACAATTATATAAACATCAAATTCAAATTATTCAAATTCAAAATATTCTTTATTCAATAAAACTTGTAAACAAGTGCTTTTGAATCGTCAACTCTCGTCGTAGGAGAGTTCCTGTTCCTACTGAGAAAAGCCAGCAAGAAATTCGGCGGTTGCTCTTTTAAAAATATGATTCTTAATACTATTTACATTAAGTCATTACTGTCTTGCACAGGTTTAAAGAGAGCTATATCCACACATTCTTATCTTCTAAATAATCTTCTTTTTTTTTTTTTTTAATATATTATAGAATTTTATATATTACGGAATTTTATTATAGAATCTTATACCATAACCCAAAAACGACTTACGTACTTTTGCAAGGCGCAAAGTGGGAGCCGCAAGCTTATGTCGGTTCCATCATCATCCTAGTACCCTTAGCCCACTCTTAGTGGGGACGGCATAACATGTTTTAAGCATGTTACATGTTTGGCTACGTATTTTACGACTAGCCGTCTGACTGAAGTGAACTAACCTTAGTTGCCTTTTGCGATTCTTAGATAACAAAAAGGGTGGTCTATTCTACTCAGCTGGATACCACACTGCGGGTCAACTTACTTTAGTCGTATATTACGACACCGCGTTAAGAAAAAGAGTAGTCTATTCTACTCAACCGGATACCACACGTTGGGTCAACTTACCTTAGATGCCTTTTATGACACCTCGGTAAGAAACGAGGGTGGTGTATTCTATTCAGCCGGATATCACACTGCGGGTTTACTTTAGTCGTATATTACGACACCGCGGTAAGAAAGGGAGTAGTCTATTCTACTCAACCGGATGCCACACGGTGGGCCAACTTACCTTAGTCGCCTTTCACGACATCTCGGTAAGAAATGAGGGTGATTTATTCTGATCAGCCGAATAACACACGTCGGGTCAATTTACCTTAGTCGCCTTTCACGACATCTCGGAAAGATATGAGGGTACTTTATTTTGATGAGCCGGATAACACACGGCGGATCAACTTACCTTAGTCGCCTTTTACGACACTTCTGTAAGAGATGAGTGTGGTCTATTCTACTCAGCCGGATACCACACGGCGGTATCTATACATATTATATTAAATCATTAAACAAAGGCCTCCAAAAGCTGTCTGTCTGTTGCCAAGATTGACTGAACGGATTTAGTACGGGTTTACTAAGAGATAATGCAATTCTTGGGAAAGGTTTAAGTATCTAATTTGTGCTACCATATTAATCTCTAAGTACAGAACAATGGCATTTAACACAATACGCTCATACGTGAGATGATAATATCGATATATCTATCCGATTAGCAGTAAATCGATAACGGCATATGCCAATGTTATTTAAGCACGTGTTATATGCTTGTGATATCTAGAAGCCTTAAATTATCTCAAGCTAGAAGCGTAAGATAAAATCTATTAAAGAGAACTCTCGCACAACTATAACAAATGATTTCTATGCTAATGAGCAAAAAAGTGGTAAATTGCTTACTAATATCCAGCTGAGTAGAATAGCTTACAGCTAATTCTTACCGAGATATCGTTAAAGGCGACTAAGGTAAGTGTTGTGTGGTATCCGGCTGAAGAGACTACCCTCATTTCTCACCGAGGTTTCGTAAAAGGTGACTCCGTTTTTGGAGAGAAGGTTTGGAGATAAAACCTAACCACGCTGCTCCAGTGCGGATTGGTAGGTTACACATATCTCCAGAATTCTCTAGAGATATGCAGGTTTCCTCACGATGTTTTCCTTCACCGAAAAGTGTGTGATTAATTGCAATGATCAATTAGACACATTAGTTTTAACACAAAAACTCTTTGGTGTCTGTCCGGGTTTGAACCCGTGACCTCCTCGAAAGAGTCGCACGGTGCTACCGCTGGGCTACCACAGCTTCCTTTTTTTTCACAGCTTTTAAAATATTAAATTCAAAAAAATATTTGGAAAGTCGTGATACTAAAACGGTAAAACTGACGATAAATGCTGAACTATTTTTCGTCCCCTCTCCTTATTCTGAACACCGAACACGTCCCATAGTTCTTTCTGAACGGAATTGCTTCCAATAATCGTTTAGGTCTATTGAATTTAAACCTTTTTTTCAACGGTACAAGTTACAATTTGGCATGGGTTTTACACCGCAGTGATTCTGATATGGGAGGTTACACTCTCGCCAAGACAGATTGTTAAACAATTTCACTATACTCTAAATTAATAAAGCTTCTACGTCCCATTTAAAACTGTCAACTACTAGAGGGAATTCTTAGTTATTCATAGTATCGTTATTACATTGGTTTCTTAAGCTTTTAAATAGAGCACTTAGCTCATTTACTAAGCTGTAAATGGTCAATATAAATCCTATGTATTTTTATCAAATAATTGTAAACTTCATGTCACAATAACCTAAGTGTTTTTAACGCTGTTTTATAGCAATTAAACTTTCTTTACTTGATATAAAATTTTATTTTAAGCACACTTTAGATGATTAGTATATGGGCAAGAAGGAAGATGGCGGCAGTGTTGCTACTATTATAAAATTATGTCGTTAATACTAAGTCTCTCTATCTGTATTACTGTTATGCTAATTCAGTGGATCGATATCGATGAAATTTGTAACCATCGAAGCTTATATGCCAAGTTAACAAATAGGTTTAAAAAATATTTTTTTTCTTTCGGGAACATAATAAAACAAAATAAAATATGGAATAAAATTTTTAAACATCCAAAAGCCACAAATAATAAAATACGGAATAAGAGAAGAAGTATACTACATATACTGTCCTCGACGAGAATGTACAAAACGAGAGTGTATTTATTTGCAGGAGTCTTTCGTAACTTTGTATGGGCGGCGGGACGATGTTGGGGTACGTTGCGGCGTAGACTTTTACATCAATTTTCGTATTACCAATGGATTAAAACTGTGGGTTGGTCGTAGGAAAGTTTCGATTGGATTGCGAGGCGGTGTCGTGAATCAATGTTATAAAATTTGTATTCAGGTGGCCGCGCTACTTTACTTTCGCCCTGGACAGAATTCGATCGATTTAAAGGAATATTTTATGTTATTTCAACACGCTCAGGGCTATAAAACACGGGGAAACTTTCTGAATTAAAATGGAAATAGAGAGGAGTTTATGTGAATTTTTTACTGAAACTACACAATTGGCTGATAAAAATTTCAGGAACGTGATTTGCAAAGCACGAAGTTGAATTTAATTTCAATCGAAATATAGCTTATGCCAAGTTCTTAGGTCGTGAACTCTCGCAATTAACCTTTGTCTATTATTTGCCAGGGTTTATTACTGACTTGCAATCGCCAGCGGCTTCGCCCGCATGGATATATTAAAACCGTAATATAGTCTTTTGATAACCATAAAAATGGTTAACGTGGGTAAACCTTAAAACCTAGACATGTGCTGTTGGGGACTTTAATTTAGAACTTTTAGAGGGGAACAATTTTGTAATACATTATTTTTGAATAACTATAGCCGTTTACTCAGCGCACGCAAGATTTAAATTTTGCCGTTTTCATGTTATTATTTTTTATTACTGCTCCTCTCCTATTCATCTTGCGTAATGTTATATAGCCTTCCCCAATAAATGGACTATCTTACACCGAATCAATTTTCAAATCACTTCAGAAGTTCCTGAAATTAGCGCATTTATACTCTAATTTCGCAATCAAACAAACAAACTCTTCAGCTTTATATATTAGCATAGATTATGTTTAACTTTTGCTAGCTTGTGCCTGTAATTTCCTGAAGGCGGATGTAAGAACTGAGATGAGAAGTTCGTCATCTTTTAACTCATCATAATCGTCATCATTGCTCTGCTTTTATCCCACTCTAAGTTTGGTCCGCACTACATGTTTTAAACATGTGTTGCATGTTTTGGCTAGTTATTTTACCACGTCAATACACTTAGTCGCCTTTATTTTATTTATATAGTACTAACTTAATTTACTTTATAATCTAATTTGACATTTAACATGCAAGCACAAAATCAAATTTCATTAAAATACTTGATATACAAAAAACGCCGTGTGGTATCCAGCTGAATAGAATAGTATCTCCCTCATTTCTTACCGAGGTGTCATAAAAGGCGATTAAGGTAAGCCGACCCGCCGTGTGGTATCCGGCTGAGTAGAATAGACAAAACTCATTTCTTACCGAGGTGTCTTAAAAGGCGACTAAGGTAAGTTGACCCACCGTGTGGTATCCGGTCGAGTAAAATAGACCACCCTCTTTCTTACCGAGGAGTCGTAAAATACGACTAAGGTAAGTTGACGTCAGGCAGGCGGCCGGTCGTAAAATACGTAGGCAAATCATATGACAACATGTTTGTAACATGTTGAGCCGATCCCACTTAGAGTGGGATAAGGGCAGGAAGATGAGATGATGATTGATATATTACATGCAAGCACAAAAAGTAAATTTAATTAAAATTCTTGAGATACAAAAAATGTATGTATTTAAGTAAAAATTGTGGTAACGTAGACAGCGCCAGAAAAAACGACTAGTCTTACAAAGTGTAGTAACAAAATTTTGTATATCGTTACTCAGTTGTACAAATATTTGATGTCAAATGAGCTACGCATTTTTATCGCTTACTTCAGAAATTAGATCATTTCAGTGTTATGATTTCTCGCGGTGATAAGTCAAATGATAACCTACTTTTGACCAGTTCTTGTAAGAAGATTTTATGACAAAAAATATATTGTGAAAATTATAAGATACAGATTTTTTATGGTAAGCTGAGTTTTACTATAACAAATTTGTTCCTTCGTAGTAGCATTGTTTTAAGATTTTTTTCTAAACTTTGTTGTCGCCAATGACTTCCGCTTTGTATTTTATAGTAACACAGTCATGAAACAAAAGTATCGCGCCCTTTTTGATTAAAATGGTGGCAACACTGTTGTTTCCGGTGGAATCTTCCTATTGCATCTCGGAGCGGGAATTGTGGTATTCCATTATATCGTGTTATTGTATAGTGTATGCACTAATTAATGTTATGATTATGTTATATAAACGTGTACCTAGCCGTGTGCTATTTGGCTAAGTAGAATAGACCACCTTCATTTCTTATCGAGGTGCCGTACAAGGCGTCTAAGATGAGTTAACCCGCCGTGTGGTATCGGGCTAAATAGAGTATATCATCCTCATTTCTTACCGAGGTGTGGTAAAGGCAGCAAAGGCAAGTTGACCGCTAAGTAGAAAGACCAATCTCTTTCTTGCGTAGATGTCGTAAAATGAGGGTAGTCTATTCTACTTAGCCGGATACTACCAGGCACTTACCTTAGTCGCCTTTTACGACACCTTGGTAAGAAATGAGGGTGGTCTACTCTACTCAGCCGGATACCCGTTAGCGCAGAAGGTAGTGACCCTGCCTTCAGATCCGCGGGTCGCGGGTCGCGGGTTTGATTCCCACCAAGGGCCAGCAATATCTATAAATGAATTTGTTGCTCTTCGGTGTATATTTGTATTTAATTGTGTATTTAAAAGTTATATAAGTATATTCACTTTAATGATGATTCTCACTGGCATTATTACGATTATTGTTTTTTTTTTTTAATTTTCTTTTTTTGGTTTATTTTTCTCTATTTATGTGGTTTTTTTTTGTTTATACTTATATTTTTTTTGTTACTATTTATTTTCTCTTCTTTTACATACTTATCTGCGTGCTAACCCACGGATAATTATATAAAAGATCCTCTCTTTCAAAGGGTTGTCTGGAAGAGATCACAACAGTGTGATAAGACCGCCCTTTGCACTTTTTATTGTTTCTATTGTCTATGTCTCTTGTTCTTTTCACTCTGTATTTTATGTGTGCAATAAAGTTATTCTTCTTCTTCTTCTTCTTCTATATTCACCAGTTGTCTGTTATAACAAAAGTATTAAGTAAGTAATACTTTGGGGACGGACGACCGTGTGTGTAAGTGTCCCATAAATTTATTATTATTATTATTATTAATTACTTTTGATTAAGATCACTTACTTCCACTATTACAATACACAAAAAATGACATTTCATAATTACGACGTAACCATATTAATTAAAATTTTCTGCTATGGTGTTATTACCTTGAGCCTTAATCTTACCTGTTGATCTCCGTTTAAATAATGACATCATTATTTAAGCTAGGATTATATTATCCTCTCGTAAATTTGCTACCTCGTATCTAACTATATCAAATTCAAATTCAAATTCAAAATATTCTCTATTCAAGTGGACTGTTTACAGTACTTTTGAATCGTCAAATGTTTTAAAGAAGCTACCACTGATTCGGAAGTTTGCTCCTACCGAGAAGAATCAGCAAGAAACTCGGCGGCTACTTAGTATCAGGCTCAATCTGAACTCAAAACAATATCATTCATCATTTTCCTGCCCTTATCCCTTACACTCTAAGGGGGGGGGGTCGACACAACATGTTATAAACATGTTCTTTTATGATTTGGCTAGTTCTTTAACGACTTACATATGAACTATAAATACTACTCACGATAATATAAATTGAAAAACAGCAGTAACATTGTGACAAATCGACTTTTTTACATATTTACGGCTAACAAATTTTTGAGCCACCAAACCATCAATAAACTTCAGAAAAGTAAGTAAGTATTAGTAATTTTTTACAAAAAAAAATTATAATTGGGTAGGTGGGGCTTGAACCTAGACATTGTCATTTCTAGAGACCACCGGTTCCCCGAATGAGCTACACTGACGTGACGGTTTTCGGCAAAAATAGTGTTTAATATATTAATTTGAATTTTTATTTTTTTTAATGCCCAAAAACAGTTAGATTGATTCTTGCCTTTTCCGAGATTCAGAGAGAAAAATTATATACCCTCGTTCTTACCGAGTTGTCGTAAAAGGCGACAATAGTAAGTGCCGTGTAGTATCCGGCTGAGTAGAATAGACTACCCTCACGTCTTACCATCATCCTCCTGCCCTTATCCCACTCTTAAGTGGGGTCGGCACAACATGTTATAAACACGCTGTTACATGATTTGGCTGCGTTTTTACGACCGGCCGCCTGCCTGACGTCAACTTGCCCCTGTCGTATGTAACGACACCTCGGTAAGAATGAGGGTGGTCTATTCTACTAAACCGGATACCACACGGTGGGTCAACTTACCTTAGTCGCCTTTTACGACACCTCGGTAAGAAATGAGGTTTGTCTATTCTACTCAGCCGGATACCAAACGGCGGGTTGACTTACCTTAGTCGCCTTTTACGACACCTCGGTAAGAAAAGAGGGTGGTACTATTCTATTCAGCCAGATATCACACGGCGTACCCTCACGTCCTACCAAGGTGTCGTAAAAGGCGTAAGATAAGCTAGTAAAGACCGCATGAAATGATGATGATCAGGATAGAACCAATATAGTACATAAATAAGGGTTTTTCAAATGCTTAAATCTATAATACGTGAACGAAGTCGTAGATTCTAATCACTATTACATTATCAATGCGAAAATATTTTGATTGTTTTTTCTTTTTTAACATTTGAACGAGTTATGAATTTATATGTGATTATTAGTATAGTTATACTTTATATTTTGATACTGAAATTTAGGCAGATAAAATAACCGGGTAAGAGCTATAATTCTTCTAGTCTTAAGACATACTCCGGACGTAACGAAGTCCCTTCTTGGTTTGATACAGTGACGGTCAGTGAACATCACAATTATAATTATCCCGCGTTTTTATTTTACTTGTTCATTTCCATAACCGAATGCAAGCACTGTACCGTGGAGCCAGTCGTAGTGATGTGCTGGGGTGAACTGACTTCCGGTTTTTTAGGTGCTAAAATATCGATAAACAAAATTACGTATTGATGTTTTTAAATAAAAAAACGCCGTGTGGTATCCGGCTGAATAGAATAGTACCTTCCTCATTTCTTACCGAGGTGTCGTAAAAGGCGACTAAGGTAAGTCAACCCGTCTTGTGGTATCTGGCTGAGTAGAATAGACCAACTTCATTTCTTACCGACGTATCGTAAAAGGCGACTAAGGTAAGTTGACGCACCGTGTAAATTCGGTTGAGTATAATAGACCACAATCTTTCTAACCGAAGTGTCATACATACGACAAAGGTAAGTTGACGTCAGGCAGGTGGCCGGTCGTGAAATATGTAGTCAAATCATGTGAAAATATATTTATAGCATGATGTGCAAACCTCACTTAGAGTGGGATAAGTGCAAGAGGGTGATGGCCTATTTATTAAATAAATTTCAAATAAATTTTAGAAGCTATTAATAGTTTTATTTACCGTAAATATAAGTGATTTTTCAAAATAATAGAACGTATTGCATCAGTTTAAGCTAAGTTATCTTTATAATGAAGGAAAACAAAAACATAAAGTAAAATGACGCCAATTACGTTATCCCTAAAGTTTTTCAAAGCAATTACCATATAAATTATACCTAACAAAACCAGCTGCGATAACTCAGGTAATTAAGGTATATCGCTCAGTACAGGTAAATACATAAAAACCATCGATGTCACGCGCCTGACGCATCACTACGGTTTAAACCATCTTCAGTCTTACGTACAACGCGCATGCGCGCGATCGTGTATTTTTAAACAGTTTCGCGCGCGATCGTAAATTAAACTTATATGGCAGTGGTGACTCGGCAATTTGGTGTTGTACCCAGTGCGAGAGTCGACAGCCGGCAGGGAAGGACTCCTAAAAATGGCAGGGTAATATTGGGTATTTTTTCACGTCCGCGTTAATTGTTCTTAACAAGGTCAAAACATTAAGTATCATATTGTAGGAAACGCGATCTTTCAATACCATCTTGGCTAAGTGTTTACTGTATTGTTTGGTATATCTACGGGAAATCTATTATTTTGTTAATTTAATTAACAGATTCTTTTTATTTCTGAGTTCGATTGTTAGCTATATTAAAGTACACTTTTTGTATAATATAATATTTAGTTATGTAAGATTTTTTTTAATGATTCGTACGACTTTATAGCGTTTTTTATATACATTACATATATCTGCTTCATTTAGAGTATATTGTTTACATTTAAATATATATTTTTAATGGTTCTTGTTACTTATATACGCTTATAACAGCTTAGTCATATATGAACTTACAAATCCATTTTTATATAACTTTTACTATTGGTATTGTTAAACGTAATATTTAACGCTAATAATCCTCACTCATATTAAGCGGGTTGGTGATAGAAGTTTTGTATTTGTATTTGTAGAGTTGACGATTCAAAAGCACTTGTTTACAAGTTTATTTGAATAAAGAATATTTTGAATTTGAATTTGTATAAACCACTGTAATATTTTTCATTATTCGAAACAGTTATACTGAAGCTTTTACTGGTATAATTATATAGCCGTGGGTAGGTCGCCAAAGACGCTTCGGTTTATCAAAGAAATCGGTAAATCGCTATTTACTGATTGCTTTGATAGATTGAAAACATATTTTAAATACAACACTATATCAGAAACAAAGCCTTGATGAAAATCTTTTACCGAATAGTAGATATCTAGGTAACAGCTAAGGCGGTACGTTACTATCATCATCTTCCTGCCCTTATCCCACTCTAAGTGGGGTCGGCACAACATGTTATAAACATTTTGTCACATGATTTGGCTACGTTTTTTACAACCGGCCGCCTGCCTCACGTTAACTTATCTAAGTCGTATTTTACGACACCTCGATAAGAAAGAGGGTGGTGTATTCTACTTAACCGGATACCACACGGTGAGTCAACTTACCTTAGTTGCCATTTACGACACCTCGGTAAGAAAAGGGAGTAGTACTATTCTATTCAGCCGGATATCAAACGGCTGAAGGCAGTACGTTAGTATATTAATAAAAAATATATATATTACGCTCTTTTTTATATAAAAAGTAAAGTAACGGCCTCTGCTTGGGATGGACTTCCACTCTCCTTTTTTTCGAGCAAAGGGTTGGAGTTAACGCCTAAAATGTTGTCCTAATGCGTGTCAGTAGGTAACAAAATATCCTCAGAATTTTCCTGAGAAAATCACTATTTTTCACGTTTCTTCTCGAAAAGCGTGTTTTTTAAAAATTAACTGGTTTGTGCCTCCTCAGGGTTTGAACCAGGTACCATCTTGCAAAAAGTAGCACGATCTCACCGCTGGGCTATAACAGATTTTTGTTTACGTAAATAAATAGTCATACCTAACATGCATGGCGTTAGAAAAACGCTATTATGCTAATTTGAAATCTTTGCAGAGGATATTTACATATACAAATACGCAGGAATTCCTTCTAGGAAATCTGTTAAATATGATATATGCCTATTTTTGCCTTTGAGTGTTAGCGAATTTTATAATCGTTTGTCCATTGCCAAACCTATGACCTAAAGGTTAATCTAACTTATCACTAAGCATAATAATAATAAAACTGTTTTGCTATAATCCGCGATAAATATTTGAGACTCTTTATCGCGGAATACAGCAAAATAATTTTATTATTACTTTTGTATTATGTAAGTAGCGCCCAATTATATTTATTTTATTTTATAAATTATTTAATCACTTAGTAATCAAGTTTAAGTAATCACTATTGAATCAAATTAATTAATATTTAAATTTATTATATAATTTTTTATTAACCTCCAATTAAGTAATTGAACTATTTGGTAAATTCCTTGTATTTTAAAGACCCAAAATTTGATTACATTTAAAAATTGTCGCGGATCAGACTTTTAAATCCATTAACAAAATCTTAACCCGTGTGTTGTCGCCATTGACTTCCGCTTTGTATTTTATAGCAACACAGTCATGAAACAAGAGTATCGCGCCTTTTTTGATTAAAATGGTACCAACACTGTGACGTGTTGTTTCCGGTTGAGTCTTCCTATTGATAAAACGTTTCAGTGACATTCAGTCTTTGTTCGTCATTCAAGAGAAGTGCATCTCGGAACGGGAATTGTGGTATTCCTATTATATCTTGTTATTGTATATAGTGTGCGTTTACACGTGAAATTTAAATAGGAATTCGATACAGATATAGGTTTACCTTGCGCCATCGCGGTTGACTTTTTTCAGCATAGTGAAACTTGAGATATTGACTATTTTCTTTATACATTGTCCATAAATCGTGAATGTTTGAATAGAAAACGAAATTATATGCGCTTAACGATTGATAGAGAGGGAAGTGACAGATGCACGCGATATATTCTGTTTAGTTGTTGATCAAGTGAGAATATCGTTTATTTAAACAAATTATAACCCGGATTTCATAAAAGGTCCTTTAAAGTCAATTATCGAAAAAAAATTTTTTTCAAAGCGAATTTAAGTGCTAAAGATATAATATGTACATAATTTTGTACATCATAATAATCCTGCCTTTTATCCCACTCTAAGTGAGGTCGGCACAATATGTTTTTCTCTTCGCTACTCCTTTATATGTATGTCATACTTCACACAATCCATCCATCCATTGACTGGCCCGTTGGAGCAGTGGGTAGTGACCCTGCCTTCAACTCCGCGGGTCGCGGGTTCGATTCCCGCCGAGGGCCAACATATTCTATAAATGAATTTGTTGGTCTTTGAGCCTGTGTGTATATTTGTATTTAAGTATGTATTTAAAAAATATATAAGTATATATTCACCAGCTGTCTGTCACCCATAACACAAGTATTAAGTTACTTACTTTGGGGACAGACGACCGTGTGTGTAAGTGTCCCATATATTTATCAATTTATTTATCTCTTTTTCAACCTCTTGTCACATATCCATCCACATTTATATTTAATACACGTTTGGTCACATGATTTTTATTCCTCCTCACTGTAATTATGACCATACGATCATAATCTTGCACTTCTAGTCTTTTCTATAATTTACTAATAATTATTATATATATATATACATATAAATTTTACACTTTAATTTATTCATTCTTCAAGGGAAACAACAGTACCTACATAGTAAGACTTAATAGCTAGTTAAAAATATATAGATCTTTAACCAATAAATTTTATAAAAAACATAAAGCTTACAATAAGAGAGGATCTCAGTAACTCATAATCATAAAAATAATTAGTACTAAAAATTACATGCGCAAAATAGCGATGTGTATTTGTGCCACAAATTCTTGCACCGGGGGGCAGTATAATTCAAAACAGGTACAAAGTTTTAGGTTCATCTTTCAAAAATAGTATATTTAAATAATAATGACGACTTAATGTTTTTAATTAAACTATTGATATTTTACGGTGTTAATTGGAAACGATAATTATCGCTGACAATGACTTAGTAGCTAAGTGGAACGACAAAATTAATTAGTTTCGTATAATAATTGGGATACTTATCAGGAATATTTTGATGAATTTTCAATAAAATTTCCGTCCATAAATTGCAAATTATTTATACCCGAGTATTCCTTTGAGCTCCTCAAGGCTATATTATTATATTATTTAATATTAAGCTATATTATATATCACAGAATATACCTAATCGCCTGTTATTTTTCCTACGTGATCAAATTAAAAACAAGCAGATTCGTAGAAGAACCGCAATGAAGTGGCAATAGATGTAGAATATGGTAGAATTTGTCAGACAAAACGTCAAGCGAAGTCCCAAGTACAGCTATTGCTAGGGTCCTTTACATCTATGAAAAAACCAAGTCTCCAATAGCTGTCTGTCTATATGTGATTGATATTCGCAAAATCTACTGAACAGATTTTAGTACGGTTTTTACTAAAAGGTAGTGTAATAACGGTTTTATGTAAATTGTAATTAATGTCGAAGAGTTCACACACTTATAAAAAAAATTCATCAACAGCTTAAGTTACATGCAGCGCGTAAACCAATAGAGATACAAAAAAGTGATGTAGCAAAGAATTGTAGACCTAAAAATATACTACAAAAAAGTCCGCAACAGTATGTTTCTATCTCTTATGGTTAACTCATAATAACTAATTTTATGTTCATCTACTTATACCTATGGCAATGTCTTCAAAGGATTTCCATACTGTCATAGTTGAAGGCACAGCTAGTGGTATAAAGAAAACATTTTCAGTATACAAAATCATATCATTTTTTATTTTAATGTTATCTTTAGGTATATATAGCTCAATTTGGACCCTGGCCTGATTAAGAGTGCTATTCTAGCTTATCTTATCCTGTGCCCTGTCTCCTTGCCCTTATACTAATTGCGCTCTCATTACATTTGACTCATTAAAGATCCATTTAGGTTTACGACGTCCTTGTACATTCTACGTAATACAATACTCATCACTATAAAAATGCAAAGGCGAAGATTACATGAAATAAAAAAAAACTCCCAGTTTACTTGATGTTGGTCTGTCATGGCTTCTCGCTACACTTCCAATGTGTTGATTAATCACAGTCGTACAACCAGTGCTCCATAAGACACAGTCTGGCCTCACTCGAGGCACCCCCTACCCCGATGCTAGTTGAGCTGCGTTCAGCCCTTCACATAACTATAAAAATGCAAAGGCGAAGATTACATGAAATAAAAATTTAAAAAAAACTCCCAGTTTACTTTATGTTGGTCTGTCATGGCTTCTCGCTACACTTCCAATGTGTTGATTAATCACAGTCGTACAACCAGTGCTCCATATGTCACCATAAGACACGGTCTGGCCTCACTCGAGGCACCCCCTACCCCGATGCTAGTTGAGCTGCGTTCAAACCTTCACAAATTCAAATTCAAATTCAAAATATTCTTTATTCAAGTGGACTGTTTACAGTACTTTTGAATCGTCAAATGTTTTAAAGAAGCTACCACTGATTCGGAAGTTTGCTCCTACCGAGAAGAATCAGCAAGAAACTCGGCAGCTAATCTTTTGAAAAATTATTACAATTTGATGGTTACACAACTATAAAAATGCAAAGGCGAAGATCACATGAAATAAAAAAAAAAAATCCCAGTTTACTTGATGTTGGTCTGTCATGGCTTCTCGCTACACTTCCAATGTGTTGATTAATCACAGTCGTACAACCAGTGCTCCATATGTCACCATAAGACACGGTCTGGCCTCACTCTAGGCACCCCCTACCCCGATGCTAGTTGAGCTGCGTTCAACCCTTTACACTTGACGATACTTCTATTTCGTCCCGATAACCTGTAAAAATCACGTGTTAATTGCTAAATAATTTATAGAATTACGCGTTACTTTGCGGAGATCCATAATACAAAAGTAGTAATAAAATTATTTTGCTATAATCCGCGAAGAAGTAAAATAGAAAATATATATAATGCTAAATGTAAGTGGACAATCGGTTATCATACCTGATACATGCAGGATTCGTAAAAACACATAGCCAAAGCCAAAGTCGGCTTTGCGATTTTGGTCGACACGACAAAATCGTAAAGCTTTACGATTTTGTCTTGGAGTCTATCTCAAGATGATGCTTCGGTTGCGGGGCGGAACGATTGTTGCGTTTGTGATAGTGAACGTATATAGTGCTTGTGTATTGTGGTGGCGGTGGTGGAGGTTACTGCATGTGTTTTTACGAATCCTGCATGTATCAGGTATGATAACCGGTTGTCCACTTACATTTAGCATTATATATATTTTCTATTTTACTTCTTCGCGGATTATAGAAAAATAATTTTATTAGTGCTTTTGTGTTGATTGCTTTAATACTTTGTAATACATATGTATGTATGTATTTCATATATTAAATTGTAGTTTTTATCTATTTTACGTTCATCTTTCATGGCCTGCAATAGTTACAAGCCAAACACGTATTTTTGACTAGAAATAGGTACCTTAGAGTACTAAACGTTAAAATACACATTATTTTAACCATGAATACTGGAGGAAGTCATTATTAAATTTTATGCTGTTTAATAAATTATATTTCTTTTATATTCTATTGGTTCCTTGATAAGATGGTAGGTTACATTATTGTTTACAGGACACCAAAACTACATCGCCATCTCATAATTTTAACAAATAAGCAATATGATTTTTGAGTTTAGGTCACTCTTAGCGGTAATAATATTAATTTAAGCAAAAAATGACCTCGTTTGTATTATAAATTTGCGGAAATATGCAAAATTATGTACACAGAAGGTAAACTGAATCATTGTTCCACATTAAGGGAATAAACATCTAAATTGCGTGTTTATGATAGAAATCTTCTTTCACCTACGAAGTTTGTTACGCTCCAATCCCTCCCACTAGAAGAGGTTTTGATGTGCTATGGGGAAAATAGTTTTAAGTTGATTTAATAATACGTTGCATTTAGAATAGTCGGTGAATAAATACATAGAAAATTACTTTATAAATACGCACGTTCTAGTTTTAGAGAAAATACTCACCCGTTGACTTAGTTAGTAGAGACTGTACCTTCGGTTCCGCGCGTCACGGGTTCGATTCCCGCTGAGAATCAACATATTATAAAAACAATTTGTTTTTTCTTTGAGTGTGGGTGTATTTATATAATTAAAAATAATCATCATCATCATAAATATCCTGCCCTTATCCCATTCTAACTAGGGTCGGCACAACGTGTTGCTGTGGCTCAGTCTGGTTGCGAATTCACCCCGAAACAGGAGTCAATAGTTTAAAAAAACATGTTTAAAACATGTTGTCTAGGTGTATTTATATATTTAATAATAATCATCATCATAATCATCAATCTCTTGCCCTTATCCCACTCTAACTGGTGTTGGCGACGTGTTGCTGTGGCTCAGTCTGGTTGCGAATTCAATTCGCAACAGGACTTAGGTAATAGTTAAAAAAAAACATGTGCTAACCCTACTTCGTGGGTTAAGGGCAAAAGAATGATGACCCATCGGTCCGTTCATTGAAACACAAATTTTATTTTTGACAACAAAATAGTTGCCATTAATATCCAAAAGACTTCTCTCTCCAATCTTAATCCTCAGCATCTGAAAAACAATTATAAAAAAAACTTTTAAATTCAGTTATTATATTCTCAGTTGTTAAATTCATAAAATATATTCGATTGTTACTATCGTTACGCATCAGTACGTTCATAGAAATGACAACTTTTTGCTTCGACAGCAAAATAATGGCTTCTTTGACACTCATAAGTTAGACAAAAAATATATAAAATGCCGCTGTTTTGCTCCAATTCATTATTATAAAAGAATATCTTTATTTCTTAACCAAATTTAAAAATTTAAGTCTAGCCTTCCTTTGTTATTTACCTACGAGTAAGTTATTTATATTTATGATACTGTAGTGTGGAAAGAACGTAATATTCATGTCCGATGTGTTTAAAATTGTATGATTAACTAAAAAAGAGCTAAAGTAGTAATAAAATTATTTTGCTTTAATCCTATTTTATTATTTATATTATAAATGCGGCAGTTTATAAGTATGGATGTATGTTTGTTAGTTTTTCACGCCGAATCCACTGAACCTATATCGATGAAATTTTTATTGCTTATACACCGAAATAAGGATTAAGGAGGATTTATATATATATATATATATATATATATATATATATATATATATATATATATATATATATATATATATATATATATATATATATATATATATATATAAATCCTCCTCCCACTTAGAGTGGGATAAGGGCACAACATATTATAAACATGATTATATATATATATATATATATATATATATATATATATATATATATATATATATATAAATCCTCCTCCCACTTAGAGTGGGATAAGGGCACAACATATTATAAACATGCTGTAACATGATTTGGCTGGCTTGCTTTTTTACGGCCGGCCACCTGCCTGACGTCAACTTACCTTAGTCGCCTTTTACGACACCTCGGTAAAAAATCAGGATGGTCTATTCTACTCAGCCGGATACCACACGGTGGACACCGGAATAATATGTATGCTATAGAAATCCTGTTAATTTTACGTTGTTAAAAAGAAAATATGCTTATAACATGTTGTGCACTCCCACTTGGGGTGGGATAGTGGCAAGAGAATGATGATAAGTTGAATGCATTTGAATTATATTATTTACAACTATACACTTGATAAAATGAGTAGCATAGGATTCTCGAAGCGTTCCACATGAGCGCTCTGGAACCGGTTCTCCCCCGAATTATACGTCGATGTACGGATGAATGAGTCTAACAAAGTGAACATCTTTTGAAGCTCAATATAGCTCAAAGAGTGTGTAGTGAATGAAAGAGTGAGTGACAAAATAAATCGCAAAGGATTCTCGAAGCGTTCCACATGAGCGCACTGGAACCGGTTCTCCCCCGAATTATACGTGGATGTACTGATGAATGAGTCAAATGAAGTGGACATCTTTTGTACCTCAAAGTAGCTCAAAGAGTGTAGTGAATGAAAGAGTCAGTGACAAAATGAATCGCAAAGGATTCTCGAAGCGTTCCACGTGAGCGCTCTGGAACCTGGATGTACGGATGAATGAGTCTAATGAAGTGAACATCTTTTGTAGCTCAAAGAGTGTAGTGTATGAAAGAGTCAGTGACAAAATGAATCGCAAAGGATTCCCGAAGCGTTCCACATAAGCGCTCTGGAACCGGTTCTCCATCGAATTATACGTGGATGTACGGATGAATGAGTCAAATGAAGTGAACTCATGTATCTCAAACTAGCTCAAAGAGTGTAGTGAATGAGTGATTGAGTGTATGTGAAAGGTCGGGAATGATGAGAAAGTTGACCTGCTACGCGCTCAGTCGCTGGCTCTATTACTAGTGAAGGTCCTGATTTCTGTAACAAGGTTTTGATTAATTAAAGATTATACCATAATGATTGCAAACAATTTGACGACCTACGCATTATTTGATATGCTACCTTGTACAATACAATACAATAAAATTTCGAAATCCATTCTAGACCTGTCTACAGAAAGGTTTAAATTAAGTGTTAGAAATATAAGTGATAATATTTTTTTTTTGCTATAACCCGCGTTAAGGAAAATAAAAAAGTATATAATGCTAAGTATAGATTGGATTATTTATTTTCATACCTGATACAGGATTCGTAGAAACATATTTTTTTTAATACAGGGAAAAACCCCGTTATGGTTACCGCCGCCCGACTGGGACTCGCACAGACTAAAACGACCTGTGTGCTCCACCACGCTGCCGTTGGCAAGGACAGGGTATCGTTATACACATTACCCCCATCCCCGCCGACAGCTCTGATCCCAGAGAACATCTCCTCCGGGTAAGGACCCCTTGAAAGAGAAGGCCCCCCTCCGCTATCCGTCGCATTGGGAGCACCAGATGCACCGAGCGCCTCGGTGGCCTGTAAGCGGACCACCAGACGTAACAAGTTGCTTTCACCTCGACTCGCCAGCAGTAAATTGGATCCAGAACAAAAGTTCCCGGAACCGTTCCACCACCCCCCTCCGCCCCCCTCTGAAGAGCAGGCCACCGCTGCCCGCGATCGCTCTCTGCCCACCGTGCTTGCTATGTCACGGTCGACAGGGAGAGATCGCGCCCAAGTAGCACCTAAAATTACTTACACGCTAGGACTATACAAATCATACCCGCTTGGAATTGTCCCAAAAATGCTGGCAGCGTTTCCGCGCTGAATCGCTAAACTGATTCTTTATGGAGCCAGCCCTTATTATTATTGATTATCTTGATTTGATTTGTTATTATAGCAAGGGTAGAGTTAGCTTCCTGATGTGAGACGAAATTAACGTTTACCAAATTGTAATCTTTTTTTAAGAGATCGCTTCGGCTTTGACTAATAACTACACTAATGGCAAAGTACTATAGGAACTACTATAATGCTGAAAGATTTAATTTTCCAATACGATACAACGAAATTATCAAGAAGGAAACCTTTCAAAGTCTACGTGATTCCAATTAGACGTAGATTTACCCCTAGAGACTCGAGAGATACAAGTCAAGTGCTATAAGCGATGTAAACTAGTAAAATAAAAGATTTATAGAAGCATGCGTTATTTTGCGGAATTCCATAGTACAGAAGATACAATAGAATTATTTTACTGTAATCCGCGTTTGTTAAGAGTACTAGTATTGCTTAGTGTATGAAACAGGCAAATTACAGCTAAATAATATTATCGTAACTTCTGTAAATTAAAAATTTTGACTTCACCGGTCTACTGTTAAATACGAAAGTAAGATATATGCGCAAACTCATATTATCCGCGAGGTAAATGTATAAATAATTAATGCTTTAGAAACTATGTTTATTAGCTGTGAACTATTTGTAAGTGAGTCTAATGAATAAATGTATACCAGATTCGAAGAATTGATGAATTTTAGACAAGGTTGGAATGGTGAACCTGTATCTGAAGTCGCAATACTAGTTTTCTTGTAACTAGTATTCAAGTAGTTGCCGTGACGTAGACATGACGTATAATACTATTCAATATCTGGGTGACCGAGCTTTGCTCGGTAATTTTTTACAAAAAAAATAAACTTAAAAAAAGCAATTATTGAATTGGGGATCGATCCTTTCCATATTTCTCAAGTCTGCCCGTCACCCGAATAAGCTACGTCGACTTGACAGTTAATGGCGAAAATTCAATTCAATATAAATTTTAGTGTTTTTTAATGCACAAAAACAGGGATAAAACTTTTTTTTTTTACATAAAACCTAGCAAGATCAATTTTTCTCCCCCAAAACCTCCTACATGTTGAATTTCAGGAAAATCGTTGGAGCCGTTTCCGAGATTCGGAAAATATATATATATATATATATATATATATATATATATATATATATATATATATATATATATATATATATATATATATATATATATATATATATATACACAAGATTAACTCATTTAAATATAAAGATATGAAAAACAGCGCTACACAGGGATTCTAGCTCGCAAAAAAAGTATCAGGAAACGATGATCGATAAAATTATTTTGCTTTAATTCGGGGTAACAGAATATTTTTTTTGGCTTCACCAATCATAATTTACCAGGAGTTGAATTGATTAATAATTGGAGAAGATTCATAATTTATAAGAAAAAAATCATGTTGGAGGTATAGTTTTTGTGGTGACTAAACTTTGTAAGACTTAGCAGATATTCTTTCTACGTTCAGAAAATAATTAAATAAGAATAATTTTATTAATTATCTAATTTTTATTATTTATACAGATTTCGCCCGCACTATGTAGACTTTATTAATGTGATAAAACGATGCTTATGTCGCTTTCTAGCTTTAAAACTATCTTCTTCGTTCATATCGGTTTTTAGTCGAAATGTAAAAGAAAGACAAATAAATAAACACACTCGCACATCATGTATTTTTCGAATTCACTCTATTTTACACAAACCACATTTCTTACCAAGGCGTCGTAAAAGGTGAATAGGGCAAGTTGACCCGCCGGCGGGTGCGGTATCCGGCTGAGTAGAATAGATCCCCGTCATTTCTTACTGTGGTGTCATAAAAGACGACTAAGGTAAGTTGACTTCAGCAGGCGGCCGATCGTAAAATAACTAGCCAAAACATATTTAAAATATATTTTGCCGATCCCACTGTCGTGTGGTATCCGGCAGAGTAGAATAGACCACCCTCATTTCTTACCGAGTTATCGTAAAAGGCGATTAAACGAAGTTGATTGTAGGCAGGCGGCCGGTCGTAAAATAACTAGCCAAAACATGTAACATGTTTAAAACATATTCTGCCGACTTCGTTTAGAGTGGGATAAGGGCAGGAAAATAATGACTCAAATAATATAATAAGCCCCCTATTTTCTGAATCACCGCCTTACCTTGTCTTTGAATATAAACCCTGTGAACTAATATAACTGCTCAGGAACATAAATTATTTACAAATTTGAAATTGCTTGCAATAAAAAAATATTTAGAATTATAGCAACTTTGAATCTGCTTCGATTGCAGGTGAAAAACCTCATTATATATTAAAAGATTCGCTGTTTTCTGTAACTTAAGAAATTAGATTTATGCAAGCATAACATATACGCTTGAAGTAATCTCTACAGGCTTTTTTGTTTGTTGCATTTGAGTTATAACATAAGGAAGCTATTGTAGATGATATATTCTGCGAGCTAGAATAAACATTGCCAGTGAAGTGTGACACGACACCTACCGCCATCAGCTTTGTTTTGTTCACAAGTTTTAGCATATAGAATTAAAACGAATGGTAATGTCATTTAAATTAACTCTAAAACTCTTATACAGTAGATTACTACTACTTTTGATTTAAAAAACAAAACTAATGAGAATGTTATTTTGCTGTAATCCGCGATAAAAGAAAATATATGTAATGCTAAATGTAGAGTGTACTATTCGATCTCATAGCTGATACATGCGGAATTGAAGAATGCCGGAGATAGACACAACGACAAAATCGCAAGGTCATGCGATTTTGTTGCAAACATTTGTTGAGATTGTTAGTGAATCTATGCAGTTTGTGTATTGTTATGTTATCGGTGTCGGGTAGTGCATGAGTTTTTACAAATTCTGCATGTATCAGGTATGAGAACGAATAGTACACTCTACAGTATAGCATTACATGTATTTTCTTTTAT
The DNA here is from genome assembly GCA_947086495.1 of Morpho achilles. Taxonomy (NCBI): domain Eukaryota; kingdom Metazoa; phylum Arthropoda; class Insecta; order Lepidoptera; family Nymphalidae; genus Morpho; species Morpho achilles. The sequence continues at coordinate 14,749,226 of CAMTZB010000021.1, read as the reverse complement.
CGCAGATTATAGCAAAATAATATTCTCATTAGTTTTGTATTATGGACCTCCGCAGAGTATCGCCTAATACTATAAATTACTTTTCATTTACTTATTTATGAATCAATCTTAACATGAAACAAAACTTTTGTATCATCATTTTGCTAGTCGTTATTCCTTTTATTACATTTGTTACTTACGAATTTAAATAATCCCAGATAGAATGAAATACTCGCAAATAGAACGAACTACATAATTTGATGATAATCGTATTGATTTTGGATATAGCGATATAATTAAAGGAAATTTGCTTATTTTGGTCATGGAAAATTTGTCTCAAATATAAAAAAAGGTGAAACGATAACCTGTAGCATACTTTTATTACAACAATGCGCTCTTTTAATAGAAATTACATTATTACATTAATTACATAAAAAAATATATATTATTAGAGTCAAATTATATCTTTATTTTTATTTACATCAAAAATGTACAAGTTATATATATCTTAAATTAATTACATGCTTGGACTATACAAATCATGCCCAAGTGGAATGGTCCTAAGAATGCTGGCAGCGTTTCCGCGATGAATCGCTAAGCTGATTCTTTGTGCGAAAAGGGAGCCAAATTTTAAAAATATAATAATAACGTTTATTAAACGATTTGGTTTGAAGTTACAATAATAATTTTATATTTATTTCACTGATTTATAAATTTAAAAAAAACAAATATTGATAATTTAAATTTAAGTTAATCAAGGACCTGAACCCATATAAATATTCTCAGAGAATTTAAAACTATACACCAAATATCATCCATATAACCAATTATGGTGATATTTTTATTGAAATGAATATTAATTCTATTGAATTCAATTTTATTGAATTTTCATTAGTTTTGTATGAGTAATTTGTAAACGATTTTCTATCTGTGAGTACTTTTGTGTGAGTAGTGAGTTTAATGACATGTAAATTAGATTTAGAACTTGGAACACAAAATAAATATAGTTTTAATTGTGTTAAGCCTTTATAGGAGGCTTCGTTTAGTTGATTAAAAGACTCGACAAAACTGTGAACTATTATAATTGATAGCAAGTTACAAGGAGTACAATGCATAGCGTTACAAAATTTGAATGCGAATATGACAATTGATTTGAATTTTTAACGTAGTTGAGGTATGTGTGCAGCATAGACGTGTCACCCACACGTCCACGATTAGCCCATATCATCTGTATGGCCACAGATGATTATAGGCCGCAACAAATTGTTATAATTCCGTCAAGAAGGCATTAATGCTTTTGAAAAAATACAATATCAGAGTTATGAAAATAGTGAAAATTAATTTAAGATTGTTTTTGTGTTAATTCAGTCGTTACAGGTAGAGGCTTAATTTTTAATGTAATGTTTTTATAATCCAGGATGATGCTAAGAACATTAAGAATGACGTTAGTCATCAAATAATGAGGTTTTTGATCTTTGACTGGCAGGAAGTGCAAAAAATACAGAGGATCGCACAAAAACTAAACAATGAAATGTTTTACTCTTAACAGGCGACTAATTAAAAGAAATACATTCAGAAATAAAATACCTAGCGTTCAGCTATCAGTGATTTTCTTATTGGAGTCTTCGCTGTTTCAATAGAAAAAGGATTTGATAAGCAAATTGTTTCGAATTGGCAATATGCTATAAGCTTTTGCGCAGAGTAAGGAAAGTAAAGCAGCTACTATCGCGTAGCTAGATAAAAACCTTATGTATCCTTAGAAGTCCTTACGGTTATATACAAGGTGGTATCAACCTTATGACAATAATTTAAATTTAAATTAGCTACACACCTTAGCACCCTACGTAAAAAATCAGTTAATTTTAGCCACAGCAATAATTTTATGTTATTTAAAAAATAAACTAGATTTATAAAAATCAACGACCGTACTTTAATACGACACATACAACTGTTAATAACCTTGACCCAAAAACTAAAAAGTAGTGGTGCGAGGGACAGAAAACAACAATGTTAATATTTTCTCCTATTTTTTGAACAAGCGCGATATGCCTGGTCAATCATTCATTACTGACATAGCCAGATCTGAATTAACTTTTTTACGGTCAAAAATACATCGACGTCCTCCTGCATCCATCCCACTCTAAGTGGGGCCGGCACGGTCTATTGAAAATGTAAAAAGTTGAATAATGCCAAAATTATCTATTACGTTATTATCAGTATTCATTTAATGTATGGACGTTACTACGCTGTAGACTGAATTATATCTTCTTTTTAATTTCGAATATTTAAAAAAAAAGTCATACTAATAGGTATTGTTTTTCTATTTATGCGATTAGACAATGAAATGATGCTTGTGACAAAGGCAATAAACCTTCTTTCTAGAGAAACGATCGTGGTAGTGAAATAGTGGAACGAATTCTGCATGAATGTAATGTATTTATCATAAAAAAAGCGTTTATGCATTCACGTAAAACATACAAATCTATACTAATATATAAAGCTGAAGAGTTTGTTTGTTTAATTGTTCGAACGCGCACTAATTGTAAGCTAGTCAATTTAATTAGGAAGGTTATAGGCTATATGACATCACACTAAGATGAATAGGAGAGGAGCAGCAATAAAAAATATTAAGAAAACGGCAAAATTTAAAGAAAGTTATTCAAAAAATCATGTTTTACAAAATTGTTCCCCTCTAAAAGTTCTAAATAAAAATCCGAGACAGCATATGTCTAAATTTTAAGGTTAACCCCTTTTTTACCATTTTTATGGTTAACAAAATACTATATTACGGTTTTAATCTTTTCACGCGGGCGGAACCGCTGGCGATTGCTAGCAATATAATATACTAGCTGTGCCTGCTAGCTGTGGCTTCGCCCGCGTGGAAATCTGTGTGTTTAAAAACATTCCGAATTGAAATTTTGAACATAAAAGTTGTTATTGTAAGTTATCTAAAATAGATAGCGACATGCTATCGTGAACTTTTTTGTAGAATTTTTGTACATTATTATAGCGTATCTCTGCTGGTTTACGTGGCGCACGCAAGTAAAGCTATCAGCAGAAGTTTTTTACAATCGCGCGACCTCTAACACAATTTACATAAAAGTAATGTACCATTAATTTAAACCTTCCGCGCCACTCCATGCGCGACCACCCGATGGACGTTCCCTGCCTCGCGAGCTCCTGCGGTCACCGTCTCCGCGGCCCGATGCGGATGACGACGGTGACGACGAGGACGACGCGACGGGCGAGAGGGCGAAACCACCGGACGAGACAACACAACCGATTACGACACCACCACCGGACTTGACAATTCCTGACGATGACTACGAGGTCTGCGAGCTACCATTCCCAGACCTCCCCACTGAACCAGACATTCTCTAGGTCACCTAGGTGACCTGGGCTCACGGCCCGAATACCGATAACCCTTAGGTCACCTAGGTGACCTCGGCCTACGGCCGGAACATGGACCAGGCAGAATGCCTGCGAGGAAATGCCCGGGCAAAGAGGTACGCCTCGAGGCCCGTACCCCGCCTACCCCCCAACCGGGGAGTAAGTGAGATGACCCTGCTGCTAAACCTTCCGGAAGAAGTGCACTACCTTTTAGTAAAAACCGTACAAAAATCTGTTCTGTAGATTTTGAGAAAATCGATCTCATACAGACAGGTACATTTTGGGGACTTTGTTTTATAATTAGTATAGATAGATATTAAAGAATAATCGTGTGGTATCCGGCCAAGTTGAAAAGACCACCCTCATTTCTTACCGAGATGTCGTAAAAGGCGACTAAAGTGAGTCGGTCTGCCGTGTGGTATCCCCTTAGTAGAATAGACTACCCTCTTTCTTACCGAGGTGTCATAAAAGACACTAAGGTAAGTTGACTTCAGGCAGGCGGTCACTGTAAAATACGAAGCCAAATCATGTGACAACATGTTTATATGTGCTTAACCCACTTAGAGTGGGATAAAGGAGGATGATGATAGATTATAAACAAACGCAAAACGGCGTTCATTTATATATTTTTTGTTACTGGAGAATATATTAACTAACGCAAAGCAGTTGTTCAAATGTAAGTAATCGACATTAATACAAACACGGTGTATTAACCGCGCGTTGTTTGCTCAGTGACTATGTCTGTGCAAACACGGTAAAAGTTTTCATAACATTGTCAACTATACGATGAGCAACACCTATGATTTGTTACACAAACCTGACTGAAACGTAAGCTATTGTGGGCATATATAGTATGTTACGTGACTTTTCGGAACAATATTTGTATCTCCGAGTACATTAGTTCTGAAACTATGGATGATTAAAAAAATATGTTCATAATTTATATAATTAGGTGTTAATTTACAGAGGTTCATAAAACAAAAAATAATGAAAATATTATTTGGGTTTAATCCGCGATAGAAGCTATTATTTTGTCGAGGATAATAGCCAATAGAGAGAGTTAAAATAGCCAGGTTCGAGCCCCACCTCAACTATTTTTGTTTTTTTTATATTTCAATATATATATATATATATATATATATATATATATATATATATATATATATATATATATATATATATATATATATATATATATGTATGTATGTATATATATATTCGTAATCTTGGAAACGGCACGATTTTCCTGAAATTCAGCTTGTTTTTGGGCATTAAAAAAATATTAAAATTTACATTGAATATAAAACTGAAACTGAACTGAACTGAAAAAATGAAAATACTTAGGATCGAGTCCCATCTACCCAATTATTTTTTCTTTTTTTTGAAGTTTCTTTTTTTTATTTCGTACCCAGATACTGATATAATAAGACTCCATACTCGCTCTTTTTCATTTCTCGTAATGCTTAGTCTTGTCCAAACATTATACAATAACAAGAATGTAAATATTAAAACATAAACTATTAGTATTAAGTAATAACCTATGTTAAGTATAATTGAGAAAGTGACTATTACACAAGTACGTAACAAGGATAAAAATTATTATAAACAACTACGCATAACATAAATTTTTACATTGACTATAAATTCGAATGCCAGAGAAATTTTACCTGAATACTAGAACACATTAAAGTGTTATGCATATAACACACAGCAATTCGACTTTCACACCAAATAATGTTACGCAAAGATAAACTGTTTAGATATATTAAATATTAAATGTAATATTATAGCTATTAAACTATCCTTTTAGTCAGTTGCGGTTAAACCACGACAGTGAACATGTTTGCTTATTAAATATAAATGAACTTTAGTAGTTTATTATATTAGTGTTAATATCCTATCCGGATTCCTGCTTTAACAGTTAAATGGTAATATCTAAGTGACCGTATTTTTTAGAAGATATAAAAAAGGTGCAATGTGAAAAATAAAATAAAAAAATGTTGATATCTGGACTTGATCCGAGGTATTTTCACTTTACACCGCTCGTTCCCAGTTGAGCTATTATAACTTCGGAAGTGTTAGCGAAATAAACCTTTCTTTTCTAATAATATCGTAGCAGTTGTACAGTGCCTGATAAAACGACATTTTTTTTAGAGAAACATAGTTAAATCGATTTATGTATGGATTTTCGTATGGATAGTGCACACAAAAAAGTTGAGATATTCCTCTTGAATGTGTGTAGTGCTTGTATAGTGTGTTCTTGATGGTGGTGCTGTGTGTGGTAAATAATTCTGCTTATATAAGGTATGAGTACGGAATTTGCTAAATAAACTTTTCGGTGAAGGGAAACATCGCATATCTCTAGAGAAATTCGGGGATATCTGCAACTTACCAATTCGCATTGAAGTAGCGTGGTAGGTGATGACTCCAATCCTTCTTTCAAAAAACGGAAAGAGGAATACTACGCCCAGCAGTGGGATAATAACAGGCCGTGACTGTACTTTTTAATGTATATTTATCAGTTGTCTGCCACCCATAATACAAGTATTAAGTTACTTACTTTACTTACTTTGGGGACAGCCGTGGGTGTAAAATATTTATTTAATATTTGCATACTAAATAAATTTGTAAAATTTTCCTATTCACCACTACTTTTACTACAACAACTATTACAATTTTATTAAAGAAATGGTTGATTTTGATGTAAGGAATTGCCTTCATGGATTGCAATGCATCCATCTATTTATGTTACATACAAAATGATCTATTACCACGCCGTGTGGTATCCGGCTGAATAGAATAGTACCACCCTCTTTTCTTACCGAGGTGTCGTAAAAGGAGACTAAGGTAAGTCGACCCGCCGTCTGGTATCCGGCTGAGTAGAATAGACCACCCTCATGTCTTACCGAGGTGTCGTAAAAGTCGACTAAGGTAAGTTGACTCACCGTGTGGTATCCGGTTAAGTAGAATAGACCACCCTCTTTCTTATCGAGGAGTCGTAAAATACGACTAAGATAAGTTGACGTCAGGCAGGCGGCCAGTCGTAAAATACGTAGCCAAATCATGTGACAACAAGTTTATGACATGCTGTGCCAACCCCAATTAGAGTGGGATAATGGCAGGAAGATGATGACAAAAAGATCTATTACCAGAAATAATATTCTTGATTATTAAAGGTTTTTCAAAAAAATTTCTTAAACCTAGAAAGATTGTCGATAAGCTTCTAAAAACTAGTTCAAAGACCCAATTTATATCAAAATTAAACATACAAAAAAAACCATGAAAATTTTAACAATATAATTTAAAATATTCAAGTGTATTTAAATCCCCAATTACAGAGTCTTGGTAAAACTGATTATAATGATTATAAATTATACTAATTTGGAAGTCGGTACAGACAAAACAATAATGTGGAGGTATTTGGCATGGAATTATCTCTCATTTTGAACAAGCTAAATTTGTACATATATCATTTTCAATTCGCTCCATGTTTTTCGACTTGTTAATTACATTTGTGTTTTTGCAGATTTTTTTAGGATAAAACTTAGAAAATATTCTGCCTTTAGCTCGATATCAAATTACCTTAGTCAAGTTATCTTAATACGCTATTATTATTATTACGCTAATTAAGTTATTATGTTAACAGGATGTTTTGTTAGCCCAGCGGTGAGACCGTAAAACATTTTTGAAGTGGTCAGGTTTTCAAACCCTGTCGCACCAATGAGTGTTTCTGTTAAAATTTATATGCCTGATTGATAGTTGCAATTTACCACACGCTTCGCGATTTTTTCATAGAGTCTATCTCCTGATGATACTTCGGTTGCGGGGCGAAACGATTGTTGATTTTGTGATAGTGAACGTATGTAGTGCTTCTGTATTGTGGTGGCGGTGTTGGATGTTTGTGCATGTGTTTTTACGAATCCTGTATGTATCAGGTATGATAACCGATTGTCCACTTACATTTAGCATTATATATATTTTCTATTTTACTTCATCGCGGATTATAGCAAAATAATTTTATTACTACTTTTGTATTACGGATCTCCGCAAAGTAACGCCTAATTCTATAATTATTTTTTTATATTTTTAAATTGCATTTTTTTATATCTCTAAAGCATTACCAAGCGAGGCTCAGTCACCCAGGTACTTACTTACTAAAAAGAACATTTTTAATGCGATAGTGTCTTCAACAAAGAGCTCAAAATGGGACAGAATTATTTCCCAATTTAATTTATTTTTCTCATTGAATTGTTAAATGACTAGTATTCTCTAACACGTTTTATCGGTGTCAGTCGAACTAATTACACTTGTAACACGTGATCGCATACCTCACACCGATACACCCAGCAACAACTCTAATTACATAAGTATTTTTATAGTACGGTGCGTGCCGTACGTTGCTTTATACTAATCCGTGTTATTTACTAACTATTGTTATATAATATTTATCGTAAATGTAACCTATGATTTTGAAATCAAATCATTTGTACTTTTAGTCACATTTAAAAATATATTTTACTAGCTAGCTATGCTTGATTGAGGCTTCGCCTCGCGTGGAAATCAGTGTATTTAATTGATATCCTCAACATAAAAATAGTTTTTGTTAGTTAACTATAAGAGATAGAGACATGGTTTCGCGGACTTATTTGGAGTATTTTTGTTGATCTTTAATTCTTTTATACATTACTTAAGAGTATCTCTGTTGGTTTACGTGGCGCACATCAGTAAAGTTCCCAGTAGGCGATTTTTATTACAACTGCACGTCCTCTTTAGGCCAATTTACATAAAAATGTTATGCACTATTTACCTAAACCATTTGGAAGAATTGCACTTAGTTAAAACCGTACAAATATCGGTTCAGTAGATTTTGAGAAAATCGATAACATAAAGACAGACAGCTTTTGAGGACTAAGTTTTATAATAAGTATAGATTAGGAACAATATATATGTATGTTGGGAACTTTTCGATGTAATTGAAAAGTTAAGATGAAAATCAGCACTTAGCATTTAATTGTTTGCAGCACAAATTGCTGATCTAGTATTCAATCACTGTCCATTGAATACCTGTTATTAATACTGTGATAATTTTGGCTGTCCCATAGGCCATATAAAATAAATAAAAATTTTGGACAGCATTATGGGAGTTGAATAAATTAATTAAATCATCGCTACAACTGCCTGTCTGTCTGTTTACGATAAACTCAAAAACAACTGAGCGGATATTTTTTGGGCTATATGCATAAAGTAAATAAAAAGTTCGAACAGCATTAAGGGGTTAAATTAATAATTTAACTCTACTTCGCTTGTTTTAACTACTACGTCAGCGAAAGCAGTTAAAAACCCTCAATGATGTATATCTTTAATATTTAAATGATTTAATCTTGTATGAATATATAATATATATATTTTCGGAATCTCGGAAACGGCTCCAACGATTTTCCTGAAATTCAGCGTGTAGGGGGTTTTAGTGAAAAAACCGATCTAACTAGGGTATTTATTTAAAAAAAACTCATTTACGCCCTTTTTTGGGCATTAAAAAACACTAAAATTTATATTGAATTGAAGTTTTGCCATTAACTGTCAAGTAAGCGTAGTTTAACGGGGAAACGGGGAACGGGTGGTCACGAAAAATGAAAATACCTCACCTACCCTATTATTTTTTTCTTTTTTTAAAGTTTTATTTTGTAAAAAATTACCGAGCAAGGTCTACTCGGTCACCCAGATATTTGAAATAATAATTTCATCAATATCGATCCAACAGATTCGCCGTGAAAGCATAACAGACAGACTTTCGGTTTATTTTATAATATTAGACTTTTATTGTAAGGGTCAAGCGCTCTGAAAGTATTTATTAGTAAGTTAAATTATACAAATTCTTTATTAGGCTTACAATGTTTTTTAAAGCAGTGAACATTTATAAAATTAGAAGCCAATTTAACGGTAATAGTTTTCTTTTTATTGCGGTCTAGATTTAACACTCTCGTGGTTATTTAACACAATTTTACTTTTAATCGGGCGTCAAGACGTCTCTAAGACAAAATAATTGTTATGAGTTTATATTATATTTATAGAGGTGGTATTATTTTATTCTTTTAAATCTATTATATCTCCATTAAATCCTTCAACTAAATCTTTAATATTTAAATGAGTTTATCTTGTAGTATATTGGTATTCGTATTTTTGTATAGTATATTAGTATGGATATGGGTGTTTCTAAGCCTATATATTTCTATTCTTTCAGACAGTCAGACGGATATTCGACGTAATCAAAACACAAATATGCACGATAGCCATATCCTTCACACTGTTCAACTCAGTCCGGCTGCCACGGGAGGCTTTCAAGTATGGCGACATCCCGTACCTGGTTATATACTCGTTCTGGCTACTGATAGTTGCGCTACCAACCACGCTACTACAGCTGGCTATGGGGCAGCTAAGTCAACAGGATCCAGCCGGGGTTTGGAGAGCTGTGCCTATATTACGAGGTTATTATCAAGTCAAAGAAAATCAAGCTTTAAATTAATTAATTTATAGAATAAGTCGTTACTTTGCGTAGATCCATAATACAAAAGTAATAATTAAATTATTTTGCTTTAATCCACGATGAAGTAAAATAGAAAATATATAGTGGAGGTATAGAATAGATGGAGGGTTTGTGCATGTGTTTATACGAATGCTGCATGTATCAGGTATGAAAACGGATTGTCCACTCTACATTTAGCATTACATATATTTTCTATTTTCCTTCATCGTGGATTATAGCAAAATAATTTTATTATTACTTTTGTATTTTCGATCTCCGCAAAGTAACGCCTAATTCTATAAATTACTTTTTTTTATTAATTTTTAGGTACTAGTCGTATACGTTTTTTCTTTAACGTAAAGTTAAGTGATAAATAAATAGCTAGTAATAACAAATAATAATAATGTAATATCTGTGATAGCCCAGCGGTGAGACCGTGTAACTCTTTAAAGCGGATAACGAGTCCAAACCTCGGGCAGGTACCAATGAGTTTTTATATTTGATAATAGTAATTTATCACACGCTTTTCGGCGAGAGAATACCTGTATATCTCTAGAGAAATCTGGAGATATGTGTAACCTACCAAACTGCATTGGAGTAGCGTAGTAGGTTAAATCTCCAACCCTTTTCCCCAAAAAAGGGGAGAGGAAGCCTATGTCCAGCAGTTTTTTGATTTGTGATAAATATTCTTAATATACTAAGTGTTTTTCTTTCCTATTCCTAAAGGTATTTTTATAGGAAATATCGATTAAATAAGGCACAATGCAAGCTTAAAAATAGAGGCAAAATAAAGGGGAAAAAACCAGGTTTCCTTTCGAAAACAGTGAAAATACATTTTGCATTATGAAAGTTACGTTAAACGCTTAAGTTACCGCAAACTAAGTCAGTTACATTAGTATATCAATATATTCAACACTATTTCGTTTTTAATTGTCATTAAGCCATATTAATGCAGCTTAAACTCAAAAATTAAATGATTGTTTTCGTTTCAGGGGTGGGTCACTTGAAAATCTTGACGTCATATATATGCTGTATTTACAGTATGGTATACATAGCTCTGTCTGCGGCATATATGATATGGATCGGAAAGGGTACTTTTCCTTTGAAGGATTGCACAAAAGTGCACATAACTCCAGTAAGTAACAATCAATACTATGATAACATGACAAAGTGGGGTCGGCACAACAAGTTATAAGCATGTTGTCACATGATTTAACTATGTATTTTACGACATGCCACTTACCTAACTTCAGCTCACCTTAGTCGGCATTTGCGACACCTCGTTAAGAAAGAGGTTGGTCTATTCTACACAGCCGGATTCCACACGTCGGGTCGACATACCCTAGTCGCCTTTTACAACACCTCGGTCACAAATCCTTTTTAAACCACGGGCAGTGCTTTTCTGTTAAAACAATTATATTATCTGTTGTATGTCAAATTGATAATTGCAACTTATCGGACGATTTTCGGCGAAGGAAAACACGTGAGAGAACCTGCATATCTCTAGAGAATTCTGAGGATATGTTTAACCTACCAATCCGCATTGGAGCAGCAAGTTCAATATTTAATTCAAAGCCATTAGCTTTTGTTAAGCGGTGGTAGACCAGCGGTAACACCGTGGAGCTCTTTCGAGGAGTTCACGGGTTCAAACCTGGGCAGACACCAATAAGTTTTTCTGTTAAAACTTATCTGTCTAATTAATAATTGCAATTTATCACAAGCTTTTCGGGAAAGGAAAACATCGTGAGGAAACCTGCATATCTCTTGAGAATTTTGGAGATATGTGTAACTTATCAATCCGCACTGGTACAGCGTGATAGGTCTTAGTTACAAACTTTGTCTCCAAAAACGGAGAGAAGAGGCCTATTCTCAGCAGTGGGATAGTAACAGGCCGCTACTTACTTTTTACATTAGCTTCCGAACCCAAATTTAAACTTTACTATTATAGAACAGCCAAGAGAACACTAAACTAAACTAAGTCTACTCTAAACTGTAAACGGAATATTTTCTGTTCTCCTTGCAAAAGATTGCTTTGACGAAATTTAAGAAACAGAATAACGCAACGTTAAAAATGCGCAAAGCTACGTTAGTAAATTTAATTCTACAGATAGTTTAACGCAACGTTAAAAATACGCAAAGCTAGGTTAGTAAATTTGATTCTACAGATAGTTTAACGTAACGTTAAAAATACGCAAAGCTAGGTTAGTAACTTTAATTCTACAGATAGTTAAACGCAACGTTTAAAATACGCAAAGCTAGGTTAGTAAATTTAATTCTACAGATACTTTAACGCAACGTTAAAAATACGCAAAGCTAGGGTAGTAACTTTAATTCTACAGATAGTTTAACGCAACGTTAAAAATACGTAAAGCTAAATTAGTAAATTTAATTCTACAGATAGTTTAACGCAACGTTAACTTTAACGCAACGTTGACTTGCCCTTTTAAGACGTTAAAAATACGCAAGGCTAGGTTAGTAACTTTAATTCTTCTAAAGATCTCCTTGTTTCTGACTTATTTGCAGGCATAACTCTTAACTTACAATAATATCTGATTAGTTAACTGACAGTTCAATTGAAATTTTTGTTTTAAGACAAACATCAATCAAACTATTTATAACGGATTCATATCGCATTATTGCAAGAAAGAAATCTGTCACATTTTGAACACTTAGCAGTTATACGGTCACGAATACTGCCAGATTCCAGAACAATACCTAAGACAGTTATTACCGACACTGATAGTTTGACAGATAATACGTAGCGACAGACGTCTGACATCTCTATAACTACTACTACTATTTTGCTATAAATACTATTTATAACAAAATTCCTCAACATTATCTAGACTTGCCTTTACACAAGTTTAGAAATTATCTCAAAACGATGTTGCTACATAAAGCTTACTATACTATTGAGGATTATTTGAGGAATAGCTTATCTTAACTGCAGTCAGCTACGCATCCAGCTGCAACGATTATCTTGTAACCATCAAATTGTAATAATTTTTTAAAAGATTAGCCGCTGAGGTTCTTGCTGATTCTTCTCGGTAGGAGCAAACTTCCGAATCAGTGATAGCTTCTTTTAAACATTTGACGATTCAAAAGTACTGTAAACAGTCCACTTGAATAAAGAATATTTTGAATTTGAATTTGAATTTGAACTATATAACCACGATACTTAGGGCCTGTTTCACAAGTTACTGATAAAGTGTCGGATAGTTAACCGACAAATTAACTAAGTAGCAGATAAATGTCTCTAAAAAGAGACTTTTTAAAAGTGAAAAATTAAAAAAAAATCGCGGCCATTTTGAAATAGGTATTTGCTGTCCCGCAGATAAACAAAGTAACAGCCACATGATCTACCTGTCTGCCTTTTGTCAACTTATCTAGTCGCCATGTGTTATTCTACTTACAAGACAAGTCATAATATGACTATTATTATTATTACTTCCATATATTATTATTTCCAGAATTATAATATAAATCTCCCATATATCACATATTATACACCCATATTAAATTAACATAAAACACTATGTTAATTTAATATAATAATTTAGTACAATACAACATTTCATGTAAAATATTCGGATTTTAAATTACAACTTTAAACATTCAAGAGAAACAAACTCAAGACTGGTTAGCTTGTTTTTGTAAGCGAACCGAGATCGTTCCACGTAAGATCTTTAATAAGCAGGAAAACTACAGTGAAAAATGATAAGAATATCTACAAAAATATTCCGTATGGCTATTTTTACATATTATACAAATACTATTATATATTTCACAAAAATAAATCTATAGTTCGTCTTAGTAGACTTTCTGCTTCCATGAAATCGGTATTTACGCGGGTGAAACCGCGGGATATTACTAGTATTATGTCATCCTCCTGCCCTTATCCCACTCTAAGTGGGGTCGGCACAACATGTTATAAACATGTTTTCACATTTGACTGCATATTTTACGACCGGCCGCCTGCCTGACGTCAACTTACGTACGTATTTTACGATACCTCGGTAAGAAAGGGGGTGCTTTATTCTACTTAACCGGATACCACACGGTGGGTCAACTTACCTTAGTCGCCTTTTACTACACCTCGGTAAAAAATGAGGTTGGTCAATTCTACGCAGCCGGATACCTCACGGCGGGTTGACTTACCTTAGTCGCCTTTTACGATACCTCAGTAAGAAATGAGGGTGGTACTATTCTATTCAGCCGGATACCACACAGCGTGGGATATTACTCGTATTATATAATACAGTTAACGGTAAACACAATTCGATTTGATGTTGCAATTCAGTATAACAATTTATTAATTAGGTAATCTGAGTGTTAACAAATATTATGTCACGTTAATATACACTGAACGCGTGGCCTATATTTAAAGGTTCTATTTCCTAATCATTCAGACATTTTCCCTTTGTCTGTCAAAGAGCACGTTCAACCATCGTTCCGGTTATTATCATTAACTTTGATTGGCAATTAAAGTTAGTTTCCTAAGGCTCAGTTAATGCGTGGCCCAAAATATATACTAACTGTGGAAATAAGTGAAATTGAGGAAGTAAATGTTTCTCTGTTGAATTCTAAGATAAAAAGTGCCCTGAATTTTGATACCCAACCTTCTCTATCTTCCAGTGAAAGTGTTATCAAAATCCATGTAGCCTTTCTGAATGTTCTTTTCACTTAAACTTTACACAAGAGTTTGCTCTATTTTTGATTAAAAACCGTATAAAAATCCGTTTATTAGACTTTGAGAAAATCGATCGCAAAACATACAGCTTTTATAATATTTACAGATGTGTATTTTTTTAGTTTAAAAAACAGGAAAAGCCTCAACAGTTTCTCTGTTTAGCAAAATTTATTGGATTTATTGGATTTTAAGACATATATTAATGTCCTTTTTTTTCAGAATGGCTACGAAAACAAAATGAATGCATCCGAATGTTTTAAGTAAGTATAATTAACGTTTTGCGCTACTACATCGAAATTAGAAATATTTGTAATGCAGTACAATTTAACAACATTAACAATTATAACAATGAGTGAAAGAAATAGGTAAAAATTATTCATCTAATGCTATTATAATTAAAATTGAATTTTATTGATGTATAGAATACCAACAATTAACAAATTAAAACAAAACAGAAAAATATTATTTTGGTATAATCCGCGATAAAAGAAAATATACGTAATGCTAAATGTAGAGTGTACTATTCGTTCTCATACCTGATACATGCAAAATTTTTAAAAACGCATGCACTACCCGCCACCGATAACACAACAATACACACTGCACACATTCACCACCACAATCTCAACAATTCTTTCGCCCCGTAAGCGAAGCATCGTCAGGAGATAGACTCCAGGACAAAATCAAAAAAAGTCAATAATAATAAAAAGAATAGTACACTCTACATTTATCATTACCTATATATATATTTTTTGCTTTTATCGCGAATTATAATATTTTCAAAATAACATTTTCATTAGTTTTATATTATGGACCTCCGCAAAGTAACGACTAATTCTATAAATTAAATAAACAAACTGTTCTTTTGGTGTTGAAACAATTGTTAATACATAAATTTTACACAAATAAAATAGCAGCGAATTAAAGTGCTTAAATATTTTAAATTATTTTATTACATGAAACATTCTAATTTCAATTAATGTCACACAATAATTCTTAGAGAAAGTTTAATCAAAATATTTTAAATTTTAATCGTACTACACGCTACTTAGAACTGTTACGAAATATAAAAATGTGAAACCAATTTTTTAAACCTTGTATGCAAGTTCATTGTATTGTTATACAATCAAAAATTTAATTTTCAAATTAATATGCACACTTCTTATTATGTATATTGAATAATTTCGTAAGCTATTTTTAACAGTTTGGACAACCCTAAAATTTTATACTGCAGGTACAGTGAGCCACTGCAAATCATAAAAAAGTACAATCGAATTTAAACTCTAAAATTATGTTATTAAAATAATTTTTAGCTTGAGCAATTGCTGTCGTAGAACATTTTGCATAAATATAAACAGGCGGTAATTGGAATAAAAATATATCACATTAACAATTTCAGCTCGACGTTTTTGGCGCCATTCACCGAACAGCCACAGTATCTCGGCGTAATGGCGATTTTAATATTCGTTTTATGGTTCTTTGTGCCCATTATGTAAGTATTAATTTCACTATAACACCATTTTCATAAACAGTAACTGGCAGTGTATTTTGTTTTCGTTTTAATGTTTACAATTAGTGTCATGGAAACAGTTTCATGGCTTATGTGTTTAAATGCTATGTATGGTTTAATTAGCTTATCATTCTATCCGGTAGTGCCAAAGCTATACTGAATTCAGTGTGATTATGAATTGAAAACGCCGTGTGATATCCGGCTGAATAGAATAGACCAACCTCATTTTTTACCGAGGTGTAAAAGGCGACTAAGGTATATTGACCAACCGTGTGGTATCCGGTTTAGTAGAATAAACCATCCTCTTTCTAATCGACGTGTCGTAAAATACGATTAAGGTAAATTAACGTCAGGTTGGTCTTAAAATACGTAGCCAAATCATGCGACAACATGTTTATAACATGTTGTGCCGATCCCACTTAGAGTGGGATAAGGGCAGGTAGATGATGACAAACTTATGATTACGGATCATAGATATTCAATCAAAATATTTTTTCAAAACATTTCAATTCACAAGAGCTATATACTATTTTGTGTTTAAGAAAAGAACGTCATTTACAAGATATTTATAAAGGTGTAAATAAGCTTATTTTTTTGTTTTTTTATTTTATTTATATAAGGGAAACAAACAGTATAATAAATTAAAAAAATTAGGTTACAAAAAATAATGCAAAAACCAGCAAAGTTTCCACAAATTACTTAACACTATTAAGAGTAGACTAGTAAGTTAGTTAATTATTTAAATATAAAACAAAATTAAGAAAAAGAAATGACAAAAAAAACAAATAAGATATGTTGTATCACTTAACATATCCCTATTAAAATTTACGATTTTTCCCGAATTAATTTTTAAGCTTAAGATATAGCTATAAATAAGGTATAATAAGCTATAAATAAGCCATTACAGATGTGCTATATAGGCAGTTACGTTTCCATTGCTAATTTGAGTCAAACATTGGTTTGTTTTAGTTAGATAAATTCAGAATCAGCATTAAGAGATGTCTAGTAATTCTTATATTAAAAATAATTTGTCCTTTATATCCGTCAATAAATTAAATTAAGAAAGCTTATGTAATTTAATGAGTACTGTAGACAGTGATATATCACATAAACTATGGTCAACCAACGAGAAGGTAGACGGATGTACCGACAAATAATGTCTCTTGTCCATTTATAACCAAGAAATGTACAGTACACTTTACTAGATTGCAGCAAGATAAAATATATCATGGGTTTATAAAAACAAAGCTATGTGGTATCTAGCTAAGTAGAACAGACCACCTTCTTTCTTACCGAGTTGTCGTAAAATACGCCAAGAGGGCGGCGGGTCGTAGCCAAATCATGTGAAAACGTGTTTATAACAAGTTGTGCCGACCTCACTTTGAGTGGGATAAGAGCAGGAGGAGGAGGGTTTATAAAAACAACATAGTTGTATATAAAAAGGGATCTCTTCCAGTCAACCTTTGAGTAATATAAAAAGAAAAAAAAGTATGAAAAACTATGTACCTAGACTAATATTATCAAATCTGGCAATTAAAGTCCTTATTTTTAAATAAAAATTCATTATATATTGAATAGCCATTGAGTCAAACTTTAATACTTGGATAATGATCGATATATCCTTTTATAATTAAAATTAATACAATAACAGTTTTAGTTCAATTAACCGCAAATAATGTCGCTAATAACCCAACCCTCTAAATGGCTTCATTAACTACGTGGGACAAAAGACTTAAATGCTTTAATATTGCACGCATTTTAAGCTCGCACAGATTATCACAGATTGGCTTTACGATTGGACAATATTGCGCTTTAGTTTATAATGATAATCGAAAATTTTCCCTCTCTCTCTCTTCCTAGCTATTCATCCCATATAGTGGTGAAAAGATTTACTTACTTTTCTCTTCTATTCCACTTCACATCATCGTTGATAAATTTACGTGCTTTTTTATCTTTTAGCACCACTCCCTTCCATCTTGTTTTGGGTCTTCCTATTTCAACCAGGGATGTAAACCTGTAATGCTAAATTTCCATCGTAGTTAGGTAGTTTTCCTTTTAAGAGTCCATCCAAACGCAGCCTATTCTCCTCGCACTATCAAAAGTAAATTTTACTAGTTGAAAGACTTCATCATCAAAGACTTTTTGTCGGATGTAGAATGTTGCCGGCTAAGATCTATAAATACCTTAAATCTTACTTTCCCTAAGTACTTACTGACTTACTCGAGATCATTCAGCTTTCAAGGTGTTAAGCTGTGAAATGATTTACCAGTATCAATCCACAAATCCTTCATATCAGCATTTAAGTCACAGACTATAAAATGTTTGCCTCAAGTAATTGTATATAAGTAGCGTCATTCATCTTGTTATTTAACAAAAAATAATTTATAAATTCAATAGTTAAATTTACTGCATCACGCCGTGTGGTATCCGGCGGAATGGAATAGTACCACCCTCATTTCTTACCGAGGTGTTGTAAAAGGCGACTAAGGTAAGTCAATTATTATAACATTATTTATTTATAACATGTTGTGCTGACCCCACATAAAGTTGGATAAGGGCAGGAAGATGATGAGTTAAATTTACTGCATCATTTTTTTTATCTTTTCTGTTATCTCGAGCGCAAATATTAATCTAGGTAGATAGTTTTTCCTTTTTTATATTTCCCGTTCTCTCACTCAAAGGTTGACTTGAAGGTTGACTTAAAAGGGATCCTTTTAGGGATAAGTCCGCCTTTGTACATCTTTTATCTTTCTCTTCTCTAACAATATGTATTGATAGTAAATAAATAAATAATTACGAACTAATTATACTCACAAAACAATTTTGTTGTGAATTAATAAAAACGCTGCATAATGTTGCGAAGTGAACGCAATTTTTCTCATTTATGTATTTTCGTTTTCAGGTTGTACCGCCTTTACAAATCTCTCAGGATATCCCTTATCATTTTCACACCAATCATAATCATAGTTGCCATATTCTTAATTATATTTTTGTCAGACATAAACGTGTTATCATCCATGCTCGAATCCTGTGAACATTGGACGCCGTTAACTCAACCGTATATTTGGCATAGTACGCTGGTACAAGCACTATTATCAACACAAATAGTCAGTGGATATTTGATAAGTGCTGGAGGTTCTTTGTACAGACAATCTGATGTACGATGGTAAGTTCTTATAATGAATCTTCGTCTACACATGTATCAATCAATACAAAAACCATTACTGCTTCATTAAAATAACAGATGTGTCTTCTGTTATATCAAATCGACATCTTTGACTAATTTATTAAATTCTTTAATTAGTAGAAACTAGCCGGGTTTGCAAGTTTTGACTTACAATGCGAGAAATGTGGGAAAAGGCAAAATGTACCAATAAGTAACTACGAAAGGAATTACAGTATTAATTTGCTATAAAAGAAAATGTATGTAATCCTTTTTCATATCGAATACATGCTGAATTCATAAGAAGCATGCACTATAAATCATGCACTGCTCAACAATAGTTTCGCCCCATAATTGATAATAGATGGGTTGTGGGTCTTTTTGTTTTCTCTGGGACCCTGAATTTGTCCGAAATAAAAAAAAAACTTATTGTGTAACGTGATACACACGTTCTTGAACGCATGTACAAACTTTTTATCTTTCCTATATAAAGGTTAAAAATAAGTAGCGGCCTGTTACTATCCCACTGCTGAGAATAGGCCTCTTCTCTCCGTTTTTGGAGAGAAGGTTTGTAGCTAAGACCTACCATGCTGCTCCAGTGCGGATTAGTAGGTTACACATATCTCCAGAATTCTCTAGAGACATGCAGGTTTCCTCACGATGTTTTCCTTCACCGAAAAGCGTGTGATAAATTGCAATTATCAATTAGACACATAAGTTTTAACGGAAAGTTGAACCCGTAACTCCCTTGAAAGAGACGCACGATGTTACGCTGGGCTACTACAGCTTTTTCTTTCCTATATGAGTAGGTAATAATAAAAGAACTTACCATTATGGCTTTTAGGACATCAACGTTTGTAACCATCACAAATCTGCTATCTGGATGGCTCGCTGTATTCATGTGGCAGTCAATAGGTGGCGAGGGCAATAAAGATACTAGTTTTATAGCAATATTAGTTTTAATATACCAGTCTTCCGTATCAGAGAAGAGGTCAAAGGAGTGGCCGTTGTTGGCATTCGGATTAGTGTTGCTAACAGGCATAATTACTGTGGTAGGTAAAATTTATTTGACCTTATTTAAAATTTCATTCTGTCTCTTCAACCAACAGACATCCACTATTAGACTATGACGTCAAAGGTCTTCCATACTACATGATCTTGTGCTGCCTGAATCCAGCGGCACCCCACGACTTGTTTAAAGTTATCTGTCTACCTAGTGAGGAGCTTGCACTGCGATTTCCGGTTCAGAATCGCACTTTTGAAACCATAACACCTCAAATATCTATATGTTTTTGATTAAAAATTCGTTTATGTATATTAAACATCTCGTAAAAATATCATTAAGGCATTAAGCCTAAATGATATTCTTCAATTCAGAAAATTTCTTAGTTCTCAAAGATTTATCAGTGTTATACATTTCGATAGATATCTTGATACTTTATCGACTAATTGAATCTATAGTTTCTTTGCTTATCCATACTATAATTACGAAAGTCTGTCTGTCTGTCTGTTATGTGTTCCCAGATAATCCGCTGAAACAATATTCATAAAAATTATTACAATTGACGATCATATGTTATATGAAAAAAAAATCACTCTTTTCTTTTGAAAACAGCAAAAAACATATAGTACTAAATTAAGATAATGAAGTCGACGCGAAAGAAATCACGGGCACCACTAGCATAAATATAAAAACAGTTTAAGTATTCACCCAAAAAAATTGTGAAACGAATTCGTTGAAATTTACAACAGCAAAAATGCATACTCAAGTAAATAATTCTTAAAAAACAGTATTCATGAGATTATTTTGTGCCAGCTGCAACCATGCTCGGTTAGCTTATTAAAATTTGCATATAATCTGAATCTCCTGCCAACTCAATTACTATCCAATTTTATACGATTGAAATAAAATTATCTACTTTAGCGTATCATAATATAGACTGAGGAATGAGATATAGTTTTAGAATATCACTTTCGATTGATACTAACTTTAAAATAAGGGAAATCTCTTATTACAGTCCATTTCAGGAAATAAAAATATGTTATGTTTAAGATCGAACTTATGTACTGTCATCTGAATTCAGCTTTTTTAATTAACGTTCTTAACGTTTTAATATGTCCTCAATTACGTAATATATTGTTTTTTCTTATTCAACAAATTTTAACAATGTTGCTTTAACTCTTCCAACAAGCTAGACAAAATTTCGTATTTGTAATATTATTAAACAGCTTGTATATAATGTTTGGCGATTGTAGCGTTATTATTCCACTATAAAAAAGAGATCTGCCATTGATCAAAATAGACATTTCATAGAATTATAATAATAATTTATTTCATTTCATTCCATAAAGTACAAATAATTCTGCTTAAATTTAATAAATTAAACTAATACATTGTCATATATTGTGGCAGAGATCAATTGATACTCGCACTAGGTCGCCCTGTATCGCGAGTATCAACCAGAATTAGATTGCAAAACGATTTCTGTTCTCACTTTTACTTGGACAGTTATTTTCAATATGATTATATAATTAAGATCAACTTATCGGATACACCGCCGTGTGGTATCCAGCTGAGTAGAATAGACCACCCTCATTTTGTTACCGAGGTATCGTAAAAGGCAGGCAGGTGGCAGGTCGTAAAATAACTAGCCAAATCATTTAACAACATGTTTAAAACATGACCTTACCTAGTGGAATAAGGGCAGGAGAATATGGGAGCTATGGGAGCTGTGACATAGATTTTCTTTAAATTTTCTATATATATACTTTTTATTGCTTAGCATATTTCCTTTTTTTAATTTTAAAATTTTCCATTTAAATTCTTGTTTCTCTTGTTTCTCATTCTTGTTCTCATAAACAATAATTTTAAAATTAGTATTGTTAACTTATAAAGTAATAAAACTTGTTTCTTTCATGCATTTTGTGGCTACCTTAATAAGCTGCACTTTTTACGAACAATATTAATATGAACTATCGTGAGTATTCATAATTAATGTATAGATTCCGTCTATACTCACGTGTTATTTTATCGGATTAGCCCGACTAGTTGCAAGCCTTACGGGGCTCTTATTCATGAGCTCTTGACGCGGCGTTATAATAATATAAGCGATAACGCCTAGTGGGCTTGAAACTAGTAATATTTATGTGTTTATAGTTTGGTATGGTATGGTCCTTAAATAAATAAATAAATTAATAATAATTATTAGAATTATGGTGTACAATAAAGTATATTTCTATTCTATTTATGAATTTCCAGCTATCACTACTGTTTCCCATATACGATAAAATACACCGAATAGCCGGCGATTATTGGCGGATTTTCGCCTGTGCATCATCAGCTCTTGGCACAGCGTTAACTGTATGTGTGCTTGCCCAAGGCCTGGACCTCGCAGCAGTGTTAGATGACTTGGTGATACCAGTGCTGGCTGTGTTCACCACGGTGGTGGAAATTGTGGGATTTGTTTTCATTTATGGTAAGAAATTTTTCATATTCATTTACCCTAAAAAAATTAAAAAAAAAATTCAAGGCTGGCTGTAGGTGCGCGTGGGAGTGATCTTGCCTTCAGTTCCGACGGTCATGTGTTCGATTCCCACCAAGGGACAAAATTTTATATAACTAATTTGTTGGTTCTTCGACTCTGGGTGTATTTATATATATAAATATTTACTCAAAATTATGTATGTAAAATCTATTTGTTTTGTCTATGATCCATAACACATGTGCTATGGATCATAGACAACTAGGTTTTGAGGTACTTACGGTGGGGACGGGCGTACCGTTCCGTATGTAGAATAAAAATATACAATATAACAATAGTATAATAAACATTGTAATATAACTTTCGCACTTTAATCTTCTTAAATATCAACAATTACATTATAGTTTTGTCTGCTTCGCACTTGTTGTCGCACGCTTTAGTCTCTCGGTCAAGGTTATGCATTACATACAAAATGAAATGGAATGGTGTACGGTCATTCACCTACTTCAGTTACTTCACTGAATTAACTGTTTTTTTTATGTATGCTGCTAAGGTGTGTAGGTACCTGGAATTAAAATTAATATTCTATGGTCGGTACCACCCTGTATATTGACTGTTTAAGCAATCCTAACTGACCCTGATGTCAGTGTAGAGACAAGTATAAATTGATTACAATTGTTAATTGACGCTGACCCTAACGGTCAACTACGACAGGCTTTAATTCAATTAACCGAACTTATTGAATCACTTTGAAAACAGCGAACGGCGTGAATTGCGGAGCTTCCTTTTGATTTATCATTTATGAAGCAATTAATTGGAATAATATATTTCGCTACAAATTGTTAATTGTTTTTTGGTTTCCTCTGCGTAACTTAATTAGTTCGAAACGTTTTATTATATATTTATTGAGCAGAGTGAAGTTAAATATATGCATAATATTAAATTTTTTCGTCGTTATGACGATCCTAGCTTATACCCGTTACTTTGTTTGCGTGGATGTTGCGTGATAGGTTGATTGATAGATGGCGCTTTTCAATGTCATACTATTCCTGTAGATATCACAGGATTTTTATAGCCTATATGTTACCCCGGTGTATGAGGCATAGTTCAGTGGATTCGCCGTGAAAAGAGTTAAAAACATACATCCATACTCACATTTAACTTTCGCATTTATAATATAATTAGGAATAGGATTCATATATAAAACTGTATTTTTACAATTCCATCATGTTAGTTTTGTATAATTTTGAATTAGGAATATAAATGTTGGTCTCTCTCTCTCTCTCTGTGTGTGTTTATGTGTGTGTTTATGTTTGTGATTGTGTTTGAATTGACTTATTTCATGGAGTATTAAAATAAGTTATTTATATGGAAATACGTTGAAATTTTTAAGTAGATTAGATTAGATTAGAATTCTTTATTTGCGGAATATGAGTACAAAGTTCTTAAAATATAGCGTGTCTTACATATTCTGCCTTGCAGGCGTGCAAACAGTAAATTATTACCAAATTAATATTACAATACATTACAACAAATTAAATTATATAAAAAAAAAGAAAGTCAAATTAAATTAATTTAAATTTAAAAAATAATCAGATTAGTTATATAAAAAAATGTCATGTCATAAATTACAATCTGTCAGAAATTCATCGATGTTGTAATAAAGTTTATCCAATAAGTAATTAAATAGAGTTTTCTTAAAATTAAGAACTGTCATATTTTTGACGTTGTCAGACAGTTTGTTATATATTATTACAGCCATACAATAAGAATTTTTTTGAAATAAAGTGAGTCTTTGAAACGGTAGGTGTTTACTATAAAAATAGCTTGTGAAAACGCACTAGTTATAAAGTTAATTGTCTGTACCTGTCTAACCCTGCTGCTAATTGTCTGTAACGTTTCTCTTGTCTTTTGTCTGTGATTGAAGATATAGTAAAAGAAGTTTTTCCCAAAAAGATTTTTAATTTCATCGCAACATATTTTGGTCCAATCGATCGGATAAATAGTTTTTTTTTCAATAGTATTAGAGTCAGTGCGTGCTTAGTAATAAAAAAGTAACCGGTATCAGTAAGTGATAGATATTAATATAATTTCAATTTCTCAAGTTGTAAAACAAAATGGAGGCACTGCAACGTGCTCAAATAGATAGCTTGACGCGAATCAAAAGGCTTTTAGATAACTTTAAAAAGAGCCCCAAAGAAAGGATAACTAAAGGTTATTTGCAAACTCGGCTAGATACTTTATCAAGTTACTGGGATGACTTTCAAAAACGTCATTCGACTTTAGTGTCGGCGCCATCGGAAGATACAAAAAACTTAACATATTTTACACAACATACATACGATACTACGTTAGAGGTGTATTTGGACTTTATGACACGGTTGAAAGAAAGTATATATGATATTGAAAATACACAACATATATCTAATGTTATAGGAACAAATGAGCAATGTTCAGAACAATCACTAGTAACTCCAAAATTACCTCCTATTCAATTAACCAAATTTTCTGGTGATTACAAGGAATGGTTGTCCTTTCGCGACCTTTTTGTGTCTTTAGTTCACAATAATCCACAAATTAGCCAAGTCAATAAATGTCAATATTTGAAATCCAGTTTATGTGGAGAAGCAGAATGTCTTGTTAAACAAATTCAGATATGTGAGAGTAATTATAACATAATGTGGGAAACTTTAAACAAGCGATACAATAATCACCGTAGCATTGTGAATGCATTTATTGGAAAATTGTTAAATCAAAGAAAAGTATGTAATGAGTCATCTAAATCTGTAAAGGAATTATTAGACACAACATCAGAATGTTTAGTTACTTTAAAAAGCCTCAACGTCCCCACTGATAGTTGGGATGACATAGTAGTATACATCATTATACAAAAGCTAGATGCTGAATCTCATAAGCTCTTTGAGCAAAGACTAGACTCTACCAAAATGCCAACTTGGTATGACATGTCACAATTTCTAGAATTCAGGTTTAGGACCCTAGAAGCAGTACGAGGGAAAGAGCTTTGGCAACAGAGATCAGTATCAACTAGTAAAACATTTACAGCAAATATAACAACTAAGGATAATGTGACCTGTGCATATTGTAAAAATAATCACTACATATTGAAATGTAAACAGTTTCTTCAAATGAATGCTAACGAACGACAAAAATTTATACAAGTAAACAATTTGTGCTTTAATTGTTTAAAGAAAGGCCATCAAGTTAGTAATTGTGTACAGTCCACAACATGCCATAGATGTGGCCGTAAGCACCATTCATTATTACACGGTTATAGTATAGCATCAACCAACTCCAATAGCAATCAACCAGTTCAAGCGATGAATGACATGACAACTTTGGGAACTTCAATAGATAGTCCTGTAATACTAGCAACAGCACTTGTGTCAGTACACTCACAGAGAGATAATAGTATAGTACATAGATTAAGAGCTCTCGTGGATCCAGGATCCCAAGCTTCACTAGTAACCGAGGCAGCTTGCCAATGGTTAGCTCTCAAACGCACACCTGTTATAGGAAACATAGTGGGAGTAGATTCAAATAAAACGATTACTAAAGCATTAGTTGAATTTGAAATAGAGTCGATACATAACCCAAAACATAGATTTAAAATTCAAGGGTATGTGTTAAAGTCCTTAACATCATATTTGCCACAGTATGCGCATGATGTTTATTGGCCTCAACTGAATAGTTTAAAATTAGCTGATTCTTCATTTAACCAACCTGGAAAAATAGACCTCATTTTAGGTGCAGATGTGTATCCAGAGATTTTACAACATGGTATTCTTGTACACAAAAGTGAAACTAGTACACTTGTTGCTCAACAATCTTTATTAGGATGGTTAATTTCAGGGAAGAATAAAAATAGAATAGATGGATCACATAATCAAGTGTTAATACATCATTTGAGATCTGAAATAGATAGCAATCTTCGCCATTTTTGGGAATTAGAAGAAGTTAACTATGGTAAGAGAGTAATGACAAAGGAAGAACTCCAATGTGAAGCATATTTTGATGCAACTCATAGTAGAACACAGGATGGACGTTATACAGTGAGATTACCATTTATAACACAACCTCCTAACCTAGGCCAATCAATGCCAGTGGCAATAAACGCTTTAAATAGCATAGAAAATAAATTTAAGAGACAGCCAAACTTAGAAAAGGGATATAGAGAATTTATAGAAGATTACATAGAGCAGGGTCACATGGAACCTGTGACACCTAATGATAGTAATAGCACCACAAACTATTTACCACATCATGCAGTAATAAATGAACAACATACTACAACCAAATTAAGAGTTGTTTTTAATGGTTCTGCAAAAACCACTAACAACCAATCATTAAATGATAATCTGTTAATAGGTCCACCACTACAAAATGATCTTAGAGATGTCACATTAAGGTGGAGACGCCATGCTATTGTATTAGTTAGTGATATACGACAAATGTATCGTCAGATATGGATAGACTCTGAAGATGTTGATTTCCAAAGAATAGTGTGGAGACATAGTTATAATGAAGCTGTTCAACATTATAGATTAAAAACAGTTACATATGGTACATCTTGTGCACCATATTTAGCCATTAAAACACTCCATCAACTTGCAATAGATGAAAGTAATCATTTTACACCAGAGGTTATCAGTACTCTCCGTAATGATTTTTATGTAGATGATCTTTTAACTGGTGCTACTGATATATATAAAGCAAAAGAATTAAAGGAAAATATGATAAATTTACTTTACAAAGGTGGATTTATACTACACAAATGGGTATCAAACAATGAAAATTTAATATCGATAGTTCCTGAAGCAAGACAAATTTTGGTCATTAATTGGAACCCAAAAACTGATAAATTTGAATTGAAACTTAATATAAAATATAAAGATGAACCATTCACCAAACGTACTGTATTATGTGATATAGCACAGATATATGATCCAGCGGGTTGGTTAGCTCCAATTGTTGTCAGAGCTAAACATATGCTACAACAATTATGGATAGAGAAATTGGAATGGGATGATGAATTACCCACTTCATTAAGGCAAGACTGGACAGTTTTTCGCCAAGAACTTAAAGAAATGCCTATAATAGAGTTTGATAGATGGCTTGGTGTAACTGAAGGACTGAAATGTTTTGAGTTACATGGATTTTCAGATGCATCAGATATAGCTTATTCAGCAGTAATATACAGTCGCATAGTTACCACAACCGGAGTTAAAGTGACTATGATTGAAGCAAAAACTAAAGTAGCCCCTGTAAAGAAGATTTCAACACCTAGATTAGAGTTGTGTGGAGCCGTATTGCTAGCTAGACTTATGCAAAGAGTCCAACATTCACTGGGTGTTAATTCTAATAATATCTATGCCTGGACAGATGCCACAATAGTCTTAGCGTGGTTGCAAAAAGCACCTGGTTGTTGGAGCACATTTGTTGCAAACCGAGTTGCAGAAATTACTAATATTATTAATAAGGAGAGATGGAATCATGTCTCTTCATTTGATAACCCTGCAGATATAGCATCTCGTGGTGAATCACCAGCAGAGCTTCCTAAGTGTGCTCTGTGGTGGCAAGGACCTGCCTGGTTACACGACAGTGATAGTAGTGATATTAAAAAATGTGATATACCAGATACGGAGTTAGAACTACGTACTCCTTTAAAAATGTTCGTTCATAATAGTGTTGTGAGTGATAACAGTGAGGACTCTACCATATTTGAAAGATTTTCTAGCCTGTCAAAGTTAATTCGTGTAGTCGCATATTGCTTTAAATTTGTTAGTAACTGTAGAGCAAAATTAAATAAAACTGGCTCTATATGTAAACCTGTAAAATATCTAACTACTACTCAGTTAAGAAATTCATTGCATAATTTGTTAAGATTGTCTCAAATAAGTACTTTTAATGATGAAATAACCATCTTAAAAGGTAATCTAGAAAATAAAACTTGTAATAGTCTTAAGAAGGGAAATAAATTGTTAAAGCTATCTCCATTTATAGATACAGATAAGTTGTTAAAAGTTAGAGGTCGTTTACAAAATTCTGATATTCCTTATAGTGTAAAACATCCTATCATTTTAGATAAAACTTGCAAATTAGCTTATTTAATTATTCAGGATGCTCATTTTAAAACTTTACATGGTGGCTATCAACTCATGTTAAACTATATCAGAAGTAAATATTTTATATTTAATGTAAAAAATTTAGTTAAAAATATAATTCATAAATGTGTTACTTGCCGTAAAAACTCTCCCAATTTGTGTACTCAATTAATGGGAAATTTGCCTAAAGAAAGAGTAACCCAACAAAGACCTTTTAGTGTGAGTGGGGTTGACTTTGCTGGTCCTATTATTATTAAATTATTTCATGGCCGTGGGTCAAATAAAATAGAAAAGGCATATATAGCTGTATTTGTGTGTACTGCAGTTAAAGCGGTTCATTTAGAATTAGTTACTAGTCTAACATCAAGTGGTTTCCTAGCTGCATTTAGAAGATTTTGTTCACGTAGAGGGCATTGTATTAAGTTAATAAGTGATTGTGGAACAAATTTTGTAGGAGCTTTTAAAGATTTAAAATGTATGTTTGATAAGAGTACTAAGAGTTTAGCCCCTGAACTAGCTGAACTGTTAGCTAATGATGGTACAGATTGGCAATTTAATCCCCCTAGTGCCCCGCATATGGGTGGGTTATGGGAATCTGCAGTTAAGTCTGTTAAATTTCATATAAATAGAGTATTAAATGACACTAAATTAACATATGAAGAATATAGTACATTGCTCTGTCAAATTGAGTGTTGTTTGAATTCCCGTCCACTCACTCCCATATCAGTGGATAGTAATAATTTTTTTGTAATAACCCCAGGTCATTTCTTGATTGGTGAGGCACCAATTACAGTACCTGATGAAAATTTAGAAAATCAAAAAATTTTATATAAAGATGGATGGGTTTATATTCAGCAAAAACTTCAGTTTTTTTGGAAAAAGTGGAGTCAGGAATATTTAGTTGAATTAGAAAAACGTAATAAATGGGCATGTGTTCAAAGAGACCTAAAAATTAATGATGTTGTCATAATTAAGGATGAGAGACTTCCTCCAGCTAAATGGGCTTTAGGTAAAGTCATAGCCACCCATCCAGGTAGTGATGGTTTAATTAGAATTGTTTCTTTAAAATGTAAAAATAATATTGTTAAACGCCCTATACATAAACTTTGTTTACTTCCAATAGAATAAGAAAAGAGTAGTCATTATTTGTAACTTTAACTTATAACTTAGTTTGTAACTTCAATTATTAAATTAATTTGTAACTTAATTTCTAACTTCATTGTTTAATTGTTTTTTGTTTTTTTTTAAATTGTAATTTAATTTAGCTGTACTTTTAAGTATATTATTTTGTTTGATTAGTTCTGTTAAAAGGCCTGTCGCCCTTTGGGGGCCGGTATGTTTACTATAAAAATAGCTTGTGAAAACGCACTAGTTATAAAGTTAATTGTCTGTACCTGTCTAACCCTGCTGCTAATTGTCTGTAACGTTTCTCTTGTCTTTTGTCTGTGATTGAAGATATAGTAAAAGAAGTTTTTCCCAAAAAGATTTTTAATTTCATCGCAACAGTAGGTTTAATTTAATTTTTTGCCGCCTGTTACGATTTTCTGGTTTCATTTGGAATATATCAATATTCTTTTTTACAAAAACACAAATTTCAAAAATGTATAAGCACGGTAAAGGTAAAATCTTTTTCTTTTTAAATAAAGGTCGGCATGGAGCAATTAAATCTGAACCACATAGGGATCTGATACACTTTTTTTGAGCTTTAAATGCTTTTTCAAAATCGACAGAGTTACCCCAGAGAATCAGACCATAGCGAAGTACCGAAGCCACATAACCGTGGTATGCCATTGTTGCCGCATCTTCTGATACTGTATTTCGCAATCTATATAGTACATATACAAATCTGTCAAGTTTTTTACAAGTGACGCAAATGTGTTCTTTCCAATTACAAAATTTATCAATTGTAATGCCTAAAAATTTCGCAGATGGTATTTCCGTTATTGGAGTATTATTAATTTTCTAGATATAGTTTTATAAGTCTGAAATTTAACTAATTTAGTTTTATTTAGATTTATACATAAATGGTTTGAATTAAGCCAATTTATGATATTTATTAAGCCATTATTTACTTCTTGTTCTAGTTGTTCGGTATTATCAGCTTTAACTATCAACGTGGTATCGTCGGCAAAGAGTATGACATTATGTCTTGTGATATTTGGCAAGTCATTAATGTATATTAAAAACAATAGCGGCCCCAAAATACTGCCTTGAGGTACACCACGCTTTGCTAATTGATAATAAGACCTATATACACATTTCTGTTTGTTTTCTATAGTAGTCACCTCTACACATTGACGTCGGTTGTAAAGATAACTTTTAAACCAGTCGTATCCTTTGCCACGTATTCCGTACTTCAATAATTTTTCCAAAAGAATTTCAAGACTGACGCAGTCGAATGCTTTAGTCATATCTAAAAAGACTGCAGCAACTGAGCATTTAGTATTTAAAGCTTCTGTAACTACTCGCATAAGATCAAAACAAGCTAAAGAAGTAGAACGATTTTTTTGAAATCCATACTGGTTACTATTAAGCATTTTATTTTTATTCAAATAGTTGTAAAGTTTTTCAAACATTACTTTTTCAAAAATTTTTGCAAAAATTGGTATAAGGGTAATTGGTCTGTAATTGGACATTTCATTGACAGCTTCTTTTTTATGTAACGGCTTCACTACTGAATATTTTAATTGATCAGGAAACGTTCCGTCTTGAAATGAAAGATTTAATATATGGCATAAAGGCGATGCGATAACAGCTGCAGTGTATTTAATAACTTTAGTTGAAATATTATCGTAACCTGTCGCGTTTGTATTTTTTAAATTTTTGATAATTTTATATATGTAATTTTCATTAACCGGTGCAAGAAAAATAGAATTATTACTTGTAGGCATTGATTTTAATTTATTTTCATTATTATTATTATTGTTTTTAGCTAAATTAACAAAATATTCATTAAATTTCTCTGCAATAATTTTAGGATCATTGTATACAATATTATCTATTTTTATTTCATTGAAATCATTTAATTTATTTTTCTTATTAAAATTATTATTTATGATTGACCATGAAGCTTTACAAGCATTTCTGGATGTTTTAATATATTTTAGACTTCCCATCTGTTGTGACTTAAAAATACAGCGTTTTAGTATATTCGAATATGTATTATATCTTTTTAGGTTAATCGTTTTGTTTTCTTTACAGTAAATATATTTTAAATATAAACGTCTTTTATTAACGCAACATCGTTTTATGCCTTTGGTGAGCCAACTTGTTCGTATACCTCTTTTAACATTTCTAACTAAAATGTTTGGAAAGCAGAGATCGTAAAGTAGTTTAAAAATTTCATAAAACTTGTCGAATGCTTTGTCAGTTCTATTTTCTACAAATACGTCACTGAAAGTTAAAGCTGATAAGCAGTTATAAAATTTTTCTAAATTCTCTTGGCTATAGTCCCTTTTCCTATAACATACTTATTGCAGAATTGTAAATCAACATTTTTGTTATGTTTAATTTGTCGCATCACGTAGTTTTCTATGTTAACCAATTCTGTTGCAGGTTGGTTCTACCTCACAGTGGACATACAGTTTATTACCGGATCAAGGTTACCATGGTTTTGGCTGGTGACATGGTGGTCTACACCGATATTGTTAATGGGGGTTACAGGATGGTGGTTGCGGTCTCTACTTAGAGCTACTTGGGGCCAGGGTGAAACGTTATGGCCTTTGGGTGGGGTGTTTGTTGGTATTTTGGTTGTTATGGTGGTAATGGCAGCGGTTGCCGTAGCGAAAGAGGAACAGTTTAATTTATTGACTGTAAGTAAAATTTTCATTCATTTTAGATATGAACATTTTGTTTTCATTCACTTTCACAATATGCAAAAAACTACTAAGGTTTCAACGTGTCTGTAATTTCATATAAGTAGTTAAAAAAATAAAAAAATTAAATGGAATCACTCCTACTCTTTCCCTTCCCCTCACAGTCACCAACACTTTTTTAAGTGACTGTACTTATAAGTAATCGTAAAATTGACTTATATAATTTTGATATAATTTTTTTTTCATAACTATTACACTATATAAATAAATACTTATAATTTAGGGTGTTAATAATTTCATCAGTTCATACTTTATATGAGTAGATAAGATATTCAAAAAAATTAAATGGAATTACTGCTAACCAACATTTTTTTAAAGTGACTGTTCTTATAGCAATCGTTAAATTGGCGTTCTTTTTAATATAATCCTTTTATTTTGCTAAACTTAACGAATAAATGCTAGATTTTCAATAATTTCATCATTTTAGGTATATGAGTAGATAAAAAATAAAATAAATAAGTGGAATCTCTAACATAAAGATTGTTTTAAGTGACTGTACTTATAAGAAATCATATAAGTCTTAGTAATTAAAAGGTATATTTTTAGAAAATAGCGTCAGCTTTCCGGCCATCACGACTTTGGGGACCAGAGGAGCCAATGGCGCGATATATTTGGATGTCACAGCGATTCGTAAATGAGAATAATTCAGAACAAGATCTGAATACAGATACGAAAAGTTTCAATCACATTATAAATAAATATCACACTAAATGCAACGAAATATACAACGAAGATTGGTTGCAAAATACCGATATATACCAAAGTTCACCCAAAGTTCAACAAAAGAGTGATCTTATTAAAAGCGAAAATACGCCTTATAACGACGTTGGAGCAATTTATGCTATACCAATAGTGTCTAGTAGTAAACGACGAAAGAAAGCAGAAGAGCAATTCAGATCACCGAATATATGTATTGCGACAGATGAATTAGGAGGTGCAACAAATTGCAACTGCAACAGGCATTTTCAACTCAACGTGCCCGATTTAAGGAATAACGAAGTGTCGACTAGTCTGTAGTTTTTAACAGAAAAAAATTCAAATCGGTACAACGATCATAAATTTATCTAGTCGAGATAGTGAGTAGAGGTTTACAGCCAGAAATTGCACCTGTTTATATGTAATTTATTCTAGTATTATTAAACATTCCAAATATATTTTATATAGATGATAATATAGTTAACGTAGACAAAAATATCTACAAAGATAGTTTGTTGTGCTTTTAGATAAACTTGATTAAAAATTTTAAGTTTATCTTCTATCACTAAGTTATATGTCTTTGACGGTGTACCAATTATAAAAGTATTTATATATTGAAGCCAAAAT
This sequence comes from Morpho achilles, assembly GCA_947086495.1. Lineage (NCBI taxonomy): Eukaryota > Metazoa > Arthropoda > Insecta > Lepidoptera > Nymphalidae > Morpho > Morpho achilles. The sequence goes on along the minus strand of CAMTZB010000021.1, from coordinate 14,715,169 downwards.
TATATTGATGAAAATATAATAAACAAGGTTTAAAATCCTTTCACAATGTTGTAGTTTTTATTTATTCCTTAAGAACTAGATCGAGAGAGCAAGATTTGAAATTGTTATGTATATATATAGAATTTGAATTTCGGAAATGGCTCTAATGATCTTCATAAATCTCAGTATGAAGGGGGTTTCGGGGACAAAAATTCGATCTAGCTAGGTTTCATTTAAAAAAAATGTCTTTTGTCCCTGTTTTTTGACAAATTTTTTGAGTTAATGTTTAAGAATATTTAAGACATTGAAAAACTCAAAAAATTATTTTAAAAAATTGGTTGATTTCGCTGTCATTTGTAAAGCCATGGTAGCGCATTAGGGGAACGAGCAGACTAGAAAAGTAAAAATACCCCGGATCGAGCTCCCCTAATTTTTTTTTAAGTTTCATCGTTTTTATATCTTAAAAAATACAGTCAAGAATACAGTGCAAGGGTCGGTCACCCATGAACTCATATTAATACGGCTATTTTTAAACATCATATTAAAACAGCCTTTAAACAGTTTACGAAAACTTGTTTCAACTCAGCATGACTCTAATAACAAGATTTTAGCCCCGGACCCCAATGCAAAAATGACTTATTTTGAAAAGGGTCTGCAGCTAAAGAAACTTAGTTACGGAAATAAAAAGCGAAAAATGATAATCGTTCACGCAATGAGCAAGTCGCTTGAATAAGATGAAAAATGGTCTAAGTTTTTAACATAAATCTTGGGAAGTGTCCGGAAAGTATATTTTTTGGACCCTCGTAAGTGTATTTTGAATTTTATTTAATCCAGTCTAGTTTTAGAATTTCTTTGATTTCTTCAATCGATGGACGCCCGCTGCTGAACATGGGCCGCTTTAAGGGATCTTCACGGTACTACACGATCTTCCAATCCAGCGTCTCCCCACAACCTTTTTGAGAGCTTCAATCCATACCTTAGGGTCTACAGACGCGGACCCTATGTTTTCCGGTAGGAGGTCGCCGTTCCCGCACCTTAGGACCTTAATGCCGGTCGGTTTTAACGTACTACGTGTCCCACCCATTGCCAATTCAGCTTAATGTCACGTGAAGCTGACCGACCGAAGTGGAGGAGAATAATAAGGAAGACTGACCCCACCACTATGTGGGATACATAGCCGGAGAGAGAGAAAGTCACGTGAAACTGAAGTCTACTTACATACTACTGGTAGTAGTTTTACATCTTTGACTTACGGATTTGTTATTAGTTAATGCCTTGCACTTGACTGCTAAGTAATGTAATTGTACTTGAAGGTACAGTCTAAGATGGAAACGTGTAATTCCAGTATGAATCTATCTGTCAGTCATTCTTTCACATCCAATCTGCTGGACTAATGTTGATGAAATTCAGCATAACTAAGCTACCCCGCTAAGCTATTTTTTTTCTGAAACGGAAATAAACATATATTGCATTATTAAGAGTACTCAAATGTTTAAGTTGGGACGAACGAAGTCCTGTTTACTACCAGATACTATATGTATCTCCTGTTAACCTTACGACATCAGTGTACTGATTTTAATAGATATATGATTACTGTAGAGAGTCTATTTCCACCCTATTAAAAGCATGGTGGCAATTTTTCTCAAGTCCGACGTTCAACAGATTACATTATTTATCTCTCGAGTCCGTTGATCAGGATCCGTGATGCGGCTGTAGGAATTAGTCACGTCGGACTTCTTTTATTGGATCTTTTTCTTACATAGCATCTATCGACATTTCTACATAACATCATCTTCCTGCCCTTATCTCACTCTAAGTGGGGTCGGCACAACATGTTATAAACATGCTGTCAAATGATTTGGCTACGTATTTTACGACCGGCCGCCTGCCTGACGTCGACTTATCTTAGTCGTATTTTACGACATCTCGATAAGAAAGAGGGTGGTGGGTGGTCTACTTAACTGGATACCACACGGTGAGTCAACTTACCTTAGTCGCCTTTTACGACACCTCGGTAAGACATGAGGATGGTCTATTCTACTTAGCCGGATATCACGCGGCGGGTTGACCTACCTTAGTCGCCTTTTACGACACCTCGGTAAGAAAATAGGCTGATACTTTTTTTCAGCCGGATACCACACGGCGATCATATCTACATAACAATTATTATTTTACACACATACAGACTTTTTTTGTTGTTGTTGTATAAACAAACCTATCATCATCATCTTCCTGCCCTTATCCCACTCTAAGTGGGGTCGGCACAACATGTTATAAACATGCTGTCACATGATTTGGCTGCGTTTTTACGACCGGCCGCCTGCCTGACGACGATTCTCTTTACTTATTTAAATATTAATATCTTTAAATATATTACACCAGGATATGTTGTACAATATAAGACTAAGGATAGTTATTGTATAGAACCGGCTGTACTCACGTCTTATTCTATCGGGTTAGCCCGACTAGTTTCGAACCCTTCCGGGGCACTTATTCATGAGCTTTTTACACGACGTTATCGCGGCGGGAACTGCGTCCCGCAGCTCGCTAGGCGCGACTCGTGGGTGGCGGGGATGCGGGGGGACACGGTGGCGGCGGTGGCCACGCCTCTTCCAAGTGTTCCCTGTCGCTCTGGTCTTCGTCATCGCTGATCGCATGCACGGATGAAGTTTGTGCACGCGACGCTTACGGTGTCGGGTTCAAAGCGGTCTTTATATGAACCGGTAGTGTCAAAAATCGGTTTCCACGCCGGAGGTAGTGTCCATCCACAGTCTCTGTTAAAATAAAAAAAAAGACTAAGGATATTTTTCTCACAGCAAAATTCAGTTACCTGTTCGTAGCGTTCTATACGGCGGGTAATAACCGCGGCACAAGAAACCCCTAGGGGCCGGCGTCGTAAGTTACGGGCGCATTTGTCCTCGCTTCCTACACCGCCCGATTTGTACAGAGGTGCCTAAACTGGCGCTATTTACATTTTTTTTTACTATTTTATTTATATAAGGGAAACAAACAAACAAATTTAAGTTACAAAAAATAATACAAAACAAAGTTTCCATAAATAACTAAACACTATTGAGAGTAGACTAGTTAAATGGTGCCTAAACTGACGCATTTTACATTCATACTAAGTATAAATGGGTAAGTCTGTCTGTTACGCTATTTTGCTACACCACTTTTGATGAAATTAAGGACAATAAAATCTAATAAACTGGGATTACTTATCGGACAAAATACTAACAGGAGCAGAAACTACAAATTGTATTATTGAATGTACTTGAATAGTTCAGTGTTTAGTAGGAACGAAATCGATGGTGTTACTATCATCATCCTCCTGCCCTTATCCCACACTAAGTGGGGTCGGCATAACATGCTATAAACATATTGTCACATGATTTGGCTAGTTATTTTACGAACGGCCGCCTGCCTGACGTCAACTTACTTTTACGTATTTAACGACATTTTTGTAAGAAAGAGGGCGGTCTATTCCACTTAACCGGATACCAAACGATGGGTTAACTTTCCTTAGTCGCCTTTTACAGCACCTCGGTAAGAAATGAGGATGGTCTATTCTACTCAGCCTAATACCACGAAGCGACTTACCTTAGTCGTCTTTTACCAAAATATCGTAACCTCGGTAAGAAATGAGGGTGCTTTGCCACACAGCACAAACTTTTTACATTCATACTAATTATAACGACATGTTCGTTGAGTGTCTTTTTGTATTAATGTATGTTACAGAACTGGTATTTCTACATTATTAACTATAACTATAGCATTATTTACTAAAATTTTATATAGAAATGTGGGAAACCCGGTTGTCTACATTTAGTATTTAATTTAAAAAATTGTGGAAACTTTAGACTTTAAAAGGAGCGCCATTTTAGTGCAACCTGGACTCTATGGTGTTATTACTAGTTGTTATTAATTTAGAGGAAATATATATTTTCTCAGCCAAGTGTTTCACGTATACTCACGATCTAAATTAAAAAATGGACATAATTTTCATTAAAAAATGCACAGGTATATATTTAAATACATTCTTCTACTGTTCGATCTTTGCTTATTATATCGGTGGGTAGTAATACAAAACTTTACTGCATCAATTTTGTTCATCTACCATCGCATTCAAATGGTGCGTAGAAACCCACTTGCCTTCCGGACGTTCTACAGACGACACTTTGTCGTCTCAGTGAGGTGTGTGACCTTCACTAAAGACTCTTTTTTTATGTCAGGAAAACCCATTATGGGTCATCACCGCCCGACGGGGATGAGCGGCGGGTATGTCGGACTCGCACCGACTAAAAACTTGACAGTGCTCCACCACGCTGCTGGTGGCGGGGACAGGGTACCTATGTAAACATTGCCCCCCATCCCCGGCAGCAGCAACTCTAAACCCCAGAGTGTGTGTTACAAGCATGTTGTCATATGATTTGGCTACGTATTTTACGACCCGCCGCCTGTCTGACGTCAACTTACCTTAGTCGTATTTTACGACACCTCGGTAAGAAATGAGGTTGGTCTATTCTACTAAGCCGGATAACACACGGCGGGTCAACTTACCTGAGTCGCCTTTTACGACACCTCGGTAAGAAATGAGGGTGGTACTATTCTATTCAGCCGGATACCACACGGCGTTGGGTAAAGATCTGCATATCATTCACAAACATACAGTCCACTAACCAACATTATATCAAAGTTGATGTGACGTTCACACAGCTACATTTATTTATTTCAAGTGTAAAAGCTTGCTTACAACTACTGCCGAATCAAATAAATAGATAGATAGATGGAACATTCTTGATTGCACCACATAAAATTACAATATACATTGTAAAGAAAACGATGTTATTTTAATGCAGATACAATAAGGCGGCCTTATCGCTAAGGAGCGATTTCTTCCAGGCAACCTTTGGGCTAGAGACACTAATTAATTAATTTAGGCTAATAAGGTAGGTGGTGCAATGTATACAAATTCTTATACATAAATATATCTACATACATACGTATAATAAATTTACTATATATTTATATACATATATTAACCATATTTATTACATGTATATATAACCATTTAGTCCTAACCAGATAGTGAGGTGTAATATTGTTTTAATTTTAACTTGAAGCTTCGTAACGATTTCGCCTCCTTTATTGAAACCGGTAGAGCTTTCCACAATATAATAGCTTTTATATTGAAAGAACGTCCAAAAAACGATGTCTTATGTGAGGGCACCTCGAGGTTATACTTCCGAAAGGAAGGTCGTTGGATGGAATAACACATAGTACAGAAGAGAAAGTATTTGCATGTCCCGGCGAAAGCGGATGGCTAACCAAATGAGCTTAGCACGAAATTCTGAAACATGGTCATATTTACGTAATCCAAATATGGACCGAATAGCAAGATTTTGTAAACGCTCAAGTTTATTTAATTGTTCGTCAGTCAGGTCAGGATAGCTTGCACTGGCATAATCAAGAATTGATAAGAGTAGGGATTGTGCTAACATACTTTTGGTGGGAATAGGGAGAAAAGCGCCTAAGAGAACCCAGTGCCCCAAACATTTTCTTACCCAGTTCTTTCATCTGCTGTGACCAAGACAGAGTTGTGTCAAGTTGTATTCCAAAGCGTTTGACTGGCAGTAGGGAATAATCACTCCATCAAATTTAATAGGTGGTATATTAAGCCAGTTATAAATGAACAAACATACACTTTTTTTCCTGGGTTATAATAATATTACTAAGATGTAAGAAAAGCTTCAAGTAATGCTATGAAGTAATTAGTTAAAATGAAACGCCTGTAAAAGATATAATAGCAAATACGATTCAATGTAACATTGCTTATAAAATAGGAAGTGTAATGAATTACCTATTTAAAATGTGATAATGTGTGAATATCCAATCTGTAAGGGTGATTATTTAGTAGTCTTCAAAAATCTTTAAATGTTTGAGATGAAATCAATACATGATTTCATGCCAAAGAAAATAAATAAATACATAACTTGTCCTAGGTTTTTGAAATGTCGATAATTCTAGAAATTGCCTTTGAAGCACTAAATCTTTAAGAAAAACGAACGAACGAACGAATATTTTAACATAGTAAGATATAGTTATTAAACAACTAAAACTCCAAACGAGATAGATCTCGAGTTAGGAAATGAAATTCACAAACTTCAATTACATAGCGGCAAAGATTGCTAATAACAAACTTAACGGGAACCAAACTACATTAAACCTAGTACAAGTTTGCTTGGATGCAGAAAGATACTCGCATAGAATCCAACTATTTTCATAGTTTCAGCGGAGAAAATTAGACCATTTAATACAGCAATGAATATCAAAGTTGAATCGTCTCAGGATACCTGTACAACAAATCCTTGCATTATGTAATTTATAATGCACGTATAATAATATTCTCATTGTCTTTGTAATAGAGGTCAAAATTCCATGATAACTTTAGGTCATTGGGGAAGGTTTATTCTAGAGGTAAATTTGCGGCGAAGACAATAGACTGAGATGTCTTGGACAAATTATTCGAAACCTTCTAAATCTGAATGTAAATAACAAAGTAATTAAGCACACGCTTGGTATTAGTGACCTAGTAGAATACACCCGCGTTTCTTACCGAGGTGTCGTAGAAGGCGACTAAAGTTGATGTCAGGTAGGCGGTCGGTCGTAGAACAATTAGCCAAAATTAGTACCATGTTTTAAACGACAGCTCGATAAGAAATGAGGGTGGTCTATTCTACTCAGCCGGATACCACACGGCGGGTCAACTTACCTTAGTCACCTTTTAAGATACCTCAGTAAGAAATTAGGGCGGTCTATTCTACTCAGCCGCATACCACACGGCGGGTCAACTTACCTTAGTCACCTTTTACGATACCTCGGTAAGTAATTAGGGCGGTCTATTCTACTCAGCCGGATACCACACGGCTTACAAAGTTAAACCTTGTTAGTTAGCCTACATTTTATATCACGTTTGTTTTATTTCATATAACATATTCTTACTAACACATCTGCTGCAACATTATTCTTGTATTCCAAACTTTAACAAAATCATGTTGCGTTTTATGTTATTTTTGTGAAGTAAAAGTTTTTTCAGTATATTTATGTTTTGTTACAACAGATTTTTTAGTCTCGAATAATACAAAGAATATATGCTTTTTATCCACATTGCCTACAACCTAATTCATCTTGCCACTTACTCAGTAGCTTTCATGTAAATTATTTGATGAGGGTTAAAAACGCCCCCGGGCCTTGCACCCTTTTAAATCTTTCAGATGAAAACGTTCTTCAAACGAAAAAGGCTTTTGTTTTTCGTTACTACATAACTTATTGTACGAGTACTTTCTTGTTTGTGGACCTTTAAAAAAATAAATTCTTTAAAGAATAAGGTTAACAATTAACATACGAAAGTAATAATAAAATTATTTTTTCTATATTATCACTACATAGTATAAAACAGAGTCACATTCTTTGTTTGTCCATATATCCCTATGTATGATTAATCGCAAAGCTTTTGCGATTTTGTTTGTTTTATATTAATAACCAAAAGTAACATCATCATAAACATGTTGTCACATGATTGGTTATGTTTTACGACTGTCTGCCCACCTGACGTGAACTTACCTTAGTCGTATTGTACGACACTCGGTAAGAACTCAGGATGGCCTATTCCACTCAGTCAGATACCACAGAGCATTACCAAAAGTAACTCATACATTAACCTAACTACCTTTCTTCTTCTTGCTTATCTGTTGAGGATTAAAATTAAAAATATTCTTTATTCAAGTGGACTGTTTACAGTACTTTTGAATCGTCAAAATTTTTAAAGAAGCTACCATCGATTCGGAAGTTTGCTCCTACCGAGAAGAACCAGCAAGAAACTCGGCAGCTAATCTTGGCGGATTGGAATACTCTTCCAATATTTCCAGCTAAATATAACATGGATATCAAGAGTGCCATATAAAAAAAGTTCAACGGAATCTCGAAGGAAGATCGTAATATTTCGCTTTTAGGCAACCACTTAGGGAACAGCGATATTTGGTACGCAAGGGCGCTTTATGAGCTTTTGATGATCATTGTTTATGATATAGGATAAGGGTAACCATAATTGTTTCATGGGTGCGTAAAATTTAAAACGATAAACAACGATACTAATCCAATCACAAAATCATATTCTGCGAGAGTATTTTTCTAATGGAAAAATGTTATATGGGGCTCCACTTCTAACTTGTGCCATAAAAGTAAATTTAGTGTGTTTTACGCGATTGTTGCTATACGCCATTTCGGTTTATTCTCGCGCACTCATTCGTGGTTCGTTAACTTTGTTGTACGAGTGTTCCGTACTTAGTTCATGACTACGGAAAGCCACAGCAAAAATTGTAACTCTCTATAATACGTGCTGTGTAAATATAAACTTTATGCTATAATTGAATAAGGTTAATTTTCATTTGTTACACGTTAATGTATAAACTATTTTTTTCAACTCCATAATTTATGAGATTCAGAATGTTTCAACTCTGAAATTTAAGAATGCCAGTCCACGGTTCTAGAGCAACGCTTATTTGTAATACTTTTTTCTTGCATATGCAATTACGCTTTAATAATTAATGGGCACATTTAGACAACATAAAATCTCCGAAAACAATTTAATCAATTTAGATTAAAATTTACGTATTCATTAAGAATTAAATTTATCGTTTTCCGAATATTTATCTAAAAGACTAGAATCAATCGGAAAAGCTTGGAGAAGTTTTATGGTCACCCTCATATCTATGTATTTTTTATCATACATGTTTATTTATTAATGTACTAAAAAAAAATGCTGTTAGTATGCTTACTGCATTTTTTTTCTAGTTAATTAATAATGAACTCGTTCTCACATATCTCACAAATTCTTGAGATACATATATAAAGTTTTCTTCGCAATGTTTTCATACTACCGTAAAATACATGATGAATTGTAAATATCAATTAAACACATAAGTAACTAAACTGTTAACTTTCTGTTCCGGCATTGAATCTACCTTCTGAAGCCTTAACAAAATATGAAAAAATTATGGCACTATAATAATAGTAAATACAATAAATTCAAAACTAGAACACGAATCTTCAAACCGTTCATATAAATCTTCTACAGATTAAACTTTCGCCATACATTATTCGTTGATGCGCGGAACATTTCTGTCATGATTTAGTTGCCCCCCATTTATCAGGTGACTGTCACACACACCCCTCCTCGAAATAGTGAAATGCTATATTTGGCGGAATAATAGCGGCTGGCGAATAGCGAAAGTGTTTTTGTATTATACTTAGTATGTTTTATTTTATCCTATGCCAATTTATACGTTTAAGTAACCTAAATAGAAGTAATCTATAAATCTAGAGAATTTGAATGGAAATAATCTAATATATGTTTTTTCTGTTCGTTTTTTAATTTATTTTTTACCAAGCTTTAATTGTGCCAAATTTTATCAATATTGTTCCAGCGCATAAGCCGTGAAAGTATAAGTATGAGACAAACTTCCAAATACTATCGAGCATATTCAAATTCGAATTCAAATCCAAGATCGTTTCAATTAAATTGAAATTAAACTTTCGTTATTTAAGTAAACTTGCAAACAAGCGCGTTTGAATCGTCAACTCTACTGCTGGTTCGAAAAACTGTTCCTACCGATAAAAGACAGCAAGAAACTCGGCGGTTGATCTTTTAATAATATAATTATTATTAAGTCATTACTATCTTGTGCAAGGTCGAAAGTAACTGTAGCCACGCAACGCATTCTTATCATCCATGTTATCCTAAACAGTAACAGTAAAACAGGCTGATACATTCGTTTTAGTATTTTTTTACAACTGCTGTAATGGCAAAGTTAAAATGATTGCGGAATTATATTATAGACTCCTAATACCCAAACGCACAAACGACTTACGTACTTTTGCAAGGCGCAAAGCAGAAGCCGCAAAAATTATAAACATACTCGTAGTTTAAGTATCCTATGTATTCTAAATTTCATACAAATCTGTAAAAAAAATTGGTCACCAAATTGGTACCAACACATATAATCACTTGACTTTTTTATAATATTCATCATCTACGACCCTTATCCCAATCTAAGTGGGGTCGGCAAAACATTTTACAAACATGTTGTCATCATGTTTATTACATGTTGTAAATTTATTTTATAAATATCGCTATGTATTTTACGACCGGCTGATTTCAGTTAATATCAGGCAGGCGCCAGTTATCAACTAACTTTTATCATCTTTTACGACACCTCGGTAAGAAAGAGGGTGGTCTATTTTGTTCAGCTGGATACCACACAGCATGATTTTATAATATTAGTGATATAGACAATGTTATACTTGTTACTATCGCAAGTGATTCCTTTTTTGTAACACTCTAATTTAATAATTTTTCAAAGCTTTCCTATATCTTAGGTAAAATAAACTTTTAACTTCTCGTTCAAAGTTTAATGAAAACCCGAACAGACTCAGTTGCTTGGGGCCGTTAATTATCTGTGAGCCATCAGAAGATTAGTGCCAATGAGGAGCTTAAACTTGCAGTCTAGTGCACCTTGGTAACGTGCAACTTCGGATAAAGGCAGGAGTTAAATATTGCTAACCAACGATCGATCTTAATTGGGAGAGTTTTTAAAGTAACTTTTTATAAGTAAGGATAACTATTATGGTATTATTAATTTTTCAAAAGAAATACAATTATTGCAAAAATACATTACCGATAAAAAATACGAGTATGTAACTAAGTTAGTGCGACTGTAAAAGTAAAAATGTAAGTAGCGGCCTGTTACTATACCACTGCTGAGAATAGGCTGCTTCTACGACTTCTTCTGCATTTTTAAGAATCCTGCGTGTATCAGGTATGAAAACGGATTGTCCACTCTACATATCACTCTACATAAGTGTCTCATATAATTATATTATTTATAAAAAACGGGAAAAATAAATAATACAACAATATTTCAATCATTTACTTCAACGGATATTTCAAAGCTATTGGTTTTGAAACGGAAATCAGTGATCGGCATCCCATATCCGGTCTGCACCTACGTTCATATCCGTTCACGCCCATGTCAATTTCGCACAAGTGTTTCTCTTACTTACTTAGATTTTACAAATAGCACTTTTCTCTAATGTCATCACACGTCAAACTCTACTACGCGCCATGCATTCTGCTTTTTATTATACTTTATCTCGCAACAGCGGGATAATTATTCTATTTACGATTATATCTATACTTATAAACCCGCAAAAGCTGTCAATCTGTATGTGATCGATTTTCTCAAAATCTACTAAACATATTTTTGTACGGTTTTTATTAAAAGATAATGTAATCTTTCGAAAGGTTTAAGTTACTAATACATTTCGGTTTTATGTCAATTGTATTGAAGAGGTATATTGTACTTTTTCTTACCGATGTGTCGTAAAAGGCAACTAAGGTAAGTTGACCCACCATGTGCTATCTGGTTGAGTAGAATAGACCACCCTCATTTCTTACCGAGGTTTCATAAAATATGCATAAGGTTATTTGACGTCAGGCATGCGGCTGGTCGTAAAATACGTAGCCGAATCATGTGACAACATGTTTATAACATATCATAAATGTAAGGCGGTATGGTAAGTGATTTTTTAGACACACAAGATCTATTACGAGTATTAATTTGTTTTTTTTTAATATATTACAGTCTATAAATGAAATCCTAACTTAATGTAGACAAAGTAATTCTGTTACTCGAGTTGTTAATGAGAAGCCCTGGCCTTCAAATATATAAAACTCCAAAAGCATAAAAAATATACTTATCCAATTAGTAAAACATTCTTATCCAATTAGAGATCCCTTGAACCTAATTTTAACGGTTCATTCTACTAGGCCGTTAGACTAGTACAAATTGTGTTAACATCGCGAGATCACAAGACTGATCCAGATTTCATTTAGATAATTGAATGAACATCTATTTTCTTTGAGAAAAGGTTCGGGGCAACGACTCGGGATGGGGCCATTAAAAACGAAGTTTTTAATCAGGAAAAAACCTCTTATGGGTCTCACCATCTGACGGGGAAGAGAGATAGGTATGTCGGACTCGCACCGACTGACACAACCTCAGTGCTTCACCACGCTACTGGTGGCGGGAACAGGATACCGTCGTACACAATGCCCCCATTAAAACGAACTTAGCCTAAGAAGAAATCATTGTAACATACATAACAGCATCATTTAATATAAAGTACCTGGTTGACAGAGCCTTTCTCGGTAATTTTTTACAAAATACAAAAAAAAAATCAAAAAATAAAGAAATATAACAGGGTAGGTGGCGTTCGATCCTAGGTATTTCATTTCCCGCGACCACCCGTTTCCCGAATGAGCTACGCTGACTTGACATTTCACGGCAAAAATAGTTTTCTATATATTCAATAAATTAAAAGTAGATTTTAGTATTTTTTAATGCCCAAAAATAGAGATAAAATTTTTTGTAATAAAACCTAGCTAGATCTTTTTTTTCTAAAACCTCCTGCATGCTGAACTTCAAGAAAATGGTGGGAGCCGATTCCGTAGAATTAGAATCCGTAGATTTCGTGGAGTAGAATTGACCACCTTTATTTCTGTTGTCTTATGTCTGTTTTTTTCATATTTAGTAGCATATTGGACAATACAAGTGCGTTCTATGTAAGTTTAATGCCAGCATTAATATATTTCTGGCCAGTAAATGTTCGTGACCATTTTTACTTGGTATCGTCTTTAATATGTTTTCTTTCGTTTACCCATAATTGAAATGTGACAAAAGAATTAAAATAAAGCTCTCGTGTTTTATGGCCGCACTCAATAGTAGCATTAGATCCTTTTCGCAATGTGTGATTAATTCCGGACATTAACCGTATTTAGTGCCGGACTAAACCTTCGTTTCACAATATCCTTTCCTATAATTAAATATAGGAATTGGCTTGGGTTTATATTATAAATGTTCACGATTCTCCAGTGGCAAGGTACAATTAATAAATAAACTCCCGCGTACTTTATAGCCACAAAGATGACGAAATGATATGGAGATGGAGTATTCAAAGTTTCAAAACATGACCGTCTTGAGTTTCGCACTCAATAGTAATATAGGCGTGAATAACTTAACAAATCCTAAACGCACACTATGGTAGCCAAACGTATATTTTAATAGTAATATTTAAATATTCACAAGTTTGTGTGTTCAATATAAAAGACTTATCGACTTCACTGAAATAAAATTAAATAAAAACTGCTACGACGACTGTGACAGTGATTTGGCTAGGTACTTTACGACCAGCCGCCTGCCAACTAACATAGTTGCCTTTTACGACACCTCGGAAATAAATGATGGTGGTCAATTCTTCTCAGCTGAATACCACACGTTAGGTCAACTTACCTTAGTCGAACGGTACATTTGATACACTCGCAAGCAGCAGCGTGGTGGAGGACTCAGATTGTTTTTGTAAATGCGAGTCTGATATACCGCTCATCCCAGTTGGGCGGCGGGACCCATAAGGGGGTTTTTCCTAAAAAAAAAAAAACTTTAGTCGCCATTTACGATACCTTGGTAAGAATTGAGGTGAACCTGGCACTTGGCACTTGTAATAAATATTTTTGGTTATTATGCCCTCGTGTTTCATAGCCCCACTTGACGAAACGCTGACTAGCGTTCGATCCCTCCTGTCGAGGTGTAATTAATTCCGGACGTTTACCGTACTTAGTTCCGGACTTAACCTTTTCCTGATATCCTGTACTGTAATGGATATGAATTTGTTTTGATTAACTTAAAGTCTATTCGAAGAGATCAGAGAGTAGCGAAAGTCAAATTTCAACCTAAATTATATATTCAAGTACAAAGATAAATATTATATTTTGCTATAATCAACAATTAGAAAAAAACTATTAATAAACTTACTTTTTTAACTTAGAGTGTACTATTTGAATGTATAGTGTTGAAAGAGAAAACAATAACATTATAGTTTTATCTCCCTCACACCTGTTGTACCGTATTTAGTTTTTAGGCCAAGGTTACCCACGCGTACACGGTCATTGATCTTTATAAATTGTGTTTATTTTTTTCAAAAACGTTAAATAATTCCTGTGACTAAAATACTTCACTTTTTTTCTTTTTTTTTCCTTCCAGGGAGGAAAAAATCCCTACGGACTTCTGCTTCAAGGCAGGGTGTGTCCGACTCGCACGGACTAAAACATCCTCCCGGAAACTGCAATGCATTACTTCATGCCAATCTTCTGTCTAAGTGGACTCACTCTTATTTTTTTCTTCCTGTTCTTTTGTTTCCTGCCGGACCATTATTTTCCTCAGCATTTCTTCATAGTTGCACCATTCTTCTGTGCTGGACAGCATGCGTGCCACAAGGTTACTGGCGTTGACCTCTGTATTCGCACCCTGGGCAGCTGTCCTTAAGTCCATGCAGGCAGGACACTCAAAAAGAGCATGTCTTGGGGCGTCTACTTCTCCACAAAGCATACAAGCTTTGTGGAGAAGTAAAATACTTCACTGAATTAATTGATTTTTTTAATGTAAGGGTACTGAGGTGAGTATACTCAAAAGTAAAATGAATGTCGTAGGGTCGATACCACTCTGTGTATAAAATGTAGGAAAATAAGACATTGGTTGAATTGTGAATTAAGGTAAGGGCATTAGTTATCATGACCAGCAAACAAAACGCTTATTTTTTTAAATTACATACAAAACGGTCAGCTACTAGTCCATGGTCAATTATTAGTGTCCTTATCTCAGTATGCATGACAAAATTAATACCAAGAAATCTCCGTTTGCCAATATTATTTATTATAAACCGCCTAACGTTCTGATCAATATTGCAGAAATTAATTGGCGAGTAATTGCCAGCGCTTGGTTAGTTCACGTCTAAAGGCGTTCTGCTTTTGACTGCTGGATAATTATATCCAGTGTGAATACATCTTATGGGGCGAACTGTGCATTGGGTAAATATATTATAAAGTTGATGAATATTTAGCAAAGGTTCATTAATATTGAAATTATTATCGAGTTTCTTATTTATTAAAAAACAAATAAACTTGCATTGTTTTTTTTATCCTTACCCTTGCATTCTTATCAACCAATAGACGTTTTCATAGACGTAGGTGTCATTAAATAACTTGCATGGTACGCGATCTTGTGCTACTTGTATTCAGTAGCTCAACGCGACCTCTTTAAGGTCGTCGCCCACCTGGTGGAGGGTTACGCTGCGTTTTCCTGTGCGGGTTCGCCATTCTAATGAGATTCCAACGTCCATCGGTTCTTCGAAGCTATGTCCTTAACTTTGGCCTTTCTATGGATCTCATTATTTATGTTTCTGATCTTCTACTGTGTGACTCTGAGCTTTCTTATGAGACCCATAGTTGGTGACTAAGATTAAGAGCCCAATGTCATCACTGGAACATACACTGTTTAAAGACTATATTCACACATTCTTATTTGTTTTTTAGTTATAAGAATATTGGCAAGTTCATAAATACTCCTGGTTAATGCCTGAATAAGGAAACCAAATGAACACCCGTACCTACGGCCGCTAACCGCCTTTTGTACAGAGCGATATTACAAAATTAATTGGCGAATAATTGCCTGCGCCCGGTTGGTTCACGTCTGAAGGCGCCCTGCTATTGACTGCTGGTTAATTAGTGCTGCTGCGGAAACATTGCGGGGAAAACTGTTCCATAGAACAAATTTTACTTATGGCTTATCTGTGTTGGACCTGTCGTAATAAACTAAATTATAAGTTGGAAGCCGGAAAGCTGTATATAGCAAATTATGTTCTTCTTCTTTTGCCTCTCCGACCAGCGAAAGTTAGCCACTGACGACGGCTTGAGGCCGATGCGGCTTTTTTCAAATAACATTTATTAAATAGCGTGAGTGAGGTTTGTGAATGAGTAAGATAGAAGCCAAAAGATTAGTAAGATAGGCCACATAATGTGAAGATGGCAATCTTGAAAAACTGGTAATTGTTGGCAATAAGAAGGCAAGGAGACTACGAGGCCGGCCGCCAACACGATGGTCTGACCACGAGAAAGTATGTACCTCCTCATCCAAATTGTATCAGACGGTAAGTCTTACTTTAGAACGGAATCGATGGCGGCAGATAATACAAAGAAAGGCTCAGGTTACCACATCCTCATTACTGAGGATTGAAAAAGAAGTAGATGCTGTAATTAACAAAATTGTACGAATTGAAGTCAGACTCTTTCTGAATGTTTTCTTGATAGGGCTGTCGTTGAGGTCGTGGTTGGTAATATTTGTCTATTTAAGTAATGTAGAAAGGTTTCATTTGGTAAGTAAAGACTAGAAGCGTGCTACCAATAAAATGTTATACAAGTAAATCTGAAGTTCTCCCAAAATATATTTCAAATACAAATTTCACACAAACATTACAACTCAAGTGAAATTAGCAAACAGATTGTAGCAAGCAAATTTCAACACAGATATAATTTGCTTAGACTAATCCAGACTAATTCAATCAGACTCAGTTGAATTGTTGCGGTTAATTTTAACAAAATTATTCCCTCCTCGATATACTGAAGTTTCGAGTGAATCGAGTATCCCAGGCGGTGGAATTTGCGAGAGAATGAAAAACTTTTGCGTTCCCATATGGTTGAATTGGCTTAAAACTCATAAGGGCTTTACAGGCGAAATTTTAGAGGCTTCGTCCTGTAGTTTGCTGTTAACTACTTTGAATATTAATTTAAGGATTGCTTGTGTACTAAAGTTGAAAATACTTCGGCATTAGAAGTGCTTCACCCGTAATTGAAAAGGTGAAAATGTCTGGGCTCAAAGGTTGTGTTATGCTGATTATTATATAAACATACGAGTCACATCGCGTTACAATTGTGTTACCTTTGTATAAGGTTCGATTTTTCGGCTTACATTTTGCTATTAAATTATTTAGGCGGCTAAATTGAAAAATATGTACAGACAAACTGTATTTATTTCGATTTATACTAATCTATCTAGTTAAAATAGATTCTCTTAGCATACGCGGACTACTACATTTGGCATTATTATTGGATTATGTCGTGGAGCCTATCCTCCTGATGATGCTTCGGTTTCGGGGCGAAACGATCGTAGAGATTATGGTAATGAGTGTGTGTAGTGCTTGTGTGGAGTGTTGCTGGTTGTGGTACGTGTGGTGACTTATTCTGCATGTATAAGGTATATGAATGTTGCTTGCTTCATACACTTAGCATTACATAGATTCTCTTAAGAAACGCCGATTACAGCAATATAATTCTATTATAACTACCGTACTATGGAATTCCGCAAAGTAACGCCTACTTCTATAATAAATCCGAGTAAATAAAAGACTTTAAATTAAGGACTTATTTTTGATTTCATAGCTTCTATACTCGAGGATTGATAACCGCTATGTAATTCCAAGTTTTCTCTTAAAATATAACGTGATGTCAATAAATAATAACCCTGTGTACATTGCATGCGCAGTGTAAACATAAAATACCTCCAGATCAAAGTTTGTCAACTCATTGTAAAGATACACGGAGACAGGTGATACATTTTATATAAGCTTGCACTTAGACGTTGTGTGCTCCAGGTTAAAGTGCCAACGCTTTGACGAAAGTTTTGAGTGTACTGTGAATTTCATGTATGCCTACAATCGACTAGTGCTTAGTTTATATCGCTTGTCATGATTTGGAATTATAACGGTATTCTTCTTCAATCGGTCATGGCCATCGGTCGTGGTCATCTAAAGCCTTTCTCCGTATTATCTGCCCCCTTCTGTTCCCATTTAAAGTAGCCCTCACCATCTGATAGAATTTGGATAAGGAGGTGGCTTTTTTTCACTTGGTCAGACCATCTTGTTGGTGATCAGCCTCGTGGTCTTTTGCCTTCTGTATTAACAATAATGACCAGCTTTTCCAGGTTGCTATCCGCTTTCATTATGCGGCTGTAGAAATAAGAAAGAAAAGTTATGCTTTGGAGACATTTTGGATAGTGGACACGCGAGGTTTTATGCCGAATTGAGAGAGAATAGATACATTTGGCCTTCCAGTATATTCGGACTATTCGACTCCAGCACCACATTTCGAATGCATCTATTCTCTGTCTCTCCCTTGCTCGGATGGTCCAAGTGTCTACTCCATAGAGAAAGATCGATATTAATGCTCTAACTAAACTAGCTTTGGTTTTATAGTTTATTCCCCGATTTTCGATGTCCTGAAGGTGTATGACCTTTGGCAATGACTATTCTTCGTTTGATCTCCAGAACACAGATTCATTATTCATATTTGATCCCAAATAGATAAAATTATCCACTATATAAGTAGACAAATAAATAGAATGTGTAAATTCTTAAGCTTAACTTTAGAACAGTAGTAATAAAAAAAATATTTAACTTTAAGTAACTTTGCTCGTGTCAACTTTAGTTTTATTATACTCTCGCTGTGTTTTTCTTGTCCAGTTCAGAATAATATTAATGCATGCTGCTGCAATGCATGTTGGAGGGTTACGCATATCCCTAGAATCCTCTAGAAATATACAGGTTCCCAAACGCTAGTTTCCTGCACCGGAACGCGTGTAATTAATTCCAAATATCAATAAGATACACTAATTTTAACAGAAAACTCATTGGGCCCGGAATTTGAACCCGTGACCCCATCAAAAGAATCTCACAGATTCGTCAATATCAAAGCTTATATAAATATTATATGATTAAAATATATATATATATATATATATATATATATAAATATGATATGGAAAATCTGGTGATTTTATAGAACGTGTTCAGTAAATTTATTTCACGGCAATAGATATCATAGTCCTGCGTGTGACACATTTTATGGATTTGGTGAAAAAAATGGCCGCTACACAATTTATTGATGAATTATATTTTGACAGTGACAGATTCTTTATTAAGTTGTTATTTATATGAATACAGTAACTTTATTTAAATAAATCTTTTGAAAATAACAGCGGTGACGATCTTACGTAACTGATTTATTGATATGTAAAATTCCCCATACGTTCTATGGTTAAGAAAACGGAAACGGCTGCAACGATTTTCATGAAATTCGGTATGTAGGGGAGTTTTGGTGTCGATAAATCAATCTAGCTCAATTGTATTTAAAAAAAAATCGTTTAACCCCTTTTTTCTGGCATTGAAAAACTGCTAAAATATAAATAGAATACAAAGGTTATTTTTTTAAGAAAGTGAAAATACCCGGAAGGCAGTTCCAGATATCACCAGCCCTTTTTTTATGCTAATTGCATCTTTTTTAAATCTCTTTATTTTTTTTGAGTTAAACTATCGTGAGTGTTATTCATAATTAATGTATAGAAACCGGCTATAATCACGACTTATTTTATCGGATAAGCACTAGTTTCAAACCCATACAGGGATCTAATTCGTAAGCTCTTTACGCGGTGTTATCGTGGCGGGAACTCCGCGCTAGTCGGGCTTATAAATAAGACGTAAGTATAACCGGTTTTTATACATTAATTACTTTTTTAAAATACCTAGTAAACTGTTTTATTAGGCGAGAAAATTTTACGTTGATGTCACTCAGCAAGTCTAGAACCGTATGCCTTTTAATCCAATTATATCTAGGAAATAGACGTGGTGTTTTTTTAAACAACTTATTTCAACAACAAAGTAGTATTTTCAAACAATTCCTTTACTCTAAGCGACTTCAGTACACTGCCGCCTGTTGCTTTTGTTTTCATTACCCCGAGTAACCTAATAAAGCGGTCTCCTCTCTCACAAAGAGTTTGTCTTTTCATTAAAAAATCATATTTGCAGGAAAAAGCTTCAGGGTGGCTTTTATTTACGTGCTCTGTTAAAACCTTGCGAAGTATAATTTGATTTTCTAAAAAGAAACCTGCCGTTGGATAAATAACTTTGTCAGATACAAAATTTATAAACAAATGTTTTTTATTTCTTTATTATTCTATACTAGCTTTAGATAATGCCTCTATTTGATTAAAAGCTAATTAAGCTTTTGTCAAAATTACATATCCCTACTGTTAACAGTTAAGGAGTTTCCTCGTCTGGAGCCAATCCTGGCAGTAGCATCAAGTCATAAACATGCATTGTCATCGCATATGGATCATGATGTAAAATTTCATCTCAATCGGACATCGCAAAGTAAGTTAAATTTGACTTACAAGATTTCACGTTCACATAAATACTCGGCAAGTTAAATGAAAGCTTTTAAAAATGCATAAAATCAAATTTTTTTATTATAAATTGTGGCCAAAATTTGAGAAAATATCTAATTAAAATATTTTCAATTACTCTTATTGGTATGTAACTTTATATTAATAAAAATGTATGTAGTTCGTCGATAATACAGAATTTAAAGTGAAATATGGTAGCGCATTGCTTTGATTGCCTACGTGACATCGCTCATAGCATAATTCTCACGTATAGATAAAACAGTTATTTTTGAAACGTCATACTAATACGGTGAGTCTACTCGACCTTTAAAAAGGTTAAACTCTCTTTTTCTATAATAACAACAATGCTTAATTTTAAGGATTCATTCGCTTTGCGACTAGAAAAATAACGCGATAAAACTTATAATACAATATGTAACGCAATATTAATGTATATGTAATTTCCATTTAAAAATATTTACGTGTCTAAGAGACCTTTAAAAAAGGTAAAATGCCTTCATAAAAATAAGATGTAATTAAACGATGTCAATAATTCATTCGTTTTGAGACGAGAAACAATAAAGCGATCAAATTTATCCTAGAACTAGTAATACCCGCGGTTTCACCCGCGATACCGACCATTTATTTTATAATATTGTAGAACATTTTATTGTTTTACATCAATAGTTTCCACGCACGCCATGACAGATTTTCACTAATTTTACATTATTATTACATTTTCATTACGGATTTTTTGAAAATGTTATATAGTTTATGTTGCTCAGTAAAGATGCAGCTTTCTTATGGTGAAAGAATTTTTGAAATCGGCCCAGTAGTTTTTGTGTGAAAAAATTACAAACATACATACAAATTTTTCCTCTTTATAATATTTGTATAGATATTTAACGTGCCAATTTTCATTTAAAAAGCGTTGCGCGTTTGTCCTGAAGAAGACACAGAAACATATTAGCACTTTACTTTTTAATCTATAATTCAGACGCTAACACTTTCTATAAAGAAAATAAGTTACTGAGACATTAAGAAAAATTGTCTGACAACCACGTACGTGTTACGAGATTTCTGTCGAAGTTCTACAAAAATTTAGAAACACTACTTTATTTGAAGGAGTATAATTGGGACCCAAAACTGTGGCGGCATTATGGTTTTTTTTTTAATTTTTATAAAATTATTTTTTGTTAAGAGTGTAACATTAATTTATATTAGTCCGTAGAGTTCTTGTTATTGCATAAAGTATGTCGTGATATCTAGTAACTTGTATTGACACCATCTTTGTCATGATACAACGAGGAGTCATTGTTGGTTCCTTCCGTTTTAGTTAACTTGAGAGTGATCAGTTGTCCCAGTAATTCTTGGTCTTGTAATGTTGTAGGTACAACATCTAACATTAAGTCGTGAAAGTGAAA